>CM040425.1:167140846-168453179 GCA_022702705.1 Papilionanthe hookeriana x Papilionanthe teres
AACTTTTTAGGTTAGACATATAACCTGAAACTTTTCAACAAAACAACGACATTGACAACAAAAACAAAACCAAAACTTTTTAGGTTAGAAACATAACCTGAAAGTTTTCAAACAATGACATTGACAACAAAAACAAAACCAAAACTTTTTAGGTTAAACATATAACCTGAAACTTTTCAACAAAACAACGACATTGACAACTAAAACAAAACCAAAACTTTTTAGGTTAGACACATAACCTGAAACTTTTCAAACAACGACATTAAAAACAAAAACAAAACCAAAACTTTTTAGGTTAGACACATAAGCTGAAACTTTTCAACAAATCAACAACATTAACAATAGAAACAAAACCAGAACCTTTAGGTTAGACATAATACCTAAAGTATTCAATAACATGATATAACGACATTCGGGAGTGATAGTGGGTACATCTCTCCTTAAAAAATAAACTTTTAGGAAATAAATGATTAACATTAATCAGAAGTTTTCTTAAACAATTAGGAATTGTTTAAGATGTAATTAACTATAGAGGCTTGCCTCTATAGGAGATCTAAAAGAACCTGAAATAGAAATCTCTGGTTTACCATGATTTTCTTAATATGAAAATTCTAGAATATGTTATTCTAGAATATCCTCATATAAGAATTATCATAAACATCCTTTTCTACTATTGGTCCTAAAAATTCTCTAAATCCTTCATAGGATTTATATGAGTAAAACTAGGCTAATATGAGATAGCGACTCATTGACATTAACATGATACAGAAATTGACGGCGACGACATGATGACGTCCACACATAATTCCATCACCGCCAAAAAGTGGCGACTCCGCTGGGGAGAATCTTTCTTCTCATCTTTTGTTATCATTTGTTTTCATTTCAAAATTTCGAAAATAAAAAGTTCCCAGTTTATAAATAAGTCGATAATATTCGCTTTTATTGAAATTATAGAAAATCGCAATGGTTTCTCTGAATTCGATCTTTTCTTACTTTCAAGACTTTGACATACCAATAGAGGAAAATCCTCCTTTTTATCACAATGATTATGGATTATTTAGTGAAACAGAATTCATATTAGATATTCCATATCAAACTGATACTCAATCTTTTCAAGAATTTGACTTGCAACCTTATGAAGACTTTCTGAATTTTACAGACAATTTACCTGAATATATACTTGAAGAACCTTATATCCTTGAAGAAATGAAAAGACAGAATAACAAGAAAGGAAAACAAGTTTACGAGGAAGATGATGTTCCACCATCATCTATGTATGAAATCGGGTCTTCTTCGAGGAACGTTCATAGAACTCCTTCATTTAAAAGAAAGAAAAAGTGGGACGAAAATGATAATTTTGAAACACCTGAATTTCAACAGAATATTTTTGGAAATCCTACCTTTTTAGAGGAAAATCAATATATTCCAATTCCTGTTGAATACACAGACAATTCCTTTCAACCTAAAAGATCTCCCCAATTTCGTGCTTGTACATTCGGTGTTTAAGAGATTAGCACGAAAAGAAAAATGTTCATTATCTAAGTTATTAGATAAAATGGGTTGTGCAGTCTCCAACACTATGAAAAGGAGAATTTTAGCAATGGAAAATTTTGATCATCAAGAAACTGATTATCAATTCCCAACTGATAAATATTGTGTTCGAGTGCCAGTAAAATTTCAATTGGGCCCTAGAATAAAAGATGTACTGGTCACAAATGACAAAACTCGATATGACAAATTAATGTCAGAAGCAGAAGATACAACTGATAAAATGACAGACTTGGTCCGAGATGCTACAAAAAGCAAATTATCCTTATACGGATATGATACACCACACGAGAGTTCTCGCCACATACTTAAAAATAACGTATGGAGGCGAAAATCATCTGAAAGGAATTCTAATACCACCAACACTCCTGTGAATAGTTCTCAAGAAGAGATTTTCAGAAAACATTCTACAAAATCATTTCAACAAAGATTAAAGAAATTAAAAGAAGATATTAAACAACTTTCAGGACAAGAAAGGAAAAATACTTCTGATAGTTCCAATGAGAATCTTGCCAGTGTTAACATGGTAGAAACCCGATCTACTTCCTTAGAACGAGAATCAAATGAAGAGGAATTGCGAGAGGTGATACGACAACGAGATGAACAAATAAGTCACCTTGAACAAAGAATGGAAGAACTGGTAGCGACTTTGCAAAAACCACCAGCGGACCCTTCTCCAGCTATTGAAATCATTAGACCGGAGGCTATTCACATCCTTGAAAGTAGAGAAGAACTAATGGATGTCGAGGAAAGCACTCGAAAGAGAAAGAATTCTCCTCATAACGAAACTCCAGAAAAGGATATTACAAAAATAGTGGAACAGAAAATTAAAGAAACGATGACTCAGGCAAAAGCTGGAGCATTAACTCCAAAGGGTAGGCCATACATAGAGGAATATGATTCTGTTCAATATCCTAAAGGTTTTGTTCCTCCTGTCTTTAAAATGTTCGATGAGACGGGAAATCCCCAACAACATCTGGCACATTTTAGAGCAAGCTCCGATAATCTTTGGAGGAAATGATGCTCTCCTATTTCGACGATTTGTTAACGAGTCTCACGTGGAGTTGCCTTCGGCTGGTATGCGAGAACTTCCCGATGGATCGATCAAAACCTTTATAGAGCTTGAAAGCCTTTTTATTCAACGCTTTGCGGGAGCACAACATCATACCACCGTTGGTGATTTGGTGGTAGAGAAACAAAAACCGGGAGAAACCTTGGTAGATTATATTTTACGGTGGAGAAATCTCGGCATGAAATGTGAGCCACGAGTTACAAGAACAACATCTTGTTGGAATGTCGCTCAAAAATATCCATGGTCCCATAGCATTTATGCTTAAAGGATTTACAATAAAAAATTTTGAAAAATTACTTAGTAAAGCTGCCAATCTTCAGGAAGAGGTTAAGCAGATGAGTGTAATGGAGATAACTGAAAAGACAAAAACTATCAAAACTTTTGAAAAGAAACACGGGAATATTGCGAGAAAAAGGCAAACAGGTGATGCAAATCCAACCGGAGCAAAAAAAGCAACGACAAAATCCTTCGACATCACAGACGTCACCTCAATTACAACTTCAACAACCAATCCCAGTATCAACTAAAAAGAAAACAATGGATCAGAGAATGAATAAAGTATATTCATTAAAAATAGAAGCCGTCAGCAAAATATTTTGTAGCTTGCTTAAAATACCTAAATTTAAGCTACCTGAAGCTAAGAGGCCAGCAGAAATTGACATGAAGGATAATCCTAATTATTGCCCTTATTACAGGATGCTCGGACATAAAATTGAAGAATGTTTTGTCTTCAAAGACTGGTTAGAGCGTAATTTCAAAGATGGAAATATAGTCATCCCGAAAGAATAATTGAAAGAACCTGAAAAGGGATCAGTCAATATGATTTCGATAGAGGAACGTAATCCTAAAAACAAGGATAGCATTTCTGAAGAGATCTTCTCTAAATACCAAGTTACAAAATCTCCCAAGAAAGAAAAGAAAAAGAAAATCAAGAAAATGGAAAAGATTAGAGGTCTTCCAGGCATAGGGGCTGCAACTCCTTTTGTACCTTCTAGTTTATTTCACTCTTGTACTAGGATAGTTATGTCGGCCAAAGGACGAAAAATCCTCAAGCCGATAACTTTGTATGACTTTCTTTTTACCATGAATAATAACAATCCTAGTTTTGCATACATTTTGTCTATTCTAGATGATGCTTATGAGAATGACCATTTGAATTCTAATCCTATAGACAATACTCAAATCATATATGATCAATCTAAAGACAACCAGAACAATGAAAATGAAAATGAAAATAAAAAATCTGACAACAACAAAAATGAAGATGACATTGCTACGCTTCAATTATAAGGAATTCTGATTTCTATAGGATTGGAATCCTTAGACTCAGAAACAAATGAATCGGATAATCAACCTGAAGAAATAGTTGAAATTAACTTGAGAAGTGGAAAAATCTTACCTCCTAGGATAATTCCACAAGAAAAAGAAAAACAAATAATTACACCAGACAAGATCAATCCTCCAATATATCCCCAAACTTCTGAAGGAAATAAGGATGATCTTCACAACAAGGTGGATTATAATGTACTAGCCCATTTGAGAAATTTGCCTGCAAAATTAAGCATCTATGACGCTCTCATACTTTCCAAAGAAATGAGAGAATCATTAATTAAGGCCTTTCAGACCCTGACATTTTCTTAACTCAACTTGCTAATACTACCCAAAACGAAGCTTACTCGTTAGAGGATCAACAAAGATTACCTTCTCTGACAATGACTTGTTGCTCGGAACAACTGAACACAATCGTCCACTATATATTACAGTAAACATCAATGACATAATACTTTCGAGAGTTCTTATTAACCCAAGTGCCTCAATCAACATTATGAACCTAAGAACTCTTGCATACTTAGACATTGATGCCTCTCAACTATCAAGAGATACGATGATGTTAAGAGGATTCAATCAACAAGGAGAACGGGCCCTTAGATCAATAACATTGCTCTTAAAAATAGTCGACTTGGCAACAACGACAAAATTTCATATTATTGATTCGGATACCTCTTTTAATGCCTTACTTGGCAGACCATGGCTCCATGAATATAAAATGGTACCCTCTTCATTACATCGATGTATCAAATATTTACGAAAAGGACAAGAATTTCGTATTATAGGAGATCTGCAACCGTTTTCAATCCATGAAATCGGTATACATGAAGATGCAGCATATTATGCTCCTATAAATGAAACAATATCTTCCAAAGAGACAACAATAAATATGGAAGAAAAGAACAAAGAAAAGAAAATAAATGAAAAGGATTTTTCTTCAATAAAGACAAAAGAAACTAATTTCCGTCGGACTCGCACTCGAGGTTGAGGCCGAGAACGAGGACGAGGAGAGAAGATCCAATTGTCACAATGAAGAAACCACTCGAAGTTCAAAATCCACCTAGATTCCGAAGAAGAAACGACATACGTGGTTGCGAAAAGAACCTCGGTTCAAAATATCTCGAAGAAGAAGATAAAGAGAAACAATTTGAATCTATGTATGACAAAATCAATCATTATATACATTCTATGACTCGACTCCAATCTCTACTGCTAAGATTGAGAATCTAATAGTCGAAGAAGTATATAATGATGACAAAAAGCCGATTAAGTTTAGACTTGGCTCTACTTCTTCTTGTACTTAAAGATGATGCAAAAATAGAAGATGAAAATCTTCCGCAATCAATGAAAATCCCTTTTGAGTTGTATTCTCCTTGGGCACGAAAATTCATTCCAAATCGTTTAATGCTCAAACAATGGTCTTTAAAACAACCACATTTCATTGAACAAATGTGGAATGCCAATAAATGAAATTCTAACTCTAAAAAAGGTGTTGGATTTGGAATTTTGGGACCATTAGATGATACAGAATTTTGTTTGACTGTCACAGAGGAATGTGACTCCGAATCATTGCCTGATCTTCCAATTGAAAATGCTCCCCCGGAATTGGAAGAAGAAATTAAATCGACAATTGATGAACTAAAAGAAATAAATTTAGGAACTAATGAAAATCCAAAACCGACTTTTATTAGTTCATTCCTTAATGATGAGGAAGTAAAAGACATAACTCAATTGTTGATGGAATATAAAGACTGTTTTGCTTGGACTTACGATGAGATGCCTGGTTATCTCCAGAAGTCGCAGTCCATAAACTCAGGATAGACCAAACCATAAACCCAGTTAAACAAGCTCCAAGAAGGATGCGTGTCGAAATAGAGCAACAAGTCATTGCGGAAGTCAAGAAATTGATAGAGGCTGACTTCATACGAGAAGAAAATTATCCAACATGGCTAGCCAATGTGGTGTCGATTAAAAAGAAAAATGGACAAATAAGAGTCTGCATAGACTACAGGGACTTGAACAAAGCATATCCAAAAGATGAATTTCCTTTACCAATTCCTGAATTAATGGTTGATATTGCATCAAAACATGCAATATTTTCTATCATGGATGGATCATCAGGATATAACCAAACAAAAATGTTTTCGGAGGATAAAGTAAACACAGCTTTCCAAACACCCATGGGCATATATTGTTATAAGGTTATGCCATTTGGACTAAAAAATGATGGTGTGACCTATCAAAGAGCCATGACACGGATTTTTGATGAACTAATACACAATCAAGTCGAATGCTATGTCGACGATCTGGTTGTCAATAGTAAACAAAAAGACGATCACATATACGATTTGAGAATTGTCTTTGAACGACTACGACGATATAATCTTAAAATGAACCCTTTAAAGTGCGCCTTTGGTATCACTTCAGGAAAATTTTTAGGATTTGTAGTTCGACATCGTGAGATAGAAATTGATCCTCTCAAAATTGAAGCTATTCTAAATATGCCTCCTCCTAAAAATCTAACTCAATTGAGATCCTTTCAAGGAAAATTAGCATATATACGACGTTTCATTTCCAATCTATCGGGTAGATGTCAACCCCTTATTGCCCTTACTAGAAAGGATGCTAAATTTGTATGGGATGAAAAATGTCAGCATGCCTTCGAAAACATTAAACAATATCTGACAACCCCTCCTGTCTTAGCAGCCCCTGTATTAGGAAGACCTTTAATCCTTTACACCGCGGCATTGGACAATTCACTTGGAGCTTTACTAGCACAAGTAAATGATGAAGGAAAAGAGAATGTGTTATACTACTTGAGTCGTTGTTTAGTTCCAACGGAAATAAAATATCCAACAATTTAAAAGCATTGTTTAGCCTTTATCTTCGCAGTTCAAAAGCTAAGACATTATATGCTTTCTCATAAAGTAACTCTTATTTCAAGAGTTAACCCGTTACAATATTTAATAACACAACTGACACTTTCTGGGAGATTAGCAAGATGGGCAATGATCTTGTTACAATTCGACATAACATTTGTGTCGTTACGTGCTATCAAAGGACAAATCCTAGCAGATTTCTTAGCGGCACACCCAATTCCAGCATAATCACCCCTTAACAACGATCTACCTGATGAACAAATATTAGAAGTAAAAGATTCTAACATGCAACGATGGGAACTCTACTTTGACGGAGCATCATCTACATGGAAAGACAAAGATAAACAGACAATCATACCAGGCAAAGCCGGAGTAGGATTAATTTTCATTACTGCAGACAAAATGATGATGCCCTTTTCTTATCATTTAACAGAACCATGCACGAATAATGAAGCCGAATATGAAGCGCTCATAACCGGTCTAAAATTGACAATATTAATGGAAATTAAGAATATTAATATCTACGGAGATTCCCAGTTAATTATCAATCAAATTGCTGGCAAATACAAAATTCTGAAACCACGACTTGAACAATATTCTCGTTACTCTCTGAAATTACTTCAACAAATTCCTAATGTAACATTTTTCTTAATTCCGAGACGAGATAACTCTCTAGCGGATGCTCTGGCAAAACTTGCAAAGGAATTTGTGTTTCCAGAAGAAGATGACGTATCGATTTCTATAAAAAGGACGACAAGTTCTTTCTCAAATTGATATGGATAATTTGCATAAAATCGGTGAAAATATGACAATGACAATAATTGATGAGAAGGATGATTGACGACAACCAATCATCCAATATTTACAAACTGGAAAATTTCCTGAAAATAGTTCTATTGCCAACCAAATTAAACAAAGAGCATTATCATATGCTCTAATAAATGACGTCATTTATAAACGATCTTTTGATCAAATGTGGTTAAGATGTTTAAACCTAATTGAAGCTCGAGAGATTGTTAAAGAAGTTCATTCAGGTTTATGTGGTGCACATCAATCTGGGCCCAAAATGAAAATGAAAATAAAAGAATGGGTTATTATTGGCCAACAATGATGACCGACTGTCTTGACATTGCAAAGAAATGTCATCAGTGTCAAATACATGGGGTAGTTTTATATCAACCTCGAAATGTCCTACATCTGACCATTGCATCATGGCCATTTGAATGTTGGGGTACTGACATAGTGGGCCCTATAGATCCTCCATCCTCCAAGTGTCATAAATTTATTCTGGCAGCTACTGACTATTTTTCTAAATGGGCAGAAGCCATACCCCTTCGAGAAGTTAAGGCAGAACAAGTTCTCCACTTCTTTAAAACACATATCGTTTATAGATTTGGGATTCCTCGAAGAGTCATATCAGATAATGGGTTGGCCTTCAAAAACACAAAAATGAATCACTTTATCCGAGAGACATGGGATTGACTGGAGATATTCCACAATCTATTACCCTAAGGCCAATGGATAAGCTGAAGCTTTCAATAAAACATTGGTTCAAATCTTGAAAAAGACATTAAGTAATAGCCCGAGATAATGACATGAACGACTAATAGAAGCTTTATGGGCTTATAGAACTACATACCGAACTCCAACACGGTCTACACCATTTGCTTTGGTATATGGTTCTGAAGCCATTTTGCCTCTGGAAGTCCAAATTCCTTCTCTCAGAATTGCAATAAGCGATAAAATAAGCGAAGAAGAAAATGTCGAGTTACGACTTGAAGAACTTGAAAATTTAGAGGGCAAACGTCTGCAAGCCCAACAAAATCTTGAATTGTATCAAGCAAAAATGATACGAGCTCATGACAATCTAGTTCGCCCTAGAACCTTGCGAATCGGTGAATTAGTTTTAGTTTTTCAAAGACCTATACTAGCTCATCAAAAGGTAGATGGCAAATTTGAACCGATATGGGAAGGTCCATATGTAAGTGAAAAGACATATTCCGGAGGATCATACCAATTGGTGGATTGTCAAGGAGAAAGAATCCTACCTTCAATCAATGGGCGTTTTCTAAAGAAATACTACGCGACATAAAAAAAAAAGAAATGAATAAAGACTTATTTATAAACCGGGACAATAAATTCTCCTTTCAAAAATCATCTTTGATGTTTAGTGACATCTCTTTCATTCGTTAAACAAACATTTGAAAATTTAAAATAATATTCTGTCTTGATATTTTCAGGAAAAAGGCCTGAAGACAGATTATTTTTCTCATTCTGAAATAATATGACTTTTGCCTTGGACCGTCGACATATAGACACGGGGACCGGAGTTCACTTTGATTTTGACTGTTGCGAGTTGAATCCATATATCATGGATCGTTACTTTATCTGGTGAATCACGGTGAAGTTAATCTGCAAACACCTTTGATAGAATTCAAACTCCGACAACCCGAAGAATATGACTTCACAATCAGTGATAGCTCAGATGAAGCAGAATTCATGACTGCCCCGGTACAAGGAGCGTCAACGTTAGGAACCAAAAATCCGATGATAGGATTCACCAGATCGCAAAGATGAAATCGCAATAAACGATTAAAACGACAAAAACAATTACAAGAGAAACAGGACATGGAGGATATTAGTCAGCTAAAATCGCGAACTATCAATACTCCGTTTGAGGAAATAATATCGGAAATGAAAAAACTAGACCTTACAGAAAAAGAGGATGGCAAAGCAGTCATCACTCCACCATCGGTCACACATGCACAATATTTAAGAGTATCAGACAAAAAGAATCACTTGGAGGAAGAGATACGACGAATTCGTGCCATTGAGTGGAGAACCTTCGAACAATATAAATATGTGAATAAAAGAACAATAAATATTCTGGATGGTCTTAAACTTTTTACCAGGATATTTGATGAAACTGAACAAGCTGCTATCATCAACCACATCATAGAAGCCCGAGATCAGGATAGGTTTGGACGCCTTCAAAGGAGGACCTATTCTGAACCTAATAAATGGATTCGCGGCAAGGGTAGGCAAACCATTCAATATGGATGTTGCTATAACTATGCAAGAGACAGATAAGGAAATCTTCACGGGATTCTACGACATGAACAAGTCGACCCTTTACTCGTGGTGATAATCCAAATTATCGGACGACTTGTTACTTGGGGGATCATACCTGCGGATTGTGTTCCCGATAGCTGCATCATTAATATTTATGATAAAGGGGATTGTATCCCTCCTCACATTGACAGTCATGATTTTGATAGACCATTTTTTACTCTGTCTTTAATGAATCGTTGCTCTGTGATATTCGGAAGAGAGATACAAATCTTAGGACACGGAGAATTTGAAGGGACATGTCGCGTCCTTTTATTCAAGGAAACGGTGCAGATTTTGTAAAACACTGCATACCCAGTGTTAACAAGCCACGAATCTCCATCACCTTGCAATGAATGAAACCTGACAAACGACCAGATGGATATCAACCAGTACCAGAGCTCGAAGGATTAAAGCCTTTGGAACTGCTGTGATCCCATAAATCTTTGAACACCTGAAACATGTTCAGCGAATGATGTTTTGGAGTGTTGGACGTTTATGGACGATCTGATAATCTCCAAATCTATGACATGATATGAAGAACTCTTGACATATAGTATATCTATAGTTGTCGATGTGTGGCATATCAGTAGTTGTTGACATATAAAATATCAGTAGTTTGTTACAGCGTACTATATGACATGTACATATGTATGTACTGTAAGCTTTTGTTTGCAATAAATATGTACTGGTGACTTTTTATGGAAATAAAATAAAGTGTTGAATAAAAATATATCCTTATTGTCTGTGATATGTCGACAGGTCTTGAAATCAATAAATAACAAAATGAATGATTTATGATAATCAAACATGAGAATTAGCTTTCGACCTGTATAGGTCAAAACCCCAGCGAATATTCCCACCAAAAATATTAGTGAGTTTGTCACTCTCTTCGGTTATTGGATATAAGTCCTTTCCTGATGCGGAAATTATGAATTTCCTCTAACCAAATCTTGACATTGACATTTTGAGGAAAATAGAAAATGACATCTATTTTCTCTCTTTGATTATTAGATATAAGTCCTTTCCTGATGAGGAAATTTGTACTTTCCTCTAACCAAATCTTGACATCGACATTTTGAGGAAAATAGAAAATGACATCTATTTTCTCTCTCCAGTTATTGGATATAAGTCCTTTCCTGATATGGAAATCACGGCTTTCCTCTAACCAAATCTTGACATTGACACTTTGAGGAAAATAGAAAATGACATCTATTTTCTCTCTTCGGTTATTGGATATAAGTCCTTTGCAGGTATGTAAATCACGGCTTTCCTCTAACCAAATCTTGACATTGACACTTTGAGGAAAATAGAAAATGACATCTATTTTCTCTCTCCGGTTATTGGATGTAAGTCCTTTCGTGACACGGAAATTACTGCTTTCCTCTAACCAAATCTTGACATTGACACTTTGAGGAAAATAGAAAATGACATCTATTTTCTCTCTTCGGTTATTGGATATAAGTCCTTTCCTGATGTGGAAATTATGACTTTCCTCTAACCAAATCTTGACATTAACACTTTGAGGAAAATAGAAAATGACATCTATTTTCTCTCTCCAGTTATTGGATGTAAGTCCTTTCGTGACACGGAAATTATGGCTTTCCTCTAACCAAATCTTGACATTGACACTTTGAGGAAAATAGAAAATGACATCTATTTTCTCTCTTCGGTTATTGGATATAAGTCCTTTCCTGATATGGAAATCACGGCTTTCCTCTAACCAAATATTGACATTGACACTTTGAGGAAAATAGAAAATGACATCTATTTTCTCTCTCCGGATATTGGATGTAAGTCCTTTTGTGACACGGAAAATACGGCTTTCCTTTAACCAAATATTGACATTGACATTTTCAGGAAAATAGAAAATAACATCTACTTTCTCTCTCCAGTTATAGGATATACATCCTTTCCTGGCACCGAAATCACGGCATTCCTTTATCAAAATATCTACACCAACATTTTGAAAAATGAAATATGACATCCATTTTCCCTCCGAATAAATCTCTTTTCAAATACAAGATGGAAATCTCTTCTTAAGAACCAACATAAAAGACATCTGACATCCTCCGGGAGTGATATGATATCCCCTCCTTTCCTGACAATTATGAAACATCTCTTAGACCACTTCGGTCAACGCCAATATGTGCAGAATACTTATATAGTATTCTACACATATTAGAGACCTTTTATCGACCTCATTTTACAATGAGTCAATAACCTTATGACCTAAAAGTCGACATTGGTCAAAATGGTCAAACCGGACCTAATGACCAACCCTTTTGACCCCATAGGTCAACCTTATGACCTAAAAAGTCAACATTGATCAAAATGGTCAAACCAGACCCAGTGACCAACACTGTTGACCCCATAGGTCAACCTTATGACCTGAAAAGTCAACATTGGTCAAATGGTTCAACCAGACCCAGTGACCAACCCTGTTGACCCCATAGGTCAACCTTATGACATAAAAAGTCAACATTGGTCAAAATGGTCAAACCAGACCCAGTGACCAACCCTGTTGGCCCCATAGGTCAACCTTATGAAATAAAAAGTCAACTTTGGTCAAAATGGTCAAACCAGACCCAGTGAACAACCCTGTTGACCCCATAGGTCACCCTTATGACCTAAAAAGTCAACATTGGTCAAAATGATCAAACCAGACCCAGTGACCAACCCTGTTGACCCCATAGGTCAACCTTATGACCTAAAAAGTCAACATTGGTCAAAATGGTCAAAGCAGACCAGTGACTCGACCTCGTTGACCCCATAGGTCACCCTTATGACCTAAAAAGTCAACATTAGTCAAAATAGTCAAACCAGACCCAGTGACCAACCCTGTTGACCCCATAGGTCAACCTTATGACCTAAAAAGTCAACATTGGTCAAAATGATCAAACCAGACCCAATGACCAACCCTGTTAACCCATAAGTCAACCTTTTCACCCAATGACACATTTAAAATCCCACAATGATAAAATCACAAGTACTGGACATTTTAAAATTAAAATGATCAATTTGAGCTAACTTGGGTCAACCCAGTTCAAAATTGGTCTACACCTATCTATTTTAATTAAAATAGATAAAAATGAAATAAAAACAACAAAATTAATCAAATAATTAATTTCAAAATTATTTTGATTAATTAAAATGACTAATGATTTAATTTTCAATATTTTAATTAATTGACATAATCAATTAAAATGAAAATTAAATTAAAATCATAAAATGACAAAAATGATAAAATTAATCAATTAAATAGATTGAAATTATTTTCAATTAATAAATTGATTAATAAAATATTTTCCAACAATTTAATTAATAAAATAATTAATTAAAATGGGAAATTAAAAAGAAATGAAATGACATATAGCCTTCTCATAATTAATTAGGCTAAACTCATCTTAAGGTTTAATTAACACATAATTAAGCCCACATTAAGACCACTTAGCCATGGGTTAATACCCATCATGATGCATGGGGTGAGGTGTCACTTTCTCCTTCACCCTAAGCTTCATTTATCCATGAGGTGGTCGGCCAACATGAGGCCTCATCTTCCACCTCCCAAGCCACCCAATGGAAGGAAAACCATGCATGAAACCCCCCTTACCATGGTTAGAAGCAATGATGAGGGATGAGCTTGTGTGTCACCATTTTCCAAGCTTAAGAGATGATGTGTAAGCTCATTAGGAGGTGCAAGGACAGCTCACAAAACACCTCTTGCACGAGCCAATGGGTGAGAGCCAAAGCAATGAGATTCATCATGGAAAACTTAGGGAGAAGCATCAATGCATATCTTCAGCCGAATTGATCATCTAATGGACTAATAGAGGAGGTAACTACTCCCCTAGAACATCCTAAGCTAAGCCATAACCTCCCCTTGCTATAAATAGAGCCCCGTGGCCGAACCTAGCAAGAAGAAGAAAAAATTTAGGGAGAACTTTAGGCTGCCCAAATCCACCTGCTCCCAACATAAAAAGTCTTCCTAAGAGTCTCAGCAATCTTATAGGATCAAATCCAAGCCATAGTTTTAGCCTATTTGAGCCAATTTGATCAAATTTCAAAATGACCCAAATTAGGTACTTCTTCAAAATTCTCCCCTAAGCCCGACTTCTGGATCAAATTGCTGCAGCATTAACCTTCCATTGGAGTCCTAGAAGGCATCCATAAGGTCTGATCTAGCTTGATTTGCTTGTGGCAAAGCTATGGAATTTTTCTTTTCAAAATAAATTGTATTTTCGATATATCATGGGTTATACTGGCCCAGAAGTGTATCATCACCGTATGGATGGATACTTCTCATCCAGAAGATCATTTTAAAAAAAATCACTTAATTTCATCAAGAAATGAGTGAGATATTGATGTTTGAAGTTTAATGGTTCGAGAATTTTCAGATTTTTGGCCGAAATTTCTCCGCCGTCCGATCCCGCGTTTTAGGAACGGACGACGCTGATCTATCCCCCGCGGTGTCCCGTGTTCGGATCCCCGCAGCGGATCCTCCTGCTAGTTCGATGCGTACGAGGACACGCCTCGAACGGCGGCGAGTTTGGTGGCTGGATTTAAAAAAAATACCTTAAAACCTTAAAACTTCAAAAATCAATATCTTTTTATCTAGATGTCAAAAAATATGACAAAAATACCTCTGGAAAACTCTCTAAGAGGAGAAAATTATGAGACTAAAATCATAATTTTCTTCTCAGTATTTAATTTTTAATTAATTAAATACTCTCTGGAGTATTTTAATTATTAAAAATTATTTATAAATCAAAAAAATATGAAACTTGGAGGCATTTATCTTTATGTTCTTAGGGACCTTCCATGATTTTTCTAAGGACAGAAAATATGTCTAGGACACTTTTATTTAATTTTCAAGTTTCTTTATAATTATTTTCAAATAATAATTATAAAAATTGAAAATTAAGGAAAATAAAAATGCAAATGGCTAGAAATGATAGGGCAACCGACAATAACCCTAAGAAAATTATTTCTAAGTCATAGAAATCATTTTGAATGGCATTTTCAAATTTAGGATTAAAATTCTTTATTAATTAAATAATTTTAATCCTTAAAATAACCCTTTATAAATTTAACCTATTTTCATCAACAATCAAAGTTTGAAAATGGTTCTAGTCTATGATAGACTAATGAGAAACTTCACTTAAGTCTAAAATGACCAAATTGGACTTAACTAAATTTAAAATAACATTTAAACCTTACTTAAATTAGGTTTAATATAAAAATCAAAACTTAATTAAGTTAAAAGACATATTAAACTTAATTAATCAAAATTAAACCTTTTAAATAAGTTTAAAGACATAATAAACTTAATTAACCCATTAAACCTTACTTAAATTAGGTTTAATATAAAAATCAAGTCCTAATTAAGTTTAAAGGCATATTAAACTTAATTAATCAAAATTAAACCTTTTAATTAAGTTTAAAGACATAATAAACTGAATTAACCCATTAAACCTTACTTAAATTAGGTTTAATATAAAAATCAAATCTTCATTAAGTTTAAAGACATATTAAACATAATTAATCAAAATTAAACTTTTTAATTAAGTTTAAAGACATAATAAACTTAATTAACCCATTAAACCTTACTTAAAATAGGTTTAATATGAAAATCAAATCTTAATTAAGTTTAAAGACAAATTAAACTTAATTAATCAAAATTAAACTTTTTAATTAAGTTTAAAGACATAATAAACTTAATTAACCCATTAAACCTTACTTAAATTAGGTTTAATATAAAAATCAAATCTTAATTAAGTTTAAAGACATATTAAACTTAATTAATCAAAATTAAACTTTTTAATTAAGTTTAAAGACAAAATAAACTTAATTAACACATTAAACCTTACTTAAATTAGGTTTAATATGAAAATCAAATCTTAATTAAGTTTAAAGACATATTAAACTTAATTAATCAAAATTAAACTTTTTAATTAAGTTTAAAGACATAATATACTTAATTAACCCATTAAACCTTACTTAAATTAGGTTTAATATAAAAATCAAATCTTAATTAAGTTTAAAGACATATTAAACTTAATTAATCAAAATTAAACTTTTTAATTAAGTTTAAAGACATAATATACTTAATTAACCCATTAAACCTTACTTAAATTAGGTTTAAATACAAAAATTAAATTTTTAATTAGGTTTAAAGACATATTAAACCTAATTAACCAAAACCAAACCTTTAATTAAGTTTAAAAACGTATTAAACTTAATTAACCTCCTTACACATAAAAGTTTAATCAAACCTAAACCCTAATAAGGTCTAACCCATTAGACCTTATTAAACCATTAAACCTTAACTAAGGTTTAATCAAACCTAAACTTTAGTTAGGTCTAACCCATTAGACCTTAACTAACTAAAGTTTAATCAAATTTAAACCCTAATTAGGTCTAACCCATTAGACCTAATTAAACCATTAGACCTTAACCAACTAAGGTTTAATCGAACTTAAACCATAATTAGGTCTAACCCATTAGACCTAATTAAACCATTATACCTTAACTAACTAAGGTTTAATCAAACTTAAACCCTAATTTGGTCTAATCCTTAGACCTAATTAAACCATTAAGTCTTAACTAAATTAGACTTAGTCAAACCTAAACCCTAATTAGGTCTAACCCATTAGACCTAATTAAACTATTAGACCTTAACTAACTAAGGTTTAATCAAATATAAACGCTAATTAGGTCTAACCCATTAGACCTAATAAAACCATTAGACCTTAACTAACTAAGGTTTAATCAAACTTAAACCCTAATTAGGTCTAATCCTTAGACCTAATTAAACAATTAAGTCTTAACTAAATTAGACTTAATCAAACCTAAACCCTAATTAGGTATAAACCATAAAACCTAATTAAACCATTAAACCTTAACTAACCAATGTTTAATCAAACTTAAACCCTAATTAGATCTAACCCTTAGACCTAATTAGACCATTAAGTCTTAACTAAATTAGACTTAATCAAACATAAACCTTAATTAAGTCTAACTCATTAAACCTAATTAAATTATTAAGTCTTAACTAAATAAGACTTAATCAAACACAAATTCTAGATAAGTCTATCACATTAGACTTAATTAATTATTAAACCTTAATCAACTAAGGTTTAATTAAACACAAATCTAACCTTTTAATCCAAGTCCAATATAACCTAAACATAACCTAACTTGAGTCCAATCTAACTTGAAGTCAAGTTAACCCAAACCTCAGGTTCAACCCACATTGAACCTAACTTAAACCTAACCTAACTTGAGTCCAATCTAACTTGAACTCAAGTTAACCAAAACCTTAGGTTCAACCTACATTGAACCTAACATAAACCTAACCTAACTTGAGTCCAATCTAACTTGAAGTCATGTTAACCCAAACCTTAGGTTCAACCCACATTGAACCTAACTTAAACCTAACCTAACTTGAGTCCAATCAAACTTGAACTCAAGTTAACCAAAACCTTAGGTTCAACCTACATTGAACCTAACTTAAATCTAACCTAACTTGAGTCCAATCTAACTTGAAGTCAAGTTAACCTAAACCTTACGTTCAACCCACATTGAACCTAACCTAAATATAACCTAACTTGAGTTCAATCTAACTTGAACTTAAGTTAACCCAAACCTTAGGTTCAACCCACATTGAACCTAACTTAAACATAACCTAACTTGAGTCCAATCTAACTTGAGGTCAAGTTAACCTAAACCTTAGGTTCAACCCACATTGAACCTAATCTAAATATAACCTAACTTGAGTTCAATCTAACCTGAACTCAAGTTAACCCAAACCTTAGGTTCCACCCACATTGAACCTAACTTAAACCTAACCTAACTTGAGTCCAATCTAAATTGAACTCAAGTTAACCCAAAACTTAGGTTCAACCAGACATGAACCTAAATTAATTCAATTAATATTGAATATAATTTCAAACCTTTTAACTTAAGTTCAGACAGACATGAACTCAAGTTAAATAGATCCAATCAACATTGAATCTAACTTAGGTTCAACCAGATATGAACCCAAGTTAATTCAATCAATATTGAATCTAATTTCAAATCTTTTAACTTAAGTTCAGACAGACATGAACTCAAGTTAAATAGATTCTATCAACATTAAATCTAACTTAGGTTCAACTAGACATGAACCCAAGTTAATTCAATCAATATTGAATCTATTTTCAAATCTTTTAACTTAAGTTCAGACAGACATGAACTCAAGTTAAATAGATTCCATCAACATTGAATCTAACTTAGGTTCAACTAGACATGAACCTAAGTTAATTCAATCAATATTGAATCTAATTTCAAATCTTTTAACTTAAGTTCAGACAAACACGAATTCAAATTAAATAGATTCAATCAACATTGAATCTAACTTAGGTTCAACTAGACATGAACCCAAGTTAATTCAATCAATATTGAATGTAATTTCAAACATAAGGACTCAAGTTAATTCAGAATTTAAGTATAAACTCGACATTTCAAACCAAAACTGACATAATCAACAAAAAATTGTCATTTCAAAATAATTCGACATAAATTGACATCCAAGACATATCCAAATATTCTATGATGTTATTTCTGACAATGTTTTCTTTGCAGGGTGAAAACAAGAAATTTTGCTTAGATTTTCTTTACATGTTATAGGGTGTACTAACTTTGTTTTGCAGGATGATATTCTAGGCGAACAAAAACAAAACCAAAACTTTTTAGGTTAGACACATAACCTGAAACTTTTCAACAAAACAACGATATTGACAACAAAAACAAAACCAAAACTTTTAGGTTAGACATATAACCTGAAACATTTCAACAAAACAACGACATTGACAACAAAAACAAAACCAAAACTTTTTAGGTTAGACACATAACCTGAAACTTTTCAAACAACGACATTGACAACAAAAACAAAACCAAAACTTTTTAGGTTAGACATATAACCTGAAACTTTTCAACAAAACAACGACATTGACAACAAAAATAAAACCAAAACTTTTTAGGTTAGACACATAACCTGAAACTTTTCAAACAACGACATTGACAACAAAAACAAAACCAAAACTTTTTAGGTTAGACATAATACCTAAAGTATTCAATAACCTGATATAACGACATTCGGGAGTGATAGTGGGTACATCTCTCCTTAAAAAATAAACTTTTAGAAAACAAATGATTAACATTAATCAGAAGTTTTCTTAAACAATTAGGAATTTTGTAAGATGTAATTAACTATAGAGGCTTGCCTCTATAGGAGATCTAAAAGAACCTGTTGACCTCATTTTTGATGATGTCTTCTCTTCTTCTTTTTAGTACTTAGGATCTAGCCTTAGGCTTTTCCTTTGACTATCCTAGAGGATTAGAATTGGGACCCACCACTTAGAAATTCAAACCACTTCTTAACTCCCTGCAAACTCCACAAACTTGACTGTAGACCTCTAATCACCTAGAGGGTTGAAACCAAATGTGGAAGTTTAAAGGATGAGTTTCTATAGGACTCTTTGGCCTTGGGACCGTCCCGGGTGGCACAGTCCGGTGAGGGCTGACTTACACACACACTACACTTATACACTACACTTTCACACATCTCCTAAAAACACACCCATACCTAACTTGACCTCCTGACTCATAAAGGTGATTCACATGGATGGTCCTTAACCCCTAAGCCCTTGAGCAAGAGGGTTAGGAACAACATAGTGGATGCCTCAAATGAGTCCCTTCATGGCTCATGTGGGCTTGATATGGCTTCATGGCTCAACCAAAATAATTTCATTCCACTTACAGTCACGTAATCTTCAATTTTCCAAATTTTCAATATTTGACCCCCGGGACCCTACACCCGCCTAGCTTACCCAAAGCCCTTGAAATCACCCAAACTTTTCAAAATTTCCAAATCACCCAAAAATTCCCCAAAATTAACCTTGAACATTTCCTCACCAATCAAGTTGATCATCCATAGCCAAAAATACCAAAAATTCCAAAAATACCTCCCAATACCCTCCAAATACCCAAAATACCCCTCTTGACCCAAAAATCCAAAAAATTCAGAAAATTCCCAGAAAATTCCAAAAAAATCCCAAATATTCCCAATTTCATTTTGTTCAACTACACCATGGGTCAATTTTGTCAATTTACCCTACTTTTTTCAAAACCCCCAATTTGACCCATTTTAACCCAAAATGAACCCAATGTCAAGCCAAACCTACCCAATTGACCCAAATTCTGGTCCAATTCAATTCTAAACTTCAATTTAACATTCCCAACACCAATCTAGACCAGATCCAAGTCCAATTTGATTGACATTTGAATCCAATTTCACTTTTAGCCTTAAAGCCCAATTTGGACCCATGACCCAAACCTAACCCAAACTAACCCAATTCAACTCCAATTAACCCCAAATCTTTTCTAAACCTTCCTTAGCATCCCCACAAACAAAACACTAACAAGATTTGCCCAAAATTTAGACCCAAACCCCACTCAAATTCAACCCAAAGCTAAAAGGCCCAATTTTGACCTAAACCCGAACCTAACCCAAATATGCCCAAACCCCAAAATCAAAACCCAACCAAAGCCAAAACCTCTTTGAAACACTCCCATAAACATTTCCCAACATTTATTTTACATCAATTTCGACCCTAGCCCAACATTGGCCCAAGTTAGCCCAATTTGACCTACATTGGCCCATTCACCAAAGATGTCCAAATCCAACCCAAACCTAGCCCAAACACTTCAAATTTATTCCAAATCATTCATGAAACATTTCTAAACTAAATTCAACACTTATTGGATCCAATCCTTTGCAAAATTCTCATCCTAAAATCAAAAAAAACACACTTCCCTAAATCACTTTAAAAGCCCACCTTCACAAAATTTCAAAGGCCCAAAGCCCACATGACAACCCTATATCATCATCCATTGGATGAAACCATCTCCTAAGTTCTAACCCCATGATAAAATAAATCCAAATCAAGCCATATGCCAAATCCCATCAAATCACCCCAAAATTACCAAAATTTCTAAAATCCATTTTCATGAAATTGACCAAGCTTTTCCCCAAGCCAAAGACAATCCATGAAGCCATGCATGAGCCCCATATGAGCCATGAGAGCCATGGAATCCACTTTCCACCTCACCAAACCATTAATGGAAAGAGAGGGGATCTCTTTCTTAAACCTTTTTTAAGCCCTTTTTACCTTAAACATGATACACTCTAAACCATACTTTGCCACCTAATCCTTGATGTGGACTTCACTACCTTTGGTAGGTTGACTCACATGATCCTCCCAGCCCAAAACAGAACTTGGAAGGGTGCACCAAACCCAAAATGGTGGGTTGACCCATTTGGACCCAAAATGAGCCTCTCCCCATACCATTTTAATCCAAACCCTTTACACATGTCCATGGCCAATTGACTGCACAAACCTCCAGCCCTGACCCACCTGGACCTGAAGGTGACCCATGCCTGCCGGCCAGCCGCCTGTGTCGCCGAAAAACACCATGACCGAGACCTTGGGAAGAGCCAAACTTTGGAATTCCACCTTGCTGAGTTTCCCCATGCCCAATGGCCACCATGGCTGTTCTTCCCTTGGCCTAAGCAGCTGATCCCAAGCCCTAACTTCCCCTGGGATGCCCTCCAGCCTCTCCTATTTAAAATCCACCTCTCTCGGCCATGAGAAGGTGCTGAACCAGACCTTACTGAAACCCTGCCAAAATTGCTCCAGACCACTCTCCATACTTAGAGCAGTTGATCCCCAGTGACAATTTGCCCCAATCCCCACCAACAAGCCCAATTTCTCTGCCAAAATTCCACCCAAAACCAGGACACTTCTCCACAGGTGGATCAATCCCCAAATTGATTGATCCTACACCTTCACCGGACCAAGGGAAGAAGTCCACCGAGCAAAAGCCCCTCTCCGGGCCACCCATCCGTTCCGGACTCCAAGCTTTGTGATCGGGCTTGGTCGCAATCATACCTAGACAATTCACTGTGCCAAGGGACTTCATCCGGAGCTTGCTTGGACCCAATCGAAGGTGACACAACCCTCGGATTGAAGCCACACTTCTCCGAGCAAAGGTATGAGCTAACTCTTTATCCCGAGCTTCTGGAGATTCCCCTTTTCAAATGCCTTAATTTCAATGCATGATCACCGTATAGATGTATTCGTCTCTTCAAGACGAATCCATAGAGCACAAGAACACGAAAATCTGTTAAGTATTGAGTGAGATATTAGGGATTTAGTGTGGATGGTTCTCGGGTTAAGAGGCTTGGGGACGATGAACGGATGTCGTTCATTTAATACACGCGCGGACGGACGGTCAGGATCGCGCCGGATGAGGAGACGGAACGATACAGCGGGCCCCTGGAGCGCTGAGTCGGATGGCGGCGTCGAATCAGAAAGCGCCACGCGGCGCTTCGGAGATGCTAAGGTTGACGCGGCGCCGATTCGGATAAATAGAGAAATAGGGATTTTCTTATTTATTTATTCCCTAAACTTCAAAAATGCATAACTTTGTGTAGAAAAATGAGAAAAATAAAATAAAAATACCCTCTTGCTCAGTGAACAGAGGAGAATAATGTGGAAAAGAAATTATTTAATTTCATCAAGTATTTTTTTTTAATAATTTATTTACTCTCTGCATTGTTTTAATTCTCCATGCATATAGAAAATTCACCATGGCATGAGACCAAAGGGCTTTTGAAGCCTCTAAATTTGGGAACATTCCCTGAATTTTCAAAAGTCAGAGGCCATCCCCATGAGAAGTTATTGATTTTTCAAATTCATGTTGCTGTTTTGAGTACTTTAATTCCAATAATTAGCATGTTATGAAATAAATTCTAGGAAAATTTGAGGATGTTTCTTATGACCAGAGGACTCTAGGAAAAATAGGTTTTGAATTAATCCACTTGGAATAACCCTAATTGGCTTAAACACCCAAAATAGGTCCCTAATTAATTAGAGCTAATCATAAATCAAATTGACTTGAAATCAATTCTCCACTGACCTTTAGGATCAGGGGAATCCATCATAAAAATTTGAAGTCAATTGGACTTGGTTAGCCCTACTAAATGGGTTAATGAAGCCATTTAGCCATTTTAAACTTTAAAAATTTATAACTTTCAAAATATTTTTCAAAAATTTACCAAATTGCTTTTGGAGCCTCTCTGATATCAGGGGAATCTAAGAAAAATAAAATTGTAATTTTATAAAAAAGTTGATTTTTTGCATTATTTTAATATTTTAATAAATAAAAAATAATAAAAATCACAAAAATAATAAAATTCACCAAAATTTTATATTTTGAATTTTAATTACTTAGGAACAAACCCCATATTTTTCTTAAGTCTCTATAATGAGATAATAAATTTTAAAGCCCTAGGGTAATTTTAAAATTAAAAAAAAATGTATTTTTTAGCATTTCCACTAAAATAATTCTAATAAATCAAATAAAAATCAGAAAATTGTAAAATTTGATTCTCTGATTTCCTTGATATCAGAGAGATTTTTGAAAAATATAAAATTCATTTTTCAACCTTTATTTTATTTTTAAATTAATTAATGCTCCAAACCTTAAAATAATTATAATAAAAATAATATAATTCAAAAAATCACCAAAATTGATCCAAGTGGTCCTCTGGTCATTAGGAATGTCCCATAATTTTCTTAAGGACAGAAACTTTTCCTTGGTCATATTATTAAATTTTCCTTAGAAATCCCTATTTTTCACCAAAAATAATTACATAAATAAATTAAATATAGAAAAATCACATTTTCTCCTCTAATGCCTTTATTTACATATGAGTGAAGCCACATAAAAATTTCAAGCTCATTTAAGCTCAATTTAGTGAGTTATGAAATTATTAAGCTTGAAGGGCAAAATGGTAATTAAAATTTTAACCTTTAATTAAAACTTTAGGCTTAAAAAAATGAAAGAGTAAAATATTTGATCCTAATCTGATTTGGATGATTGAAACTTGAATAATAAGGGTAGAAACCTATTAAAGAATTTAAAAATAATTGAAATAAACCTTAATTAAATAATTGATTAAATTTGGAAGAATAATAAAATTGGAATTATTAAAATAGGGATATTATTAGGAAGAGATTTGTTCTTTAATTTAAGAATCCCTAAATTAATCATCTCAATAATATTTAATTCCTATTTAAAATGATAATCCAAATTTAAGATTTAAAATGCTAAAAGACTTAATCATTAAATTAAATTAAAGTTAAATTATTTAAATTAAACCCTTTTAAAATTTCAATTAAATTAATACTTTAACAGTTACAATTAAATCATCTTTAGAACATAAAAGATAAAATATTAAATTAAAATTAAAAATAAAATCAAATTAAAATTTAAATTAAATTAAATTAAATTAAATTTAAAAACATTAAATTAAATTAAATTAAATTAAATTAAATTAAATTAAATTAAATTAAATTAAATTAAATCATATTAAATTAAATTAAATTAAAATAAAAAAATAAAATCAAGTTAAAATTAAAATTAATTTAAATTAAATAAATTAAATTAAAATTGAAGCTAAACCAAATTAAATTAAATTAAAGTTAAATTAAATTGAATTAAAAAATAACATCACCTAAGACATAAAGAAATTCAAAATAAAGCAACTTGAACACTATTCCAAATTTAAACCCGTTAACTAAAATTAAATTAAATCACAAACCATTTGAACATCAATTTGCCCTCGAAAGCTTTTGTTGTCATAACCCCTAAACAGAACGTTAAATGAAGTGTTACTTCACTTATAGGATATTCAAATGTCCTAGTTCACTGAGCAAGATAACAAAACTTGAATTCCTGGACGATTAATTCATTTGTATAATTGAATTCATTTGGACTTAAAATAATCCTAGAAATATTGAAAAGATGTTTAAGATTCTTCTTAAGCACTTCCTCAATATGATAGGATGTTTATAAGAACAACTGAACTTAATTGTCCTTTAATGAAGAAAATCGTCCTCAAACCAAAACACAAGAACCTAGACATAATAGGAAATGACTAGCTATAGGATTAGGAATTTGGTAGAAAACCATAACCCTTCCCTTAGCTTTACCTAGGAACTTGCTTAAATATTCTAAATTGTGTTTAAGTGCAGCTTGGGATGACGGGAAGACCCTCCAGGTACGCTTTTATTTTGTTGCAATTTACTTTATTGCAATTTACTTAATCGCATAGCACATACTTTTCTTGCATGATAAACAATTGTTGCATGAAAACCCACACCTTTAGGATAGTTCCTAAAACTGAAACCAAAACAAAATTAAAAGTCATTACAAGATAAAATTCACCGCCACAACATCTCAAAATATAAAACAACTCAAAATTTAATCACAAACAGAACTCAAAACTACAATTACAACTAAATTAAAACGTCTTGTTGTATGATCGGGAATACCTCGGATGATGTAACCTACGTGTTGCTAACGGGATTTCCCACGGTCTAAATGAAAGTGTGGAACTCATTTAGTTGAGTTTAGCAAATTCATCTGGACTAAGTGAATCCGATAAAAATAACGATGCTGGAAGGATGGAACCGTGGGATCTTAACCGGTGTTGTTATAATCAACTTTAAGATTTGTTTTAAATAAAATATAAAAAACACTTGGAAATTAAGATTTTCTCTAAACCAAAACACTTTTCTCATCTCCTGATTTATGACTTCTATAACTAAACCTCTGCAACAACAACGAGCTCGGAGCATGGTGGGCAAGCACGACCATCGTCATCAGCAAAACTCGGATCTACTTCAGCAAAACTTTCCTAGAATTAAATAACCAAACCATAGGACTTTGAGGTAGTTTGCCTAGTGCAACATAAATCCTCAATCTTCTGTTAGGCATTTGCATTGCAAATTAAGCTCTAATCGGTCTTAGGATTCCGAGGTAGTCATCCGATATGACATAAACCCTCATATCTTCGAGGCTATTTGTATGATTGTCTCATACGAATATGAGTCCTAATTAATTAAAATTGGCAAGATCAAAATACTAAATAAACATTAGGGCTTTCCTAAATCCAAGCCAAACATTAGGATAGTTGAGAAATTACCGAAGTTTGCTTCGAATCTGTGATTTCTCCTACCTTTCTTCCTTTGAATTCCCAAAACAAAATGTTCCAAATTTGATCCATTCCCTATTGAAATTCCAAAATTCAATCCTTTGAAAACTTAGACTTTGAAATTCTTGAGAGCAGAACTACTGATTATTATCGAGAGTTTTCTTAGGTGATCCCCATCACTTAAGATGTAATTAAATATAGGGGCTTGCCCTTATAGGGAATTTTAAGAACCCAGGTAATATAAACCCTGCTTAATTCATTTATATTAAGCAGGGGAACTTGTCGGCTTATAAAATTGGTTCGCAGACCAAACAAATGTCACAAACCTTTCTAGTTTATTTAATTGAGCCCCATTACCAAGCAGTGTATCTATTCTTCGGGGTAGATACACGGTTTGTGGTGCGGTGCTCATTTATATAAACTATTCGGGATGTGAGATCAGTTTGATTTCATATCTTAAAATTTTCAAATTTAAAATTATTTTCAAAATAAAATACTACTTTTCAAATTATTTATTTAAATTAAATTAAAAATTCGCCAACAACTTATGTAGGCGACATCCTTTTCAAAATACAACACAACCTAAAAATATGCCGACAATTTCTGGAGACTTCGCTAGGGACAATTCCGCTCTCCATTTTAATCAGGTAATTCTGCTTTCAAAAATCGGTAGTGTATCCATGTTCCTAGTGGATCAAACTACCCTTCTTTCCATTGGAATACTATGTTCATTTCTACCTTGAACAAGTATAACCAACATTCTCTCGCATTTAGGAGCCACTGTTTAGACACCCCTAAACGAGAGAGGTTCCGAGATCCTTTTACCTCATTTCGAGGTGGGGTGGACCCCCAATAGGTATTAGTTTAGGAGCGGTCTTGTGGGTCGAGAAGTTTCTGCAAGACTTTCTCTTCCTTTTCCAGTTCCTAATCAATTCCTTTTACTCTTCCTACAACTCTTCTTCTTTTAATAATTCTCCCTCCTAACGAACAAATCTTTCCGAAAAAACAATTTTCTTTTAATACCACAAATACACTAAGATAAACAGAAATGTGTTCGGACTCTTTCTTTTTCGTCATAAGTTTTACGACAAGAAGAAGCACGATTCGGAGACTAACACTTGGAATCTGCCCTGCAGAAATGGAAGCCCCAAAACTGATCTTCTCCTTCGTCAATGGACTTGACCTGGCCGTATTCAAGAATGAACTGCCTAACAATGGAATTATTCGATTCGGACAAGGATTCGGGGACACCGACATCAAAATCCCCGACGTCACTCTCTTTTCACTCACAAACAAAGTATCAGAAACTGAGAAGCCTTTGATTGAGTTTAACCTCAAGTCAACTCCTGAATTCCCTCCTCTGCAAAAGATTCCAACTGAGAGGAGTACTGCTGTTCGCAAAAGGACTGTTGTTGCTACCCCCACTGGTCTAGTTGTCTCTGCACCTACCCCGGCTTCGCCGAACTAAAGGGGAAGGAAATTCGTAACTACGATGAACCTCGTTACCGTGGAGGGTACGGACCTTCCTATGAGACCTTCTCGTTTTTGAAATCGGGTCCGGCTCGAGAATTCCATCACCGACATGGACTCGCAGAAGGAACGAAGTAGAAGGATTGCTAGAGAAGCCGTAGCCGCTGAAGTTGCTTTCCTAGAATAAATCCCGTAACCGCCCGAGTATACACCGCCGCCCGAATACATACCACTTTTGGGAGGAAGCGGGTTTCATCCCCTCTCTCGCCGAGAGGATGAGGAAAATGTTTGCAAGATTGCTGCCGCATTGCCTCAGCCCGTATATTACAACGATAGCTGTAAGAAAAGGGCTAGAATTACACCATTTGCTCGACTGCAAACCTTGATAGAGAAGTTAGCAAAGAAAGAAAAATGCCTCGTGTCGGAGATTTTAAGAAGGATAGGGCGAGTGCCGACCAAGTCCCGTCTTGGGCCGCGAGTAGAACTCGCTATCGCCGCTGAAAAGCCAAATAAGAGAATGAAAGCTAGTCCGCCTCGTCGTTGTTTCGAGACTACAAATTAGGGAGGATACCACCTTCCAAGCATTTGGTCGACGGACCATCCGGTCCTAGCACCTTCGTCGCTAGAAGGATGGTATGGCGTCCCACTACCGGACAATTAAGATTAAAACAACAGCCTAAGAAGGAAAGTCTCGTCATGAGACTTGAGTCCGAAGAAAGTGCTACCGCAGTAAAGGGGACTCATGAGAAGGAAACACGACAGTTATCACATGACAACTGCAAGGATGTACAGAAAAGACCACTAGAAGATGTTATGGAAAAGCTAAGAACCGATATTCGGCGATTAGCAAGGGAAAGAGAAGAGAAATTCGGAGATGAAGTTGACTCATCAGAGTTCATGGATGATGAATATGCAGAAATTAACAAGGTTGAAACAAGAGCTTCGTCAGCTTCACAAGGTGCCCCTGCAGCCGCAGAAAGAGAGGAGCCGGAAGTAATGAGGAGGCAGCTCCAAGAGAAAGATGATACAATCGCCCAAATGACGAAAAGGATGGAAGAGATGGCTGTAGCCCTAGCCACTCTCCAGAGTCAGGTTCAACCCCAGAGAGAAACACCCCCAGAAGTCATTCATATTGTAGACGGAGGAAAGGAGATTACGTCCGTCAACGGGGATGATCAGTTAAAGAAAGATGCAACACAAAGCATGATTCTAGAAAAGGATATTAAGAGCATGGTGGAACAGCAGGTGCGAGAAGCCTTGGCACAATCAAAGAGCGGGACATCCATTCGGACAGGTAGACCTTACCCTGAAGAATTCGACGCTGTCCAATATCCGAAAGGCTTTGTACCACCTCTGTTCAAGACCTTTGATGGAACCGAAAACCCTCGGCAGCATGTTGCACATTTTCATGCCAGTTGTTGCAATGCCGGCGGAAGTGATGCCTTACTCTTCAGACAATTTGTCAGCAGCCTATCAGGGATATCCTTTGATTGGTATGCAGAATTACCGAACAGTTCGGTGAAGACCTCTTCATCAAGCGATTTGCCGGAGCTCAGCACCACATCACTATAGGTGATTTAGTGGTAGAGAAGCAGAAACCCAACGAAACCTTGGTGGATTACATACTTCGATGGAGAAATCTAAGTATGAAGTGTGAGCCACAGCTACAAGAACAGCATGCGGTTTGTATTTTACTAAAGAGAATTCATGGCCCGATAGCACTTCTCCTCAAGGGATTTACTATTAAGACTTTCGAGAAGTTGTTAAGCAAGGCCGGAAACTTGCAAGAGAAGGCAAAGCAATTAAGTTTCACCGATAAAACAGACAAACAGAAGCCCGTGAAAACTTTTGAAAAGAAGTCCGGATCATTGCAAAGCAGTCGATAAAGGCAAGCAACCGATACAAATATCGTCGAACGGCCGCAAGCAACCTCAATAGAATTACCAACGAACCCCGACCCGACTATCGCTCATCTCAACAGTATGAACAACCGCCTCGTCCGCAACGTACGTTAAGGGAGCTTCTGAGCAGGGAGTATCCGTTTAAGAATGAGGCAGTGCCGACAATGTTCCTTAGTTTGATGAAGATTCCATATTTCCAACTACCAGAACCTAAAAGACCAGAAGAAGTCGACAAGAAAGGTGATCCCAACTTTTGCCCTTACCACCGGATGCTTGGGCATAAGATAGAAGATTGTATTACCTTCAAAAGTTGGCTCAACGACAATCTTCGGAAAGGGAATATAACGATCCCGAAGGAGTACATGAAGGAACCCTAGAAAGGAGGTTTTGTTAATGTTATCTCGACGGATCTCATTGTGCCGATAGACCCCTATGCGACTGATGATGGATGGGCTACCGCTTGGACAAAGTCTTCGAAAAAGATTTTGGATCACATCCAAACCGCTTCGGTGCGAGCCTTAATTCAGAGTTCGAAACCTGTTAAGTCGACACTATCACTTGCGATAGAAGAACCACCTCAACAAGAGACAATCGAAGAGAAGAAGAAAATCGACAAAGAAGAGAAGACCGAGGCTCTTAAGGCTGGACTAGGGGCCGCTTATCCTAGGATAGTTGTTTCCGATTCGGAGGAGAAATCCCTCGAACCTCCGACTCGTATGATTATCCGCTTCACTCCGGTGGGATCTTATAATGATAAGGGTTATGGCGTTGGCTACGTTTTGACTGTTTCTAACGATTACGTAACTAGCAAAAATCCGAACATCGATTTCGATACAAATGACAATTCTCAAATCATACACAATCTCGACGATCACAATGACGAAGAAGACATCCATCAAGGAGGCTACAAGAGTTCAACAAGCAACGAATCTATTTGCGAGTTTCGAGGAGCTCCAGTCACAATAGAGTTAGAGCCTTCAGACTCCGAAGCTAATCCAGAAGAACCTGTCATTCCGATTCAAGAGGAGACACTAGCAAACTCAATACTAGATTCAGGAGAAATTACAGAAGTCAACTTAAGAAGTGGAAGAGTTCTACCTCCGAGAATGGGTCCAAAGGACAAAGGAAAGCAGGTGGTTGTTCAGGAAGAACCAACCCCGGCAGAAGAAATACCCATTCGGGAAGAAATCGAGACACATGGAAATAAAGTGGACTACAACGTGCTAGCCCATCTTAGGAAACTACCGACCAACCGAGCATCTACGACGCTCTCATCTTATCAAAGGAGATGAGAGAAGCTCGATCAAGGCCTTACTTGACCCGAGAATTTGCTTAGCTCAAATGACCGGAGATTCCTTAGATGAGGTTTGCTCGTTAAAGGAACAACGAGGTGTTACCTTCACGGACAATGACCTACTACTTGGGACGACGAGACCACAACCGACCGTTGTACATTTCGGTTACAATAGGTAAGTTTACACTCTCCGGAGTATTGGTGGATCCGGGAGCATCAATCAACATAATGAATCTTCGAACGCTAAGCATATTTGGAAATTGATGCTCGCGAGCTTGAAGCGTGACAAAATGTTATTAAGAGGATTCAACCGTGAAAGGAGAAAGAGCCCTCGGATCAATAACGCTACTAATGAAGACCGGTGACTTGGCAAAGACAACCGCGAAATTTCACATAATTGATTCAGAAACGTCATTCAACGCTCTACTGGGCCGACCATGGATACATGAAAATAGGATGGTACCATCATCCCTACACCAGTGCATCAAATACTACGATGGAGGAGAACAGTGCATCAAAGGTGACTTACAACCATTCTCCGTACATGAAATTGGAATTCATGAAGATGCAGCTTATTATGCACCTCCGAAGAAAACAATTTTCTCCAGAGATACCATAACGAATGAAGCAAAGAAAGTTCGGGACGATGAAGAACCTGAAGTTCTAGTCCAACAGTCACTCACCACTCCCTTACGGCGAGATGGTGAAGGTTTCTCCACAACTCGCATCCGAGGTCGAGGCCGGGGATGAGGTCGTGGCAGAGACGTTAAGACAGTTGGACAGAGGAAACCAACCATCAATGTTGATTGGGAAGACAATTCTGAAGAAGAAAAAGAGATCAAGCAAGAAGCAGCGACAATAAGTCGGAAGAAGCCGCAATTCAGGATCTCTCTCGAAGATGAAAAGAACGAGGAATATAAATCGATGTACGAGAAGATTAACCACTATGTACATACTATGACCCTGACCCCGATTCATTCTAATAAGATCGAGGGTATGGTGGTCAAAGAGGTACGTAGCGGCGGTGTAAAGCCAATCAAATTCTACCGTGGTGCTCCTTCCTCCAAAACTGAAAATAATGTACAATTTGAATATGTCACTTCATCAGAATTAATGGAATTACCTTTTGAGTGGTACTCTCCCTGTGTTCAAAATTTAATTCAGCGTGGTTTCTTACCTCGACAATGGACAAAAGGTCAATCACAAAATTTTGAAAAATTATGGAATAACTCCGGTCGTCCACCCAATTCAAAGCATGGTCTCGGATTCGGCACAGTAGGATCAGTTGATGATATTGAATTTTGCTTGGTTGTCACTTGCAAGTCCAATGAAGACTGTATGGAAGCTACAGAAGAATTTGAAGATTTACAAATTGGAGACGCTCCACCAGAATTCGAAGAAGAGATTAAATCTACAATAGATGAGTTAACGGAAGTTAACTTAGGTACTAGCAAAGAACCTAGACCTACCTTTGTTAGCTCCTTACTCACTAAAGAAGACTCCGAAGAAATAATCAAGTTATTAATGGAATTTAAAGACCGTTTTGCTTGGAGCTACGATGAGATGCCGTGTTTAGCTCCGGAGGTCGCAGTCCATAAGCTAGGAGTGGATCCTGCTTCGTCCCGGTCGACAAGGTCCCAGAAGAATGCGTCTAGAAATCGAACAACAAGTCATAGCTAAAGTTAAAAAGCTAATAGACGCCAAATTTGTCCGTGAAGAACAATACCCGACTTGGTTAGCCAATGTGGTACCAGTTAGGAAGAAGAATGGTCAGATCAGAATTTGTGTGGATTTTAGAGATTTAAACAAGGCATGTCCAAAGGATGAATTCCCTCTACCGATCCCGTAATTAATGATCGACATTGCTTCGACACATGAAATATTCTCATTCATGGATGGATCTTCAGGATACAACCAGATAAAAATGGCTCCAGAAGATGAAAAACTTACAAGCATTCGAACACCGATCGAATATATTGCTACACGATGATGCCATTCGGATCGAAGAACGCAGGAGCAACATACCGTAGAGCGATGACAAGAATTTTTATGATCTCATCCACAATCAAGTCGAATGCTACGTGGACGATGTGGTCATCAAAAGCAAAGTAAAGGACAACCACCTATATGATTTGAGAATTATTTTCGAACGATTAAGACAATTTAACCTTAAGATGAATCCCTTAAAATGCGCCTTCGGCGTCAACTCCGGGAAATTCTTAGGATTCGTTATCCGACATCGTGGAATTGGAATCGACCCGGAAAAGATTAAAGCTATCTTAGAAATGCCGCCTCCCAAAACCTTAAAACAACTACGATCTTTTCAAGGGAAGTTGGCATATCTTCGACGCTTTATCTCAAACTTGTCAGGTAGGTGTCAGCCTTTCTCGGCACTAGTTAAAAAGGACACCAAATTTATTTGGGAAGAGAAATGCCAGAAGGCCTTCGAGGATATTAAGCAATATTTAATGACACCTCCTGTCTTAGCAGCCCCAGGTCTCGTGTAGACCGCCGATACTTTATACCGCGGCTTTAGACGACTCTCTCGGAGCCCCGTTAGCCTAGTGTCAATGATGAGGGTAAAGAAAATGCTCTTTACTACCTAAGCCGTCGTTTACTTCCGACGGAAATAAGGTATCCCGCAATTGAAAAGCATTGTTTGGCCCCGATCTTCGCCGCTCAAAAGCTCGAAGCACTACATGCTTTCTCATAAGGTCAACTTCGATCTCAAAGTTTAATCCATTACAATACTTGATGACTCGTCCAACACTTTCCGGCAGACTCGCCAGATGGTCAATGATATTATTGCAATTCGATATAACTTTTGTGCCTCTTCGTGCCGTAAAGGGACAAGTCCTAGCAGACTTCCTCGTAGCACACCCTTTGCCGGCAGAATCTCCTCTCAATGACGATTTGCCAGATGAACAAATAATGAGCCTAGAAGACCCTGATGATCGACGTTGGGAATTATATTTCGACGGAGCATCTTCAAGACACAAAGACGAAAAATCGCAAGTGATAGTGTCCGGTAAGGCGGTGGATCGGATTAATCTTTATAACACCGGAGCGGGGGATGTTAAGATACTCCTACCACTCGACGGAGCCATGTACAAACAACGAAGCGTAATACGAAGCCCTCATAACAGGACTGGAATTAGCTATTCAAATGGGGATAACGGACATCAACATCTACGGGAATTCGCAGTTAATCATTCAACGGATCGCGGATAAGTACGAATTTTAAAACCAAGACTCGAGCAATACTTCCAGTATGCCATACAGTTGTTAGAACAGATTCCGAATGTGACGATCTACAAAATTCCCAGAAAAGAAAATGCTTTAGCAGATGCGTTAGCTCACCTCGCAAAAGAATTTGCATGCTTGCAAGATGAATCAGTGGAAATATCAGTTCACGGACGTCAGGTCCTATCACAGGTCGACATAGACACAATACACAAATCAGAAAAAGAAAAAGAATCAATTGCAGCAGTGACAGAAAATACAGAAGATTGGCGACAGCCATTAATGAACTACCTACAAACAGGAAAACTACCGGACGATAGGTCATTAGCCCATCGTATCAAGAAAAGAACTCCGTCCTACGCATTAATAAACAACACGTTATAAAGAAGGTCTTTCGATCAAATGCGGCTAAGGTGCCTAAGCGGGTCCGAGGCCCGTGAAATTGTTAAAGAGGTGCATTCGAACTCCGTGGCGCTCACCAGTTGGGTCCGAAGATGAAAATGAAAATTAAAAGATTAGGGTACTACCGGCCCTCGATGATGACCAACTCGCATGAAAATCGCCAAGAGCTGTCACCAATGCCAAGTGCACGGAGTGGTTCTACACCAACCTCCAAATGTACTACATCCGACAATTGCGTCGTGGCCATTTGAATGTTGGGGCACAGATATAGTGGGTCCAATAGAACCACCATCTTCAAAAGGGCATCGCTTCTTTCTTGTGGCTACAGATTACTTTTCCAAGTGGGCAGAGTGCGGTTCCACTTAGAGAAGTGAAAGCACACCACGTGCTACGGTTTTCAAGAACCAAGTTGTCTACCGTTTCGGAGTGTCGCGCAGGATCATCTCAGATAATGGGTCAGCATTCAAAAGCACACAAATCAATAATTTTGTCAGGAGACACCGAATCGACTGGCGATATTCAACAATTTACTACCCAAGAGCAAACGGCCTGGCTGAGGCTTTTAATAAAACTCTCGTTCAAATCTTAAAGAAAACTTTGGATGATAATAAGAGAAGTTGGCACGAGAAGTTATTAGAAGCCTTATGGGCCTACCGCACAACCTTCAGGACTCCTACTCAAGCTACACCTTACGCTCTGGTGTATGGGTCCGAGGTAGTGTTACCCTTAGAGGTCCAGCTTCCTTCACTCGGAATTGCGATTACAAACAAAATCACGACGAAGAGAATGCCAAATTACGACTAGAGGAATTGGAAAGCCCTGGAAGGGAAAAGACTTGCAAGACAGCAGAATTTAGAACTATACCAAGCTAAGATGGTTCAAGCCCATGACGGATCGGTCCGCCCAAGAACCTTCAAAGTTGGTGACTTAGTTCTCGTTCTCAAAAGACCTATTCTTGCACACCGCAAGATGGGAGGAAAATTTGAACCCACTTAGGAAGGACTATTTGTGGTCGAGGCGACCTACTCGGGAGGCTCTTACCGGCCTAGTGAATTGCCAAGGAGAAAGACATATGCTTCCGATCAATGGACGGTACTTGAAAAAGTATTACGCTACCTGATGTTTCGAAGGAATGAATTCTTCATCCCTAGAAGCACGGGTAAAGTAATTACTTGTGACTGGGTCCGAACCCAAAAATAATATAAAAAAATGTGCTAAAAAAATATAATAATAAAATCATGATAACAAAGTTTTCCTTGTTTTCTCTTCCAAAAAAAAACTTTCCTTAAAAATCTAAAAAATGATGAACTCCAAATTCACGATAAAATAAAATTTGAATCGTTAAAAGACAAACAAAATGACCACAAATTTTCAATCAAATTCAAATTCAACCTTCCAGATCTCAAATCAAATCTCAATCAAATTCAAACTCAACCTTCCAAATCTGAAATCCAACCCGTTCTACTCTCTCCCTTGTCTGGGATGAAAGTGGTTGATTCCACTAACGCGGAGCCATGAGGTTTTCGATTCGAATCTGATGGCAAGGAATTATATCCAATCCAAACCAGCAACTTTCAACTAACTCTTTTGAATGGGATATGTAGCATCTACATATTCCCTCCTAATTTGTTTCTTTCCACAAAATCTTCTACAACTTTCATGAAATTCTCGAAACACCAAAATCCCACACTGCAAATCTTTGCAAAATCAATTACCCTTCAAAAATCAAACTTTTGGGGTTGAGGATTTTACATCCGAGACTGCATTGCTTTAGGATTCTTTCCCTATCGCAATGAAATACATCAAAATCAAACTTTTGGGGTTGAGGATTTTACATCCGAGACTGTATTGCTTTAGGATTCTTTCCCTATCGCAATGAAATACATCAAAATCAAACTTTTGGGGTTGAGGATTTTACATCCGAGACTTCATTGCTTTAGGATTCTTTCCCTATCGCAATGAAATACATCAAAATCAGACTTTTGGGGTTGAGGATTTTACGTCCGAGACTGCATTGCTTTAAGATTCTTTCCCTATCGCAATGAAATACATCAAAATCAAATTCTTGGGGTTGAGGATTTTACATCCGAGACCGCATTGCTTTAGGATGCTTTCCCTATCGCAATGAAATACATCAAAATCAAATTCTTGGGGTTGAGGATTTTACATCCGAGACCGCATTGCTTTAGGATTCTTTCCCTATCGCAATGAAATACATCAAAACCAAATTCTTGGGGTTGAGGATTTTACATCCGAGACTGCATTGCTTTAGGATTCTTTCCCTATCGCAATGAAATACATCAAAATCAAATTCTTGGGGTTGAGGATTTTACATCCGAGACCGCATTGCTTAGGATTCTTTCCCTATCGCAATGAAATACATCAAATTCAAATTCTTGGGGTTGAGGATTTTACATCCGAGACTGCATTGCTTTAGGATTCTTTCCCTATCGCAATGAAATACATCAAACTTTTGGGGTTGAGGATTTTACATCCGAGGCTGCATTGCTTTAGGATTCTTTCCCTATCGCAATGAAATACATCAAAATCAAACTTTTGAGGTTGAGGATTTTACATCCGAGACTGCATTGCTTTAGGATTCTTTCCTATCGCAATGGAATACATCAAAATCAAACTTTTGGGTCGAGGATTTTACATCCGAGATCGCATTGCTTTAGGATTCTTTCCCTATCGCAATGAAATACATCAAAATCAAATTCTTGGGGTTGAGGATTTTACATCCGAGACTGCATTGCTTTAGGATTCTTTCCCTATCGCAATGAAGTACATCAAACTCAAATTTTTGGGGTTGAGGATTTTACATCCAAGACTGCATTGCTTTAGGATTCTTTCCCTATCGCAATGAAATACATCAAAATCAGACTTTTGGGGTTGAGGATTTTACATCCGAGACTGCATTGCTTTAGGATTCTTTCCCTATCGCAATGAAATACATCAAAATCAAACTCTTGAGGTTAATGATTTTACATCCAATACCGCATTGCTCTGAGATCTCTCCTCATTGTAATGATTCAATCCAATTAATTCAATTTTCTTTTGAGATTGAAGATGTTACATCTAAAACCACAAAATTCCAATTTTCATTTCAAGTTCAAATCCCTTCAAATTAATCTTAACAAAACTTCAATCTAAATTGAAACTCAAACTAAAATCTAAGCTCACACATCAAAACTTAAATTGAAACAAAATAAAATCTAAATTGAAATTCCCCGCATCATGCGAATTCGGATTCACCTCTTTTTCCTTTCCCCAGCGATAGTTCAGGAATCTCCAATCTCAGAGTTATACTTGACACTCCCCAGCGGAAACTCTTCTACTTTGTCCTAAGTTTGTCACTTAGACATTTGTGTTGGTTTTGCTGATCGCTTCGGTCAACACCAATACACGCGGTGTGCTCCGTCGACTCACCACACCTATCGGGGTCCATTTGTTGACCTCATTTTTGATGATGTCTTCTCTTCTTCTTTTTAGTACTTAGGATCTAGCCTTAGGCTTTTCCTTTGACTATCCTAGAGGATTAGAATTGGGACCCACCACTTAGAAATTCAAACCACTTCTTAACTCCCTGCAAACTCCACAAACTCGACCGTAGACCCCTAATCACCTAGAGGGTTGAAACCAAATGTGGAAGTTTAAAGGATGAGTTCCTATAGGACTCTTTCGGCCTTAGGATCGCCCGGGTGGCCCTGTCCGGTGAGGGTCGACTTACACACACACTACACTTATACACTACACTTTCACACACCTCCTAAAAACACACCCATACCTAACTCGACCTCCCCGACTCATAAAGGTGATTCACATGGATGGTCCTTAACCCCTCAGCCCTCGGCTAAGAGGTTAGGAACAACATAGATGATACCTCAAATGAGTCCCTTCATGGCTCATGTGGGCTTGATATGGCTTCATGGCTCAACTAAAATAATTTCATTCCACTTACAGTCACCTAATCTTCAATTTTCCAAATTTTCAATTTTTGACTCCCGGGACCCTACACCCGCCTAGCCTACCCAAAGCCCTTGAAATCACCCAAACTTTTCAAAATTTCCAAATCACCCAAAAATTCCACAAAATTAACCTTGAACATTTCCTCACTAATCAAGTTGATCATCCATAGCAAAAAATACCAAAAATTCCAAAAATACCTCCCAATACCCTCCAAATACCCAAAATACCCTTCTTGACCCAAAAATCCAAAAAATTCAGAAAATTCCCAGAAAATTCCAAAAAAATCCCAAATATTCCCAATTTCATTTTGTTCAACTACACCATGGGTCAATTTTGTCAATTTACCCTACTTTTGTCAAAACCCCCAATTCGACTCATTTTAACCCAAAATGAACCCAATGTCAAGCCAAACCTACCCAATCGACCCAAATTCTGGTCCAATTCAATTCTAAACTTCAATTTAACATTCCCAACACCAATCTAGACTATATCCAAGTCCTATTTGATTGACATTTGAATCCAATTTCACTTTTAGCCTTAAAGCCCAATTTGGACCCATGACCCAAACCTAACCCAAACTAACCCAATTCAACTCCAATTAACCCCAAATCTTTTCTAAACCTTCCTTAGCATCCCCACAAACAAAACACTAAAAATATTTGCCCAAAATTTAGACCCAAACCCCACTCAAATTCAACCCAAAGCTAAAAGGCCCAATTTTGACCTAAACCCGAACCTAACCCAAATAAGCCCAAACCCCAAAATCAAAACCCAACCAAAGCCAAAACCTCTTTGAAACACTCCCATAAACATTTCCCAACATTTATTTTACATCAATTTCGACCCTAGCCCAACATTGGCCCAAGTTAGCCCAATTTGACCTACATTGGCCCATTCACCAAAGATGTCCAAATCCAACCCAAACCTAGCCCAAACACTTCAAATTTATTCCAAATCATTCATGAAACATTCCTAAACTAAATTCAACACTTATTGGATCCAATCCTTTGCAAAATTCTCATCCTAAAATCAAAAAAAACCCACTTCCCTAAATCACTTTAAAAGCCCACCTTCACTAAATTTCAAAGGCCCAAAGCCCACATGACAACCCTATATCATCATCCATTGGATGAAACCATCTCCTAAGTTCTAAACCCATGATAAAATAAATCCAAATCAAGCAATATGCCAAATCCCATCAAATCACCCCTAAATTACCAAAATTTCTAAAATCCATTTTCATGAAATTGACCAAGCTTTTCCCCAAGCCAAAGACAAGCCATGAAGCCATGCACGAGCCCCATAGAGCCATGAGAGCCATGGAATCCACTTTCCACCTCACCAAACCATTAATGGCAAGAGAGGGGATCTCTTTCTTAAACCTTTTTAAGCCCTTTTTACCTTAAACATGATACACTCTAAACCATACTTTGCCACCTAATCCTCGATGTGGACTTCACTACCTTTGGTAGTCGACTCACATGATCCTCCCACCCAAAACCGAACTTGGAAGGGTGCACCAAACCCAAAATTGTGGGTTGACCCATTTGGACCCAAAATGAGCCTCTCCCCATACCATTTTAATCCAAACCCTTTACACATGTCCATGGCCAATTGACTGCACAAACCTCCAGCCCTGACCCACCTGGACCTAAAGGTAACCCATGCCTGCCGGCCAGCCGCCTGGGTCGCCGGAAAACACCATGGCCGAGACCTTGGGAGGAACCAAACTTTGGAATTCCACCTTGCTGAGTTGCCCCATGCCCAATGGCCACCATGGATGTTCTTCCCTTGACCTAAGGAGCTGATCCCAAGCCCTAACTTCCCCTGGGATGCCCTCCAGCCTCTCCTATTTAAACCCCACCTCTCTCGGCCATGAGAAGGTGCTGAACCAGACCTTACTGAAACCTTGCCAAAATTGCTCCAGACCACTCTCCATACTTAGAGCAGTTGATCCCAAGTGACAATTTGCCCTAATCCCCACCAACAGAGCCCAATTTCTCAGCCAAAATTCCACCCAAAACTAGGACACTTCTCCACAGATGGATCAATCCCCAAATCGATTGATCCTACACCTTCACCGCACCAGCGGAAGAAGTCCACCAAACAAAAGCCCCCTCTCCGAGCCACCCATCCGTTCCGGACTCCAAGCTTTGTGATCGGGCTTGGTCGAAATCATACCTAAACAATTCACTGAGCCAAGGGACTTCATCTGGAGCTTGCTTGGACCCAATCGAAGGTGACACAACCCTAAGATTGAAGCCACACTTCTCTGAGCAAATGTATGAGCTAACTCTTTATCCCGAGCTTCTGGAGATTCCCCTTTTTAAATGCCATAATTTCAATGCATGATCACCGTATAGATGTATTTAGATGTATTCATCTCTTCAAGACGAATCCATAGAGCACAAGAACACGAAAATCCGTTAAGTATTGAGTGAGATATTAGGGATTTAGTGTGGACGGTTCTCGGGTTAAGAGGCTTGGGGATGATGAACGGATGCCGTTCATTTAATACACGTGCGGACGGACGGCCAGGATTGCGCCGGATGAGGAGACGGAACGATACAGCGGGCCCTTGGAGCGCTTAGTTGGATGGCGGAGTCGAATCAGAAAGCGCCACGCGGCGCTTCGGAAATGCTAAGGTTGACGCGGCGCCGATTCGGATAAATAGAAAAATAGGGATTTTCTTATTTATTTAATTTCCTAAACTTCAAAAATGTATAACTTTGTGTAGAAAAATCAGAAAAATAAAATAAAAAATATTCCCTTGCTCAGTGAACAGAGGAGAATAATGTGGAAAAGAAATTATTTAATTTCATCAAGTATTTTATTTTTAATAATTTATTTACTCTCTGCATTGTTTTAATTCTCCATGCATATAGGAAATTCACCATGGCATGAGACCATAGGGCTTTTGAAGCCTCTGAATTTGGGAACATTCCCTGAATTTTCCAAAGTCAGAGGCCATCCCTATGAGAAGTTATTGATTTTTCAAATTCATGTTGTTGTTTTGAGTACTTTAATTCCAATAATTAGCATGTTGTGAAATAAATTCTAGGAAAATTTGACGATGTTTCTTATGACCAGAGGACTCTAGGAAAAATAGGTTTTGAATTAATCCATTTGGAATAACCCTAATTGGCTTAAACACCCAAAATAGGTCCCTAATTAATTAGAGCTAATCATACATCAAATTGACTTGAAATAAATTCTCCACTGACCTTTAGGATTAGAGGAATCCATCATAAAAATTTGAAGTCAATTGGACTTGGTTAGCCCTACTAAATGGGTAAATTAAGCCATTTAGCCAATTTAAACTTTAAAAATTCATAACTTTCAAAATATTTTTCAAAAATTTACCAAATTAGTTTTGGAGCCTCTCTGATATCAGGGGAATTTAAGAAAAATAAAATTGTAATTTTCTAAAAAAGTTGATTTTTTGCATTATTTTAATATTTTAATAAATAAAAAATAATAAAAATCTCAAAAATAATAAAATTCACCAAAATATTATATTTTCAATTTTAATCACTTAGGAACATACCCCATATTTTTCTTAAGTCTCTATAATGAGATATTAAATTTTAAAGCCCTAGGGTAATTTTAAAATTAAAAAAAATGTATATTTTAGCATTTCCACTAAAATAATTCTAATAAATCAAATAAAAATCAGAAAATTGTAAAAATTGATTCTCTGATTTCCTTGATATCAGAGAGATTTTTGAAAAATATAAAATTCATTTTTCAACCTTTATTTTATTTTTAAATTAATTAATGCTCCAAAAGTTAAAATAATTATAATAAAAAAAATCTAATTCAAAAAATCACCAAATCTGGTCCAAGTGGTCCTCTAGTCATTAGGAATGTCCCATAATTTTCTTAAAGACCGAAACTTTCCCTTGGTCATATTATTAAATTTTCCTTGGAAATCCCTATTTTCCACCAAAAATAATTACATAAATAAATTAAATATAGAAAAATCACATTTTCTCCTCTAATACCTTTATTGACATATGAGTGAAGCCACATAAAAATTTCAAGTTTATTTAAGCTTAATTTAGTGAGTTATGAAATTATTAAGCTTGAAGGGCAAAATGGTAATTAAAATTTTAACCTTTAATTAAAACTTTAGGCTTAATAAAATGAAAGAGTAAAATATTTGATCCTAATCTGATTTGGATGATTGAAACTTGAATAATAAGGGTAGAAACCTATTAAAAAATTTAAAAATAATTGAAATAAACCTTAATTAAATAATTGATTAAATTTGGAAGAATAATAAAATTGGAATTATTAAAATAAGGATATTATTAGGAAGAGATTTGTTCTTTAATTTAAGAATCCCTAAATTAATCATCTCAATAATATTTAATTCCTAATTAAAATGATAATCCAAATTTAAGATTTAAAATGCTAAAAGACTTAATCATTAAATTAAATTAAAGTTAAATTATTTAAATTAAACCCTTTTAAAATTTCAATTAAATTAATACTTTAACAGTTACAATTAAATCATCTTTAGAACATAAAAGATAAAATATTAAATTAAAATTAAAAATAAAATCAAATTAAAATTTAAATTAAATTAAATAAAATTAAATTAAAAAATATTAAATTAAATTAAATTAAATTAAATTAAATTAAATTAAATTAAATCATATTAAATTAAATTAAATTAAATTAAAATAAAAAAATAAAATCAAGTTAAAATTAAAATTAATTTAAATTAAATAAATTAAATTAAAATTGAAGCTAAACCAAATTAAATTAAATTAAAGTTAAATTAAATTGAATTAAAAAATAACATCACCTAAGACATAAAGAAATTCAAAATAAAGCAACTCGAACACTATTCCAAATTTAAACCCGTTAACTTAAATTAAATTAAATCACAAACCATTCGAACATCAATTTGCCCTTGAAAGCTTTTGTTGTCATAACCCCTAAACAGAACGTTAAATGAAGTGTTACTTCACTTATAGGATATTCAAATTTCCAAGTTCACTCAGCAAGATAACAAAACTTGAATTCCTAGATGATTAATTCATTTGTATAATTGAATTCATTTGGACTTAAAATAATCCTAGAAATATTGAAAAGATGTTTAAGATTCTTCTTAAGCACTTCCTCAATATGATAGGATGTTTATAAAAACAACTGAACTTAATTGTCCTTTAATGAAGAAAATCGTCCTCAAACCAAAACACAAGAACCTAGACGTCATAGGAAATGACTAGCTATAGGATTAGGAATTTGGTAGAAAACCATAACCCTTCCTTAGCTTTACCTAGGAACTTGTTTAAATATTCTAAATTGTGTTTAAGTGCAGCTTGGGATGACGGGAAGACCCTCCAGGTACGCTTTTATTTTGTTGCAATTTACTTTATTACAATTTACTTAATCGCATCGCACTTACTTTTCTTGCATGATAAACAACTGTTGCATGAAAACCCACACCTTTAGGATAGTTCCTAAAACTGAAACCAAAACTAAATTAAAAGTCATTACAAGATAAAATTCACTGCGACAACATCTCAAAATATAAAACAACTCAAAATTTAATCACAAACAGAACACAAAACTACAATTACAACTAAATTAAAACGTCTTATTGGATGATCAGGAATACCTCGAATGATGTAACCTACGTGTTGCTAACGGGATTTCCCACGGTCTAAATGAAAGTGTGGAACTCATTTAGTTGAGTTTAGCAAATTCATCTGGACTAAGTGAATTCGATAAAAATAACGATGCCCGAAGGATGGAACTGTGGGATCTTAACCGGTGTTGTTATAATCAACTTTAAGATTTGTTTTAAATAAAATATAAAAAACACTTGGAAATTAATATTTTCTCTAAACCAAAACACTTTTCTCATCTCCTGATTTATGACTTCTATAACTAAACCTCTGCAACAACAACGAGCTCGGAGCATGGTGGGCAGCACGACCATCGTCATCAGCAAAACTCGGATCTACTTCAGCAAAACTTTCCTAGAATTAAATAACCAAACCATAGGACTTTGAGGTAGTTTGCCTAGTGCAACATAAATCCTCAATCTTCTGTTAGGCATTTGATCCATTCCCTATTGAAATTCCAAAATTCAATCCTTTGAAAACTTAAACTTTGAAATTCTTGAGAGCAGAATTACTGATTATTATCGAGAGTTTTCTTAGGTGATCCCCGTCACTTAAGATGTAATTAACTATAGGGGCTTGCCTTTATAGAAATTTTAAGAACTCGAGTAATATAAACCCTCGCTTAATTCATTTATATTAAGCGGTGGAACTTGTCGGCTTATAAAATTGGTTCGCAGACCAAACGGATGTCACAAACCTTTCTAGTTTATTTAATCGAGCCCCATTATCAAGCAGTGTATCTATTCTTCGGGGTAGATACACGGTTTGTGGTGCGGTGCTCATTTATATAAACTATTTGGGATGTGAGATCAGTTTGATTTCATATCTTAAAATTTTCAAATTTAAAATTATTTTCAAAATCAAATACTACTTTTCAAATTATTTATTTAAATTAAATTAAAAATTCGCCAACAACTTCTGTAGGCGACATTCTTTTCAAAATACAACACAACCTAAAAATAATGCCGACAGAACCCGAAATAGAAATATCTGGTTTACCATGATTTTCTTAATATGAAAATTCTAGAATATGTTATTCTAGAATATCCTCATATAAGAATTATCATAAACATCCTTTTCTACTATTGGTCCTAAAAATTCTCTAAATCCTTCAAAGGATTTATATGAATAAAACTAGGCTAATATTAGATGGTGACTCCTTGACATTGACATGATACAGAAATTGACGGCGATGACATGATGAAGTCTACACATAATTCCATCGCCGCCAGCTAGAGGGGTGTATAATGGCTAAATGGTACTTGGGGACTATAGGGTAATATAGGGGCATATTTTCTCTGTAGAATGAGCTCCTATTCATAGAGCTCTGAATTTGACCAGGGGTTGCTTAAGGCACCTCTTCAAAATTCGTCCAAATACGATGTATCTTCTAGAAGGTAACTGTCACGCCTAAGCGCCGGACTCCGTGACCAGGTCTTCGCATCTCTTCACTTTGGATCGCACCTCTTCGTGATTAAAATCGTTTCCTTGTGTCTAAATGCATTGTATCACATGTCCTATATATTAGGAGTAACTTTCAGTCTTCTAGAAGCTCTGATAACTGCTTAACACCGTCAAAATAACTACCCAAAGTCATCAAAAATCTCGTCTGCGTCTGTATCGAACTGGCACTTAGGCGCTTAAATCTGGCGTCTAGGCTCCAGGCCTATAATTTCGACAACTTTGCTCTTTAAGCTCCATTTTTGCTCATTTTTGCTCTTTTTTCTTTCTTGAACTCTTTTTTTATCACCTACATCCAAAAACATAAAAATACCTTTCATTAAAGCATAATATCCTTAAGAATACAATCATAAATAAGGCATAATAATAGGTATTTTATAAGTGGATCACATAACTTGACTGCTCGCCCTGTTACACATCATTTAAAGTTGGGGACAATTGGATGAGAGAAATACTTACAGGACACCCAACGAGATTTAGAAATATTTTTCGCATGTCGCAGGATGTTTTCAATGACCTTCTAGCAAAACTAACAACTTCTCATTGACTCTACGGGTCATTTAGGACAACTGACCGTGAGGTGTTGGGCATCACACTATATATATTATCATAGAATGAGTCAGTGTGCGGGGTGATGGAATGCTTCCAGCACTCGTCGGAGATAATAAGCAGTTATTTTTCAGTAGGGTTGAGTGCACTTTTGAGCCTATCACAACACATCATACAACCCACAGATCCAACTTTTGCACAAACACCAAACGAGATACGACATGATTGTCGTAACATGTCATTTTTCAAGGTATAGATTGATACTTGCATGGTATATCCTTCTATATGAATTCAATAATGAAATGATTAGAGTTCTTTGTTTAGGATTGTATCGGTGCAATTGATGGAACACACGTTAATACAAGGATTCCAGACAACGAGAAAATTGTATTTATCAGCCATTCTGGAACGCCAATGCAAAATATCATGGCAGTATGTAATTTTAACATGTGCTTTACATTTGTAATTCCTGGTTGGGAGGGTAGCGCTCACGATATTAGAATTTTTAAAAGTGAAACGAGAAATCTAGAGTATAATTTCCCTCACCCTCTGCAAGGTACGTTGATACCGATATCACTCCAAAATTTTTTGGTATGCTTAAATGAAGGTTGATCATATTTCAGGAAAATGTTATTTAGTGGATGCTGGCTACCCATTGCAGCGAGGGTATCTTACACCCTACCTTGACACCAGGTATCATATACCAGATTTTGAAAGAGACAATATGTTACAAGAAACAGAAAGGAGGTGTTCAACAAAAGACATTCATCCTTGCGATGCGTCATTGAGAGAACTTTTGGAGTCTGGAAGAAGAGATGGGTCATACTTCAAGATATGCCACCTTATCCATTTCCGAAACAGGTGCACATTGTGTTAGCCACGATGGCGCTTCATAATTATATTAGGTGGCATCCAACTTGAGGTGATGTTGATTTTCGGCGTGCCGAGGAGAATGAAGAGAAAGTGCCTATAGAAGCATTTGAATACCCATTGGGCAATCTCTGTCACGGGAGGAGAACAACAATGCCACCATTTGCACAAAGGATGTGGAGGGTGCAAATGAAATGGCAGCCCTTCGAGAGCAGATAACCATAACATTAGTTGGAGAGTGATTGCCTTCTTTCTAATTTGTTATAATGACATTATAATTTAAAATAATGTTTGTTTTAAAAAAAAGATTTTCATTTTATTGAGTACGGTTGTTAGCATTAACTGCCCTTTCTGAATCATGTTTCTTTATGGGTTAATGATTATTTCTTTTTTTATTAGCAAATATGTAACTAATTATGTTCTCTCTTGCCTTGTATTTCAGGTAATTATGAGCTCTATGATGTCAGCTACATCTCGACGAGTGCTATGTCATTGTGGCCTGCAAACAACACTTTTAACATTACTACATGCACATAACTATGGCTGTAAGTTTTACAGCTGCCCACGGAAAATTGCGGAGCAGTACAGATTCTTCCGATGGGAGAACAATTTCGCGGATTCTCACGATAACGATAGAAGGGAGTGGCAAGCTTCACTTGAGGACAGGCTGACAGGGGAACTACGTGTCATTGTTAAAATTAACATTATTATTATGTTACTCGTCGTTGTATTAGTTTTAGAATTTTTTTCACTACACTGCTACTAGGTAGTGCTTGAGATGTCTTTATGCATCTGAATTATTTTGGAATTTCAAAACAATAGGGCTTGAGATGTCTTTATGTATAAAAACTATAATGTATTTGACTTGAGATGTCTTTATATATGTTTATTATTACAAGTAAAAATATATGTTTATGTGTTTACAAAATTTAAAATTTTATATATTTATATGTATATACATAAAATTTTTAAACAAACACATATTCATAAAGAGATTTTAAAAACATATATGTTTATAAATTTACAAAATTATTTGTATAGTAAATCAATTAAACTTTTAAATTTCTCCTATAAATATATATAAACACAAAATATTAGAATTTTAAATATTTTGTATAGGAATTTAAAAAATATATATAAACACGTACATAAAACTTCAATTTAATTCATATGAATAATTAATACATAATATTTTTAAAAATTTTACGTATATTAAACCTCTATATATATAAATACATTATAATTTTTTAACAGTTTTAACAAACGTGAGTGAGTTTAGTCATTTTTACGAGAAAAAGCGTCTCATGGCATGTTTTCACATAATCGAACTAAAACAGACAACTAGACTTCCCACAGCATTGCTTCCTCAGAATTTCTACAAAAGCAATAGCATGCAATGAAAAGTTGAGAAGCTGCAGCTACGCCACAAGCCCAAGTCTTAGTAGCTTGAGATGACGGGTCATGGTACTCTGGCTTAGCCACCCTCTTTTCCTATCCCCAATGTTCATCATCACAAACCTGTAATTTTGCTTAACCTCCAAATAGGGCTCTCGAAGCTTCAAAAAATGGCTTAATGACTCGATCTAGGCTTGATTGGCTTGATTGAACTAATTTTATATCATGGGTCTGTCTTGTAAAGCCGATCAGTATGTTGTATGTTTGTTGAAATCGGAGGTCTAGATGATGTTTAATTGAAGCTTTAACGTTCATTGCTAAAAAATTATCTCGAGATTCGTATCATGCTCAAGATTTGCGTGGTATGTTGAAAATTTATTGATTTCATATCAACTATGATATATATATTGAAGAATATGCTATAAATGAATCTAGCTACGAAGTTCAATATATGCTTCACAACTTATAATAATTGATACACTACAACAAAAAGTCACAATTGCATATTTAAAGTAATTATTCAATGTAAAATGTGGAGGTACACGGATACTATTTTAAATTGTGTTTTAACATAATATCGATTAAAATATTTATCGTAATATAATTTAATCTATATTAATTAAAATTATCACTTGAAAATTAATAAATACGCATTTAAATAAAAGTGGAAGTAAAAAACAATGAAGAGAGAGGTAGTAGCAAGATTAAAAAAGTTCAAAAATACAAAAATCATAAGAAAGTCCAAATTTAGATTCCCCCCATCTTCGGCATATAATATTTATGTCCTTAGAATTTCTAATGTGGCGCACCGGTCCGCGGCCTATGACAACTGCAGGCGTCCTTTGAGAAAACTTCCAAACCGCTTTAATGTCGGGAAGAGCCATTTATTTCGGCTTCGTTTGGAGATGTTTTTGAGCACCATTACGTTCCACAAAAAAATCTATAAAATGCGAGATATTCGTTTGAGTGAGTGATTTCTCCAAAATTTTCTTTCAAGGTAACAACATCTTTCTAAATTTCGTATCGACCAATGCCTTGCTACGTTGCACAATTTTATTAATGAAAATGTTAATTTTTCGTGTTTGTCCTCTTGAGCCTTCGAAAACTGCTGAAAATGGAAGATCAACAGGCATATAATTTTTCCCTAGGCTTTGCGTGCGATTGAAAATGAATCCTTACACTTTCACAAACGAATGATCTATCATGAGGATGCATTAGTGTTCTCGGTTAAGATGAGATGGTGGCGTGGGTTTTGGCTAGCTAGAAGAAAATAAGAGAAACCAACGAGTGGGAGTAGTGGTGGCTGAGAGACAACGAGAGAGGAAGGTTTTTATGATGATATTGACATGAGATATGTGTAGGAACGAGAAGGGAATGGGGAGGTTTTTTAGAACAAAAGAGGTAGCCACAAGAGAGACGGGCTCGTGAAGTTGATGGAGAGAAAGATGAACCACATGATGCCATTAAAAAGAAAAAGCTACTGGGGGCTATTCTCAAGGGAGCAATGGGGCTCAAGTCCAGAATATTTTTACAGGGATATTTTTGTCTTTTATCCTAAGAAGAGCTACACATAGCATTTTGTGTTCAAAAGATATATTGGCTTTTGAGAGGCCTCCTTTATATTTTTTGTTTCTTCTAAAGTTATGTTTAAAGGAGTTTTATGAAAGATGAAGCTGTCCCAACCGATTCTTTATTTGATAATTTAATGTATTGTAATGTTTTTTCAAACAATTTTTAAAAAAACTCCAATTTCATACTATTTTTAAACGTTCTTTCTATTTAACTTTAAGATATTATTTGAGGACGCGTTGAACTTCCATTCGGTTGGACAGAATATCATCGTCTAGAAAAATTTTAGTTTGGCGCAGAAGTGTTTTTAAAATGACTCTGTACGTAATTTGTTTAAGAGATTCATTGGGATTATTTCTTTTTTTATTTTTATAATTTCATTTTATTTATATTATGGTATAAAATAGTGTATAATTCATCTATTTATATAATGGAGGCATGGTGAACTAAACCCTTATATTGAAGTATATTGAAGCCGCCCAAAGAGAGCTCAACTCATCTAAAATTTATAGTGTTTTAAGGGAGCATAATTCAACTTATCTGAAAGTTAAAATTAACGAAGGATGAATTAAACTCATCAATAAATTGAAATTATTTAAAGGAAAGTTTAATTCGTAAAAGTATTACGCATTCTAAGAGAAAGTTCAGCAATTTATGATGGTCAAATGAGAGTTTAATTCATTCTTTTTTGCAGAGAACTTCTGCTATTATGTAAACTTTTCTCTTTGTTAAGAAATTAGGAAAATATTGAAAAAATAAATAAATTAAACCTCAATAATAAAATTTAGAACTTGAAGTCGACTACATTTAAGCCAGAAGGTTGACACGATAAAAACTTAATAAAATTAAAAAAATTATTTTCTATATGAGTAGTGAAGTAGTTTAAGTAAGAAAAAAAAAAGATTAATTTAAATTTTTTTAGATCAATTTAATTTTGAGATAAGAGAAACTTGAGCTGAGGATCATGTTAAAATTTTTTTAGACTAATTTCTAAGAGATAATTTAGATACAACTTATGTTAAAATTTTTTTTAGACTAATTTAAATTTAAACGTCGACTACCTGATGATCCGATTAGGAGAGTAGATGTTTTAGATACAACTAATGTTAAGAAAGGCAGAGGTAGACCTAGGAAAACTTGGGTTTATTGCATAAAAATTGATCTTAATTTAAACAAATTTTGACATTAAATAGGAAGCAATGGAGAAAAAGGATTCATGTAGCCAGCCCCACTTAGTGGGATTAAGGCTTTGTTGTTGTTGTTGTAATTTCTAAGAGTATGTTTGGCTGCAGGATTTAGCAAATCCAGATTTATTAAATCCACCCTCTCGTTGGATTCATTAAATCTGAATTTAATGTGAATCGAGGGTAAATTTGGACCTTAAAACTGAAATTTCATAAATCCATAAAATTTATGTTCCTAATGTTAAGCAAAATTTAGTAAATCCTAAACATAAATCCTATTAACATAGTGCTACCAAGCAAGCCCTAAAGGAGAGCTATGGCCAATCATTGATGTGCAATCAATTCTTAACAAAGTTAGTCTCATACATTCTAATAAATAAAACCTGATAGATTTTATTCTACCAAGTGATTAGATATTTGGAAATTCATGATAAAAAGCAAAATATAGCAGAATAAAATAGAATGTTGATTGAAGAAAGCAATCTTCAAATGATGATCTTATGCTCATATTTATGGTTGTTTCATAAGAATTATTCAAACAACTAGTTAAGCTATCACCGTTTTGAATAAGACAACTCCTTTGGATGATAAATTTATTGAAATTCTCGTAATTTCAACAGATAAGGTGTTTTAATTTTTTTTTTTTTTTCTATTTACAAATCACACTTCAAAAATACAACAATTTAGAAACAAAATGAGCCTTCAAGTAAACCTATAACATGATTTAGTATATCTGAGAATGCTAAAGATTTGACTTGATTGGGCTCAATCCACCCTAAGGTGAGGAAGGTTAAAGAAGAGCTTATTATAAACTAAGGCAAATTTTTAAAGAATAATGTGTACTCTTTGAAGGCCAAGTTCAACTCATAGATCGCCATGCGCACTTGTCAAAGGCAAATGTCGTGCCTAGAAATCATAATAATCTTGCTTGGATCGATCACCCCAGATTAAAGAGCGGGGGACTCATCCGGAGTTGTCCATGTGCACTAAAAGATTTTTTGGCCAATATTTTCATGGGCGTATTTAAAAAGTCATGTCTTTGTATTCATGTCTTTTTTTTATTTAGAGGCTACTTGATTTGGTATATAGGGGGTATAAGTAAAATGAGTGTAGTTTTAAAAAGCCCGTGTTTAGTTTGAGAAAAGCATAAGGTAGAGTAAAATTTAAAAAATTAAGAAGCCACCATTTAGTTTATTTTCAATGCATTATGAATTCAACCAAATTTAGGTGAATTCTAAATCCACCACAAGAATGAAGATTTGTTGGCTTCATGTCACACCTATCGTCTATCGCTCATCGACCATCTCTTGTTCACCTGAATGTTTTACAATAATTTCATTTTATTCAAATCACATAGGAAAATTCAATACATGTATATTTTTGCAATGTGCTGAACAACTATAAAATATTTCAAATATACTACATTTCAATGACAAAGAATTCCTTTACACTGCAATACATTTTAAGTAAAACAAATAACACTTCCATTTTGCCAGGTTAACATGTAGCTTCTTTAGTATTAATCAATATCTTAAAAATAATAAATCGTATAGTTAATTCAAATAATAGCCTTTTAAGTATTTTGTCCCACTATGGTGACAGTAAGAATCTCAAAAGATTTTTTTTCCTATTATTATCTTCTTTCGCTTTTTCATTTTTTCTATTCACGATTTTTAAGTGTGCATTAAAAAACTTGTAAACACCAATCATAAAAAATCCAACGATCCAGAAGAGAAGAGCACAACGAAGGCTGACAAACTGCTAGAAGATTATGAGACCCAATCAACCAATTGAGAGAAGTCAAATGAGCCAAGCCAACAATGCTAAAGCTGACCAAACTATGTGGCAGATAAGAAGACATTTGAATGATCTAAGTATGGTCCATTCGGCCAGTAATGACACAAATGAGCATATGATCCTACCAATATAAGAAAGATGACATGATGCGATAGCATACCCTCCAATAGAGCCGATCCAAAGGAATATCCAGTTTCACAGTATCTCCAACCATCCAATGGACATCTTAGAGTCTCCTCACCAAAGAGCAAGGATTGATAGCCATGCTAGATCATTCGATCGCCCCATGCTGACCACACTCTTACCAATCGAGCTTATCTCGCTGACCTGAAGCCAACTAAGCTTAGTATGTAGAGCCAGACAGTAGTTAGACAATAAGCTCATAAATGTAAAAAACTAAAAAAACATAAAATACCCTTGTATACCCCTTCAAAATAAGGGAAAATTTTAAAACACATATTTTTTAATAAATAATATTCTTTCATATCTTGTATTCATTAAGATTGGCCATGCATAGCTTTATTACAGCTATGTGGTTTAGATGGAAGCCCTTTCCAGGTAGGGAAACAAGTCAATTGCATTTTGTTTGTTATGCTTAATCATCCTTAGACTACGTTCTTGAGGTGTAACTTCTTCCAGTGAACCATACATTTAGTCTTGGGATTATGAGGTTGTTCACCTAGTTACTGCATAAATCCTTATCTTATAGGACTACTCATAACTATATATCATGTGATGATAGCTCCAAATTCCTAATAAAATGTCAAATAAATCTCTTTCTCACTAAAGCAGAACAATATTGTAGTTAAGATGTCATTGATTTTATTAGTATTATGAACTTCTCTTACACTTTTTCCTTGGGTTCCATAAATAAAATGTTCATCATTAGAGTGTTTTCCCCTTTGATATTATTAATAATCAATTTTGGTAAACTTAGAAATTTATTGAACTTAATATCACAACTACATGTCGGCTATTTTTTTTTTTTGAAAAATAAATTTGGAAATTTAAATTTAATATATAATGTAATTTTGATTTTGAAAATAATATTTTTTATTTTAAAGAACAACAAGACCAGATAAACCTCATATATTGAACGTTTAGATAGGTGAACATGATACCACTAGGGATATATTATCTTTAAAGATGAGTGTATCACTTGTTAGTACACTTAACTATTTAAACTTAAAAGTTTTTTACTCTATTTTGGTCTGTAAATTTTATAGCCAACAAATTCTCCTATCCAAAAACACAGATTAGACAAAGGTTTATTTTACCTGGGTTCTAAAGTCCACATAGAGGCAAATCCCTATAGTTATTTACATATTAAACAATCGAAGTCACTCAAGAAAACTCTCGATTAATATATGAGTTTTGTCTTCAAGAATTCAAATTTCAGTTTCACAGTTAGACAAAGAAAAGTTAAGTAGGAGTGGCACAAATTAGGTACAGCTATTTTGCAGTTAAATGAGTGAAAAGTAGTGGACACCATAGAACTTGAGGCGAATCTCAATGACTTAACAAACTACCCTATGATTTGTCTTTATATCTTTGAAAGGGGAGATATTGTAATGTTTCAATATTGCACTTTATTTAGAGTTTAGGACTTACATTTGTACATTATCTGATCGTGTGAATAGCATAAGAAGATAGAAGGGTTTACGCCGTACTGAACGATGACCTTGAAATACCAACAAGAGTTTAAGGCTTATATCGTACAAAATACGATATATGAATGCCTAAAAGATAGTGCGAAGATTTATGTCGTACCAAACGAACAACCTCAAAGTCCTAAAGGTTGTGTTATTTAAGTCTATGGAAGTTCAGTTGAGCCTCCTCCTTTCACTTTCTGTTGTTGTCTCGACCACTGCTCGGAGATGAGCCTTCACTTGACCACGTCGTTGTTTCACTCCTAGAAGAGGGGAAATAGAAGAGAGAACACAACTCGAGCAACTTATTACAAATCCATGTTATTAATATGAGTTTATTATTTTGTGTTTATATTTATATATATTATGAAATTTTGAAAAGTGTTGAAATTAGAAGTGATATTTTGATCATGTGTTATAGGGTTCCAATCTTAAGCATGTGTTCTAAATTTGCTACCCTAGGGTACTATATAAACATACCAGAAAACTAATAATTAAAAGCGTGAATACAGGTAGGTATGTACAATACAGTGTAGTAGGAGAAAACAAAAGGAACTTATCTAGTAAATTACAGTAAATAAAGAAAGAAACTGTGCAATAAAGTACAATAATGAAAGAAAAGAACTATGCAATAAATTACAATAAAGAAAGAAAAAAATAAGACATACCTTGCTGATTCTGTTGATGCTTAAAAGCAAATAGCAATTAGCATATCACAAGTTTATAGATATTACACGTAATGAAAGAATAAAATATGAAAAACAAAATGGTGAAATAAGAATTCATTTTGGCGATAAGCTCAGCTATAGACTTTCTATTCTCTATAATCTCACGGGCAACCAAGGCATCAAAGTCATATCGAATATCAGTTACCAGCTATACACTCCTTAAGGCTGGGCAACTACTAATCCCTAACAGTTGGTTGACAAGTGAATAGGTAAGGGTCCTCACCCACATATTTTGTGGTATATACATAATATTTTTGTATGTAATGTTTCCAAAATTCAGTAACTGATATTATAAAGAAATAGTTCACAAGTCTTTCAGCGTTAAGGTTAAAGCTGCCAGCAACCTACAGGAGTGAAAATGACAATCTTACTAATCGAATATTGGTTTAGGAGTTTCAGCTATAAAACCATGTATAAAATCTTTTGTATTATCGCCTTTAACCCCTAACCTTCCAACTTCTAGCCCTTTTGATGATTCATATAAATATCCAACCATAGGAAGAGAAGAATAAGAATAGTGTTCAATTCCCAATTTAAGTCGTGCCTCAAAGCTTGTCATAGGATTCATTCCTTAAGTATGCAAATATATGTAAAAATTGAGGAGCATGTATGTAAATAATTTCAAAAATTTGCTCGTGATTTAAGGGTTTAAGTGGGTTATGCACATAAATATGAATGCCTAGGCGTTTGATGTGAAAATATATAAGAATGTGATATGTATTTGTCCAAAAATATATATGCAATCATAGAACTGATAATGTAAAGGTGATCAATAATTTATCAGTAAAACATGACTTCAAATATAAATAAAAGCAGATTTACATACATACCACTCAATTCCCATATCCAACTAAACTTCAGTTTTTAACATACACGCCACCTTACCTATGCAAGAAAAGGGGTATTTCACTTTTTAAAAGTTAAAGTGGTGATATTTTTTTATGCGAGAAAAGAAAACTAGCTACTTAACACTAACAGACTACAAATTAAACACATAAAAAGAGGAGATCAATTCAAAAAACATAGTAGAGTTTAGTGAATGGCTGTTCCAAACCATGGTGTAGAACTACCAACAACTCCAAATAAGGCAGGGTGACTCGTGCACCAAAATATGCAAAAAAAAATATGAATATACAACCTTGTGGTATTTTAAGTTGACATAAATTGTTGAGATGATATTTTTCAGCTCTTCTTGTTGCTTTTGTATGCATTGGTCTGCCAACATATAAATACAATGCTGTATTTGGTTCGGGTAATGCAGATTGAAGAGAAAAATCTGTACTTCACATGTCCACATGCTTCCCTCAAAATTCGAAAAAAGAAAAAAAAAACCCATTGCATGGACAATAATAGATATCAATGCTCTAACAAGGAAGATTCATGTTGGAATAATGCATTCTTTATATAAACTTGGGCTCCGGCACATCTATTCTATTGACAAAATCCTTTTACTGAATGGTTATAGTGTAATCATGCTATATAAGAAATCAAATAAAGGATATACTTTATGTGTACTAAGCTGGGAACTAAGAAACCCCTCAAGTAGAAAGAAGTTCGACTCTCAAGCATCAAAGCTGCTTATATATCTTATAAACCAAACCATTACATCATCTTTGGGAGGTCTTCATGAATAAAACAGTAAAAAATTTTAAATGAAAATGTATCTCTTTCCATAAACACTTAAGATGATTCAAAAGAATTAGGGACATTGTAAGACAGTTAGGAACAGGCTAAGAACGTGCAATATTACTGGGATTGCAATATCTGCCTCCAATGTCCATGGAGACAAACACCTAAAATTTGTGATGATTTAAGTCACAGAAAATGATATAAGATTAATAAATATGATAATGGTTTATAACTAACAAAGTTGAAGAGAGGGTTGGAAAAGAAAAAGCACTGGCGTCTCCTGAAGCTTTATTAGTAAAATTACTTGGGCATGACAATTTATAAATTCAAGCACATAATATGAACTACAAAATTACACGCATGTGTAAGATTTTCAGAGACATCTTGAGCTGAATGAAAACTTTCGTTCAGAAGAAGTAAGAACACAATTGGAATAAAAAAAGTTGGTGCCTACAAAACTCCCACAATGTTATCAAGAGCCAGGCTTCATTATCAATGACCACATTGCCTGCTTTATTCATGGCCATTATATTGCTCTACTGCAAAAGTCATATACATTCATTACCAAAACATTATGTAATTAAGCTCAATCAATTACAAGAAATGGGATTAAAAGAAATTAAAAATGGGACATTTACAGACATACCACCGAAATCTTATCTAATTAAGCTTCCATATTTAGTTAACCACAATCAGTTATTCATCATGGCCTCCCTCAAAGAACAGGAAATGGAATTAAATGAAATAAAAAATGGGACATTTACATATATACCACCAGAATCTTATGTAATTAAGCTTCCATATTTAGTTCAAGGTCAATTAACGCTTCTTCATAGCTTCCTTCAATGAATAACTAGAAATTAAATCTAAATTAGAATAAAGATAAAGCACGTGTATCATTGAATTCATGTGAATTTAAACTTCACATGATTCACCTTATTTAATGTAACCCATGCATGTCTACAAAAGGTACCAGTGAAGCCTCCTCCCTCATTCCATTTTAGTAAAAAAAGGAAAATTCCTTCTTCAATTCAAAGTCGTAGATGTTTCGCAGAAAAGAATCCGACAGCCCATAGCATACTCAACCTTGGGAAATAGAGAGTGAAAAAGAGAGAGAGAGGTGAGGATAAGAAAAACCTCAGCCATAGGCAATGATGCTAATTATACACAACAGCACGATAACTAAAATCCATAGCAGCACAACAAATATAGACTTTTATTACAGACAAATAGGCAGCTAACCACAACTACTCAAAGAGCTGCACTTTTTCCCAAAGCAAGAACATACAAGATGAAATGTAAAGAAAGATAAAGCAGGGAAGAAGATTGCTAACTGTTACCAATTAAAAAAGTTGTAAGCTCTCAGCTCCATAAAATCTTCAAATACAGGAATTTCATTCTCATTCCTAAAACTACCAATCATGTTAAAAAACCAACAAAACAGTGTACATGAACTTCATTTCCAAACAAGTATGTTGAATTGGTTTTAGAAAGACAAACACCCAGGACAAAAATTGTTACTCAACCCTTAAGAGAAAGCATTGTGATTTCCCGATCCTTCTTTAAAGAAAAGAAGCATTCACAAACATGCCACCTGATTCTTATGTATTTACACTCAAATTTTACGTTTACACTTATAACACTATGGTGACATAAATCTGTGCAAAAATGAATATTTTACTTCAGATAAAATAGTGTTAATTTTTATGTGAGATGAAGGATTTGTGTGGTATAAACCTAAAGAGCCAAGTTAAAGTATTAGATATGTAGAAACATAAGAATCGTGTGGTATGCGTATAGATATCCTCTAGCTGAATGAGATTAAATGAATTTTGTGAAGCACTATGAATACATGTATCATAACATCCATAAGCATGGAAAACAGCAAATAGAACTAACAGACAAGACGAGCCAAAGATTCTACTAGCAATAACCTACATACGGCATCATAAATTTGAAGTGATGCCCAAGTCCGATACCCATTTTTTATACTGGACGGCATTATAAATTTGAAGCAATGCCCAAAAGTAAGAATACCCGACATTAGTGGCTCCATTCGACCAAGTCGCACCGGACAAGACAAGGAGGAGCAGGCCGTAATATTTGAACCAGAAAATCAATAGAATATGCCACAAATTGAAAATAGAACATAAAGGCTCTCAAAATTTATGAAAGTATAGAACATAGAAGCAAGGTTGGAAAAAAAAAACACGACTGATATTTGCAAGGAAACTGTAGAATCTATTGACATCAAGAGTGAAGGCTTATAGAAATAAATGGCAGCAAGCACAAACACAAACAGAGCGTCATTCAGAACATAACTCGATAGCCCTAGTACAATCTCTGCAAAGGAATCAATCAACAAAGATGCATTGAGAAACCTCTTCAAAGTAATAAATCTAATCTCCAAATATTTCCACTACAACCCAAAAAACGAAAAAAATGTAATCGTTTCAGAAACACATTTTGGGATCTAAAATCATTAAAGAAAAGCAAAATCACAATTTTTAAATCCACCAAAAAGTATAATCAGTTAAAGAAAACCATTAAGGAGAGACGACGAAAGGAGAAGCTTTTGGGATCTCTTTCACATTCCTCCTCGCAACATCCTCTTTTAGCACATTCTTGTCTATACGGAAGGAGAAATGCGTGAGGGAGAGTTTCCCTGAGGAAAAGAGGGTTTTAGCTTGCAGCCTCACGCAAACCACATAAGGGAAGAAGGTCGCCAGCGAGCAGAGGAGGAGGGCTCACTGGTTAGGGCTCTTAGAGGAAAACAATTTGCGTCCGGACATCGGACGCAAAGACATCGGACGCGGAGCTGCGTTCGGTGTCTGTGAGAGCACCCCCATGAACCCCTCATGAATCCCCCATGTACACCCAACTTGCAGAGGAGTTACATGGGTGGTACATGGGAGGTATCCCCGTTGTCCGGACGCAGAGCTGCGTCAGGACACCGGACGTAAATTTTTCTCCTAGTGAGGAGGCTCCGGGGTTGGGATTTTTCGAGTTTGAGGTTTGGAAAGGGGATCGGCCGATTGAGCTAGCACATACGATCCATCATGTGGAGAGAGCCGTTGTGAGGGAGCGTGGGTTCCGGTTAGGGCATCCGAGTGAATGGAGAGGGTTTTAAAAATATTATTCGGTCCGGTGTCCGGACTCCGGACCGAATAATTTTTCGAATGGGAGAGGGTTTGAAAAAAAAAAAGGCCTCGTGAGGTTAATTAGGGGGAATTTATCATATTTTATTTTAATATTACATTATTATTATTATTATTTTTTTATTTTTATTATTTCGTTTGAATTCGCAAATCCGTGTGTGATTCACTCGTGCTTGGAGGCATATCGAAATGAGTGTCATTCCTTGGTAAAATCAACTTCTTGTACACCCTCATGCAATCTGTTTTATCATTTGGGATCATCCGAACAAGTTTTTCGATGATCGGGTCAATTTGAGTTCGAGCCGCACACCGCACGACAAATGCGATTTTTTGAGCCAATCGAAGTCATTTGACAATCGAAATGTGGATCGGTCATCACTTAAGTGATGACCAAAGCTAAACAGAACGGTCTCGACGATGAGTAGGTCAATCCGTACCGAGAAGTCTCAAATTTGTATTATGAGATGTTCATTTCATTTTTTTTAATTTAATGTTGATTTTAGATAGTGAATTATGTGTGAATTATGGTGTTTATGGATATATTGTGTAAATTGTGTTGCATTGAAGAACATAAGCTCCTAAGTCCAAAAAGCCTTTCTAGCACATCCTCAATCCTTATAGGAACTCGCCTTAACTTTCAACATGTTGGTTCCAATCGAATCAACTAGATCTTAAAGATTTGAAACCAAACATATGAGACTTAAGGGGAGTCAAGGAGTGGTTTGAATTTCTAAATGAGGTGGGTCCCATCACTAATTCTCTAAGAGAGTCACTAGGAAAGTCCTATGACTAGATCCTATGTTCAAGGAGAAGAATTTTTACCTCACCGAAAATGAGATTAACACTAAAATCAATAGTTTTCTTAAGTGACTTTTATTGCTTAAGATGTAATGAACTGTAGGGAATCGCCCCTATAAAAAATTTGAATCCTAGATTAATCTAAACCTTATGTAATTTTGAGTGTTGGATCCTAAATTTTCTTGTGGGTCTCACACAAGGAATAGAGTGTTGGTCAATGAAAGAAAATAGAAATACGACACAAGTAATAATTTTTTGAAATTTTCTAGGATCTCCCCCAAAAACCGTGATCCCCATTTTTATAAATCATGGGTATGGTATCACAAATTACACAATTGTTTCTCCATTTAATGGAAATATTACTATAATTTGTAATATATTACACCTTTAAATATTTGTAAATAAATAGTACATGGCCTTTTAACTTTCGTTGGCATCCTTCTACATCTGTAACTGCTCATCACATTTGTAATTGCCAAGCAAGGACATTTGGTACTCATTCGATCGACCCATAATCACTTGACCGACTAGTAATCTTCGTCCAATTGAATGGTCTTCAACCAAATGTTGATCTTTTGTAATGGAAAATGTTGGTGGAGAGAGTGTTGTGTGGTCGCGTCATGTTTGTTAGGCCAATCAGTATTTTGTTTGATCAGCTTCATGAGTCGACTGACATCACGAAGATTGTCCGAACAAGAATCATTTTTATGTGATCCAAAGTCTCTTCTTGATATTTGTGCATGTATATTCATGATATATATAATTAGTTCTTTGAATCACTTACTTCTTTAAAAATTAACTCTGCTATAAGAATAAGAGAATTAAATAATGGCTAATCACATAACAAGACATAAATAATGACAATAATTATTTTTGATATTTATGTCATTTTTTCTTATAAATTTGTTGTCAAGTGTGTTTTTCTTCTTTGTTTTTAATTTCCTACATCCTTTGCCTGTTAATTAGTCTATTAAATAAAATAATATGTCAAGTGTTAGGAAGACTAGGTAGGGTTTCGATTATATGGGATATTAACTCTCTTATAGGTGTAAACCTTTATAGTTAATCACACCTTAAGTGACTCAAATCACATAAGAAAACTCCCGATTAAGATTGAGATTTTTTATTCAAGATTTCAATGTTTAATTTTCACAATTGATCATAGTAAAATCAATTGGGACAGACTTAACGTGGAATAAAGAAGTTGAGTATACTTAGAGTCTAAAGAAGTTGTTAAACTTGTTTAAATCAGAGAGCTCTTTTTAGGAACCATGGGTTACCTCATCCAAGAAATCCTCGTAAATACAAAGAGTAAATTCTTATTATTATTTTGTTATTTTTTGTCATTATTACTATTATATATATATACCCGTCTGTCTACCTTTCTGAGGACACAAATTATGGTTTTAGTTTACTAGAGCTTATAAGATCCCCAAAATCACTCAAGAAAGTCAACATGGCTCGAATGAACTCAATTAATATTATTTTCTATTTTTATAATATATTTTTATTTTTTCATTTTTTTTGGAAATCTTCATCATTTTATAAATTTCTATGGATTGTTTTGTTGAGACTTTCTATAAGAACATCTTGGGGTTTTAATGGAATTATTGTGGAGTTTGGATGGAACTGTTGTGGAGCTTTAGTAGGGATATTTAGGCACTTCATTTGATTGCTATTTGATGAGGATTTAACGGAGATTTGGTGAGTTTTCTGTGGATGATTTTGGAGGGATTTAGAGATTGTTTTGGAGGAGTTTTTTTTATTTGAGGACTTAGTTGGGTTTTAATTGAGATAATTTGAAGGTTTGATGAAGATTTCAAAATGAGGTTTGGGTGAAGGCTTTAGTATAAATTTGGTGACTTTGGGTAGAAGATTTGATGAATTTTGTCTGAAGACTTCAAAAGAGGTTTTGAAAGAGGATTTCAATGAGCTTCAAAAAGAGGTTTAAGTTGGGGGGGGGTGGTGGGGGATTATGGAATGGGTTTCTAGATAGGTTTTTAACGAGGATTTTAGTGAAGTGTTAGAGTGAAATTTCAGGAGGGTTTAGTGAAAGTTTAGAATGAAATTTTTGGTAGAGTTGTGTGAAGGCTTTAAGTGATCTTTTAGTGGGGTTTTAGTGAAATTTAGGTGGGGTTTGAAGAGGGTTTTAGTGGATTTTTTCAATGAAGGTTTTAGTAAGTGTTGGGTGCAGTTTTGAGTGGAAATTTTGGGAACTTTGGTGAAGGCTTTTGAGGTTTTGTTTGAATTTTTTGGAGTGTTTTTTTTTAAAAAATTGGTTTTGTGATCTCTTTTGATTTTAGAAGATTGCATGTGTTTTCATTTTTGTAAGCAAAAATATTTGATACTTTAAAAAATATTTACTTCATTTGTTGTAAGAAGAATCATAGTATTATTTTATTATTTATGGAAATCAAAGTATTTTCTTGTTATTTTTTATTATTATTCTCTTTTAATATATTAAATACATTATAATTTTTTTAAAAAAGTTTTCTAATCATATAGCAGTTATTATTATTATTATTATTATTATTATTATTATTATTATTATTATTATTATTATTATTATTATTATTAAGATATCTTAATATATTTCATATATTTTTTTATTATGTTCAAATTTAAATATTTAATTATGTAACTACGTAGGAATTAAAATAATGTAAGCTTTAAATATCTTTTCATATTTTATTTTATTTCATTTTTTTTGTTTCTTCTTATTATTATTACCTTATTTTGATACATATTATTATTGGTTTTTCTATTTTATTTATTTATTTCATTATATATTTTTGGTGTAAGAAATTATTTCTCTCTCTTTCGCTTTTTCTCCTTTACCCCTTTTTTTTAATTTGAGTTTGTATTTTTGAAAGTGACATCTAAACTTTGTGTGGTTAATCATGAAAGACTAAGCGGTTTACAAGCTAGCATACACAAAGTAGAGGTCAGTAACCTACAAGTTTCATGTATAGAGAGCATATGAGCTTGTTAACTTCGAAACTAGACATGTGAGCATGTAAACCAAGTAGTGACCATGGAAATATCAATGATTAGATGATAGAGATGTAAATCCACAAAAATTGTAGGTGTATGTAAATAGAGGAGAAAAGCATCTTTCATGTGAATACCAAAGAATTGATTGTTGGCATGTAAATTCATAAATTTAAATAGGCAGCATAGAAATATGTGAAATTTGAGTGTCTAGCATTTGCACCCATGAAATATGAACATGTAGGCACATAACCACATGCGACTTAAGTGGTAAATATGTAAATATACAAGAGTGGAGCTATACAAATAAATACAAGTAAGGTGATGAACAGTAAACATTAGAATTTAGTGTTTGATATGTAGGCATAAAAATTAAATGGCGTGTATGTATAATTTTCTCTTTTTTATTTAAAGAAGCTTTGTAAAAAATTGGTTTGCATGTAAAATCCCCTTTTTCTTATGAATGCATAAGATATGCAACTACATGAGAATAGGGTGGTTTGCATGTAGAGCTCTCTGTTTTTTTTTTAATATGTGAGCCCGTATAAATTGGGTGGTATGCATGTAAATTTCCCCTTTTTCTTATGGTTTCAGTTGTGTATCTACATGAGAATATAGTGGTCTGCACGTCAATAAGAAATGAAGAAGAGGGGAGGGGAGGGGTTACGCTGACGAGGTTCTCCATAGGGAGTATCTCGCCAGGGAGAAGTTCGCCGGTGGGAGTTACGGGTGAGAGCAGGTGAGGAGCTTGGGAGGAGAGTTCACAATTGAGAAGGGGGGATGAAGTGCTCGGCTAGCAGAAAGAGGGGAGAGGGGAGGGGGGGAGGGGGACGGGGGCTGCTTTGGATGGAGGCTAGAGAGGAGCTAGCGAGTATTCTGCGATGGCTTTTTGAGTTGAGGTGAGGGTGATCAGTTAAAGGAGGTAGGAGAGGAGCTCAGCTGGCTTTGAGAAGGAGGAGGGGGAGTGTTGTCTGCTCACCTGACAGAGGGAAGTGATGTAAAATGGGAAGCTATGCGAGGGAGCTTGCTTTGGTGTGACCCGGGAGAGGGAATGGAAGGGGGATGGAGGTGCATTTTCAGCTCACCTGGGAGGGAGTTTTAGTGTCATGGCTAGGAGGGAGAGGGAAGAGAGAATTCATGGTTTAGGGAAGGGAGAAGGGAGAAGGGAGAAGGTGGGGTTCTTTCGTTGGGGAGCTTACCAAAGAGTGGAATGGAAGCGAGGGAGGGAGAGAAAAAGGGTGGGTGAGGCTTCGGTTAATTCTAGTCGCCATGTGTCGGCTAGTCAACGGAAGAGAGAGGGAGTTGTGTGTGTGTTTTTATACTTATATATACTTATGCATGTATGTATGTATATGTATGTATATGTATGTATATGTATATATATATATATATATATATATATATATATATATATATATATATATATATATATATATATATATATATATATATATATATATATATAGATGTATTTATTTATTTATTTATTTATTTATCATTTTTTATTATTCTTATTATTTTACTTTTATCATTGTTATCACTATTATCGTTATTATTAATATTATTAGTTTTTTTTATCATTTCATTGTTATTATTATTATTATTATTATTACTATTATAATTACTATTATTTTCCACAAAAAAAATGGTTGGTGTTTGATGTGAATTATCACGAGGAAATTGACTTTTATTTAATTAAGGTAATTTTGTCATTTAGTAGCTTTAATCATGTCTTATGGTTTTATAGTTTGGGTTTTGGGTTATGTGGATTATGAGGGGTTTAGATTGGATTTTTAGCCTTTTAAATTAAGCGTGGTTTAGTTCTAATGTGAATTTAGGTTGGGCTTTGGTTTTAAGCTTTAAGCATGTTCCCCGCGACTTTAGTTGATTTAGTTTTAATTTTAATTCATTTAATTTTGGTGAATTTGATTTTGTGATTATAGTTGAATTTTGATTCTTTTCAACTTAGTTTTACTTGATTTAATGATTTTTTAACTTGAATTTAATCATGATTTTTTTGTCAAACATCAATTTAGTTGATTGATGATTTTTTTATTAATATATTTTTTTAATCCAAAAACGATGCCTTTAATAATTTGGGATTTTGAACTTGGTTTTATTTTTGTGATTTTGGTTTTTGATTAATCTTGAGTTTATTTTATACATATATTTTTTTGTATTTCTTTCTTTATTAAAAGATAGACCGTATCCTAGCCCATGGAGATTCTCATATCCATTGTGCTCTTATTGAACCAAAGGAGGGTTTTACCAAGGTTTTAGGGGAGAGAAGTGTTAAGAGCCCAAGTGAGAGATCAAGGGATGACTTTTATTAGCTCAGAGGGTTGCTTAGGGCAGTTTCAACCTATGAGAACTCTACCTTAGTTTCAATACGTTGATTTCATTCAACTCAACTAAGTGTTGAGGATTCAAAACCATACACATGAGTCTATAAGAATTTAAAAAGTTGGTTTGAACTTCTAATGGAGTGGGTCCTAATACTAGTCTTCTAGAAGAGTCAGTGGGAAAGCCTTATGGCCAGATCCTAGGCTTCTAGAGGGAGAAAAAATTCACCAAAATGAGGTCAACAGATGGCCCTCTAGGTTCCACCACCATATTTCACTTTGCTTCACTCTCTAACTCTGAAGACCACTCACGGTGTTGCTTTACCTCGGGTAGATGATCCACACCAACGTTTAATTGACAAACTATCCAAAACGAAGCTCCACCGATAGAAGATATGCTTCCTTTGCCATTGACTGATTGGACTCCCACAATAGTACTCCTTCTCTTATTATAGAGAGCTTCCATACATCAGAAATAGAGTGCATGGTTGGTAATTTAGATTTCCTTTTCATTTGGTCTTTCAATTTGTCCTTAACACAAGCCTAATTACTACAGAGGAAATAGTAGAAATCATTGACTCCTAGCTCACAGAGATGGCGCACTAAGCCGAAATAGAGGAGCTAGTCGGTCCTTCTGCTTAGGTCACAACCAAAGGGATATCCATCCCACTACCTCTACATATTCTAACACCTCTTTCAATCGACCCGGAGAGGGAGACTGACAGTCGAAGGGAGTCTCATGAGTCATTAGTCCATCGTATGGACAAGGTTGTGGACTCCTTTGCTTGCAAATCTCCAATCGAAAACCATTGTATCAGGCTTACGGGAGGAGTTGGTTGTTATGCATGTAGACATAGAGGCTCTTCATGCCCAAGTATCAAATTTAGAGTTTCTCTGGATCAAGGTTGTAGATATAGAAGCTCTTCAGGCCCAACTCATGGATGTGGAGATTCTTCACACCAAGGTTATTGATATGGAAGCTTTTCGGGCAGAGGTAACACGTGTGGAAACTCTCCGAGCTGAAGTGGTGACTCTAAGGGATGAAATGGCTGAATTTGAGGCCACCAGGTTGATTTCTCATGTACACACTGAGGAAGAGAAGATAAAAAAATATAAGTTCTATCGGTGTGCATTGTACATGAGTTTGATAAACCAGGGATTAGTCTTGTCCAAAGCGGCAGACTACTTAGTTATAAAATATTTTTTATAAATTAAAATCTCTATAATTTAGTCATCATTGCTTTATTTGAGTTTTGAGCCAAAGTGACATCTTGATGGAACTCAATGTTGCATTTCAACATCAGTAAGGGGCCTTTATAAACGTTTGAATGGGGATTAAGTGAAACTTTTTCTTTTTTCACTTTTGGTTGCCCTTAAGTCATTTTATTTTCAAATTTTAATAGCTTCCAAATAATTTCCTTAAATTTTTTGCTCAGTTAGATCGCCTGAGAGGTTGTTATTACGGATTTTGAGGTTAGGTTGTTAAATGAGACTTGTGTTTACGATACAAGTTTCATTTTGGAGCAAGTGGATGTGGATGTCTGAGATACTGATTACTTAAGCTTACCAAGACTAGTTTCATTGTGGGATTTAGTTACCCTTATGTACAGAGCTCTGCTTGATTTTTTAACTTCTATAGCATGATAACAACCCAAGTGAAGCCAAATTCTATTGTCGAGGTGATTACATATGTGATTTACTTGTGCAAAAGAGGCATTCCTTGGTCTCATGAACTATTTTAGCAGATATTCTTTCTTTGAGTCAGTAAAGATGGTTGAGCTTTTTGGCACCACTCAAATGTTTCGTTTAATCAATATAGAGAAAAAGATAAAGGACTAGAAGCTCTAGTTCTTGAGTGGTTTTACGTGAGAAATGGGTTATCTTAACTAGAGCCATAAAAGGATTTGTATAATAAGAGAAAAAACAATTTTCTCTGAGCTTAAAGTAATGAAGCAAATCATTCCTGGTTGGGAGTTACCAGAGGTACATTACACTGATCCCTTAACTATAAATTGGATGTTGAACGCAAGAGAATATGGCCTTATGATAGAAGATGTGTTCTGCTTATGTTGAGACTGAGGAGAAAAGGCAGCCCAAGAAGGCCGCATAGCTCTTAAAGAACTCATCAAGGAAGATTAAAAAAATGGATGGTTTCCCAATCAAAGAAATTGAAGAGGAAACTGAACAAGTTGGCCCATCGGGAGGGAAAATACCAGTTCAGATTTTATTCATTTGGTTTCAAAAACATCCATTGTTATTCAAAATAAAGTCATAGGAAAATTAATACTGATCAAACAAAAACCTCCAATGGTATTAATAAGCGATTCAGAATATAATGCAACTCCCTCCCTTATCCCCATAGATAATAAAGGGTCATCAAGGTGCATTTCAGCATAGAAGATTTTTTGGCTACCCTCGACTGGTTTTATCCCTATGTCCAAAAGAGTTGAAGCAAACCATCGATTGCCACAGGTGCAGGATGAGGGAGAGCCTGATGATGAATATTTGTGGGGAAAGCCTTATCTTAGCAAAATCAGCTTAACACGAGAGGAAAGGCAAAGTTGTTTCCTTTGACCCTTTCCTCCCAAGCCCATCAAGGAGCAAGAAAGGGTTCCTTTGCAAAAGGATTCGCCAAAGGTTTATGTGAACTCTGATTCAAGTCTGAGCTTGGTTAAAATTAAGGGATTGGTTCCCATTGAACCCAACATTCGTGTGGTAAGCTTCTACAATCTCTGACATCCTTTAGTCTAAGGGTATGGACAAACATCTAAACAAACTCCATCTGGTGGAATTGTACCAACTGCTTAAGCACTACCAAATCCTGGGTTATGCTTATACTCATTATTTGACTTCCATCTACCTATCCAAGAGAGAAGGCTCGCTAAGTATAAAGAGAAGGATAGAAAGTATCAAGAAAGGGTGGAGCTAGTGAAAATGAGGGTGACTGAGGGAGAGGCTGATCTAAAAGATGCTCGAGTGCAGTTGGAGATAGCATCTAAATGGATTTGTGTTGTTTAAGAGGAAAATATTGTATTAACGGAATAAATGTCAACTATGGCAAACACCAAAGAACTCCTCATCACACAAGTAGATTACCTAAAGGTGGGTCACATGACTGCAATTGACAAGTTCGCTAAAGTGGGGATTGCTAATCCAAAATATTCTAACTTTAAAGAATTTAAGAGACTCTATGAAGCTCCTTCTACTTTCAAAACTGTAAGGAATATGAAGGCGATAATGCATTGGACTTGGGACATCTAACACTAAACCTTAAGATCCATAGATTCAGACTCTCTCTCTCTTCTTAATTTAAGTGCAAATTAATGCACTAAAAATATATGTTGTTTTTGCTATATGATTTTACCCATTTTTGGTGATATCACACTTTAAAGAAAGATACTTTTCATGATTTATTATGGTATGATGATTTTAGGTGATTGGAGAGAAAATAAATGAAAATGAACGAATTCAGAGTAAAAAGGAGCAAAAAGGAGGAAAACAGATTCTGGCGCCGCCGGAGCCATTTTCAAGAGAGCCCCGAAAATTCAAATGATAGAGCACCGCCGGTGCCCAATGTCGGTGGAATTCAAATTTGAAGAGTTTTGGTGACTTTTTGAAGGGATGCCTATGGAAATTCTTGGGATTTCGTACCTAACTTATAAGTAACTATTTTTGGATGAAAAATAGTGTGTGTCCTATGTATTCTAGAGAGTCTAGTGTGTTTTGAGTGTTAGGGCTTAAGAGAGAAGAGTGTAGAAGTGATAATTTGAGAGGGATTCTTCTCTAAAGAGTGAAGGAGAAGGAGTAAAGTGAGAGATTGCTTCTTCCTTTCCATTCTAAAGAGGGAATTGAGTATTGCAAAGAATAGAGAGAAGGATTCAAAGGAACTTCAAGGGAATCGCATTGGGGAAGAGAATTAGATAAGTTGTATTTTCTTTTGTGGTTTGTATGACTTTTCTTTTATATATAAAATCCATGTTTTATTTTGTCTTCTCTATGAATTCTGAGTAGTCTCCTTTGTCTTTCTTCTTGCATAGAGATGTGATGATGTGTTGATGTGGATTTGAAGTGTTTTTAAAGTATTTAAGAAATTGTGATGGTTTTTCATTTTGAACTTAATTTACTTTTCAATTTGGCCAATTAAATTGTTAAAATATGTTGTTGAACATTAACTCTGAAAGGATTTAGTGTCTTACAACAACAATGAAGAACCCATTCAATTTCCATGAATGAATTGCATAGTTCATGGGAATTGAGTGCAAATAATTAAGGAAAAGTGTTTTGATGGACGTCAAATTGGAGGTTTCAGGAGACAGGTTGAGATCCCCAATTTGGTCCTAAGAATAGTAACTAAACTCGAAGGTTAGCCTTCAAGTGAAGGGAGAGTGGGAGCTCCGTAGTGACAGCTGGTATCCTCCCAGCCTAGCCTTAGATTTAGTAACTAAACTTAGGATATGTCAATATTCTTTCATGCTGGGAAGAGGGGGTACTCTTTTAAGGGTAAAGAAATAATTATGCTCCTTTTTGGCACAATACAATAGATAATCATTCCATATCATCTACACATCATATTCTCGTTGCAAGAGGAAAGATACTTTTCTTATATATCAAAACCTTTCAAATATATAACTTAGTGTGTGTCTATTAGTTAATTTTGTTTTAAAGATATTAGAAGTAATTGTAGCATGCTTAATTGTTACTGTTTTCTACATCTTGGTAGTAGAAGTAAACATCAAAATTTAATTGCAATTTGAGTATTGGAATTTAGTAGTACATTATCTATAGTAAGATTCACTCCTTCCCTGTGAGATCGATAACCAGGACTCCATTAGAGCTCTGTATTACTTGATATGATACATATACTTGTGTTAAATGCGTGGACTTTACAAAATCATTATAAATTTATATATAAATTTGAGTTCATAAGTTCTTGCAATATTAAAGTCCGGCCCGCATCAAGTTCATGGCGCTGTTGCCGGAGAAGGAAGGAATCAAAGGAAGGAATCAAAGGAAGGAATCGAAGGAAAAAAGTATAAACAGTATCTATTGATAATATAGTAACTGAAAACCTTTACTTTGTAGTGTGTAATTGTGTGTGTTTACTTACTTTTTAAAGTATTTATGTGATTTTATATGCGTCGTAGTAGATCTATAGGTTTAGTACCTTACGATTCGAAGTTAGAATGTGCTGTTAGAAAAATTAAAAAACAATAAAAAAAACTGAAAATCCTTGTGAAATAGCGAATAATCAAGATAATCAGAGAAATGATATTGAAAATTTACCAAGACCTTTAAGATATTATGCTAACCCGACAGCAGATGAAATTCATATAACTATTCAAAATCCTAATGTTGCTGCTAATTCATTTGAACTGAAACCTACTATTATACAAATGGTACAAAATAATCAATTTGGAGGAACACCTAATGAGGATCCAAATTTACGTCTCGCTAGTTTTCTAGAACTGTGTGCTATTTTTAAGTATGACAGAGTGTCGAGTGATGCTGTCAGACTTAGAATTTTTCCTTTTTCATTAAGGTATAAAGCTAAGGCGTGGTTAAATTCGTTAGCACCTGGATGTATTAGAACATGGTGAGAATTGTCTCAAATGTTTCTATCAAAATATTTTCCTCCATCAAAGACTGCTAAGCTAAGAAATGATATCACATCTTTTGGTCAGTTTGAAGGGGAATCAATATATGAAGCTTGGGAGAGGTTTAAAGATCTTCTTAGGAAGTGCTCGCATCATGCTTTACCAGACTGGTTAATAATTCAAATATTTTATAATGGATTAGTGGGATCATTGAGATCGATTATAGATGTTGTTACTGGTAGATCGTAAGCATACGCATTAATTGAAGAAATGACTACTAATAATTTTCAATGGCCCTCTGAACAGGTAAATCCTAAAAGAGTAGCTAGTATTCATGATTCAAATATGATGACTATGATAGTTTCTCAAATTGTAGCCCTTTCCAAGAAAATAGATCAATATGGAATGAATTATTCTTAACCACCCTAAGTGTTAGAGGAAAATTCATTTGGACAGATAACAGAATCTCAAACACCTTATGAGACTTTGAATGCTATTAATAGATCTAACAATCCTTATTAGAATTATTATAATCCTGATTGGAAGAATCACCCAAACTTTAACTGGAATAATAGTAATGCCAATGTTAACCCACATTGGGGGAACAATTCTATAAATCAAGTTGGAAATTCAAACAAACAAGGAAATACCAATTTTAGACCATCTTACCCTCCTGGATTTAATAGTAACCCGCAAATAAAGGATAAAAAGTTGTCTACTGAAGAAATGATTCTGAATATGGAAAATTAATTACAAGCTCATGGTGTTGCGATGAAAAATATTGAAAATCAATTGGGGCATATTTTCACTGCACTTAATAATAGACCTTCTGGAACTCTTCCAAGTAATGTTGAGATCAATCCAAAAGATTAAAACAAGGAACAACTTAAGGCTATTCAATTAAGGAGTGGAAAGGAATTGGAAACAAGAGTGCAAAAAGAGGTTTAAATAGAAAAGGAGAAGGTGAATAGTGAAAAAGGTTCAAACAAGCTTTATCCAGACTTGGATTATCCTCTTGAACAAATAAAGATTACTGTTAAAAAACCACCACCTCCATTTCCTCAAAGATTGAAGCAACAAAACAAGTATAACAGATTTGGAAAATTTTTGGAGATTCTTAAACAATTAACGATAAATATTCCTTTTGTTGAAGCATTAGAGCAGATGCATGATTATGCTAAGTTTATGATGGATATTCTGAAACAAAAAGAAAGTTTATAGATCATGAAACTGTTGCACTCAGCGGAGTGTGTAGTGCAATTATTCAAAAGAAGCTTCCAGAAAAACTTAAAGATCTTGGTAGTTTCACTATTCCGTGTGTTATAGGAGAAAATTTTTTTTAGAAGAGCCTTATGTGATCTGGGAGATAGTATTAATCTTATGCCTTTATCAATTTTCAAAAGGTTGGGAATAGGAGAAATTTCTCCCACTTCTGTGACTCTTCAGTTAGCTGATCTTTCCATTACTTACCCTAAAGGAGTGGTGGAAGATGTGTTATTGAAAGTGGATAAATTTATCTTTCCTGTGGATTTTATTGTACTTAATATGGAGGAAGATAATGAAATTCCAATTATTTTGGGAAAACCATTCCTTGCTACTGGGAGAGTAGTGATTGATGTTCAAAAAGGAGAATTAACTATGAGATTTAATGATCAAGATGAGACTTTTAATATTTTGAAATCTATGAAGTGTCCCTCAATGGAAAAAGCCAATGAATGTTTTAGGATGGAGGTCTGTGAATATTTGAGAAACGATCATTTTAAAAATATGTTTGAAAAAGAAGTGGAGTATGAAAATATGTTTGAAGAAGAAATTGAAAATGAAGAAAATTCACATAGTAAGAAGAATGAAGAATTGGAGTATGTTCAGGAGAGATTTGAAGTATTAGACACTATGGAAGGAGGACATAAAAGCTTAATTCCATCTATAATAAAACCTCTTAAACTTGAGATGAAAATTTTCCCTAATCATTTGAAATATATGTTTTTAGGAAAATCATCTACCCTGTCAGTTATTGTATCTTCGGAGTTAAACGATTATTAGGAACAGAAGTTGTTGGAAATTTTAAAAAGATACAAGAAAGCTTTTAGATGGACTTTAGCAGATATTAAAGGAATCAGTCCTTCGATTTGTATGTGCAGAATTTTATTAGATAAAGAACATAAATTGAGAGTTGATCCACAGAAGAGATTGAATCCAATAATGAAAGAAGTAGTTAAGAAGGAAATTTTAAAATAGCTGGATGCTGGAATTATTTATCCTATTTCGGATAGTGCTTGGTGAGTCCAATACATTGTGTACTGAAAAGGGAGGAGTGACTATTGAAGTGAATGAATGTAATGAAATTATACCGAAAAGTTAAATTAATGGATGGCGAATTTGTATTGACTATAGGAAATTAAATGCCGCCACCCGAAAAGATCACTTTCCTCTTCCTTTTCTCAATCAAATGCTGGATAGACTTGCTGGATACAAGTACTACTGCTTTCTGGATGGATATACTGGTTACCATCAAATATCTATTGCTCCTGAGGATCAAGAAAATGCAACATTTACTATCCCTTATGGAACCTTCGCTTTTAGAAGAATGCCTTTTGGACTGTGTAATGCGCCTGCAACATTTCAGAGATGTATGATGTCTATCTTCAACAGTATGATAGATAATGGAATGGAAGTTCTCAGGGATAATTTCTCTGTATTCGGGACTTCATTTGAAATCTTCTTAGAAAACTTAGCAAAATTTTTGGAGCTTTGTAAGAAAACAAATTTGGTTATGAATTGGGAGTAATATCAATTTATGGTTGCAGGAGGAATTGTGCTTGTGCATAAAATTTTTGAACATGGTATGAAGGTCGACCCTGCTAAAATTAGAGTGATTGAGAGATTGCCACCACCCACTACTGTGAGAGAGGTGAGATGTTTCTTAAGACACGCTGGATTTAATAGGAGATATATTAAAGATTTTTTAAAATTACTAAACCTTTGTGCCAAATTTTAGAAAATGATAGAAAGTTTGATTTTAATGATGAATGTTTTAGTGCTTTCAAATTATTAAAAGAGAAATTAAACATTGCACCTATAATTTTTTCAGTATATTAGGAGAAACCATTTGAGCTCATGTGTGATGCTATTGATTATGCGATCGGAGTAGCATTGGGGCAAAGGCATGATAAAGTTTTCAAAGTTATTTACTATGCTAGTAAAACTCCTAATGAAGCTCAAATTAATTATACCACTACTGAAAGAGAGTTATTAGCTATAATATTTGCTTTTGAAAAGTTTAGACCTTATTTAATTGGAGCTAAAAGTATTGTGCATACGGACCATTCAACTATCAAATATTTAATGCAAAAGAAGGATACGAAACCTAGACTGATTAGATGGATACTTCTTCTGCAAGAATTTGATTTTGTGATAGTTGATAGGAAGGGATATGATAGCCAAATAGCAGATCATTTGTCGAGATTTGAGTATGATAAATTATCTGAATTTGAGAAGGAAGTTACAGGAACTTTTTCTGATGAACAACTTTGTACTATTATGGGAAGAAATTTGCCTTGGTATGTCGATATTGTGAATTATATTGTGAGTGGTATTGTACCTCCTGATTTAACAAGGCAACAACAAAAGAAGTTTAAATATGATGCAAGATTATTAGGAGATGTGTGCCACAAGAAGAAACAAATTTAATTATTCAATGATGTCATGATTCTGAATTTGGAGGTCATTTTAGTGTTGATAAAACTGCTTTTAAGATTTTACAATCTGGATTTTATTTGCCTACTCTTTTTAAGGATGTTTACAAATATATTAAATCATGTGATCGATGTCAGAGAGTAGGTAATATCTCTAGAAGAAATGAAATGCCTCTAAATTATAATTGGGAAGTTGAAAATTTTAATATATGGGGATTAGATTTTATGAGACCATTTACCCCATCATTTGGAAATTTATATATACTGGTTGCAGTTGATTATGTCTCGAAATGGATTGAAGTTATTGCTTTACCTAAATGTGATGCTCGGAGTGTTTCAAAATTTTTAAAGAAAAATATATTTACGAGATATGGAATGCCGAGAGTGATTATAACTAATGGTGGATCCCATTTCAGGAATAATCAAATTAAGAGATTGATTGAGAAATATAATATTATTCATAGAATCTCTACTGCTTATCATCCACAGACTAGTGGTTTAGCAGAAGTGTCTAATTGTGAAATTAAAAGAATTTTGGAGAAAACTGTGGATAATCATAAATTAGATTGGTTTGCTCGATTAGATACTGCATTATGGGCTTATAGGAATGTTTTTAAAACCCTTATTGGAATGTCTCCTTATAGACTAGTGTTTGGTAAGATTTGTCATTTACCGGTTGAATTGGAGCATAAAGCATATTGAGTGATAAAAGAGTTGAATTTCAATTTGAAAAATGCTAGAGAGAAGAGATTTATGCAATTGAATGAATTGGAAGAGATTAAAAATGCATATTATCACAATGACAAGATCTATAAAGATAAAATGAAATTGTGGTATGATCGGAAGATATTGAAAAAGAAATTGGAATTTGGACAAAATCATTTGTTATACAACCCAGGATTGAAGATATTTTCTGGAAAGCTCAAGTCTAGATGGTTGGGACCTTTTACAATTATAAAAGTTCATTCTTTTGGAGCTATTGTTATTAAAGATCCTGATACTGGAAAGATTTTCAATTTTAATTAGCATCTATTAAAGCCTTACGTTGATGAGTTTCAACTTGACATCAAAGAGATTTTAATGCTGAGTCATCTCGATTAACTGAATGGTTTGTCGGGCTGACGACGTTAAACCAAGCGCTTTATGGGAGGCAACCCATATGTATCTTTGTGGTGTGTTTGCTTGTTTGTTATAGTTGTGCTTTTTAGATAGTTATTTATGAATCCTAATCGCTCCTAAATACTTTTAAAATTGATAAATATTGGATCGAATTGAGATATTGGAATATTTTGAGACAAACGAAGTTCGGTGAAATTTTTGACCACTGGCGCCACCGGCTCCCCAATATAGAGAAGAATTGCTGAATTTCGGGTTTGAGCACTGCCGGGGCCCAAAACCTGTTGACAGTTTTTGGAGTTTCAAAATGTGAGTTTTGGCTGTTTTGAGTGGTATCTTCGTCCTTATAACTCCCTAAACTCCATTTTAAACTTCCAAACTCCATAAAAATGAAAACTACCATTCCCAATTCACATCCCATGGATTCCTACTCTGTAGAAACCTCTCGATCTCTCATTTTCAACCGAAGGAAGTTTATAAGTTTCGAGGCACAGCGATTGTTCAATAAAGTGATGATGAAGAGGAGGATTTTCAAGGAAAGAGGCCTTATAAATCGAGGTATGGATAATCCCACTATAAGAATTGAAGAGATAATTAAGGAAAGACATTGGGAAGTGTTATGTTACACTACCACTGCTGTAGTCGTTCCAGTTATGAAGGAATTCTATGTAAATCTGCTCGGGATCAACCATGGATTCGTCTTTGTGCGAGGTAGGTTTGTACAATTCACTCTTGCGAGAATTAATGATCTCTTTATGATTGAGAATGCACCTATTTGCCACTATGCTAATTTCAATGCCACAAGTGATAATTTGAATGATGTGTATCGTTATTTGATGGATGAGAATGAAGATTGGGAAGTTAGAGAAAAAGGATATATTAGTTTACCTTCTACATCTTTAAATCCGGTGTCAAAGCAGTGACATTACTTTATTTCGACAAAGTTATTTCCAACTTTAAAGATAAGCAAGGTAATAAAGGTAAGTGCCATTTTAAATTTCTGTATTCAATCTGGGAGGCCGATTGATATTGGTAATATAATTGTGAAATCAGTTTTGGGATTAATTGTTCATGGATCTAAATATGGGCTTGGACACTCGTCCACCATATTTCTGTTATGTAGTCAATCACAAGTTTTATATGAGAGTTAGGAAAAGGTTCTTCTTCCCTGGAGGCCTATTGATACAACTAATCTTTATGACTAACAAACAGTAGGAGATGAAGATGATATGAGTCTGCTTGCTGATCAACCAACTCAGACTTCACAACCGATTCAACCCTATTTTCCTAAAAGTTCCCAAATGATACTGAAGAGGATCAAAAAGTTGGAGAAAGAGGTACAGAATGTTATGAATGCAACCAATAATATTTCTGATTTATTTGATCATATAGATTGGAGGATGAAGGAATAATTTGATCATACTGGTCGAATTGAGATGAGTTTGATTAATCTGATGAAGAAGAACATGGTGCTCGGTGAGGATTCATCTGATGAATTCCCATTCCATCCCTTCTACAATTTGTTCGTGCATCAGCAATCTATTGGAGATATTAAGGAGGAAGAAAGTTCTGAGACCAATGTGGAGTGATTATTGGATTGTGCATATGTTTGATGTGTGTTTAGTTTACATTGCTTGATTCTGTTTGGTGTGTTTTGTATTTACTTTGCTTTGCTTTGTAATGTGAATTTAGATTTGCTATGCTTAATTTCATTGTGTTTGCTTAGATTTTAGTGTTTGCTTATCGTAGCGTACTTGCAACACTAAAAATCTAAAGAGTTGTTGGTTTAATTTGATGAACATATTCAATGTTTATGATGTAACATGGATTTTATATATAGAAGTATGTTTTGTATTATTTGTGTAAGAATTGTGTTAGTTATTGCTTGTGTGATAAAATGGATGTTTAATGAAGTGTTAAATATAATTGTGGAGTTCGAAACGATTGAAATTACAAAAAAAATTTCAGACACAGAAAAATTTTTAGACTGGCACCACTGGTGCCCAAATCCAGAGAATTTTGGTTTTTTAAATAAATAGAGCACCGTCGACGCCCTATTGAGCGCCGCCAGCGCTCAAATACAGTAAAAGGCTGAAAAACCTTTATTTCACAATTTTGACCCCGAGACCTACGGTTTTTTTCATTGCTATCATCTTCCTCCTCCATTTTCACGATTTTGAAGACCTAGGGCTTGCTAGATTTCAGATTTGAAGTGATTTAAAAGCTTTTCGAGACTAGATCTACACTTCTCTTAGTAAGAGCTTCACTTTAAGTTAAATTTTTTTTTTATTTTCACCTTGGAAATCTCTCACATTGCTTAGATTGAAATTTTTGGATTTTGAAGAAATTTTGAGATTTCCTATTATGAAATTTGCTCTTACTTGTTTAGCATAGTATTTGGAGTTTGTTACATTGTGGAGTTGGAATTTATTGGAATTTTATTGTAATTTTTAGAAATTCACATGGCTCCAAGGATGAGTAAAGGGAAGAGAAAATTGGATTTTGATGAAGAAAAGTTTGTTAATGTTAAAGCGCAATTTTGCTTTAACTCTTACCTTTACAATAAGAAGTGTATTCAGGATCGGGCTTTTGATAATCCTGGTGGATCTGTAGAATAGTTAATTGCTGAACGAAACTAGGAACGATTTTGTTATTTTACTGCAAATGCTGTTATGGGAGTTGCTAGAGAGTTTTATTCAAATGTGCCATAGACTGAAACTGAGTATACGTTAGTTTGAGGGAAAATGGTTGAATTTACTCCTCAGCGTATCAATGCTTTTTATCAGACTCGGGAACCATTTGTTTGTGAATAAGAAAACATTGATACTCGTAAGGCAAATATGATGGAAGTAATTACTTTTCTGATGGATGGAAGAGGGGAATGGAAAATAAGTCAAAAATAGATGATTAATTTCTCTGCTTCCAAGTTAAATGTTGCATCAAAAGTTTGGCACTATTTCATCTCAGCAAGACTGTTACCTTCTTTCACCATAGTAAAGTTACAAGGGATAGAGAAATTCTGAACTATTATATTCAGAAGATGAAGAAGATTGATATTAGAGCTATTGTCTTTAAGAACATTTAGACTATTGCTAGAGGCAAGACCATTAGAGGATTAGGACATCATGCTCTAGTTCATGCCTTGTGTGTTCAGTCTGGAGTAGAGTTCAGCAGTTCTGAAGAGATAGTTATTCCTCTGAGACTGATTACAAAGACTATTATTCGTACTTATGAGTCTCGTGTAGGAGCTCGAGATGAGAGTAGGAGTACTGATATTCCTACTACGAGTTATGACGTTCCATCTACATCTGAGCCACCTACATTATCTTATATTTGGAGCAGCTGAGATTACAGAGTTCTAGTGTGGATAGACTCCATGGTAGGATGGATGTGTATGAGGCCAAAAGTGATGTGAATGAAGATTATATGAGAAGAAGAGTTGAGTTTGATATTGCCTATCATGATGCTCAGGTCAGATTCATGAGGGGGGAGACTGATGTGATATTTCCTACCTGCCCCAGCTATACACCGTATAGACCTGATCATTATGACCCTGCTGATGAACCTGGAGATGAAGATTGGTAGTTTGATTGTTACTATTTTTATTTTTCTTGTTGTGTGGTATGTTGTATTGTTGTGATGTAGTAGTTATTTGCTTTCATGTGAAGTGTAAACCTGTTGATGTACTGTTATGTTGAAATTGTTAAATGAACAGTGTAATGATGTGATAGTTGTTTAGTATTGTGGTATTTTGTTGGATGTTTAGATGTCTAAAGTTAATTTCTCTTTACCCATACAAATGTTTAAAATATTTATATATCACTATTACTAACTGGTTCATGCCTGCTAGTTGTAAATTTTAACTAATACCAGATAGTTATTGAAGATTTCAAGATCCCATCACAAAAATGTTAGTTTCTTTTACTCTCTACTATTTCAAATTTATTGAAAAATTTAAGTTCGGGAGAGGGTAGAAAAATTTTAACTCTTATTTGTTCTCAATTATTATATTTTCAAAAAAATTATTAGCATAACTTCTGGCAGTTGAACCTCACTGTAGGAACTTAAAACGTTTTATTTTAGTTGAATATTATGGATGGATAGGATGAAAGTTTTTAGTAATAAAGGTTAATTTTATAGAGGTAAGATATTTGACATGAAATGATTTGATTATAGTTAACTATTTAAAGTAAGAAAACTGTATTTTTGAAATTTTAAGAGACTTAAAGTATTGTGTGTTAAGAAGAGATCGTGACTTTATATGAATAAAAAGCTTCATACCTAATTATAAAGTAAGGAGGTATTTAAAGTTTGAACTTTAGAAAGTGGAGAATGAAGTTCAAACAGGCTATCCAAATATAGTAATTCTAATTAAAAAAAGAAGAAAAAAAGAAAATAAGGGTTGAAAAACAATCCCAGAAAAAGAAAAGAAAAGAAAAAGAAAAAAAAATATTTATGAGGAGAAGCTTGAGGAGATGCCTAATCAAAAATTGGCTTCACTTAAGTCACCCTAAAGGGAGAACTTGATTTCATTCTCGAATTTATATTTAAAGTATTGACCTATATTCTGATGAAGTTTACATGAACTCCTTTTTCACATAATCTTTCAAGGCACTCTTAATGTAACAAATTATGGTTTATCTTGAAATAAATAGAAAACTAAAACCCTTAGACTTGATTGCTGAATATTCTTATACCTGTATTGTTGACTTGAGTTACTAAATTTCTTTCTAAAAATATAACCAATATATTATTTTGAATGAAAAATTTTAGTATATTACAGTTGAATAGTGCATTGCCTAGAGTTATATTTTTATGTAGTAAAAAGATTACTTGAGGACAAGTAATAATTAAGTTTAGGGAATTTTGATGCACTAAAAATATATGCTATTTTTGCTATATAATTTTACCCATTTTTAGTGATATTACACTTTAAAAAAAGGTATTTTTCATGATTTGTTGCAGGTATGAAGATTTTTGGTGACCGGAGCGAAAAGAAGCTAAAAGGAATGAATTCAGATCAAAAAGGAGCAAAAAGGAGGAAAACAGATTTTGGTGCTACGGGCGCTAGAATGGGCGCCGCCGGCGCTAGAATGGGCGCCGCCTGTGCTATTTTCGAGAGAGCTCCAAAATAACTCAGACGATAGAGCGCCGCCAGCGCCCTATCAGGCGCCGCTGGCGCCCAATGTCGGTGGAATTCAAATTTGAAGAGTTTTGGCGACTTTTTGAAGGGATGCCTATGGAAACTCTTGGGATTTTTTTCCTAACTTATAAGTAACTATTTTTGGACGAAAAATAGTGTGTGTCCTATGTATTCTAGAGAGTCTAGTGTTTTTTAAGTGTTAGGGCTTAGGAGAGAAGAGTATAGAAGTTAGAATTTGAGAGAGATTCTTCTCTAAGGAGTGAAGGAGAAGGAGTAAAGTGTGATATTGCTTCTTCCTTTCTATTCTAAAGAGGGAATTGAGTATTGTAAAGAAGAGAGAAAAGGATTCAAAGGAACTTCAAGGAAGTTGCATTGGGGAAGAGAAAGAGATAAGTTGTATTTTCTTTTGTGGTTTGTATAAATTTTTTTTTATATATAAAATCCATTTTTATTGTGTCTTCTCTATGAATTCTGAGTAGTCTCCTTTGTCTTCTTCTTGCATAGAGATGTGTTGATGAGTTGATATGGATTTGAAGTGTTTTTAAAGTATTAAAGAAATTGTGATGGTTTTTCATTTTGAACTTAATTTACTTTTCGATCTGACCAATTAAATTGTTAAAATATGTTGTTGAATATTAACTCTGAAAGGATTTAGTGTCTTACAACAACAATGAAGAACCCAATCAATTTTCATGAATGAATTGCGCAGTTCATGGTAATTGAGTACAAATAAATAGGGAAATATGTTTTGATGGATGTCAAATTACAGGTTTCAGGGTGATAGGCTGAGATCCCCATTTTGGTCCTAAGATTAGTAACTAAACTCGAAGGTTAGCCTTCAGGTGAAGGGAGAGTGGGAGCTCTGTCGTGACTGCCAGTATCCTCCCAGCCTAGCCTTAGATTTAGTAACTTTACTTAGGATATATTAATGTCTTTTTCATGCTTGGAAGAGAAGGTACTCTTTTAAGGGTAAAGAAACAATTATGCTCCTATTCAGCACAATACCATAGATAATCATTCCATATCATCCACACATCATATTCTCGTTGCAAGAGAAAATATACTTTTTTTATATATCAAAACCTTTCAAACATAAAACTTAGTGTGTGTCTGTTAGTTAATTCTATTTTAAAGATATTAAAAGTAATTGTAGTTTACTTAATTGTTACTGTTTTCTGCATCTTGTTATTAGAAGTAAACATTACTTTAATTGCAATTTAAGAATTGGAATTCAATATTACATTATCTATAGTAAGATTCACTCCTTCCTTGTGGGATCAATAACCAGAACTCCATTAGAGCACTGTATTACTTGATACGATATGTATACTTGCATTGAATGTGTGGACTTTACAAAATCATAATATATATATATATATATATATATATATATATATATATATATATATATATATAAATTTGAGTTCACAAGTTCTTGCAAGATCAAAGTTTGGCCCGCATCACAAATACTTGGATTTTGTAATATAAATTCATAAAATTGAAATATGACATTTTGGTTGATTGTGTGATCATGTGTTTGACTGTGTTGAACTCTTAAAAAAGTAGTTGCTTCATTTATATGATTAACCCATCTTTCTTGGGAATTTATGAAACAAAAATCATTATAAAAAAATTTCAGAACTTAAAAAAAAATTCTAATTTTTGGATTTGTTCCTTGGAATTTCATATGCATTTTGTATCTTGATATTCTTTTGTTTGGATGTTTTTTGATACTTTTGTTTGTGTCTAAACATTGGAACGCTTTGTAGTTGTCATTTGCAACCAAGCATCACAACAATTTTTTGATCATCCTATTGTGACCAAGCGTCAGAATTTTTTTTGTTCTCTTGTTGTGACCAAGCGTTAGAACACTTTTTTGATCATCTTATTGTAACAAAGCATCAGAACGCTTTTTCGCTCGTCTCTCTACTACCAAGCATCATAACGCTTTTTAGTTATCTTTATGAGACCAAGTATCAGAACATTTATAGGTCATTTTTTTGCAACCAAATATCAGAATTCTTTTACTTTTGCCTTTGTGTGGCCAAGCATTGGAACGTTTTTTTATTGTCTTTTAGATTACTTGAGTTTCATGAGTTTCACTGTGGCATGAGGTCCATCAATCTATTAATTCTTCAAGCTCTTTCTTGAAGGTTTATTTACCACATATGTTTGCTTTTCAAAAGGAATTTTAGTAAATTTTTTTCATGGTATTACTTCTTCTATAATTAAATGACAAATAAATAATAATAATTTTTTATGGTCAAAATTTCTTGAGGTTGTCCCCATTCCATGTTCGTGGAAGGACTTTTCCTATTTATGTCTTCAATTTAGATGCTCTAGATATAGCTGAAGAGTCAATGATGAACGAGTAGGTCCATGTCTTATTAATCTTGTCAAGTGACTCGTCCTCTCGCGACATGGTCATCTCTTTTTAGAACTAGATTCGATGTACTTTCCTGCACATATTTGTTGTAGTACCAAACATTCCTTTTTATTTCTTCTTATCACAAGCTAACATTCATTTGAAACATCCTCTAACAGATCAAGTGCGAGTGAAGCTCCTTCTTCATTTTCATCTTGCTAGTCAAAAAGCTCCCCTTCATTAAAAGACATTTTAATGTTTACTATTTAACTGTGGTGATTGTACTCGACTAGTAACATAGCCTCCATTCCATGGGAAAGCATGTTTGACATTTGTCCAGTCGATCTCGTCAGAGTGGTTCACACAACCCAAAGAATCAAAGGAAGTGTATCCACCCATTTACCTTTTGCACCCTCAACCATATTCCTGAGTTGGTCTAGAATGATATTGTCAGCAACTTCGACCTGACCATTAGTTCATCGGTGATGTACATAAAATATTAAGTTAATCCCTTGGCTTTAATAGAAATATTTTACCCTCTAATCATCGAACAAAGTTTCATTACCTGTGATGACTATTAGGGGTAAGCCATACTGACAAATTATTTTTTTCCAGGTAAAATTCTAAACCATTTCTGCAGTGATCTAAACGAGAGCTTTTGCCTCTATCCATTTGTAAAAGTAATCTACAATAACCAAAAGAAATTTTCTTTATTCGTTAGGAGGAATTGGTTTATACACTTAAAAATGTACTATTTTTCATGCTATATTTTAATATGATATTTCACTTTAAAGGTATGTTTCCTTGTGTTTTTGGTTGTAGGTACAACAAATTGAAGAATTTGAAGTGATTGGAGGAAAAGTAACAAAAATGGACCAAAATAAAGCATACCGGAGCAAAACGGGTCAAACCGAAGCACACCAAAGCCATGGGGGATGAACCAGACACTTTTGTACTTGTTTCGGGTAGCTAAGTGCCTAAACATGGTGCTTAAGCACCACTAGAGGGTGGATAAGCGCCTAGAATCTGCGCTTAAGCGCTGGTGATGGTTTTTTACAAATCTTCTAGAATATACATCAGATTTGGACAATTTTTGAAGCGATGCTTCATGTGTCTCTTGAGGAATTCATTGGAAATGATAAAATGGAATTACTAGAAGGATTTGGGGTGGTTAGAAGGAGTTATTATTGAAGACACACTTGTGAAACCCATTGGAAGATTGATTTAATATGAACACTTTTGAAGAGACGCTTAAGCATCTCTTGGAAAATTATAAATAACTCTTTAAAGTTTTGAACACTTATGGGAACTTATTAGAAGAGAAGAAGAAGGCTAGGGCGAGAGCCCCAAGGGGAGCGACAAGGTGAGAGAAAAAGAGAGAGAGTAAGAGATTTCTTCTTTTCTTTTCACTTTGTTCTTGGAGAGGATTGTAAGGAGATTGCTTATGCTATATAAGGAGAGTCTGATTTCCATCAAAGATAAGCATTTTCGTTGTATTTTTATTGAATCTAGTACTTTGTTTGCATGGTTTTGAAGTCTTGTTCAATGAAAAGTTCTTGCTGTTTCTCCAAGTGTGGTGAGTAGTTTTCCTTACTCTTCCCTCTTATAATGAATTAGCATACATGCGCAGGATACTGAATTGTGTAGAGTGAGAATATATTGTGATGATTTTACTTTGTTCTTAAATGACATCTAAAATTGATCAACTTGCATGTTAAAATCTGTTGTGAGAACATATAAGAATCGGTTTAGTACTGTCTTTGTCAACAATTGGTAATAATCACATGAGATTGTATGGATGAGAATGTAATTCATATAGTTGAGTGCAAATAAATAGGAAGATAAAATTTGAAGGGTGTAGAATTAGAGGACTTTAGAGTGACTAGCTAAAGCCCCCTAATTTGGTCTATTATTTTAGGTTTTGATGCGAGATGTTAGCTTCAGGTGGAGGGATAAGAAGGAATTATAGAGTGAGAGCTAGTACTTTCCCTGCCTAGCCTGTCTTCAGAACTATTCAAACTTTAGATTAACCAATGTTATTTATAGCATCTCTAGTAAGGGTAAATAATATGATTGCTTCTAGTTGTCACAATCTCTCTCAGCTTGTTTTACTTTTACACATGTCACTAATTTCATTAAGAGGAAGGGTACTTTTAATATATCAAATCCCACTTTCTGATTTTCACTAAGTATTTTAATTTTGGAGTAGAAGTAGTATTTTAGTGATAATTATAGGATATAATCAAAACAAAACCTTTATTGACCTTCCATGTTATGGAGTGTTATTGTAGACTAGAACTTCTCTTGAAAGCCGTCATGATTTACCTCGATCTCTGTGGGATCGATATTTTAGGCTTGATTAGAAAGCCATATATTACTTAATAATGATACCTATACTTGGGTAGAATCCCAATTACACTCTCATTTGCATTGATATCAAGTTTTTGACGTCATTGTAAAGAAAGAGATAAAATTAAAAGGAAGTTTAAAGTATAAACTCATATTTAAAATGTAAGATAAATATCAGGGATCAACTTTTTGTCGCTGTTACTGGGGATCACAACGGTTGATCTTGACTTTTAGGACAATTTAATTGAAGTAATTAGGCTTAGACTTGTAAAACTGTAGTGTCATAAAAACTATTTTTGTGTGAAATGTGTTTTTTATAGAAAAGTGTTGTGAAAAAACTGTTTGTGTCAAAAAACAAGGTGTTTATGAAAATGTTTTGTTGTGTTGAATATATTTTTTGTTTTATTTATATAATTGTTAATGTATTGTTTGTTGTGTTGCGTATGCAAAATAAAGGATATGTAGGACTTGCGCTTTATGATCCCGAGTTAGAAAAAATAAAAAAAAATCAAAAAACAAAAAGTACTTGAAAAACTAGAAATGAAATTGGAAAACATTCAAAATAATAACTTTGAAAATCATCATAAATCATTGAGGGATTATGTAAATCCTACGATAAGAAAACCCTGTCGTAGAAACTGACTCATTTGAACTTAATCCAGCGATTATCCAACTAGTGCAGAACAACCAGTTTAGGGGTACTCCTTCAGAGGATCCCTATTTACACTTATCAAGTTTTCTAAAACTTTGTGCTACATTTTGTTATAACGACAAGTCAGACGATGCTGTTAGACTAAGAATTTTTTCCTTTTTCACTAAGGGATAAGGCTAAAATGTGGTTATACTCATTAGCACCTGGCTCTATTAAAAATTGGGAGGAGTTAACTCAGAAATTTCTAGCAAAGTATTTTCCACCTTCAATGACTACTAAAATTAGAAACAATATTATCTCATTTTGTTAGTATGAAGTGGAATCAATATACGAAGCTTGAGAAAGATTTAAGAAACTCCTAAGAAAGTGTCCACGCCATGCTCTACCAGATTTATTAATCATTCAAACTTATTACAATGGGTTAGTAGGATCCCTTAGGTCTATTATTAATGTTGCTACTGGTGGTTCATTAATGTCAAAACCATATGATGAAGCGTATGCGTTATTTGAAGTAATGGCTACAAATGAATTTCAATGACCCTCTGCAAGGGTAAATCCTAAAAGGGTTTCCAGTGTTCATGATACAGATGCGATTGCAATTCTTGCATCTTAGGTAGCTGCAATATCAAGGAAGTTGGACCAATTTGGAATGAACCAGCCTCGATTTACTCCAGTAAGTGAGGAAAGTTTATTAAGGCATATGATTGATTCTAACTTATCATATGAGACTTTAAATACTATAAACAACATGTATTCTAATTTTTACAATCCAGGTTGGAAGAACCATCCTAATTTTAACTAGAATCATACTACTGGGGGTGGAAACCAAAAATGAGAAAATAGTCATACAAATCCTAATAGAATTTGATATAATCAGGGGAACACAAACTATAGACCTTCATATCACCAGACTCTAACAATGATGAAAAATTTGAGGATAAGAAGATATTTACAGAAGAAGTGGTATTCCAAATGGGAAATCAGTTGCAAATTCAAAATGATGTGATTAGAAACATAGAGAATCAACTGGGACAAATTACTAATTCACATAGCAATAGACCCCAAGGAACACTTCCTAGCACACTGAGATCAACCTTGAGGAGAATAATAATAAACAAGTAGAAGCTGTCCTATTAAGAAGTCAAAGAGAGACAGAGGATGCGGTTAAAAAGAGAAAGAAGTTGCGAGAGAAACAACGGAAACTAAAAGACCTAAAGAACATGTTTCTAAGGATCTGGAAAAATTGATATCTCCAACAAAAATCAATTTAGAAAGACTACCACCTCAATTTCCTCGAAGACTTAGACAACATGAGTTGGATAAATAATTTTCAAAGTTCATGGAAGTACTTAAGAAGTTAACAATTTATATTCATTTCACAGAAGCTTTGGAACATATGCCAAGTTATGCTAAGTATATGAAGGAGATATTAAACAAGAAAATGAAATTTAAGGATTATGAGACAGTTGTACTAAGTGAGGAGTGTAACGCTATACTTTAGTAAAAACTTCCTCATAAACTTGAAGAATCTTTTAACTTAACAATTCCTTGTGCAATTGGAGAAAGATTATGTAGAAAAGCTTTATGTGATTTAGGAGTGAGCATTAATGTGATGCCTCTATATATATTTAGAAGGTTAGGTTTACCCAATATTTCTCTCACTACTATAACCCTGCAGTTAGTTGATCGATCTATCATTTATCCAAAAAGGGTTATAGAAAATGTGCTTGATAAAGTGAATAAATTTATCTTTCCTATTCACTTTATTGTATTAGATATGGAGGAAGATAACAGAGCTCTAATTATTTTGGGGAGACCTTTCCTTTTTACTGGACAAGCTATAATAGATGTGCAAAAAGGAGAGTTGACTATGAATATTAATGACCAGGAAGTCACTTTTGATGTGTTAAAGACTATGAAATACCCAGCTAAGAGAAAAGATGATTATTTTTGGATGGATAAAATTAATTATCTAAGTAAAGACCATTTCCAAGAAATTTTTGAAAGTAAGTTAACAGATGAGATTGAAATGGAATTTCATTATGAGTTGAAAATGTTATTTAAAGAGTACTGTATGTATGTTCAGGAGAAGTGTGAAATGATGAACGTTACAAAAATAGTAAACTTTTAATTCCATCTGTTGAAAAATCTCGTGAACATAAGATGAATGTACCCCATACAATTTTAAAGCCTACCTATTTAGGGAATTCTTCTACACCACCAGTCTTTATATCTTTAGATTTGAATCAATAATAAGAAGAACCTAAATTGAATGATGAACAAGATAAAGTAGTCGAACTAAGACTTAGAAGTGAATTTGAGGATATATTTGAGTTGAGAAAAGAGGATAAGGATATTTAATGACTAATAGAAGAAATTCATTAGAAAACCTATTTCCTCAACTAAGTTAAATATAGAAAGACAGCTCCTACCATTTACTCATTACCAAGGGGAAGAATTAGAAGATAACATGAGATAAAAGAATATCCCAATAGAATTTCATCCAGAATCTGAACTATCTAGAGAAAATCTAATCCAAAATTTGGGAGATCTTGAAGTATCTTTTAGAGATATATTTCTTATAAAATTCAAGTAAGATATTAATATGCAAATTGAGAAAATCATTAGAAGAATATTGGATCTAGAAAGAAATATGTGGAACAATGATATGAATCAATCCAAAAAGGAAGAGCTGAAAGAAAAATTACAATTTGAAGATATTGTAGGAATCCCTGGATCTGAAAAAGATTGGGTGATTGATCAAGGATTACTTAAATGGAATTTTGATCCAGGAGGAATCATTTGTCGAGCTGACGATGTTAAACCTAGTGCTTTATGGGAGGCAACCCATAGTTATCAATGTGGTTTGATTTAGTGTGCTTGAGAGTTACAATTGTTAGTGTTGTATTGTGTTTGTTTTAGTATGGATTGATCATATTGATTGATGATTGGTGGATGTTTGTATTGTTGGTGGTTTAATTTGATCTTTGTCTGTGTCATGAGGGAGGCGATTCATTAACTTCTAATTATGACTAAACTTAAATATTCTCTTGTAGTAGTTGGATTGGCGAGTCCACTACGACTCGGTTCTCACCCAGACTTTGTCGGTATATTTTTAGGTTTGTGTGATGTATTTTAAAAAAGGGGACGCCTACAGAAGTTGTCGGCGAATTTTAAATTTTAAATTAAATTTAACTATATATATAATTTAGAAAGTAGTATTTGATTTTGAAAATAATTTCAAATTTAAAAATTTTAATATATGAAATCAAACCAATCTCACATCCCAAATAGTTTATATAAACGAGCACCGCATCGCAAATCGTGTATCTATCCCGAAGAATAGACACATTCGCTCGATGATGGGGCTCGGTTAAATAAACTAAAAGATTTGTGACATCCGTTTGGTCCGCGAACCAACTTTATAAGTCGACAAGTTCCCCCGCTTAATATAAATGAATTAAGCGGTGGTTTATATTACCTGGTTTCTTAAAGTTCCCTATAAGGGCAAGCCCCTATAGTTAATTACATCTTAAATGATGGGAATCATTTAAAAAAACTCTCGATAATGATTAGTGTTTTTGATTTCAAGAATTTCAAAGTTTAAGGTTTCAAAGGATTGAATTTTAGAATTTCAATAGGGAATGGATCAAATTTGGAACAGTTAATTTCAGGAGTCCAAAGGAAGAAAAGTAGGAGATGCTAAGGATCCAAGAAGAATCTTGGCAACTTCCCAAACTATTCTATTATTTGGCTTCAATTCGAGAGTTTATTTAATGTTGCAATCCTGCCAATTTTAATTAATTAGGACTTATATTTGTATGACATGATCATACAAATAACCTGGAAGATATGAGGGTTTATGTTGTACCGAACGACTACCTCAGAGTCCTAAGAACGATTAGGGCTTAATTTACATGACATGATCATGCAAATGCCTAATGAAGAGTTGAGGATTTATGTTGCACTAGGCAAACTACCTCGAAGTCCTATGGCTTGTTTATTTAATTCTAAGAAACTTTTGCTGAAGTAGATCTGAGTTTTGCTGATGACGATGGCCGAGCTGCCTACCTTGCTCCGAGCTCCTTGTTGTTGCAGAGGTTTAGTTTTAGATGTCATAAATCAGGAGATGAGAGAAGTGTTTTGGTTTAGAGAAAATCTTAAAATCCAAGTGTTTTTAATATTTTAATTAAAACAAATCTTAAAGTTGTTTAAAACGAACCGATTAAGATCCCACGGTTCCGTCATCCTGGCACCGTTATTTTCATCGAATTCACTTAGTCCAGATGAATTTGCTAAACTCAACTAAATGAGTTCCACACTTTCATTTAGACCGTGGGAAATCCCGTTAGCAACACGTGGGTTACATCATCCGAGGTATTCCCGATCATTCAATGAGATGTTTTAATTTAGTTGCAATTGTAGTTTTGTTGTTCTGTTTGTGATTAAATTTCAAGTTGTTTTATATTCTGGAATGTTGTGGTGGTGAATTTTATCTTGTAATGACTTTTAATTTTGTTTCGGTTTCAGTTCAGAGACTATCGTAAAGGTTTTGGTTTTCATGCAACAGTCTTATTTATCATGCAAGTAAAAGCAAAGCGCAATGCATGTAAGTAAATTGTAATAAAGTAAATTGCAATAAAATAAAAGCGTACCTGGAAGGTCTTCCCGTCATCCCAAGCTACACTTGAAACACATGTTAGAGCATTTAAACATATTTTGCAATAAATACCTAGGTAAAGCTGAGGGAAAGGGTTTTGGTTGTCTACCAAATTCCTAATCCTATAACTAGTCATTTCCTATGACGTTTAGGTTGTTGGTTTGGTTTAAGGATGATTTTCTTCATCAAAGAACAATTAAATTCAATTGTTCTTCTAAAACATTCTGTCATATTGAGGAAGTGCTTAGGACGAGTCCTAAACATCATTTCAATACTTCTGGGATTATTTTGAGTCCAAGTAAATTTAATTGCACAGGTGAATTAATCATCCAGGAGTTTAGTTAAACTTTGTCTCTTGCTCAGTGAACTTGGGTATTTGATTACTTGATGAATGAAGTGACATCTCACTAAATACTCTATTTAAGAGTTATAATAATTAAAGCCTTTAAGGGCAAGTTGGGTTGTTGATAATTTTAATCATTCTTAATTTAAAGTTTGAGTTAATGGTTTAAAGTGATTTAATTTAATTATGAGGTTTTAATTAATAATTTTAAGTTTGGAATAGTGTTCAAATTATTTTAGATTTAATTTAAATCTTTACACTTTCAATTATCTTAATATTTCAGATTGATGTTCATGTTTTAAATTTACTTAGATAGAAAGAGGTATTGAAATTATTGATATATTTTGATTTAACTCTTAATGATTTCATTTAGGTTTGTTGTTAAGTGATTTTAATTTAATTTAATTTAATTTAATTTGATTTAATTTAATTTAATTTTAGTTTAATTTTAATTTTAATTTAATTTAATTTTAATTTAATTTTAATTTAATTTAATTTAATTTAATTTTAATTTAATTTAATTTAATTTAGTTTTAAATTTAGTTTCAATATTTTTAATTTAATTTAATTTAATTGTTAAGGTGTTAATTTAATTTAATTTAAACTTTAACTTCACTTAATTTAATTTAATTTATTTAATTCCAAGATTTTTAATTTGTTTTTTAATTATTAGACCATTTAACATTTTAAGCTTTAATTCGTTTACATGTTATCTTCTTTTAATTTTTAATTTATTTAATTTGGATTATTATTTTAATTTTTAATTAAGAACTAAATATTGTTAAAGTGACTTATTTAGGGATTTTTAAATTAAAGAATAAATATCCTCTTAATAATATCCCTATTTTAATAATCCAAATTTAATATATTCTTTTCAAAATTTAAATTATTTAATTAATTAGGGTTTCATTTTGATATTTTCAAAGTGTTTAATAGGTTTCTACCCTTTAATTTCCCTAAGTTTCAATCATCCAAGAGAAAATTAAAAATCAAATATTTTACCTCCCCCTTTTGATTAAACCTAAAGTTTTAATTAAGGGTTAAAAGTTTTAATTACCTTTATGCCCTTTTAGGCTTATTTATTTCATAACTAACTAAATTGAGCTCAAATGAATTTGAAATTTTTATGTCACCTCACTCACATGTCAATTAAGACATTAAAGAAGAAAATGTGATTTTTCTGAATTTAATTTATTTATATAATCATTTTTAGTAGAAAATAAGGGTTTTCAAAGAAAATTCAACAACATGACCAAGTAAAGGTTTCTGTCCTTAAAAAAATTATGGGATATTCCTAACGACTAGAGGACAACTTGGACCAATTTTTGTGATTTTTTAAAATTTATTTTATTTATTATAATTATTTTGAGTTTTAGAGTATTAATTAATTTTAAAATAAAGTAAAAGTTGAAAAATAGATTTTATATTTTTCTTAAATTTCTCTAACCTCAAGGAGTCCAAAGAAATAAATTTTATAATTTTCTGATTTTTCTTTGATTTATTAGAATTATTTAAGTGAAAATGGTTGAAAATTCATTTTTTTAATATTAAAAATTACATTAAGCCTTTAAAATTCAATATCTTACACTAGGGACTTATTAAACATTTTTATGGTTTTTAATATTTTTGTGATTTTTATTATTTTTTAATTATTAAAATATTAAAATATTGTGAAAAATCAAATTTTTAAGAAAATTTCAGTTTTAATTTTCCTGAACTCCCCTGATTTCAGAGAAGCTCTAAAACTTTTTTTGTGAATTTTTGAAAAGTATTTTTGTAGTTATGAATTTTTAAAGTTCCATTTTGCTTATGAGGCTTAATCAATCCATTTGGTGGGGTTAATCAAGTCCAATTGATTTCAAAATTTTATATAAAGTTCCTCTCACCCTAAAGAGTAATGGAGAATTGTTTTCAAGTCAATTTGATGTGTGGCTAACCCTAATTAATTCAAATTCAATTTTAGGGGTCTAAGCCAATTAAGGTTATTATGAATGAATTAACTCAAAATATTTTTTTCATAGGGCCCCCTAGTCCTAAGAAACATCACCAAATTTTCCTAGAATTTATTTTACAACATGCTAATTATTGAAATTAAAATACCTAAAACAGTGACATGAACTTGAAAAATCAATAACTTTTCACAGAGATGGCCTCTGACCTTGAAAAATTCAGGAAATGTTCCCAAGATCAGAGGCTTCAAAAGCCCATGGTCTCATGCCATGGTGAATTGTCTATGCAAATGGAGAATCAAAACATTGGAAATAGTAAATAAATTATTAAAAATAAAATACTCATCCAATTAACTTGATTTCTTTTCCACATTATTATACTCTGTTCATTAAATAAGAGGGTATTTTTATTTTATTTTTGTGATTTTTCTATGCAAAGATATGAATTTTTGAAGTTTTGGTATTTAAATAATTCAAAAATACCCTAATTTCCTACTTATACGACTCGGCGTCGCGTCAACCTATGGCGGATCGAAAGCCCACGCGTTGCTCTGTGATTCGGCGCCGCCATCTGACTCAGCGCTCCAGGGGCCCGCGGTTCACGTAACATTCCGCCGTACGCGCTCGATCTCGACCGTCCGCTCGATACACGCGCGATCCAACGGCTCCTGGTCATCGTCTACGACTGGTGTGCACCCGTGACTGTCCACACTCAAACCCTAATATCTCTCTCGAATCATAATGGATTTTCGAGTTCTTATACTCTATCGATTAGTCTTGAAGAGACGAACACATCTATACACTTTATAAGTTATGAAATTTACCCAAACAAAATGGAGAATTGCTGGAAGCTCGGGAGGAAGAATGAGTTCATACCTTTGCTCAGAGAAGTGAAGCTTCGATCTGAGGGTTGTGTCACCTTCGATTGAGTCCAGGAAAACTCCAGATGAAGTCTCTGGCTCTGGGGAATTGTTTAAGTATGAAAGTGACCAAGGCCGATCACAAAACTTGGAGGCTAGAAGCAATAGCTGGCCTGGTGAGGGGGCTTTTGTTGGGGAACTTCTCCTCTTGGTCTGGTGAAGGTGTAGTGTCAATCAATTTGAAGATTGGCTCACTGTGGTGAAGTGTCCTGTTTTTGGGTGGATTTTCAACTCGGAAATCGAGCTCCGTTAATGGGGTTTAGGGCAAAGGAACACCTGGGGATCAACCGGTCGCAGGTTAGGAGAAGGTCCCGGTGCAATTTTGTCGAGTTTTCTTAAGGTCCGGTTCATCACCTTGTTTTGTCGAGAGGTGAGTGGGTTTAAATAGAGGTGGCTGGAGGGCTTCCCAGGGGCAATTGGAGGCTTGGATCAATCGCTCGGTGGCAAGGGAAGAATAGCTGCAATGGCCATTTAGGTTGGGACAAGTTAGCTAGTTCAAATTGAATTTTTGATTCAAATCAAGCCTCTTGGCCTGGTGGTTTCCGACGGCTGTGGTGGCTGGCCGGCCAGGCATGGGTCACCCTCAGGGTCAGGGAGGTCAGTGCTTGAGTTTTGTGAGTTCAATTGACAAATGCCAAGTTTAAAGGAGTTGAATCAAAGTGGAAGGGGGAAGGGAGCATTTTGGGCTTGGTTTGGTCAAAGGCATGGATTTGGGTTTGGTGCACCCACCAAGGCCTGATTTGGGCTGAAGGGAATCATATGGCTCAGCTGAATTGGAGTGAAGAAGTCTCCATCCATGGTGAGGTGGCTAAGCATGGTTTAGTGTGTATCATGGATGAGGTTAAAAAGGCTTAAGGAAGGCTTAAGAAAGGGGCCCCTCCATTTGCCATAAATGACATGGTGAGGTTTCATGACTCTCATGGCTTTATATGGCTTGTAAATGGCTCACATTTGGCCTACATTTGGCTCGGAAAAAGTTGGCTTGTTTCATGAAAAAGGGTTTTATAAATTTTTGGCATTTAGGGGTAATTTGGCATGTGTCTTGATTTGGAATGGCTTGATTATTGATTTAGGACTTATGGATGATTTTAATTAAAGGTATGATGAGAAGAATTTGTCATGTGGGCTTTGGATTGATTTTGGGCTTTTTTGAAATCATTTTGGATGGGCTTTTAAAGTGGTTTAAGGAAGTGGGTTTTTGGATTAAAAGTAAATTTAGGATGAAAATTTTGTAAAGGATTGTGCCAAATAAATGTTGCAATTGGTTTAGGCATGTGTCATGAGTGGTTTGGAACAAGTTTGAAGTGATTTTGAATTAAATTGGGTTTAATTTGGGCTTTTTTGGTAAAGGGGCCAAGGTGGGCCAAATTGGGCTAACTTGGGCTAAGGTTGGGCTAAGGTTGGATTTGATGTAAAATTAATGTTGGGAAATGTTTATGGGAGTGTTACAAAGAGTTTTCAATTTTGGTTGGGCTCTAATTTTGGGATTTGGGCCCATTTGGGTTAGGTTTGGGCTTAGATCAATTTAAGGGATTTTGGTTTTAGGTTACGTTTGGGTGGAGTTTAGGTTCGAATTTTGTGCAAATAATGTTAATGTTTTGTTTATGGGTATGTTAGGAAGGCTTTAGAAAAGATTTGGGGCCAATTAGAGTTGAATTGGGTTGGTTTGGGCTAGGTTTAGGTCATGGGTCAAAATTGGGCCTTAGACTTCAAATTGAAATTGGGCCCGAATGTCAATCAAATTGGAGTTTGATTTAGTCTAAATTGATATTGGGGATATTGAATTGAAGTTTAGAATTGAATTGGACCAGAATTGAGGTCATTTGGGGTGGTTTGGTTTGACATTGGGTTCACTTGGGTTAAAAATGGGTCAAATTGGGAGTTTTGGTAAAAGTGGGGTAAATTGGCAAAATTAGCCCATGGTGTAGTTGAACAAAATGAAGTTGGGAATATTTGGGATTTTCTGGAAGTTTCTGGGAATTTTTAGAATTTTTTGGATTTTTGGGGTAGAAGGGTATTTTGGTAGTTTTCGGGGGACTTAGGGGTATTTTTGAAAATTTTGGTATTTTTGGCCAAAGATGGTCAATTTGAGTGGTGGGAAGTTTTAAGGATTGATTTTGAGGGATCTTGGGTAATTTAGGTAATTTTGCAAATTTTGGGTCATTTCAAGGGTATTTGGTAGGTTTGGTCGGTCCGGGGCCCTGGGGTTCAAAAACTGAAATTTTAAAAAAAGGAAGATTGATCAAGTGTGAGTGAAATGGAATCATTTTGGTTGAGCCATGAAGCCATATCAAGCTCATATGAGTCATGAGAGGACTCATTTGGGGCATTCACTATGTTGTTCCTAACTCTCTTAGCTAGGGGCTTAGGGGTTAAGGACCATCCATATGAATTACCTACATGAGTCAGGAGGTCAGGTTGGGTGAGAGTGTGGTTTTGGGACTTGGAATGTGTGTGAGAGTGTAGTGTATGTGCAAGTCAACCCTCACTAGACCAGGCCACCCAGGGTATTCCTAAGGCCATAAGGTCCTATAAGAAACTCATCCTTTAAACCTCCACATTTGATTTCAACCCTCTAGGTGATTAGGGGTCTACAATCAAGCTTGTGGGGTTTGCAGGGAGTTAAGAAGTAGTTTGAATTTCTAAAGGGTGGGTTCCATTTCTAGTCCTCTAAGATTAGTAAAAAAAAAGCCTAAGGCTAGATCCTAAGTACTAAAGAGAGAAGCAAAAGACCTCATAAAAAATAAGGTCAACAGACTTGAGTTTTACAAGAGACATCTTACTTCCGTTTTGTAACTTTATTTTCATTTTGTAGGAGTCATGAACCTATTTGATGAATAACATGAGGATAATCATATAAAATTCATTATGCTGGAAATTGAAGGTTAGTTAGTGAGATGCGATGAGTTAAAGGATGATTTAACCTCAGCTGTTGTTTTTTTATGAATATGTGAGTCTATGTATTGGAGTTTTTGTGTCTATATTTGTGAGTCAAGTTGAATGAGTCATTGGAGATGATAAAACTTATCTCAATATTTTAAACTTGTTAGCATCCAATTTTTTTTTTATAAAGTCTAAAATGTGTTCATGTTTAATCATTAGTTTGTTCCTGTTCTACTATTTAAATTTCCTTTATAATGTTATGTCAAGCATTTTTAGGCTAGATTTAATTTCTACTGCAATATTCTACCATGTGCTATTTGATGTATTTTTGTAGGATGTGTAGTAAATTGTAAAAGTGATCTATCCCTGCCGCATATTTTTGTACTTCATTGTTACACGTGTTTGAGCTTAAGTTTTGGTGGAAAAGAAAAATGTTTCAAATTTAAACCTTACTTGTTTTCAAAAGTACTACAAACAAATATGTATTTTATTTTAAATGATTACAGTTATGTGGAGTCATTGTTAGGAATGTTATAATTTAAGTATAGAAATGGAGTAAGAAAATTTAGTTGATATTTTTAGTGAAAAGGGTGAACCTAGAGTTAAAGATATTTAGTAGAGAACTTGGGAAAATGAATAACTATATTTAGTAGGAAGAATTGTATTTTTGAAAAGCTAAGGATTCTTAGAATTTTTATTTTCAAACATTTAAGGCTCTTTTAGAAAGTATATATATATATATATATATATATATATATATATATATATATATATATATATATACATCTTTTCAAGTGAAGGAAAGTAATAAGTTATAACTTTAGAGGAGGATAGTGGAATTCAAAATCATTTAAGGACTTCTCTAGATATAGTAATCCTCACATAAGAAAAAATTGTGGAAGTGAAGGAAAGTAATAAGTTATAACTTTAGAGGAGGATAGTGGAATTCAAAATCATTTAAGGACTTCTCTAGATATAGTAATCCTCACATAAGAAAAAATTGTGGAAAATAAAAGAATGGATCTTTAAAGATCGTGAAAAGAAAAAGAAGGGTGTGAGGAGAAGATTGAGGAGAGGTCCTAATCAAAAAATGGTTTCACTTGAGTATTTCTAGAGTAAAGAACTTAGAATAATCCTAAGCTTGTTTTTTACACTTATATTAGTAAAGGTTATTTTAAGAGAGCTTTTAAGTTTAGAAAGTAAAGTTCATAGAATCCGAAGTTTGAAAAATCTGCATATATTTCTGAATTAGGTAAGAAAACAAATTCCAATGTTTGATGATAAATATTTTAGACCTTAGGCTAGTTTGATTCACTAGAAGTTATTCTTATTTGAACTATCCCATTTTTAGAACAAAATTTTTGCAATTATGAAGGATGACCATTAACTCTAATCTACATAAATTATTTTAAAATTGTAGTATTACTTGAGGACAAGTAATGTTAAAGTTTGGGTGATTATGATACGCCTAAAAATGTATTATTTTCACGCTTTTTTTATAATAATATTGAACTTTAAAGGTATGTTTTCTTGTGTTTTTGGTTGTAGGTACACCAATTTGAAGAATTTGAAGTGATTGGAGAAAAAGGAAAAAAAATGGACTAAAAAGGAGCATACCGGAGCAAAACAAGTCAAACCGGAGCACATTAGAGCCACGGGGGCTGAACTAGACACTTATGTACCTATGCCAAGCGGTTAAGCACCCAAACTTGGCACTTAGGTGCCACCAAAGGGCGCCTAGTCCCCTAAAATCTGTGCTTAAGTGCTGGTGACAGTTTTTGACATATCTTCTAGAATATACATCAGATTTGGATGATTTTTGAAGCGGTGCTTGTGTGTCTCTTGGGGAATTCATTGGAAATGATAAAAAGGAATTTATTGAAGGATTTAGGGTGGTTTGAGGGAGTTATTAGTGAAGACACACTTGTGATACCCTTTAGAAGATTTATTGAATATGGACACTTTTAAAGAGACACTTAAGCATTACTTGGAAAATTATAAATAACTCTCTAAACTATTGAATACTTGGGGGAACTAATTAGAAGAGAAGAAGAAGGCTTGGGTGAGAGCCCCAAGGGGGATGACAAGGTAAGAGAAAAAGAGAGAGAGTGACATATTTCTTCTTTTTTTCACTTTTTTCTTGGAGAGGATTGCAAAGAGATTGCTTATGCTATACAAGGAGAGTCTGATTTCCATCAAAGATAAGTATTTTCATTATATTTTGATTTGAATCTAGTACTTTGTTTGCATGGTTTTAAAGTCTTGTTCAATGAAAAGTTCTTGTTGTTTCTCCATGTGTAGTGAGTAGTTTTCTTTACTCTTCCCTCTTACAATGAATTAGGATGCATGTCTAGGATATAGAATTGTGCAGAGTGAGAATATATTGTGATGATTTTACTTTATTCTTAATATACATGTAAACTTTATCAACTTGCATGTTAAGATCTATTGTGAGAACATGTAAGAACCGGTATGGTATTGTCTCAGTTAACAATTAATAAGAATCACATGAGATTGTATGGAGGAGAATGTAATTAATATAATTTAGTGTAAATAAATAGGGAGATAAACTTTGAAGGGTGTAGAATTAGGAGAATTTAGAGTGACAGGCCAAAGTCCCCTAGTTTGTTCTATTGTTTTAGGTTTTGATGCGAGATGTTAACCTCCAGGTGGAGGGATGAGAGGGAACTCTAGAGTGAGGGCTCGTATCTTCCCTGGCTAGCCCGTCTTCAGAACTATTCAAACTTTAGATTAACCAATGTTCTTTATAGCATCTCTAGTAAGAGTCAAGAATATAATTGCTCCTATTTGTCACAATCTCTCTCTACTTGTTTTACTATTACACATGTCACTAATTTCATTATATGAGAAAAGGTATTTTTAATATATCAAACCCCACATTCTGATTTTCACTAAGTATTTTAGTTTAGGAGTAGAAGTAGTATTTTACTGATAATTGTAGAATATAATCAAAACCAAACCTTTATTGACCTTCCAAGCTAGGGCTTGTTATTGTAGACTAGAACTTCTCTTGAAAGCCACCATGATTAACCTCGATCATCATGGGATCGATATTCAGAGCTTAATAAAAAATCTCTATATTACTTGATAATGATACGTATACTTGCGTAGAATCCCGATTAAACTCTCATTTGCATCGACATCAAGTTTTTGGCATCATTGTAAGGAAATAGATATAATTAAAAGGAAGTATAAAGTATAAACTCATATATGAAATGTAAGCATAAATATCAGGGATCAATGATTTAAGAATATTTAGCCCCTACACGGTGAAGGGCTCAGAACTAATAATCAGTTGAAATTTCTAAGTTGTTTGGAGTTGTAGCATAGCATATTTCTGAAATTGTTCATATCTTCAGAAAAACGGCTTTCCAACCATCATGAGGGTTGGTTAGAAATTACCTTTCTTTGTAATCAATAAGCCAATATTTTTCGCCTTGAATGTCTTCCACATTCACCTGAATGTATTTCTAGGAGGATATCTTTGACTTCTCCTTATTTGACACATCTTAGCAGTAAAGATGTGGTTAACCTTCGAAATAGTATGTCTCCTATGAGAATATACTGGGCAACTTTGAACTTAAACCTTCAGGGATCTGTTACTGCTTCTTTGTTTTTCCCTATTTTGAAGTTGTGCATATAAGGATTCTCCTAACTTTATCATCCACCCCTACTTCCATTACTTCCAGATCTTTAATAATTGGCTGAAAAAGATTTTGGGGTGATCTATTTCCAACATGCATGTTTTTTTATAAAAGATCTACCACTTGATTTTTCTCTCACTCAAAGTGTTCGATATAAAAGCTTATGAACTTATCAATTTCCAATTTTACTTTATTCATGTACTTAACCATCATCTAATCCCAAGTCTCAAATTCCCCTTTAGCTAGTTTGATAACTAGTGAATCAAATTTTACTATTAAATGTCGTGCATCCATTTCTTGAGCTTACAAAATTCCAACTATCAATGCTTAATATTCTGTTTGATTATTCATGACAGTAAAATCAAAGATGACAGAATGATAAATATGCTCTCCGGTTAGCTTCTTAATGCTAGCCTAATTTTTGCTTTTATTTGACTCGAAGCTCCATTCATATGAAGGATCCAAATTTAAATCTCCATGCCAGATTTGTCACTTGATATAATCGATTCTTAGAAATTCACCAAGAAGTCTGCTAAATCTTGAGCTTTCTCTCCATTCAAGGATGTAAGTAAGTTCATTTTCACTAAGCTCTATATATCATTTTAATAATCAACTCGAATGTTTCAGCAACCTGAATATTAATGGAAGTAGATGATCGGTGACCACCATAATTGGATGGGTCAAGCTTGCGAGCTGAAAAAAATAAGACTAAACTTTTGTTTCTCCATAAGAGGATTCTTTTTTTTTCCTTTTGAGAACCTAACTGGTGTAATAGACATGAAATTGTATTCTTAGCTCTTCTCGAATAAGGACCAAACTAATATCTTTGGGCCACTCTCGTGTAAAATGAATGTTCCTCCCATGGCTTTAGACTCAACAATAGTTGTGGAGAGATTAAGAACTATTTCAAATTCTGGAAACATTTTTGACATTCATTTGTCCAACCAAACTTTTTTCTCCTCGGTACTTTGAAGAAGGTAGCACATTTGTCTCCTTACTTAGATAAATCAACTTAAGGCTGTTATTCGATAATTCAGCTTTTGTTCCTCTTTGTTGTTCTTTAGGGAAGGCATGTTGAGGAGTGCCTTCATTTCCTTAAGAATAGCCTAAATGCCTTTATGTGTCAAGAGGTAGCCCGAGAACTTTCCTGTCGAAGCTATAAACGTGCATTTCAATAGCTCCAATTTCATATTAAGCTTCATACATGTTTGGAATGCTTCTCTTAAATATTACAATTATAGTTCAACAGTCTTTTATTTTACTAACTCATTATCCACATAGACCTCATTGATTTTTGATTTTTTATTATAAAAAATTACATCCACTGGGCGTTCTCAGTTACAACAACATGTTTTAGCCCACATGGAATTACATGAAAATAATACAATCCATCACTAAAGGTTGTCTTCTCCACATCTACTGGGTGTATATTGATCTGGTGATATCCAAAAAAAGCATCGAGGAAACTCATGACTGAGCATCCTTCTGTAGAATCCACTAGAGCATTTATCTTGGTTAGTGGATTGTCATCCTTTAGGCAAGGAACATTCAAATTTGTGAAGTCCACGCATGATACACCTAAAATATATAGTGTTTTTATGCACATTTTTATACCTATTTTTGATGATATTGCACTGTAATGGAAGGTATTTTTGTGTTTTTCTTGTAGGAATAATGAAAATGAGTAATTACGATGAAAGAAGCAAAAATTGAATCAAATTTGGAGCAAAAAAATAAAAAATGAAAAATTGGACCTTGGCGGCTAAGCACCGCCATAGTTAAAAATCAAATTTTATTCATTTTTGGCGCCAATTTCGAGGGATGTTTGAAGCAACTTTTGGTGGTGACTTCCTTAACTTCCAATGGGCGGAAAATTTGAATGAAGGGATGCATCTTTTGGTGGATACGTTGAACTGGGACATGATTTGAAGAGACACCAAGACACCTTTTGGATTATTATTAAAGTTATGTCATATGTGTGTGTAGGTGTGTGTGTCTTTAGGGAGAGTTAGTCTTTTAGTTTAGTTTTCAAGAGTCTTTTCTAGTTTTCAGTTTCATCTTCTAGTTAAAAGAGATTTGCTTTCAGTCTTTTATTGTTTAGAGTTAGTTAGTTTAGTGTGAAACTTTCTTTCCACCAATTTACTTTCATCCATTTATCTAGTTTTTATTGAAGTCTAAAATCAGAGTTGGAGAGTTGGGCACCAACCTCTATAGTGTTGTCTAGTGAAAGGTCAAGTTTGAAAGAAACTTCCGAAGTCTTGTGGAGAGAATTTTCAGATAAGTGTTTACTTTTGTTTTCTATATTTAGTTTTTATTGTTGTGCTTTCTTTATGATTTCTATTTTCAAATCAATGTTTGCTTGTGTTTTCTCCATGAATTCTAAGTGGGTTTCTTTATCTTTTTCTTTCTTAAATAAAGTAATTAACTTATGTAGGATTGTTGTGAAATGTATAAGTGTTTAAAGTTGAAATACGTTGTGAAGATTTAATTCTATGAACTTAATTTACTTCTTAATTTGGCCAATTAAGATGTTAAATTTGTTGTGAGATTATGTAAGATCCAATGCGGTATTGTCTCAAACAATAAATGATATAAATCACATCCAATTATATAGATGAGAATTGTAGTCCATATAATTGAATGCTTAGGAGATATGTTTTTAATGGGGAGTAGAATTAGAGGTCTTTAGAGTGACAGGCTAAAGCTCCCTAATTTGGTTTGATATTTTAAATTTTCTTATGAGAAGTTAGCCCCCAGGTGGAGGGAATTGAGGGAACTCTAGAGTGAGAGCTAGTATCTTCCCTGCCTAACCATGCTTAAGATTTTAAAATTTTAAATTAACCAATGTTCTTATAGAACCAAGTAAGGGTAAAGAATAAATTTGCTCCTATTTATCACAACACATTTAAATACTTCCACAACAATACTTTCATAATTATTACTGCTTTATAAGATAAAGAAAAAGATATTTTATTTCCTAGTTTTTTATATCACATTTTAAAGTTCAGGTAATTTTCATTTCCTGCTTAGCGTTAATTAAAAATACCAAAAACAATTTTCAAGTTTTTCAAATCAAAACATACTTACTAAAGTCATTAAAAAAATAAAAGTATAATTTTCTTAATTCTTTAAAAAGTCTTTACATTTTCCTGTGGGTTTGATATCTCGGGGCTTAATCAGAAAGTCCTATATTACTTGATAAATGATACGTATACTTACGTAGTATCCCATATTATAAAAATATAATTCTCATATCTAAATCATCAACACATATATTAAGTGTGGAGACAAATTTTTGGCGCACATATCTTTATTGAGGATCAGGTTTTTGGAGTCATTGCTGGGGAAATTAATTAAAACTGCATTTTAAAAGAAAATTAAGAAAAAATTAAATTTTTACTTTTCTTTGTTTATGTTATTGTGTTGTGTTTTGTTTTATTTTATTGTAGTATGCGTAGTTCAGATTCCAAGGGACTTGTGCCTTACGATTCTGAATTAGAAAGAACTATCAGAAAAATCTAAAAAAATTAAAAAGTCTGAAAAAGATAAAAATATTCAAGAAATGGTAAATCATCAAAATCAAAATGTTGGCATCCATCAAGAATTCAAACCTTTAAGAGATTATGCTAACCATATATTGGATCAACTTCATGGTAGTATTCAACACCCTGCTATAGCTGCTAATTCCTTTGAACTTAAACCTGCTATTATTCAAATGGTGTCTAATAATCAGTTTGGGGGAGCAACAACTGAAGATCCTAATTTGCATCTTGCTAATTTTCTAGAGTTGTGTGCTACTTTTAAATATGATAGTGTTTTAGATGATGCTATTAGAGTCAGACGTTTTCCTTTTTCACTAAGGGATAAAGCTAAGATATGGTTAAATTCGTTAGCACCCAGATCTATCAGAACTTGGGGTGATTTAGCACAAAAATTCCTTGCTAAATATATTCCGCCATCGAAGACTACGAAGTTGAGAAATGATATTACATATTTTTGTCTGTTTGAGGGTGAATCAATATATGAAGCTTGGGAAAGATTTAAGGGTCTACTCAGAAAGTGTCCACATCATTTGATACCAGATTAGTTAATAATTCAAACTTTTTACAATGGATTAGTTGGATCTCTTAAATTAATTACTGATGCTGCTGCTGGTGGATCATTAATGTCTATACAATTTTCTGATGCTTATGCTTTAATTGAAGAAATGGGTACTAATAACTTTCAATAGCCTTCTGAAAGGTTAAATCCTAAAAAGGTATCCAGTGTTCATGACAATGATGCTTTTGCAATATTAGTAAATCAAGTTGCTGCAATTTCAAGAAAGGTAGACCAATTTGGGATGAATTTTTATCAGCCAAATTACATGATCGAAGAAAATTCATTAGGCCAAATGGTTGATTCTTATTCTTCACTATAAGTAAGCCTAATAACCCATATTCCAATTATTATAACCCAGGTTGGAAGAATCATCCAAACTTTAACTAGAATACCAATAATCAGGGTGGTATTAATAAACATTGGGGGAACCACTGAACCGCCTCCGCGCACTTAGCGTAGTTTTAATTTTTGTAACAAGTATATAATATATTCTTTAATCGCAGAGTTACTATACAACGCAAGTATACATATCACTCAAGTAATACAGGGCTCTAGTGGAGTCCTGGATATCGATCCTACAGGGAATATTTTAGAGGCTACAAACTAGGATTAAAGAAACCAATTCAGAATCACAATTTGGAAATCAAAATTTTTTATCTGTCACTAATGTGCAATGGACAATAATATGAAGATTTAATAAATTAATTCTACTAACAGATAACTAATTTTACTAATAAAGTGAAGTTCAAATATTTTAGCAAGAATCTTTCTCCTTTGTTAAGAAATTTAAGTGAAAAAATAATTAGAATTAGTTTAAAATGGTGTTGTGCCAAATAGAAGCATACCTATTCCTTACCCTTTGGTCCAGGTATAAAGAACATTGACTAATCTTATGCTTAGTTACTGAATCTGCGGCTAGGCTGGGAGGATACCGGCTCTCACTTCAGAGCTCCCACGTTCCACTTACCCGAGGGCTAACATCTACACTTCAACACCTAAACGATAGGACCGAATTGAGGATTTTAGCCCGTCACTCTAAAATCTCCAATTATATGACCGTTGAATATTATTTCCCTTTTTATTTGCACCCTACTTCCAAGGACTTTGACCTCTATGAATCTCAGATTTAATCTTTACTTTAGTTATAAACTCAACATATTTTAACTAATCAATTGGCCAGATTGAATGTAAATTAAGATTTAAGTAAAAGATTATCACAACTTCTTTAAAATTTTTCTTGGCACACTAATTTAATTTACCATTTCACAAAAAATATCAAAACAAGGAGAAAGACAGAAAAACTACTCAGATTTCATGGAGAGGATATGATAAAACTTGGATTTCATATATAAAAACAAAGTTCTACAAACTAAAATAAGTAAATACAACTTATATTAAATTCCTCCCCAAGCAAACTCCTTGAAGTTCCTCTGAATCTCTTCCTTTCTTTACAGTACGCAAAATTCTCCTTTGAAATAACAATGAGGAGGAAATCTCTCACTTCCCTTCCACTCTTACAATCTCTCGAAGAATTCCTCACAAATATCACTAATTTGAACTCACTAATTAACTCTCTAGAAACTCTATGGACTCACTAGACTCACACACTTGACTCACTAATGGATTAGATTGACACGTGGTGGACACAAATGGATGCTAGTGGACCCTTTTTTTGGCCCAAAATTGTTACTTTTAAAGTAGTTGAAAAGTTTCCAAGAGTTTTCCAAGCATCCCTTCAAAAATTGTCCACATGCAATACACCTTGTGAGAGAACAGACTTTCTCGCCATCGGCGGCCTTCTAGAATACTTAGCCTTAGACCCTTCTGCATATGGCCCACTTTCATCGGCCTCGTTCTTGTCGTCGGCGGGCTCCCTTAAAATATATTCTGAACTCTCGGGAACAATCCACCGTCGGCACTGTTGATCTCGCTGTCGGCACGCTGGGTCAAATTTTCATAATTTTGACCCTTTTTGCTCCAAATTTGCTCCTATTTGCATATTTTTGCTCCAATGTCTTTAAATCTTCATATCAGCAACAAATCATCAAAAATACCCTTCTGTAAAGTGCAATATCATCAAAATCAATATAAAATAAGCATAAAAATCCTAACATATTTTCAGTGGGTCATAATCCCCCAAACTTAACTATTACTTGTCCTCAAGTAATCTTTAGTACTACATAAAAGTTATGATTCATTGTGGTAAAGTTTTAATTCATAAACACTATAATTTTGATTTAAATAAATATCATAATAAGAATTCTTAGAAAGATTTTCAAGTAATTAGATTAACTCTGAAGAATTAAGGCTATCTAGTCATCAAGTCTAAGAGTTCTAATCTTCTATTTATTTCAAGAATGACTATATTTTGCAATATTAATTCACTTAGAATATCGAGAAGATGGGAAATTCATGTGAACACTAATAGTAAAGAAACTAGTCATAAATATAAGTTCAGAAATGTATTTAGTTTTCCCTTTAGGTTAATCCAAGTGAAGCCAATTTTTGATAAAGCATATCCTCAAGCTTCCCCTCACTTACTTTTTCTTTTCTTTTTTTAATCTTTTGGATTGTTTTTTAATCCTATATATTTTTCTTTTCTTTTCAGGGATTGTTTTTCAATCTTTTTCTTTTTCTTTTTATTCTTCAAGTGAGGATTACTATATTTAGATAGCCTATTAATAATTTTGAACTTCACTCTTCTTTTCCTAAATTTGAAACTTTAAAACATTTTTTACCTTATATGTAATTCATAGTTTTTACATCATTGAGTCCCAATTTTTTCTTTCTCAACTAAATTCCTAAGATTCTTAATATTTCAAAATACAGTTTTTTTTACTTTAAATAGTTAACTATATTCTTATCCTCTTATACTAAATATCTTCACCTAGAAAATTAATTTTTATTATCAATAATATTTCCTTGAATCTTCTACAATATTTAGATAAAATCTAAATATAGTTATCTGAATTAAATTTTATCACAAAAATCATACTTATAAATTTTAAAAATATTTTAATTGAGAACAAATAATAGTTAATAATTTTCTCTCCCATAAACTTAAAATTTTCAATAATAGAAATAATAGAGGGTGGAAAGAAAAATTCTGAACATAAATCATACCTTTGTACTTTAGACATTTTTGTTTTTTTGAAATTTTTGTAAGTTCTTCTAAAAAATTTTAACTTCAACTGACTTGTAATATTAAAAAACTTTATGCACATATAATAGTTTAGAGATTTGCTGGGGTAATGAAATTTTAAAACAAGTATATAAACTAAACATTTAACAACAATAATTAACTACAAAGGACAATACAACATAACATTTGCATTTCACAACACAGAACAAACAATCTACTATTTTTAACTTAAAAGTTCACAATTACAATTACAATCACAATCCATCACAATCATTCAAAAAATAAAATACAAACTAAAAATCAAAACACATATCTCAGAAACAAAACATAGTCTACAAATTACAAATAATAAAATGAAAGTACTACAAGAAAACAAACACATACATCACATCACATCACAAAGATCATAATTCAAAATCCATTGCTAAGTTTTCATCTCTCTGGTCAGCAGGTGGATTGGGTTGATAATGAGTATAACGAGGGCATTCAGGAAAAATGACATCAGGCTCTCCTCTGTAGTGTCTAGCCGGAGCATCATAATAAGAAATCTCAAAATCAGAGTGCCGCTGAAGATATTTACTATCGTGATCATGTCTCCACTCTAAACCTTCAATCCTATGATGAATTATTTCCAATTTTTCATCTAACTTCTCAAAACTTTTATGCTGCAGGGTCATTGCATTCATCAAATCATACATAGTAGGGGAGCTAGATGTAGGAGGGTCATAACTAGTAGAAAGGATATCTCTACTAGCAGAAGGTGCCTTGCTCCTACTCCCAGATCTTCATTCCTCATGGGATTCATAAGCCTTCAAATTTGCTTTACTAATGGGTTTCATAGGGTACACCCATTCTTCATCATCTCTTGCTTCTACTCCAGATAGTTGGCAAAGTGCATAAATTAGGCCAGGATGCCCTAAATATCCACTTGATTCACTCTTTGTCGTAGCCAGAATATTCTGATAAATTATTCTCCCCACATTTATACTTCTATTATTTTGAATACAGAAATTCAGAACAGCTCTGTCTCTCGAGACTTCACTATGGTGATAAGTCGGTAGCAAAGTAGAACAAATGAAATAATGTCATGCCTTAGTTGTGGCATTCATCATAAAAAGAGGAAAGTTAATCCGTTCACGATGCTTAATTTTCCAAACTCCTTTCCCATCAGTGAGAAAGTCAATAAAATCATCTAATGGACCTTCCATACTTCCAAATGTTACATACTCGCTAGAATAAAAATCTTGAAGCTTGTAAAAAGAATTAATGCGTGCAGCATTAAAATCGACAGAAAATCCTCTTACTTAGTCAGGCTCGTCCTCAAGTTGAGTCAGATTAGAATAGAACTTTCTTACAACTTCAATAGCAGCTTTATTTGTAGTGTAACATAAGTTCTCCCATCTACTTTCTCTAATGACTCGTTCCACCTCTCCTCCAGGATTATCAAAATCTTGATCACGAATACACTTCTTTCCTTGGAAGATTAAAGTGTATCTCGATTGTGCTTTAGCATTTATAAATCGAGTTTCGTCAAGTTCAAGTCTCCACTTTTGACGAGGAGCCATTGTTTGATCTATCAAAATTGACAAAAATCCAAACTAAACTCCAAAATAAAAATACAATGGTTTTCAAAGTGACTTAAAGTAATCTAAATCAAGTTCCATGAATTTCTTTCAAGTATTTTCTCCACATTTTCAATTTTTCCGAAATTCCTCAATGTGGAAGAAATTCATGGTGAAAATAAAAATTTTTTACATAAGAGGTAAGCTCTTACCAAGGGAAGATGAAATTCGGTGTTAAAATGCATCGAAATTTGTCCAAATCCGAGATCTATCAAGCCCTAAGTCAAAATTTTTGGTAAATCTGGGAAGAAGACGATGAATAGTGGCGGTTGACTGGTCGAAATCACGATTAAAAGGTAAATTTTGAGATCTCACCGTCGGCGGGGTTGTTCTTTCTGTCGGAGGGCTCCAATTGATTTAATTCTAATAGCCTCAGGAAAATCACACCGTCAGCGGCCTCAAGTGCGCAGTCGGCAAGATTCTCAAATATTGACTATTTTTCAATTTTTTGCTATTTCGATTGATTTTAAGCCTCATCGTCATCCGTTCGATCATTTAATCATATATTTTAAGTGATTAAGTGTTGTATAAATACAAAGAAATATACACACAATAAAACTTCACAATTATATATTAAATCCAAGTGTTTACAATACACATTACAAAACACACAAGCTAGCTATTTTCTCAACCTAAATTCATCTAATCAGCATCGCAATCCAAGCCACAACACTCTAAACACTGAAAACAAATGTTCCAAATGTAATCTCAACAATACTATAATAAAAAAGCAAACATAGAAAACAAACACACAAATATATTTCAAATCAAGTTCAACATAAAGAAACATACAAAGAAATTCTACTACTACTCTGATTCAGTGCTAGTTTCTCCTCTGATATCACCTATCACTTGAACATGGATGAACAGGTTGTAGAAAGGTCAGAATGGGAATTCTTCAGTTAAATCTTCTTCAATCCATCCCATCCTTTTCATTAAGCATATCAAACTCGCTTCAAATTGCCCAGTATGATCAAAATGTTCTTTCATCCTACAATCGATATGATCAAAGAAATCAGACATATTGTTAACTGTACTCATTAAATTTTATACTTGCTTCTCCAGATTCTTGATTCTGTGTAAGATCATCAGTGTCTTGTCTGCTACTAGAGGTCGAATAGGAATACAATTTTGTGATGCTTGATCCATAGTCACACGCATATCATTATCTTCATCATTGGCTGGGAACATTCTCGTTGGGTCTAAAGGTTTCCAAGGTAGTAGTTCTTTTTCCCAAATCTCATATGATACTTGAAACAGACTGCATATTGAGAAAATTGTTGAAGGATATCAAAGCCCTTCAGATGATCTTTGAACGATCAAGCCAAACACAGACTTCACAATAATTGATCCAATATCAATTGGCCATCCAATTTGAATGCAGTAGTTCAATATAGCACTCTCTTTTGTAACTTTACCGATTTTCATTGTCGGTAATAACTTCACAGATATGAAAAAGTGCCAATGTTTCGAAACGAGATTTAAAAGTGTTGTAGAAAAACTGACATACCCGTTTTCTCTAACTTCCCAATCCTAAATTTTGTCCTTCAAATAATGGTAAATTTCATTCATCTTATCTCTCATCAGCACGAAATTGGAATAATGGCAGACATGAAGATTCTCAAACATGTATAATTCATTAATTTGTCCAGAATTAAATGTTATCCACCTACCTCGCACATAGACGCTTCCTTGGTTGATTGGCGTAGAAATCCTTCACCACTGGAACGACTACTGCGGCAAAAGTATAGCAAAATACTTCCCATCTTCACTGCATGATCATTTCTTCAATTACTGACAAAGAATTGCTTAATCCTTGATTGACAAATCCTCTTTCCTGGATTACTCCTCTTTGAAATCACCTTGTTGAAAAGTCGCAGTGCCTCGATAATGACGAACTTTCTCCGGTTGTACACTTGAAATCTAGGGTAATCTACTGAATTGGAAGCCATTAGAGAATAATTCAAGGGAGTTTTCATTTATTTTTGGGAATTGGAAGTGTTTAGGAACCATTCGTAGAAGTTTATAGGGGATAAATTCGCTAAAAACTGCTAAAAAACCTTCATTTTGAACTCCATAAACCGTCCACTCGCCGATCTCGCTGTTGGTGGCCTCGATGGTGCCTCGGTGAGCCTTATGTAATAAATTCTAGGGCTTTCGGGAAAAACCCACAGTCGGCAGCGTTGAGCGCGCCGTCGGCGCAGTAGACAAAATTTTGCACAAAAACACCGTGGTCAAATACGTTCTAAATTTTCTCTATGGATCCAAATTCTTGATAATCAATGGGCAAATACAAGTAGTAGAATTCAATATTACTACAAACTAACGATAAATTCAAACAAACACTTAAAAAAATAAAGATAACTATGGGTTGCCTCCCATAAAGCGTTTGGTTTAACGTCGTCAGCCCGACCTATTCAGGTGTTATTCAGGTTGACCGAGCTTTAAAACCTCTTTAAAATTCAGTCTTTTACCCTCAAAATATGGTTTTAATCTATGTCTATTTACTTTAAATCTATTCCCAATTTTTGGATCTTCAATTTCAACAGCTCCATAAGTGTAAACCTGAGTCACAGTAAAGGGTCCTAACCAACGAGACTTCAATTTCCCAAGAAATAATTTCAGCCTTGTATTGTAAAGCAAAACTTCTTGTCTTGGTTCAAAGTTCTTTTGATTAATCTTCCAATAATGCCTTAGCTTCAGTTTTTTCTTATAAATTCTGTCATTATCATAAGATTCGTTTCTTCATTCTTCTAATTCATTCAATTGTAACAATCTCTTTTCACCAGCATTTTTCAAATTCTAATTGAATTCTTTAATCGTCCAATATGCTTTATGCTCCAATTCTACTGGTAAGTGATAAGTCTTTCCATAAGTAAGTCTATAAGGAGTCATACCAATAGAAGTTTTATAAGTAGTCATGTATGCCCATAATGCAGTATCCGGTCTCGCAAACCAATCTACTCTACAAGGGTTTACATTCTTTTCTAAAATTTGTTTTATCTCACGATTAGAAACTTCAGCTAAACCACTAGTTTGAGGATGATAAGTAGTAGAGAATCTATGAATAATATTAAACTTTTCTGCCAATCTCTGAATATATTTAATCCTAAAATGGGATACTCCGTCAGTGATAATCACTCTCGGCATACCATATCTTCTAAAAATATTTTTCATTAAGAATCTTGAAACACTTTTAGCATCACAACGAGGTAAAGCTTGTGCTTCAATCAACTTTGATACATAATCAACTGCAATCAAAATATATAAGTTCCCAAATGAAGGAATAAATGATCCCATGAAATCTAATCCCCAAACATCAAAAATCTCAACTTCTAACATGAAATGCAGAGGCATTTCATTTCTTCTAGATATATTACCTACTCGTTGGCATCTATCATAAGTTTTGATATATCTGTAAACATCTCTAAAAAGAGTAGGACAATAAAATCCAGCTTGCAAAATTTTATGCACAGTTTTGTCAATTCCAAAATGTCCTCCAAATTCAGAATCATGACATTTTTAAATAATCAGTTCAGTTTCTTCATAAGGCGCACATCTCCTAATAATAAGATAGTTACATTGCTTATATAAATAAGGTTCATCCCAAAAATATGCTTTTGCATCATGAATGAATTTTTTCTGTTGCTGCAGTGTTAGCATAGGTGCCAAATATCACTTACTATATAGTTAACTATATCAGCATACCAAGGTATTTTCCACTCATTAATATTATAAAGTTGTTCATCAGGGAAACTGTTTGTTATTTCATTGTCGGTGTCAGATAGTTCATTATATTCTAGTATCAACAAATGATCAGTAATTTGATTCTCAGTTTCCTTTCTATCAATTATCATAAAATCAAATTCTTGCATTAAAAGTATGCATCTGATTAATCTTGGTTTAGTATCCTTCTTTTGCATCACATATTTAATAGCAGAATGGTCAGTATAAACAATACATTTAGTCCCAATTAAATAAGATCTAAATTTATTAAAATCATACACAATAGACAGTAACACTTTTTCAGTAACTGTATAATTAATTTGAACATCATTAAGAGTTCTACTAGCATAGTATATAACTTTAAAAATTTTATCATATCTTTAACCAAGAACAGCTCCAATAGCATAATCATTAGCATCACACATTAATTTAAATGGTTTCTCCCAGTCAGGTGAAACTATTAAAGGTGCTGTGATTAGTTTTTTCTTTAATAACTCAAAGGCTTTTAAGTAGTCTTTAGTAAATTAAAATTTCTTGTCCTTTTCTAAAAGTTGGTAAAGAGGTTTGGAAATTTTTGAAAAATCTTTATTATAATGCCTATAAAAACCAGCATGTTCAAGAAAACTTCTCACCCCTCTCACCGTAGTAGGAGGTGGTAATTTAGCTATAACTTGAATATTTGTAGGGTATACTTCCATGCCATTTTATTAAATTTTATGCCCTATTACAATTCCTCCTGCAACCATAAATTGACATTTCTCCCAATTTAGAACTAAATTAGTTCTTTCTCATAGCTCCAAAAATTTTTCAAGATGATTTAAGCATGCATCAAATAATGTTTCAAATACAGAGAAATCATCCATAAATAATGCTATTCCATTATTAATTAACTTACTAAATATAAACATCATACATCTCTGGAATGTCACTAGTGCATTATATAATACAAAAGGCACTCTTCGAAAAGCGAAAGTTCCATAAGGACTAGTAAATGTTGTTTTCTCTTGGTCCTCAGGAGCAATAAGTATTTGTTACTAACCGGTATATTCATCCAGAAAGCAGTAGTACTTGTGTCCAACAAGTCTATCAGCATTTAATCTAGAAAAGGAAGAGGAAAATTAACTTTTCTAGTGGCAGTATTTAATTTTCTATAATCAATACAAATACGCCATTCAGAAACTTGCTGATAGGTATTAATTCATTATTTTTATTTTCTTCAACAGTTACTCCTCCTTTCTTAGCAACACAATGAATTGACTTACCCAAGTACTATCCAAAATAGGATATATAATTCCAGCATCTAACCATTTTAAAATCTATTTTTTAACTACTTCTTTCATAATAGGGTTCAGTCTCCTTTGTGGATCAATTCTTGGTTTATGTTCATCATTTAATAAAATTCTGTGCGTACAGTTCGAAGGACTAATTCCCTTTATATCAGCCAGAGTCTATCCAAAAGTTCTTTTGTACTTTTTTAATGTATCCATTAATTTTTCTTCTTGAATTTCATTTAAGTCTGAGGATACAATTACTGGTAATGTTGAAAACTCTCTTAAAAATACATACTTCAAATGATTTAGAAGATTTATTAATTCAAGTTCAGGGGGGTTTACAACAGATGGAATTAATATTTCATTTTCTAGTGCTGTTGAATCGAGCATTTCAAATTGTTCCTGAATATAATCAGCTTCTTCACTATCAATTTCATCATATTTATCTTTTTCAATGTCTTCTTTTTCTTCCAATTTTTCTTTGAAATATTCTTTTATCAGATAATCACATATATCCATTCTGAAACATTCATCATCTTTTTCTATTGAAGGATATTTCATTGACTTTAAGATGTTAAAAGTTACTTCTTGATCATTTACTCTCATAGAAAATTCTCCTTTCTGAACATCTATCATGGCTCTTCCTGTAGCTAGGAATGGTCTTCCTAAAATGATAGGTATTTCCTTATCTTCTTCCATATCTAAAATAATAAAATCCACAGGAAAGATAAATTTATCAACCTTGACCAAAACATCTTCTACAACTCCTTTAGGATGTGTAATAGATTGATCAGCTAACTGTAGAGTTACAAAAGTTGGTGCAATCTCTCCTATTCCTAACCTTTTAAAATTCGATAAAGGCATCAAATTTATGCTAGCTCCCATACCACATAGTGCTCGCCCATAAAATTTTTCACCAATAGCACACGGATAGTGAAACTACCAGGATCTTTTAGTTTTTCAGGAAGCTTTCTCTGAATTATAGCACTACACTCTTCACTGAATGTAACGGTCTCATGATCTAGTAGCTTCCTCTTTTTGTTGAGTATATCCTTCATAAATTTGACATAATCAGGCATTTGTTCCAAAGCTTCAACAAAAGGGATATTTATTGACAATTTTTTTAAGATATCTAAAAATTTAGCAAATCTTTTTCCTTTATCTTGTCTCTTTAGTCTTTGAAGAAATGGTGGTGATAGTCTTTCAACAGTAATTTTTATAGGTTTCAGAGGAAAATCAAGATATAAACTTTCGTTTTCTCTTTTAGTTTCCATTTTTTCCTTTTCAACTACAGTTTCTTTTTTGAACTCTTGTTTCCAACACTTTTCCACTTCTTAATTGAATAGCCTTGATTTGTTCTTTGTTTTGATTTTTAGGATTTACTTAAACATTGCTAGGTAAAGTTCCAACAGGTCTATTACTCAGTGTAGTAACAATTTGCCCCAATTGGTTTTCTATGTTTTTAATAACAACTCCTTAATTTTGTAATTGATTACCCATTTTCGAAACTAGTTCTTCCATAGATAGCTTCTTCTCCTTAAATTGTAAATTATTATAAAAACTGGTGGATTAGAAGTTCTATAATTGGAATTACTCTGATTGTTTATATTTCCTAATGGGTTTACATGATTGTTCCCCCACTAAGGATTAACAGGATTAACATTACCTTGGTTATTCCAATTAAAGTTTAGATGATTCTTCCAACCTGGATTATAATAGTTTGAATAAGGGTTATTTTGTCAATTATTTACCAAATTTATAGTTTCATATGAAGATTGAGCATCTACAATTTGTCCCAATGAATTTTCTTCTAACACTGGAGATGTTTAAGAACGATTCATTCCATATTGATCTATTTTCTTTGAAAGAGCAGCAATTTGAGAAACTATCATAGTTAAAGCATCTGAATCATGAATACTAGCTACTCTCTTAGGATTTACCCTTTCAGCAGGCCATTAAAAATTGTTAGTAGCCATTTCTTCTATTAAAGCATAAGCTTCTTCAAAAGGTTTAGACGTTAGTGGTCCACCAGCAGCAGCATCAATGATGGATTTAAGAAATCCTACTAATCCATTATAAAAAGTTTGAATAATTAAACAATCTGGTAGAACATGATGTGGGCATGTTCTAAGAAGTTCTTTAAATCTTTCCCAAGATTCATATATCGATTATCCCTCATACTTACTGAAAGATGTGATATCGTTTCTAAGCTTAGCAGTCTTAGATGGTGGAAATTATTTTGATAAGAATTTTTGCGAAAGTTCTCCCCAAGTTCTAATAGATCCAGGTGCTAACGAATTTAACCAAGCCTTAGCCTTATCCCTTAGTGAAAAAGGAAAAGTCTAAGTCTGACAGCATCATCAGACACTCTGTCATATTTAAAAGTAGCACAAAGTTCGATAAAACTCGCAAGATGTAAATTAAGATCTTCATTTGAAGTTCCACTGAATTGATTGTTTTGTAGCATTTGGATAATTGCAGATTCAAGCTCTAATGAATTAGCGACTACATCAGGATTTTTGATAGTTAAGTGAATTTCATCTTATGTAGGGTTAGCATAATCTCTTAGTGGTCTAGATTGATGTTCATTTTTTAATCTTTGGTTGTTTACGTTATTTTCCATTGTTTCGGTAGGTTCTTTTCTCAGTTTTCTAATTCTCCTAACAGTGCGTTATAATTCCAAATTGTAGGGTATAAGATTTCCAGACCAAATTTAAGCATACAATCGAAATCATTCCACAGAAAAATAGTTAACTAAATAAGTTACAATTCTATTAAAAATTTTCTAATAGTCCTAAATTGTCCATTACTCTAATTATGTTATATTCCCCAACAACGGCGCCAAAAACTTGAACCGCCACCGCGCACTTAGCGTAATTTTAATTTTTGTAACAAGTATATAATATATATTTTTTATCGCAGAGTTACTATTCAACGCAAGTATACGTATCACTCAAGTAATACAGGGCTCTAGTGGAGTCCTGGATATCGATCCCACAGGGAATATTTTAGAGGCTACGAACTAGGATTATAGAAACCAATTCAGAATCACAACTTGGAAATCAAAATTTCCTATCTGTCACTAATATGCAATCGAAAATAATATGAAGATTTAATAAACTAATTCTACTAACAGATAAGTAATTTTACTAATAAAGTGAAGTTCAAATATATAAGCAAGAATCTTTCTCCTTTGTTAAGAAATTTAAGTGAATATATAATTATAATTAGTTTAAAATGGTGTTGTGCCAAATAGGAGCATACCTATTTTTTACCCTTTGGTCTAAGCATAAAAAACATTGACTAATCCTACGCTTGGTTGCTGAATCTGCGGCTAGGCTCGGAGGATACCGGCTCTCACTTCGGAGTTCCCACATTTCCCTCTCCTCGGGGCTAACATCTACACTTCAGCACCCAAACGATAGAACTGAATTGAGAATTTTAGTTTGTCACTCTAAAATCTCCAATTCTACGCCCGATAAATATTATTTCCCTATTTATTTTCACCCTACTTCCAAGGACTTTGACCTCCCTGAATCTCGGATGTAATATTTACTTTAGTTGTAAACTCAACATACTTTAACTAATAAATTGGCCAGATTGAAAGTAAATTAAGATTAAGTAAAAGATTATCACAACTTCTTTAAACTTTTTCTTGGCACACTAATTCAATTTACCATTTCACAAAAATATCAAAACAAGGAGAAAGATAGAAAAAACTACTCAGGTTTCATGGAGAGGATACGATAAAACTTGGATTTCATATATAAAAACAAAGTTCTAAAAACTAAAATAAGTAAATACAACATATCTTAAATTCCTCCCCAAGCAAACTCCTTAAAGTTCCTTTGAATCTCTTCCTTTCTTTACAGTACGCAGAATTCTCCTTCGAAATGACAATGAGGAAGAAATCTCTCAATTCCCTTCCACTCTTACAATCTCTCAAAGAATTCCTCACAAATATCGCTAATTTGAACTCACTAATTAACACTCTAGAAACTCTATGGACTCACTAGACTCACACACTTGACTCTCTAATGGATTAGATTGACACGTGGTGGACACAAATGGATGCTAGTGGACCCTTTTGACCCCAAATTATTTCTTTTAAAGTAGTTGAAGAGTTTGCAAGAGTTTTCCAAGCATCCCTTCAAAAATTATCCACATTCAATGCACCTTGTGAGAGAACCAACTTTCCTGTCGTCGGCAGTCTCGAGCTCCCCGTCGGCAGCCTTCTAGAATACTTAGCCTTGGACCCTTCTGCATAAGGCCCACTGTCGGCGGCCTCGATCTCACTGTCGGTGGGCTCCCTTGAAATATATTCTAAACTCTCAGGAAAAATTCACCGTCAGCACCCTAGATCAAAATTTCATAATTTTGGTCCTTTTTGCTCTAATTTCTCTCCTTTTTGCATATTTTTGCTCCAATGTCCTTAAATCTTCATATCTACAAAAAAGCATAAAAAATACCCTTCTTTAAAGTGCAATATCATCAAAATCAATATAAAATAGGCATGAAAATCTTAACATATTTTCAGTGGGTCAACCACTAAGTAAATTCATTGGGGAACTGGAACAACCAAGGAAATAATAATTATAGACTAACCTATCCTCCAGGTTTTAACAATTCTTTACAATTAAAGGAGAAGAAGTTATCTATTGAAGAAGTGGTGTCACATATGGGAAATCAATTACAAATTCAAGGAGCAACCATAAAAAATATTGAAAATCAATTGGGGCATATTGCAGATTGATTATGTAATAGATCCCAAGGAATGCTTCCAAGTAATACTGAAGTGAATCCAAGAGATAAAAATAAAGAGCATGTAAAAACTATTCAACTGAGAAGTGGAAGAGAGTTGGAAAGTAGAGATAAAAAAAAACTGAAGTAGAGAAAGAAAGGATTGAAGAACCAAAAGAGGACGCTTTGAAAGGTTTGGAAAGACTAATTTCTCCTTCTAAGGTTGATTTGGAAAAGCCACCACCTCCATTTCCTCAAAGACTTTGTCAACAAAAGTTGGATAAGCAATTTTCAAAATTTTTGGAGATATTTAAGAAGCTTACCATTAATATTCCATTTGTTGAAGCCTTAGAACAAATGCCGAGCTATGTGAAATTTATGAAGGATATTCTCAACAAAAAGAGGAAGTTTAAAGATAATAAGACAAGTGCACTTAGTGAGGAGTGTAGTGCAATAATTCAGAAGAAGCTTCCTGAAAAACTTAAAGATCCTGGTAGTTTCACAATTCCATGTGCAATCACAGACAGATTCTATGGAAAAGCTTTATGTGATTTGAGTGCAAGCATTAACCTTTTGCCTCTATCAATTTTTAAAAGACTGAGAATAGGAGAAATAACCCCAACTATTATAACTCTGTAATTAGCAAATCATTCGATCACATCTCCAAAAGGAGTTATAGAAGATGTTTTGGTTAAAGTGGATCAATTTACCTTTCATGTTGTTTTCATTGTACTTGATATGGAGGAAGATAAAGAGATACCCATCGTTTTGGGAAGACTTTTCCTAGCCACAGACAGAGTCATGATAGATGTGCAAATGTTGACCTCATTTTTGATGAGGTCTTCCCTTCTTCTTTTTAGTGCTTAGGATCTAGCCTTAGGCTTTTTCTTTTGACTATCTTAGAGGACTAGAATTGGGACCCGCCTTTTAGAAATTCAAACCACTTCTAAACTCCCCGCAAACTCCACAAATTTGACTATAGACCCCTAATCACCTAGAGGGTTGAAATCAAATGTGGAAGTTTAAAGGATGAGTTCCTATAGGACTCTTTGGCCTTAGGACTACCCCCGGTGGCCCGGTCCGGTGAGGGGCTGACTTACACTACACTTACACACTACATTTCCACACACTTCCTAAAACCACACCCATACCCAACTTAACCTCCTCGACTCATGTGGGTGATTCACATGGATGGTCCTTAACCCCTAAGCCCTTGGCTAAGAGGGTTAGGAACAACATAATGAATGCCTCAAATGAGTCCTTTCATGGCTCATATGGGCTTGAAATGGTTTCATGGCTCAACCAAAATGATTTCTTTCCACCTAAATTCACCCAATCTCCAATTTCCCAAATTTTCAATTTTTGACCCCCGGATCCTCGGTTGCTTTCGGAAGGATGGACGACGGGAAGACACCTTTACCACTTCCGAGCGGACCCGGAGCTAGAGAGCCTCCGGCATACAGCCCACGTGAGTTGCATGGAAAATATCACACCTGTGTGCATCCATACGGCATCCTTGCCGAGGATGACTTAGTGTTATTGACCATGTACCTCACTATTTAGACATGGATTTCCGACGGTTACCTTTTTGGATGGATCAATGAATCATGCATAGTCGTTTGGTCACATGGATTGTATGAGATGTATTCCGAGATAGAGTTGTATAATGTATCTTCGGCAATGATTGGAATGAAAGTGACCGTATCGCATTTTGTATATCGCCTCTTTTGTGCAAATTATTTGGAAACATAACAAGTTAAATGAACTTGAACAAAGAACGAGAAAGAAATAAAAAAGAGAATAAAAAAAACTTTAAAGTAAAAAAAATCTAAAAATAACGAACACCAAAACCCGCATGGACATTAAATAAATAAAAATAAATTTGAATCGTTAAAAGACGAAGCAAAATGAACATAAATTTCAAATCGAATCTAAATCGGAAATTCAAATTCAATCTTTCCGGATTTCAATTCGAATCAAATCAATTTGAAATTCGATCTTTCCGGATTCCCGAATCTCGATCGAATCTCGAATTCAATCTTCCGGATCTCAAATCGAATCTCCCGATCGAAAATCGAATTCAATCTCCCAATCCCGAAATCGATCGTTACCTCTTTCTTATGCAGGGATGGAAGCGGTTGATTCCAGCGACACGGATCGAATACGTGGCGAATTATACCCCGATCCCGAGCCGACGACTTTCGATTAACTCTTTTGAACGGGGTATGTAACATCTACATATTCCCCTCCCCGTCCCCATTCCTTGACGAAAGTCTTCTCTGTTTTCGTAAATTTCTCAACTTGTAAAATTCCACACCTTTCAAATCAACTACAAATCTTTGCAAAGTCGATGACAACATCAAAAATTCGAACTTTTGGAGTTGAGGATTTTACATCCGAGGCTTGCATTGCTTTAGGATCATTTCCTATGTAATGAAATACATCGACTCGGAAACTTTTGGGTTGAGGATTCTACATCCGAGTACATTGCTTTGGATTCTCTTTATCGCAATGAAATACATCAAGTGAACTTTTGGAGTTGAGGATTTACATCCGAAACTGCATTGCTTAGGATTCTTTCCTAATATAATGAAATACATCAAATTTGAGCTTTTGGAGTTAGGGGATTTTATCCAGAGACTGCATTGCTTAGAGCCTTTTGCCAGCGATGAAGCCATGAATTGAAATTCTTGGGTTGAGGATTTTGTCTGAGGCACATTTCTTCTAGGATCCTTTCCTTATCGCAATGAAATACATCAAATTCAAACTTTTGGAGTTAAGGATTTTACATCCAAAAGCTGCGTTACTTTAGGATTCTTTCCACATCACGATGAAATGCATCAAATTGAGCTTTGGAGTTGAGGATTTTACATCCGAACTGCATTGCTTTAGGAGCGTTCCCTGTCGCAATGAAATACATCGAGTTAAATTCTTGGGGTTGAGGATTTTACATCGAAATTGCATTGCTAGGTTCCTTTCCTTATCGCAATGAAATACATCGAAATTGAATTCTTGGGGTTGGTTACATCCGAGGCATTAACTTTAGGATTCTTTCCTATCGCAATGAAATACATCGAGTCAAGCTTTTGGGTTGGTTACTACGTACGAAGCTAATTTGTAGGATTCTTCACTACATCGCGATGAAATACATCGAAATCGAATCCTTGATTAAAGTTTTACATCAATCCGCATTGCTGCGAGATCTCCTCGTTGTAATGATTCGATCGATCGATTCGATTTTCTTTCGAGGTTGAAGATGTTACATACGAAACCACAAAATTCCAATTTTCATTTCAGCTTCAAATCAGCCAATTAATTTTGACAAGACTTGATCTAAATTAAAACTCGAAGCTAAAATCTGAACTTACACATCGAAAACTTAAACTTAAAACAAAATGAAATCTAAATTGAAATTCCCCTGGGGCCATTATGATTTGGGATTCACCTCCTTTTTCACTTTCCTCGGCGAGAGTTCGGGGATCTCTCCGAGTCTCGGAGATATGCTTGACGCTCCGTGATGTACTTTGTCTAAAGTTTGTCGCTTGGACATACGTGTTGGTTGTCGATCTTTTCGGTCGGCAGGTACGCGCGGTGTCTTTCCGTCGGCTCACCGCACCTATTGGGGGTCCATTTGTTGACCTCATTTTTGATGAGTCATCTCTTCTTCTTTTTAGTACTTAGGATCTAGCCTTAGGCTTTTCCTTTGGTTATCTTAGAGAATTTAGAAGTGTAACATACTTTAAATTTGAGCTCATGTAACTCCTATGAGCTACGAAATTTGATTGTATACCCTAATCACCTAGAGGGTTGAAATCAAATGTGAAAGTTTAAGAGGATGAGTTCCTATAGGACTCTTTGGCCTTAGGATTGCCTGGAGTGGCACAGTGAGTGAAGAAGTGACTTCTATTATTGCCTTACATTTATACTGCTTACTTTATTTTATACCCGACTTGACCTCCACGACTCATGTAGGTGATTCACATGGATGGTCCTTAACCCCTAAGCCCTTGGCTAAGAGGGTTAGGAACATAGTGGATGCCTCAAATAGGTCCTTAAATATTTCGTGTGGGCTTGATATAGCTTCATGGCTCGGCCAAAATGATTTTATTAAAGCATTCACAATCTTGATTTTCCAAATTTTCAATTTTTCCAAATTTTCAATTGAAATTTTCAATTTTTCCAAATTTTCAATTTTTCCAAATTTTCAATTTTTCCAAATTTTCAATTTTTCCAAATTTTCAATTTTTGACCCCGGGACCGGCGCTACTTCTTTGCCAAGCGGCAAACTACCGAAATTTGCGAAATCACACAAATTGCAAAATTCCTCAAAATTAATCCCAAAAATTCCCTTTTTCTTTCGAATTGATCATTCATAGCGAAAAATACCAAAGATTAGAAAATACCTCCCAATACCCTCTAAATACCCAAAATACCCCTCTTGACCCAAAAATCAAAGCTTCGAGAAAATTCTAAAAAATTCTGAAAAATCCCAAATATTCCCAATTTCATTTTGTTGACACACCGTAGGCCAATTTTGTCAATTTACCTACTTTTGTCAAAACCCCCGATTAGATTTATTTTGCTTGAAGTGAACCCGATGTCGAACCAAACCTACCCAATTGACCCAAATTGAGGTCGGTCAATTCAAAACTTCAATTCAACATTCTCGGCTTACCAATCTAGACCAAATCGAGTCAATTTGATTGACATTTGGATCCAATTCCATTTTTGTCCTTAAAGCCCGATTTGGACCCATGACCGAGCTTGACGAAACTCACCCAATTCAACTCCAATTAACCCCAAATCTTTCTAAACCTTCCTTAACATCCCTCTGAAACAAAACACTAACATGATTTGCCCGACATTTATACCCCGACCCCATTTAAATTCAACCCAAGCCAATAAGCCCAATTTTGACCTAAACCCAAACCTAGCAAACCAAGCGAAACCCCAAAAATCAAAGCCCAACCAAAGACAAAACCTCTTTGAAACGGCCTTATAAAGATTTCCCGACATTAATTTTACAACAATTTCAGCATTAGTTCAACATTGGCCCAAATTAGCCCAATTTGACCTACATTGTACTTGCAACTAAATTAATAAATTGACGATCTCAAACTTGTTTCAAATTACTCATGGCGCATTCCTAAACCCAGGCTTGACAATTATTTGGTCTGACTTTTACAAATTTCCCATCCACCAATTTATTTTCAAGCCTAAAGCCCACTTCCCTTAAACCTTCCTAAAGCGTCAAACCAGATTAAGCCCAGTTCATGACAAAGCCCATGACATTTTCATTTTCCATCCATTTAATCAAAGCATTATAAGTTGAAATCCCATCATCGAATAATTCAGTGAAGACTCATGCCAAATCGCCCCTAAATGCAAAATTTTCTTAAATGCATTTCCATGAAAGTGACTCGGCTTTCTACAGAGACGAGGTGGTAGCAAATGCATTCTTAAGCCACATGCAAGCCATGTGAATTGTTTGACATGTGACCATACCACATTGGGTAAGAGGAGAGGGAGCTTTCCTTAATTCTAAAAGTCTTTAACCTCACCCATGATACCCCTTAACTAAGATTTAATCTAAATATTCTTGGATAAGGACATCACCACCTTTTGATCGGCTAACCTACTTGATCTTCTCGGCCCGAGGCTAGCCATGGGGAGGTGAACCCGGCCCCGAACAAATGGGTTGACCAAACACAGCGAAATTAGCCATCCCCATTCCATTTGATCCAAACCATTGCCCAGCATTGCCCGATTGAATACAAACCCTGACCACGACCTCCACGAGCTTGATGGTGACCGATGCACAGCCGACGACCAGGGTCGGCGGGAAAACACACACCCGAGCTCGCATGTGAGCCCAGGCAGAGAGTGCTCTGTTGAGCACTGATCCCAGTGGCCATTGTATTTATTCTTCTCGCGTGCAGGCAGGTGATCCCAACCCTTGGCCATCCTGTGAGGGCTCTCCGGCCGCCTGACTGGCTTGAAGCCCCCTCGCGGCCATGAGAGGAAGTTGCTGAACCTTTGCGAAACTGCGCAAAGAATTGTTCCAAACCCTTCTCCATCCTTAGAGCGGTTGATCACAGGTGTCGATTTGCCCTGCAATCTGGCAAGCCAGTCCGATTTCTGTTGAAATTTCACCAGAAACCGGGACACTTTGCGCGGTGAGCCAATCCTCGGAATTATTTGGTCTGCAACCCATTTGGACCAAGAGGAGAAGTTCCCCATTTCAGCCCCATCCTCGGGCCACCCATTCTCCCGACCTCCGAAGCTTTTGATCGGTTGTGGTTGAAATCCTACTGGAAACCGATTCACCGGACGAGGACTTCATCTGGAGCTTGCTGGGATCCCGATCGAAGGTGACACAACCCTCGGATCGAAGCCGCACTTCTGCGAGCAAAATTATCAGCCTCACTCTTCTTCCCGAGCTTGGACATTCTGTTTTACGTGAGTCGATTTCATGCGCTTTTCATGTATGGATATGTTCGTCTTCTCGAGACGAATCCGTAGAGCATAGAACGTTAGAATTTGGTTAAGTATCGAGTGAGATCTTGGGCACAGAAGACGGACAGCTCTCGGGTAGGCCTTTGGGGACGATGAACGGATGTCGTTCATTTAATACGCGCGGACGGACGGCCGAGGATCGCGGATCGGGGAGATGGAACGACACGGCGGGCCGGAGCGGCGGGTCGGATAGCGGCGTCGAATCGGAGAGCGCCGCGCGGCGTTTCGAGCTGCCCCGAGGTTGACGCGGCGCCGCGTGGATAAATAGAAAAGTGGGGTATTTTCTTATTTATTTAATTCCCTAAACAAGAAATCATAACTTTGTGTGAAAAATCAGAAAAATAAAATAAAATACCCTCTTGCTCAGTGAACGGAGGAGAATAATGTGGAAAGAGAAATCGTTTAATTTCGTAAGTATTTTATTTTTAATGATTTATTTCATATGCGTTGTTTTAATTATCCGTACATATAGAAATTCATATGGCATGAGAATATAGGGCTTTTAGACCCTCTAAATTTGGGAACGTTAAATTTTCCAAATTCAGAGGCCATCCTACAGTTATTGATTTTTCAAATTCATGTACTGTTTTGAGTATTTTAATTCCAATAATTAGCATGTTGTGAAATAAATTCTAGGAAAATTTGGTGATGTCTCTTTATGACCCCGGAAGAGGACACAGGAAAAATAGATATTGGATTAGTTTATTTAAAATAAGCACAATTGGCTTAAACACCAAAAATAGCTCCTTAATTAATTAAATTTAACCATACATCAAATTGACTTGAAATCGATTCTCCCGCGACCTTTAGGATCGAGGAGGAACCCACCATAAAAATTGGAAGTCGGTGGACTTGGTTAACCCCAACTAAATGGAGTTGATTAAGTCGTTTAGCCAATTTTAAAAAACTTTAAAAATTAAATAAACTTTTAAAAAATACGCTCGAAAATTCACCAAATTGGTTTAGATGTCTCGGATATCGAAGTTTTAAATTTAAAATTCGATTTTAAAAATTTAATTTTGCATTATTTTAATATTTTAATAATTAAAAAATAATAAAAATCATAAAAATAATAAAATTCACCAAAATGTCACATTTTGAATTTTATCCATAGGAACAAATCATATTTTTCTTAGGTGTTTATTTGATGAGATATTAAATTTTAAAGCCATAGGGTAATTTTAAAATTAAAAAATGTATTTTCTAGCATAATTTTAATAAAATAATTATAATAAATCGAAAAATCAGAAAATTGTAAGTGAATTCTGCGATGATTTCCTTGATATCAGAGAGATTTTGAAAAATATAAATTTCATTTTTTAACCTTTATTTTATTTTAAATTGATATCTTTCGAAAGCTTAAAATAATTATAATAAAAATAATATAATTCAAAAAATCATCAAAATTGGTCAGTGGTCCCTGCAGTCGTTAGGAATGTCCCATAATTTTCTTAAGGATAGAAACTTTCCCTTGGTCGTATTAAATTTTCCATGGAAATCCCTTTTTTTCATCAAAAATAATTACATAAATAATTTAAATACAGAAAAATCGCATTTTCTCCTCTCATGTCTTTTTTGGCATATGAGTGAAGTCACATATAAATTTCAAGTTCATTTAAGCTGAATTTAGTGAGTTATGAAATTATTAAGGCTTGAAGAACCAAAATGGTAATTAAATTTCTTAGCTTAATTAAAGCTTTAGGTTTAATAAAATTAACAAGTAAAATATTTGATCTTAATCTGATTTAGATGATTGAAATTTAAATAATTAAAGGGTAGAAACCTACTAAACAATTCAAAATAATTGAAATAAACTTTAATTAAATAATTGATTAAACTTGGAAGAATAATAAAATTGGAATTATTAAAATAGGGGTGTTATTAGGAAGAAATTTATTCTTTATTTTAAAAATCCCTAAATTAATCATCTCAATAATATTTAATTCCTAATTAAAATGATAATTCAAATTTAAGTTTTAAAATGTGAAAGGACTTAATCATCGAATTAAATTAAAAGTAAATCATTAAACTCTTTTTAAATTTTGATTAAACTAAAATTAAGAATAAAATTAAATTAAAGATTAAATTGAATTAAATCGAAACAAATTAAATAAAATTAAATTAAATTAAATAAAATAAAATTAAATTAAAAAAAATAAATAAATAATTAAACTAAATTAAATTAAATTAAATTAAATTAAATTAAATTCATTAAGGTAAATTAAATTAAAACGTATTAAATGAAATTAAATTAAATTAAAATTAAAATAAAATAAAAATAAAATAAAATCAAGTAAAAATTAAAATTAAAATTAAAATTAAAATTAAAATTAAATTAAATTAAATAAATCAAATTAAAATTAAACCAAATTAAATTAAATTAAAGTTAAATTAAAGCTGAATTAAAAAATAACGTCACTTTAAAACGTGAAGAAATTAAATATAAAACGACTTGAACAACATTCAATTAAAATCGAATTTAATTGAAATTAATTAAATGTGAATCATTTGAACAGAATTTGCACTTGAAAACTTTGGTTATCATAATTCTATGGTATTAAATGAAATGTTACTTCACTTATAGGATATTGAAATATCTAGTTCAAAAGCCAGATAACAAAACTTGAATTCGGACGATTAATTTATTTGTATAATTAAGATTATTTGGACTTAAAACAATTATTTAGCAATATTGAAAAGATGTTTAAGATTCTTCTTAAGCATGACAATATGATAGGATACTTATAAGAACAATTGAACTTAATTATTCTTTGATGAAGAAAATCGTCTGAACAGCAAGAACACAGGCATTAAATGAGAATGGTAGTATAGGATTAGAATTTGGTAGAAAACCATAACCCTTCCCTTAGCTTTACAGGAACTTGCTTAAATATTCTAATTGTGTTTTAAGTGCGGCTTAGGATGACGGAAGACCCTCGGGGTACGCTTTTATTTTATTGCAATTTACCTTATTGCAATTTATTTAATGTCATAACACTTTTCTTGCATGATAATAATACATTGCGTAAAGCCCACACCTTTAGGATAGTCCCTAAAATTGAAACCAAAAATTTAAAATTAAAAGTCATTACAAGATAAAATCCAACGACATCTCGAAATATAAAACAACTTAAAATTTAATCGCGAAGCAGGCAAAAACTACGATTACAACTAAATTAAAACGTCATGTTGAATGATCGGGAATACCTCGGATGATGTAACCTACGTGTTGCTAACGGGATTTCAACGATGCAAGTAAAGTGTGGAACTCATTTAGTTGAGTTTATGAAATTCATGCAGATTTGAAGTGAATCGATAAAAATAACGATGCGGAAGGATGGGCAGGTAAGGATCTTAATCGGTGTCGTTATACTTTAAAATTTGTTTTATTAAAATATTAAAAAACACTTGGATTTTAAGACTTCTCTAAACCAGAACACTTTTCTCGTCTCTGATTTATGACTTGTGACTTAACCTGCGCAGCATGAGGAGCTCGGAGCATGGGTAGGCGGCACGACCATACGTCGTGTAAAACTTGAATGTACATCGGCAAAACTTTCTTAGATTAAATAACGATCCGCTTAGGATTTCAATTAGTTACTTTCGAGTGCGACATAAATCCTCGACTCTTCGTTAGGCATTTGCATGATCATGTCATGTAAATTAAGCCCTAGCCGGTCTTAGGATTACGAGGTAGTCGTTTGGTACGACATAAACCCTCGCATCTTCAATTGTTGTGTGATCATATCATACGAATATAAGTCCAAATTAATTAAAATTGGCGAATCAAACATTAAATAAATATTGGAACTTACCATAAATCCGAACGAATATTAGGATAGTCGGGGAATTGCCGAGGATTGTTTCCGAATCTGTGATTTCTCTGCCTTTCTTCCTTTGAACTCCCAAGCAAAAAGTTTAAATTTGATCCTTCCTTTTATTGAAATTCAAGAATTCGATCCCTTGAAAACCACCTAAACTTTGAAATTCTTGAAGCGGGAGTGCGGTGTGCTTGAGAGTTTTCTTAGGTGATTCCCGTCACTTAAGATGTAATTAAGTATAGGGGCTTGCCCTTATAGGGAATTTAAAGAACCCGGGTAATATAAACCGTATTTAATGATTTCATATTAAGCGGGGAACTTGTCGGCTTATAAAATTGGATTTCGCAGACCAAACGGATGTCCTGAAAACTTTCTAGTTTATTTAATCGAGCCCCCGTACACAGCCGGTGGTAATACATTCTTGGGTAGATACATGGTTTATGGTGCGGTGCTTATTTATGTAAACTATTCGCGATGTGAGATCGGGTTGATTTCATATCTTAAGATTTTCAAACTTAAAATTGTTTTCAAAATCAAAATCTTTACTTTAAATTATATATATATATATATTTAAATTAAATTTAAAATATAAAATTCTCCGACAATTTCTGTTAGGCGACCCCCTTTTCAAAATAAAACACACAACCTAAAAAAAAATATGCCGACAACAGAATTTTGTTGGATGAACAACATAAAACTATAGCTGATCCTTAAAGGAGACTGAATCTAATGATAAAAGAAGTAGTAAAGAATGAGATTTTAAAATGGCTTGATGCTGGAATTATTTACCCGATTTAAAAGTGCTTGGGTAAGTCAATCACATTGTGTTAGAAGAAGGAAGGTGATTGTTTATGTGAATGAACATAATGAAATCATACTAACAAGACATATTAATGGATGGCGAATTTGTATTGACTATAGGAAATTAAATGCCACCAACATGAACGATCACTTTCCTCTTCCTTTTCTAAATCGAATGTTGGATAGACTTCACAGGACACGAAGTACTATTTCTTTTTGGATGGATATACTGGCTATCATCAAGTACTTACCGCCCTTGAGGATCAATAAAAGACTACATTTACTAGCCCTTATAGAACATTTGCTTTTCGAAGGATGCCCTATGGATTATGTAATGTGTTTACAACATTTCAGAGATGTATGATGAATGTCTTTAGTAATCTGATCAATAATGGAATAGAAGTTTTCATGGATGATTTTCTGTATTCATAACTTCATTTGACATATGTTTGAAACTGACATAGAAAAAGTTTTTAGACTTTGTGAGAGAATAAATTTTGTTCGAATTAGGAAAAATGTCGATTTTGGTTGCGAGGAGGTATTGTTCTTGGGCATAAAATTTCTAAATTTAGTATGGAGGTCGACCTGAAAATTTAGGTTATTGAGAAGTTGCTACCTCCTACTACAGTGAGAGAGGTTAGGAGTTTCTTTGGACATCTTGGATTTTACATGCGTTATATTAAGATTTTTAAAAGAATTACTAAACCTTTGTCTTTTAACTTCTAGAAAAGGATAGAAAATTTCATTTTGATAATGAATACTTGCGTGCCTTTGAACTATTAAAATAAAAATTAATCCTTGCTCTTATAATTGTTTCACCCCCGATTGGAAGAACCATTTGAACTTATGTGTGATGCTGATTATGCAATTGGGCCCTTTAGGGTAGAGGCATGATAAATACATTCGAGGTCATCTCTTATTCTAGTAAGACTCTTAATGAAGCTCGGGTTAATTATACTACTACTGAAAGAGAATTATTAGTATATGCCTTTGAAAAGTTTAGACGAGTATTTAGTTGGAAGTAAGTGCATAGTGCATGCGACCATTGTTATCAGTATTTAATGCGAAAGAAGGATGTCAAATCAGGCGGATTAGATGGATACTTGAGCTAAGGAATTTGATTTTAAGATAGTTGATAGGAAAGGATATAATAACCAAATTGCTGATCATTTGTCTAGATTGGAGTACTATAAATTATTTGAATTTGAGAAGGAAGTGGCTTTCACGATGCCAAAGAAATATTTAATGCGAAAAGAAGGATGTCAAATCAGGCGATTAGATGGATACTTCTAATAAAAGAATTTGATTTTAAGAAAGTTGATATGAAAGGATCTAATAACCAAATTGCGATCATTTGTCTAGATTAAGAATGTATAAATTATTTGAATTTGAGAAGGAAGTGACGAAACTTTCCACGATGAGCAACTTTATACTATTATGGAAAGAAATTTGCCTTGGTATCTTAATATTGTGAATTATATTGTGAGTGATATTATGCCACCTGGTTGACAAGGCAACAGCAGAAGAAATTTAGATATGATGCTAAATTTTATTTTTGGGATGAACCACTACCTAGCATATAAGCAGTGTAAGGATCTTATTATTAGAAGATGTGTGACATATAAAGAAATTAAACGATTATTGAAATGCCTTGATTGTGAATTTAGAGGACATTTCGGTGTTGATAAAACTGCTTTTAAGATTTTTGCGAAATCTAGATTTTATTGGCCTCTTTCTTTTGAGAGATGTATATAGATATATAAAATCATGTGATTGATGTCGAAGAGTAGGTAATATTTCTAAAAGAAAGTAATGCCACTAAATTATAATTTAAAAGTTGAGATCTTTGATGTATGGGGATTGGATTTTATGGGACCATTACTCCTTCATTTGGAAATATATATATATATATATATATATATATATATATATATATATATATATATATATATATATATATATATATATATATATATTAGTCGATGCGATTATGTCTCGAAATTGAATCGAAAATTTATTTCTTTACCTAGATATGATGCTCGGAGTGTTTTGAAAATTTTAATGAAAAATATATTTACGAAGATATGGAATGCGAAATTATCGTAGCGATAGTGGATCTCATTTTAGAAATAATCGGATTCGAATTGGTTGAAAAATATAATATCATTCTTAGAATCTATCTTTTGTATCATCCCCGAGCTAGTGGTTTAGTAGAAGTGTGTCATTGTGAAATTAAAGATTTTGGAAAAGTACATGGATCTTCGTAAATTAAATTAGTCTGCTAGATTAGATATTGCATTATGGGCTTACGAATTTGCTTTAAAATTTTATTGGAATGTCTTCTTATAGGCTTAGTATTTAGAATGACTTGAAAATACTTATTGAATTGGAGCATAAAGTATATTGAATGATAAAAGAGTTGAATTTTAATGCGAAAAATGCGGGTAAGAAGAGATTTAAACGATTGAATGAATTGGAGGAAATTAGAAATGAATCTTATTATAACGCCATGATTTATAAAGAAAGTGAAATTGTGGCATGATCGTAAGATATTAAAAAAATAAATTTATTTTAGATAGAAATTTTTGATGTACGATACAAGATTGAAACTATTTCTGAAAAACTTATACTGGGTGGATGGGATCTTTTACGTTTGTAAGAGTTCATTCATTTAAGAGTTTGTTGATATTGAGGATCCTATGGTTGGGAAGATATTTAAAGTTAATGGCCATAGTTTAAAACCTTATTTTGAAGGGCTTCGACCTGATTTCAAAGAGTTTTTTAATGTTAAGTCATCCTTATTAAATGAATGGTTTGTCGGGCTAACGACGTTAAACCAAGCGCTTTATGGGAGGCAACTCGCTTATGTATCTTTATTGTGTGTGTGTTTGCTTATTTATTGTAGTTATTAACTCGTAGTTAGTCATATCGGAGTCTGGTATACTTAAATATCTGTCGGCATATTTTGGAATTCGTGTTTTATTTTGAAGAGGGGTCGCTATGAGAAATAAATAGGCGAATTTTTAATTTAATTAAAATAAATAATTTGAAAAGTAGTATTTGATTTTGAAAATAATTTTTAAACTTGAAGGTTTTAAGATATGAGATTAAACCGACCTCACATCGAATAGTTTATATAAACGAGCACCGCACCTGAGCCGTGTATCATCACAGGATAGACGCGGCTGCTTGATGGTGGGGCTTGATTAAATAAGTTTAGAAGATTAGTGACGTCGTTTGTTCTGCGAACCAATTTTTTATAAGCAAACCATGAAGTTTCCACTTGCTTAATATGAAAACATTAAACGGAGTTTATATTACACAGGTTCTTTAAAATTCCATTTATAAGGGCAAGCCACTATAGTTAATTACATCTTAAGTGACGGAGATCACTAAGAAAACTCTACGTATGTCCAAGTGATTACGCTCTCGGGAATTTCGAAGTTTAAGGTTTTCGAATTGAATTTTGAAGTTTCGATAGGGAATGGATCAAATTTTTGGAACATTTTGTTTTGTGAATCCAAAGGAAGAAAGGGTAGGAGAAATCAAGCGATTCGAAGTGAACTTCGATGGTACAAAGACTATCCTGTCGTTTGGCTTGAATTTAGGAAAGTCCTAATGTTTATTTAGTATTTCAATCTTGTCAATTTTAATTAATTAGGGCTTATATTTGTATGATAAAATCAAACAAATAGCCTAGAAAATGTGAGGGTTTATGTCGTATCGGACGACTACCTCGGAATCACAAGAATAGGTTATGGCTTAATTTGCGGTACGAATGCACTGACAAGGTTGGTTATGTTGCACTAGACGAGCTACCTCGAAGTCCTATGGTTTAGTTATTTAATTCTAAGAAATGTTTAGGGCGTGTAGGCGGGTTTTGCGTGAAGCGATGGTCATGCGCCCGCCCATGCTCAGGAGACTCCCTTGTTGTTGCGAGTTTAGTTTTAGAAATCATAAATCGGGGGATGAGAGAAGTGTTTTGGTTTAGAGAAAATCTTAATTTCCGAGTGTTTTTGTTTTAATTAAAACAAATCTTAAAGTTGATTATAACGGCACGGTTAAGATCCTTGGTTCCATCCTTAGGCATCGTTATTTTTATCGGATTCACTTAGTCAGATGAATTTGCTAAACTCGAACGATCAAGGTTCCCCTTTCATTTGAACGTGGGAAATCCCGTTAGCGACACGTAGGTTACATCATCCGAGGTATTCCCGATCATCCGACGGGACGTTTTAATTTAGTTGCGGTGTAGTTTTGTGTTAACATTTGTGATTAAATTTTTGAGTTGTTTTATCTTTTGAAATGTTGTGGCGGTGAATTTTATCTTGCAATGACTTTTAACTTAGTTTTGGTTTTAGTTTTTAGGGACTATCCTAAAGGTGTGGGTTTTCATCTTTAACTTGATTGTTTTATAAATGCAGAAAAAGTAAACTGCATTTGCAATAAAGTAAATTGCGAAAGTAGAGTGCAATAAAATAAAAGCGTACTTTGGAGGTCTTCCCGTCATCCCATTTGCACTTAAAACACGATTAGAATATTTAAACAAGTTCCTAGGCAAAACTTTGGGGAAAGGTTATGGTTTTCTACCAAATTCACAATCACATGGTAGTCGTCTCTTTATGACGTCTAGGTTCTTTGGGTTTTGGTTTAAGGACGATTTTCTTCATCGAAATAATCGAATTGATTGTTCTTAAAAATATCATTTATCATATTGAGGAAGTGCTTAAGAAGGATCTTAAACATCTTTTCGTATTTCTAGAGGAGTATTTTAAGTCCCGAATGAATTTAATTATATAAATGAATCGATCGTCAGGGTTTTAGTCTTGTTAACTTGCTCGATTATTTAGGACGTTTGAATATCACATGAGTAAAGTAACACTCCATTTAATGTTTCATTTAGGAGTTCTGATAATGTTTCGAGGGTAAATTAGTATTCAAATGATTTGATTTAAGTTAAAGAGTTTAAATTTGGAATAGTGTTGAAGTTGTTTATATTTAATTTCTTTTATGTCTTAGGTGATGTTATATTTAATTTAACTTAATTTAGTGAGTTTAATTTGGTTAACATAATTCGATTTTAATTTGACTTGGTGTTTAATTAATTTGATTTGATTTAACTTTAATTTAATTATTTAATTTAATTTAATTTAATTTTAATTATTTAATTTAATTTAATTTAATTGTTTAATTTAATTTAATTTAATTTAATTTAATTTAATTTAATTGTTTGATTTAATTTAATTTAATTTTAATTAATTTAATTTAATTGTTTAATTATTTAATTTAATTTAATTATTTAATTTAATTTAATTTTAAAATTAACTTAATTTAATTGTTTAATTTAATTTTAATTTAATTATTAAATTTAATTTAATTTAATTTTTAAATTTAATCTTAATTTAATTTATCTTTAATTTTACTTTATTTTTAATTTTAATTGAAATTAAGTCTTTTAATATTTTAAATTTGAGTTATCACCCAATTAAAAATTGAGTATTAGTTGATATAATTAATTTAGGGATTTTTAAATTAAAGAATAAATCTCTTCCTAATAAAGATCCCTTATTTTAATAATTCCAATTTTATTATTCTTCAAATTTAATCTGATATTTAATTAAAGTTTGATCATTTTAAAATTATTTAATGGGTTTCTACCCTTTAATTATTTAATTTCAATCATCGAATCAGATTAGGATCAAATATTTTACTTGTTGATTTTTATTAAACCTAAAGTTTTTAATTAAGGATTAAAGATTTTAATTACCATTTTACCCTTTAAGCTTAATAATTTCATAACTCACTAAATTGAACTTTCAAATGAACTTGAAATTTTTATGTGACTTTGCCGTATGTCGATAAAGACATGAGAGGAGAAAATGTGATTTTTAAATATTTAATTTATTTATATAATTATTTTTGGTGAGAAAATAGAGATTTTAAAGGAAAATTTGATAACATGACCAAGGGAAAAGTTTCTGTCATAAGAAAATTGGGGGACATTCCTAATGACCAGAGAAATAACACGGACCAATTTTGGTGATTTTTTGAATTATATTATTATTATTTATTATAATTATTTTGAGTTTTGGAGTGTTAATTAATTTAAAAATAAGATAAATGTTGAAAAATGGATTTTATATTTTTCAAAAATCTCTCTGATATTAAGGAAACCAGAGAAACAAATTTTGCAATTTTCTGATTTTTCTATGATTTATAATAATTATTTTAGTGAAAATGCTAGAAAATACATTTTTTTAATTTTAAAATTACTAGGGCTTTAGAATTTAATATCTCACTAAATAGACTTAGGAAAAATGTGGGATTTGTTACGGTGATTAAAATTCAAAATGTGACATTTTGGTGAATTTTATTATTTTGTGATTTTTATTATTTTTTAATTATTAAAAATATTAAAATATTATTAAAAATCGAACTTTTTTAGAAAATTGAAATTTTAATTTCTTGGGTTCTTTTGATATCGAGCTCAAGAAACGATTTGGTGAATTTTAAAAAAATATTTTAAGTTATGAATTTTAAAGTTTAAAATGGCTAAGTGGCTTAATGTTGATTAGTGGGGCTAACCAAAGAGTCGAATTGACACGAGTACATGGTGGATTCCTGCGATCCTAAAGGTCGATGGAGAATTGATTTCAAGTCAATTTGATGCCTGGTTAACTCTAATTAATTAAAGACCTTTATTTTAGGTGTTGAAAGCGATTAGGGTTAATACGAGAGTGAATTAACTCGAGTCTTTATTTTTCTAGAGTTCTGCGGTCGCCCAAAGGGACATCACCAAATATTTCTAGAATTTGTTCACAACATCTTAATTTTTGAGATTAAAATACTCGAAAACAGCAACATGCATTTGAAAAATAAATAACTTTTCACGGGGGTAGCCTCGACCTTGGAAAATTCGAGGGGAATGTTGAAGTTCGGAAACTAGCCATGGTCATGCCATGGTGAATTGTATACATGCATGGAGAATTAAATGTATGCAGAGAGTAAATAAATTATAAAAAATAAAATACTTAATGAAATTAAATGATTTCTTTTCCACATTATTCTCCTGCGATTTCCTTTGGCTTGAGGGTATTTTTTATTTTATTTTTGTGATTTTCTACACAAAGATATGGATTTTTGAAATTTAGGGAATTAAATAAATAAGAAAATACCACACAATTTTATTTATCCACGCGGCGCCGCGTCGGCCTCGGCGGCTCCGAAACGCCGCGTGTCGCGCTCCATTCGGCAGCCGCCATCGAGTCGGCGGCCGGGCCCAGCGGTTCTCGTACCGTCTCTGGTCCGACGCAATCTGGCCGTCCGTGCGCGCGTGTATCGAATGGACGGCATCCGTTCATCGTCTGATGTTCTCGCTGAGTAGCCGTCCTGCCCAAATCCCTAATATCTCACTCGATATTGATAGTTTTTATGTTCTTATGCTGCATGGATTCGTCTTGAAGAGACGAACACATCTATAAACTAAATGCATTGGAACTAAGGCATTTGAAATAGAGAATCTTGAAAAGCTCGGGATGAAGAGTTGGCTATTACCTTGGCTTCGGAGAAGTGTGGCTTCAATCTGAGAGGTTGTTGCACCTTCGATTGGGTCTGGCAAACTCGAGATGAAGTCTCTGATGCAGTGAATTGTCTATTTATGAAAGTGACCGCGGCCGATCACAAGCTTGGAGGCTGGAGCAAGCTAGGTGGCACAGGAGATGGGGGGCTTTGGGTGGGAAACTTCTCACTTGGTCAGTGAAGGTGTAGGACAGTCGATTTGAGGATTGGCTCCTTTGTGTGAGTGTCTGGTTTTTTGGAGGTGGAATTTCGGTTGAGGGGTGGGCTCTGTTGGTGGGGATTAGGGCAAATTGACCTTTGAGGATCAAAAGCTTGCTCGGGATGGTGAAGGGTTTGAAACAATTTTGGCGAGTTTCGTGAGTTTGTGCTTGGCTCCCTTTGGCCGAGAGGGTGAGGGGTTTAAATAGGAGAGGGTGGAAGGCCTCGGGGAGGGGGGGGGGGGGATTAGAGCAGGATCGAGTACTCTGGTGAGGAGAAGATCAGCGTGGTAGCGGCGGGGATGGGGCGGCTCGGCCAGTGAGAATTTCGATGTTGGCTCACATGTGAACTTTCGGCCATGGTGTTTTCCGGCGGCCTGGTGGCCGGCCGGCCAGGCATGGGTCACCTCGAGGTCGGGTGGGTGGTAGTTTGGCTGTCAAATTGACGTGGACATGTGTAAAGGCTTTGATGCGAAAGTGGAATGGGGCATGGTAGATTTGAACCCTAGTGGATTCAACCACCCATTTGGGCTAGGTGCACCACCCAAGGCCTGGTTTTGGCCACCGAGGGAAAATTGATTTGGCTCAGCATAATCAGTAGGGTCAAGTCACCATCCCGAAGCACGGTGGAAACTAGCATGGTTTAGTGGAAACATGGAAGTGGTTAATCACCTTTGGAATTAAGGAAAGAGCCTCCTCCTTTTGCCCAGAAAATGGCATGGTGACATGTAAGGGGCTCTCATGGCTACATATGGCTTATGCATGGCTCCATGGCTCCATTTTGGCTTGGGAAAAGTAAAGTCGATTTCATGGAAATGGATTTAAGGAAAATTTTGGTATTTAGGGGTGATTTGGCATGAGGCTTGATTTGGAATTATTTGATGATGAATTTAGGACTTAGGGATGATTTTAATTGAAAGTATGATGAGGGAAATGTCATATGGGCCTTGGAAGAATTTTGGGCTTTTTGAAAGAGGTTTTAGATGGGGCTTTTAAGATGGATTAGGAAAGTGGGCTCTTGAATTTTAAAATGGATTTTGGGATGAAATTTTGTAAAGAGGTTGGGCCAAATAATTATTGGGTTTAGCTCATGGATGTGTCATGAGTGACTTGAAGCAAATTTGGGGTAGTTTGGACTTGAATTGGGTTGGATTTGAATTCTTTTGGTGAATGGGCCAATGTAGGTCAAATTGGGCTAACTTGGGCCAATGTTGGGCTAGGGTTGAAATTGATGTAAAATAAATATTAAGAAATGTTTATGGGAGTGTTTCAAAGAGGTTTTGGCTTTGGTTGGGTTTTAATTTTGGGGTTTGGGCCTATTTGGGTTAGATTTGGGTTTAGGTCAAAATTGGGCTTTTTGATTTTGGGTTGAATTTGAGTGGGGTTTGGGTCAAAATCTTGGGCAAATCATGTTAGTGTTTTGTTTATGAGGATGTTAAGGAAGTTTTAGAAAAGATTTGGGGTTAATTGGAGTTGAATTGGGTGAGTTTGGGTTAAGTTTGGGTCATGGGTCCAAATTTGGGCTTTAAGGCCCAAAGTGAAATTGGATCCAAATGTCAATCAAATTGGACTTGGATTTGGTCTAAATTGGTATTGGGAATGTTGAATTGAAGTTTAGAATTGAATTGGACCAAAATTGGGGTCAATTGGGTATGTTTGGTTTGACATTGGGTCCACTTTGGGTTAAAATGGGTCGATTTGGGGGTTTTGACAAAAGTAGGGTAAATTGACAAAATTGGCCCATGGTGTAATTGGACAAAATGAAATTGGGAATATTTGGGATTTTCTGGAATTTTCTGGGAATTTTCTGAATTTTTGGATTTTTAGGCCAAGAAGGGTATTTTGGGTATTTGGAGGGTATTGGGGGGTTTTCTTGGAATTTTTGGTATTTTTGGGTATGGATGATCAATTTGAGTGATGTGGAGGTGTTTGGGATTGATTTTGGAAAATTTTAGGTAATTTGGAGATTTTGCAAAAATTTGGGTAATTCGAGGGTTTTGGGTAGGTTTAGTAGGTGTAGGGTCCCGGGGTCAAAAATTGAAAATTTGGGAAATTGAAGATTGGGTGAATTTAGGTGGAAAGAAATCATTTTGGTTGAGCCATGAAGCCATTTCAAGCCCATATGAGCCATGAAAGGACTCATTTGAGGCATTCATTATGTTGTTCCTAACCCTCTTAGCGAGGGCTTAGGGGTTAAGGACCATCCATGTGAATCACCTACATGAGTCGGGAGGTCAAGTTGGGTATGGGTGTGGTTTTAGGAAGTGTGTGGAAATGTAGTGTGTAAGTGTAGTGTATAAGTGTAATGTGTGTGTAAGTCAGCCCCTTCATCAGACCAGACCACCCAGGGTAGTCCTAAGGCCAAAGAGTCCTATAGGAACTCATCCTTTAAACTTCTACATTTGATTTCAACCCTCTAGGTGATTAGGGGTCTATGGTCAAGTTTGTGGAGTTTGCAGGGAGTTTAGAAGTGGTTTGAATTTCTAAAAGGCGGGTCCCAATTCTAGTCCTCTAAGATAGTCAAAGGAAAAGCCTAAGGCTAGATCCTAAGCACTAAAAAGAAGAAGGGAAGACCTCATCAAAAATGAGGTCAACATTGGGTCATTATGTTTAACCTAAAAGATTAGACGTAATGATCTTTCACAATTAGCTTGACTAAATAATTAGTTTAATTGTGGAGGTTACCCTTTCTTTAATTTAACTTTGATTTCTTTTTAGGTTTCTTTAGCCCTAACGTTTTTAAATTAATTTTAATTTCATCTTGGATAGGTTTAGTTCTTCATTAACTAATTTGATAATATAGTGAATTTTGGTGATTCCAAATTTCAGGGCAAATTTTGGGTCTAATTTGATGTGCATATGGTTTGTATCAATTTTAGGGCTGATTGGTGTTGGGGAAGGCATTAAGTGCGACCAAGGTTTAAATTTGGTGACTCACCCTTCCCCTTTAGTTTGGATTTTGATGTTTATGATTTTAGTTTAGGGTCAAGAATATGGAAGATGAACCCTTCTCTAGCCTAAAACTAGCCTCATTCCCAATAAGCTTCTTCTAGATCCAAGAGGATGCTGGGTTGATTAGTAGGTCATCACAGGGATTCCCAAGATCCTAAGCTAACTTTGGGGCGCCTATGGTATCTCCTACCTAAAGATATTCAACATGCACTTCAAATAGTCAAAACCCCAACCATCACAACCGATAGTTGAGTGCTTGGATCTAATCTCATGAAGCACTAATTGAGTCTAAAATTGGTGTCATCTTATTATTTTTTTCTCTCTTCCTCTCTTGGGTTGAGTTCCTAAAAGTATTTCTTACTTATTTCTTTATATGTTTTTACATGTTTTGAGAAGTTATTATATGTGAGATGAATTTGCAGCTGTGGAAGAGGGAATAAATTAAATTTTATGTTTTTAGTATTTCGTTTTACTTGCAATAATAACTTTTATTGAATGTTTTTTCGGCGCTCTATATATCATGTGTAGCTAAATTCTTTCATAGATTTGTGATTCATGGTATGTGCTTTTCTTAGTTTTCTCGAATTATTTCTTTCTCTGTATCATTTTTCTAATGAATTAGGGCTTTTAGTTGTTTTGTAAACCATAATTTTTTTTTCCTCCTAATCTTGCCAATTAGAATGTTAACAGATTTCATGATCTTTGCCTTTCCTATTTTGTGGAGGAACAAAATGGTTAACCACAAAATTTGTGTAATAATTAGCTTATTCTATTCTAGTTTTGAAGCCTAGAAAGGGGATTATAATAAGCCTACTGAATGCATGGGGATTGAGGAAGCCTGTACTTCATTATTCTAGCCTTCTTTTTCTCTAGGTAAAGGTATAAGGAGGATTTCTATTCCCATTGAAAAATAACATATAGGGGAAGTTTAGGAAGATCATGAATAACCATATTACCTAAACCATAGGAGCATGAGTCTCATAACCTTCGAAGAACCATAAGTTTCATTTATTGTTGTTTTATGTGTTTTCCAACCTCGTTATGTTTTATTTCTGCTTTCAAGTAGGATTTTAGAAAATTATCTCTTATTGGTGATCGTGCTAAACTAGGTTTAGGAGTTTAGTACACTAGAATTCACCCATCATAATTGGTATTAGCTCTTTCCTTGTGGGATTGAATGCAATAATATTTAACCTCATTAACTTAACACGTATACTTGCATGAGAAAGTGAATTACTTCATGATAAATTTGTAGCTTATCATCCAATATGCAATCTGAGCTTTTGTTATCTAAAAAATTTGCTTCTTTCTCCTAATTCAACATTAAGTACGGTTGAAGTGATTCTATTCTTCTTTTTCGTTATTATGTCTTCAATCTATGGTTTTGTCTTCAATAAGTCTTTCCTTCAATATATGGTTCTATCTAACTTTTTTCCTCATATCTCTCTGGATCAAGATTTTCAATCAAGATCCTATGATATGTCAAGATCTTAAATATGCTCTCTTTTATATATCAATCAATATCAATGGAGCACTCCCAAATCTATTGAACACAAAGAACATACACTGAAGAACAAACTCAAATGATACTCATCCCTTGCTTAAATTCCTTATGAGTAATATTAAAACTCTATCCTAAACTCATTTGGCATCATATAACTATCCAATTTAGATGGCCCAAGTTTGAAAATCATCAACACTAATTGGTTCCATGGGTTATTAGATGGAAGCCCTCAATGTGCTCCAAAATATCTTCAAGAATTAACCACTTCACCAACCTTGAATGCTCAATATAAAACCAAGATTTTATTTAAAAAAAATCTAACAGCAGCTCTATACTCTATAAATTCCCATACAATCTTACCATAAGTTTTCAATCTTTCCACCAACTTTGAACTATAACATACAATTGAAAGATGCTTATAGCCCACAAATTGATTTCATCTTATTGAACTGTAAAATTAAACTCCACATTCTCTATGTCAAAATCTAGTCCATAACCTAATACTTATCTTATATCAAATCACTTGTAGACAATATTTTAACAATTGAAGAAAGATTAATAAGAAAAAATCATAGTATATACCCTCAATGGACTTCTCTCAACTTATCAAGCATTCAAAACTGTATTACATACCTAACTATAGTTAATGGACCTGGACAACTTCTATTCCCTACTTTGTAACAAAGAAATCAATTAGCCAATGATAGTCTCAAATCAGTGATCCCCTCAATCCATAATTGGTTTGCACGGTAAATATAACACTTTTTCTAGAGGAGTTTAGGTCAAACACATAATTCCTTCAAATCACATTAAGAGTGCATTTTGCATTAATGTTAAAAGGGAGTACAAAAGGTGTACAAAAGTTATTCCCTTTGAGCATCAAAACTGTGGGCCCTATCCTGCTCAAGTAAATCGAAAAGATCCCATGTGATAGTTTAAGAAAGAAAATAAAAAATTATTATGCACGACTAGCTTAGCCAAAAAATAAGTAGCCTTGTTACAAGTGTGAAGTACAAAATGAAACAAAACCTATTTATAATTTAAGAGAAAAGCAATGTCTGAACGATTGAGAGGACGACGATTCCATGTGTGTCAGTACATGATACTTTTAAGGAACTCCATCACATTATTATTGTCGCCTTTGATGATATGACCCAAACTTCTAGTATCTAAGGCTTGACTCAGTCCTTGAAATCAAGAGTTTCCTTGAGCTCAACACGACCATTGTCTTAATGCTCCCAGTGTCTTCCATCCACCTTCATGTAATGACACATATCATCCTAGATAACTAAGTCAAGACCAGCTAATAAACCAAATCGGGGCAAAGGAGGAAGACATGAACTGTGAAACTTCATCACATATCAAATATGTAATAATGTGGGTCACTCAGGGTGCAGCATGTTGCAATTAGACGAACCTTGAATAAACTCCTCCAACTCATGCTTTAAATTATTCAACCTTTATACCTACATAGGTATTAGATTTGAGAATCATAATGCATCTCACAACTAATCAGAACATGTATACATTGGTAATGACCAATCTATCCCTATAAAGCATATAAACGATAGGATTCTTCCAACACCTAGTTATAAGTTATCTTTTTACAAATTGACATATTGTTTTATTAGCATATAACCTTCTCGCTGTCCATTAGCTTACTAAGGACAATAATGTTGCTATTTTATTTAAATACTTACATCTTTATTACTGATCCTCAGACATAGCAAATTCTTTTTCGAGGCAACAATTTTGAAGGTTTATACTTGGTTCATCTAGCCAACTCAACTATAACTTCTACAACTATCCCAAAAGCTCTTGCTACATCCAAATCATCATCCTCTATATGTTATAAATGGTTAGGTAATCTAAGCCAAGACATTCTTCAGAAATTTTCCCAACAAAGCTCTCTCTCAGATAATAGCAACGATAGCTCCTTGTCATAGTTGCAATACTAATAAAATTCATAAGCAACCTTTCTCTTTCTTTTTAACGCATAAGTATCTACCATTAAAACTTATACTAAGTGATGTACGCCTCCCCCCCCCCCCAAATTATATCAAATCAATATAAATATTATATTGTATTTGTTAATGAGTACTCTAAATAAAGTTGGGTTTTGCCCATGGTAAGTAAATTTAAAACAACTCATAAATGCATTTTGTTTATTTAAATGATTAAAACCTACTTTCAAGAAAATATAAAATTAGTAATATATAATAGTGGAGGTGAATATAAGAGAAGAAATCCAATAGAGTTCTTAGAAAACAATGGCATTAAACATCAGTTATTTTTTCCTGACATTCCTGAACAAAATGGGATGGCAAAACGTAAACATCAACATCTAATTGAAACTACTCAAACTCTACTATATGATGCTTCTTTTTCTTATTTTTTTTGTTGGAAACTTTTCTCACAACTCTGTATTGTTTGTATGCCCTTTATAAATACCAAATTCTTCTCCTCATATAAATTGTTTTAAGAAAATCCACAAAACTATTCTCACCTCAAGGCGTTTGAATGTTGTTCCTATCTCTCGCTAAAATCCCAAGCTATCAACAAACTAGTTCCTCACTCAACACAATGAATTTCTCTAGGATACTCCTCACACATAAAGGATATAATTGATATAGCCCTCAAACTGGAAAAATAATTATATTTCATCATGTGGTATTCCGTGAACAATTGCTTACAAACTCTTCCCTATCCAACCATCAATAGGTACAATCCAATTTATCCTGGCCAAATCCTTTACTAGTTGCACTTAATCTTATGCATTATATTTAGCCAGATAAACCCATGAACAACACCACATCTCAAAGTCCCCTTATTGAAACAAATGAATGCATAAAAAAACCTCTCACCTCACACCAATAGTTCCAACTAATTGTCACAATTCCCAGTTTCTTACCACCACCAAAAAAACCTATCCAACATCAACAACCCCCTAAAAAAATAACCTTAACCTGCCTTCCATAGAAATATCACCCTATACTCACTACATCTAAAAAGGGAGATCCGAAACAAAACCAATGTTTCAATTTTCTTCATACACTTACATCTACTACTGACCTGACTTCTTATACCTAGCTGCCAAATAAGACGAGCTATGAATTATGAATTTCATACTCTTTAGCTCAAGTAACATGGGTATTGGTTCTCCCACCACAAAAATCAACCAATCTCAATGCAATTAGACTTACATAATAAAATTCAATTGAGATGGCATGCTGGAATGCTATAAATCGAGATTGGTGGCTCATGGATGTAAACTAGAGTATAATATTAATTATTATGAAGCCTTTAGTCATGTTGCTAGAACGCCAACTCTACAAATATTATTCACCTTGATATTAATAAGAAGTGGTTAGCATTCAATTAAATGTTGCTAATGTCTTTTTTTTACCAAAAGTACCTAGGGGACACCCCAGGTAAATATATTAAAATAAGAAAAGTCTTACAAGGTTCTTACAAAAGGGACACCAAGGGCATCGCCATGTAACAAAAAAACTAGTGCTTGAGGAGGAGAATTAGATAGCACAGTGTTATCAGTATTCTTGCCAAGTCTAGCAAGCCAGTTAGCAGGTCTATTGCCCTCCCTGGGGATATGAGTGTAGTTGATAAGAACAGATTTAGAGATCCTCTTGATCTTATGAACCATTCCATAATATCCCAGGAGTGAGAGAGACCATTTAAAATCTGCACCATCTGAGTTGAATCAGATTCAATTATAACCTTGTGGAGATGCAAGCTGACAGCAGCCTTCATGGCCCAAAAGACAGCCACCAACTCAGCTTCCAAAGGAGAAGAGGCCAAGGTTGGGGAAGAAAAGAATAAAATGCAATTGCCCAAGTGATTTCTGATAAGCCCACCAAAGCCAGTATCCTTGTTAGCAGTACTGCCATCAATATTGATCTTAAACCAACCAGCCGGGGGGGGGCACCAGTAGACCAAGGAAACTAAAGGTTTACAGATTAAGCTGACTGGGGGGAGACAACAAATTCCTGCAGATATTAGGGAACTTTGATATCTGATAATTTTCTGCAGGTAAGTCAAGCAGTTGTTAGAGATTTGGGCCTTGGAAGGAGGCAGATTTTCAAATCTTACAGTATTTCTATGCATCCAAAAAAACCAGGCCATACAACAAGGTATAGCATGGAGGCCAATATTGTTCCAATCCCCCCAGGAATCCTTGAAGTTAAGCCTAATGTCTTCTTAGATGGTAACCTCAATAAAACTATTTAAATGAAGCAACCTAAGGAATATATAGTTTCCCAACTACCTAATCATGTTTTATTTCTTATGAAGACATTATATAACCTGAAAAAATTGCCACAACAATGGTATGAGATAACAACCACAATTTTTTATTAGCATGGAATTTATTCTTAGCAAGGCAGATCCCTCAGTATTCTTATCATACACAAAAATCAACAAAACTTTGTATTCTTGTGCATCAATGACATATTAATTACAGGAAACTATAAGTCGACATCTAGAATCTGCAAGCTGATCTAAGTTTGAGATTTCAAATTAAAATAATTGGTATCTTATTTTTTGGGAATTGATATAAATCAAACTGTCCATCACATGTTTTTAGGCCAACAAAAGCATCTTGCTCAATTGCTCCAAATGATGGCAAGGGCATGATGCAAAATTGTTTCTACCCACCCCTCTTCCCAATAAAAAACCTCAGGTCTCAGTCACAGTTCAACTAGTGAAAAATCCCACTGAGCTCAGGAACCACAATGGAACGCTTCAATACTTGACCATAAAAAAGCCAAACATCTATTTTGTCATAAACTAGCTATGCCAACATATAATAATCAAAATACATACCCTTTCAATTCTCAAAGAGAAAGCTCGATATCTACAAGATAGTCTTGCCTTTTCCATCAAGATTATTATAAAAGATCTATTCCTACAAACTTATTTCAATGCAGATTAGGCTAGTGATTCCACTAATGATCGGTATAACATAAATTATTGCTCTTAATTGGGCACTACACCTATATCTCGAACTATAAATAAACAACACACTGTAACAATAACATATGCATATGTTGAGTACAGATCCTTAGCAACTATCACCTCTGATATATTATGATCTGATCATCTTCTCAAGAAGCATAACTTTGAGCGGACTCAACTAACAAAACTACATTGTGATAATATATTTGCTGTGAAACTTGCAAATAATCTGATATTTCACACTTGCATGAAACATATGGAGATTGCCTATCACTTTATTAAGGATCAAATCCAAGCATACCAACTTCAAATTCACTATATCAACACACAATATCAACCAAAAAATATATTTAAAGAATAATTGGCCATCCATAAATTCAATGCATTGAGAAACAAGCTTAAAGTTCATGCCAAGAACCATCATCTTGAAGTAGGTTAATAATTACATTAGTCTTATATCTATCCAAATGTATTTTCTGACATATGATTGTAAAAACTAAACAAAAACTTTACTTTCTTTCCTTATTATTGCCTATGTATAGATAACCATGCATACATTTTAGTGTGCAGAAGATTAATGTGAAATTAGTGTTCCCTACCTCGAAACCTATTTCTATACTTACCCTGCATTAATCTCCTTCAACTTATCAACAAACTAAAGTTGTCTTCCCTCGTTTCTCCTGCCCTTTTTTGTCTTTCTTCTTCTGATCATTACATTCCAAACCATTGCTCACATAAACTCAAATCCACCAAAAACATCACATTCAACCATATTTTACATAAAAAATGAACATCTTACATATATTATTTCTTTTGCTTTTCCTCAACTTCCTGTCAGTCCTTTTGGTGCAAGCAATTATATAAGAAAAAAATGTTTCCAACCTTCATCTAACCTTCAAATATATCTCTACATTTGTCATTCATACTCTCATTCAAACAATCTTTCAAAGCTCTCGTCAACTCCATTACACACTTTATAGTCAATATTTAATCTCGGCACTGTTCATTCATACTAAAAAATTCAATAATATTTATATCTTATTATTTTGATTTTTTTGTCTAAGTTTGATAGTAGAATTAAACAAAAAACAAAAAAATCATTAATTATTCTTTTTATGCATGCACTTAATATTGTGTGATTAACCTCAATTCTGTAAAACACTAAAGAGCCAACATATAATTCCGAATAATTTTAGCATGAAATTCAAATTGTTGAAAAAAAAAAACTAGTGTATAAATTATGATGTAAATATGATGGGAAAAAAATAAAACGATGATACAGACTATTAAGTAATTATAAGAAAAAAAGTTATCTCTTGAAGCTTGTCTAGTTATTGCAAGCTGGAACCAGGGGAATAATCTGGTGGACCCCATGACTAGATTGTTTCCATCCAGGGTTCTCTATTTGTTCGTTTACCGTCATAGAGTAGGCTCCACATGCAATAACTTTGGAGGTTCGCTTCAGAGGATTGCATGAGTTGTTCTTATAATAATAATAATAATAATAATTAAATAATGTTCTATATATATATATATATATATATATATATATATATATATATATATATATATATATATATATTAAATAGTCAGACCCAATTATGTGAGCTTTTAATCATTTTTATGTGCCTAACTATTTGATGACCGCCCTCACTACCTGCAATCGACTGTAGGGGTTTGAATATGTGGCCTGAGGGGACTTAAAACCTTCAAATAGGTTGCTCTACTAGCAGATCACAGCTGTTGGCACATACACTCACAAATATATAATATTTATTTTAAAAAAAAATAAAAATATTATTTTTATGTGATATTAAACATTTTTAATATTATTTAGAAAATCCAGCACATGTGTGTGTATGTGTGTGTGCGCGCACGCGCTTAAAATTTATTATTTATAAAAAAAAGTTTCAAATTACAGTATGGGCAATTACTCGCTCTAAATATAACTTGATTCCTACTTGTTCAGTTGCCAGTTGTGCAGGAATTAGATAATATCTCGATGTAAATCCGACATTATCAACAATTGATTCTAACCGAATTTGGTTAAAGTTGTGCATAATGTGATGACTGCTTGTTAAATAACAATTGAGTAAAATTTAAAATCAATTTTAATCATAACGCACTTCACTTTGTAATGCAGTTGATACATTGACCAATGCAGGTTTTCTTGAGTGTATCAGTATTATAATCCCGGCACCTCTTGCTTATCCCAATACGACAAAATTGTGTCATCTTAGTAGAATTTTGATTGGAGTTTTCTAGTTGTTATTAAATTTGTTATATAAAGCTTTCGATTTTGTTAAGGTAAACTGTAATTTAATGAAATGTATTATATAAAATTTGAATTTTTTATTGATAGGAGGTACGATTCATGTTCATAAATGACAATTGTTAGATTCTGATTTATGCGTACATTCACTCTTCAAGAAAATAGTTGAATCCAATTGAAATAACTGAATCCGAAGGTGGGAATGAGTCATATAGGAGAGAGATAATCATCATTCCTTGGAGAGAAAGAAAGTCATTTTCTATCATATTTGGACATCGATCTTGTACATCAGAAATTTAATAGCACAAATCTTGAGGACTTTCAAAAGATTATACAATGAAGACATCAAAAGATCGAGTTATCCAACATCAATTCAGTCGGTCAAATTATGAGCTGACCAAATGAAATGTTGTTCGAACCAAAGAACGCTACACACCTAGACTGATGACAACATAGCTGATTCAAAATTATTTAAATGATCAATGATCGCTCAGCGGAACTATCACCTAACCTTCTATGTCGATTTATCAACCGAAGGAAGGTTATCTTTTAGATTACGATGATGCACTCTCTGCCTAATAGAATAATAAGTCTTTGTTGGGTTCAAGTTGTGGTTTAAGAAATTAAAACCAATTTAACCATACTTCTGTATGCACTTGGGAGAGGGTAAAGAAGAGATTTGCTCCGAATTTATCACTAGCCACATTCACAAATTACAATTTACATTTTTTTACACTGCCACTAAAACCATTGCAAGGGAAGGTAGCTTTGGAACTTGGTAACACCAATCCAATTACGATAAGTAAGACTTCTCTAAGAGTTAACCTTTAAACAAGATTCCAATTCAGTAGGAGAATTTTGTAGAACCTTTACTAAATTTCAATTCTAGGCTAAGAACTAAACATAGTAGGCTAGAACTTCTCTTAAGCCTAATTGGCTCACTCCCTGTGGGATTGATATTCTAAACTCAAACTTTGATATTATTGATACAACACGTTCACTTGCGTCAGACTCCAGAGTTCGAATGCATTTGGAAATATGCGTATCAAGTTTTTGGAGTCGTTGCCAGGGAGCTACGGTGTAGTTAACTTAGGAGAAATTTAGTTGAACCATTTATACTAAGACTTGTAAATGTATATTGTTTGTCTTTGTGTAATTGCTTGTTTGAAAAAGAAAAATTCTAAAAATATTTTTGTGTGCTTTCTTGCTGTGTTTGTGTGAAACCTACTAGTTGAGTCTTTACTCAGTGAATGCGTATTTCAGGACATACATGACTTGAACCCTACAATTTAGAACTAGAGAGAACTATTAGGAGGATTAGAAAATATGAAAGACTTCACTAACTTGTAAAAGAAATGACAAAAAATCCAATTAATTTAGAAACTAATGCGCGACTTGCTATTGTAAATTACTATTCAAAAATTATTTTCAATTCAATTATAAAGTATAACCAATTTAATATGAAAGTAGCCAACCTTTACACAAGTATACATATCACTCAAGTAATACAGGACTCTACTTGAGTCTTGGTTATCTATCCCACGGGGAGGGAGCAAACCTTATAGCGTAGTACAGAAATCCAATATTCGAATTTGCAAATCACCAAAAGTAAATACTAAAATTACTAACGTTTAAAGATGCAAGAGAATTTAAAATTACTATAGAACTTTCTAAAATTCAGATTAAGTAACTAATACTACACTAAGTTTTGTAATGTAAGGTTCAAATATAGGGAAAGTGTCCTCCCACTTACAATGATATTTTGGTGAGTGAATAATATATATTAGTTTAATATTTGTATTGTGTCAAATAGGAACATGCCTATTCTTTACCCTCTTTCAATTGCTATAAAAAACATTGGCTAATCTTAGTTATAGTCTGTAAATCTGTAGTTAGGCTGGGAGGATATTGGATCTCACTCCAGAGCTCCCACTTCCCATCGCCTGAAGGCTAACTCTCGCTTTAGTTTCCGAACACTAGGACCAAATTGAGGATTTTAGTCTGTCAGCCTAAAATCTCCAATTCTACGCCCAACAAACATATTTCAATATTTATTTGCACCCAACCCTCCATGAACTACATCACTCATTCATGGACATTAAATGTAATCTTCACTTTGTTGTAGAAAGCATAACCCTTTTGGATCGTATGCATCACAACGTATTTTAACAATTCAATTGCCAGATCGAAAAGTAAATGAAGAACAAAGTGAAAAATCATCACAAATTTTTTTCTTTCTTTTGACACATACAATATAAACTATCACTTTGCCATTTATCATTGCAAGGAGAAAGACAAAGAATTCTACTCATAATTCATGAGGAAGATACAACAGAACAAAAATTTTATATATAAAAGCAAAATCATGCAAACTATGAAAAGTAAATACAACTTATCTTAATTTCTTCCCCAAGCAAATCCCTTGAAGTTCTTTTGAATCTCCTTATCTCTTTACAACAACACAAAATTCTCTCTTGGAATAGTAGGAAAGAAGCAATCTCTCACTTTCCTGTTGACCTCATTTTTGATGAGGTCTTCTCTTTCCTCTTTAGTACTTAGGATCTAGCCTTAGGCTTTTCCTTTGACTATCTTAGAGGACTAGAAGTGGAACCCACCACTTAGAAATTCAAACCACTTCTAAACTTCCTGCAAACTCCACAAACTTGATTGTAAACCCCTTATCACCTAGAGGGTTGAAATCAAGTGTGGAAGTTTAGGGGATAAGTTCCTATAGGACTCTTTGGCCTTAGGACTGCCCTGGGTGGCATGGTCTGGTGAAGGGCTGACTTACACACACACTACACTTATACACTACAGTTTCACACACCTCCTAAAACCACACCCATACCCAACTTGAACTCCTGACTCACGGAAATGATTCACATGGATGGTCCTTAACCCCTAAGCCCTTGGCTGAGAGGGTTAGGAACAACATAGTGAATGCCTCAAATGAGTCCCTTCATGGCTCATGTGGGCTTGATATGACTTCATGGCTCAACCCAAAATGGTTTCATTCCACTTACATTTACCCAATCTTCAATTTTCTAAATTTTCATTTTGGACCCCCGGGACCCTACACCCGCCTAGCCTACCCAAAACCCTTGAAATTACCCAAAATTTTCAAAAAATCTCCAAATACCCAAAATTCCTCAAGACCAATCCCAAACATTACCACATTACTCAAATTGATCATTCATAGCCAAAGATACAAAAAATTCCAAAAATACCTCCCAATACCCTCCAAATACCCAAAATGTCCCTCTTGACCCAAAAATCGAAAAATTCAGAAAATTCCCAGAAAATTCCAGAAAATCCCAAATATTCCCAATTTCATTTTTGCCAACTACACCATGGGCCAATTTTGTCAATTTACCCCACTGTTGTCAAAATCCCCAATTTGACCCATTTTAACCCAAAGTGAACCCAATGTCAAACCAAACCTACCTAATTGACCCAAATTTTGGTCCAATTCAATTCTAAACTTCAATTCAGCATCCCCAACACCAATCTATACCAAATCCAAGCCCAATTTGATTGGTATTTGAATCCAATTTCACTTTTGACCTTAAAGCCCAATTTGGACCCATGACCCAAACTTAGCCCAAACTAACCCAATTCAACTCCAATTAACCCCAAACCTTTTCTAAACCTTCCCTAAAATCCCCATAAACAAAATACTAATATGATTTACCCAAAATTTAGACCCAAACCCCACTCAAATTCAATCCAAAGCTAAGAGGCCCAATTTTGACCTAAACCCTAACCTAACCCAAATAAGCCCAAACCCCAAAATCAAAACCCAACCAAAGTCAAAACCTCTTTGAAACACTCCCATAAACATTTCCCAACATTAATTTTACATTAATTTCAACCCTAGCCCAACATTGGCCCAAGTTAGCTTAATTTGACCTACATTGGCCCATTTACCAAAGAGGCCCAAATCCAACCCTATTTAAACCCAAATCACTCCAAACTCATTTCAAATCAATCATGACATATCCCTAAACCAAACCCAACAATTATTTGGCCCAAAATTCTACAAAATTCCCATCCATGAATTCATCCTTAAACCTAAAGGCCCATCCCTTTTAGCCTTCCTAAAAGCCCATAAAAAATGACTTCAAAAGGCCCAAAGCCCACATGACAATCCTCTATCATCATCCATTTCATAAAGCCATCTCCTAAGTTTTAAATCCATGATAAAATAAATCCAAATCAAGTCATATGCCAATTCCCATTAAAATGCCAAAATTCACAAAACCCTTTTTCATGAAATTGACTTAACTTTTCCCAAGCCAAAGATGAGCCATGAAGCCATGCATGAGCCACATGGAAGCCATGAGAGCCTCTTTACATGTCACCATGCCATTTTGGGCAAAAGGAGGACTTCTCCATGTCAAACCAGCTGATTCCTTTGACTCCTCACAACACCCAAAGCCACCTTGAAGGGTCAACCAAGCCCAAAAGGTGGACTTGACCAAATCAAGCCAAAAATTGGCCTTCCCCCTTGCCATCTTAATCCAAGCTTTTGACACATGGCAAAGCCCAATTTCCTACACTAAACCCCAGCCCTGACCCACCTGATCCTGAGGGTGACCCATGCCTGCCGTCCAGCCGCCTGGATCGCCGAAAAACACCACACCCGAGAGCTCACATGTGAGCCAACATTGAAATTCTCCCTTGACCTAAGCAGCTGATCCCAAGCCTTAAATCCCCCTGGGAGGCCCTCCAGCCTCTCCTATTTAAACCCCATCTCTCTTGGCCATGGAGGAGGTGCTGAACTAACCTTAAGGAAACTCGCCAAAATCACTCCGGACTCTCCCCACACTTAGAGCATTTGATCCCCACTGTTCTCTTGCCCTAATCCACACTAATTGAGCTCAATTTTGGAGCTCAATTCTCAGGCCAGAACAGGACACTCCCAAATCCTCTACCAAAGTCAAATTGAACTCACCCACACCTACACAAGACCAAGAGAAGGAGTTCCCTAGTGAAAGCCCTCTCTCCAGGCCACCCATCTGTTCCAGACTCCAAAGGTTGAAATCGGGCTTGGTCAAAATCATACCTGGACAATTCACTAGGCCAGGAGACTTCATCTGGAGCTTGCTTGGACCCAATCGAATGTGACACAACCCTCAGATCGAAGCCACACTTCTCTGAGCTAAGGTATGAGCTAACTCTTTATCTCGAGCCTCTGGAGATTGTCTATTTCAAATGCTTTAATTTCAATGCATGATCACCGTATAGATGTGTTCGTCTCTTAAAGATGAATCCATAGAGCACAAGAATACCAAAATCCGTTAAGTATTGAGTGAGATATTAAGGATTTAGTGTGGACGGTTCTCGGGTTAGGAGGCTTGGGGACGATGAACGGATGTCGTTCATTCAATACACGCGCGGACGGACGGCTCAGATGGCGTCGGACCAGGAGATGATATGTGAACCGCGGGCCGCGTGGCGCTGAGTCGGAAGGAGGCGCCGAATCAGGAGACGACGCGTGTGCGTTCGGAGCTGCCGAGGTTGAAATGGCGCCGCGTTACTTAAGTAGGAAAATAGGATTTTTCTTATTTATTAAATACCTAGAACTTCAAAAATACCCTCTTGCTCAGTGAACAGAGGAGAATAATGTGGAAAAGAAATCATGTAATTTCATTAAGTATTTTATTTTTAATGATTTATTTACTCTCTGCATTGTTTTAATTCTCCATGCATATAGAAAATTCACCATGGCATGAGACCATAGGGCTTTGAAGCCTCGAACTTGGGAACATTCCCTGAATTTTCCAAGGTCAGAGGCCATCCCTATGAGAAGTTATTGATTTTTCAAATTTATGTTGCTGTTTTGAGTATTTTAATTCCAATAATTAGCATATTCTGAAATAAATTCTAGGAAAATTTGGTGATGTTTCTTATGATCAGAGGACCCTAGGAAAAATAGTTTTTGGAGTTAACTCACTTGTAATAACCCTAATTGGCTTAAATACCCAAAATGAAGCTTTAATTAATTAGAGCTAATCATACATCAAATTGACTTGAAATCAATTCTACACTGACCTTTAGGATCAGAGGAACCCACCATAAAAGTTTGAAGTCAATTGGAATTGGTTAGCCCTATCAAATGGGTTGATTAAGCCATTTAGCCAAACTTAAACTTTAAAAATTCATAACTTTAAAAATCCTTTTCAAAAATTCACCAAATTGGTTTTGAAGCCTCTCTGATATCAGGGGAAATTAAGAAAATTCAAATTACAATTTTCCAAAAAAGTTGATTTTTTTGCATTATTTTAATATTTTTAATAATTAAAAAATAATAAAAATCACAAAAATAATAAAATTCACCAAAATGTCACATTTTGAATTTTAATCACTTAAAAACAAACCCCATATTTTTCTTAAGTGTCTATGATGAGATATTAAATTTTAAAGCCCTAAGGTAATTTTAAAATTAAAAAAAAATGTATTTTCTAGCATTTCCACTAAAATAATTCTAATAAATCAAAGAAAAATCAGAAAATTATAAAAATTGGTTCTCTGGTTTCCTTGATATCAGAGAGATTTTTGAAAAATATAAAATTCATTTTTTAACCTTTATTTTATTTTTAAATTAATTAATACTCCAAAACCCAAATAATTATAATAAAAATAATATAATTCAAAAAATTACCAAAATTGGTCCAAGTGGTCTTCTGGTCATTAGGGATGTCCCATAATTTTCTTAAGGATAGAAACTTTCCCTTGGTCATGTTATTAAATTTTCCTTAAAAATTCTTATTTTCCACCAAAAATAATTATAAATAAATTAAATATAGAAAAATCACATTTTCTCCTCTAATTTCTTGATTGACATATGAGTGAAGTTACATAAAAATTTCAAATTCATTTAAGCTCAATTTAGTGAGTTATGGAATTAGTAAGTTTAAAGGGCAAAATAGTAATTAAAATTTTAACCTATAATTAAAAATTTTAGGTTTAATTAAAAGGGTGGGTAAAATATTTGATATTAAGGTGATTTTGGATGTTTGAAACTTAGGAATTTAAAAGGGTAGAAACCTACCAAATAATTTGAAAGTAATTAAAATAAACCTTAATTAAATAATTAATTAAACTTGGAAGAATAATAAAAAAATTAGAATTATTAAAATAGGGATATTATTAGGAAGAAATTTATTCTTTAATCTAAGAATCCCTAAATTAATCACCTCAATAATATTTAATTCCTAATTAAAATGATAATCCAAATTCAAAATTTAAAATGCTAAAAGACTTAATCATTAAATTAAATTAAAATTAAAACATTTAAATTAAATCCTTTTAAAATTTCAATTAAATTAATACTTTAACAATTAAAATTAAACCATCCCTAAAGCATAAAAAATAAAATATTAAATTAAAATAAAAAAAATTAAATTAAATTAAAATTTAAATTAAATTAAAATTAAAATTAAAACCAAATTAAGATTAAAATAAAATTAAATTTAAATTTAAATTTAAATTAAATTAAATTAAATTAAATTAAATTAAATCACATTAAATTAAATTAAATTAAATAATAAAAATAGTAAATAAAATCAAGTTAAAATAAAATTAAAATTAAACTAAATAAATAAAATTGAATTAAAAATTAAAACTGAAACTAAACCAAATTAAATTAAATTAAATTATATTAAATTAAATTGAATTAAATATAACATCACTTAAGACATAAAGAATTTAAAAATAAATCTAAAACAACTTGAACACTATTCCAAACTTAAAACCATTAATCAAAATAAAATTGAATTACAAATCACTTGAACATCGATTTGCCCTCAAAAGCTCTTGTTGTCATAACTCCTAAATGAAGTGTTAAGTGAAGTGTCACTTCACTCATAGGATATTCAAATGTCCTAGTTCACTGAGCAAGATAACAAAACTTAAACTCTTGGATGATTGATTCATCGTATAATTAAATTCTCTTGGACTTAAAATAATCCTAAAAAGTATTGAAAAGATGTTTAAGATTTGTCTTAAGCACTTCCTCAATATGATAGAATATTTATAAGAACAATTGAGCTTAATTGTTCTTTGATGAAGAAAATCGTCCTCAAACCAAAACACAAGAACCTAGACGTCATAGGAGATGACTAGCTATAGGATTAGGAACTTAGTAGAAAACCATAATTCTTCCCTTAGACCTAGGAACTTGTTTTAAATGCTTAAATATTTTAAATTGTGTTTAAGTGCGCCTGGGATGACGGAAAGACCCTCCAGGTGCGCTTTTATTTTATTGCAATTTAAATTCTTGCAATTTACTTTATTGCAAATGCACTTACTTTTCTTGCATGATAAACAACTGTTGCATGAAAATCCACACCTTTAGGATAGTCCCTAAAACCAAAACCAAAACTAAATTAAAAGTCATTTCAAGATAAAATTCACCGCCACAACATTTCAAAATATAAAACAACTCAAAATTTAATCACAAACAAAACAACAAAACTACAATTATAACTAAATTAAAACGTCTTGTTGGATGATCGGGAATACCTCGGATGATGTAACCTATGTGTTGCTAACGGGATTTCCCACGGTCTAAATGAAAGTGTGGAACTCATTTAGTTGAGTTTAGCAAATTCATCTGGACTAAGTGAATCCGATAAAAATAACGATGCCGGAAGGATGGAACCGTGGGATCTTAACCGGTGTTGTTATAATCAACTTTAAGATTTGTTTTAATTAAAACATAAAAAAAAACACTTGGACTTTAAGATTTCTAAAACCAAACTCTTCTCTTCTCTTTTAATTACAATCTTCTAAAACTAAACCCTCTGCAACAACAAGGAGCTCGGAGCATAGTGGGCAGCACGGCTATCGTCATCAATGAAAACCCGAGTCTACTTCAAGCAAAACTTTCTTAGAACTAAATAACCAAGCCATAGGATTTCGAGGTAGTTTGCCTAGTGTAACATAAATCCTCAATCTTTTGTTAGGCATTTGCATTGTAAATTAAACCCTAACCGGTCTTAGGACTCCGAGGTAGTCGTTTGGTACGACATAAACCCTCACATCTTCGAGGCTATTTGTATGGTCAAGTCATACGAATATAAGTCCTAATTAATTAAAATTGGCAAGATCAAAACATTAAATAAATATTAGGACTTTCCTAAATTCAAGCTAAATAATAGGATAGTCGGGAAATTACCGAAGTTCGCTTCGAATCTGTAATTTCTCCTACCTTTCTTCCTTTGAATTCCCAAAACAAAATGTTCCAAACTTGATCCATTCCCTATTGAAATTCCAAAATTCAATCCCTTGAAAACTTAAACTTTGAGAATCTTGAGAGCAGAACTACTGATTATTATCGAGAGTTTTCTTAAGTGATTCCCGTTACTTAAGATATAATTAACTATAGGGGCTTGCCCTTATAGAGAATTTTAAGAACCCAGGTAATATAAACCCTGTTTAATTCATTTATATTAAGCAAGCGAATTTGTCGGCTTATAAAATTGGTTCGCAGACCAAACGGATGTGACAAATCTTCTAGTTTATTTAATCGAGCCCTATCACCAAACAGTGTGTCTATTCTTCGGGATAGATACACGGTTTGTGATGCGGTGCTCGTTTATATAAACTATCTGGGATGTGAGGTCGGTTTGATTTCATATCTTAAAATTATTTTCAAAATCAAATACTACTTTTCAAATTATTTATTTAAATTAAATTTAAAATTCGCCGACAATTTCTGTAGGCGACCCCATTTTCAAAATAAAACACATAACCAAAAATAAGCCGTACATTTCCCTCTACTCCTACAACTCTTTTGAGAAGAATCCCTAAAAAAACAACACTAAACACCAAACCCTAGACTCTAAACTCTCTCCAAAGACTTCCCTTTCACTCACACACACTTTTCTTCACTTAAAATGACACACACCCACTAATTTCTAGCATCCAAAACTAGTTAAATTTTTCTAGGAACGAATTTCCCAAGAGTTGTCATAAGAATCCCTCTAAAAATTGTCCAAATACATTGAATTTGGCCTCCATCGAAATTGGGCGTCGTCAGCGCTGGATATAGTGCCCTCTTTAATTCCTAGCTCTCTGGAAAAATGCACTGTCGGCGCCGATTTGGGCGATGTCGGCGCTAGAACATCGAAAATATGGTTTTGCCTTTTTTGCTCCAAATTCATTCATTTTCTCTTCTTTTTGCTCCATTTGCCTAAAATCATCATACCTGCAACAAAGCATGAAAAATACCTTCCATTAAAATGCAATATCACAAAAAATGAGTACAAAATATATATGAAAAATCAAACATATTTTTGGTGCATCAAAATCTCCCAAACTTGGCTATTACTTATCTTCAAGTAATCTTTTTAATCCATAAAAATATGGCTCTTTGTAGTGAACTTTACTTAATGATTACTATGATTTTTGATTTAAATGAATATAATTACATGGTTTTTAGAAAGATTTTCAATAACCTTGTTCAAAATTATAGGTATAAGAACACTTAGTAATCAATTCTACGAGTTCTAGTCTCCTATTTATTTCAAGAATAATCATAATTTGTCACATTAAGGGTGCTTCGAAGTATCATATGAAAAAGAAGTTTATGAAACTCTATTAGTAAGGATTCTAATACTTTATTATAAATTCAGAAATGTAATTAAGCACTTTCTTTAAGTTGATTCAAGTGAAGATAATTTTTGATTAGACATCTCCTCAAGCTTCTTCTCACATATACTTCTATTTTTTCTTTTCTTTTTTATTTTAGGACTGCTATTCAATCCTCCCACTCTCTTTTTTTTTCTTTTCATGTGAGGATTACTATATCTGGATAGCCTTTAATAATTTTAAACTTCACTATCCTCTTCCTAAAGTTGGAACTTGAAACATTTCTTTACTTTATAGATATATTAGCTTATTAATAATTCATCATAGAGTCATAGTATTTTCTCCTCACATAAACCTCTAAGACTCTTAATATTTCAAAAATACAATTTTCTTTACTATAGATAATTAACTATAATCTAATCCTCTTATACTAATTATCTTAACCCACAAAGTTAACCTTCATTACTAAAACTTTCATTCAAACCTACTATGATATTTAAAATAAAAAATTTAGTAATCTAAAGTTAAGCTCATCTACTTCAATTCATGTTAAGATAATTTTGAAAATATATTTTATTAAGAAAAAATAAAAGTTCATTCATTTTTTTCCTCCCTTAAACTTAAGTTTTTCATTGTATAACAAATTACCAAATGAGAGAGAAAAATAAAATGTAAACTTGCCTTTTTGTGTCGCTTTTACTACAACTTTTACATACCAACTTGAATTTCAATACAAATTAACTACGATAAAATTATAATCTCTACAAACAACTAATACACAAAAAAAAAAAAAACTAACAAAAAAATCAACATAACAATAACAGGCATAGAGTATACTACACTACCAATCATCATCTCGTCCTTCTTCTGCTCCTTTCTTAGGCTGGTATGGAATGTAGCGGGGGCAAGTAAGAAATATCACACCTGTTTCTCCCCTCATAAATCTCATATGAGCATCATGATAAGAAATATCATATTCCACTCTTCTCCTCCGATAATCATCAGTGATGCTATGTATTGCTTCCAAACCATTCATTCTACTATGAAGCCTTGTAATATCATCTTGTTGTATCATCAGCCGCTCCATAACATAAGAAATAATAGAAGTTCACAAGGTAAAACTTATGTGATATTGAAAAATTACAAGTGCTCTCCAACATCTGACAATCACGAAACCAGACATTGCAGTCACTGTCAACCTTATGTGCCAACATATGCATCAACTTCAATCTATCACAAACAACTACGACAACGCTTACAATGCTACCTCAAGGGTACATGGGACTTTTGACTTACCCTTAATCATTCGCCATTCACCCTTCAAACCTACTCTGATTCCAACTAGGCTGGGGACTCGGCTAATCGAAAATCTATTACGGGCTTCTACACCTTCTTTGGTAATACTCAAATCCCGTGGACTATCAACAAAAAAACTACCGTTGTCCGCTTGTTGACAGAAGCCAAATACTGAGCCTTCGCTTCAGCAACAACTGATCTCCATTTGCTTCGCCGACTTCTAATCAAGTTTGGAGTTGTACAAGACTCACCAACCAACTCTTATGGGACATCTCTGCAATGGCTAACGCAAATAATCAGATCTTCCACGCATGCAAGAAGCATATCAAAATAGACTATCATTTTACCCAGGAAAACATACTACCCGACCACCTTTGCTTACACTTCATACATAACGGGACCAACCGACGAACATTTTTTCACTAACCACTTGGTAAAAGAGCGCTTCAACCTTCTTAAGTCCAAGTTTCAAGTCCTCGACAAGGCCCATCAACTTGCAGGAGGATAATATCCATAACCATTTTCAGATACAGAGATTGTGGCCTGCCTCTATAGCTTTCGTAGGACCATGTATTCTAGAATAAGTTCCTGCTATCTATATATAGAGGATGTAACTCACGCAAGGACTTCGATGGAAATCTATAGCTTCTTCATATATGCAATATTTGTTTACCTTCCCATCTCATCTACTGCTTCTACTTTTATGTATTTCTCGCTACTTCTTCAGTTTGATGGCTCTTATAAACTTATTTTATTCGTATGAGATGAGCTTTGGATTAAACTACGATTCAGTTAGTTTATTTATTTATTTATTCAGTTTTTTTTATTACTATAACATATTGTGTGGAATGTAATAAATAAATAAATAATAAAATGATTCCGAAGATACTTAGCTTAGTATCATCATTAACCATATAATTCTGGTTAGATAAAATAATTAAATAAATAATATACTAAAAAAATAAAACAAAAAGAAACCGTATAATTCTCATTAATCTTCATTTGTAGACATTTACTTTGTTTTTTTTAAATAGCTGAAATGCCATTAAAATTATCAAAATTATTTTCTCTGATCCGGCAGGATGCTTGAAACGACCTGATCGGGACCAATTTGGGGCATTTTGGGCTCGACCCTATTCCTTGTGCGTATGTATATGCTGAGTCGGGTCTGTTCAGGCGTGTCTTGCAGCTGGCATCCCACGTAATAAAAAGATGGTTTTATTTTAGCGCTCAAGGGAGACGGAGAAGCCGCTGAGGACATTAAAGAACCGACAAAATTACAATGCTTTAAAACTATTGATATTGGCGCCAAACAAGCACAGCCGCATCTCACGCTCCCAAAAGAGCTCTTCAGGAGGTGGGCAGCCCAGGATCTTTATGTACTGCTTTTCGGCCCTACACCTAGCCGATGTGGGACTAAATGTCCGTGACAATCTCCTCCACCCAATCACGTGACGCCTCGTCACTGGATCGGCTCCACCGGGGCCCTACACCGTGGAGAGTCCCCATAACCTAGGCGAGCGATCTCGCTCCGATACTCACTCGTCACGCTCCCAAAAGAGCTCTTCGATAGGTGAGCGGCCAGGATCTTTATGTCATTGCTTTTCAGCCTCTACACTATCAGATGTGGGACTAAATGCCCGTGACACGCAGCTGGAAACCAATGACCATTGTTGATTATATGAATATTTTTAATTTATAAGAACTTATAATTCTTTGGTGATTTAATAAATATGTACGTCATTGATGTTGATATACTAATATTTTAGTCTTATAGGAATATCACCCACACAAAAAATAAAATAAAATAAAATAAAATAAAATAAAATAAAAACTGACACAGAAAACAAGAAGAGTGTTTATGCGGAAAAACAAAAAGAGTTAAATTAATCGTGGAATTAGGTTTAATTGAAATGATTTTACTATGTAGATATATATTACATATAGTGCTGTCAAAACGATTCATTGTTCACTAATAGTTTGAGTTCGGCTTGTTAAGAATCTCATATTCGATTCGTTTGCTAAGAAAACAAATAGAACACAAATATTTCTTTATGCTCGATATATAAACCAGCCGAACAAGAATATAGATTTGTTAATTCGTATTCGGTTCATTTTAGCATGAAATAATTAAATTAAACACAGACACAGATATATATATATATATATATATATATATATATAATATTAATTTATAATCAATTAAAATTGTTAATTAAAAAACAGAGTAAATATATATTAAATTATATTTAAATGATGTTTTAATATAAATAAAAAAAATTAAATATCGCCCCTATCTTTAACATCTTATGGCTACGTGACTAGGGTTGTTAAAACGGCTCATTGTTCGCGAAAAGCAAGTGTTCAAATGAGCAAAACACGAACAAATTTTTTGTGTTCGATCTAAGTGAACCAAACACGCCAGTGTTTTTTAAGTGAGCCAAAGAGGAGCTGAGCCCGGGCTTGCTCGTGTTCAGCTTGTTTACACTCTTAGTTACATATTTTAACAACCTTTGATTAGCCGGAAGCAATATTATAGGGCAAAGTTGTGCTTTTAACTATGGGGGTGGTAGAAATTGCAAAGGAAGTAGTTGCAACCCAGGTGCTATAAAGAAAAGCTGGCGGTAGAGGCTTAGTGCCATAAAATCTGATGCCATCATTGGCAGTAGCGATAGTGATGGTGATTCGTATACAGATGTCTGCTAATGGCAACAATGATATCTCGGGGATGGCGTTAGTGGTCCGATGTCAAAAACAATGGCGGCTATGTGGTAGTAGTCCGTCGATGGCCACTCTCAAACTGTGATGGTCTTGTGGTGATAATGGTAGTCTAATAACGGGTGGGCAGGGTTTTCCCAGTGATGGTTGCCACACAATGGCGGAGATTAGGTATTGATGGTCCAACGACGCGCATCAATGGTGGTGGTGGGGGTAACGAAAATGGTGGTTTGGTGGTTGTCGAGCTGTGGCAATGGTAGTCTGATCGGTGGAGCGACTAATAGGCTGCAGTCCGGTGGTAGTGAAGCTCAGGAACCCTCAATGGCTTATAACTTATCCAGCTTTCTCTTTCAGGTTCAGGTTCCCCTTTATAAAGACACTGGGGGTCTATTTATAGAGTTTGTGATAGGTATGCTCTGTAAATATCACATAAAACTGAACCACTTTATCAGACAGCCCAGAGTGATCACTTTGATCAGATGATATTTTATAAGCATTTAAGTGTCTTAATGATATCAAAATTAAGTGAACTTGAGCTTGTTGGATTCAACTCATTGAGAAGCACAATTTGACTATAAACTTATTAGATTTCCAGATCATTTAGCCCACAAAAATATAATTTTTAAAACTTTTAATTATATTTTAAGTGCATTGTGTATGCCCAATTGAACTCAGGCAGAATCACTTTTCATTTCATCTCAATCTTCTCCCTAAGACACTTTACTATATCATAAATCAGAGTGCAGACATTTCCAAATTTGATTTTTGAGACATTTGGTCAAAATGTGCCCTGAGATTCACACAGATCAATACGATTTTTTATGTATGTATAATTACCTCTAACTTCATACGTCTTTGTCAGGACATTGAAAATACATCCCATGTTTTTGAAGAATAATGTGACATAAAATAGTGATCTTCAAAGAAATGTGAGATGCAGCTGCTCCTTTGGTGTTATCACAAAACTTCTCCTAAAGCCCACGACTAATGAAATTTTATGGATCAACCTCCAACCCCTCTAAGAACTTTATATTCCAACAATGTTCCTTCCATCACCATGAATTGGCATTTTCTTAATTCAAAACAAGTGGGTCTACTAACACCTCATCAATAAATTGGTTAGATTCTCTAGGCATGAGTTGAAAGAAGGACCAAAAACAAAAAAAAAATCATCCATAAATATCTTTTCTTTTCTTAAGCAGATTAGGAAAAATGGGCATCATACAGTACTAGAGGAAAAATGGGCATCATAGTGCTAGAAGGTGTTGGCGCATTGCATAGTTCAAAGGGTATCCTCCAAAATGCAAAGGTCCTATAGAGGCTCATGAATGAGGTCTTATCTTGGTCCTGAATAGCCATCTAAAAAAATTGAAGAAAGGGTGGCGTGTAGTATGTCTAACATGTGGTCACGAAAAGACAGTGGAATGTGATCCTAGTGGTAGTTTTTATCTTCATATAATCAATAAAAATCTTCCACATAGTGATATTTCTTGTGGGTATTAACTCATTATTCTCATTCTTCACCACTGTAACTCCTCCTTTCTTAGAGACATAGTGAAGTACACTTATCCGGGCCCTATCTGAGAAGGGGTAGATAATTCTTGTATCCAACCACATCACTTTCTCCTTCCTCACTGCCACCTTCATAATTGGGTTAAGTCTTCTCTACGGTTTAACCTTGTGTATTTATTCTCCTATATCATAATTTTATGCATATGCAGGGAAGGGCTAATACATTTAATGTCTATTATAGTCCAACTAAAGGCTCTCCTAAATGTCCTCAAAACTATCATCAGTTTATTTTCTTAAAACTTACTCAGCTCCAAGGAGATACTCAATGGAAGTGCATATGGCTCTCTTAGGTGGATATACTTCAAGTGCTTAGGCAAGGCTTTTAATTCCAAGTCAAAGGCTTCTTCTATGGTAGACACTAAAGGCTTGGTAGAGGTAGTGTCTAAAGTTTTAAAAGTGTCCCTAATAACTTTAGAGATATCCTACTCATCCTTAGGGTCTTCACTGTCACCCTAAATCAACCCATGCTCTACTGGATCAACTTTAAAAGTTCCTTGAAATTAGCTTATAATCAACTCATCCACAAATTCTAACCTATAAAATGAACCATCACTATAATCTTAGGTTATTTAATCGATTTTAAAACATTAAATGAAACCTCTTGATCTTTAAAACTCATTTTCAATTTCTCCTTTTAAACTTTGATCATCGTCGTACCTGTGTCTAGAAAAATTCTTCCTAAGTTTATTGGAATCTCCTTATCTCCCTCAATGTCTAAAACTATGAGTTTTACAAAGAGATAAATTTATCCACTTAAACTAAAACATGCTTTATAACCCCCCTAAGGTAAGTCAAAGATCGGTCAGCAAGTTGAAGTTTTACAGTGATAGGGTGTACTTCTTCTAATCCTAATATCCTAATTTTGGATAAGGGTACACGATCTATACTATCTTCTAAGTCAGATAGAGCTTTCCCGAAATTTTTTTTATGGTACAGGGGATGGTAAAACTACCAAAGTCCTTAAGTTTCTAAGGGAGATTCTTCGGGATATCAGCACTACACTCCTCACTCAGCGATACGGTTTCAAAGTCTCTTAGCTTCATTTTCTTATTGAGAGTGTATTTAACGAATTTGACATAACTATGCATTTATTTTAAGACGATTGAAATGAAAGTTAATTTTTAATTTCTTAAACTCTTTCAAAAACCTCAAAATATCAAGGTTCTGTTTTTGAAGCCTCTAGGAAATGGTAAGGTGGTCTTTCTAGTTCCTTCTTAGGAAGGGAGTCTGATTTTTCTTAGCTTTCTTTGGGTATTTTCTGAGTCTTTTGAGCTTATGGTTGGTTTCTTCCTATGTGGGTGATTTCATATTTACTTCTTCCAGCATTTTCCTACTTCTTAATTTAATATGTTTAACATTTTCATTTTCTTTATCATTGAGCTTCACTTCAGTATTTATAGGTAAGGTAGTTTATGGTCTGTTTCTCAATATGTTGCTTCCCCATTTGCATCACAATCTCTTCCAATGGGAACTTCTCTTAAAATTGTGTGTTTGAAGTGAATCCAAGTGAGTATGGTGATCTAGGGTTGCCACTATCCTGATTATATCAATTGTCTAATTGATTATATTGGTTGTTCCCCACCCCTAGGCCCTTACACCTTAGTTACTATTATTCCAGTTAAAATTATGGTGGTTCTTCCAGCTTTGGTTGTAAGTGTTGGTATATGGGTAATCGAACATATTGAATATGAGTTCTTGGATTCTACAATCAAAACAATAGGATGTACTGGTTTTCCATAAATATTATTGTCTATTACTGATGATCCTAGTGCTTAATTCAACCTAAGATTATCAAACTTCAAAGAGACAGCAACTTGTGATGTCAAAATTGCTAACACATCTGTATCATGAACACTAGCTATCTTTCTAGGATTATCTCTTTCCATGACCATTAATATCTATTTGTCGCTATTCCATCAATCATTGTATATGCCTCCTCAAATGGTTTAGATATGAGCAATGCCCTACTAATGTAACTATTATGAACATATGAGATCCTACCAGCCTATTATAAAAGGTTTAAATTGTGAGCCAATTGGATAAAGCATTGTGGGAACATTTCCTAGGGACCTCCTTGAATTTTTAACAGACTTCCTAAATTGAATCTCTTCTAGGTTGGTAAATGAGGTGGTATCATTTTTATGTTTAGCCATTTGAGATGGAAGCGAGTATCTTGCTAGAAATTTTTGGGCTAGTTCGTTCCATGTGGTGATATACGCCAAGGTTTAGGGCTTGAGCCACATTTTAGCCTTATCTGTATATTAGAAAGTGAAAATTCTAAGCCTAAAAATATCATTGGAGACACCGTTATAGTGAAATGTAGCACATAGTTAAAGGAGACTCGCTAAATGATGGTTAGGATTTATGTTGGTAATCCTCAAAATTGGTTGCTTTGTGCCATCTGAATAACATGTCTTAGTTCAAAAGATGGAGTTGATAAATGAATTTCTTCTACGGAGGGGTTGAGTAATTCTCTAAATGGTCTAGGCCTGCTATGGGGTGTTGGTGTGTTGTGCTCTTCTCGATGTCAGTTTGTCTTCTCTTCTAATTTGTTTTTGAGACTTTTTAATTTTTTTAATTTTCATAAACATTTTTGTAGTTAGGATTTTTAGGGCACTAGTTATAAAATTCCAGTCTTATGCATACAAAAAGAGATTTCTAGGGAAGTGACAAACTATAAAATATACACATTTCATGTAATCAAAATATTTGAACAAAGATACATAAACAAAAACGTGCTAAAGTTAAAAAAAACATAGCAATTCCTAATTTTCACACTTTTGAAAGAATAATAAAAATATGCAATAATTTCATAGTAAAACAAGAAAGACATAGTGAAATATTTTTGTATTTATTTAGCCCGAAAAATAACAATTAAATTGTACTAATCCTAAGCCCTAATTATTTGACCAAAGTTTTTCTAAATTGTGATTCAACATTGCTCCCCATTAATGGTGGCTAAAAATTGATATGGACCAAATGCAGTGAAGCACTAGCATATCACACAAGTATATGTGTCATACAAGTAGTATGTAAATCCGAGTTCGTGTATCGACCTCACATTGAACGAGCTAAAGTCCAAAGTGCAAAACTTATGGCTTACTAGTTTTGAACTTAGATTGAATGTACTAAGCTTTTGAATTTTATTAAAGTGGCCATTTTTAATTTTTGAAATTGAACAATCCTAGGTTAACAAGGACAGAGAGTTTTAGAGTTTTTAAATAGATAAAAATTTTTCCCCTGAATTGGTTTAGCAGGAATTTTTGTTCGAGTTGGTGATTCAACTAGTAAGTGAAAATCGAGAGCAACACTCTTCCTTATTCTCTTCTGGGCATTTAAGAATGTTTGGTAATTATATATACGTAGTCCCCTAAATCAAGCGATTAACTCAGGATATCACATCTCTCTAAATGATTGCACTAATATTTAGACAACATTTCTATTCCTAAATTAATGCGTGTAAACATAATCGTTCCACTATGAATTATTTCAAATCTCAACGTTCACGATGAGTTTTAACATTTTAACTGTACATATCAAAAGAAAGTTATCTACCTAAAATATTCTACTTTTTCATATACATTTTTTGCTCATTTTTTATAATATTGTGCTTCATGAAAGGTACTTTGAATGTTTTTGGTTTCAGGTATAGAAAATGGAGTTTTTTTGAAAAAGGAGTTAAAATGGGGCAAAAAGGAGTCATGGTGCAAGTGGCGCCTAAGCACAAGAATATAGAGAGCCTAGTGCCTAAGCACCATATCCGGCGCTTAGGCACCAATGACGATTTTCTTTGGTAGTTCAATGAATTTGGATAAATTTTGAAGCGACATGTGATGTGACTCTTGGTGGATTTTAAAAATTATAATATGAAGATTCTAAAGAGTCTTTTGGGGTGGAAAAAAATAGAGAGGATAGGTGTAGTTTCAAGTCTTTGTTTTATGTTTTTTTTTTGAAAATATTGAGTCTTTTGAGTCTTGTAAGATGATTTTAGAGTTTTTTTCAAAGGAACATCAAAATTTTCTTGGGGAGAATTCTGAGATAAGCATTTTGTGTTCCTTTTTTAGTTTTCCTTCATTATGTAAACTTGATCATATATACAAATTCTTATGTTTTTGTGTTATCTCCATGAATTTTGAGTAGTTTTTTTTCTTTCCATTATGATGAGAATTAATCATGTGTGGGATTATAATGGTTTGAAGATTTTTTTTATTCCAAAATTATGATAATATTTTCACCGGTTCTTAATTTACCTTGCAAACCGGTCATTCGTAATGTTAAAATCCATTGCAAAACATAATGATCCGGGAGGGCAATGATTACACACAACTAGTGAATACTACATTAACCCTTAGGATGGGAGGAGACTTAGACCGGGAGGGGTGTAAATAAATAGAGAGATAAGTTTCGATGGGCATACAATTGGTGATTATAGGGTGACAGGCTAAAACTTTAACCAATTCGATCTTGAATTTGGAACCTTAGGACCGGTTAGTCCTATAGAGAGGGAATAATGGGTAATCTGGAAGTGAGAGACTAGAACCTACCTAGTATAACCTGAGAGATTTTGGTACTTAACTTTAGATTAGCCAATATTCTTAATGCACTTGGAAGAGGATGAAGAATGAGTCATATTTGCCACTAAATCACATTTTAACCTTTAAACATTCAATTCATACATTGATTATGATCTCATTGTAAAGGAGAAATACTTTTACTAAACTTGAACATTTCTTAGTTACACTAGTTTTAAAGAAATTTCCAGTTTTTTTTTAATTTTAATAATATAATTAGTAGGTTTTTAATTACTTCTTATCACTTATAATTTCAACATGATTTCTTGGATAATTTTTTTTCTTTTTAAATAGAATTTTGGTAAGCCTATACATTGAGTTTCTCCTTTCCTGTGTGATTGATACTGTGTTTTAAAAGAAAATCCTATATTACTAGAAACGATATGTATACTTGCGTGTTAACCCTAGTTTGTAGAATATTAATAATATTCTAAATTTTATATCATCTAATTTATACACACTAGCTGCTAAATATAAATTGGGCCAAGTTTTTGGCTCGCTTTTGGAAATAAAATATCTACGTTATTACGGGTCAAGTTAGTATGTTACGCACTAAAGGTTAAAACATCACCCCATGAAAAATTACATGAAATCACACAAGAAGGTTCTTACTTATCATTGCTAAACAGCTAATCCATGGGAGAAAAGAGAAAACTACTCACAAATCATGCTTATAAATAACAACATCAATATTTTTTGAATTAAACAGAAAATAAAAGAGCTTAACATATAACACAAAATTAAATCTCATAGTTCTTTGCAAATGTATCTCCTTCCTTTTCCAAATAAAATTTTGAAGTTGGAAAACACAATTTCACACTTAGAATTCTCTCAATCTCTCCTCACCTCACTCACTTGGATATAAATTTATTACTATGCTTCTTCTCCTCACTCTCGTGCATTCAGAATATAAACAATGTTCAATTTCCATTAGCTCTAAATAGCATTTAAAGTTTCCATAGCAAATTAACACCTGTGAACCACCAAAACTTCCAATTCATGTGTGCCAGTGCCTAGGCGCTAGTCTGTGGAATCAAGGCACTGGTCATTGGCATGTAGGGTTGCAATCGTGGTGCCTACGTTGCACCTTTTTTTGGTTAAAATTTTAGAGCACTAGGTGCCTAAGCACCCAAATGTAGCATCTGGGCACTACTTTTTCAATCCTAACTTCCCATCTTCTCTATATTTTCAACAAATTTGGATGTCCTTGAGCACCTTGGTACTTCGCTTCAACACCAAAGCCAAGCACCTAAGCGTCATCCCTTTTCTTGGCTTTTTTCCCTTGGTTCTTCAGCTTTAATGAATCATGGACCCAAAATCCTACAAAACACATCACAAATACCTTCCAATTGTATAAGATTAACCAAAAAGAAATTAAAAAAATCATGAATGAGCAAATTTTGCTATACACATTCATTTCCAATTTTTTTTAGTTCTTTTTGCATTATTTTTTAAATCTAAAACAAATATATGATCAAAAGATTTTTGAGTTCACAAAAATTTTTGAATTATATCAATTTTTGATATTTATCCTCTTTTAACTTATTTTAAAAGGGAAATTTATTTATTTATAAAAAATAAAGATTCTCCCTCTAATTTTTTTTCCTTTGTCCCCCTAGTTTAAGCCTATAAATATTATCATTGAGGTGCAATAGAGGATATACCACATTTCGTTTTGTCTCATATTCTAGAATATGAAGCATAGGCTTTTCCTTGTAAATTGAAATGGTTGGTTGTTCTCATTGCATGATGTTTGCATTATGTCTTCTTGTCTGACACATATTTTTGGTGTTATGGGACAGTATTTTCTAATATAAATATTCTCGTGACTAAAAATGTTGATGAAAACAACTTCAACATGTATTAAGCTCAAATACCTCAACTTCCAATGAAGATATCAGAACTATACCATATCACAAAAAGGATCACACAAGCATGTACAAAACGTCAAATTTATCTAGGGAAGACATCCATATTATTTGGGTTATGTGCGTAAATTAATAACACGAAAATTGTGGATTCTTAAATAAATTACAAAAAAATAATAGTATAAATAAGAAAAAAAGAATCCTATATAACGCTCACGCATATGAGGAGAGATAAGAAGATTGACCACCTTGCATATGTCCAAGAAGCTTGAGGAAAGTGAATACACCTCTAGGCATCATGTGGGTGAGAAAATATTTGATACTTCATTCTCTTTCTAGTGAGCCTCTTAGGTTCTGCTTTAGAGAGGTTATGTAAGGTTGATGTTAGAGGGCACCTATTAGGTTAAATTTACTTTTCTTGTGATCCCCAATTAATCCATGAGCGAAATCCCCTATCCTTAACTCTAAAATCCTATATAGCAAGGATTGCTGCAATATTGAGGTTGTATCAATGATTTCATTCTTTTTTATGAAAAGAATGAAGTCTCTTTGAGTCTAGGAATGAAGATCCCATCAATATCTTCATTCCTCGGACTATGAAGGTTTCCCTTTCATGGAATCCCTTCAAATTGGTTGATGCGATCGAAGGCGGGCCTTTTTATCACCTAGAGTGGATAAGATGTTCGGTACACCTCTCCATCACAAGCCAAAGGACCTATGTGAGATCCATATAATGAGCTTGGTTTTCTATCGGTTTGTCGGGTTTCATATTTGCATGTGCCCACGACATTTGCATGTATATCATGTCATTAAACATGTCAATTTCATGTGTCATTCTGATCGATCAAAAATCCTAACTTGATCAACCCTTTAAGCCTGTAACACCTAGTCTACCACACTTGGTCAATCCAATGGGCCAATTGGTGAACCTCATTCGCATGAAGAATTGTATGCATGTGTCTTCACATTACTTGCATGTCATTGCTAAGTTGCTCGAATTCACACTTATTTATGCATAAAAATATATTTTTGAAAGATCTGTGATATTTAAAAACTATTACATGAAAAAAACAAGTTTTGCCTTTAGCACTTGATTGTACTTGGTGTCATGTTGAGCACCGGCACTTGCGGTATCACCACACACATATGTTACAATATGTGTGTGGCTTGATACTTGCTCATCTTTGTGAGTGGTGACTGACATGTAAAGCCCATCAATGTGTAATTTTCCTAAATGGAAATTATGCTGCCTCACTTCCTATGACATCACATTTGAATGCCATAGATAATTTCATGTTGTGTACTTGACATGGATCACTAAACTCTATATAGTCATTTAACCCATTAAGTGCACAATGTATGAGTGCACTTTTATGTATGGCTCTAACCAAGTTTGAACCATATCATCTTGCACTTTGTGTGTCTTGTTGCATGTATCATAAGCCAAGTAATTTCTATTAACATGTATGTCAACATTCCTCACATTCATTGAGTACATTTTTCACTTGGATGAGTTATTTAGTAGCCTCTTAAACAATATGTAATTTCTCTTGCGGTGGCATACACCCAATGCAGTCAACTTTTGTATGTCATATGACTGTGGCATTCCTGCTTTTGCACTTGCATGATCATTACTCTGCCTATTGAAATACATTGTAATCATTCGTACCCTGATCAAATGATCGATGCGTTGAGCTATTTTCATGTTGCATGTGCATTACCCGTGTTATGATGGCTAATCATGTGCATTAAATAAGTGACTCGTTGCTGGTCACAATTTTTTGGCTACCATTGCTCACAAGTTATTTTTGAAGGGCAATGTAAATTACTGTATTTGTGACTATAACATATATGAATGTGCTAAGATTCCAATGGCACTAACATATGTCACCTCACATGTTATGGGTTCACCTTTAATAGTTTGTTATATTTTTTTAAATTATGCTATTAACAAAGTTATGTCATATGTGTGGTCAACTCTTTTAAAACTTTATTTGGGTGATATACAATTAGATCACAAGCATATATAGGATGGGCCAAATTTCGGCAGGTCCGTTAAAGTCATACACTTGGACTTTACCCTGCACTTCACACACACTTAAGCTTATGTGACTAGGACACTTTAATATAGATGCTTGCGAGACTAGTGTTATAGTGTAGTTAAGCTTTGACATGTCTAACTATCATTCCTTATTTTGTACCCTAGTCAGCCATTTTTGTGTTGCCTTTGTGTGTTTGCTGGGTGTGGCAAAGTGCACTAGTATACTTAAGGGAAGTCTTCTAACAAGGATTCATGTCCAAAATAAAAATAGAGGAGCATTAATAATTAAAGCTAACACTTTTTACAGGTGTCAGTTAGATATACTCCCGTTAGGCAAGACTCATTATGTGGAACTAGGTGACGTCCTTATTTTAGACTTCTTACATTGTACTTTTAATATTCCTAAATAGACTCTCTTTTGCAGGTCATGTCCTTTTTTTAGACTTCTTACATTGTACTTTTAATATTCACTTACTAGAGTATGTATAAAAAATAAGGTATGGACACAGGTTCTGAGATGCATGATGGTGGAACTAGGTGACGGGGACCATGAGCAGTTGCTTATGTCACGTACATTAATTCTGAAAACCCTATTTAATCTTCCATTATTATAAACCCAATTTAACAACACCATGACAAAAGTTCTCTATAGAGGCAAGCCTCTATAGTTAATTAAAACTTAAGTGACCGAAGCCGCTCAAGAATACTCTCGATTCATATTAATGGTTTTTGCCTTCAAGAATTTTAAAGTTTAAGTTTTCAAGACCGTACAGAGGAATATCAAATGGGAAAGATCAAATAGGAACAGTTATTTTCAGTCCAATGGGAGAAAACTAGGGGATGTTACGAATTCTGAGGAGAACCTTGGTCACTTCTCAGACTATCCTATTGGTTGACTTAAATTGTGAGGGGAATATTATTAGATGTTTCATTGTGTCAATTTTATTATATAGAGCTTACAATTGTATGGTGTCAATCAAATAATTGTCTGGAAGATAGGAGGGTTTATGTCATAACCAACAACAACCTCAAAATCCTAGAACGAGTTAGGACATAAATTGTACAACATGATTGTGTAAAAGCCTAAAGATAAGTTGAAGATTTATACTGTACTAGAAGGTCCAGCTCGAAGTCTTATAGCTTGTTGTTTAAGCTAAGGGAAGATTTTTTTTAATGTTATAAACTTCTTTTCCCTCTTCAGGATGTTCTTTTGCAGGTCCTCGTCATGCTACCCACAATATATGCTCCAAGCTCCTTATCGAAGTAGCAGTCCTAAGGTCTAAAGTTTCAAGAGGTTTTACCATTTATATGTCAAATTTGGTTATTTTTGTTGTTGTTGTTCAAGTGTGTTATTTTGGGAAATTTTAATTTAATTAGAGAAACACCGGTTAGGATCTCATGGTTCCCTCATTCTGACACCACTATTTTCTTTTAGATTATTAGTCTAAACAAGCTGTTAAGCTCATTTAAAATGGGGAAATGTTGTTAGCAGCCATAAGTCACCTCATCAAAGGGATTCTCATAATCCAAAAGGAGTGATTTAGGGTCGTTCGCTAGGTTTAAAAGTGTATGTTTAATTTTGAAAATGTGTTTTATTGTTTTTTGTTTTGAAAGTATGTAAATTTAATTTTGAAGAAGTTTATCTTAATTATGAAATTTGTTGTTTTATTTTTTGAAAGGTGTTTCAAGCAAGCCTGCATAATACATTAAAACAGTCATAAATTGTAGAAATAAAATGATAATAAACAAACTGTAAAAGAGTACTTGTCATCTTCTCATTGCTGCCACTGAAATGCTAGCATTCATAATCATGTATATATTATAAAGTCAACTACTAAGTAGCAATAAGCCTTAATGATTTAAGTTCATAAGAGACCTCAACTCATAACTTGGTGGGTTCCTAAAAGTTTTAAGGATGATCCTCTTCAACAATGCTTAAAAAGTTTAATTGCTCTTCAAAATACCCAAAAGCTTATAAAAGCGATTGAGGTATAACCCTAAAAAACTTTTAAGAATCCTTTGAACCATTTCGAGTTCATTTGAATTTATTATGTTGTTGAATAGATCGCCTAGAAGTTCATTTGGTTCTAGCTGTGCTCAATTTTTTTATATCTCATTTAACCCATGAGAGGGGGATAGAAAAATTTGAGCTCGTAGTGCTTTAGGGGTGTTAATCATGGTTTATCTCCCAACTAACCCTCAAGCATCATTAAATTAAACTTATCTCACTATAAAGCTCTTAAGATATTGGGGTAAATGTGCAATTTAGAAAATGTCATATCAAGAAGATTTAATTAAGAGATTAACCTATTGCTCAACCATTGGTTTGGGATTTTAAATTATTAGGTTATTGGCTTCCTAACTTATGTCCCAAACATTTAAATCTTCCAATTCAATTTGATCATACAATATTCAACAATTTAAATTATTACATTTTTACCATTCTTTTCTAAAAAGGAGGTTAATTGGTTTCTATCTCTTACCCTCTTGTTTCAATCACGTTAGAACATTGCTTAGGGTAAAATATTACCCTTTAAACCCTTAGCTTGACCTAAATTTTAATTAGGGGTAAAAGGGTGGAAATTACAATTTTTCCCCTAAGACTCTTATCGTCATAAAACTTTTAAATTAATTCAAATGGGCATGAAAGCTTGCTAACCTATCTTTAATTGATTAATTGAGGTAACAGAGAAGAAATCATATTTTTTATTTTTATTTTATTTTTTATAATTATTTTAATCTGAAAATAAGAATTTTCAAAGTTAATTAATTTTATCAAACAAGCTTAAGTTTTTATTTTTAGGAAAATTATTGGAGGTCCACCTAGGTTGAAAGACCACTTGTATTAAATTTCTTGATTATTTGAAGTATATTTTAATTTTTATAATTATTTGTTTATTTCGATAATTAATTAAATAGGAAATGTATCTTATCTTGAAAAACAATTTTAATCTCACTAATTTGAAGAAACTCAGAGAAATTTATTTTGTATTTTTCTTATATTTATTTTATTTTTCATAATTATTTTAGTGAAAAATAAGAAAAATACATATTCATGCATTTAAAAATTCATAACCTTATTTAGAAAAATAGGAAAATTATTTCAATTGATCCCAAGTAGTCAAGGAATAATAAGAAACATTTTAATAGATTTTTACATTTTCTTTGAATTTTAATTTTTTTTAAGTATTTAAATTTTGAAAAATAACTCAAATGAAATTTTTGTTTTAATAACAATTTTAATTTTCTTAGGTGCCCCTAGTCACAAGGATCCTGCCAAATCACTTTTTAAAATTTTCTTAAATGTATTTTATTTATTATAATCATTTTAGTGTAAAAATCCTATTTACCTTGAAAAATCCACTTTGATTGTTAAATCAATTCATATTAATTTAAAATTTTTATAGAGGGTTAATATATTTAATTTATTCACTATGAACCAACTTTTATGATTTTTTTTTAATTATATTTTATTTATTTAATTTTTTATGAATTTTAATGCTTAAATGAAGAAATTGTGTTTTAGGAACATTTAAACTTGAGCATTATTTTTCATACACTCCTCGGACCACATTGAACCACTAGAGCAAACCCTATATTTTTTTTAATTCCTTTTTTAATTTATATGCTTATTTTAATCAAAAGGGTGACTTAACTTTGGAAATTAGTGTTGTCATGTTCTAAATTTTCTCTATCTTTAGAAAAATCAGAGAACACTCTTAATAATAGAGAAAAAATGCCTAAAATTTCATAATATGTTGATTAATATTTGTTTAGTTTTGAGTTAATGAAAGTATAGTGTATTTAATTAATTTAAAAATTAGTATAAGTCAAATAATCTTATTTTTTTCTACATAATAAATATAAGTCCCATTTGACACCGCCTTTTGAGCCATCCACCACACATCCCACGATTTATGAACATATCTTTCATTCGGTGCAATTTAGTCTGTCTATCTGATACTCGCGCGATCGGACAACTTCTACCCTTCATCCTCAATTGACCTAACCTGTAAATTGTTCATTTTCTGAAGCTCAATTCTCCCAAAATTCTTAACCAAATCATGTAGGGTTTGTTTCTACACCCTCGTCTACTCAAGACAAATGTATCTATATGGTTTATCAAGCTTGGAATAGAAGTTTGTTTCATAAAGGCTAAAACCAAACTCAAAATTGAGGAAAATGGTCCATATCTTTGTCCAAGAGGTGTAGCCTCAATTGGAATTATTCTACACATTCGTTGTGGTATGGGGAACTTCCTTCAAGTGTTAATTCGAGCTAGGGTCAGAGCTATGTAGAACTTCCTTCAGCAGGTGGCACGGCTTAGATAGAAGTCTGGTACAGAGAGCACAATTTATGGGGACTTCAGTGAGGAAGTTCTTCTGTAGCTCTGGTGAAGCTCAAGAGTCAATAAATTTATGGAATTGATTGAGTTCCTGGGATGGCAGTTGATCCATGAAAAAAATACCCATTTTTATGCCTTGATTTTATCAAAGTTTTAAGGATATTATACTTTAATGAAAGGTATTTTTGTGTTTTCGGATACAGGTGATGGAAAAATGTTTAAGAAGAAAAAAAAGTGAAAAAGGAGAAAAAAAGAGCAAAAATGGAGCCAAAATGCAAAATTGCCAAAATTAATGGTCCGGCGCCTAAGCGCCAGGTCGATGCGAGATATGTCAAGATTTTTGACGACTTTTGGATGGTTATTTTAACTGTGTTAGCGGTTATTGGACCTTCTAGAAGACTGGCAGTTGTTCCTGGTTTATAGGACATGTGATACAATGTATTTGGACGCTTGGAAACGAGGTGCGATCCAAAGTGAAGAGGTGCGAAGAACTGGACGCAGAGTCCGGTGCCTAGGCGCCAGACACACCTTCTAGAAGATTCATTGAATGTGGACACATTTTGAAGAGGTGCCTCAAGGCAACCCTTGAAGCCTATAAATAGGAGGGTACTCCTTCAGAGAAAAACACCCACACCCCACATAAGCCCCCCTATCTAGAGCCCCATCTAGAGGGAGAATTAGAGAAATAATTTAGGGCCATTTTTATTAATTAGTAAGCTTATTTAGAGTTGGATTGAGAGTTTAAAGAGTTGGTGCTTTTGAAGTTTATTTGCTTTGGAGTCAGAAGAATTCAGAGGTTCAGTAGGAGAAACACTTGAGATAATTATATGTAATTTTATTCAAAGTTTTATTATCATGTTTTGTTGTTTAAATTGAATGTGTTCTGAGAAGTTAGTTTACTTTCTCCTTTCAATTATGAAAAGATAAATAAGATAATATAAAATTCGATGGAGAATTAAAAACTATTTATATTTTAATACACTATGTTGATATTAATATTGGATCTTCATTTACTTTACAAATTGATCACTTGTATTGTTAAAATCTGTTGAAGAGTTTTGATACCTAGAAGGAGATAAATTCTTAACTACTAGATATCACATGAATCCTTGGGTAGTCGAAGGCCTTGTGCGGGTTATTCAAGGTGAAGTGCAAATAAATAGGAAGATATTATATAATGGGCAGAGAATTAATAAGTTTTTAGAGTGACAGACTAAATTCTTGTGATTTGGTTTATAGAGAAGGAAAGGGTCACTAGTAGGGCCGACCATAGCCACCCTTGGACATCTAGTAGTGTGAGTCTAGATTAACCTATTCTACTAACAATACATCCGGACCTGATCTATAGGCTAGCCAATATTCGTTACACCTGGATCAAAGGGTAAAGAATATGAATGCTTATATTTGGCACAATACCATAAATTTATATTCTCCATGAATATTATCATTATCTTAGAAAATCTTGGATTAATTGAAAGGAAGAAAGTTGTGTTCTTATTGCTATTTACACCAATCATTTCATTACTGCTTTATTATTGCATCCTTCATTACTGCTTTATTATTGCATCTAGTAAATTAAAAATATCAAATTTATAAACTATAAAAGAAATACATAAAAATAAAATAAAAATATTTAAAAATCCATATCTCACTCCTCGTGGGATCCATACTGGGGTCATTGTTTCAAAGCCCTATATTACTTGATACGATACATATACTTGTGTAGTACCCCTAGTGTGTAAAATATTTTCAATAAAATTATATTTGTATACACTAGTTGCTATTATTATCTATTACATATATTTGAAAGCATTAATTATTATATTTGTCATCAGCGAATTGCGGGTCAAGTTTTTGGCGCCGTTGTCGGGGATTGAATTTTTAGTACGCATATATATAACATTGGGTCAGCAGTGAAAATCCATGGATTTCAGCTTTGAAATTTGGGCTAATCAGTGGGAATTAGAGCATGAAAATGGTGGGGATTGACTTGTCTGGACTGCTAAAGGGTCTAGAGAAATTTGGAAACATTTGGTTATGGTTTGTACACACTTCTTATTTGGTTGTGGGGGTGGTCTCATTTATAGCAATGTCCATGGTGACCAACAGGGCAAGCCAGGGTGTCTGCTTAGGTGGAGGGAAGAAGAGCACTAGTGGCCATTTGTGTTTAGCTGGCTTGGGTAGGCTTAATTTTGGGTTTTACCCAGTTGGGGCCTCCTGGGCATGGCAATTTTCGAGGTCTCTGGTGGCTGGCTGGCCAGGGTCAAGTCACCTCCAAGTTCAAGGAAGTTAGGGTGGTTGAGTGGTCAAGCCAATTTGCTCCCAAAGTAGCTTTATGGTGAAATTACAAAGTGGAAATGAGGTTTGGGTAAATTGGGCTAGGTTGGGTTCAACCTCTTGGTCACTTGGCTAAACCTGGTCCCAAGGTGGTTAGCGTGCTTGGGCTGGCCTTAGGGAAGACTTAGGTGAGCTTGAATGGTTTATTTGGACATGGGAGAGAAGGCTAGATGTAACATGAAGAGGGAAAGTCTAAGTGAAGGAGGGAGATGAAGTGGTCACCTCCCACGAAAGGCTCCATGAGGCATGCCATGCCATGTATGAGCCCATATAAAGGTTTCACACAAATGGAATTTGGGATTTTGTGGATTTTAAATGAAGAAAGGTCAACATGCCTAATTTTGATAAAGTGTCATGTATGCATGGCAAGGTTTGGTATGATGCCTTGGTGGGGTGATTTAAATGCATTAAGATGATGAAATATTGATTCTTTATCACGTGGGCGCAAATTGAGCTTTTAAAATTGATGTCATGGCTGTTGAAAATTGTTTATGTAATTGGGCTTTTAATCATGCATGATGGACTTCAAACTTGGGAATTAATCATGGGTTAATTAAATGAGCTTGGATTTGATTAGAATTAAATTTGAACTTTGAAATTTGGTAGGTTAAGAGTTAATTGAGTGAAAAGTAGGGGCCAATTTAATTAATTTGGTGTAAATTGGGGGTTTTGGTCCTTTAGCGAAAAAATTGAGATTTTGGTCAAAATTGGTCACTTTGTTCAAATTGGGCCCATTGGGTGGTTGGGAATGGTTTAGGGAAGGCTTGTAATCATTGGGAGCTTTTGGGAATTTTTAGGATATGAAGGGTGTTTTGGTAATTTTTTCGCAAATTTGGGGGTATTTTGGGAATATTGGGGAAATTGTGGTGTTTTGATCAATTTGGGTAGTTTGAAATGGTTTACCATGATTTTTGGAGCAAATTCAAGGATTTGGGCTGCTTTTGGAAATTTAGGGTTCTAGGGGGGTATTTTGGTAATTTTGGTAAATTTTAGCAAAATTGGGTATTTTAGATGGGTTTAGAGTTTAGGGGTATTAGGTCATGTGTCTTAACCACATTTAACCACCTTGGAACCAAGCCTAGCCAAACAGAAACTTCTTCACGAACCTTCAAATGTTAGTCCTAGCCATCAGAATCAAAGACCAAAGGCTTGGAACTATCTATGTGAGTTTCTTAAAGAGTAAAGAAGGTTGGTGTAGTGCGTGTGATTTAGGGTTTTGGGACAAGTGGGGAATTGAGGTGTGCTTAAGTGTGAAATACCAAGCTCTAGCCACCCAGGGTTATCCTAAGTCCACTAGTTTTATAGGGACTCATCCTTAAACCCTCACATGTTGGTCTCAACCTCCCAAGTGCTGGAGATTCATGATCATCCATGTAAGTTCCAAATAGCAACGAAGTGGTTTTAATTTCTATGTAGGTGGGCTCCATCTCTAGTACTCTATGAAAGTTATTAAGAAAATCATATGACTAGATCCTAAGCATGACGAGGAAGGAAAGACCTCACCAATATTGAGGTCAACAAAACTCCCATCTCTTTTCACTCCAATGTCATTTTCGTCATTTATTTTACTAGTATAAGTCTGATTTCTACCAATTAAACCTTTTAAAGGGTCATAGGAATTAATGGTTCCTTTCCTCCATATTTAAGTCTACCAAGAGTTCCTTTGACAATTCGATTCATGGATTATTGGGGTCTCTGACCGGGTTGGGTCAACGACCTTCACAGATTGGTAAGCTTAGGGTCTCCATAGCTTGGAGTGATGGATCCATAGTATCCCGATCTCGTTAGCTCAACCTATTTAAGGATTCCTCCTCTATCTGTTGGCACCTCCTTTCAAGCATGTCGATCATTTATAATTTCATTGAGGTCATCTTGTGGGCCCTGTTTGTAGATAGGCCACTACTCGTAGTGGATGTAGTAATTCACCCTCTACCCTATGGTCCAATTTGACTTTGGTTCATTGGGATTCTTTGCTTGAGATAGCCATAAAAAATACCTTTGGTTTTCACTAACTGGATATAAAATTTATATGTACAGGACTTCTTTTATCGAGAGTATTTTTAGGCATCCCTTAGAATTTAATTAACTAAAGAAATACGTCTCTTTGAGAGTTGCTCTTGACCCTAGAACAAACATAAATATTTGATTCTTTGGTTGTGTTGCTTTTATATAATTTTCTTCGTGGACATGCTTCCAAGTCGTTTCGATCTGATCTCATTTCGGAAATATGTTCTTTAGCTATAACGCAAAGGTTACCTTATAAAATTTTTCCTCGTTCTTGCGAATCTATTTTATCATATTTTTCTTTCTTTTCGAATCCCCTCTTCTTTGAATTATTTCGTGATTTAAATGAGAGATTTTTTGGAAAAGAGAATTAAATGATGACGATAATAAAAGCTGACGACTTTAAAGTTACGAAAAAAAACGAAAATATAGGAATTAAGCTTGAAGGAAGTCAAGACTTATAATCTTAGGTGAGGCAACTGTCTTCCCATAAAAGGCATTGACCGACCTCATCACACATGCCCGAAGTTCTATGGCAAGGAAAATTATAGAACTACTTTGATAATATTTTAATGTTATATTTTTGTTTATAGGATGGTACTGCTTTATTATTCTCTTATTTCCATTTATTATATATGTATTTTTGACACTTTCAATCATCACACTTTAATTTTCTAGATTGTATGTGTTGGGTACAGGCGAGTGTTTTGCAACGATCCAAGTCTTAAGAAATGATCACATCTTCTCTTTCTCAACTCACATGTAGTTGACATGCCTTTGTTGATAGGATACATGATACCATAATACTTGCATTAAGTTAAATAGTGTAACATTTACAAGATTGGAACTCTTGTATTATATAAATAGCTCAAATTATAAACTTTGAAAAGTCGTTGAAAAAATATATAGTTGGTTCCCTAGTTAATTCTCTATTTTATGTAGTATCAAACATTGTATGAGAGGTGTCCACAACCTGCAAACTTGTTTATCAACTTTAAAGAAGCGGGATTCATATCAATGTTGCTCATGTTTTCATGCTCTTCTTCCCATCGTCATCTTCCCACTCTCCCTCAATGGTCGCATCTCAGCCAGATCTAGTCATCTCAGCAAGATCTAGTCACCTCACTGCAGGCTCTTAGCTATCGTAGTTCAGAACTCTACTTTTTTTTCAGATGCCTGCAATTTAGACGTCTCTCTCTTCATTTTTCTTTTCAATCCTCATGTTTTTAGTCTTATTATTATCTTCTTTAAACAATGTCATGGTTATTAATATATTTATCCATGTTGGAATGTAAAATTATTTATTAGTATAATAACCAAATTAGAATTAATCCAATATTTATTTATCTTTTTATCTTATCTATTCAAGTGTCTAGAACTTTATTTGATAAATGTTTGCAAGAAGTACTAGCCAAGCCCAATCATGAATAATTATAAGTCAGAGAAATATGAACATATCTTTTTAGCTTAACTATTCAGCACATTATTTTTCTACTCCAAATCTCTCTCAAAAATAAATAGCACATATTTTAATAACAAAAAAATTTTATAAAAAAACTAAGATTTATTTATAAATTGAAACATTCTTAAGAACAGAATTATGTTGTACATAATTATGTGGAATTACAAATTTTTATAAAGCGAGAGAAAGCAAAAGTAGAAATATCCTGTGAATAGTAAAGCTATTGTCTTTTCCAGAATAATTAACGTTGAGAGTAAGCTTAGAAATTTGTGCTAAAGTTAAAAATGAAAGGGCTTTTCATGGCACCATTCATTTTCCCAGGATCTTGCAATGAAGATAAATATGTTAACTAAAAATTCTTTAAAAAGTCTTCAAAAATATAAATAATATTTCTTCAAAAATATTATGCCAAAAACAGTCAACGAATTTAAATCTATTTCACAGATGTAGATAAATAGGATATTAAATTATAATAAAAAATCATATTTAAAAAGAAATATTTTCTTTGAATAGAAAAAAGAATGAGAGAATGAAGAAAGTCTATATAGAAAGACGTTCAAAATAAAATTAGAATACAAAATTAAAATTATGTTGTTCTGAATTCAAAGAGACCTCCTATGGCGACATATCCTGGTGACAATTTATATCTTAGAAGATACTCAGGCAAACTCATGATAAAATGTGTTGTGTTTATTTAAATAGTCTTGAACCATAGGTAGCCAATGAAATTTTTGACGGTCCCAGTAAGCTGAAATCCTCCAACTGTAAGATTCAGAACCAGGCCAACTGACAAAGGGTGAATTACCATGATCTAGCTAGTAGCCATCAGTGAGCCGAGAAGGCCTACAGTACATGCCCACAATGATTCAAAAATGACAATGACCGGGCCCAAAAAAGGTCTCTAAAGAGGGGTAAGCAAGCCTAACCAGGTAGAGATAGATGAGTCGGGATTCCTTGGATCTACCATCCTAGGCTATTAAGACTAAGTATCCCATGCTTTAGGAGTCTAGGTCAACTTGATTATGGAGGTAGTCGACCCAATTCGTCCAGACACTTCCCTATCAGCAACCCATGTGCTGCATAATCTTAAAAGCTCTAAAGACAAAAAAAAAAACTCTAAGTCCATATGACCCTACTCAAGTAGTAGAAAAAGCAAAATGAGGCTTAGATCGAGCCAATAGTATGACAAGGATGCCTCCAAAAAGAATAAAGATTGAGTGATTTGGCTTCAAAATCAAATCACCCCTTGAATGGCTTATGCTCCATCATGGTTATGTCGGCGGTGTGGGTGGAAAAAGATTGGGTTTGAGTGTCAATGTCAAGGAGTCGCCATCTAATATTAGCCTAGTTTTATTCCTATAAATCCTAAGAAGGATTTAGAAAATTTTTAGGACTAATAGTAGAAAAAGATGTTTATGATAATTCTTATATGAGGATATTCTAGAATAACATATTCTAGAATTTTCATATTAAGAAGATCATGGTAAACCAGAAATTTCTATTTCGGTTCTTTTAGATCTCCTATAAAAGCAAGCTTCTATAGTTAATTACATCTTAAACAATTTTCAATTGTTTAAGAAAACTTCTGATTAATGTTAATCATTTGTTTTCTAAATAAATTTTATTTTTAAGGAGAGATGTACCCACTATCACTCCCGAATGTTTTTATATCATGTTATTGAACATTTTAGGTATTATGTCTAACCTAAAGGTTCTGGTTTTGTCTTTGTTGTCAATGTCATTGTTTTGTTGAAAAGTTTCAGGTTATATGTCTAACCTAAAAGTTTTGGTTTTGTTTTTGTTGTATATGTCGTTGTTTTTGTTGAAAGGTTTTAGGTTATATGTCTAACCTAAAAGTTTAGGCTTTGTTTTTGTTGTCAATGTCGTTGTTTTTGTTGAAAAGTTTCAGGTTATATGTCTAACCTAAAAGTTTTGGTTTTGTTTTTGTTCGCCTAGAATGTCGTCCTGCAAAATAGAGTTAGTACATCCTATAACATGTAAAGAAAATCTAAGCGAAATTTCTTGTTTACACCCTGCAAAGAAAACATTGTCAGAAATAATGTCACAGAATATTTGGATATATCTTGGATGTCAATTTATGTCAAATTATTTTTGAAATGTTAATTTTTATGTTGGTTATGTTGTTTTATTTTTGAAATGTCAAATTTTTGTCGATTATGTCAGTTTTGGTTTGAAATATTGAATTTATATCTTTATTTTAAGTTTAAACTTAAATTTTGAATTTACTTAAATTCTGAATTCACTTGAGTTCATGTCTGTCTAAACTTAAGTTAAAAAGGTTTGAAATTAGATTCAACATTGATTGAGTTAACTTGGGTTCATGTCTGGTTGAACCTAAGTTAGATTCAATGTTGATTGAATCTATTTAACTTGAGTTCATGTCGGTCTCAACTTAAGTTAAAAAAAGGTTTGAAATTAGATTCAATATTGATTGAATTAACTTGTGTTCATGTCTGGTTGAACCTAAGTTAGATTCAATGTTGACTGAATCTATTTAACTTGAGTTCATGTCTGTCTAAACTTCAGTTAAAAGGTTTGAAATTAGATTCAATGTTAATTGAATTAACTTGGGTTCATGTCTGGTTGAACCTATGTTAGATTCAATGTTGATTGAATCTATTTAACTTGAGTTCATGTCTGTCTGAACTTAAGTTAAAAAGTTTGAAATTAGATTTAATATTAATTGAATTAACTTGGGTTCATGTCTGGTTGAACCTGTGTTAGATTCAATGTTGATTGAATCTATTTAACTTGAGTTCATGTCTGTCTGAACTTAAATTAAAAGATTTGAAATTAGATTCAATATTGATTGAATTAACTTGGGTTCATGTCTGGTTGAACCTATGTTAGATTCAATGTTTATTGAATCTATTTAACTTGAGTTCATGTCTGTCTGAACTTAAGTTAAAAGATTTGAAATTAGATTCAATATTGATTGAATTAACCTGGGTTCATATCTGGTTGAACCTAAGTTAGATTCAATGTTGATTGAATCTATTTAACTTGAGTTCATGTCTGTCTGAACTTAAGTTAAAAGGTTTGGCTCAAAATAGATTTAATTAAGTTTTAAGTCTTGTTTAAATAGGACTTAAAGGTTAATAAAGTCTAATAAATTAGACTTAATTAGATTTGCAGACCCTCTAAGTCCCTTTTAGATAAGACTTAAGTTTTAATTAAGTCTATTTAAAGTTAGACCTAGACTTAGGATTAAGTTTAATATAGGTTGAACTTAAGTTTAGGTTTTATTTAAGTCTAATATAGGTTAGACTTGAGTTTTTTTTTTTTTTTTGGTTTGAGTTGAACTTAAGTTCATGTCAAGTTGAACTTTAGTTTTACTTAAGTATTATATGGGTTAGACTTAAGTTAGGTCTAGTTTTGACTTAGATTCATATTTAATTTGAATCTAAATTTTGTTTTACTTAAGTCTACTATAGGTTAGACTTAAGTTAAGCCTGGGATTGACTTAGATTTATGTTGAATTAAACCTAGGTCTGGTGTTACTTAAGTCTAATGTAGATTAGACTTAAGTTTGGTTTTAATTGAATTTAGGTTCAATGTGGGTTGGACCTAAGGTTTAGGTTAACTTGAGTTTAAATTGGATTGGACTCAAGTTAGGTTATGCTTGAGTTTAGGTTAGGTTCAATATGGATTGAACCTAAGGTTTAGGTTAACTTGAGTTCAAGTTGGATTGGACTCAAGTTATGTTTAAGTTTAAGGTTAGGTTCAATGTGGGTTGAACCTAAGGTTTTAGGTTAACTTGAGTTCAAGTTGGATTGGACTCAAGTCATGTTTGAGTTTAGATTAGGTTCAATATGGGTTGAACCTAAGGTTTAGGTTAACTTGAGTTTAAATTGGATTGGACTCAAGTTAGGTTATGTTTGAGTTTAGGTTAGGTTCAATATGGATTGAACCTAAGGTTTAGGTTTACTTGAGTTCAAGTTGGATTGGACTCGAGTTATGTTTAAGTTTAGGTTAGGTTCAATGTGGGTTGAACCTAACATTTAGGTTGACTTGAGTTCAAGTTGGATTGGACTCAAGTTAGGTTATGTTTGAATCTAATTCAATGTTTGAGTTTAGGTTAGGTTCAATGTGGTTTAAACCTAAGATTTAGGTTAACTTTAGTTCAAGTTGGATTGGGCTCAAGTTAGGTTATGTTTGATGTTTATGTTATGTCGGACTTGGACTAAAGGTTAGATTTGGGTTTAATTAAACCTTAGTTGATTAAGGTTTAATAATTAATCAAGTCTAATGTGGTAGACTTAATTAGAATTTGTGTTTGATTAAGTCTTACTTAGTTAAGACTTAATAGTTTAATTAGGTCTAATGAGTTAGACAATTAAGGTTTATGTTTGATTAAGTGTAATTTAGTTAAGACTTAACGGTCTAATTAGGTCTAAGGGTTAGATCTAATTAGGGTTTAAGTTTGATTAAACCTTAGTTAGTTAAGGTTTAATGGTTTAATTAGGTCTAATGGGTTAGACCTAATTAGGGTTTAAGTTTGATTAAACCTTAGTTGGTTAAGGTTTAATGGTTTAATTAGGTCTAATTGGTTAGACCTAATTAGGGTTTAGGTTTGATTAAGTCTAATTTAGTTAAGATTTAATGGTTTAATTAGGTCTAAGGGTTAGACCTAATTAAAAATTTAATTTTTATGTTAAACCTAATTTAAGTAAGGTTTAATGGGTTAATTAAGCTTAATTTATCTTTAAACTTAATTAAAAGATTTGATTTTGGTTAGCTAAGTTTAATATGTCCTTAAACCTAATTAAAAACTTAATTTTTATATTAAACCTAATTTAAGTAAGGTTTAATGGGTTTAAATGTTATTTTTAAACCTAATTAAGTCTAATTTGGTCATTTTAGACTTAAGTGAAGTTTACCATTAGTCTATCATAGACTAGAACCATTTTCAAACTTAGATCATTGATCAAAATAGGCTAAGTTTATAAAGAGTTATTTTTCGGATTAAAATTATTTAATTAATAAAGAATTTCAACCCTTAGTTTCAAAATACTATTCAAAATAATTTCTATGACTTAGAAATGGTTTTCTTAGGGTTATTGTCTGTTGCCCTATCATTTCTAGTCATTTGCATTTTATTTTTCTTAATTTTCAAATTTTTTTAATTATTATTTGAAATAATTACAAAGAAACTTGAAAATTAAAGAAAAGTGCCTTAGATATGTTTTCTGTCCTTGGAAAAATTATGGAAGGTTCCTAAGAACATAAGGATAAATGCCTCAAAGTTTCAGAATTTGTTGATTTATAAATAATTTTTAATAATTAAAATACTCCAGAGAGTATTTAATTAATTAAAAATTAAATACAGGGAATAAAATTATGATTTTTATTTCATAATTTTCTCCTCTTCAAGAGCTTTTCAGAGGTATTTTTATCATAATTTTGTGGCCTCCAGATAAAAAGATATTGATTTTTGAAGTTTTTAAGGTTTTATGGACTTTTTTATAATTTCCCACCGCCAAACTCACCGCCGTTCGACGAGTGTCCTCGTACGCGTCGAACGAGCGAGAGGATCCGCTGTGGGGATCCGAACACGGGACACCATGGGGAATCATCCGCGCCGTCCATCCCTAAGGCGCGGGATCGGACGGTCGAGATAATTCAGATAAAAAATCTGAATTATTTCGAACCATTAAACTTTAAATATCAATATCTCACTCATTTCTTGATGAAATTGAGTGATTTTGTTTTTAAATGATCATCTGGATGAGAAGTATCCATCCATACGGTGATGATACACTTCTGGGCTAGTATAACACATGATATATCGAAAATACAAATTATTTTGTAAAGAAAAATTCCATACCTTTGCCACAAGCAAATCAAGCTAGATCAGACCTTATGGTTGCCTTCTAGGACCCCAATGGAAGGTTATTGCTGCAACAATTTGATCCAGAAGTCGGGCTTAGGGGAGAATTTTGAAGAAGTACCTAATTTGGGCTGTTTTTGAAATTTGATCAAATTGGCTCAAATAGGCTCAATCTATGGCTTGGAATTGATCCTAATAGATTGCTAAGACTCTTAGGAAGAGTTCTTATGTTGGGGGCAAGGGGATTTGGGCAGCCTTTGTGTCTCCTTAATTTTTTTTTTCTAGGCTCAGGCATGGGCACTTTTTATAGCCAAGGGGAGGCCATGGTCTTAGGTTGTTCTAGGGGAGTAGTTATCTCCCCTATCAGTTCATTGGAAGAGAAATTCGGCTGAGGATAGGCATTGATGCTTCTCCCTAAGTTTTCCATGATGAATCTCATTGCTTTGGCTCTCCCCCATTGGATCATGCAAGAGGTGTTTTGTGAGCTGTCCTTACTCCTCCTAATGAGCTTACACATCACCTCTTGGGCTTGGCAAATGATGACACACAAGCTCACCCCTCATGATTCCATTTAACCATGGTGAGGGGGGGTTTCATGCATGGTTTTCCTTCCATTGGGTAGCTTGGGAGGTGGGGGATGAGGCCTCATGTTGGCTGGCCACCTCATGGCTAAATGGAGCTTAGGGTGAAGGAGGAAGAGACACCTCACCCCATGCTTCATGATGGGTGTTAACCCATGGCTAAGTTGATTTAAAGTGGGCTTAATTATGAGTTAATTATGCCTTAAGATAGGTTTAGCCTAACTAATAATGAGAAGGCTATGTGTCATTTCATTTCTTTCTTAATTCCCATTTTAATTAATTATTTTATTAATTAAAATTGTTGGAAAATGTTTTATTAATCAATTTATTAATTAAAAATAATTTCAAATTAATTAATTGATTAATTTTATCATTTTTTCATTTTATGATTTTAATTTAATTTTCATTTTAATTAATTATGTCATTTAATTAAAAAATTGAAAATTAAATCATTAGTCATTTTAATTAATTAAAATAATTTTGAAATTAATTATTTGATTAATTTTGTTGTTTTTATTTCATTTTTATCTATTTTAATCAAAATAGATAGGTGTTGACTAATTTTGACCTGGGTTGACCCAAGTCAGCCCAAATTGATTATTTTAACTTTAAAATGTCCAGTATTTGTGATTTTTTCATTGTAGGGTTTTAAATGTGTCATTGGGTGAAAGGGTTGACTTATGGGTCAATAGGGTTAGTCATTGGGTCTGGTTTGACCATTTTAACCAATGTTGACTTTTTAGGTCATAAGGTCGACTTATGGGGTCAACAGGGTTGGTCATTAGGTCTGGTTTGACCATTTTGACCAATTTAGGTCAAAAGGTTGACCTATGGGGTCAACAAGGTTGGTCATTGGGTCAAGTTTGACCATTTTGACCAATGTTGACTTTTTAGGTCATAAGGTTGACCTATGGGGTCAACAAGATTGGTCACTGAGTCTCGTTTGACCATTTTGACCAAAGTTGACTTTTTAGGTCATAAGGTTCACCTATGGGGTCAACAGGGTTGGTCATTATGTATGGTTTGACAATTTCGACCAAAGTTGACTTTTAGGTCATAAAGGTTGACCTATGGGGTCAACAGGGTTGGTCATTGGGTCTGGTTTGACCATTTTGACCAATGTTGACTTTTTAGGTCAAAAGGTTGACCTATGCGGTCAACAGGGTTGGTCACTGGGTCTGCTTTGACCATTTTGACCAATGTTGACTTTTAGGTCATAAGGTTGACCTATGGGGTTAACAAAGCGGGTCATTAGGTCTGATTTGACCATTTTGACCAAAGTTGACTTTTTAGGTCATAAGGTTGACCTATGGGGTCAACAGGATTGGTCACTGGGTCGCAGTTTGACCATTTTGACCAAAGTTAACTTTTTAGGTCATAAGGTTGACCTATGGGGTCAACAGGGTTAGTCATTAAGTTTGGTTTGACCATCTTGACCAATGTTGACTTTTTAGGTCATAAGGTTGACCTATAGGGTCAACAGGATTGGTCATTAGGTCTGGTTTGACCATTTTAACTAATGTTGACTTTTTAGGTCATAAGGTTGACTTATGGGGTCAACAGGGTTGGTCATTAGGTCTGATTTGACCATTTTGACCAAAGTGGACTTTTTAGGTCATAAGGTTGACCTATGGGGTCAACAGGATTGGTCACTGGGTCTGGTTTGACCATTTTGACCAAAGTTGACTTTTTAGGTCATAAGGTTGACCTATGGGGTCAACAGGGTTGGTCATTAGGTCTGGTTTAACCATCTTGACCAATGTTGACTTTTAGGTTATAAGGTTGACCTATGGGGTCAAAAGGTTGGTCATTAGGTCTAGTTTGACTATTTCGACCAAAGTTGACTTTTAAGGTCATAAGGTTGACCTATGGGGTCAACAGGGTTGGTCATTGGGTCTGGTTTGATCATTTTGACCAATGTTGACTTTTAGGTCAAAAGGTTGACCTATGGGGTCAACAGGGTTGGTCACTGGGTCTGGTTTGACCATTTTGACCAATGTTGACTTTTTAGGTCATAAGGTTGACCTATGGGGTCAACAAAGCTGGTCATTAGGTCTGGTTTGACCATTTTGACCAAAGTTGACTTTTTAGGTCATAAGGTTGACCTATGGGGTCAACAGGATTGGTCACTGGGTCTGGTTTGACCATTTTGACCAAAGTTGACTTTTTAGGTTATAAGGTTGACCTATGGGGTCAACAGGGTTGGTCATTAGGTCTAGTTTGACCATTTTGACCAATGTTGACTTTTTAGGTCATAAGGTTGACCTATAGGGTCAACAGGATTGGTCATTAGGTCTGGTTTGACCATTTTGACCAATGTTGACTTTTTAGGTCATAAGGTTGACCTATGGGGTCAACAGGATTGGTCATTAGGTCTGGTTTGACCATTTTGACCAAACTTGACTTTTTAGGTCATAAGGTATTGACTCATTGTAAAATGAGGTCAACAAATTAGTGAGCTATAACACCCTAAATCATGCTAGACAACCTTCTATATAAACATATGATTTGTTAGTCATGTTGGAAAGCAAGGGCACTTTCTTTAGGACCTGTGATATGTATGCAATTACTAGGACTTCTTAATTGTGGAGGCCCTATTAATATTATACAAGGAGGATATATTCATGCATTTTATGATCATTTAAAAACCAATATAAAAGCCATGCAGAAAAATGAAGCTAAGAACAAAAAAAGTTGGTTTTAAAAGCTTATAATTTTAATCCTAAGTATTATTAAGATATATCTTTTAATACTAAGCTTATATTGAAATTATTTTATCATAAAAGAGCCCCTATGGAGCAACAATCCGTAACAAAATCACAAAGATAAGAATGAATGAATATATGACATTAATGAAGTAGATACTCAATACAAAAACTAAAATCTCAGGTGTTGTCTAGCCAGTTACCATCCCAGAAAAATAAAATAATGCAATCAAGCTTCACATATACATATCCAACTTTATTTATGTATGAGGCATGGGCATATGCTTTGTCCCTCACCTTACAGCCTCTACATCAAGTACCTAAGACTCGTGCTCATATCTTATTTTTAGTATTGAATCTCCAAAATAGACTCTAAAAGTACATAGAAGAAGGTCCAGAAAATGGACTCAAGTTGCAGAAAAAGTTACTATGGGTTATCTCAAGCAACGTATAAAATGTCATATCCAGTGGGAGGAGGGCTAAGTAACACTTGTAGAAAAATACATTAATTTAAATCATTAAGCTCCTTGTATTGATTTTGTTGCCCTGTAAGGAAATCCAGTTTAAGTGATGATGTTCATGTGTCAAACTCAGCAAAGGATGTAAAAAATATACACAAAGTGTACAACAACTATCACATAAAGTGTACAACAACTAGCACACAAATCATACAACAACTAGCAAACAACAATGAATAATAACTATGTATGAAAATCCATAAATATTCCTTATCCTAGCCTTATACAGAAAATGTTAGGTGTTTTTTATACATACATCTACATGCAATTTTTGTAGTGTAGGGGCAAAGGAATTTCCAGCAGGAATTTAACGGGTTCATCAACATGGCCATGTTCTGAGTATCTCGATGAACTGACACTTATTATGACAAGTGACAAATATTGACCTAGGCCTATAATTGGATTAATCCTATGAGGTTTAGTAATAATAGAATAACTTCTATTAGTCATTTTGAAGAGCTATGAATAATTCTCATTTCTCTATTTTTACCATATGTCGTATGATCACTAGAAAATATATTAAGAATTTTATACCAATTTTATGTGAAATTGCAATTTAAAGAAAGGTATTTTCTTTGTTTTATTGCAGGAATGAAGATTTATAAGTACTGAAAGCAAAAAAAACACAAAAGAAGCGGATTTCGAGCAAAAAGGACTCAATTTGATGAAAATTGAACTGTTCCGCCGACGGCGAGATTTAGGCCGCCGACGGTGAGTTTTTTCCCGAAATATTTTTAATATATTATAAGGAGCCCGCTGACAGCGAGATCGAGCCCACCGACAGCGAGATCGGCGTGGTTAGCCCATCTTCTAGAAGCCTGCAGACGGCGAGATCGAGCCGCCGACGGCGAGACAGTTGAAAAGAGCCAAAATACAATGAACCTGGACACTTTTGAAGAGGTGCTTAAGTACCCTTTGGAGATTTCACCCCTTCTATAAATAGAGACAAATTCTAGTCAGTTGTGTGTCATTTGTGTGTCAGTTTTTGTCATTTGTGTGAAAGTTAAGTGTAATTTAAGAGTGTTTGAGTGTTTAGAGTTTTGGTGTGTTGTACTGGAAGGAAGAGTCAAAGGAACTTCAAGAATTTGCTTGGGGAGAAGAATTCAGATAAGTACATTTGTTATTTGTTTGTTAACTTTAATGAAATCCATGCTTTGTGCTATTTTTCTCATGCATTCTGAGCAGTTTCCTTAGTCTTTCTCCTTGTTATTGAGATTACGTGAAATGATGAATTAAAGTAATTGTGCCTAAAATATGAAAATAGAAATTGTGCTAATCTTTAACTTAAATCTTAATTTACTTTCAATCTGGCCAATTGATTTGTTAACATATGTTGAAATATCAACTATAGTAAAGATTACATCCAAGATTCAGGGAAGTCAAAAGCCTTGGAAGGAGGGTGCAAATAAATAGGGAAATATTAACCATTGGGCGTAGAATTGGACATTTTAGTGTGGCATACTAAAATATTCAATTCGGTCTTATTGTTTGAGAGCTGAAGTGTAGATGTTAGCCCTCAGGCGAGGGGAACGTGGGAGCTTTGAAGTGGCAGTCGGTTCCTCCCAGCCTAACCGCAGATTCAATAATCAAACCTAAGACTAGTCAATGTTCTTTGCACCTGGACCAAAGGGTAAAGAATAGGAATGCTCCTATTTGACACAATACAATTAAAAACTTATTTAATTCTTCATTAACTTAATTCTCTAAAACAAGTAGAAAGATACTTTTCTGAAATCTTATATTCAACTTTAAGCATTAGTTTATTTTAGATTAAGTATTCTTAATTTCCGTATACTATATTAGTAAGTTTAATTTAATTTGTCTTTGAAATTTTCTAACTTCCCTGTGGGATTGATATCTAGGACTCCATTAGAGCCCTATATTACTTGATAACGATACGTATACTTGCGTAGTATCCACAATATAAATCATAAAATCCATAATAAAATCATCAGTATATATATTTAGTGCGGATCAAGTTTTTGGTGCCTTTGCTAACTTTTATATCACAATTGTAAGTATAAATATCGAAAAGTGGATCAAGTTTTTGGCACCGTTGCCGAGGAAGTGAAGTAAATTAATTATTAAGGTAATTAATAGAATTATTAAAATAAGTACTAGAGTAACAGACTATTTTAAATATTACTAAAAAAATTGTATGCGTAAATTTGGAAACAAAAATTTAATACCTTACGATTCGAATTAGAGCATACAATTAAAAGAATAAGAAAACAAAAGAGAGAAATTATAAATTTAACACAAATGACAAATAATCCGTAAATTGAAAATATAAACCAACGAAAGACCATTAAGAGACTATGCCAACCCTACATTAGATGAAATTCACCTAACTATTCAAAACCCCGATGTAGCTGCTAATTCATTTGAACTTAAACCTGCAATTATCCAAATGGTACAGAATAATCAATTTAGTGGTTCACCTAATGAAGATCCTAATTTACATCTTGCAAGTTTTTCGAAACTATGTGCTACTTTTAAATATGAAGGAGTATCTAATGATGCTATTAGACTTGGGCTTTTTCCTTTTTCTTTAAGGGATAAGGATAAGATGTGGTTAAATTCATTAGCACCTGGATCTATTAAAACTTGAGAAGAATTATCACAAAAATTTCTATCCAAATATTTTCCTCCTTCGAAAACTGCAAAATATAGAAATGATATAACATCTTTTATTCAGTTTGATGGAGAATCCATATATGAAGCTTGGGAGAGATTTAAAAAACTTATTAGGAAATGCCCACATCATGCATTACCAGATTGGTTAATTATACAAACTTTTTATAATGAATTAGCAGGATCTCTTAGATCAATCATTGATGCTGCTGCTAGAGGTTCATTAATGTCAAAACCATTTGATGAAGCCTATGCGTTAATCGAAGAAATGGCTACTAACAATTTTCAATAGCCTGCTGAAAGAATAAATCCTAAAAAGATAGCTAGTATTCATGAAAATGATGCAATATCTATGTTAGTTTCTCAAATTGCTGCTGTAGCAAAGAAATTAGATCATTTTGGAATGAATCACTCTCCCACTATATTAGAAGAAAACTCATCTGGACAAATTATAGATTCTCAATCTCCTTATGAAACTATAAATGCTATTAATAATAGACCCAATAATCCTTATGCAAATTATTATAATCCTTGTTGGAAGAATCATTCAAATTTTAATTGGAATAACAATACAGCTAATCAACAATGGATGAACAACTCTATAGGAAATCCACCTAATCAAGGAAATACAAATTATAAACCATCTTATCTACTTGGATTTAATAACACTCAATTTAAAGATAAGAAGTTATCTATAGAACAATTAATATTAATTATGGGTCAGCGCTTGCAAAATCAAGGAAATCAATTACAAATTCAAGGAAATCAATTACAAAATCAAGGAACAACAATTAAAAATATTGAAACTCAACTCGGACATATTGCTACTCGCTTAACAATAAAATTCCTGGAACTTTTCCTAGTAATGTGGAAATAAATTCTAAAGACCAAGGAAAAAAACCAATTAAAGCAATACAACTAAGAAGCGGAAAAGAGTTAGAAACTAAAATTCAAAAAGAAACAGAAAGTAAAAATGAGGAAGTGGAAATCGAGAAAGAAAAGGATCATCAAGATCAAAACATAGAATATCCATTGATCCCTATGAAAATATCTATAGAAAAACCACCACTACCATTTCCTCAATGACTTAAACAACATAAAAAAAATAAGCAATTTGCTAAATTCCTTGAAATTTTAAAAAAAAATAACTGTAAATATTCCTTTTGTAGAAGCATTAGAACAAATGCCTAATTATGTAAAATTTATGAAAGATATTTTAAATAAAAAAATTTACAGATAATGAAATTGTTGCACTTAGCGAAGAGTGTAGTGCAATTATTCAGAAAAAGCTTCCTGAAAAATTAAAAGATCCTGGTAGTTTCACTATACCTTGTGCTATTTGAGAAAAATTTTATGCCTCTATCAATTTTTAAAAGATTAGAATTAGGAGAAATTAGGAGAATTAGCTTTATGTGACTTAGGAGCAAGCATAAATCTAATGCCTCTATCAATTTTTAAAAGATTATAAGTAGGAGAAATTTCACCTACTTCAGTAACTCTTTAGTTAGCTGATCGTTCTGTGACTTATCCTAAGGGAGTTATTGAAGATGTGTTAGTAAAAGTGGATAAATTTATCTTCCCAGTTGATTTTATTGTTCTAGATATGGAAGAAGATAAAGAAATTCCAATAATATTAGGAAGACCCTTTTTAGCCACTGGAAAAGCTATGATTGATGTTCAGAAAGGAGAATTGACTATGAGAGTAAACGATCAAAAAGTAACTTTTAACATAGCAAAATCAATGAAATATCCTGCCTTAGAAAAAGATGATGAATGTTTTCGAATGGAATACTTGAACTTTTACAAAATAAACATTTTAAAGAATATTATGAAGAAAAGTTAGAAAAAGAAAATACTGAATTAATTAAAGAAGCAGATAATGAAAAACTGGATTATATACAAGAAAAATTTGAAATGTTGGATAATACTGAAAACATTGAAAAGAATATAGTTCCGTCAATAATTAGACCTCCTGAACTCGAATTAAAAATTCTGCCTAATCATGTAAAATATGCTTACTTAGGTAACCATTCAACCCTACCAGTTATTATATCAGCTGAATTGAATGAATCACAAGAACAAAACCTGTTAAACACATTAAAAAAATATAAGAAAACTTTTGGTTGGACTTTAGTGGATATTAAAGGAATTAGCCCTTCAATCTGTATGCGCAAAATTATTTTAGATAAGGAACATAAGCCAAGACTAGATCCTCAAAGGAGATTAAACCCAATAATGAAAGAAGTAGTCAAGAAAGAAATATTAAAATAGTTAGATAATGGTATTATATATCCTATTTCAGACAGTGCTTGGGTAAGCCCAATTCACTGTGTTCCTATGAAAGGAGGAGTGACCGTTAAAGCTAATGAAAATAATGATTTAATACCTATAAGACAAGTTGCTGGATTGCGTATATGTATTGACTATAGAAAATTAAATGCAGCCACCAGGAAAAATCACTTCCCATTACCATTTCTAGACCAAATGTTGGATAGATTAGTCGGACATAAATATTTTTGTTTTTTAGATGGATATACCGGTTATCATCAGATACATATTGCTCCTAAGGATCAAGAGAAAACTACATTTACTAGTCCTTATGGAACATTTGCATTTCGAAGAATGCCTTTTGGATTATGTAATGCACCTGTAACATTCCAGAGATGTATGATATCTATATTTAGTAAATTAATTGATGATGGAATAGAAGTATTTATGGATGATTTCTCTGTATTTGGAAAGTCATTTGACCTCATGCTTGAATCATCTTGAAAAAGTATTAGAAGTATGTGAAAAAACTTAGTTCTAAATTGGGAGAAATGTCAATTTATGGTTGCAGGAGGACTTGTATTATGGCATAAAATTTCAAAAAATGGCATGGAAGTAGACCCTGCAAAAAATCAAAGTTATAGCTAAATTACCATCTCCAACTACAGTAAAAGGGGTAAGAAGTTTTCTTGGACATGCTGGATTCTATAGATGCTACATAAAAGATTTTTAAAAAATTACTAAACCTCTATGCCAACTTTTAGAAAAGGATAAGAAATTTGAATTCACAACTGAATGCTTGAATGCTTTTGAATTATTAAAAGATAAATTAATCACAGCACCTATAATAGTTTCACCTGATTGGGAGAAACCATTTGAACTTATGTGTGATGCTAGTGATTATGCTATAGGAGCAGATACTTAGGCAAAGATATGATAAAATTTTCAAAGTTATATACTTATCCTAGTAAAACTCTTAATAATGCTCGAATTGAATTATACGATTCTCGAAAAGAGTTATTAGCAATTGTTTATGCCTTTGATAAATTTAGGCCTTATTTAATTGGAAATAAATGTATTGTGCATACTGATCACTCTGCTATTAAATATCTAATGCAAAAGAAAGATTCCAAACCTAGATTAATTAGATGGATATTACTAATGTAAGAATTCAATTTTGAAATCATTAACGAAAAGAGAACTGATAATCAAATTGCAGATCATTTATCAAGACTAGAATATAACGAATTATCTGACACTGATAATGAAATTATTGACAGTTTTCCTGATGAACAATTATATAATATTAATGAGTGGAAAATGCCATGGTATGCTGACATAGTAAATTATATTTTAAGTGATATTTTACCACCTATGTTAACTTTGCAACAACAGAAAAAATTCATTCATGATGCTAAAACATATTTTTGGGATAAACCATATTTATATAAGCAATGTAAGGATCTTATAATTAGAAGATGCATGCCTTATGAAGAAACAGAACAAAGCATTCAGAAATGTCATGATTCTGATTTTCGAGGACATTTTGGAACAGATAAAACTGCTTATAAAATTTTACAATCTGGATTTTATTGGCCTACTCTTTTTAGAGATGTTTATAGATACATCAAAACTTGCGACAAATGCCAACGAGTAGGTAATATATCTAGAAGAAATGAAATGCCTCTAAATTTTATATTAGAAGTTGAAATTTTTGATTTTTGGGGATTAGATTTTATGGAACCATTTGTTCCTTCATTTGAAAACTCATATATATTAGTTGTTGTTGATTATGTTTCTAAATGGATTGAAGCACAAGCTTTACCTCGATGTGATGCTAAGAGTGTTTCAAAGTTTCTAATGAAAAATATTTTTACTAGATTTAGAATGCTAAGAGTGATTATCACTGACGGAGGTTCTCATTTTAGAAATAAATATATTTACAAACTAGTAGAAAAATTTAATATTATTCATAAGATATCAACTGCTTATCATCCACAAACCAGTGGATTAGTTGAAGTTTCTAATCGAGAGATTAAACCAATTTTAGAAAAGATTGTAAACCCTAATAGATTAGATTGGTCTATAAGACTAGGCACTGCATTATGGGCATATAGGACTGCTTATAAAACTCCGATTGCAATGACTCCTTATAGGCTTATTTATGGAAAGACTTGCCACTTACCAGTTGAATTAGAACAAGCTTATTGGACAATTAAAGAATTTAATTAAAATTTGAAAGAAGCCGGTGAGAAAAGATTATTGCAATTGAATGAATTAGATGTATTAAGAAATGAATCTTATCATAATGATAGAATTTATAAAGAAAAAAATGAAATTATGGCATGTTCGGAAGATTAACCTGAAGAATTTTGAGCCAGGACAAGAAGTTTTGCTTTATAATACAAGATTGAAATTATTTCCTGGGAAATTGAAATCTCGATGGTTAGGACCTTTCACTATAACTCAAATATTCTCATATGGAACTATAGAAATTGAAGATCGAAAAACTGAGCATAGATTTAAAGTAAACGGACACAGATTAAAACTTTATTTTGAAGGAATAAGACCAAATTTTAAAGAGGTTTTAATGCTCAGTCAACCTGATTACTAATTAAATTAGGTCGGGTCGACGACGTTAAACCAAGCGCTTTATGGGAGGCAACCCATAGTAGTTATTAATTATGATCTATTTATTATAGTTATTAAAAAATTAAAAATATAGAATGAAATCTACTCATTGTACTTTTTAGAATCATCACAAATTTGAATCTATATAAAGAAATCAGAAAATATTCGGACCGGAGCGAAAATTTGGGCAATTTACCTAATCTCGCCGACGGCGAGATCGATCCCGCCTACAGCAAGATCAGCGAGCCCAATTTTAGTTTAAAATAATTAACTATCCCATCGACGGCGAAAACGTTACCGCTGACGGCGAGATAGTTCAAAAGTGGTTTTTATGAGTTATTTTGCGATTTTGGACGGTTTTAAGGGCATTACTCTATATAAAACATTTAAAACTTCTTTTTTATACTATCTTCATCCTTAGAAACGACTAGAGTCCCTCCAAAAAATTTATTATGGCCTCCAACCTACTTGAAACCACGAAATATGAAATTTTTAACCGACGAAAGTTCGTCAGTTCCGAGGCTCAGCGACTATTCAACAAAGTTCTGATGAAAAAGCGTCTGATTAAAGAAAGAGGGTTCGTAAAAAAAGGAACGGAGAATTCTACAATAACAATTGAAAAAATGATTGTTCAGCGACGTTGGGAGGTATTCTGTTATACCACATCTGTTGTAGTCATTCCAGTAGTTAAATAATTCTACTCTAATCTGCATGCGATCCATAATGGAAGTGTCTACGTAAGAGGCAGATGGGTAAATTTCACTCCTTCTTGAATAAATGAATTATACTCGATTGAGAATACCCCTGTTTGCCACTATTCAAATTTTGTTCCTACAAGATACAACATGAATGAGATATACAGATATCTGACCGACGAACCTGATGATTGGGAATTACGAGAAGATGGGTACATTAGTTTTTCTGCCTCACTTCTTAACCCCGTCTCAAAGCATTGGCATTTCTTTATTTCATCAAAGTTACTACCCACTATGAGGGTAAACAAAGTTTCGAAGGAACGCATAATCTTAAATTACTGTATTCAATCTGGATTGCCTATTGATGTTGGATCTATTATTATTAAGTCTGCATTAGGATTAATTGTGCATGGGTCAATTCATGGACTTAGACACCCATCAACTATATTTGCTTTATGTAGTCAGTACCAAATTTTCTACGAAGCTTGGAAAAAAGTGTTATTGCCTTGGAAACCACTAGATCTGACAGATATGTTTCCTACAATGGATAACAATAATGAAATAGTAATTATTTCTGATAAAGAATCACAAAATAATCCTTTAGTTAGGCCCCAAACTGATAGAACAAACCTCATTTTATGAAAATTTAAAGGATTGGAGAAGGAATTACAGACTGTGATGAATTCTATTGATAATATCTTTGATTTATTCGATCATATCGATTGGAGAATGAAGAAGCACTTTGAACATACAGGACACCTAGAGACAAGTTTTATTAGACTATTGAGACAGAAATGGTGGATTGAAGAAGACTCTACTGCAGAATTCCCTTTTAGGCCTTTCTATAATTTATTTGTGCACATGCGTTCTATTGGAAACATCAGAGAAGAGAACAATTCAGATTCAGATGAGTAGTAGAGACTTATATTCATATTATATTTATGTGTGTTGATGTGAATTTAGTTTTTGATTTAGTTTGAATTTTACGTAGATAATCTCAGTTTAGATAAGATTGTATGTTTTTTGTTTTGTCTCAGCATTTAGAGTATCGTGGTGTGGATTGCACTGCTGAGTTAGATGTGTTTGGGTTAATTTACTTAGTCAATTATTAGTTAGGTAGTGTTTGAAGTTGTAAGTTGATGGATTTCATTTATACCGTTATAATGTTTGTGTTGTGTGAATTTAGGTGTTAGTTTCTAATCTTAATAAAAATAATAATAAATATATCAAATTTAGTGACCGGAACAATGAACAAGGCTTAATCTAAGTAGAATATAATTGAAAAATTAAAATATATTAAATTTTTGGAAACCTCACTGACAGCGAGAGAAATCCCATAGACAGCGAGATTTTTTCGAGACTTTGTCCTTGGTGAATTAATTAGCTCGCCGACGGTGAGAAAATTCTCGCCGACAGCGAGATCGTGAAATATACTTTATTTGACCGGTCAACCGACACTATTCATCGTCTCCCTCCTCAAAAACTTAAAAAAACCGACCTAGGGCTTGTGGAATCTTGGATTTGAAGCGATTTCAACACATTTTGACGTCGGATTTCATCTTCTCTTGGTAAGAGCTTCACTCCTATGCAAAATTTTTTATTTTCACCATGAATTTCTTCTACATTGAGAAATTTTGGAAAAATTTGAAATGAGAAGAAAAGAATTAGAACAAATTCATGAAACTTGATTTAGATTGATTTTAGTAACTAATGGAAGCCATCTTTAGAAGTTTAGTTAAGATTTTTACAAATTTCACAGATCGAAAAATGGGTCCACGACAAAAGAGAAGACTGGATTACGATGAAACTCGTTTTGTGAATGCAAGGGCACAATCAAGGTATTTTCACAATATTCAAGCCAGAACATGCATTCAAGATTGAGTTTTCAAAAGTCCTGGAAGTGAAGTAGAGCGAATAATTAATGAAAGAGGATGGGAAAATTTCTGTTTCATAACCAATAGAACTGTTGTAGAGGTGGTAAAGGAATTCTATGCAAACCTGACACAGGCTGAAGATGCACCGGTTAAGGTTAGAGGATTTTTTGTGGAATTCAGCGCTGCAAGAATAAATGCTTCTTAAGAGGTACGAGACACCTACACCAGTGAGTATGATACATTTGGAACTATGGAAGGAAGAGGTGACCGACTTTCTCACTGACGGAAAAGGAGTTTGGAAAATGAAGCAGCGAGAACGGGTAAATTTCCCTCTTTCTATGTTGAATGCATCATCTAAAGCCTGGCATTATTGTAATTGTTCTACCTTGTTACCTACTTACCACCATAGTGAGGTAACAAGAGATAGAGCAGTTCTGAATTTTTGTATTCAGAATAAAAAAAGTATTAATGTGGGAAGTGTAATTTATAAGAATATATTAGCCATCTCAAGAAGTGAAAGTGGAGGAGGACTAGGACACCCTGGTCTTATCTATGCACTCTGCCAATTATCTAGGGTAGAGGCAAGAGATGATGAGGAATGGGTGGAGCCTATGAAACCCATTACTCCGGCTAATATTAAGAAATATGAATCCCACGAAGGATGGAGATCTGGAACAAGGAGTTATGTACCTTCTTCAAGTAGAGATATTCCCTCTACTAGTTATGACACTCCTCCCTATAGTACTCCTACCCTTCAAGATTTGATGAATGAGATGACTTTACAGCGGAAAAGTTTTGAGAAAATAGAAGAAAAACTGGAACATATTGATCAGAGAATTGGAAGCTTAGAGAGAAGACATGATTATGACAGTGAGTATCTCCAAAGACATTCAGAATATGAGATAGCCTATTATGATGCTGAAAATCATTACAGGAGAGGAGAGCTCGATGTTGTATTTCCTGAGTTCCCCCAATATACTCATTACCAGCCTAATCCACCAACTGATCCAAGAAATGAAAATATAGTTTTGGACTTTGATGCAGAAGATTAGATGTTATGTTTATTTGTTTAGTTATAGATTCTGATGTTGTTATTGTTTGTTTGTTGTTTTACATTTTAGTATTGATGTTTTAGTTTATGAACTTGATTATGATGTAGTGTAGATTGTTTTAATATTGTTGTTAAATTTAGACAGTTTTTAAAATTTCTAATGTTTTCAGACTACTATTGTAACCTTGGATTGAATGAGTAAATGTATGTGGATGTAGTATAATGTGTTAGTATAAAATGTGGTAGTATTGTGTTAAAACTTCTTTACCCAGCACTTTCTTTAATATTTGGTGCATAGAAAAAATACTAACAGTACAGGTTAATTAATAATGGAAAAAGCCTACAGAATTTCAAAAAGAAGAAATACCTAAAGCTCGAAGGTATGATTTAAATATTACAGTTTATTTCGTTTTCATCCTGTGTAGATAGATAGAAAAATTTAAGTTTGGGGGAGGGAAAAATACAAATTTAATTATTAAAATTTTCTCAATTTACATTTTCAAAATTATTATAAAATGATTTTCTGAAGTAATTTTAATATAGTATGCTAAAATTAATTTATTTAATTATAGAAAGTTAAGAGAAATACTTTTAATGATTAACTAATTTTTTTAGATTAAGAAATTTAGTTTAAAAGTATAAGAATATAGTTAACTATTTAAAGTAAGGAAAATTATATTTTCAAATATGAAATTCTTAGTATTTAGTTGAGAAAGAAAAAATTGAAACTCAATAAAGTAAAAACTTTGAAATATATATAAGAGAAGTAAATGTTTCCAATTTCAAATTTAGGAAGAAGAAAATGAAGTTCAAAATTATTACCGAGGCTAACCAAAAATAGTGATCGTCACTTTAAAAAAAAGTAAAGAAAAAAAGGGATTGAAAATCAATCCGTAAAGAAAAGAAAAAAGAATATATATATATATATATATATATATATATATATATATATATATATATATATATATATATATATAAGTGAGGAGAAACTTGAGGAGATGCATTATCAAAAATTGGCTTCATTTTAATCAATCTAAAGGATAAACTTCAATTACATTTCTGAACTTATATATATGGATTAGTCTTTTACTAAGTTGTGTTTTCATGAAATTCCAATCATCTGAATATTTTAAGCAATTTAGTATTGAAAAGTATAGTTATTCTTGAAATTAATAGAAAACTAGAAATCTTAAACTTGAAAACTAAATAGCCTTAAATCTATAGAATTAGTTTAATTATTTTGAAAATATTTCTATTAAACTTTACTATAATACTTATTTAAATCTAATCCATAGTATTTCTGAATTAAAACTTTACTACAAATAATCATTTACTTTTATGTAGTATTTAAATTACTTGAGGACAAGTAATAGTTAAGTTTGGGGGAATTTGATCACTAGAAAATATATTAAGAATTTCATACCAATTTTATGTGAAATTGCACTTTAAAGAAAGTTATTTTCTTTGTTTTATTGCAGAAATGATGATTTATAAGTACTGAAAGCAAAAAACACAAAAGAAGCAGATTTGGAGCAAAAAGGACTCAATTTGATGAAAATTGAACTGTCCCACCGACGGCGAGATTTAGGCCGCCGACGCGAGTTTTTCCTGAAAGATTTTTAATATATTATAAGAAGCCCGCTAACGGCGAGATCAAGCCCGCCAACAGCGAGATCTGTGCGGTTAACCCATCTTTTAGAAGCTCGCCGACGACGACAACGAGCCGCCGACGGTGAGACAGTTGAAAAGAACCAAAATACAATGAACCTAGACGCTTTTTGAAGAGGTGCTTAAGTACCCTTTGGAGATTTAACCACTTCTATAAATAGAGACGAATTCTAGTCAGTTGTGTGTCATTGGTGCGTCAGTTTTTGTCATTTGTGTGAAAGTTAAGTGTAATTTAAGAGTCTTTGAGTGAGTGTTTAGCGTTTTGGTGTGTTGTACTGGAAGGAAGAGTCAAAGGAACTTCAAGAATCTGCTTGGGGAGAAGAATTGAGATAAGTACATTTGTTATTTGTTTGTTAACTTTATTGAAATTCATGCTTTGTGTTATTTTTCCCATGTATTCTGAGTAGTTTCCTTAGTCTTTCTCCTTGTTATTGAGATTACGTGAAATGATGAATTAAAGTAATTGTGCATAAAATATGAAAACAGAAATTATGTTAATCTTTAACTTAAATCTTAATTTACTTTCAATTTGGACAATTGATTTGTTAACATATGTTGAAATATCAACTATAGTAAAGATTACATTTAAGATTCAGGGAAGTCAAAAGACTTGGAAGGAGGGTGCAAATAAATAGGGAAATATTAACCATTGGGCGTAGAATTGGATATTAAGTGTGACAGGCTAAAATATTCAATTCGGTCTTATTATTTGAGAGCTGAAGTGTAGATGTTAGCCCTCAGGCGAGCGGAACGTGGGAGCTCTGAAGTGGCAGTCAGTATCCTCCCAGCCTAGCCGCAGATTCAGTAATCAAACATAAGACTAGTCAATGTTCTTTGCACCTTGGCCAAAGGGTAAAGAATAGGAATGCTCCTATTTGGCAAATACAATTAAAAACTTATTTAATTTTTCATTCACTTAATTCTCTAAAACAAGGAGAAAGATACTTTTCTGAAATCTTATATTCAACTTTAAGCATTAGTTTATTTTAGATTAAGTATTCTTAATTTTCGTATACTAGATTAGTAAGTATGTTTAATTTAATTTGTCTTTGAAATTTTCTAACTTCCTTGTGGGATCGATATCTAGGACTCCATTAGAGCCCTATATTACTTGATAACGATAAGTATACTTGCATAGTATCCACAATATAAATCATAAAATCCATAATAAAATCATCAGTATATATATTTAGTGCGGATCAAGTTTTTGGTGCCGTTGCTAACTTTTATATCACAATTTTAAGTATAAATATTGAAAAGTGGATCATCGTACTTAGGGTCATTTGAATATTTTTACTGACATGCACACTTACCTGACATAGACCCATATAGTGTAATGTAGGCCGTTAAAAAAAAGTGAATGAGTTATGTGTTGAGGTTTTTGAAAAACCATTTAATTTAATATATATGTATATAATTTAAAAAATATCATTTTAATTTTTAAATATTAAATCACATATAAACAATAGTTTAAGTAATCGAGCACTGCATCATAAACCATATATATGTTCCGAAGAACATATATATTGCTAGGTGGTGAGGCTCGATCAAATAAACTAAAGAATCCATATATTTGTTTGGTCTGCGAACCATATATGTTGATCGATAAGTTCAGATATCTAATATGAAGCAACTAGATAGAGTTTTTATTAAACTGGGTTCTTTAAGTTTCCTATAAGGGCCAGCCCTATAGTTAATTATATCTTAAATGACTGAAGTCAATTAAGAAAACTCTCGATTTAGATCAGAAAATATTGTTTTCCTGACTTCCAAAAGGGTAGGCTTCTCAAATTAATGTGAAGGGGAATGCCAATAAGGAGATGCGCAAATGTGAACAACTATTATGGAACCAAAGGGAGAAAATTAGGGGACTTCACAGATCCTAAGTGCTATCATATAGTTTGGCTTCAAATTGAATGAGATTATTTGATGTTCATCTTGCCAATTTTATTAAGTAGGGCTTAAATTTGCATAATGTTGATTATGCAAATAGCTTGGAAAAGAAGAGGATTTATGTCAAACTGAATGAAAACCTCAAAATCCTAAGTCGAGTTAGAGCTTATGTTGCATGAAGTGCAAATGCCTAAAGATAAAGTGAGGGTTTATGTTGCACTGGGCATATAAACTCGAAGTACTATGGCTTGTCGTTTATTTCTAAGCAAGATTTGCTGTTGTAGAGTTCTTTGCTTCCTTGTCAAGCTGCCCATGGTGTTTGCTCCTAGCTCCTCGTTGCAGTAGGTTTAAATTTAGAAGTGTCAGGTGAGGAGATTGAGAGAAATATCTAGTATAGAGTTCAAATTTTCTAATGTGTCAGGTTCAATGTCAAATGTCTTATTAGGAGGGGGGATTTAAGTTAATTATAGCGACAACGATTAGGATCTCACGGTTTCCTCATTCCGACACTACTATTTTCTTCAAATTCACTTAGTCAAGATGAATTTACCAAATTCAAATAAATGGATTCAAAACTTACATTCAAACATTGTGAAATCTTGTTGGCAGCCGTAGGTTGCCTCGTCCAAGGGATTCCTGATCAACCAAAGAGATTTTATTAATTTAGTTCAAATTGTTGTGTTTCGTTTTATTTGTGATTAAATTTTAATTTTTATATTTTTGCTTATTGTGAATGGATTTTTGGTTTTGGGTTTTGGTTTTGACATGCAAGTTTTGTTTTGCAAAGGGTACTAAAAGTAAAGTGCAACAAAGTGAACAAAGGAAATTACAATACATAAAATGTAAATGCATATGTATCCTCTTCTTACCCTCTATTTGAAAGTTTAGTATTTGCTGCATGCATTTATAATTTTGCAGAGAATTAAAATTACATGAAAGAAAGCGGGAAATACAGTTTTAAGGTCACCCTGCCGAGTTCTATGTCATAACTTGGTGGATCCTTATTTGTTCATGTAGAGGATGTCTTTCTTTAGCAAAGAATAATAAGTTCATTGGCCCTCAGAGATATCCAAAAGACTTGTGAAGAGACCCAGGGAAACACCCTAGACATTTCACAACCCTTTTGAATCATTTTGAGTTCATTTGAACTTATTATATTGCTAAATAATCCATCCACGTTGTAACCTTATGTTCAATAAACCTTGATGTTTTAATTATCCCTTTAAGTGGGATAATCATCACTTGACATTTCATTTATGAATTTTTGTGGGTGAAGGCCCTTAAGGGAAAACTGATTTATCAAAAATTTGGCCAATTTGTTTAGAGTTGCGCTTGTAGTATTTCAAAGTACTTGAGCTGATTATTTTTTTCATTTATAAACCGCATTAGTCCAATCTGGATTAAGCCTAGTTGACTATTAAGCAGTAAAAACTTAAGAAGATTTGTAATTTTTAGAAATATTGAGTTATGTGATCTTAATCCCTATCATAACATTGAATTGTCATTAAACCATTAATTAAGTATTTAAATTAGTGAATTGTTATCTTCCAAGATTAAAACCCTCACCATAGCATCTTTTGATTTAATTATCTTCCAATTTTTTTAATTATTTATGAAATTACAATTATGCCATTAATGTGAAAAGGTTTGAGATTGGTTTCTAGCAATTAATCCTTATGTTCCAATCATCTAAAAGCATTGATTAAGGTCATTAATTGCCCATTTACCCTTGATTAGGCCTAAATATTAATGAAGGCTTAAATTCCTTAATTACAATTTTGTTCCTAAAGGCCTTATCACTTCATAATTCATTAAATTTAACTCAAATGACTTTGAAATATTTATGTTACCCCACTTATGGATCAATTAAGACATCAGGGGAGAAAATGTGATTTTTCTAAATTTATATAATTTTTGTGATTATTTAAATGCAAAAAAAGGATTTTAAAGTTAATTCAATAAATTAACCAAAACAAATCATCTGTCCTTAAAAATATTATTGGAGGTCCATCTTAGTTAGAGGACCATCTAGACTAATTTTCATAAATTTTTTAGTTTTATTTTAGTTATTATAATTGTTTGTTGGTTTTTATTATTAATTAAGTATAAAATAGTACTTAATTTTAAAATTAAATTTTATATTTTTCTTAAATCTCTCTAAAGTTAAGAAACCTAGAGAAATAAATTTCATATTTTTGTGATTTATATTTTAATTATTTAAATTATATCAGTGGAAAATTAAGGAAAATTCAATGTAAGCCTTTAAAAATTAATATCTTTACTTAGAAAATTTGAAAAATTATTTTAATTACTCCCAAGTGATCGAGAGACTAAATGTGATATTTTGATGTGTTTTTGCATTTTAGTGATTTTTATTATTTTTTATGATTTTTAATTATTTTTTAATTATTAAAAAATCAAAATATAGGCTTAAAATAAATATTCATTTTAATTTCAATTTTATTTTTTTAAGTTCCTCTAGTTATTAGGAGCTCCCAAAACTAATTTTATAATTTTTTTACTTATATTTTAATTATTATAATTATTTTAATGCCAAAAATGTTATTTTACTTGAAAAATCCATTTTAGTGGGTAAATTAATTCTAATTGACTCCAAATTTTTATGGGGAGCTACTCTATTTATTATTCACAGTGTGGAATCATTTTTATGATTTTTCCATTTATATTTTAATTATTTAATTTTTAAAGGGTTTTAATGAGTTAATTATCATTAGTGTCATTTTTAATTAATTAATAATTTTTGATGTTTTTGCTAAGGTCCTCTGACCACATTGAACCTACCAAAACAAACTTTGTATTTTTTTATTTATATTTTAATTATCATACTTTTTAACCCAAAATAGAGGGAATTAACTTTAAAATTAGTTATCTCTAGCTAGATCCCCCTTGACCTTGGAAAAAAGCAAGGAAGATTCTTAACCACAGAGCCTCTAAGCCCTCCAAACCTCATGCCATGGTGGTTAATATTTACTTATTTAGAATCAAGATATTCCAAAGATCATTTAATTAATTAAAAATTAAATACATGTCAAATAATTCCAATTTTATTCCCACATTGTTTTCCTCAGTTCACTGAGCAATAGGGTATTTTTATTTTATTTTATTTATTTTTCTACACAAAGTTATGGATTTTTAAAGATTCCTTCATTAAATAAATACATAAAATACCTATTTTTTTTTAATCCATGCGGCGCCGCAACATCCTCAGCAGACCTGAAGTCTCCACGCGTCTCCTCCTAGGTTGGAGCCACCGTCTGAGTCAACCCATTGTTCACACGCTGATGCTCTATCTGACGCAATCCTAACCCTCTATTCGTTACATGCACGATCAAACAACCACAGAGCTTCATTCCCAACTATTTCATTCCGTGAACCATCCTCCTTCTCATTCTTGATACTCAACCAAATTACTTCAGGTTTATTTCTATAGACGCATCTAACCTTGATAAACATATTTATATGGTTGATCAAGTCTTAAATCAAGCTTGCATGCATGGATAATCAAATTAAGCTCAAATAGGGGGGAGAGTTCAATACATTTGCCTGAGAGGTGTGGCCTTAATCAGGTGCTTTCAGAAGCTTCAGAGGACTCTGACAAACCTCCTGAAAGTGTTGCTCGGCTTTAGTGAATTGTAGATTTTTAATCAAACTGATTTGGAGGCTTTGATGGAACTCTAGGCTAGAGGATCTCTGTGATGAGACTTTGGTGGGGGATCAACTTCATTTGATCTTGTGATGGTGTGGGCACAATTAATTTAGATTTGGTGCATTGTGGAGCTGTGGTGAATTGTGTCCTGGTTTCAACTAGAAACTGGGCTGGGAAATTTGCTTTGGATAGTGGGAGTTAGGGTTGGATGATGGTGGGAATGAACTCATGAGGCCTTGGAGAAGCTTAGAGAACTATTTGGCAGAGTCTCCCCAAGTTAATTACTCATCTCCCCTCATGACCGTGAAGGGGGTGATTTACGTAGCCATGGCTATGGTGGAGCTCATGGCTTGCTGGTGGGTGCACTAGCTTGCTAAGGTGGAGGGCTGAGCGGTGAAACTAACTAATTGGAGTTAGAAACATAGGCTGGGCTAATTTGGGTTTGAATTGAAGTGGGATGGCTCTTGATTTTGGCTCCTCCGGCGACTAGGCCAGCTGGCCAGGTTGGTGCTCAAGCTAGGGTAGTCAGGTGAGCCAATGAGCACACCTTAATGGTGATTAATTTGTTTGGGGATGGCTTAGGGTAAAGATATAGTTGTTTTAGCCATTTAAGTAAGGGGATCCCGAAAGTTAGGGGATCCCCCAAGTTAGGGGACCCTTGGTTCATGGCTGCACTAGGTTGGGTTAGGTGGATCTAGACCAGTCCCTAGGGTCCAAATCTTGGTTGTGGTGGACTTAGCTTAGTCAATTTGGCTTAATTTGGGTGAGCTTGGGTCTTGAGTTTAAAATTGAGTCATGGGCTCAGACTTGGACTAGGTTGTGTTTGGGCTAGAGTTAGATCCAATTGGCTATCCAAATTGAAGTGAATAATTGTCTGAAGAGTTTAAAAATGGACTGGAGTGATTTTGAAATGGTTTGGAAGGTGAATTTGGTGGAATTTGGGTATTTGAGTAATTTTGTGAACTTTAGGTTAGGCTTACATTTGGGTTGGGCTAGAGTTTGGTTAGGATCTAATTGATGGTTCAATCTGTTCTATAATGATGTCATGAAGAGTTTTGAAAATGAATTGGGTGGATACTTTGGGATTAGGACATTTAATATGGTGATATTGGGGCATTTCACTAATTTGGGGTAAAATTAAGTATTTTAAATTGGGTTGGATTTGAGTAAGATTTGAATTCAAATTATGATCAATTGGTGGCTCATTGTTGTTTAAGGGAATGGAATGAAGAATTTTAGGTATAAATTTGAGGGAATTGAATTGATCATGGGGTTCAATTTGGGGGAATCTGGTCATTTGGTCAAAAAGTGGGAATTTTTTTTGGGTTAAAATTGAGCTTGCAATTGGATTCAATTGGGCTTATACTTGGTTTGGATTGTGATTAGGGATGATGAATTTTGATTTGGAATTGAAATTGAGGAGGATTGAAGTCAACTGGGTGGACATTGGGAGTGATTTGAGCATTTTGGGCATAAAGGGGCAATTTGGGGCTTTTAGTCAAATTGTGTCAATTTAGTCAAATTAGACTCAATGGAGTGATTCAAATTGATTTTGGGGACATTTGGGATGATTTTGAAGATTTTTGGGAATTTTTGGAATTTTTGAAATTTTTGGGTCACGAGGGGTACTTTGGTCATTTTGTCAAATTTCGAGGTATTTGGAGAATTTTGGTCAATTTGGAGTATTTTGGTCAATTTTGGTGGTGAGGAGTGTTTTGAAATGATTTTTGGAGGGAATTGGGTGATTTGGGCAACATTGGAAATTTTGGTCAAAATTAGGATTTGGGGACAGTTTGGTAATTTGGGGGAAGTTTAGGGGCTTAAGGGTCAAGGTTAGGATTTTGGTAAGATTGGGGTTAATTGAAGGATGCCAACCTTCTGAAGCCATGAACCAATGGAAAGCCCTCCCCCCTTGGATCCTCCATGTGCTGGTCCTAGCCACCTTAGTCATAGGCTTAGGGTTTTGGAACCACCAACATGAGTTTCCAAAAGAATATGGGATCAAGTTTGAGGAAGTTCGGTTTAGGGTTTGGGGTAGTAAGTGTAAGTGTAGTGTACGTGTGAGTTTGTGATTGTGTTAGCTAGCTTAACCAAGAGTAGAATACCCAGGATTTACCCTAAGGCTTGACCATCCTAAAGGGGACTCCCCTTAAGCTTCCTTATGCTTAGCCTTATCCTACTCAGTGCTAGAGGTTAGCCTTAAGCATATGAAACTCTAAGTGAAGCAAAGAACCATTTTGAATTTCTAAGGAGGAGGGTTCCATCACTAGTCTTCTAAGAGAGTCATCAAAAATTCCTATGGCTAGACCCTAGGTTCTTTTAAAGAAAGACTAGATCTTAGACAAAAATGAGGTCAACTTGTAAATAGGAAAATAGGGCCTTACCTAGAGAATTAAAACCTTAATTGCATTGACATACACATAATAAATGCATAAAAATGCTACAAAATGATTGCCTCAAGAGCCATGCCCTATCAGTGATAATACCAAGTCAAAATTTATTAAAAGAGGATAAAATTAGGAATGCATACAAAATGCACAATCATTATCTTTAGGAGATTAAACCCCAAGAGCTCTTACTAAATCATACTAAAATCCAAACATGATAAAAATGATTTAAAATAAATGCATACAAATGTGAGTTAAAATGCAGAATATACATGTGCAAAGAAGTTCTCTCACTTAAAAAATGTAGGGAACCTATATACACCAGTTGCTTATAAAAGCATAAAAATAGAAATCACTTATAGTATCATCATAGGGAGGGTACTATGATGTCATGAATATGATTTCATAGAAAGATCTCTATGATTCATAAGTAAATGGTAGTAGTGTTCTAATACAAAGAATGATACCTAGACATCAACCTCCTTTAACCCTTAAAAGTAGAAGGGATGTGCCAACACATGACATGACAAAATTTGAGTTGTTTTTCTACTTAAATTTCATATTTTATTTCATATTTATCATGATTTTATGATTATGGAATGTATTTTACTAGTTTTTTTCTTGTTACAAATGTTAATCATACTTTACAGAGATAAAACACGAGGCAAATAATTTTAAATTTTGGTGACCAATGTAAATACACTAGGCCTTAGCTTAGCTATGCTAGTCTACTGTCTAGTTATTCCAAACAAAGACATAGTTATGTCATCAAGAACCAAAGGCTACTCCTGGCAAAAAATTTCATGATATTTAAAGCTTGTCTATTTAAGGAGAGCTTAGGCAAGACCTAAAGGGACTTACTAACTGGTTATGGCTATCTTTAGGTAGTTTTAGGTTTATCCATCAAACCCTAGGGTTACCCTTCCTCTTTCATTGCAAAGAAACTCCTAGGACTACTTTTATGTTGATTTCAGAGAAGTTATTGGTGAGAGAGGGTGATTAAGGTTTGTGCATGATGTGAGAAAAGATTACTTGAATTCCTTTATGTTTTACACATATTTATGGATGAAATCGTACTTTCAAAAAAAAGCTATTTTTCATATTTTTGTTGCATGTACAACATGTGTTAAATGTGGAGCAAAGTGGAGGAGACTTGGAGCAAAGTACCTCAAAGGAGACTAGCGTCAGGTGATCTCGATTCTATCATATTATGATTTATATATATTGATATAATTTTTTATTTTTCTTTAATAAAATTCTTTCTTTACAACGATGCTAAAAACTTGATTCTGAGGTAAATAAGAGTTCAACTAGTATATTTAAATTTTGGGATTATACGCAAGTATACATATCGTTATCAAGTAATGTAAGACTTTCCGATTAAGCCCCGAAATATCGAACCCACAGGAAATCTTGTAAATTTTTAATAAGGAATGAGATCAAAAAGTCTATTTAGAAAAAGGCACTTACTCAAAGTATAGATATTATCGAAGGATTGAAAATGTGATTCTTTTTAGTAATTTTTTGATAATTTGAAATAAAGCAAGCAATTAACAAACTTTAATGAGATTTTTGTAAGTAAAAGAAGTATAAATGAAAATATATCATGAATAAGTCATAAGTAAAGGAGTTCTATTGTAGAAGTATGTAATTGTTGTTGTGTCAAACAAAAGCAATATTATTCTTGACCCTTACAAGAGATGCTATAAATAATATTGGCTTGTTTAAGTCTTTAATAGTTTTGAAGACGGGTTAGGTAGGAAAGATACTAGCTCTCACTCTAGAGTTCCCTCCTTTCCCTCCACCGAGGGCCTAACATTACGTATCAAAACCTAAAATATTAAACCAAATTGGAGGATTTAGTCTGTCACCTAAATTTCCTCTAAATCTACACTCTTTAAAGTATATTTCCCTAATTATTTACACTCAGTTATATGAATTACATTCTCATCCATACAATCTCATGTGATTTTTACCATTAGTTGACTGAGACAGTACCATCATAGATCTTACATGTTCTCACAATAAATATTAACATCTTAATTGTTCAAATAAAGAAGTAAATGAAGTATAAAGATTAAATCATCACAACTTATTCCAACATAAAAGATCAATACTTCCACTTTTTCCATCCAACACTTATTTAATTTTCATTTTAAGGAAAAAGATAAAGAAAACTACTCAGAATTCATGGGGAAAACACAACAACAATTAATTTTAAAAGTAGGAATCATGTAAAAACAAAATAAGTCTAAATTAAATCCAAATGAAGTACAAAGATAAAAACTTATCTCAATTTACTCTCCACCAAACACTTGAAGTTCCTTTGACTATCTTCCTTTCTCTTACAAGCCTCTCTAGGACAGGTCGCCCAATCCTAGAGGATTAAAATCTTTCTGATTCACTAACAAACTATGGTTATTTACTTGGAATTCTCTACTGACCTTCCCCTTCACTAGTAATGAGATAAGTGTGAAGAAACCTTAAGTAATAATCCTACAACTTATAAGTGACACTACAATCTTTCAAAACCAAAGCAAGCAAATTAGGTGAATTTGTTTCTTTAGGAGATTCTAAAATTTTGTTCTAGAAATGTGGTAGTCCAATTTAGAATTTAGTAAATAAGACCCACTTAAGTTTAGAAATCTCTAAGGTGAAAAAGTATGAAAATATGAACTCCTATCTAGGTGAGAAATACTTGTAGATTTTCCAAATATAGAGTTTAGGCATTCTATCTTCTTTACTTAAAAATTTTCATTAAAAATAATTATAATTAATATATTATATCCTTAAGCTTAAGAGTTTCTCAAGTCTTATGCATTAAAAAGATCAAATGTGGAATGAATTTTTAATTAGGCACTAATCCTCAAACTTCTCCTCCTTTTTTTTCACATAATATACTTCACTTTTTCTTTTTCTTTCTATTTATTTCTTTTCTTTTTATTTTTCTGGTAAGGATTACTATATCTGGATAAGCTTTTAATGATTTTGAATTCCACTCTTCCTTTCCTAAAGCAAAGATTTGATATATATCCTTTACTTAAAAATATAATAATAGTTTTAAAAATTATTTTTAATAAAAGAAATTTAAGAATTGAAAATAAAATTCTAATTCTTCTATATTTTTCAAAATACAACATCTCCTACTAAAGATAGTTACACAATATTTAACATCTCTTCACTAAGAAATTTTTAACTTTAAAAATTTCATCATGACTGTAATATTTTAATTAAAGTCTCTTACTCATTTTTATATTCAAAATTTTACTTCCCTTCATACACATAATTATTTCTCAATCAAAATCAAATTTATTTGTATCATATTGAGAACAAATAAATTTGATGTTTTTAAAATTGGTTTTTTATCCACCTAAACTTGAATTTTTAATAAAATAAAACCTTATAGCATATCATGTATATTTGGGAGGAATGAATAATTAAAACACCATGCTTATAGGGATTTTCATATCCTAAATATACATGTATAAAAATTAAAAACAATAGTAAAAATAAGATGATCAAATTTTATTTTAATTTTAGCATATATGACATTGTCAGCATTTGGAGCCGTGTCAAAGATTTTCTCGGTGTCGATGTCGTTTTGGAGTCGCCACTCTGTTTATCTATAATATTGCTCTAATCTTCAGTAATTCTTATTGCTTTGGATCCTATAAAAGTATCCTTAGATAATAAGAAATTTGAAGAAAATAAGAGCTAATAAGATAGAAGACAATAGAAAGAAAGATATTAATGATAATCCTTATGAAAAGATTCTAGAATACTTTATCCTAGGAGTTCTTTATAAGGATGAGGTTTTGGTAACCAGAGATTTAGATAAAATATCTATTCCGAGCTCTTTAAATCTCTTATAGGAGCAAGCTCCTATAGTTAATTACATCTTAGATAATTATGATTATCTAAGAAAACTTCTGATTAATGTTAATTGCTTGTTGCCAAAAAACAGTTTTAAGGAAAGAAATATCAAATTTCAATCCTAAGGGTAATGTGTCATACTACCCTAAAAGTTTGGTTGATTTTCGTTTTTGATTTGTTGTTTGTCTTTTTTTAATTTTATAGTCAATGTCATTTTTGTTTTGTTTTATTTTGATGTTTGTCATTTTATCGTCATCTTTGTCATTTGTTTAATGGCTATGTTAAAAGTATTAGGTTTTGTGACTATCCTAAAAGTTTTGGTTTTGCTTTGTCTTAGTTTTGTCATTTAAATGTTGTTTCTCTTGTTTTGTTGTTGTTTTAATGTCATTTTGATTTTGTTTTATTGTTGTTTGTCCCGTCTATGGAATGTCGTCCCGCAAAATATAGTTAGCATACCCTATAACATGCAAAGGAAATGTAAAACGAAATTAATGTTGTTGTTTCGTTTTAATCGTCCTGCAAAACAAAGTTAGCACACTTTATAATATGCAAAGAAAATCTAAAATGAAACTTAGTTTCATCCTGTAAAGGAAAATAAAGTCAGATTTAAAAGAAATAATGTCAATTTTATATCTTAAATCTTTTATTTTATTCAGTTACTTTTTGGATACCCGGTCAAGATGTCATTAGCTCAGTCGTCCCAGGATCATCAGGGGCCTTAATCTACTTAGTAAATCAGGACCGAAAGATTTCTGTCAGTAACCTGGATTGCGTCATCCGAGAAATCTTCATAGACTAAGAACACTGGGGTTCAAGTTGCTTTCGGTGATGTTTGTTTATTAGGGTTTCATTTAATTTTTAATGTCTTTTTCCAATTTTAGGTTAGAAAATTTTAGGTTGTTTACGATTTTTTAAGATTTTTATGTAATTTTATGTTGAAATCTTAGATTTGATGTCTTTTAAACCTAAAGATTCAAGTTTTGAAAATTTTGATTCGATGTCATTTGCTTTTTTAGGAATTTAGATTTATTGTCGATTGAATTCTAAAATTCCATTAGATTTGAGAAATTATGTTTAAGATCTAGTTAAATCTAAAAATTTGCATTCAATTTTATTTGAATTTAAAAATTTGGATCTAATATCATTATGATGTTTGGAAATTAGATTCAATGTCATTTGAATCTAATAATCTAGATTAAGCCTAAATTAGACATAGATTGAAACTAATGTAAGTTAGAGTTTAGAATCTTAGATTCGACGTTTTTTGAATCTAATGTTAAGTCTAATTATGTTAGACTCAGATAAAATCTAACGTAACTTAGATTTTTGAATTCTAGATTCAATGTCATTTGAATCCAGAATAAGTGTTAAATCTAATATGGATTAGACTTAGATAAAAATCTTATGATAATCAGATTCAATTCGTTTGACTCTAATATCTCTGATTTGATTTTTAAAATAGTCTGAACTTTAAGAAATTTTGACTTAAATTGATTTTAAGTCAAAATTTTGATTTTGTTTTATGTAGTATAAATTTAACCTAAGTTCAATTTTGATCGAACCTAAGTTAGAAATGTTGAATTAATCTTAAGTTCATGTCTGTTTAAATTAGATTTAATATAGATTGAATCTAAAATTGAGTTAACAAGGATTTATGTCTTTTTTAAACTTTAAATTAGAGATGTGAAGTTAGACTCAATGTAAATTGAATCTAAAGTTGATTTAACTTGAGTTCTTGGCAATTTGAACTTAAATTAGAAGTGTTAGATTCAATGTAAATTGAATCTAAAATTGAATTAACTTATGTTCATGTTTATTTGAACTTAAGTTATAAATGTTGAATTAGATTCAATATTGATTGAATCTAAAGTTAAGTTAACTTAGGTTTAATTTAAGTTGAACCTAAGTTAGATATGTTGAGTTTAGGTTCAATGTAGGTTGAACCTAAAGTTTAAGTTAACTTGGGTTCAGTTTGGGTTGAACCTAAGTTAGATATGTTGAGTTTAGGTTCAATGTAGGTTGAACCTAAAGTTTAAGTTAACTTGGGTTCAGTTTGGGTTGAACCTAAGTTAAAATTGTTGAGTTAGGTTCATTTTGGGTTGAACCTTAGTTTTAAGTTAACTTGGGTTCAGTTTGGTTTGAACCTAAGTTAAAAGTGTTTACTTTAGGTTCAATGTAGGCTGAACCTAAAGTTTAAGTTAACTTGGGTTCAGTTTGGGCTGAACCTAAGTTAAAAGTGTTGAGTTAGGTTCCATGTGGGTTGAATTTAAGGTTTAAGTTAACTTGGGTTTAGTTTGGGTTGAACCTAAATTAAAAGTGTTAAGTTAGGTTCAATGTGGGTTTAACCTAAGGTTTAAGTTAACTTAGGTTCAGTTTGGGTTGAACCTAAGTTGAAAGTGTTGAGTTAGGTTCATTGGGGGTTGAACCTTAGGTTTAAGTTAACTTGGGTTCAGTTTGGGTTGAACCTAAGTTAAAAGTGTTGATTTAGGTTCAATGTGTGTTGAACCTAAGGTTTAAGTTAACTTTGATTCAGTTTGGGTTGGACCTAAGTTAAAAGTGTTAAGTTAGGCTCAATGTGGGTTGAACCTAAGGTTTAAGTTAACTTGGGTTTAGTTTGGGTTGAACCTAAGTTAAAAGTGTTAAGTTAGGTTCAATGTGGGTTGAACCTAAGGTTTAAACTTAAGCCTAGTTAAAATCGACCAAATTAAGGTTTAAGCTTTTTTTAAGTAAAACTAAAAGGTTAATTAAGTCTAGTTAGATTAGACTTAATTAGAATTTAAAGACCATTCAAGTCTTATTTAAGTAAAACTTAAGGTTTAACTAAGTCTAGTTAAAGTTAGACTTAACTAGAATTTGAAGTTATTTAAGCATAATTTAGGTAAGGCTTAATTATTAAGTATAATAAGTTAAACTTAATTAGAGTATAAGTTTGATTAAACCTTAGTTAGTTAAGGTTTAATAGTTTAATTAAGTCTAATGTGTTATACTTAATTATGGTTTAAAATTCATTAAACCTTAGTTGGTTAAGGTTTAATAGATTAATTAAGTCTAATGTGATATACTTAATTATGGTTTAGGATTGATTAAACCTTAGTTTGTTAAGGTTTAATAGATTAATTAAGTCTAATATGTTAGACTTAATTAGGGTTTAAGATTGATTAAACCTTAATTAGTTAAGGTTTAATAGATTAATTAAGTCAAATGTGATAGACTTAACTATGGTTTAGGATTGATTAAATATTAGTTGGTTAAGTTTTAATAGATTAATTAAGTCTATTGTGGTAGACTTGAATATGATTTAGTATTGATTAAACCTTAGTTGGTTAAGGATTAATAGATTAATTAAGTCTAATATGCTAGACTTAATTAGGGTTTAAAATTGATTAAACCTTAGTTGGTCAAGGTTTAATAGATTAATTAATTCTAATGTGATCAACTTAATTATGGTTAAGGATTGATTAAATCTTAGTTGGTTAAGGTTTAATAGATTATTTAGTATAATATGTTAGACTTCATTATGGTTCAGGATTGATTAAACCTTAGTTGGTTAAGGTTTAATAGATTAATTAAGTATAATATGTTAGATTTAATTAAGGTTTAAGATTAATTAAACCATAGTTGTTAAGGTTTAATAGATTAATTTTGGTTAAGTCTAATTGTAATAAAAGTTAATTAAACCTAATTTGGGTAAGGTTTAATTGATTAATTAGACTTGATTATAGTTAATTCTAATTGGATTAAAGGTTAATTAAGTCTAATTTAGTTAAGACTTAATAGTTTAATTAGGTCTAATGGATTAGACCTAATTAGGGTTTAATTTTTATTTTAAAGGTTTAATTAAGCTTAGTGATGTCTTGATTTTAATTAAAGTTTAATTTTGTATTAAACCTAATTTAGTTAAGGTTTAATGGGTTTAATTAAGCCTAGTAATGTCTTAAGCTTAATTAAAGTTTAATTTTGTATTAAACCTAATTTAGTTAATGTTTAATAGGTTTTAATTAAGCCTAGTGATGTCTTAAGCTTAATTAAAGTTTGATTTTATATTAAACCTAATTTAGTTAATGTTTAATAGGTTTCATTAAGCCTAGTGATGTCTTAAGCTTATTTAAAGTATTATTTTGTATTAAACCTAATTTAGTTTAGGTTTAATGGGTTTAATTAAGCCTAGTAATGTCTTATGCTTAATTATATTAAACCTAATTTAGTTAAGGTTTAACAGGTTTTAATTAAGCCTAGTGATGGCTTAAGCTTAATTAAAGCTTGATATTATATAAAACTTAATTTAGTTAAGGTTTAATGGGTTTAATTAAGCCTAGTGATGTCTTAAGCTTAATTAAAGTTTAATTTTGTATTAAACCTAATTTAGTTAAGGTTTAATAGGTATTAATTAACCCTAGTGATGTCTTAAGCTTAATTAAAGTTTGATTTTATCCAAAGCCTAATGTAATGAAGGCTAAAGGAGAATTAACTACGTTTAATGTGTGGTTAAACCTAATTGAATTTTGATTTTGTTTTTAATCCTAATTTAATTAAGGATTAATTGATTTAATTAGGGTTAATGTTAGATTAATCCTAATCATGTTTTTTATTTGATTCTATTGAGTGTTTTAACTCAATCTTAACCCATTATGACATGAGTTAGATAAAGAGTTTCAAATTTTAAAAAATATTTTAAGGTTTTTTATATTTTATAATTTTAAAATTTTAACCCTAATAAGAAAATGTCATTTTAAAATTTCCAAAAGTTAGAGTCTGTCATTTTAGGGTTTAGATTTGTCCCCCTAAATTTCTAACTAATTTTGAATTTAATTTTCATATTTTCTGATTTTTAAAACTATTGTTAAAAATAATTGTCCAATCTCATGAAAATTAGAAAATGTTGTCCTAGAGTATTTTCCTTGCTTTAGAAAAATCAGAGATTGTTCTTAAGGATCTAAAGATTGATCCCTCAAATTTTCATATTTTTTGACTTATAATTAGATTTTAATAATTACAATACTCTAGAGATTATTTAATTAATTAAAAATCAAATATAAATCAAAATTCAAAATTTTAATTCCATATTGTTCTTCTCACTTCCCTGAGTTCATAAGTACTTTTATTATATTTTTTGTGATTTTTGTATGCAAAGATGTGTATTTTTTAATTTTTTAAAGTTTACCTGAATTTTATTAAATCCAAATAAATCTTAAACCGCTGCGTGTCCTCGGACGCGTCCAAATGCGCTTGATCCCCTATGGGGATCTGAACACAGGAGCAGCCATGATTTAATCAGGGTCGTTCATTTAAAAAACATGAGAACAAACGAATCTGGTTCATCGTCTTCATCCCCTCTGATCTCTCAGACCATTCATGATCTAAGAGCAATATCTCACTCAATTCTTGATGAAATCGAGTGAAATTTGTTTCTTTAAGATCATCTAGAGGAGACGAACATATCCATACGGATTTGTATGGGTTTTGAATTGGCTAACCTTACCTAGACCAAACCCGAGCTCGAGTTGGGTGTGAAGAACCATACCCTGGCCTCAGTTAATGCAAGCTCAAATTCAATGACTTTTAAGCTTCGTCTCGACCTCAAATAGCTTTCCTCTAACTCAATTTAGAGTTAAATCAGGTCTAGGTATGAGATACTCCTCAAGGTGGCTCAACTTAAGGGATGGATGTCAATAGCTAGGTTAGAGCCTATGGGGATGGCCAATTTTGATTGGGCTCATCATCGTAGGTCTCTATTTTGGTGTAGGAGCCATCAATTTTATGTTTTGAGGAGTTTGGTTTAAAAGTTGGATTTTATCCTAGTTTTGGGCTCATTCGGGTTAGCAAAATTGGGGAGATCCAGTGGGTTTCATTGCTTGAATCACTGGGGAATCAATTACCTAGGCCATAGAGAGTAAGTTTGATGTTGGGAGTCAAAGGGTTTGAGCAATGTTTTGGGGTTTCCAAATTCTCCTCTCCTCCTTCATGTGCTCAGGTTTGGCCATATTATAGCCATGAAAATGGTTAGGGTGAGCTTAGACTTACTTGGAGAGCTGGCATCAGGCTCATAATGATCTTTGGATAAGATCTTGAGCTGTGGATAAGACGGGTTGAAGTTTCCAAGGGTAAACCTCATGAGTTTTACCTATGGTTCACCTTGTATTGGTGGCTTTCCGTCTTCTCATTTGCTCTTTAAAGAGGTGGATAAGACAAGCTTAATCTTTCTGAATTCACCTCCCCTAGGTAAACCACAAGTTCACTTGGTAAATTCTAAGGGAAGATGACACATTAGCCTTCTTACTCACTTCATGCATGGCTTGTTTATGAATGCACTTAAACCAAGATATGGGATGGCTTTAAGGCTTGTTCGTTTCCTATTGGTTAGCCTAAGAGTTGTGTGATAAGCCATTAGGATCACCAGCCACCTCAACCTAAGGGAGAAGGTGAGTCATGCTTTAAAATAAGGGGAGAGTGCCACAATGAGGTTTAACCATGGTCAATATGATGTGGCATTGGTTGATTTCATTTGTAATGGGTCATATGGGTTGTGTCTAACCCATATTAGATCACTTATGATTTCGTAAAGGGGTTTGGAATTTTGAAAACCATTTATTGTGTCATGGGTGATGTCATGTGTCCAAATTTTATTTTATGGCTTTTTAATTATAATTCCATTTTTAATTAATTATGAAGTTAATAAAAATAATTTTGAAATTAATTATTTGATAAATTTTATCATTTTTTTGTCTAAAATGAGGTATTTTGACCAAATTTGATATATGTTGACTAGGGTTGACCAATGTTCACCCATGTTGACCTAGGTTGGTCAATTATGGTCTAAGGCTGACCTATTTGACTTTTCTAACCTTGTCATGGTTTGATTAGTCATAAAGTCCAAGGGTTTTGTCATTAAGAGCTTGATTTTGTCATGTTGACCAATTTTAGGGTTTAAGTCAATCCATAGGTCAATGTGGTGACTTTTGGATTACATTTTAGTCACTTTGATCAATGTCATGTTGATCTTGACAATGTCTGTCTTTGAAGTTAATTTTGTGGTTAAAGGGGCATGAATTAGCCATTTTGACTCAAATTTACCCTTTCATGTCAAGAGTTTACCAATGGGGCTAGGGTGATTTTCTTTGTGTTATGTATGGATTATTTTGATCAAATTTTAATTATTTATGTCAAAGAATGACCAATAAGGTTAATGCAATAGACTTTGGGTCATGGTTTGATCATTTTGACTTAATTTGTCTTTTTAGGTCAAAGGTGACCAAATGGTGGTCTTTAGGTAATGGATTAATGATTTTGGTCAATTTTGACTTTTTGAATCAAAAGTTAACTATTTGGGTCAATGGAGTGGTCATTGGGTTATGGATTGACCATTTTGACCAAAGTTGACTTTTTGGTTAGAAGTTGACCTATTGGGTCAATGGGGTGGTCATTAGGTTTGAAATTGACCATTTTGACCAAAGTTGACTTTTTGGTCAAAAATTGGTCTGTTGGGTCAATGGGGTGGTCATTGGGTCAGAAATTGACCATTTTGACCAAAGTTGATTTTTTGGGTCAAAAGTTGACTTATGACATCAATGAGGTGGTCATTGGGTCATAAATTAACCATTTTGATCAAAGTTGACTTTTTTTGGTCAAAAGTTGATATAATGGGTCAATGTGGGTGGTCATTAGGTTAGAAATTGACCATTTTGACCAAAGTTAACATTTTGGTCAAAAGTTGACCTATTGGGTCAATGAGGTAGTCATTGGGTCAGAAATTGACCATTTTGACCAAAGTTGACTTCTAGTCAAAAGTTGACATATTGGGTCAATAATTATTTAAATCAGGGTTTGTCATTTCTGATGTAATCATTTTGGGTAAAAGAAAGATTTATAAGGTTTTACTCTAGTCATTAGGGTTTAGTGACTATCAGTGAGATTTAGGAAGTTACTATTTGTATAATTCCTATCTTAAACTAACTTTGAAATGATCCTCACAAAAGTGAGGTTAACAGACATTCATAAGACTTCTATGCATTAAATGATAACATAAAAGCAAATCACTCTGTCGGCCGTTAAAATTTTTGAATGGTTGAAATTTTTGAAAAAAGGTTTAGAATATAGTTTTATAAAATAGAATTTTGATTTAGTTTAATATATATGGATTTTTGAAAATAACATTTTAATTTTGAAGAAAACGAAATCAAACTGATTTCATTTAAATGTTAGTTTAGATAATCAAGCGCTTCATCAAAAGACATGTACCTATCCCAAAGAACAGATGCATTGCTTGGGATGAGGCTTGATTAAATAAACTAAAAAATTCATGACATCCGTTTGGTTTGCGAACCATTGCTGACCGAAAATTTCCCTTATCTAATATGAAGGAATTATATAGGGTTTATATTAATCTTGGGTCTTTAAGTTTCCTATAAGGGCAAACCCCTATAGTTAATTACATCATAGATGATCGAAGTCACCTATGAAAACTCTTGATATAGAACAAGAAATATTTATATTCATGACTTTCAAAGGTAAGGTTTTCAAAGAAAATGTAATAGTTGGAAACTCAATAGGTGAATAGCTCAAGTTTTGGAACATTTCATTTTATCAAAATCCAAAGGAGACAAGGCTAGGGAAAGAACGTAGATTCAAGGAAAATTTTAATGTCTTCCAAAACTATCCTATGGTTTGATTTTGATTTAAGATATTTATTTTGCTTTTCATCCTGTAAATTTTATTATTTAGGACTTACATTCACTTGATACTGATCATGTGAATGGCCTGAAAGATAGGAGGATTTATGTCATACCTAATGACAACCTCGGAATCCTAAGACGAGTTAGGGCTTATGTTGCACAACATGGTTATGCAAGGGCCTAAAGAGAAGTTGAGGATTTATGTTGCACTAAGTAGGCTACCTCGAAGTCCTATGACTTGTTTGTTTTAATTTCTAAGGAATTTTGCTTTTGATGATGGCTGTGTTGCCCACTATACATGCTCTGAGCTCCTCGTCATGGTAGATTTAGTTTAAAGAAGTGTCAATTGTAAAAGAGGAGAGAAGTGTCATGTTTTGGAAATATTTAGATTGAGGTGTCTTAATATTTTACTAGGGGAACATTAAAGTTGATTATAGCGACACCGGTTAAGATCACACAGTTCCATCATTCCGACACCACTACTTTCATCAAATTCACTTAGTCCAAATGAATTTACTAAACATAACTTATTGGGTTCCATATTTTCATTTAGACCATGGGAAAACCGCGTTAGAAACACGTAGGTTACTTCCTCCTAGGGATTCCCGATCTTCAAATAAGTCATTTTACTTTTTTTGCAATTGTGATTTTTGTTTTGTTTGTGATTAAATTTTAAATTGTTTTATATTTTTGAATGTTGTGGCGGTGAATTTTATCTTGTCTTGATTTTTAATTTTGATTTTAGTTTCAGTATTATGACTGTCCTAAAAGGTTTTAGTTTTCATGCAGGGTTACATTGTTGTTTAGCATGCAAATTTACAAGGAAATAAAGTGCAGTAGAGTGCAAGTAAGTAGATTGCAATAAAATAAAATCATACTTGGTAGGTCTTCCTGTCATCTCTACCTAAAACTTTAGTATTCTTGCAATAAAGATTTATAATTTGTAGGGATGTAAAACATATGGATATGTTCATCATAAGTTTACAAAGTCTTAGGCCATAACCCGGTGAATCTTATTCATTTATTTGAGAGATATCTTTCATTTAATATATATATAATAGGTGCAGTAGTCCTACAAGGTGTCCAGAAGACTTGTGAAAGATCCGAGAGAGACCCAGATATTTCACATTCCTTTTGAGCTTCCTTGAGTTCATTTGGAATTATCATATTTATTAAATGATTTATCTCTTTCATACCCTTAAGCTTAGTGAGCCAATGTTTTAGTCATCGCGAAAGGCGGGAAGTTACCGTTTTTTACTTAGGAATTATGTGGGTGGGACTTTAGAGGCAAACTAAACTTATGGAACAATTTATCAAATTTTGATGGACTTCAAATGCTTTAAATGTAGTTTAAAATTAATTATGTTTTCTTCTCTAAATATTATTAGTTAATTCCTTTGATTAAGCCTAGCTCACTACTAAGCCATTAAGATTTTAGTGGATATTTTTATGTCTTCAGAAAAGGAAGTTAAATGACCTCATGATTATGATTCTTATCAAAACATTGAATTATCATTTAAACATCAAATAAAGGGGTATTAAATTAGTGGAATATTAACTTCCAAAATCAACCCCTAACCTTAAGACTCTTTTAATTTGATTTTCTTCCAAAATATGATAATTAAGGAAATTCTAACATTTAATTTTGTTGTGAAAAAATTGCAGTGGGTTTCTACCATTTATCCCTTAATTTTTTAATCATCAAAACATAATAATTAAGGTCATTTATCGCCCTTTTCCCATTTTGATTAAGCCTAAATACTGATTAAGGCTAAATTTTTCCAAAATTACAATTTTACCCCTAAAGGCCTTTATCATTTCATAATTCATTAAATTTAGCTCAAATGACTTTAAAACTTTTATGTGACTCCACTTATGGGTTAATTAAAACATTTGAGGAGAAAATGTAACTTTTCAAATTTTGATTTAATATATATATTTATTTTAATGCAAAAATAGAGGTTTTCAATGAAAATTAAAGAACGTGTCCAAAACAAAACATTTTTTGAAATTTTTACTGGAGGTAGAACTAGACTAGAGGACCACTTGAACTTAAATTCATAATTTTTTTGAGTTTTACTTTAATTATTATAATTATATTAATTTCTGGAGTTTCAATTAATTATAAAATATTTTAAAAGTTGAAAATTCAATTTTATACTTTTCTTATGTCCCTCTGAAGTTAGGGAAATAGAGAAACAAATTTTATATTTTCTAATTTTTTATTTAATTATTAGAATTATTTTAGTGGAAAATTAAGGAAATTCCTTTTTTAGCCTTTTGAAAATTAATTTAAGCCTTTAAAAATTAATATTTTCATTTTGAAGCTTAAGAAAATTATGTGAATGGTTCCTAAGTGATTAGGAGACCAAATGTGACAATTTGGTGATTTTTATTATTTTTTAATTATTTAAATAATTAAAATATGGTTTAAAATGAAAATTTTATTAAAATTCCAATTTTATTTTTAGAAAATTCCTCTGATCACAGAGAACTCTCAAAACCAATTTAGTGAATTTTTGAGTTGTATTTTAGTTATTGAAATTAGTTTGATGTTTAAAATTATCATTTCATTTCGAAAATTCATTTAGGTGGCTAAATGAACTCCAAATGTCATGAAGTTTTTATTTAAAGTTCTCTGACCTTTAAAGTTTAGTGGATAATTATTTTTAAGCCATTTACATTTATATATAATCCAATTTATTTTTATTTAATATTTAAGCTTTAATTACCATTAAAGTTATTTTTAGTGACTTAAGTTAAATTTCTATTTTTCTTAGGGTCCACTGGTCATAGGAAACCTACCATATTTTTTTTTTATTTTTCTAATCAACATGGTAATTATTAGAATTAATTTATCAAAACAGATGCAAAAACTTGGAAAATATAGATCTCTTCATAGAGGTCTCCTCTGACCTTGGAAGAATCAGTGAAGATCCCCCATGATAGAGGCTACAACATGCTAAAATGGCAAGTCATGGTGAAATGTCCTAATGCATGAAGAATTAAAATACTACAGAGGGTATTTAATTAATTAAAATTCATGCATGCATCAAATAAATTTTAAACCATTTCCACTTTTTTCTCCTCGGTCCATTGAGCAACTGGCTATTTTTATTTTATTTTTATGATTTTTCTACACCAAGTTATGGATTTTTAAAATTTAGGTAATTTAAATAATTCAGAAAATCCATATTTTCCTACTTAACAGCTCAGTGTCGCGTTAACCTATGATGGATCGAAGTCCCATCAGCGTGCTCCCATTTGACGTTGTCAGTTGACTGGGATGCCATGCGGCCTACTGTTCCATTCCATCTCCTCGTCTGGCACAATCAGAGACATTCAACAGAAACTCATGTGATCGAACGACTGCCATCTTCGTCCTCGTGTGGTGTGATCCCGTGACCGTCCACACTAAAAACCTAATTTCTTGAGCTAGACTCAACAAAATCACTTCAAGTTTGATCTTATGGACTTGTCTAGGCATGACGAAGATATCCATATGGCTAAGCATGGTTTAAATTAACCCTAATTACATGGAGAATTTAGAGAAGCCCGGGAAGAAGGAGAGGACAATACCATGGCTCTGAGAAGTTAAGCTTCGATCAGAGATTCTCTACACCATCGTTTGAGTCCCAGGAGCTCAAGGATGAAGCGTCTTACCCTGGTTAATTTCCTAGGTATGAAAGTGACCAAACCTGATTTGGAGCATTAATGGAAGTCCCTGTTGGATTGGCCTGGTGATAGGGCTTTCAGTGGGGAACTTCTTCTCTTGCTGTATGGATGGTGTAGCTGAGTTTAATTTAACTTTGATGGAGTTTTGGGAGGTGTCCTGTTTCTGGCCTGAAATTAGACTTCAAAATTGAGCTGGGTCAATGGGTTTCATGACAGGAATGCAGTGGGGATTGAGTTCTTTGTGCTGTGGGATGTTGACCTCATTTTTGATGAGGTCTTCTCTTCTTCCTTTTAGTACTTGGGATCTATCCTTAGGCTTTTCCTTTGACTATCTTAGAGGACTAGAATTGGGATCCACCATCTAGAATTTCAAACCACTTCTCAACTCCCTGCAAACTCCACAAACTTGATCGTAGACCCCTAATCACCTAGAGGGTTGAAATCAAATGTGGAAGTTTAAAGGATGAGTTCCTATAGGACTCTTTGGCCTTAGGATCGCCTTAGGTGGCCCGGTCCAGTGAAGGGCTGACTTACACACACACTACATCTATACACTACACTTTCACACACCTCCTAAAACCACACCCATACCTAACTTGACCTCCTAAATCATGTAGGTGATTCACATGGATGGTCCTTAACCCCTAAACCCTTGGCTAAGAGGGTTAGGAACAACATAGTGAATGCCTCAAATGAGTCCCTTCATGGCTCATGTGGGCTTGGCATGGCTTAATGGCTCAACAAAAATGATTTTATTCCACTTATATTCACCCAATCTTCATTTTTCCAAATTTTCAATTTTTGACCCCCGGGACCCTACACCCGCCTAACCTACCAAATGCCCTTGAAACTACCCAGAATTTCCAAAATCACCTAAATCACCCAAAATTCCCCAAAATCAATCCCAAACATTTCCACATTACTCAAATTGATCATCCATACCCAAAAATACCAAATATTCCAAAAATACCTCCCAATACCCTCCAAATACCCAAAATACCCCTCTTGACCCAAAAATCCAAAAATTCAGAAAATTCCCAGAAAATTCCAGAAAATCCCAAGTATTCCCAATTTCATTTTGTTCAACTACATCATGGGCCAATTTTGTCAATTTACCCCACTTTTGTCAAAACCCCCAATTTGACCCATTTTAACCCTAAGTGAACCCAATGTCAAACCAAACTTATCCAATTGACCCAAATTCTGGTCCAATTCAATTCTAAACTTCAATTCAACATTCCCAACACCAATCTAGACCAAATCCAAGTCCAATTTGATTGGCATTTGGATCCAATTTCACCTTTGGCCTTAAAAGACCAATTTGGACCCATGACCCAAACCTAACCCAAACTCACCCAATTCAACTCCAATTAACCCCAAATCTTTTCTAAATCTTCCTTAACATTCCTACAAACAAAACCCTAACATGATTTGCCCAAAATTTGGACCCAAACCCCACTTAAATTCAACCCAAAACCAAAAGGCCCAATTTTGACCTAAACCCAAACCTAACCCAAATGAGCCCAAACCCCAAAATCAAAGCCCAACCAAAGTCAAAACCTCTTTGAAACACTTCCATAGACATTTCCCAACATTAATTTTACATCAATTTCAACCCTAGCCCAACATTGGCCCAACTTAGTCCAATTTGACCTATATTGGCCCATTCACCAAAGAAGCCCAAATTCAACCCAATTCAAACCCAAATCACTCCCAATTTGCTTCAAGTCACTCATGACACATCTATGAGCTAAACCCAACAATTATTTGGCCCAAGCCTTTGCCAAAATTCCATCCTAAAATCCATTTTAAAATCCAAAAGCCCACTTCCCTAAACCATTTTAAAAGCCCATTTCCACCAAAAACAAAAGCCCGAAATTGGCCCTAAAACCCACATGACATTTCCATTTGCCATCCATTTAATCAAAGCCATTCCCTAAGTTATAATCCCATCATCAAATAATTCCAAATCAAGCCTCATGCCAAATCACCCCTAAATACCAAAATTTTTCTTAAATCCATTTCCATGAAATTGACTTGACTTTTCCCGAGCCAAAGGTAAGCCATGAAGCCATGCATGAGCCACATGGAAGCCATGAGAGCCTCTTTACATGTCACCATGCCATTTTGGGCAAAAGGAGGAGACCCTTTCCTTAATTCCTAAAGGTGATTAACCACTCCCATGATTCCACTAAACCTTGCTTAAGCTTAATTGTACTCGGATGGTGACCATTCCCCACCGATTAAGCCGACCTAAATCACTTTCTATTCAGCCTAAACCAGGCCTTGGGTGGTGCACCTAGCCCAAATGGAGGGTTGACCAATTTGAGCCAAAATGAGCCCTCTCCCATTCCATTCTAATCCAAGCCTTTTACACATGGCATTTGCCAATCGCCTACACTAAACCCCCGCCCGACCCACTCGAACAAGATGGTGACCAATGCTCGGCCGGCCGACCACTGAGTCACCGGAAAACACCATGGCCGAGAGCTCACATGTGAGCAAACTTTGGAATTCTCCCTTGCTGAGCTACCCCACGCCCAATGGCCACCATGGCTGTTCTTCCCATGCCCAGAGCAGCTGATCCCAAGCCCTAACTCTCCCTGGGAGGCCCTCCACCCTCTCCTATTTAAACACCACCCCCTCACGACCATGAGAGGTGAGTTGCACAAACCTTGCCGAAACTCTGCCAAAATTGTCCCAAACCCTTCTTCACCCTTAGAGCAGTTGATCCCCAGTGTCAATTTGCCCTAATCCCCACTCGACAAAATCCAATTTCTCAGCCGAAATTCCACCCAAAACCGGGACACTTCTCCACGGTGGATCAATCCTCAAATTGATTGGTCCTACACCTTCACCGGACCAAGAGAAGGTGTCCACCAGCAAAAGCCCCATCTCCGGAGCCACCCGGTTGCTCGGCCTCCAAGCTTTGTGATCGACTCGTGGTCGAAATCCTACCTAGGCAATTCACCGGACCAGGAGACTTCATCCGGAGCTTGCTCGGGACGCAATCGAAGGTGACACAACCCTCGGATTGAAGCCACACTTCTCTGAGCAAAGGTATGAGCTAATTCTTCATCCCGAGCTTCTGGAGATTATCCATTTCAAATGCTTTAATTTCAATGCATGATCACCGTATAGATGTATTTGTCTTTTCAAGATGAATCCATAGAGCATAAGAACACGAAAATCCATTGAGTATCGAGTGAGATATTAGGGATTTAGTGTAGACAGCTCTCGAGTGAGGACGCTTGGGGACAATGAACAGATGCCGTCCATTTAATACACGCGCGAACGGACGGCTCAGATTAGGTCGGATCGGCAGACGATACGCGGAAGGCGGGACCCGGGCTGCTGACTCAAGCGGCGGCATCGAATGGGAGCGCGCCACGCGGCACTTCGGAGATGCTAAGGTTGACGCGGCGCCGACTCGGATAAATAGAAAATTAGGGATTTTCTGATTTATTTAATTCCCTAAACTTCAAAAATCCATAACTTTGTGTAGAAAAATCAGAAAAATAAAATAAAAATACCATCTTGCTCAGTGAACAGAGGAGAATAATGTGGAAAAGAAATCATTTAATTTCATCAAGTATTTTATTTTTAATAATTTATTTACTGTCTGCATTGTTTTAATTCTCCATGCATATAGGAAATTCACCATGTCATGAGACCATAGGGCTTTTGAAGCCTCTAAATTTGGGAACATTCCCTGAATTTTCTGAAGTCAGAGGACATCCCTATGAGAAGTTATTGATTTTTCAAATTCATGTTACTGTTTTGAGTATTTTAATTCCAATAATTAGCATGTTGTGAAATAAATTTTAGGAAAATTTGGTGATGTCTCTTATGACTAGAGGACCCTAGGAAAAATAGGTTTTGAGTTAACTCATTTAAAATAACCCTAATTGGCTTAAACACCCAAAATAGGTCTCTAATTCATTAGAGTTAACCAAACATCAAATTGACTTGAGATCAATTCTCCACTGACCTTTAGGATCAGAGGAACCCACCATAAAAATTTGAAGTCAATTGGACTTGGTTAGCCTTACTAAATGGGTTGATTAAGCCATTTAGCCATTTTAAACTTTAAAAATTTATAACTTTCAAAACACCTTTCAAAGATTCACCAAATTGGTTTTGGAGCCTCTCTGATATTAGGGGAATTTAAGAAAATTAAAATTTCAATTTTCTAAAAAAGTTGATTTTTAATATTATTTTAATATTTTCAATAATTAAAAAATAATAAAAATCAAAAAAATAATAAAATTCACCAAAATGTCACATTTTTAATTTTAATCACTTAGGAACAAACCCCATATTTTTCTTAGGTCTATTTAATGATATATTAAATTTTAAAGCCCTAAGGTAATTTAAAAAATTAAAAAATACATTTTTTGGCATTTTCACTAAAATAATTATAATAAATCATAGAAAAATTAGAAAATTGTAAAAATTAATTCTCTGATTTTCTTGATATCAGAGAGATTTTTGAAAAATATAAATTTCATTTTTCAACCTTTATTTTATTTTTAAATTAATTAATACTCCAAAACTTAAAATAATTATAATAAAAATAATATAATTCAAAAAATCACCAAAATTGGTCCAATTGGTCCTCTGGTCATTAGAAATGTCCCATAATTTTCTTAAGGATAGAAACTTTCCCTTGGTCATATTATTAAATTTCCCTTGGAAATTCCTATTTTCCACCAAAAATAATTACATAAATAAATTAAATACAGAAAAATCACATTTTCTCCTCTCATGTCTTTATTCGCATATGAGTGAAGTCACATAAAAATTTCAAATTTATTTGAGCTCAATTTAGTGAGTTATGGAATTATTAAGCTTGAAGGGCAAAATGGTAATTAAAGATTTTAACCCTTAATTAAAACTTTAGGTTTAATAAAATTAACAAGTAAAATATTTGATCTTAATCTGATTTGGATGATTGAAATTTAAATAATTAAAGGGTAGAAACCCATTAAACAATTTAAAATAATTGAAATAAACCTTAATTAAATAATTGATTAAATTTGGAAGAATAATAAAATTGGAATTATTAAAATAGGGATATTATTAGGAAGAGATTTATTCTTTAATTTAAAAATCCCTAAATTAATCATTTCAATAATATTTAATTCCTAATTAAAAAAGGATAATTCAAATTTAAGTTTTAAAATGTTAAAGGACTTAATCATTAAATTAAATTAAAAAGTTTAATTATTAAACTCTTTTTAAATTTTCAATTAAATTAAAATTAAAAATAAAATTAAATTAAAGATTAAATTAAATTAAATCAAACAAATTAGATTAAATTAAATTAAAAAAATCAAATTAAATTAAATTAAATAATTAAATTAAATTAAATTAAATTAAACTAAATTAAATTAAAAAATATTAAATTAAATAAATTAAATTAAATTAAATTAAAACATATTGAATTAAAATAAATTAAATTAAATTAAATTAAATTAAAATTAAATCAAATTAAATTGAATTAAAGGGAATTAAATCAAATTAAACTAAATTAATTTAACATCAAATCAAATTAAATTGAATTAAATTAAATTAAAATTAAAATTAAATTAAATTAAAGTTAAATGAAATTGAATTAAATAACATTACCTAAGACACAAAGAAATTAAATATAAAGCAACTTGAACACTATTCCAAATTTAAACCCTTTAACTGAAGTTAAACTAAATCACAAACCATTTGAATACCAATTTGCCCTCGAGAGCTTTGGTTATCACAACTCCTAAACAGAACGTTAAATAAAATGCTACTTCACTTATACGATATTCAAATGTCCTAGTTCACTGAGCAAGATAACAAAACTTGAATTCCCCGACGATTAATTCAAGTTCATTTGGACTTAAAACAATCCTAGAAATATCGAAAAGATGTTTAGGGTTTGTCTTAAGCACTTCCTCGATATGACAGGATGATCATAAGGACAATTGAACTTAATTATTCTTTGATAAAGAAAATCGTCCTCAAACCAAAACACAAGAACCTAGACGTCATAGGAAATGACTAGCTATAGGATTAGGAACTTGGTAGAAAACCATAACCCTTCCCTTAGCTTTACCTAGGAACTCGCTTAAATATTCTAATTGTGTTTTAAGTGCAGTTTGGGATGACGGGAAGACCCTCCAGGTACGCTTTTATTTTATTGCAATTTACCTTATTGCAATTTATTTAATCACATCGCACTTACTTTTCTTGCATGATAAACAACTGTTGCATGAAAACCCACACCTTTAGGATAGTCCCTAAAACTGAAACCAGAACTAAATTAAAAGTCATTGCAAGATAAAATTCACCGCCACAACATTTCAAAATATAAAACAACTCAAAATTTAATCACATACAAAACAGAAAACTACAATTACAACTAAATTAAAACGTTCTGTTGGATGATTGAGAATACCTCGGATGATGTAACCTACGTGTTGCTAACGGGATTTCCCACGGTCTAAATGAAAGTGTGGAACTCATTCAGTTGAGTTTAGCAAATTCATCTGGACTAAGTGAATCCGATAAAAATGATGATGCGGAAGGATGGAACCGTGGGATCTTAACCGGTGTCGTTATAATCAACTTTAAGATTTATTTTAATTAAAACACAAAAACACTTGGAAATTAAGATTTTCTCTAAACCAAAACACTTTTCTCATCCCCCGATTTATGACTTTTAAAACTAAACCCCGCAACAACAAGGAGTTTGGAGCATGGTGGGCGACGACGGCCATCGTCGTCAGCAAAACTTAAATCTACATCAGCAAAACTTTCCTAGAAGTAAACAACAAAGCCATAGGATTTTGAGGTAGTTTGCCTAGTGCAACATAAATCCTCAACCTCTTCGTTAGGCATTTGCATTGCAAATTAAGCCCTAACCGGACTTAGGATTCCGAGGTAGTCGTTTGGGTACGACATAAACCCTTACATCTTCAAGGCTATTTGTATGATTCTATCATATAAATATAAGTCCTAATTAACTAAAATTGGCAAGATCAAAACATTAGATAAATATTAGGACTTTCCTAAATTCAAGCCAAACAATAGGATAGCCGGGAAATTAACGGAGTTTGCTTCGAATCTGTAATTTCTCCTACCTTTCCTCCTTTGAAATCCCAAAATAAAATCTTCTAAATTAGATCCATTCCCTATTGAAATTCCAAAATTCAATCCTTTGAAAACCTTAAACTTTGAAATTCTTGAGAGCAGAATTATTGATTATTATCGAGAGTTTTCTTAGGTGCTTCCCGTCACTTAAGATGTAATTAACTATAGGGGCTTGCCCTTATAGGGAATTTTAAAGAACCTAGGTAATATAAACCTCGTTTAATGCTTTCATATTAAGCGAGGGAATTTGTCGGCTTATAAAATTGGTTCGCAGACCAAACGGATGTCACAAGTATTCTAGTTTATTTAATTGAGCCCCATCGTCAAGCAGTGTGCTTATTCTTCGGGATAGATACACGGTTTGTGGTGTGGTGCTCGTTTATATAAACTATTTGGGATGTGAGATCGGTTTGATTTCATATCTTAAATTTTCAAATTTAAAATTATTTTCAAAATCAAATACAACTTTTCAAATTATTTATTTAAATTAAATTCACCGACAATTTCTGTTAGGCGACCCCTTTACTAAATAAAACATATAACCTAAAAATAAGCCGTACAATTTCTGGCGACTCCGCTGGGGACAATTCCTCTCTCCATTTTTAATCAGATAGTTCTGCTTTCAAAAATCGGTAGTGTATCCATGTCCCTTATGGATCAAGCTACCATTCTTTTCGTTGGGGTACTATGTTCATTTCTACCTTGAACAAGTATAGCCAACACTCTCTTGGATTTAGGAGCCACTGTTTAGACACCCCTAAACAGAGAGGTTCCGAGATCCTTTTACCTCATTTCCGAGGTGGGGTGGACCCCCAATAGGTGTTAGTTTAGGAGTAATCCTGCGAGTCGAGAAGTCTTGCATAAGACTTTCTTTTCCTTTCCAACTCTGAATCGGATTCCTTACCTTATCTACACCTTTGAACATTCCGTTCTAAATAAACAAACCCTCTAACGAATGACTCTTTTAACAAATAACTCCTTCTTATAAATACATGAACAAGAATGTGTTCGGACTCTTTTCGATTCCTTTCTTTTTGTCCTAATGAGAAGAAGCATAACTTGGGACTGACAATCAGGATCTACCCTACAGAAATGGAGGCCACAAAGCTGATTTTCTCCTTCACCAATGGACTCGACTTCGCTATTTACAAGGATGAGCTGCCCGACAATGGGATCATCCGGTTTGGACAAGGATTCGAGAACACAAATGTCAAAATCACCGACGTTTCCCTTTTCGCGCTGACAAACAAAGTATCTGAAGCTAAGAAGCCGCTGATCGAGTTAAACCTTAGGTCAACCCAAGAGTTTCCTCCCCTGCAAAAGATCTCGACTGAGAAGAGTACTAATGTCCGCAGGAGGACTGTTCTTGCTACCCCCACTGGTCTAGTTGTCTCTGCACCTACCCCGGCTTCTGCCAGATTAAAGGGGAAGGAAATCCGGAACTATGGCGAACTCGCTACCGTGGAGGGTACGGACTTTCTGTGAGACCCTCTATTTTTGAAATCGGGTCCGGCTCAAGAATTCCATCTCTAACACGGACCCAAAGAAGGAACGAAGTAGGAAGATTGCCGGGAAGGCCGTAGTCGCCGAAGTTGCTTTCTGGAAGAAATCCCGTAAATCCACGAGTACACATCATTACCCGAATACATACCATTGCTCGAAGATACACCCTTTTTGGAAGGAAGTAGATTCCATCCCCTTTCCGCCGCAAGTCGACGAGGAAAATGTCCGCGGGATTGTTTCTACATTACCTCGACCAACATACTACGATGACGACGAAAAGAAAAGGGCTAGGATCACGCCATTTGCCCGACTACAGACTGTGATCGAGAAGCTAGCAAAGAAAGAGAAATGCCCCGTATCAGAGATTCTACGAAGGATAGGGCGGGTGCCAGTCAAATCCCGTCTTGGGCCCCGAGTAGAACCCGCCATCGTTACAGAAAAGCCAAATAAAAGGATGAAGGCTAGTCCGCCTGTCGTCGTTTCAGGATTACAGATTAGGGAGGATACCACCTTCCGAGCATTTGGGCGACGGGCCATCTGGTCCTAGACCTTCTGTTGCTAGAAGGATGGTATGGCGTCCCACTACTGGACAGTTAAGGTTGAAACAGCAGCCCGAGAAGGAAAGTCTCATCAGAAGACTTGAATCCGAAGAAAGTGCCACTGCAGTAAAGGGGACTCGTGAGAAGGGAACCGGCAGCTATCACACGACAACTGTGAGGATGCACAGAAAGGACCGCTAGAGGACGCTATGGAAAAGTTGAGGACTGATATTCGACGACTAGCAAAAGAAAGAGAAGAGAAATTTGGAGATGAGATTGATTCATCAGAATTCATGGACGATGAGTATGCAGAAATCAACATGGTCGAAACACGAGCTTCGTGTCGGCATATTTTTTAGGTTGGTGTGTTGTGTTTTGAAGAGGGGTCGCCTACAGAAATTGTCGGCGAATTTTAATTTAATTTAAATAAATAATTTGAAAAAAATAATATTTGATTTTGAAAATAATTTTAGATTTGAAGGTTTTAAGATATGAGATTAAACCGATCTCACATCCCAAATAGTTTATATAAACGAGCACCGCACCACAAACAGTGTATCTATCCCTAAGGATAGACACACTGCTTGATGGTGGGGCTCGATTAAATAAACTAAAAGATTTGTAACATCTGTTTGGTCCGCGAACCAATTTTATAAGCCGACAAAATTCCCTGCTTAATATGAAAGCATTAAACGGGAGTTTATATTACTCAGGTTCTTTAAAATTCCCTATAATGGCAAGCCCCTATAGTTAATTACATCTTAAGTGACGGGAATCACCTAAGAAAACTCTCGATAATAATCAATAATTCGCTCTCGAGAATTTCAAAATTTAAGGTTTTCAAGGATTGAATTTTGGAATTTCAATAGGGAATGGATCAAATTTGGAACATTTTGTTTTGGGAATCCAAAGGAAGAAAGGTAGGAGAAATCACAGATTCGAAGCGAACTTCGGAAATTTCCCGACTATCCTATTGTTTGGCTTGGATTTAGGAAAGTCCTAATGTTTGTTAAAATGTTTTGATCTTGCCAATTTTAATCAATTAGGGCTTATATTTATATGACAGAATCATAGAAATAGCCTCGAAGATGTGAGGGTTTATGTAGTATCAGACGACTACCTCAGAATCCTAAGACCGGTTAGGGCTTAATTTGCAATGCAAGTGCCTAACGAAGAGGTTGAGGATTTATGTTGCACTAAGCAAACTACCTCGAAATCCTATGGCTTGGTTATTTAATTCTAGGAAAGTTTTCGTTGAAGTAGACTCGAGTTTTGCCGATGACGATGGCCGTCTTGCCCACCATGCTCCGAGCTCCTTGTTGTTGCAGAGGTTTAGTTTTAGAAATCATAAATCAGGGGATGAGAAAAGTGTTTTGGTTTAGAGAAAGTCTTAATTTCCAAGTGTTTTTGTGTTTTAATTAAAACAAGTCTTAAAGTTGATTATAACGACACCGGTTAAGATCCCACGGTTCCATCCTTCCGGCATCATTATTTTTATCGGATTCACTTAGTCCAGATGAATTTGCTAAACTCAACTGAATGAGTTCCACACTTTCATTTAGACCGTGGGAAATCCCGTTAGCAACACGTAGGTTACATCATCCAGAGGTATTCCCGATCATCCAACAGGACGTTTTAATTTAGTTGTAATTGTAGTTTTGTGTTCGTTTGTGATTAAATTTTGAGTTGTTTTATATTTTGAAATGTTGTGGTGGTGAATTTTATCTTGCAATGACTTTTAACTTAGTTTTGGTTTCAGTTTTAGAGACTATCCTAAAGGTGTGGGTTTTCATGCAACAGTTGTTTATCATGCAAGAAAAGTAAGTGCAATGCAGTTAAATAAATTACAATAATGTAAATTGCAAGAAAGTAGATTGCAATAAAATAAAAGCATACCTGGAGGGTATTCCCGTCATCCCAAGCTGCGCTTAAAACACAATTAGAATATTTAAGCAAGTTCCTAGGTAAAGCTAAGGGAAGGGTTATGGTTTTCTACCAAATTCCTAATCCTATAGCTAGTCATTTCCTATGACGTCTAGGTCTTTGTGTTTTGGTTTGAGGACGATTTTCTTCATCAAAGAATAATTAAGTTCAATTGTTCTTATGAACATCCTATCATATCGAGGAAGTGCTTAAGACAAATCTTAAACATCTTTTCAATATTTCTAAGATTATTTTAAGTCCAAATGAATTTAATTATACAAATAAATTAATCGTCCGGGAATTCAAGTTTTGTTGTTATCTTGCTCGAGTGAACTAGGACATTTGAATATCCTATAGGTGAAGTAACATTTCATTTAATGTTACGTTTAGGAGTTATAATAATCGAAAGCTTTCGAGGCAAATTGGTGTTCAAATGATTTAATTTAAGTTATTGGGTTTAAATTTGGAATAGTGTTCAAGTTGTTTTAGATTTATTTTGGATTCTTTATGTCTTTGGTGATGTTATATTTAATTCAACTTAATTTAATTTAATGTAATTTAATTGAGTTTTAATTTAATTTAATTCAATTTAATTCAATTTAGTTTGATTTGATGTTACATTAAATTAATTTGATTTGATTTAAATTTAATTTGATTTGATTTAATTTTAATTTAATTTAATTTAATTTAATTTAATTTAATTTAATTTGATTTAATTTAGTTTAATTTAATTTGATTTAATTTAAGTTATTTAATTTAATTTAATTTGTTTATTTAATTTAATTTAATCTTTAATTTAATTTAATTTAATTCAACTTTTAATTTCAATTTAATTTAATTTAATTTAATTCAATTTAATTTAATTTATTTAATTTAATTTTATTTTTAATTTAATTTTATTTTTAATTTTAATTGAAATTTTTAAAAGAGTTTAATAATTTAATTTTAGTTTAATGATTAAGTCTTTTAATATATTTTAAATTTGAGTTATCATTTTAATTAAGAATTGAATATTAATGAGATAATTAATTTAGGGATTTTTAAATTAAAGAATAAATCTCTTCCTAACAATATCCCTATTTTAATAATTCCAATTTTATTATTCATCCAAATTTAATCAATTATTTAATTAAAGTTTAATCATTTTAAATTGCTTAATGGGTTTCTACCCTTTAATTATTTAAATTTCAATCATCCAAATCAGATTAGGATCAAATATTTTACTTGTTAATTTTTTTTATTAAACCTAAAGTTTTAATTAAGGGTTAAAATTTTAATTACCATTTTACCCTTTAAGCTTAATAATTTCATAACTCACTAAATTGAACTCAAATGAACTTGAAATTTTTATGTGACTTCACTCATATGCCAATAAAGACATGAGAGGAGAAAATATGATTTTTTTGTATTTAATTTATTTATATAATTATTTTTGGTAGAAAATAGAGATTTCAAAGGAAAATTTAATAACATGACCAAGGCAAAGTTTCTATCCTTAAGAAAATTAGGGGACATTCCTAATGACTAGAAAACCACTTGGACCAATTTTGGTGATTTTTTGAATTATATTATTTTTATTATAATTATTTTAAGTTTTGGAGTGTTAATTAATTTAAAAATAAAATAAATGTTGAAAAATGGATTTTATATTTTTCAAAAATCTCCCTGATATCAAGGAAATCAGAGAATCAAACTTTACAATTTTCTGAATTTTCTATGATTTATTATAATTATTTTAGTGAAAATGCTAGAAAATACATATTTTTTTAATTTTAAAATTATCCTAGAGCTTTAAAATTTAATATCTCACTAAATAGACCTAAGAAAAATATGGGGTTTGTTCCTAAGTGATTAAAATTCAAAATGTGACATTTTGGTGAATTTTATTATTTTTGTGATTTTTATTATTTTTTAATTATTAAAATATTAAAATAATATTAAAAATCAACTTTTTTAGAAAATTAAAATTTTAATTTTCTTAAATTCCCTAATATCAGAGAGGCTCCAAAACCAATTTGGTGAATTTTTGAAAGGTATTTTAAAAGTTATGAATTTTTAAAGTTTAAAATGACTAAGTGGCTTAATCAACCCAATTAGTGGGGCTAACCAAGTCCAATTGATCTCAAATTTTTATGGTGGGTTCCTCTGATCCTAAAGGTCAGTGAAGAATTGATTTCAAGTCAATTTGATGCATGGTTAACTCTAATTAATTAGAGACCTATTTTGGGTTTTTAAGCCAATTAGGGTTGTTTTAAATGAACTAACTCAAAACCTATTTTTCCTAGGGTTATCTGGTCATAAGGAACATCACCAAATTTTCCTAGAATTTATTTCACAACATGCTATTTATTGGAATTAAAATACTCAAAACAGTAACATGAACTTGAAAAATCAATAACTCTTCATAGAGATGGCCTCTGACTTTGGAAAATTCAGGGAATGTTCCCAAATTCAGAGGCTTCAAAAGCCCTATGGTCTCATGCCATGGTGAATTGTATACATGCATGGAGAATTAAAAGTATGCAGAGAGTAAATAAATTATAAAAAATAAAATACTTCATGAAATTAAATGATTTCTTTTCCACATTATTCTCCTCTCGTTCACTCGAGCAAGAGGGTATTTTTATTTTATTTTTCTGATTTTTCTACACAAAGTTATGAATTTTTGAAGTTTAGGGAATTAAATAAATAGAAAATACCCCTAATTTTCTATTTATCCACGCGGCGCCAACTCATCCTCGGCATCTCCGAACGCACACGCGTCGCGCTCCCATTCGACGCCGCCATCTGACTTAGCGCTCCGGGCCCCGCGGTTCTTGTACCATCTCCTGGTCCGACGCCATCTGAGCCGTCCGTCCGCGCGTGTATTGAATGGACGGCATCCGTTCATCGTCCCCGAGCGTCCTCACCTGAGAGCCATCCACACTAAATCCCTAAGATCTCACTCGATACTCAATGGATTTTCATGTTCTTATGCTCTATGGATTCGTCTTGAAGAGACGAACACATCTATACGGTTATCATGCATTGAAATTAAAGCATTTGAAATGGAGAATCTCTAGAAGCTCGGGATGAAGAATTAGCTCATACCTTTGCTCAGAGAAGTGTGGCTTCAATCTGAGAGTTGTTGCACCTTCGATTGGATCCCAGCAAGCTCCAGATGAAGTCTCCTAGTCCGAGTGAATTGTCTCAGATGTGATTTCGACCAAGCCCGATCACAAAGCTTGGAGGCCTGGAGCAATCGGGTGGCCCGGAGATGGGGCTTTTACCGGTGGACACCTTTCCTTGGTCTGGTGAAGGTGTAGAACCAATCAATTTGGGGATTGACTCACTGTGGAGAAGTGTCCTGGTTTTGGGTGGAATTTCAACTCTGAAATTGAGCTCACAGAGAATAAATGGCAGGGGGATCTCACTAGGGATCAAGTGCTCTGTGTATGGGGAAGAGTCTGGAACAATTTTGGCAGAGTTTCCTTAAGGTTTTTTTTTTCAGCACCTCTCATGGCCGAGAGGGGTGGTGTTTAAATAGGAGAGGGTGGAGGGCCTCCCAGGGAGAGTTAGGTCTTGGGATCAGCTGCTCTCGGCAAGAGAAGAACGGCTCCAATGGCCACCGGGGATGGGGCGGCTCGACAGGTGAGAATTCCAAGTTGGGCTCACATGTGAGCTCTCGACCATGGTGTTTTCCGGCGGCCTAGGCGGCTGGCCGGCAGGCATGGGTCACCCTCAGGTCCAGGTGGGTCAGGACTAGAGGTTTGTGCAATCAATTGGCAATTGCCATGTGTAAAGAGCTTGGATTGAAATGGAATGGGGGGAAGACCATTTTGGGTTCAAATGAGTCAACCCATGGTTTTGGGCTAGGTTCACCACCCAAGGCCTGGTCTTAGGCTGAAAAGGGTCACTTGGGTCAGCCAAGAGAGAATGGTGTGGTCTCCATCCATGATGAGGTGGCTAAGCATGGTTTAGTGTGTGACATGCTTAAGGTAAAAAAGGGGTTAAGGAGGATTAGGAAAGGGGCCCCTCCTTTTGCCATTAATGGCTTGATCACATGTCAAGCCTTCCATGGCTTCATGTGGCTTGTCCATGGCTTGCATGGCTCACCTTTGGCTTGGGAAAAGGTTTGGTCAATTTCATGAAAATGGATTTTAGGAATTTTTGGTAATTTGATGGAAATTTGTATGAAACTTGATTTGGAATAATTTTATGGTGAATTTAGGACTTAGGTAATGGCTTTAATTAAGTGGATGGCAAATGGAGATGTCATGTGGGCTTTAGGGTAGATTTTGGGCTTTTGAATTTGAAGGAAGTGGGCTCTTAGGAAAGTTTAAGGGAAATGGGCTTTTTGATTTTAGGATGGGCATTTGGATAAAGATTTTGTGAAGAATTTTTTCAAATAAATGTCATAATTGGTTTAGGGATGTTCTATGAAGGGCTTGGAGTCAATTTGGTGTGATTTGGAGTTGAATTGGTTTGAATTTGGGTTTATTTGGTAAGTGGGCCTATATGGGTCCAAGTGGGCTAAGTTGGGCTAATGTTGGGCTAGGGTTGAAATTGATGTAAAATCAATGTTGAGAAATGTTTATGGGAGTGTTTCAAAGAGGTTTTGGCTTTGGTTGGGCTTTGATTTTGGGGTTTGGGCTCATTTGGGTTAGGTTTGGGTTTAGGTCGAAAATGGGCCTTTTAGCTTTGGGTTGAATTTGAGTGGGGTTTGGGTCTAAATTTTGGGAAAATCATGTTAGTGTTTTGTTTGTGGGAATGTTAAGGAAGATTTAGAAAAAGTTTGGGGTTAATTGGAGTTGAATTGGGTGAGTTTGGGTTAGGTTTGGGTCATGGGTCCAAATTGGGCTTTAAGGCCAAAAGTGAAATTGGATCCAAATGTCAATCAAATTGGACTTGGATTTGGTTTAGATTGGTATTAGGGATGTTGAATTGAAGTTTAGAATTGATTTGGACCAAAATTGGGGTCAATTGGGTAGGTTTGGTTTAACATTGGGTTCACTTTGGGTTAAAATGGGTCAAATTGGGGGTTTTGACAAAAGTGGGGTAAATTGACAAAATTGGGCTATGGTGTAGTTGGACAAACTGAAATTGGGAATATTTGGGATTTTCTGGAATTTTCTGGGAATTTTCTGAATTTTTTGGATTTTTTTGGCCAAGAGGGGTATTTTGGGTATTTGGAGGGTATTGGGAGGTTTTCTTGGAATTTTTGGTATTTTTGGGTATGGATGATCAATTTAAGTGATGTGGAAATGTTTGGGATTGATTTTGGAGAATTTTGGGTAATTTGAAAATTTTTGAGAAATTTGGGTAATTTCAAGTGTTTTGGGTAGGTTTAGCGGGTGTAGGGTCCCGGGGTCAAAAATCGAAAATTTGGGAAATTGAAGATCGGGTGGATGTAAGTGGAAAGAAGTCATTTTGGTTGAGCAATGAAGCCATATCAAGCCCATATGAGCCATGAAGGGACCTATTTGAGGCATTCACTATGTTGTTCCTAACCCTCTTAGCTAAGGGCTTAGGGGTTAAGGACCATCCATGTGAATCACCTACATGAGTTAGGAGGTCAAGTTAGGTATGGGTGTAGTTTTAGGAGGTGTGTGAAAGTGTAGTGTATAAATGTAGTGTGTGTGTAAGTCAGCCCTTCACTGCACTGTGCCACCTGTAGGCGGTCCTAAGGCCAAAGAGTCCTATAGGAACTCATCCTTTAAACTTCCACATTTGATTTCAACCCTCTAGGTGATTAGGAGTCTACGGTCAAGTTTGTAGAGTTTGCAGGGAGTTAAGAAGTGGTTTGAATTTCTAGAAGGTGGGTCCCAATTCTAGTCCTCTAAGATAGTCAAAGGAAAAGCCTAAGGCTAGATCCTAAGTACTAAAGAGAAGAAGAGAAGACCTCATCAAAAATGAGGTCAACACTTCGTCAGCTTCACAAGGTGCTCCTGCAGCCGCAGAAAGAGAGGAGCCAGAAGTGATGAGAAGACAGCTTCAAGAGAAAGACGATACGATCGCCCAAATGGCGTATAAGATGGAAGAGATGGTTGTAGCCCTAGCCACTCTCCAAAGTCAAGTGCAACCCCAAAGAGAAACACCCCCAGAGGTCATTCACATTGTGGACGGAGGAAAGGAGATTACATCCATCAACGGGGATGATCAGCTGAAGAAAGATACAACACAAAGTATGATTCCAGAAAAGGATATCAAAAGCTTGGTGGAACAGCAGGTGCGAGAAGCCTTAGCACAATCAAAGAGCGGGACATCCATTCGGACGGGTAGACCTTATCCGGAAGAATTCGACGCTGTCCAATACCCAAAAGGCTTCATACCACCTCTGATCAAGACCTTTGATGGAACCGAGAACCCCCGACAACATGTTGCACACTTTCGTGCCAGTTGTTGCAATGCCAGCGGGAGCGATGCATTACTCTTCCGACGATTCGTCGACAGCTCGTCGAGGATCGCCTTGATTGGTATGCGAATTACCGAATGGTTCGATAAAGACGTTCTCGTAACTAGAAAACCTCTTCATCGAGCGATTCGCCGGAGCTCGACACCACATCACTATAGGTGACTTAGTGGTAGAGAAGCGAAGCCAAACGAAACTTTGGTGGATTACATACTTCGATGGAGGAACTTAAGCATGAAGTGTGAACCACAATTACAAGAACAACATGCAGTCGGCATCTTACTTAAAAGCATTCACGGCCCGATAGTACTTCTCCTCAAGGGATTTACCATTAAGACTTTCGAGAAGTTGTTAAGCAAGGGCGGGAGCTTGCAAGAGGAGGCGAAGCAATTAAGTTTCGCCGACAAGACAGACAAGCAAAAGCCTGTGAAGACTTTTGAAAAGAAATCTGGGATCGTTGCAGCAGTCGACAAAGGCAAACAACCGATACAAATATCGTCCGAACGGGCACGACGAACCTCAACAGAATTATCAACAACCCCGACCTAGCTATCAGTCATCTCCACAGTATGAACAACCGCCTCGTCCGCAACTTACATTAAGGGAGCTTCTGATCAGGGAATATCCATTCAAGAACGAGGCAGTGCCAAAAATGTTCCGTAGTCTGATGAAGACTCTAGATTTTCAGCTGCCAGAGCCTAAGAGACCAGAGGAAGTCAACAAGAAAGGTGATCCCAACTTTTGCCCTTATCACCGGATGCTTGGACACAAGATAGAAGATTGCATTACCTTCAAGAGTTGGCTCAACGACAACATAACAATCCCAAAGGAGTACATGAAGGAACCCCAGAAAGGAGGTTCCGTCAATGTTGTCTCAACTGATCCCATCATTCCGATAGATCCCTATACAACTGACGATGGATGGACTACCACTTGGACGAGGTCTTCAAAAAAGATTTTAGACAGCATCCAAACCGCTTCGGTGCGAGCTTCAATTCAGAGTTCGAAACCTGTTAAGTCGGCACTATCACTTTCGATAGAAGAACCACCTCAACAGGAGACGATTGAAGAGAAGAAGAAAATCTACGAAGAAGATAGGACCAAGGCTCCTAAGGCTAGACTAGGGGCTGCTTATCCTAGGATAGTTGTTTCGGATTCGGGGGAGAAATCCCTCGAACCTCTGACTCTGTATGATTATCTGCTCACTTCGGTGGGATCTTATAATGATAAGGGTGATGACATTGGCTACGTTTTGACTGTTTCTAACGATTACGTAACTAGCGACAATCCGGACATCGATTTCGATACCAATGATAATTCTCAAATAATACACAATCTCGACGATAGCAATAACGAAGAAGAGATCCATCAAGGAGGCTACGAGAGTTCAACAAGCAACAAATCTATTTGCGAGTTTCGAGGAGCTCCAGTCACAATAGAGTTAGAGCCTTCAGACTCCGAAGCTGATCCAGAAGAACCTGTCATTCCTATTCAGGAGGAAACACCAGCAAACTCAATACTAGAGTCAGAAGAAATTACGAAGTCAACTTAAGAAGTGGAAGAGTTCTACCTCCGAGAATGGGTCCAAAGGACAAAGGAAAGCGAGTGGTTGTTCAAGAAGAACCAACCCCGGCAGAAGAAATACCCATTCGGGAAGAAGCTGAGACACATGAAAATAAAGTGGACTACAACGTGCTAGCCCATCTTAGGAAACTACCGGCCAAACTGAGCATCTACGACACTCTCAACTTATCAAAGGAGATGAGAGAAGCTTTGATCAAGGCCTTACTTGATCCGGAAATTTGCTTGGCTCAAATGGCCGGAGATTCCTTAGATGAGGTTTGCTCGTTAAAGGAACAGCGAGGTGTTACCTTCACAAACAATGACCTACTCGCTCGGGACAGCGAGACCACAACCGACCGTTGTACATTTCGATTCATAATTGGGAAGTTTACACTCTCCGGAGTATTGGTGGATCCAGGAGCATCAATCAATATAATGAGTCTTCGAACACTAAGCATATTTGGAAATTGATGCTCGTGAGCTCGAAGCCGACAAAATGTTATTAAGGGATTCAACCGTAAAGGAGAAAGAGCCCTTGGATCAATAACACTACTAATGAAGACCGGTGACTTAGCAAAGACAACCGCAAAATTTCACATAATTGATTCGAAACGTCATTCAACGCTCTATTGGGCCGACCATGGATACATGAAAACGAGGATGGTACCATCATCTCTACACCGAGTGCATCAAATACTACGATGGAGGGGAACAGAGTGCATCAAAGGTGACTTACAACCATTCTCCGTACATGAAATTGGAATCCATGAAGATGCGACTTATTATGCACCCCGAAGAAAACAATCTTCTCCAGAGATACCATAACGAATGAAGCAAAGAAAGTTTGGGATGACGAAGAACCTGAAGTTCTAGTCCAACAGTCACTCACCACTCCCTTACGGCGAGATGGTGAAGGTTTCTCCACAACTCGCATCCGAGGTCGAGGCCGGGGACGAGGTCGTGGCAGAGACGTTAGGACAGTTGGACAGAGGAAACTAGCCATCAATGTTGATTGGGAAGACAGTTCTGAAGAAGAAAAAGAGATCAAGCAAGAAGCAGCGACAATAAGTCGGAAGAAGCCGCAATTCAAGATCTCTCTCGAAGATGAGAAGAATGAAGAATATAAATCGATGTACGAGAAGATTAACCACTATGTACATACTATGACCCTAACCCCAATCCATTCTAATAAGGTCGAGGCTATGGTGGTCAAAGAGGTACATAGCAGCGGTGCAAAGCCAATCAAATTCTACCGTGGTGCTTCTTCCTCCAAAACTGAAAATAATGTACAATTTGAAGATGTCACTTCATCAGAATTAATGGAATTACCTTTTGAGTGGTATTCTCCCTGTGTTCAAAATTTAATTCAGCGTGGTTTCTTACCTCGACAGTGGACAAAAGGTCAATCACAACATTTTGAAAAATTATGGAATAACTCCGGTCGTCCGCCCAATTCAAAGCATGGTCTCGTATTCGGCACGTAGGATCGGTTGACAATGCGAATTTTGCTTGGTTGTCACTTGCGAGTCTAATGAAAACTGCCTGGAAGCTACAGAAGAACTTGAAGATTTACAAATTGGAGACACTCCACCAGAATTCGAAGAAGAGATTAAATCTACAATAGATGAGTTAACGGAAGTTAACTTAGGTACTAGCGAAGAACCTAGACCTACCTTTGTTAGCTCCTTACTCAATAAAGAAGACTCCGAAGAAATGATCAAGTTATTAATGGAATTTAAAGACTGTTTTGCTTGGAACTACGATGAGATGCCAGGATTAGCTCTAGAGGTCGCGATCATAAGCTAGGAATGGATCCTACTTCGTCCAGGTCGGACAAGGTCCCGGAAGAATGCGTCTAGAAATCGAACAACAAGTCATAGCCGAAGTTAAAAAGCTAATAGATGCTAAATTTGTCCGTGAAGAACAATACCCAACTTGGTTAGCCAATGTGGTACCGATCGAAAGAAGAATGGTCGGATCGGAATTTGTGTGGACTTCGGAGATTTAAACAAGGCATGTCCAAAAGATGAATTCCTCTACCGATCCCGGAATTAATGATCGACATTGCTTCGACACATGAGATATTTTCATTCATGGATGGATCTTCGAGATACAACCGGATAAAAATGGCTCCAAGTAGATGAAAAGCTTACGGCATTCGAACGCCGATCGGAGTATATTGCTACACGGTGATGCCATTCGGATCGAAGAACGCAGGAGCAACATACCAGAGAGCGATGACAAGAATTTTTTATGATCTCATCCACAATCAAGTCGAATGCTACGTGGATGATGTGGTCATCAAAAGCAAAGTAAAGGATAACCACTTGTATGATTTGAGAATTGTTTTCGAACGATTAAGGCAATTTAACCTTAAGATGAATCCCTTAAAATGCGCCTTCGGCGTCACCTCCGGGAAATTCTTAGGATTCGTTGTCCGACATCGTGGAATTGAAATCGACCCGGAAAAGATTAAAGCTATCTTAGAAATGCCGCTTCCCAAAACCTTAAAACAACTATGATCCTTTCAAGGGAAGCTGGCATATCTCTGACGCTTTATCTCAAACTTTTCAGGTAGGTGTCAGCCTTTCTCGGCACTAGTTAAAAAGGACGCCAAATTTATTTGGGAAGAGAAATGCCAGAAGGCCTTCAAGGACATTAAACAATATTTAATGACACCGCATGTCTTAGCGAGTCCCGATCTCGGTGTAGACCGTCGATACTTTATACCACGGCTATAGACGACTCTCTCGGAGCCTCGTTAGCCTGGGTCAATGATGAGGGTAAAGAAAATGCTCTTTACTTATTTAAGCCGTCGTTTACTTCCGACGGAAATAAGGTATCCCGCAATTGAAAAGCATTGTTTGGCCTCGATCTTCGCCGCTTAAAAGCTCGAGCACTACATGCTTTCTCATAAGGTCAACCCGATCTCGAAATTTAATCCATTGCAATACTTGATGACTCGTCCAACACTTTCCGGCGTACTTGCCGGATGGTCAATGATATTATTGCAATTCGATATAACTTTCGTGCCTCTTTGTGCCGTAAAGGGACAAGTCTTAGCAGTACTTCCTCGCAGAGACACCCTCTGCCGACGAATCTCCCTCAATGACGACTTGCCAGATGAACAAATAATGAACCTAGAAGACCCTGATGATCAACGTTGGGAATTATATTCCGACGGAGCATCTTCGGCACACAAAGACGAAGAATCGCAAGTGATAGTGCCCGGTAAGGTAGGAATCGGATTAATCTTTATAACACCGGAGCGGGGGATGTTAAGATACTCCTACCACTTAACAGAACCGTGTACAAACAACGAAGCAGAATACGAAGCCCTCATAACGGGGCTGGAATTAGCTATTCAAATGGGATAACAGACATCAACATCTACGGGGATTCGCAGTTAATCATTCAACAGATCGCCGGACAAGATGCGAATTTTTAAACCAAGACTCGAGCAATACTTCCAGTATGCCATACAATTGTTGGAACAAATTCCGAATGTGACAATCTACAAAATTCCCAGGAAAGAAAATGCTTTAGCAGATGCGTTAGCTCGCCTCGCAAAAGAGTTTGCCTGTTTGCAAGATGAGTCAGTGGAAGTGTCAGTTCACGGACGTCAGGTCCTATCACAGCTCGACATAGACACGATACACATATCAGGAAAAGAAGAAAAATCAGTTGCAACAGTGAAAGAAAACATAGAAGATTGGCGACAGCCATTAATAGACTACCTGCAAACAGGAAAATTACCAGATGATAGGTCGTTAGCCCATCAGATCAAGAAAAGAACTCTGTCCTACGCATTAATAAACAACACGTTATACGTAAGGTCTTTTGATCAAATGTGGCTAAGGTGCCTAAGCGGGTCCGAGGCCCGTGAAATTGTTAAAGAGGTGCATTCGGGACTCGTGGTGCTCACCGATCGGGTCCGAAGATGAAAATGAAAATTAAAAGATTACGGTACTACTGGCCCTCGATGATGACCGACTGCATGAAAATCACCAAGAGCTGTCACCAATGCCAAGTGCATGGAGTGGTTCTACACCAACCTCCAAATGTGCTACATCCGACAATTGCGTCATGGTCATTTGAATGTTGGGGCACAGATATAGTGGGTCCGATAGAACCACCATCTTCAAAAGGACATCGCTTCATTCTTGCGGCTACAGATTACTTTTCCAAGTAGGCGGAGGCGGTTCCACTCGGAGAAGTGAAAGCACACCACGTGCTACGGTTTTTCAAGAACCAAGTTGTCTACCATTTCGGAGTGCCGCGCGAGATTATCTCGGATAATGGGTCGGCATTCGAAGCACGCAAATCAACAATTTTGTCGGGAGACACGGAATCGACCGGCGATACTCAACAATTTACTACCAAAGAGCAAACGGCTCGGTCGAGGCTTTTAATAAAACTCTCGTTCAAATCTTAAAGAAAACTTTGGTCGATAATAAGAGAAATTGGCACAAGAAGTTGTTAGAAGCCTTATGGGCCTACCAGACAACCTTCAGAACTCCTACTCAAGCTACACCTTACGCGCTGGTGTACGGGTCCGAGGCAGTGTTACCTTTAGAGGTTCGGCTTCCTTCACTCGGAATTGCGCTTGCAAATAAGATCACGACGGAAGAGAATGCCAAATTACGACTAGAAGAATTAGAAAGCCCTGGAAGGGAAAAGACTTGCGACGCGACAGAATTTAGAACTATACCAAGCTAAGATGGTTCAAGCCCATGACAAACTGGTTCACCCAAGAACCTTCAAAGTTGGTGACTTAGTTCTCGTTCTCAAGAGACCTATTCTCGCACACCGCAAGATAGGAGGAAAATTTGAACCCACTTGGGAAGGACCGTTTGTGGTTGAAGCAGTATACTCAGGAGGTTCTTACCAGCTAGTGAATTGCCAGGGAGAACGACATATGCTTCCGATCAATGGACGATACTTGAAAAAGTATTACGCTACCTGATGTTTCGAAGGAATGAATTCTTCATCCCTAAGAAACACGGGCGAAGTAATTATTTATGATTGGGCCTGAACCCAAAAATAATAAAAAATGTGCTAAAATAAATAAAATCATGATAATAAAGTTTTCCTTGTTTTCTCTTCCATATCAAGATCTTTTTCCTGATCTTTTCCCACTTCATTCCTGTTAAATTTAAAAATACAAAAAGTAATAAAAAATTTGTCTTTAATAAACATTTTCTTAATGTTCTTGTTCTTAGTATAGCCCCTAATCCTTTTCCTTGTCTTTTCGCAGGGAAATGTCGAACGGGCGGTTGGTCCTGAACTTTAGAAATGGCGTAAGCCTTGCACTCGATGAAAAGAGGGTGAAAGATGGAGCGATACGAGATTGACTCGGACTTCGCACCGAGCGAGCCTACGATACGAGGAAAGTGAGCGGGTTCCGATTGACCGAGAAGAACTGCCCGGACGGACAAGTGATGAAAGTGGGTGGCCCAAGCCACCAATCCGAAGCAAGAAAAGAAAGGCAAACACTCGAAGAAGATAAGAAAATGAAGTCCGTAGTCGCTACAGCAGAGGGCGAGCTTGTCGCTGCCGCGCCCACAGAGATTCAAGAAGTTCGAAGAGCTACTCTCACAGCAACGCAACGAAGAAATAAGAATCACCGTATCCGTAAGATTTTAACCAAACTAGCAGCGGACCAGCGCGACGAGACAGTTGCTACTGCCAGCACATACACTTCAAGGACACCGGTTCACCGAGAACTCGAAGAAAGGAGGCCGCCTCCTAGGATAACAGAAAGGACCGGGGAAATCTTACGAAGATCAGAAGAAAGAAGACTACCACGCTACCAGATAGAACCACCAGTAATGCATGACCTTGTTGCAGAAGCAACCTCGGAGGATGTCCCGACGGACATCATCCCCGAGGAGCCGAGGTATGCAGGAGAACGTGAAGGGATTGAGCCGTATATCCCACAATACGTCACCAGGCCTCGTCATTTGCAGATTATTCTAGAGTAAGAGCTGGAAAGAATGCAGAATGTCGAAAAGAAAACCTTTGAATACTTTGAGAGAATCAGAGGCAGAAGGATCAATATACTAGAATGCCTCGAGCTACATACAGACGTATTCTCGGAATATGAACAACAACAAATCGTGGATTGCATCCGGGATTTGAAAAGAATGGGCTGAGCGGGCTGCCTGAGGGAAAACACCTACTCGTAACCCCGGAGATGGATGCCGGGGAAAGGAAGAATTACAATACAATGTGGATGTCGTTACAACTTTGCGGAGGACGAAGGGAAACCCACCGGGAATACTCCGTCATGGGCAAGTGGATCCGATGCCATTGGTCATCAAGAGAATGGTAAAGAGATTGATAACATGGAGGGTACTGCCAGTAGATTGCATACCCAATAGCTGCATTATTAACATCTACAAGAAGGGTGACTGCATACCCCCGCACATAGATCACCACGACTTTGTCAGACCTTTCTGCACAGTCTCTTTCCCGAACGAGTGTAACATCATGGTCGGATCCGACCTCCGGATAGCGAGGCCCAGGTGAGTTCCGGGGCCGTGAAGATACCATTACCGGTAGGTTCCGTCAAGATACCGAAGGGCAACGGAGCGGATATCGCTAAGCATTGCATACCGGAGTACCGGCGAAGCGGATCTCGGCTACTTTCGGGAGGATGGACGACGAGGAAGACACCCTACCATTTCCAGCCGGACCCGGAGCTAGAGAGCCTCCGGCCTTACGAGCTGTGAGCTACATGGAAAATATCACACCTCCAATGTACATCCATACGGCATCCTTACCAAGGATGGCTTGGAAGGTGATGTTATTGACCATGTACCCCACTATTCAGACATGGATTTTTGACAGATGCTTCTTTGGATGGATCGACAATGATCATACATAGTCCGTTTTGAGTCTACATGGATTGTATGAGATGTATTCCGTATCGAGTTGTATGATGTATCTTCGACATGATTGGAATGAAAGTGACCATGTCACATTTTTGGCCTTCACCTCTTTTGTGCAAATTGACTGGGAAACGCCATTAAAGTTAAATGAACTTCGAACAAAGAACAGAAAAGAAATAAAAAAAAGGAATAAAAGAAAAGGAATAAAAAAAGGAATAAAAGAAAACTTTCCTTAAAAAAATCTAAAAAATGATGAACTCCAAATTCACGAAAAAATAAAATTTGAATAGTTAAAAGACAAACAAAATGAACATAAATTTCAAATCAAATCTAAATCAAATTCAAATTCAATCTTTCCAGATTCCAAATCTAAATCAAATTCAAATTCAATCTTTCCAGATTCCAAATCTCAATCAAATTCAAATTCAATCTTTCCAGATTCCAAATCTCAATCAAATTCAAATTCAATCTTTCCAGATTCCAAATCTCAATCAAATTCAAATTCAGTCTTTCCAGATTCCAAATCTCAATCAAAATCAATTTTTTTTGGAGTTGAGGATTTTACATCCGAGACTGCATTGCTTTAGGATTCTTTCCCTATCGCAATGAAATACATCAAATTCGAACTTTTGGGTAGAGGATTTTACATCCGAGACTGCATTGCTTTAGGATCCTTTCCCTATCGCAATGAAATACATCAAATTCAAACTTTTGGAGTCGAGGATTTTACATCCGAGACCGCATCGCTTTATGATTCTTTCCCTATTGCAATGAAATACATCAAATTCAAACTTTTGGAGTTGAGGATTTTACATCCGAGACTGCATTGCTTTAGGATTCTTTCCCTATCACAATGAAATACATCAAATTCAAACTTTTGGGTCAAGGATTTTACATCCGAGACTGCATTGCATTAGGATCATTTCCCTATTGCAATGAAATACATCAAATTCAAACTTTTGGAGTTGAGGATTTTACATCAGAGACTGCATTGCTTTAGGATCCTTTCCCTATCGCAATGAAATACATCAAAATCAAACTTTTTGGAGTTGAGGATTTTACATCCGAGACTGCATTGCTTTAGGATTCATTCCCTATCGCAATGAAATACATCAAAATCAAATTTTTTGGAGTTGAGCATTTTACATCCGAGACTGCAATGCTCTAGGATTCTTTCCCTATCGCAATGAAATACATCAAAATCAAATTTTTTTGGAGTTGAGGATTTTACATCCGAGACTACATTGCTTTAGGATTCTTTCCCTATCGCAATAAAATACATCAAATTCAAACTTTTGGAGTTGAGGATTTTACATCCGAGACTGCATTGCTTTAGGATCCTTTCCCTATTGCAATGAAATACATCAAAATTCAAACTTTTGGGTCGAGGATTTTACATCCGAGACTGCATTGCTTTAGGATTCTTTCCCTATCGCAATGAAATACATCAAATTCGAATTTTTGGGTCAAGGATTTTACATCCGAGACTGCATTGCTTTAGGATTCTTTCCCTATCGCAATGAAATACATCAAATTCAAATTTTTAGGTCGAGGATTTTACATCCGAGACTGCATTGCTTTAGGATCCTTTCCCTATCGCAATGAAATACATCAGATTCAAACTTTTGGAGTCGAGGATTTTACATCCGAGACTGCATTGCTTTAGGATTCTTTCCCTATTGCAATGAAATACATCAAATTCGAACTTTTGGGTCGAGAATTTTACATCCGAGCCTGCATTGCTTTAGGATTCTTTCCCTATCGCAATGAAATACATCAAATTCAAACTTTTGGAGTCGAGGATTTTACATCCGAGACTGCATTGCTTTAGGATTCTTTCCCTATTGCAATGAAATAAATCAAATTCAAACTTTTGGAGTTGAGGATTTTACATCCGAGACTGCATTGCTTTAGGATTCTTTCCCTATCGCAATGAAATACATCAAATTTAAACTTTTGGGTCAAGGATTTTACATCCGAGACTGCATTGTTTTAGGATCCTTTCCCTATCGCAATGAAATACATCAAAATTCAAACTTTTGGAGTTGAGGATTTTACATCCGAGACTGCATTGCTTTAGGATCCTTTCCCTATCACAATGAAATACATCAAAATCAAATTTTTTGGAGTTGAGGATTTTACATCTGAGACTGCATTGCTTTAGGATTTTTTCCCTATCGCAATGAAATACATCAAAAATCAAATTCTTGGGGTTGAGGATTTTACATCCGAAACTGCATTGCTTTAGGATTCTTTCCCTATCGCAATGAAATACATCAAAATCAAATTTTTTGGAGTTGAGGATTTTACATCCGAGACTGCATTGCTTTAGGATTCTTTCCCTATCGCAATGAAATACATCAAAATCAAATTTTTTGGAGTTGAGGATTTTACATCCGAGACTGCATTGCTTTAGGATTCTTTCCCTATCGCAATGAAATACATCAAAAAATCAAATTCTTGGGGTTGAGGATTTTACATCCGAAACTGCATTGCTTTAGGATTCTTTCCATATCGCAATGAAATACATCAAAATTCAAACTTTTTGAGTTGAGGATTTTACATCTGATACTGCATTGCTTTAGGTTCTTTCCCTATTGAGATGAAATACATCAAAATCAAACTCTTGAGGTTAAGGATTTTACATCCAACACCGCATTTCTCTGAGATCTCTCCTCATTGTAATGACTCAATCCAATCAATTCAATTTTCTTTTGAGGTTGAAGATGTTACATCTAAAACCACAAAGTTCCAATTCTCATTTCAAATCAAAATCCCTTCAAATTAATCTTAACAAAACTTCAATCTAAATTAAAACTCCAAACTAAAATCTAAGCTAACACATCAAAACTTAAACTGAAAAAAATGAAATCTAAATCGAAATTCCCCCAGATCATGTGATTTGGAATTCACCTTCTTTTCCTTTCCCAGCCGAGAGTTCGAGAATCTCCGGCTTCGCAGATATACTTGACACTCCCCAGCGGAAACTCTTCTACTTCGTCCTAAGTTTGTCACTTGGACCTCTGTGTTGGTTTTGCTGATCGCTTCGGTCAACACCAATACGCGCGGTGTGCTTTGTCAGCTCACCACACCTATTGGGGGTCCATTTGTTGACCTCATTTTTTATGAGGTCTTCTCTTCTTCTTTTTAGTACTTGGGATCTAGCCTTAGGCTTTTCCTTTGACTATCTTAGAGGACTAGAATTGGGATCCACCATCTAGAATTTCAAACCACTTCTCAACTCCCTGCAAACTCCACAAACTTGACTGTAGACCCCTAATCACCTAGAGGGTTGAAATCAAATGTGGAAGTTTAAAGGATGAGTTCCTATAGGACTCTTTGGCCTTAGGACTGCCCTGGGTGGCCTGGTCTGGTGAAGGGCTGACTTACACACACACTACATCTATACACTACACTTTCACACACCTCCTAAAACCACACCCATACCTAACTTGACCTCCTGACTCATGTAGGTGATTCACATGGATGGTCCTTAACCCCTAAACCCTTGGCTAAGAGGGTTAGGAACAACATAGTGAATGCCTCAAATGAGTCCCTTCATGGCTCATGTGGGCTTGGTATGGCTTCATGGCTCAACCAAAATGATTTTATTCCACTTATATTCACCCAATCTTCCTTTTTCCAAATTTTCAATTTTTGACCCCCGGGACCCTACAGCCTAACCTACCAAATGCCCTTGAAACTACCCAGAATTTCTAAAATCACCTAAATCACCCAAAATTCCCCAAAATCAATCCCAAACATTTCCACATTACTCAAATTGATCATCCATACCCAAAAATACCAAAGATTCCAAAAATACCTCCCAATACTCTCCAAATACCCAAAATACCCCTCTTGACCCAAAAATCCAAAAATTCAAAAAATTCCCAGAAAATTCCAGAAAATCCCAAGTATTCCCAATTTCATTTTGTTCAACAACATCATGGGCCAATTTTGTCAATTTACCCCACTTTTGTCAAAACCCCCAATTTGACCCATTTTAACCCTAACTCATTCCAATGTCAAACCAAACTTACCCAATTGACCCAAATTCTGGTCCAATTCAATTCTAAACTTCAATTCAACATTTCCAACACCAATCTAGACCAAATCCAAGTCCAATTTGATTGGCATTTGGATCTAATTTCACCTTTGGCCTTAAAAGACCAATTTGGACCCATGACCCAAACCTAACCCAAACTCACCCAATTCAACTCCAATTAACCCCAAATCTTTTCTAAATCTTCCTTAAAATTCCTACAAACAAAACCCTAACATGATATGCCCAAAATTTGGACCCAAACCCCACTTAAATTCAACCCAAAACCAAAAGGCCCAATTTTGACCTAAACCCAAACCTAACCCAAATGAGCCCAAACCCAAAAATCAAAGCCCAACCAAAGTCAAAACCTCTTTGAAACACTTCCATAGACATTTCCCAACATTAATTTTACATTAATTTCAACCCTAGCCCAACTTTGGCCCAACTTAGTCCAATTTGACCTATATTGGCCCATTCACCAAAGAAGCCCAAATTCAACCCAATTCAAACCCAAATCACTCCCAATTTGCTTCAAGTCACTCATGACACATCTATGAGCTAAATCCAACAATTATTTGGCCCAATTCTTTGCCAAAATTCCATCATAAAATCCATTTTAAAATCCAAAAGCCCACTTCCCTAAACCATTTTAAAAGCCCATTTCCACCAAATACAAAAGCCTAAAATTGGCCCTAAAACCCACATGACATTTCCATTTGTCATCCATTTAATCAAAGCCATTCCCTAAGTTATAATCCCATCATCAAATAATTCCAAATAAAGCCTCATGCCAAATCACCCCTAAATACCAAAATTTTTCTTAAATCCATTTCCATGAAATTGACTTGACTTTTCCCAAGCCAAAGGTGAGCCATGAAGCCATGCATGAGCCACATGGAAGCCATGAGAGCCTCTTTACATGTCACCATGCCATTTTGGGCAAAAGGAGGAGACCCTTTCCTTAATTCCTAAAGGTGATTAACCACTCCCATGATTCCACTAAACCTTGCTTAAGCTTAATTGTACTTGGATGGTGACCATTCCCCACTGATTAAGCCGACCTAAATCACTTTCTATTCAGCCTAAACCAGGCCTTGGGTGGTGCACCTAGCCCAAATGGAGGGGTTGACCAATTTGAGCCAAAATGAGCCCTCTCCCATTCCATTCTAATCCAAGCCTTTTACACATGGCATTTGCCAATTGCACTAAACTAAACCCCGGCCACGACCCACCCGAACAAGATGGTGACCAATGCTCAGCCGGCCGGCCACCGAGTCGCCGGAAAACACCATGGCCGAGAGCTCGCATGTGAGCCGACTTTGGAATTCTCCTTGCTGAGCTGCCCCATGCCCGATGGCCACCATGGCTGTTCTTCCCATGCCAGAGCAGGTCGATCCCAAGCCCTAACTCTCCCCGGGAGGCCCTCCACCCTCTCCTCGTTTAAACACCACCCCCTCGCGGCCATGAGAGGAGAGTTGCACAAACCTTGCCGAAACTCGCAAAATTGTCCCAAACCCTTCTCCACCCTTAGAGCAGTTGATCCCAGGTGTCGATTTGCCTCTAATCCCTACCGACAAAATCCAATTTCTCAGCCGAAATTCCACCCAAAACCAGGACACTTCTCCGCGGTGGATCAATCCTCGAATTGATTGGTCCTACACCTTCACTAGACCAAGAGAAGGTGTCCAACGGCAAAAGCCCCATCTCCAGGCCACCCAGTTGCTCCAGCCTCCAAGCTTTGTGATCGGTCGTGGTCAAAATCCTACCTAGGCAATTCACCAGACCAGGAGACTTCATCTGGAGCTTGCTGGGACGCAATCGAAGGTGACACAACCCTCAGATTGAAGCCACACTTCTGCGAGCAAAGGTATGAGCTAATTCTTCATCCCGAGCTTCGGAGATTCTCCATTTCAAATGCTTTAATTTCAATGCATGATCACCGTATAGATGTATTTGTCTCTTCAAGACGAATCCATAGAGCATAAGAAGACGAAAATCCATTGAGTATCGAGTGAGATATTAGGGATTTAGTGTAGACGGCTCTCAGGTGAGGACGCTTGGGGACGATGAACGGATGCCATCCATTTAATACACGCGCGAACGGACGGCTCAGATTAGGTCGGATCGGCAGACGATACGCGGAAGGCGGGACCCAGGCTACTGACTCTAGCGGGGGCATCGAATGGGAGCGCGCCACGCGGCACTTCGGAGATGCTAAGGTTGACGCGGCGCCGACTCGGATAAATAGAAAATTAGGGATTTTCTGATTTATTTAATTCCCTAAACTTCAAAAATCCATAACTTTGTGTAGAAAAATCAGAAAAATAAAATAAAAATACCCTCTTGCTCAGTGAACAGAGGAGAATAATGTGGAAAAGAAATCATTTAATTTCATCAAGTATTTTATTTTTAATAATTTATTTACTGTCTGCATTGTTTTAATTCTCCATGCATATAGGAAATTCACCATGGCATGAGACCATAGGGCTTTTGAAGCCTCTGCATTTGGGAACATTCTCTGAATTTTCCAAAGTCAGAGGCCATCCCTATGAGAAGTTATTGATTTTTCAAATTCATGTTACTGTTTTGAGTATTTTAATTCTAATAATTAGCATGTTGTGAAATAAATTCTAGGAAAATTTGGTGATGTCTCCTATGACCAGGAGGACCCTAGGAAAAATAGGTTTTGAGTTAACTCATTTAAAATAACCCTAATTGGCTTAAACACCCAAAATAGGTCCCTAATTAATTAGAGCTAACCATACATCAAATTGACTTGAAATCAATTCTCCACTGACCTTTAAGATCAGAGGAACCCACCATAAAAATTTGAAGTCAATTGGACTTGGTTAGCCCTACAAAATGGGTTGATTAAGCCATTTAGCCATTTTAAACTTTAAAAATTTATAACTTTCAAAATACCTTTCAAAAATTCACCAAATTGGTTTTGGAGCCTCTCTGATATTAGGGGAATTTAATAAAATTAAAGTTTCAATTTTCTAAAAAAGTTGATTTTTAATATTATTTTAATATTTTCAATAATTAAAAAATAATAAAAATCACAAAAAAAAATAAAATTCACCAAAATGTCACATTTTGAATTTTAATCACTTAGGAACAAACCCCATATTTTTCTTAGGTCTATTTAATGAGATATTAAATTTTAAAGCCCTAAGGTAATTTAAAAAATTAAAAAATATATTTTTTGGCATTTTCACTAAAATAATTATAATAAATCATAGAAAAATTAGAAAATTGCTAAAATTGATTCTCTGATTTCCTTGATATCAGAGAGATTTTTGAAAAATATAAATTTCATTTTTCAACCTTTATTTTATTTTTAAATTAATTAATACTCCAAAAATTAAAATAATTATAATAAAAATAATATAATTCAAAAAATCACCAAAATTGGTCCAAGTGGTCCTCTCGTCATTAGGAATGTCCCATAATTTTCTTAAGGATAGAAACTTTCCCTTGGTCATATTATTAAATTTCCCTTGGAAATTCCTATTTTCCACCAAAAATAATTACATAAATAAATTAAATACAGAAAAATCACATTTTCTCCTCTCATGTCTTTATTGGCATATGAGTGAAGTCACATAAAAATTTCAAATTTATTTGAGCTCAATTTAGTGAGTTATGGAATTATTAAGCTTGAAGGGCAAAATGGTAATTAAAAATTTTAACCCTTAATTAAAACTTTAGGTTTAATAAAATTAACAAGTAAAATATTTGATCTTAATCTGATTTGGATGATTGAAATTTAAATAATTAAAGGGTAGAAACCCATTAAACAATTTAAAATAATTGAAATAAACCTTAATTAAATAATTGATTAAATTTGGAAGAATAATAAAATTGGAATTATTAAAATAGGGATATTATTAGGAAGAGATTTATTCTTTAATTTAAAAATCCCTAAATTAATCATTTCAATAATATTTAATTCCTAATTAAAAAAGGATAATTCAAATTTAAGTTTTAAAATGTTAAAGGACTTAATCATTAAATTAAATTAAAAAGTTAAATTATTAAACTCTTTTTAAATTTTCAATTAAATTAAAATTAAAAATTAAATTAAATTAAAGATTAAATTAAATTAAATCAAACAAATTAAATTAAATTAAATTAAATTAAATAAATCAAATTAAATTAAAATAAATAAATAAATTAAATTAAATTAAATTAAACTAAATTAAATTAAAAAATATTAAATTAAATTAAATTAAATTAAAACATATTGAATTAAATTAAATTAAATTAAATTAAATTAAATTAAAATTAAATTAAAATTAAATGAAATTAAATTGAATTAAAGGGAATTAAATCAAATTAAACTAAATTAATTTAACATCAAATCAAATTAAATTGAATTAAATTAAATTAAAATTAAAATTAAATTAAATTAAAGTTAAATGAAATTGAATTAAATAACATTACCTAAGACACAAAGAAATTAAATATAAAGCAACTTGAACACTATTCCAAATTTAAACCCTTTAACTGAAGTTAAACTAAATCACAAACCATTTGAACACCAATTTGCCCTCGAGAGCTTTGGTTATCACAACTCCTAAACAGAACGTTAAATAAAATGTTACTTCACTTATAGGATATTCAAATGTCCTAGTTCACTGAGCAAGATAACAAAACTTGAATTCCCCGACGATTAATTCATTTGTATAATTAAATTCATTTGGACTTAAAACAATCCTAGAAATATCGAAAAGATGTTTAGGGTTTGTCTTAAGCACTTCCTCGATATGACAGGATGTTCATAAGGACAATTGAACTTAATTATTCTTTGATGAAGAAAATCGTCCTCAAACCAAAACGCAAGAACCTAGACGTCATAGGAAATGACTAGGCATAGGATTAGGAACTTGGTAGAAAACCATAACCCTTCCCTTAGCTTTACCTAGGAACTCGCTTAAATATTCTAATTGTGTTTTAAGTGCAGCTTGGGATGACGGGAAGACCCTACGAGTACGCTTTTATTTTATTGCAATTTACCTTATTGCAATTTATTTAATCGCATCACACTTACTTTTCTTGCATGATAAACAACTCGTTGCATGAAAACCCACACCTTTAGGATAGTCCCTAAAACCGAAACCGAACTAAATTAAAAGTCATTGCAAGATAAAATTCACCGCCACAACATTTCAAAATATAAAACAACTCAAAATTTAATCACAAACAGAACACAAAACTACAATTACAACTAAATTAAAACATTCTGTTGGATGATCGGGAATACCTCGGATGATGTAACCTACGTGTTGCTAACGGGATTTCCCACGGTCTAAATGAAAGTGTGGAACTCATTCAGTTGAGTTTAGCAAATTCATCCGGACTAAGTGAATCCGATAAAAATGATGATGCCGGAAGGATGGAACCGTGGGATCTTAACCGGTGTCGTTATAATCAACTTTAAGATTTGTTTTAATTAAAACACAAAAACACTTGGAAATTAAGATTTTCTCTAAACCAAAACACTTTTCTCATCCCCTGATTTATGACTTCTAAAACTAAACCCCTGCAACAACAAGGAGTTTGGAGCATGGTGGGCAGCACGGCCATCGTCGTCAGCAAAACTTGAATCTACATCAGCAAAACTTTCCTAGAATTAAACAACAAAGCCATAGGATTTCGAGGTAGTTTGCACTAGTGCAACATAAATCCTCAACCTCTTCGTTAGGCATTTGCATTGCAAATTAAGCCCTAACCGGACTTAGGATTCCGAGGTAGTCGTTTGGGTACGACATAAACCCTCACATCTTCAAGGCTATTTGTATGATTCTATCATATAAATATAAGTCCTAATTAACTAAAATTGGCAAGATCAAAACATTAGATAAATATAAGGACTTTCCTAAATTCAAGCCAAACAATAGGATAGCCGGGAAATTACCGAAGTTTGCTTCGAATCTGTAATTTCTCCTACCTTTCCTCCTTTGAAATCCCAAAATAAAATCTTCTAAATTTGATCCATTCCCTATTGAAATTCCAAAATTCAATCCTTTGAAAAACTTAAACTTTGAAATTCCTGAGAGCAGAATTATTGATTATTATCGAGAGTTTTCTTAGGTGCTTCCCGTCACTTAAGATGTAATTAACTATAGGGGCTTGCCCTTATAGGGAATTTTAAAGAACCCAGGTAATATAAACCCTGTTTAATGCTTTCATATTAAGCAGGGAAATTTATCGGCTTATAAAATTGGTTTGCAGACCAAACGGATGTCACAAGTCTTCTAGTTTATTTAATCGAGCTCCATCGTCAAGCAGTGTGCCTATTCTTCGGGATAGATACACGGTTTGTGGTGCGGTGCTCGTTTATATAAACTATTTGGGATGTGAGATCAGTTTGATTTCATATCTTAAATTTTCAAATTTAAAATTATTTTCAAAATCAAATACAACTTTTCAAATTATTTATTTAAATTAAATTCGCCGACAATTTCTGTTAGGCGACCCCTTTACTAAATAGAACATATAACCTAAAAATAAGCCGTACATGGGAAGGATTTGGAGTGATTTGGGTAAAGTTTTGTTAAGTTCTAGTTCAGCCAACCATTTGGCCATGAAGGGTGGTGGCTTCAATAGCCATGACTGGGGTTTCTGCCAGGGCTTTAGTTCAGGTGCAATGCACTACTTAGGTGGAGTCTTGAAGAGCTCTCATGGCAATTTTGGGCTGAGTTGGCCATCGAGTGGAGTTTAGGTTTGTCTAAGTGTGAGTTGTCTCTCAGTTTGGGCTCCTCCGGTGACTAGGCCAGCCGACCAGGCCAGGGGAGGTGGCTAGTAGGTCAAGTGAGCCAGTGGGCAAGCCACCATGGGGTGAGCTTAAGTAGTTAATGCATTATGGCAAATCCCTCCTAGATTTAACCATTCAAAGGAGGAGATCCCCTAATTTGGGAGACCTTTCAACCATGGCTCCATTAGGGTGGGCTAGGTGGGTCTAGCCTACTCCCTAGGGTCAACTTAGTGGCTGTGGAGGGGTTGGTTTGGTCACATTTGGTTTAGTTTGCTTAAATTCTGTCATGGGTTCATTTGGGTCACCTTGGGTTCAAATTGGGCTAACTTAGGTTTGAGCTTGAATTGAGCCCAAGTGATAGAGCAATATTGTGTATATGATTGCCATAAATTTTTTAGAGAAGGATTGGAGTGGTTTTGGATTGGTTTGGGGTATCAATTTGGTTTGATTTGGGATTTTGGTCAATTTGGGGCAAGTTGGGTTAACTTAGGTTTAGTTTAGGCTAGGGTTGGATCCAAGGCCATTTGAAGATTCCAAATGGTCTAGAGAGATTTCATAAAGAGTTCCCAATATCTATTGGGTGGAAATTTTACGAGTAGGGTAATTAATTTGGGAGATTTTTAGCATATGGTTTGTTTGGGTCAAAATTTGGGTTTTTGGACTTTAGGTGGATTTGGGTGAGACTTGAGCTCAAATTGGGGGTAACTGATGGTTCAATTCAGTTTAGGGGAGTGTCATGAAGAGTTTAGAATTCAAATTGGGGAGAAATTGATTGGTGTTAGGTCAATTTGGGGGATTTGGGTCACTTAGGCAAAATTAGGGATTTTGGATTTTAAGTGGAATTAAACTCAAATGTGGATTAAATTGGGCATGGATTTGGTTTATATTGACATTGGAGATATTGAATTAAAGTTTGGAATTGAAATTGAGAAAGATTGGAATCAATTGGGTAGACATTGGGTTCAATTTGGGCACTTTTGGGTTAAATGGGTCAAATTGAGGCTTTTAGTTAAATTGGGCTAAATTGACCAAATTGGGTCATGTAGTAGTTGAGATAAATGAAATTGGGATTATTTGGAAGGTTTTTTCAATTTATGGGAATTTTTTGAATTTTTGGAATTTTGGGCTAAGAGGGGCATTTTGGTCATTTTGGGGATTTTTTGAAAAAGTTGGCAATTTTGGGTAATTTTGGTTAATTTGAGTGGTAGGGAGTATTTTGGAATGATTTTTGGAGAATTATGAGTAATTTAGGTGATTTTAAAAATTTTTGGTTTTGGGGGTATTTTGGGTATTTTGGGGCAAAGGGGTTAGAAGGTTGAAATCTTTGGGAAAATTGGGATTGGTTGAAAGTGAGTAATATGGCATTGTTTAGGTTGAGTCATGGATTGAGGTTCACCCTCATTTGGTCCTCTATGTGTTGGTACTAGCCAAAGCCTAGCCTTGGGTTAAGGGCTCAGGAAAACCACTTACATGAGTTTCCAAAGAGTTAGGGGATCAAAGGCGATGTGTGTTATTTAGGGTTGTGAGTGTGTAGTGTAAGCTCAAGACTTGACAGGTTAGATCCTAAGGTCTGACCACCTATAGGAGACTTCCCCTAAGCTTCCTTATGCTTGGTCTCTTCCTCCCCAAAAACTAGAGGTTAGGACTTAAGCATATGAAAACTCATAGTGAAGCGAGAAAAGTTTAAATTTCTAAGGGGGAGGGTTCCATGGATAGTCTTCTAAGAAATTCACCATGAGAGTCTTATGACTAGACCCGAGGCTCTTCTGAAGATAGACCAGACCTGAACCAAAAATGAGGTCAAAACACTCAAACTAACATAACTTCACAACCACAACATAAAGAAAATACATGGTAGTAGATTGAAAATTAAAACACAAAATTTTTAATTGAAAGTTTGCTCTATTCTAAAATTTCCTAATACAATAGGAATAAGTTCATCACAACCTAACAAAATACACTCAAATAACAATGTTCACCCAATTACTATCACATAAAGAAAAGATAACTGCATATCACAACATAGCCACATACAACATTGTCTAACATAACAACAAATAATACAACAGTAGTCTAAACAACAATAAGAAATAAAAGTTCAAACACAACATAACATAATCAAATCACTCCTCATCCTTATCACCATCATCATCATCATCATCGCAGAAACTTGTAGAATCATAATGAGGGTACTGTGGATATGAAAAAAAATACCACACTCTGATCACCCCAAAGATGTGTGATACTTTTCTTCAAAATCACTATGTCTTCTCATATAAGTATCAATATGATCTACATAATTTTATAAATTTAATGCCTTATCTGTAGTATAACTGATGTTTTTAATCATCCTTTGTATTAATTGAGTCTGCGAACCAGGACTAGCAGATTGACCATGGGATGTAGATGCTTGAGATGTAGAAGCATGAGATGTAGAAGCACCAGAACTTCTACAAAATCCTTCTCTCCAACAAAAATAGAATGCTCAGAATAAGACTTCACATTCACACTTGTAATAAGCTTTAGAGGTTGTAAAATTTCCTCCCAACTATCAAATTCATAGCAACTTGCTTACATAAAGAAAATATTAAGGATGTGAATCCCATACCTGCAGTAGTGGCAGCTCTAGCATAACTGGTGATGGTCTGATAAATTGGAGATCCAATATCAATAGAATTATATTACTGAATGCAATAGTTCAATATTCTCTGGTCATTTCACTAAGATGATTCGTAAGGAGTCGACGGGCAGAAATGAAATAGTGCATGCTTTTGGCATGGCATCCATTTTCGATGTAGGAAAATTTACTCTTCTTCCACTATTAATTTTCCATAATCCTCTTCCCATAGTTAATGAAGATATGATTTCGTCTATCTCTTCCTTCGTAAGATTATAATTTGCATAGAAATACATAGTATCCAAAGGAGGGTGGTAAAATGAATTTATTACCTCAAGAGAAAATGCTACTAATTTTCCTCTTACCATCACTTGATCATTGACCCGACCACAATTACGCAAGTAAAATAGCTTATAAAATTATAGCCAAACTTGACCCAAATCTGATTAAGTGGCTATGTATGATAATTAAAGATTAAAGTTTTGATAAATATAAATCACACACTAGGGGTACTATGCAAGTATAAGTATCGTTTCAAGTAATATAGGATTTTCTAATTAAGTCCTAGATATCGATCCCACGGGGAAAGTTAAGTACAAATAAATAAGAAAAGAAATATGAAAAATATATTTATAAACTAATCAATTTTAAAGTATGAATATGCAAGTTATTTAAAGTAATAGTTGGAAATAAAATAGTAGTTTAAATTCTTCAACACAATAAACAAAGATTCTTTCCCCATACAAAATATTTAATGATCAGTAAACATATAATTTAGTTTGAGAATTTAAATAATGTGGTAATGTGATGAATAGAAGACTAATTATTCTTTACCCTTGTTACAACATCTAAAGAACATTGGCTAGTTTTAGAAGATAAGATCAGGATCTATTATTAGTAGTAAGGGATGAAGTTCTAGGCTCTCACTTCTTGTTTCCTCCCCATGGGTGCTTGTGGTCATGCCTACTAGTGACCCGTCACCTCCTCTTAAACCAAATTGATAGAATTTATCCTGTCGCTCTAAAAAATTATCCAATTCTATGCCCTTCAGAGATTATCTCCCTATCTATTCGCACCTCCCCCTTTAAGGATTTACCATCTACCTTTCTAAGGGAGATGTGATACTTACAAGTTAAGAATTCTTAGCCCACGGTCAGGTCTTAAGAACTCTTCACAGATTTTAACATTATAAGTGATCAAGTTGTAGTATAAATGAAAAGCAGATAAAGTAACATCACAAATTATTAATGAAGAAAAATAAGTTCTCAAAACCAAATCAAATCTTTATTTTAATCATTTCATATTCGTAGGGAGAAACACAAGAAAACTACTCAGAAAGTATAGGATTCACACCACAAACCATATTTATATAATTTAAATTCAAACTATAAAAATTAAGAACTAAATTATAAATACTTATCTTGAATGATATCCAAGCAATCCTTTGAAGTTTCTCTGACTTTGACTGACTTCTACAAGACTCCAACACTCTGAACACTCACTAATGAAAAGTAAATAACACTAAACACTCTTTTTCTAAATGATGTGGCACACCCCTTTCACTCTTTTAACACTTACACACTCAAAACAACAACACATTGCTCGTAGAATTGTCCTCCATTTATAGAGCTTACAAAATGACCGAGGTTGCTTCAGGAACCTTTTCAAAATTCGTCCAAATTCATTGAATATTCTAGAAGGTAATTGTGTGAATGGACACGTCCCTTCAGGTTTTGAGTCGCATCTCTTCGTTGAATAACAGATTCCCTGTGTCTAAATTCATTGTATCTTATTTATAACATATGTAAAATTGTCCAGAGGCTTCTAGATCACTTCAGAGTCATCAATAAACGTCACAAAATTGTCCACAAGTGCTCTAGAATTCCCTGCTGAGTCTGGCGCCAACCCTTTTTTCTTCTTTTCTTTAATTGACTCATTTTTGCTCCTTTTACTCCTTTTTAATTATTTTTCTTCATAAACTTATTTTCTTGTATCTGCAACCAAAAATATAAGAAATACATTTCATTAAAGTGTAATATCCTTAAAATATTAGTTAAAAATAAGATAAAAATTTAGGTAATTTTAAGGGTGATCAATTTCCCCAAACTTAAACGTTGCTTATCCTCAAGTAACTCTTAACTTTTTTTACTACTATAAATAATAATCTATGGAGAAAATTTTCTTTAAGACTTCTATAATTGTTTATTTTATAAATAGAATAATGAAACTTAAAAATCTTTTTTAAATAACTTAGGCTAAAACCAAAATATGTAAAATATTTAATATGCAAGTGTTAAGAACTCTCTTCTCATATTTATTTAAAAAAATAGGTTCAATTTGTCATATTAAGAATATGTAGATAATTTACAGGAAAAAGAATTTCATGATAACTCTACTACCAAGGATGCTTTTACATAAGACTTTAAGTAAAAAGTTGCATTAGGTCTCTTCCTATTAGATAATTCATGTGAAACCAATTTTAGATTAAGTCTTTTCCTCAAGCTTCTCCGCACTTTTCTTTTTGTTTTTCTTTTTATAGTTGGATTACTTTCAAATCCTATATATTTTTCTTTTGTTTTTTTTAAATGAGGATTACTTTATCTGGATAGCCAATTGTTGATTTTGAACTTGACTATCCTTAACTTATATTTTAAAGACTTAACACATTTTTCACTTAATGAATATGTGCTTAGCAAAAATATTTTTCATAGATCCTCAATTCTATCTTCTCAAGTAAACATCTAGATTCCTTACTATTTTCAAAAATAGAACATTTTTTTATTTAGATATTTGAATCAAAATTCTAACACCTTTTATTGAATAAGTACAATTTTTAGTATTATTCCTTGTTATATATAAAAATACTTTTATAAGTTTATTATAGTATTCATGAAATCAACAGTATATTTATCTTAAATTAACTTTTCTTCCATAAGTTATGTTATTAATTTTAAAAATATTGTTTACTAAGGACAAGTAAAGTTTAAATTTAAGTTCTTTTCCCTCCCCCAAACTTAGTTTTTTTAATAATTTTTAAAGCATTTTGCACTTTGAAATATTAAACTAAGCAGGGAGAAGAAATTTAATATTTAAGGTATTTTAGAAAAGTAAATAATGAAGGCATCAGCAGCAATGCAAAAGAGTAGCAAAGTAAATAGTAATAAGAAGACTAACACTCTTTCACATTTTTAAACATTTAACAAAACAACAGGAGCATAAATAGGAGTAAATTCTAAGAAATCTAATAACAGAAACAAACAGAATTACTACAAAGTTCTCAAACAATACAATAATACATGAACAGTAAAAACACACATAAAAGGCACATCTGCAAAGCAAAGCAAATATAAAGTTTAATCATCCACAGTCGCTTCCTCATCATCAGAAGAATCATCAGGATTAGGACTTCTGGGGTTCATCCATGGGGTGAATTTTGGATAAGTAGGGAATTCAATGGTTCTATCACCCTTCAGAAATTTCACAACTGCTTCATTATACTCCTCATCATAGTCACTCTTCCTCTGTACATAGTCAGACATATGATCGACCTTACTATCTATATCTTCTACTCTGCATTGCATCAAAAATAGATCACTTTGATGCTCCAAATATCTCTGACAAACAGTATTCCACACATCTGGTGGAGGCTTAGAAGTAGAAGTGGAGGGTCCAGGTGCAGAAGTAGAAGGCATAGAAGAGGCAAATGTTGTGGAACTTTGACCTTTTGACTTTCCATATATGTCCACATGAGTTTTTCCAATTGGCTTAAGTAGCTTGAGCATCTCTTCAGAATGAGAATAAGTAATACCGACATTCTTGTAAATCGAGAAAATAAGAGCAGGGAAGCCTAAACCAGAAATAACACTTCCTCTAGCTGAAGTGTTGATCACATTATATATTATGACTCTCACATCTATAAGCTTCATTTCTTGAATGCAGTAATTTAAAATAGCTTGTTTTTTGTCACTTTACTCAGGTGATGTGATGGAAGATAACGAGCAAAAATAAAGTAAAGTCAGGCCTTTAAGGTAGCATTTAGCATAAAAAAAGGAAAAATTTACCTGTTTGTTGTTTCTGATCTTCCATGATCCTCTTCTATTGGTCAAATAAGCTATAATCTCATTAAGCACTCTTTCAAAAGGAACAAAAATATCATAAATGCAATCTGTAGCAGGGGTTATACCGTAAAACATATTGATAACTTCAGGAGTAAACTGTACACCCATACCCCTAATATAAACTTCATTATCAGCAGTTTTTGGAAAATTTACATAAAATTCTCGAACCACTGAAATGACAGCAAATACAGAGAAATAACAGAACTGCTCCCATTGTCGAGCAACTATAATAGTTTTGATTGATCCTCCGGGATGATAAAAACTTCGTTCAGCTATGAATTTTCGAGACGATGCAAATTCATTATAGCGCACTTTGGCACTTGCGCTAGCGAACTTGGACTGATCAAAATCACTCCGCTCCTTTCCTCGCTTTGATTTTGGTGCCTTACTGTAAGTAAAAAAATAATACCAAATAATTTATAAATCCAAAACATGGCACAAAATCTAAGCTTAAAATACTATATTATGCTTAGATCCATGGATTTTCTACTAAAATAAATAAATTTTTCTCTAAAATTTAGGCACTATTCATATGTAGAGAAATCTATGGTAAAAAATGAAAATAACTATGCCAAAGTATAGATCTAACCTCGAGAAGTTGGAATCCAGCGTGTTTATACGTCAAAACTTCACGAATCAAGCACAATAAGGAGCCCTAGGACTGGTTTTTAAGGGTTTTAGGGAGGAAGATGAAGCTTAGGCGTTAACAATGGTGTTGTGTTCGTTTATATGGACGAATTTTCAGTTCAGGTGAACTGGCGCCTGGGTGCCAGATTCGCCAAAAATTTCAAAAATTTCCCAAAATTTTACATTATTTATTTTAGTTGTTTCCAACCTCTGTATACTTAAATTTATTTCAAAAACTTCAATAAACATCTCCCTGAATTTAAAGAGAATATCCAAGTCCAAAATAGATTCTGAATTTAAGATTCATTCCAAACACAATTTGATACAATCAAACTCAAGTTTCACTTCACTCTATTTCAGATCTTCAAGATAAAGTTTTAAAAAATACAGAAAACACACATACACAACTTCTCAACACATAACACTCACATAAATCACTTACACAATACATCAAGCACATTACTTAACACTTCATATTCACAATCAATTTCTCCACATAAAGTCACCCTAAATTCAAAAATTCACATCAGAACCTTCGTTAGTTCCACAAGGTAATTCACTATGAACAAAGGAGAGAAAGAAAGGGACACGAGGAAACTCCAATGCTGACTTTTCATCAATCCATTTGTTTTGAGCATACGTGGTTACCTGGTGGTCTTCAAATGCAGCCAAATGGTTAGATTGTACCTTCATTTTCCATTCCATATGCTCATATTGATGGTACATCTCATGCATCCTTTCTCCAATATGCACAAATTCTCCTTCAATCTTCTCAAGTTGACCAAAAAGCTTCTCCAATGTCATGGCTAAGTAGCCATTGAAGTAGGTTTGAGAATCTTTGTGCATAAACTTGGCTTTCCCTCCATTCTCCATTGTAAGTCTTTCTATAAAAGTAATCCAACCTTTCTTTTCTATCAAATGTGTAATTCTAGGGTGGAAATTTGAGGGCCTAACATTTTGGGACCAAGAAGTGTTTTATAAAGATTTGAGTGGGTAAAAACTGCATTTAATCGTTTTTACCACGATACATAACTGTGGCGCCTAGGCGCCAATTTTGGCGCTTAGGCGCCAGAAATTCAGATATCTGGCGCTTAGGCGCCAGAATCCTGAAATTCATAGGTTCGGCCTTCATCAAATTTTCATAAGTTTAACTCCAAAACAGGGTCTAAAAGTAGATCAAAAAAATATTTAACTAAGTGAAGTCACATGTAAAGCACACTTAATATCGAAACAATTTAAATCATATTGTGGCTTGCCTCTCTTAAAGAGCTTGGTTTAACATCGTCTTGACCTCATTTTTGATGAGGTCTTCTCTTCTTCTTTTTAGTACTTAGGATCTAGCCTTAGGCTTTTCCTATGACTATCTTAGAGGATTAAAATTGGGGCCCACCATTTAGAAATTCAAACCATTTCTTAACTCCCTGCAAACTCCACAAACTTGATTGTAAACCCCTAATCACCTAGAGGGTTGAGATCAAATGTGGAAGTTTAAACGATGAGTTCCTATAGGACTCTTTGGCCTTAGGACTGCCCTGGGTGGCCTGGTTTGGTGAGGGCTGACTTACACACACCTTACACTTATATACTACACTTTCGCACACCTCCTAAAACCACACCCATACCCAACTTGACTTCCTGACTCATAAAGTTGATTCACATGGATGGTCCTTAACCCCTAAGCCCTTGACTAAGAGGGTTAGGAACAACATAGTGAATACCTCAAATGAGTCCCTTCATGGCTCATGTGAGCTTGATATGGCTTCATGGCTCATGTGAGCTTGATATGGCTTCATGGCTTAACCAAAATGATTTCATTCCACTTACATTTACCCAATCTTCAATTTTCTAAATTTTCAATTTTTGACCACGGGACTCCGGATCCACTTAACCTACCAAATGCCCTCAAACTACCCAAAATTTGCAAAATCACCTAAATTACCCAAAATTCTCCAAAATCATTCCTAAACATTTCCCTCCACTCAAATTGATCATCCATAGCCAAAAATACCAAACATTCCAAAAATACCCCCCAATACCCTCCAAATACCCAAAATGCCCCTCTTGACCCAAAACTCCAAGAATTCAAAAAATTCCCAGAAAATTCCAGAAAATCCCAAATATTCCCAATTTCATTTTGTTCAACTATACCATGGGCCAATTTTGTCAATTTACCCCACGTTTGTCAAAATCCCCAATTTGACCCATTTTAACCCAAAGTGAACCCAATGTCAAACCAAACCTACCCAATTGACCCAAATTTTGGTCCAATTCAATTCTAAACTTCAATTCAACATTCCCAACACCAATCTAGACCAAATCCAAGTCCAATTTGATTGACATTTGAATCCAATTTCACTTTTGGCCTTAAAGCCCAATTTGGACCCATGACCCAAACCTAGCCCAAACCAAACCAATTTAACTCCAATTAACCCCAAATCTTTTCTAAACCTTCCCTAAAATCCCCAAAAACAAAACACTAACATGACTTGCCCAAAATTTGGATCCAAACCCCACTCAAATTCAACCTAAAACCAAAAGGTCCAATTTTGACCTAAATCTAACCCTAACCCAAATAAGCCCAAATCCCAAAATCAAAATCCAACCAAAGTTAGAACCTCTTTCAAACACTCCCATAAACATTTCCCAACATAAATTTCACATCAATTTCAACCTTAGCCTAACATTGGCCCAAATTAGCCCAATTTGACCTACATAGGCCCATTTATCAAATCAACCCAATTCAAACCCAAATCACTCCAAACTTGTTTCAAATCAATCATGACGCATTCTTAAGCCAAACCCAACAATTATTTGGCCCAAGAATTTACCAAACTTTCATCCTAAAATCCATTTTAAAATCCAAAAGCCCACTTCCCTAAACCATTTTAAAAGCCCATTTTCATTAAATTTTAAAAGCCCAAACTCATCCTAAAGCCCACATTACAATCTCATCCCATCACCACTCAATTAATATCATCCCTTAAGTCCTAAATCAATAATCAAATGGTTCCAAATCAAGTCACATGCCAAGTCACCTCTAAATGCCAAAAATCCCAAAATCCCTTTCTCATGTAAGTGAGCCAAGCCATGAGCAAGCCTTGAAGCCATGCACAGGCCACATGAAGCCATGAGATCCACTTTACACATCATCATACTATTAATTACAAAAGGAGGAGCCTCTTTTAAGCCCCCTTAAAAAGGTTTTAACCCTTTTAATGATTCACCTTAATCCATGATTAATCAGAATATTCATGGATGGTGACTTCTCTACCCTTCCCTAGCTGATTCATCTGATCCTCCCTCAGCCCAAATCAGCCATGGGGAGGTGAACCAAGCCCATTTCCATGGGTTGACCAAACCAAGTGCAAAAGAATCCACCTCTCCTTGCCATTTTGATCCAACCACTTTACACATGTAAGGCTTCAATTGAATTCACCAACTTCAACCCCTGACCTCCCTGACCTTGAGGGTGACCCTTGCCTGCCGGCCAGCCACCTGGGCCGCCAGAAAATGTCATGGCTGAAACATAGGGAGGAGCTAAACTTTGGAATTCCACCTTGCTGAGTTTCCCCATGCCCAATGGCCACCATGGCTGTTCTTCCCTTGACCTAAGCAGCTGATCCCAGTCCCTAACTCCCCCTGGGAGGCCCTCCAGCCTCTCCTATTTAAACACCACCTCTCTCGGCCATGGAGAGGTGCTGAATCAACCTTAAAGAAACTCTGCCAAAATCACTCCAGACTCTCCCCACACCTAGAGCACTTGATCCCCACTGTCCTCTTGCCCTAATCCCCACTAATTGAGCTCAATTTTGGATCTTAATTCTCAGGCCAGAACAGGACATTCCCAAATCCTCCACCAAAGTCAAATTAAACTCACCTACACCTGTACAAGGTCAAGAGGAGAAGTTCCCCGGTGAAAGCCCCCTCTCCGGGCCACCCATCCGTTCCGGACTCCAAAGGTTGAAATCGGGCTTGGTCAAAATCATACTCGGACAATTCACCATGCCGGGAGACTTCATCCGGAGCTTGCTTGGACCCAATCGAAGGTGACACGACCCTCGGATCGAAGCCACACTTCTCCGAGCAAAGGTATGGTCTCACTCTTCTTCCCGAGCTTCTGAACATTCTCCATTTTTATTGAGTCAATTTCATGCCACATAAATCATATGGATGTGTTCGCCTTCTCGAGACGAATCCATAGAGAATAAGAACGTTTAATTTGGTCAAGTATCGAGCGAGATCTTAAGCCTAGAAGATGGACGGTTCTCGGGCTAGGAGGTTTGGGGACGATGAACGGATGCCGTTCATTCAATACACGCGCGGATGGACGGCTCAGATCAGGTCGGATCAGTGGATGATACGCGGAAGGTGGGACCCGGGCTGCTGACTCAAGTGGCGGTGTCGAATGGGATTGTGCCGCTTGGTCGTTCGGAGATGCCGAGGATGACAGGGCGTCGCGCTGGATAAGTAGGAAAATAGGCATTTTCTTATTTATTTAATTCCCTAAACTTCAAAAATACATAACTTTGTGTAGAAAAATCAGAAAAATAAAATAAAAATACCCTCTTGCTCAGTGAATAGAGGAGAATAATGTGGAAAAGAAATCATTTAATTTCATTAAGTATTTTATTTTTAATGATTTATTTACTCTCTGAATTTTTTTAATTCTTCATGCATATAGGAAACTCACCATGGCATGAGACCATAGGGCTTTTGAAGCCTCTGAACTTGAGAACATTCCCTAAATTTTCCAAGGTCAGAGGCCATCCCTATGAGAAGTTATTGATTTGTTAAATTTATGTTGCTGTTTTGAGTATTTTAATTCCAATAATTAGCATGTTGTGAAATAAATCCTAGGAAAATTTGGTGATGTTTCTTGTGACGAGAGAACTCTAGGAAAAATAGGTTTTGAATTAATCCACTTGGAATAACCCTAATTGGCTTAAACACCCAAAATAGAACCTTAATTAATTAGAGCTAATCACACATCAAATTGACTTGAAATCAATTCTCCACTGACCTTTAGGATTAGGAACCTACCATAAAAGTTTGAAGTCAATTGGACTTGGTTAGCCCTACCAAATGGGTTGATTAAGCCATTTAGCCAACTTAAACCTTAAAAATTCATAACTTTCAAAATACTTTTCAAAAATTCACCAAATTGGTTTTGGAACCTCTCTGATACCAGGGGAATTTAAGAAAATTAAAATTTCGATTTTCTAAAAAAGTTGATTTTTTACATTATTTTAATATTTTTAATAATTAAAAATTAATAAAAATCACAAAAATAATAAAATTCATCAAAATGTTATATTTTGAATTTTAATCACTTATGAACAAACTCCATATTTTTCTTAGGTCTTTATGATGTGATATCAAATTTTAAAACCCTACGGTAATTTAAAAAATTAAAAAGATGTATTTTCTAGCATTTCCACTAAAATAATTCTAATAAATCAAGGAAAAATCAGAAAATTATAAAAAGTTATTCTCTGGTTTCCTTGATATTAGAGAGATTTTTGAAAAATATAAAATTTATTTTCCAACCTTTATTTTATTTTTAAATTAATTAATACTCCAAAACTCAAAATAATTATAATAAAAATAATATAATTCAAAAAATCACCAAAATTGGTCCAAATGGTCCTCTAGTCATTAGTAATGTTCCATAATTTTCTTAAGGACAGAAACTTTCCCTTGGTCATGTTGTTGAATTTTCCTTGAAAATCCTTATTTTCCACAAAAAATAATTATATAAATAAATTAAATACAGAAAAATCACATTTTCTCCTCTAATGTCTTGATTGACATATGAGTGAAGCCACATAAAAATTTCAAATTCATTTAAGCTCAATTTAGTGAGTTATGAAATTAGTAAGTTAAAGGGCAAAATAGTAATTAAAATTTTAACCTATAACTAAAAATTTTAGGTTTAATTAAAAGGGTGGGTAAAATATTTGATACTAAGTTGATTTTGGATGTTTGAAACTTAGGTATTTAAAGTGTAGAAACCTACCAAATAATTTGAAAGTAATCAAAATAAACCTTAATTAAATAATTAATTAAATTTGGAAGAATAATAAAAAATTAGAATTATTAAAATAGGGATATTATTAGGAAGAAATTTATTTTTTAATCTAAGAATCTCTAAATTAATCACCTCAATAATATTCAATTCCTAATTAAAATGATAATCCAAATTCAAAACTTAAAATGCTTAATCATTAAATAAATTAAAATTAAAACATTTAAATTAAATCCTTTTAAAATTTCAATTGAATTAATACTTTAATAATTAAAATTAAATCATCCCTAAAGCATAAAAAAATAAAATATTAAATTAAAATTAAAATAAAAATAATAAAATTAAATTAAAATTAAAAATAAAACCAAATTAAAATTTAAATTTAAATTAAATTAAATTAAATCAAATTAAATTAAATCACATTAAATTAAATTAAATTAAAACATATTAAGTTAAATTAAATTAAATAAAAATAATAATAATAATAAAATCAAGTTAAAATAAAATTAAAATTAAATTAAATAAATAAAATTAAATTAGAATTAAAACTAAACCAAATTAAATTAAATTAAATTAAATTGAATTATATATAATATTACTTAAGACATAAAGAATTCAAAAAATAAATCTAAAACAACTTGAACACTATTCCAAACTTAAACCCATTAATTGAAATTAAATTAAATCACAAATCACTTGAACGTTAATTTGCCCTCAAAAGCTTATGATGTCATAACTCTTAAACGGAGTGTTAAGTGAATTGTTATTTCACTCATAGGATATTCAAATGTCCTAGTTCACTGAGCAAGATAATAAAACTTGAACTCCTGGATGATTAATTCATTTTGTAAAATTAAATTCTCTTGGACTTAAAACAATCCTAGAGGTATTGAAAAGATGTTTGAGATTCGTCTTAAGCACTTTCTCAATATGATAGGATATTTATAAGAACAATTGGATTTAATTGTTCTTTGATGAAGAAAATCGTCCTCAAACCAAAACACAAGAACCTAGACGTCATAGGAGGTGACTAGCTATAGGATTAGGAATTTGGTAGAAAACCATAACCCTTCCCTTAGCTTTACCTAGGAACTTGCTTTAAATGCTTAAATATTCTAAATTGTGTTTAAGTGCAGCCTGGGATGACGGGAAGACCCTCCAGGTACGCTTTTATTTTATTGCAATTTACCTTCTCGCAATTTACCTTATTGCAAATGCACTTTACTTTTCTTACATGATAAACAACTGTTGCATGAAAACCCACGCCTTTAGGATAGTCCCTAAAACTGAAACCAAAACTAAATTAAAAGTCATTACAAGATAAAATTCACCGCCACAATATTTCAAAATATAAAACAATTCAAAATTTAATCACAAACAAAACAATAAAACTACAATTACAACTAAATTAAAACGTCTTGTTGGATGATCGGGAATACCTCGGATGATGTAACCTATGTGTTGCTAATGGGATTTCCCACGGTCTAAATGAAAGTGTGGAACTCATTTAGTTGAGTTTAGCAAATTCATCTGGACTAAGTGAATCCGATAAAAAAAACGATGTCAGAAGGATGGAACCGTGGGATCTTAACCGATGTTGTTATAATCAATTTTAAGATTTGTTTTAATTAAAACATAAAGAACATTTGGATTTTAAGATTTCTAAAACCAAACCCTTCTTTTCTCTTTTGATTACAATCTTCTAAAACTAAACCCCTTTGCAACAACGAGGAACTCGGAGCATGGTGGGCAGCACGGCCATCGTCATCAGCAAAACCTGAGTCTACTTCAGCAAAACTTTCTTAGAATTAAATAACCAAACCATAGGACTTCGAGGTAGTTTTCCTAGTGCAACATAAATCCCCAATCTTTTTGTTAGGCATTTGCATTGCAAATTAAGCCTAACCAGTCTTAGGATTCCGAGGTAATCGTCCGATATGACATAAACCCTCACATCTTCGAGGCTATTTGTATGATCATGTCATACGAACATAAGTCCTAATCAATTAAAATTGGCAAGATCAAAATATTAAATAAACATTAGGACTTTCCTAAATTCAAGCCAAACAATAGGATAGTCGGGAAATTACCGAAGTTCGCTTCGAATCTGTAATTTCTCCTACCTTCCTTCCTTTGAATTCCCAAAACAAAATGTTCCAAACTTGATCCATTCCCTATTGAAATTCTAAAATTCAATCACTTGAAAACTTAAACTTTGAGATTCTTGAGAGCAGAACTACTGATTATTATCGAGAATTTTCTTAAGTGATTCCCGTCACTTAAGATGTAATTAACTATAAGGGCTTGCCCTTATAGGGAATTTTAAGAACCTGGGTAATATAAACCTCGCTTAATTCATTTATATTAAGCGAGGGATTTTGTCAGCTTATAAAATTGGTTCGTAGACCAAACGGATGTCACAAATCTCCTAGTTTATTTAACCGAGCCCCATCATTAAGCAGTGTGTCTATTCTTCGGGATAAACACACGGTTTGTGATGCGGCGCTCGTTTATATAAACTATCTGGGATGTGAGGTCGGTTTGATTTCATATCTTAAAAATATTTTCAAAATTAAATACTACTTTCTAAATCATATATATATATATTTAAATTAAAATTAAAATCTAAAATTCGCCGACAATTTCTGTTAGGCGACCCCCTTTTTAAAATAATACACATAACTTAAAAATATGCCGACACATCGTCAGCCCGGCATAACCAACAATTTATTCCAAATGGGTTAAATATAACACATCTTTAAAGATGGCAAAGTTCCTCAAATATAGGGCTTCAATCTTTATCCATTTACTTTAATTACAGAATTTGTTTTCTGATCGATTATATCCACCGCTCCATAAGGATAAACTTTCTTAACAATAAAAGGTCTTGTCCATTTGGATTTCAATTTTCCTAGAAACAATTTTAATCTTGAATTATATAATAAAACTTCTTGTCCAGGCTCAAAAGTCTTTTCTAATATTCTTGTATCATGCAGCTTCTTCATTTTCTCTTTATAAATTTGATCACTTTCATATGAATCAATTTTAATTTCTTCAAGTTCATTCAATTGTAATAATCATTTATCTCCAGCATCACTTAAATTGTAATTAAACTCTTTAACCGCCCAATAAGTTTTATGCTCCAATTCAACAGGTAAATGATAAGGTTTTTCATATATAAGCCTATATGGTGACATTCCAATAGGAGTTTTATAAGTAGTTCTATAAGCCCATAAAGCATAAATGAGTTTATCAGCCCAATTAGATCATTTTGGATTAACTATTTTCTCTAAAATTCTTTTGATCTCCTGATTTGATACTTCAGATAATCCACTAGTTTGGGGATGATAAGCTGTTGAAATTCTATGGTTAATCCCAAATTTACTCATTAATCTTTGAATCATAAAATTCTTGAAATGACTTCCCCAATCTATGATAATTATTCTTGGCATTCCAAATCTGGTAAAAATATTTTCAATTAAAAATTTTTCAACAACTTTTAGCATCACAATGAGATAAAGCTTTAGCTTCAATCCATTTTGAAACATAATCAACAGCTAATAATATATAATTTTTTCCTGAAGAAGTTATAAATGGTCCCATGAAATCTAAACCCCAGACATCAAAAATTTTCACTTCCAAATTAAAATTTAGAGGCATTTCATCTCTCCTTGAAATATTGCTTATAAGTTGACAACCATCACAGGATTTAACATAATTGTAAACATCCTTAAATAATGTAGGCCAATAAAATCTGGATTGAAAAATTTTAAAATCAGATTTATCAATTCCGAAATGCCTACCAAATTCAAAGTTGTAGCATTTTTGAATAATCTCAAAAGCTTCTTCATAAGTAACACATCTTCGTATAATAGACTCCTTACAGTGTTTAAACCGAAAGGGATTATCTCAAAAGTAAAATTTTGCATCATGTAAGAATTGTTTTTCTGCTGATGATCTAATCCATATGGTATAATGTTACAAGCTAAATAAATAACTATATCAGCATACCATTGGATTAATCCATCAGAAACAGTTTAAAGTTGTTCATCAGGAAAACAATTATTAATTTCTTCCTTATCATTCAATTCCTTATCATTTTATATTCTTGAAAGATGATCGGCAATTTGATTATCAGACCCTTTTCTATCAACTACTTGAAAGTCAATTCTTGCAAAAGAATGATCCATCTAATCAATCTCATTTTAGCTTCTTTTTTTGTCATCAAATATTTAATAGTAGAATGATCCGTATTCACAATGCATTTATTCTCAAGTAAATATGATCGAAATTTTTCAAAGGCATATACTATAGCCAATAGCTCTTTCTCAGTAGTAGTGTAATTAATTTGAGCTTCATTAAGAGTTTTACTCGTATAATATATAACTTTAAATATTTTATCATATCTTTATCCTAAAGCTGCCCCTATAGCATAATCACTCGCATCGTACAATAATTCAAATGGTTTATAGGTGCAGTGATTAATTTTTCTTTTAATAAATTAAAGGCATTTAGGCAATTTTTATCGAATTCAAATTTTATATCTTTTTCTAAAATATGGCATAAAGGTTTAGTAATCTTAGAAAAATCTTTAATATATCTTTTATAAAATCTAGCATGTCCAAGAAAATTTCTTATACCAGTTATATTCGTTGGGGATTGCAATCCAGCGATAACTTGAGTTTTTGCTTGATCAACTTCCATTCCCTTTTTAGAAATTTTATGTCCCATTACAATTCCTTCTGTGACCATAAATTGACACTTCTCTCAATTTAGAACTAAATTTGTTTCTTGACAGAGCTTTAAAACTTTAATCAAATTATGTAAACAAGAATCAAAAGAAGTTCCAAATACAGAAAAATCTTCCATAAAAATTTCAATTCCTTTTTCAATTAAATTATAAAAGATAGCCATCATACACCTTTGAAAAGTAGCAGGAGCATTACATAATCCAAAAGACATTCTAGGAAAAGCAAAAGTTCCATAAGGTCTTGGAAATGTAGTCTTTTCTTAATCTTCAAGAGTTATAGATATTTGATGATAACCAGAATATCCATCTAAAAAGCAGAAATATGAATGTCCCGCTAATCTATCCATCATTTGATCTAAGAATGGAAGAGGAAAATGATCTTTCCTGGTGATAGTATTTAATTTTCTGTAATCAATATAGATTGGCCAACCAGTAACTTGTCTTATTAGAATTAATTTATTATTTTTATTTTCGACAACAGTCACTCCTCTTTTCTTTGGAACAAAATGAATAGAACTAACCCAAGGACTATCAGATATTAGATAAATTATTCCAACATCCAACTATTTTAACATTTCTTTCTTAACCACGTCTTTCATAACAAGGTTTAGTGTCCTTTGAGGTTCAATACTGGGTTTACTATCATTTTCCAATAGTATTTATGCATACATATTGATGGGCTTATTCCTTTAATATTCTCTATTGTCCATCCAAAAGCTTTTTTATACTCTTTTAAAACTTCAATCAATTTCATCTCTTATTCTGTAGTTAGGTCAGAAGATATAATAACAAGTAAAGTTAATGAATTCCCTAAAAAGACATACTTTAAATGAGAGGGTAATTCCATTAATTCCAATTTAGGAGCCTTTTCAATTGATGGTTTGAATTCATTACTTTCAGTTGTATCCAATATTTCCTAATTTTCATTAATATAATAAATATCTTTTAGATCATTTTTAGAATCATTTTCATCACTTAAATCTTCAGGATCTAAGAACTCTTCTTCTTTAGAAATGATTTGACATTTTTCTTGATAGTGTTGTGCTATCATATAATTAAAAATATCCATTCTATAACACTTCTTCTTGTTATGATACCACATTGATTTAAGAACATTGAATGTTACTTCTTGATCATTAACTCTCATGCTTAGCTCCCCTTTTTGTAAGTCTATCATAGCACGTCCGGTATCAAGGAAAGGTCTTCCTAAAATATTAGGAATCTCTTCATCTTCTTCCATATCCAGAATTATAAAATCTATAGGGAAAATAAATTTATCCACTTTTACCAAAATGTCTTCTATCATTCCTCTTGGGTAAGTAGTAGATCGGTCTGCTAATTGTAAGGTTACAGTAGTAGGAGATATTTCTCCTGAATCTAACCTTTGAAAAATGGATAAAGGCATGAAGTTAATACTTGCTCCTAAATCTCATAAAGCATTTCCATGAAATTTATCTCCTATAGCAAAAGGTATTGTAAAACTTACAGGATCTTTAACCTCATGAGGTAGCTTTTTTCTGAATAATTGCACTACATTCTTCTCTTAATGTAACTGTTTCAAAAGCTTCAAATTTTCTTTTCTTGTTAAGAATATCTTTCATAAATTTAGCATACTTAGGCATATGTTCCAAAGCTTCAGCAAATGGAATATTAATAATAAGCTTTTTGAATACCTCAAAAAATTTCGAAAATTGTTAATCTAATTTCTGTTGTTTCAATCGTTGTGGAAATGGGGGTGAAGGTTTTTCAAATTCATCATGAGATTGTTTTTCTTTTTCAGTAATTATTTCCTTAGGTTTCTCAACTTCTATCACTTCAGTCTCTTTTTGAATTTTATTTTCCTTTCCATCCCTTAGTTCTTTTCCACTTCTAAGTAATACAGCTTTAATCTGCTCTTGATCTTTTCCATTTTCTCTTAGATTTACTTCAACAGTACTTGGAAGTGTTCTCTATGGTCTGTTGTTAATTGCATTTGCAATTTGCCCCATTTGATTTTCAATATTTCTTATCATAGCATTTTGACTTTGCAACATACTACCTATTTGTAAAATTAATTCTTTTATGGATAGTTTCCTTTCCTTAAATTGTTGGTTATTAAAACCAGGAGGATAAGAATGTCGATAGTTAGAATTACCTTGATTATTACAATTTCTAATTTGGTTATTACCCCTTTTTGGATTTACATTATTCCAATTTAAGTTAGGGTTATTCTTCCAACCTAGATTATAGTAATTGGAATAAGGGTTATTAGATTTGCTAGCGATAGCTTGCAATGTCTCTAAAGTTTAAGATCCATCAGTACTTCCAGAATTATTATTACTTAAATGCGATAATTGAGACAAACTATCTAATTTTTTAGATATTGCAGCAACTTTAGATACTAAAATAGAAAAGGCTTCATTTTCTTGTATACCAGCCACTCTTTTAGTATTTATTCTATCAGAAGGCCATTGAAAATTATTGGTAGCAATTTCTTCTATTAAAGCATAAGCTTCATTAAATGACCATTAAGAAAACTTCAGAAGCAGCATCTACAATAGATCTAAGAGAACCTATTAATCCATTAAAAAATAGTTGTATAATTATACAATCTGGTAAAGCATGATGTGGACACTTCCTAAGAAGTTCTTTAAATCGTTCTCATGCTTCATAAATAGTTTCTCCTTCAAATTGAGTAAATGAAGTTATATCATTTCTAAGTTTTGCAGTTCTGGAAGGCGGAAAATACTTAGCTAGAAATTTTTAATAGATCCAGTTGCTAACAAATTTAGCCACATCTTAGCCTTATCCCTTAAAAAAAGGAAAAAGTCTAAGTCTAATAGCATCATCAGAAACATTATCATACTTGAAAGTAGCACAAAGTTCTAGAATACTAGCAAGGTGTAAATTATGATCTTCAGTAGGATATCCGCCAAACTGATTATTTTGGACCATTTGTATAATTGCAGGTTTAGTTCAAATGAGTTTACTGCTACAATAGGGATTTGAATGCTTAAATAAATTTCATCAGCTGTAGGGTTAGCATTCTCTCTTAAAGGTCTATGTTGATTTTGATTTTCATTTTCTGCAATATTTTGTTGTATATTATTGTGAGGTATATTATCCATTTCTAGGAAATTATGAATTCTTCTTTCTTTTCTAATTCTTCTTAGAGTGCGTTTTAATTCAGAATTATAAGGTATTAATACTTCAGATCCTGAACTTCGCATAAAAGAAATTAGAAATATTATTTAATTAATTAATAAAATTCAAATATAAATATTATATATAAAATAAAGTTTTTATCTTTCCTTAATTGTTTAATTTTTAGTGCTTATATTTGACTTCCCCGGTAATGACGCCAAAAACTTGACTCAGCTACAATTACGAAAGTAAAATAGCTTATAAAATTATGGCCAAACCTGACCCCAAATCTGATTAAGCGGCTAATGTAGATAATTAAAGATTAAAGTTTGATAAATATAAATCGCACACTAGGGGTACTACGCAAGTACACGTATCGTTTCAAGTAATATAGGACTTTCTAATTAAGCCCCAGATATCGATCCCACGGGGAAAGTTAAGTACAAAGAAATAAGAAAAGAAAGATGAAAAATCTATTTATAAACTAATCAATTTTCAAGTATGAATTTATAACTTATTTAAAGTAGCATTTGGAAAAATATAGTAGTTTAAATTCTTCAAAACAATAAACAAAGATTCTTTCCCCATACTAAATATTTAATGATTAGTAAACATCAAATTTAGTTTGAGAACTTAAATAATGTGGTAATGTGACGAATAGGAGCATAATTATTCTTTACCCTTGTTACGACATCTAAAGAACATTGGCTAGTTTTAGAAGATAAGATCAGGATCTATTATTAGTAGTAAGGGATGAAGTTCTATGCTCTCACTTCTAGTTTCCCCCAATGGGTGCCTATGATAGAGCCTACTAGTGACTCGTCACCTCCTCTTAAACCAAATTAATAGAATTTAGACTGTCACTCTAAAAACTTATTCAATTCTACACCCTTCTAAGATTATCTCCTTATCTATTCGGACCTCCCCCTTTAAAGATTTACCAGCTACCTTTCCAAGGAAAATGTGATACTTACAAGTTAAATATTCTTAGCCCATGGTCATCTCTTAAGAACACTCCATAGATTTTAACATTACAAGTGATCAAGTTGTAGTGTAAATGAAAATCAGGTAAAGTAACATTAATGAAGAAAAATAAGTTCTCATAACTAAATCAAATCTTTATTTTAATCATTTCATATTTGTAGGGTGAAAGACAAGAAGTTTACACAGAAAGCATAGGATTCACACCACAAACCAAATTTATATAATTTAAATTCAAAGTACAATACTTAAGAACTAAATGATAAATACTTATCTGGAATGATATCCAAGCAATCCTTTGATATTTCTCTGACTTTGACTGGCTTCTAGAAAAGTCCAACACTCTAAACACTCACTAAGAAAAAGTAAATAACACTAAACACTCTTTTTCTAAATGATGTGGCACACTCCTTTCACTCTTATAACACTTACACACTCCAAACGACCATACATTGTTGTAGAATTGTTCTCTATTTATAGAGCTTTGAAAATGACCAGGGGTTACATCAGGAACCTTTTTAAAATTTATGCAAATTCATTAAATATTCTAGAATGTAACTATGGCGCCTAGATGCCAAATCTGGTGCCTATGCGCCAGTCTTCTGCGTGAATGGACGCTTCCCTTCAGGTTTTGAGTCACGTCTCTTCGTTGAATAAATGATTCTCTGTGTCTAAATTCATTGTATCTTGTTTATAACATATGGAAAATTGTTCAGAGGCTTCTAGATCACTTCTGAGTCATCAATAATCGTCACAAAATTATCCACAAGTGCTCTAGAATTCCTTGTTGAGTATGGCGCCTGGGCACCAGATCTGGTGTCTCGGCCCCAGAGTCAACCCTTTTTTCTTCTTTTCTTTAACTGACTCATTTTTGCTCCTTTTACTTTCTTTTTTTATTTTTTTCTTCATAAACTTATTTTCTTGCACCTGCAACCAAAAACATAAGAAATACCTTTCATTAAAGCGTAATAACCTTAAAATATTAGTTAAAAATGACATAAAAATTTAGTTAATTTTAAGGGTGATCAATCATCCTCAGCTTCAGGGAGATTAGCATAGTGATAACTGCCTCCTATCAGGGCTTTATATATACTTTCAAATGCAAGAATTTGATACCACTGCTAGAAGATTTAATCCCCGGCATACGGTGTCAAAAACTTGATGTGACCCGACTTTTACTTAAGAATTTATGAATTTATATTTAGATTTTTATAATAATTATTATAAAAGTCACAATTTTAAACGCAATTATATGTATCGTTTCAAGTAATACAAGGCTCTAGTGGAGAGTCCTGGTTATCGATCCCATAGGGAAGATTTTAAGAAAATTAAGAAATATTTTTTAGATTTTTCAAATTAAAAGTAATTATTATTTTTATTTCTTTTCAAAGTTTAGATTTTAAATAAAGTTTTTACTAAAATTTCTACTAAAAGCATGTAAGCAGTAAAAAAATAAAGATTAATGCAGGTATAAATAAAACAACTTTCTCCATTTCAACTAATCTAAGATTTTTAGAATAATTATCATTTATGGAGAATTTAGATTATGGTATTGTGCCAAATAGAAGCATTTATATTCTTTACCCTTTGGTCCAGGCATAAAGAACATTGACTAATCTATAGATCGGTTCAGCATGTTTTATTAGTAGAATGGGTTAATCTAGGCTCACACTACTAGTTGTCGAAGGGTGGCTATGGTCGGCCCTACCAGTGACCCGTTCCCTTTCTATAAATCAAATTATTAGAATGTAGTCTGTCACTTTAAAAACTAATTAATTCTACGCCCAATAAATCATATTTTCCTATTTATTTGCACTGACCTTGAATAACCCACATAAAGCCTTCGATTACCCAAGGATTCATGTTATATCTACTAGTTAAGAACTCATCTCCGGATATGTCTCAAAATTATTTAACAGGTTTTAACAATTTAAATGGCCATTTTAAAAAGTAAACAAAGATCAGGTATTAATATCATCACAATTTTTATTAATATTTTAAGTTAAATTCTCCAACAAAATTTAATTATCTTATTATCTTTTCATAGTTGAAAGGAGAAAGAAAACTAACTACTTAGAACACATTGAATTCACACAAAAAAACATATTTATAAAACTTTGAACCAAGTTACAAATACTTATCTGGAATGTTCCTTCAAGTGATCCGCTGACTCCTACTGACTCCAATGCAATGATGAAAGACTTCAATAACAACAACACTAATAACCTCGCACTCAACACTCAAAATAAACTAAAAATAAACTCACTAAATATTAAAGAAAGTGGCTCCCTAAAATAATTGGATGCTAGAGGGGGATAGAATGGCTATATGGTACTTGGGGACTATAGGGTGCTAAAAGGGGCGATTTTCTCTGTAGAATGGGCTCCTATTTATAGAGCTCTGAATTTGAGCAGGGGTTTCTTAAGGCACATCTTCAAAATTCATCCAAATACAATGTATCTTCTATAAGGTAACTGTCGCGCCTAGGCGCCGGGATCTAGCGCCTAGGCACCAGACATCGTGACCAGGTCTTCATACCTCTTCACTTTCGATCGCACCTCTTCAAGATTAAAACTGTTTCCCTGTGTCCAGATGCATTGTATCTCTTATATATTAGGAGTAACTTCCAGTCTTCTAGAAGCTCTAATAACCGCTTAACACCGTCAAAATAACTACCCAAAGTCATCAAAAATCTTGTCTGCGTCTGTATCAAACTGGCGCTTAGGCGCCGGATTCTGGCGCTAGGCCTATAATTTCGACAACTTTGCTCTTTAAGCTCCATTTTTGCTCATTTTTTGCTCATTTTTCCTTCTTAAACTCTTTTTTTATCACCTACATCCAAAAACATAAAAATACCTTTCATTAAATCATAATATCCTTAAGAATTGAATCATAAATAAGGCATAAAAAATGAGTATTTTTTAAGTGGATCACATAGAACTCCCAAACTACATAAATCATAGCAACAATAGAAAAACAACAGAAATGATCCCCTAGTCAGAGAACAATCAAATCTTACACTTCTCCGCTCAGATTCTTGAAAGATCTCTCAGGAATTAATTTTCATGACTGCTTCGGATCTGTGTATCTATCTTTAGCTTTCACAGTTACAAATTTGCTTGAATCAAAAGTTGCTTTTCACTTCCTCCTCTTCATTCTTGGTGACATTTTTAAAAATCACATAAAATTCAAAATAAATTTGAGACTCAAACCTAAATCACTAAACCTATCTTTTAAATGCTTAAATTAGCATTTCCATGTAATATCCATCAATTTTTCACAAATTTTCATCATTGATAGTAATTTTTGGATTTTCCATAATTTACTCCAAATCTATGGTGAAAATAAAATGTTTTTACATAGAAGTGAAGCTCTAACTTTGGGAAGATGAAATCTAGCAAATTTGGCTCAATTCCACAAAGTTTTCTTTAATGCCCAAGGTAAAAAAACTGTGATTCACTGAGAAAGAAGAAGACTTAAATGGGAATAAAAGAGTTTTTTGGCTCAATTTTTCACTTAAAACTGTTCGCGAACCGGCGCTTAAGTGCGACTATTTCGGCACTTAGGCGCCTATATCTTGGGTTTGCTTACGCTTAAGCACATGGTTATTGTGCCTAAGTGCTCGAGCACAAATTTTGATATTTTTTAAATTATGAATTAAATGCACTGTTGACCTCATTTTTTGATGAGGTCTTTTATCTTCTCCCTCTTTAGTGCTTAGGATCTAGCCATAGGCTTTTCCTTTGACTATCTTAGAGGATTAGAAACAGAACCCACCACTTAGAAATTCAAACTACTTCTTAACTCCCTGCAAACCCCACAGGCTTGATTGTAAATCCCTAATCACTTAGAGGGTTGAGATCAAATGTGGAGGTTTAAAGGATGAGTTCCCTATAGAACTTTTTGGCCTTAGGAATACCCTGGATGGCCTGGTCTGGTGAGGGTTGACTTGTACACACACTACACTCTAACATACACTCCAAGTCCTAAAACCACACTCTCACCCAACTTGACTTCCTGACTCATATAGGTAATTCATATGGATGGTCCTTAACCCCTAGCCCCTGGCTAAGAGGGTTAGGAACAACATAATGAATGCCTCAAATGAGTCCTCTCATGTCTCACATGGGTTTAATATGGCTTCATGGCTCAACCAAAATGATTTCATTTCACTTACACTAGATCAATCTTCATTTTTCCAAAATTTCAATTTTTGACCCCCGGGGCCCTGGACCCACCAAGCCTACCAAATACCCTTAAAATTGCCCAAATTTGGCAAAATTACCTAAATTCTCCAAAATTCCTCAAAATCAGTCCTTAAACATTTCCCAACATTCAAATTGACCATATTTGGCTAAAAATACCAAAATTTCCAAAAATACCCCTAAACCCCCCCCCCCAAATAACCAAAATACCCTTTTACCCCAAAAATCCAAAAATTCTAAAAATTCCCAGAAATTCCAGAAAATCTCAAATATTCCCAATTTCATTTTGTTCAACTACACTATGGGTCAATTTTGCCAAATTAATACACTTTCAATCCAAAATCCCAACTTGGCCCATTTAACCTAAAGGTGCCTAAACCAAACCCAATCTTGACCCAATTGACCCCAATTTTCATCAAATTAAATTCTAAACCAAAATTCAACATCCTCAATATCAACTTAGACCAAATTCAAGTCCAATATGACCCACATTTGAATCTAATTCCACTTGAAATCAAAATCCCCAATTTTGCCTAAATAACCCAAAACTCCTAAAGTGACCCAATGTCAATCAATTCCTCCCAAATTTCAATTTCAAACTCTTTATAACACCTCCATAAACTGAATTGGATCATCAATTGCCCATAATTTGAGCTCAGGTCTTACCCAAATCCATTTTGGACCAAAGAAACCCCAATTTTGACCCAAGCTGAACACATGTTCTAAATCTACCAAATTGACCCTCCAAACCTTGTCAAAATCATTTCATGTCTTCATGAAAAATCTTCAAGACAACCATATCTAAATTATTGTTGAAGACCTCTGAACCCCATTCCCACTCAAACTCAAGATTGCTTGACCCGAACCTAACATGGTCCAAAATAATCAAAAATCCAATCCATGCCAAAATTGAACCTCCAAATGAGCTCAAAACCACTTTATGTCTTCATGAAAAATCTTCATTACAATCAAGTGGACAATATTGATCAAGTCACTTGGGCTTCATTCGAGCTCTAGCGCAATCTAAATTCAAGTTAGCCCAATGTTCTTAAAATGGACCCAAAATCCAAAATTCACCAAATTAAAATACACCCACATATTTCCTTTTTTCTTACACCTCACGGCAGCCCTAAAAGAAAAAAATAAGTCTTCCCTCCTTACCTTCACCATGCCTCCACCTCACCTCCTCCTTACCTTTACCTTACTATCACCATGCCTCGACCTCACCTCTTTCTTACCTCCTCCTTACCTTCATCATGCCTCCACCTCATCACTCCCTTACCCCCTCCTTAATTCTTAGCCGTGAGCCTCTCTCCATAAATCCCCCCATAATCCCACTTTACACACCCTTACACACTCACACACACTCTTACACTTAGCCATTCCACTCCCAAAAAAATCCTCCTAGCCGTGAGCTTCATCAAGGGTTTCTCCAAGGTTTCTTCCATCATCTCCTCCAAGCAAGGTAAGCTTCTTCCCCCTCTCTTTTATCTTATGAACGCTTAAGCTTCAAAGAAACATTTTAACCCTCTCATGCTTAGCCTAAAATCACACATACATGTATTTTCTTTAAAGTTCTTCCTCCTCTACATAGGTTTACAAAAATTATGTGTTAAACTCTTCCATGCTTAGGGATTTCCTTTTTATGCAAACCAATTTAGTTTTGTTTTTAAAAAATCTCTCCATGTATGTTTTCAAAAATCATGTGTAGGTTATTTCCTTTACAAATCTTCATGCCATTTAAATTTTTATTCATGTTTAAGCTTAACAATTTCTCTTTATGCAAAGTTATATGGCTAATGTTAAATATTTACAAAAATACCACCTAATCTTTTCACCTAGTTTTTATTACCTTAAGAAAAAAATGAATTTTTTTAAAATTTTTAATACAACATAAAGGAAATGAAAATTAAAAAGAAATAAACATAACATAAAGAAAATAAAATAAAAAAAGAAAAATGAACATAAGGATAAAATAAAAATAAAACCAAAAGAAAATGAAATAAAAAAAATCAAAAATAAATAATTATGAATGTAAAAACATAAGTGATATAATTATAAATTTAAATAAATTAAATAATATTTTTACTAATTTTTAACTAAAATAAACTATACTATATTAAATTTAATGCTAAATGTAAAAAAAAAATATAACCATACTAAATAAGAATAACTACACTAATTTTAAAAATATTATAACTACTAAAATATAAATAAATGAATAATAATAATATATATATGTAAATTAATAAATAAAAAAATAATGAAAATAAAGGAAGTAAATAGAAGTGTTTTTTTTAATATACATATGTGAATGATAATTTTAATGAATAATAACTTAAATAAATGGTAATAATTTAAAATAAATGAAAGGATAATTTAGGAGAGAGAATATTTAAAAAGCTTTATAAATAGATAAATAAATAATAAAAATAGGTAAATAAAAAGATCATTCTTTTTAAAATAATATAAATATAAATATACATTTAAATAATAAATTTAAGAAATAATAACTTAATATAAATGATAATAACTTTAAATAAAGAAAAGAATATTTAAGAGAGAGAAAATGAAAAGTCTTATAAATAAATAAATAATAATAAAAATGATAATAATAAATAATGTAAATTAATAATATAAATTAATATTAATAAATGAATAATATTTAAGTAATAAAAATGTACATATAATTAATTAAAATAAAATAACTTATAAAAATGTAAGGATAAAAAAATGAATAATACATATATACATAAATTGAAAAAATAATTTAAATAATATAAATGAATAATGAATTAAATTAAAATTAAATAGTTAAAATCAAATAATAATTAAATTAAATAAATTAAATTAAATAATAATTAACTTAAATAAATTACATTAAATAATAATTAAGTAAACCAAAAACAATTAAATAAATAATAGTTTAAATAAAATAAATTAATTAAATTAAATAAATCAAAATTATATTAAATTAAATGATATTGTAAATAAATAAATAATTTAAAATTAAATTAAATTAATTAAATAAATTAAATTAAGTTAAATTAAATTAAATTAAATAATAATGTAAATAAACAATAAATTAAATTAAATTAAATTAAATTAAATTAGTAAATAAAGTTAAGTTAAATTAAATTAAATTAAATAAATAATAAATTAAATTAAATTAATTAAACTAAATTAAATAATAATGCAAATAAATGATAAATTAAAATGAAATAAACTAAATTAAATTAAATTAAATAATAATTGTAAATAATAACTAATTAAATAAAATTAAATTAAAAATAAATGATAAATTAAATAAAGATAAATTATATTAAATTAAATAATAATTGTAAATGCTAATAAATTGAATTAAATTAATTAAATTAAATAATAAAATAAATTAAAACTAAAATAATAATAAATAAATATCAAGTTAAAGTAAAATAAAATAAATAAATAATAATTAATTAAATAAAACAAATAAATAACAACCAATTAATTAAATAAAACAAAAAAAAAACAAATAAATGATAGTAAAGTTAATAAGACACAATGGATTAAATAAGATAATAAATTTAATTACAGATAAAAGATAATATGTTTAAACAACACAAAATAAAAATAATAATAACATAACATCATATAAAATAACATAAGAATAAAATAACATACAATAATAATATAACACATAAACAAAAAAAAACAATAACATACAACATACAACAATGATAACACATAATCATAACACAACCACAACACAACAATCACAACATACAACAACAGTCCCGACCACAATACAATACCAACACAATAACAATCAAACCTAGGATAGGCCTCCTGGGGCATGGTTCATTTTTCCCTTCATAAAGACTTCTAGGACATCACAACTTGGTGTAGAAAACATAATAAGAATACCCTTATGCTTAGTGAATGCATGGAGTAACCCAAATTTTATCCGATGTCCACATAAACTTCTCAATTCACATTCCAAACTCAAATTTAAACATAAACCAAAACCAAATCCAAACACAAACCAAATTTAAACATAAACCAAATTCAAATCCAAACACAAACTCAAACAAATCTTCACATCACTCCCATAAGTCCAAATCAAACTACCAATTGCCACCAATCCAAATCCTAACCACACCTAAACCCATCTGCCCCAACCTACCTCGAACAAGTGTGTTTATTAAGCATTAGGGTATAGGTAGGGTGAATTGTTAAGCAACATAAAAAGTCTAAATGAGCCCGAGACTTTTCATCAGGATATGAGAGGGAAGAGCATGGACCTGCATTCTTATTTGACTGTTTGGATACCTCTGAGGTCTATTAAACTTAATATGTCTGCTTAACGAAATCATCCTCACTTGAATTTAAACAAAGTTTATTGAAACACATAATAGAAATTCGCATAGACATCATAGGACTTGGTAGACAAACATGATCTAAACATAGACATCATAGGATTGAGTAGTTACTTCTTGTTAGTTCTACTTCTTCCTATTTTATGGCATGCTTTAATTTCTGTAAAATTATAAACACATACATGCAATGCAATACTAAAGTCTCCGCTGGGAATGACGAGAAGGCCCTCCAGGTACGCTTTTACTTTATTACAATTTACCTTATTGCAATTTATTTACCTACACTGCGTTTTACTTTTCTTGCATGATAAATAAGATTGTTGCATGAAAACTGAAACAATTAGGATAGCCATAAAACTAGAACCCAAAACTAAATTAAAAGTCATACAAGATAAAATTTACCACCACAACATTTCAAAATATAAGATAACTCAAAATTTAATCACAAATAGAACAACAAAAATTACAACTTTAACTAAATTAAAACGTCTCTTGGGATGATCGGGAATACCTCGGATGATGTAACCCACGTGTTGCTAACGGGATTTCCCACGGTCTAAATGAAAGTGTGGAACTCATTCAGTTGAGTTTAGCAAATTCATCTGGACTAAGTAAATTTGATGAAAATAACGGTGTCGGGATGACGGAACCATGGGATCTTAATCAGTTCTGTTTAATCAACTTTAAGATTTGTTTTAATTAAAACATTAAAAAAACACTTGGATTTTAAGATTTCTCTAAACCAAAACACTTCTCTCATCTCCTGATTTTTCACCTTCTAAAACTAAACCTCTGCGATAACAAGGAGCTTGGAGCATAGTGGGCAGCACTGCCATCGTCGTCAGCAAAACTCGGATCTACATCAGCTAAACTTTTCTTAGAATTAAACAATAAAGCCATAGGACTTCGAGGTAATTTGCCTAGTGCAACATAAATCCTCAACTCTTTGTTAGGCATTTGTATAATAATGTTATGCAAATTAAGTCCTAACCGGTCTTAGGACTCCGAGGTAGTCGTTTGGTACGGCATAAGCCCTCACATCTTCAAGGCTATTTGAATGATTGTGTTATACGAATATAAGTCCTAATTAACTAAAATTGGCAAGATTATAATATTAAATAATTCTCCCTAAATCGAAGCCAAATCATAGGATAACTGGGAAGTCACTGAAGTTTACTTTGGGTCCGTAACATCCCATACTTCTCTTCCTTTGATTCCTTAAAATAAACTGTTCCAAATTTGATCTATTCTCTATTGAAATTTCCAAAAACCAATTGTTTGAAAACCTTAAACTTTGAAATTCTTGAGAGTAAAATCACTGATTATTATTGAGAGTTTTCTTAGGTGATTCCCGTCACTTAAGATGTAATTAACTATAGGGGCTTGCCCTTATAGGGAACTTTAAGAACCTCTTAATTCTTTTATATTAAGCAGGGGAACTTGTCAGCTTGAAAAATTGGTTCGCAGACCAAACGGATGTCACAAATCTTCTAGTTTATTTAATCGAGCCTCATCATCAAGCAGTGTGTCTATTCTTCGGGATAGGTACACGGTGTGTAGTGCGGTGCTCGTTTATATAAACTATTTGGGATGTGAGATCGGTTTGATTTCATATCTTAAAATTTTCAAACTTAAAATTATTTTCAAGATCAAATGCTACTTTCTAAATCTTATACATATTTAAATTAAATTTAAAACATATAAAAATATATGCCGACATGCACATCTTCTTAAGTCGTCTACCCCTAAATGATCTTTATAAATCTTAATAATTGTTTTCTTCCCCTTATATTCTCCTCTTTCTCAAAAATTCACAACTTTCCATAATTTTGTTTCGATCATAATTAACACATAATTTTTCACACAAATAAACACTTTCATTTACATGTCCAACAAATACAAAACACAATACACACATCTTATCTCCACTTCAAAAGATTTTGGATGAGTAAATATCTAAATACATCACAACATAAGGCAAACTTAACATCAAACACACTTAAAACAAATAAACACTAACAACAACCAAACAAACTGGACTCTTAAAATTAATTCGATTCTCCATTAGGTGGAATATATCATTGGCCTTCATTTACTCCTTCTGAACCATTTAGCACATAGATTTGATAGAACAGAAGATGATGAAGAACACTTATTGAATCTTCTTTAATCCACTTGTTTTTCATATACATCGTCTTGTTTGCTTCTTCAATATAACTTGTATGATTGAATTGCAGTTGAGTTATCATTCAATTTGAGTCAATTATGCATTAGTTTCAATTCCCTTTGCTTCAATTTAAACCACATCAACCTCATATTTTGCAATCTTCTCCTCTATTCTTTCTACACTAACGGCTAGAAATCCGTTGCAAAACTCTTGCGCACTTTGACTTACAAATTTCCTCTTGATGGCCTCATCTTTCTTCTTCGATTAACTCTCCTAAGAAGACATTTTTGCTAACTTAATCACTTTTTTAACTCAAAACTTCTTCACTTAGACTTTAGAAGTTGGTAAGTCAAAATGTGCAAGAGTTTTGGAGCTTAAGCGCCAATACTCTTTTAAGCACAGGTCAGCTTAACATCCAAATACTAATTCTAACTCGTCTAATACATCAATTAAGGTTTTAAAATTATCATAAAATATTCAAAATACTGCCACATTTTTCAAAAACAAACACAACAACATAACATTTAAAAAAAACACACTGATAACTATAGGTTGCCTCCCACAAAGTGCTTGATTTTACTTCGTCAACCTGACGTACCCAGTGCTTAGTCTGGGTGACCCAACAACAAAATATCATTCAATTTAGTTTTATCTCCTAAGAAATCGGGCTTCAAATGATGAAAATTTACTTTAAATATTTTCTTGGTTTTAGGATCTTTGATATCCACAACTCCATAGGGATAAACTTTTATCACAATAAATGAGCTCATCCAACTGGAAATAAGTTTTCCTGAAAATAATCTCAACCTTGCATCATATAGGCAAACTTGTTGTCCTAACTAAAAATTTTTAGTAAGAATCCTTCGATCATGCCACATCTTCATCTTTTACTTATAAATCCTAACACTCTCATTAGATTCACTCCTTATTTCTTCCAACTCATTTAATTGCAATAATCTCTTTTCACCAGCATCCTTCCAATCATAATTAAATTCCTTAATAACCAAATATGTTTTATGCTTAAGATGGTAAAATACAAGCTTTCCAATATATTAGCTTATATTGGGACATTCCTATAGGAGTTCTATATGTAGTTCTATAAGCCCACAAAGAATAATCAGGTTTGACTTAACAATCCATTTTTTTGGACTTACAGATTTTTCTAAATTTTTTTTAATTTCTTGTTGGATAATTTAGCCAAACCACTTGATCGAGGATGATAAGCAATAGAAATTTGATGATTTATATGATATTTCTTACTAATTTCTCTATTATTACTTTTTTGAAATGACTTCCCCCATCAGTTATTATCACTCTCGGTATTCCAATTCTACAAAGTATGTTTGTTCATAAATGCTTTGCAATACTTTGAGCATCACATCGAGGTAAAGCAACAACCTTTATCCATTTAGATACATAGTCTGCTACTAACAATATATATAAATTTATGAAAGATGGTTTAAATGATCCCATGAAATCTAATCTCCAAAAATCAAATATCTCGACTTCCAAAATATAATTAATGGCCATCTCATTTCTACTAAAAATATTGCCTACACATTGACAACGATCATAATTTTTAATATAAGCATTAACATCTTTAAAGATAGAAGGAATACAAAAATGTCCCCCAAAATTAGAATCATGATATTTTTGGATAATTTCATAAGTTTCTTATAAAGAAATACATCTTTGAATAATTAAATCCTTTCCCTGTTTATATAAAAAAGGGTCATCCCAAAAATAAGTCTTAGCTTCAAATAAAGGATTTCTTGTTTTGTTGGTGTGTCATCCATAAGGTATAATAATACTAACAATAAAGTTCACAATGTCTGTATACCATGGAACACGCCACTCATTAATATTGAACAATTTTTCATCTGAAAATTGTTCATTAATTTCTTTTTCAAAACAGAGTGAATTTTCATATTTAAGCCTAGATAGATGACAAGCATTTTGATTACTAGCTCTCTTTCTATCTACTATTTCAAAATAAAATTCTTGCAAAAGAAGAATCCATCTTATTAATCTTGGTTTTGCATCCTCTTTTTCATTAAATATTTAATAGCAGCACTACACATTTTGTTCCAATTAATTATGATATGAATTGATCAAAAGAAAATAATATTGCTAATAAATCTTTCTCAGTTGTGGTATTATTAATTTGATCTTCATTAAAATTTTTACTAGCATAGTAAATTACTTTGAAAACCTTATCATATTTCTGTCTGAAAACTGTTTCAATATTATAATCACTTGCATCACACATTAATTCAAATGTTCTTTTCTAATCTGGTGAAAAAATAATTGGTGTAGTGACTAATTTTTCTTTTAATAGATCAAAAGCCTTTTGGAACTCCTTATCAAATTAAAAATTTCATCTTTTTCAAGTAAATGACATAGAGGCTTAGCAATTTTTTAGAAGTCTTTAATATATCTCTTATAAATTATAGCATGTCCTAAGAAACTTCTAATTTTCCTCAAATTTGTTAGGTGAGGTAAATTAATGATCACTTGAATTTTTGTAGGATCTACCTCCATACTTTTCTCTAATATGTGATGTCCCAAAAAAATTCATCCTGCTACCATAAACAATTATTTTTCTCAATTAAGGACTGAATTAGTTTCTTCACAATGCTTAAGAACTCATAATGAATGTTCTAAACATGATTCAAATGAAGTTCTAAACACTAAAAAATAATTCATAAAAACTTCAATTCCTTTTTCAATTAAATCATATAAAATAGGCATCATACATCTTTGAAATGTAGCAGTGGCATTAAATAAACCAAAGGGAATTCTTCTTAAATAAAATGTACCATAAGTACTGTTAAACTTTTTTTCTTGATCCTCAGGAGTAATTTATATTTGGTGATAACCAGTACATCCATCTAGAAAACAAAAGTATTTATGCCCGGCTAGTCTATCCAGAATTTGATCTAGAAAGGGTAATGGAAAATGATCTTTCCTAGTGGCAAGGTTTAATTTTCTATAATCAATGCATATTCACAATCACTTAACTTGTTTTGTTGGTATTAGTTCATTTTGTTCATTATAGTTACAATCACGCCTCCTTTCTTTAGTACACAATGTATTGGACTAACTCGGGCACTATCTGAAATAGGATAGATAAGTCCAGCATCTAACCACTTTAAAATTTCTTTCTTAACAATTTCTTTCATAATGGGATTTAATCTCCTTTGAGGATCAGCGAGCATCTGAAAATTTGATAGCTTTTACAGTTCATTTCATACCTATTTTTGATGATATTGCACTTTAAAGAAAGGAATTCTTCATGATTTCATGTAGATACAATGATTTTAGGCCTTTGGAGCAAAAGCAAGTAAAAAGGAGCAAATTTGGAGTAAAATGGGGGCAAAAGTGAATTTTATTGAACTAGCACTGAACGACGCTGTCACCAGTGCCAGACTGCGCAATTTACAAAGACTTTGGACCAGAAGGCAGAAAATAGCGCCGGATGGTGCCCTATCCTGTGTCGGACCGCGCCCTATCCCGAATTCAAACTAGATTCAATATATTTGGCTAGATTTTGGAGGGATGCTTGAAGAAACTATTAGGAAATCAGTTATGGTCGGATTTAAACTACTTTGGAGCCAAATTTAGAGAAGGGGAGAGAGTTTAGAGTGTGAAGGAGTGAAGAGTGAGTGTGTCTTTTCATTTTATTTAGGAAATCTAGGGTTTGTGTGTTCTCTTCTAAGGAGTGTAGGGGGAGAGGGAAATTGAGAGATTTCATCTTGCTTACTTATCTAAAGAGAATTTTGTTTTATTGTGAAGAAAGAAGAGGAGTCAAAGTAATTCCTTGAGATTCATTTGGGGAAGAGTTTGAGTTAAGTTTTCTTCTCTTTACTCTATTTTGTATGACGTTGCTTTTATATATAAAATCTATGTTTTGTCATATTTTCCTATTGAGTCTTGAGTAGATTTCTTTGTCTTCCTCCTTTTCATGTGATGTGTTGATGTTGTGATATGGAAATGATGTGTCGGTTTATTATGGAGAATTTATGATGACCTTTTCACTTCGTACATTTTTTACTTTTTGATCTGGCCAATTAAATTGTTAAAACTTGTTGGGAAACATATGTTCCGAAAGGATTATGAGTTCCACAATAAAAGTGAAAGTCACATTCAATGTCCAAGAATGAGTGACGTAGTTCATGGGGGTTGAGTACAAATAAATAGGGAAATATACTTTCATGGGCATAGAATTGGAGATTTCAGAGTGACAGGCTGAAATCCTCAATTTGGTCCTAGTGTTTGGAAACCAAAGCGAGAGTTAGCCTTCATGGGAAGGGAAGTGGGAGCTCTGGAGTGAGAGCTAGTATCCTCCCAGCCTAACCATGGATTTGGGGACTGAACTTAGGATTAGCCAATGTTCTTTATGCACTTGGAAAAGGGTAAAGAATAGGAATGCTCCTATTTGGCACAATACATTTGCATCAATGATCTATGTCACAAACATCATCATATTATAATTGGAGAGGAGGAAGATTCTTTCTTACAACTGAACTTTGTTATAAATTCAGTCTTGTGTTAGTTTAACTTGCTAGAACGTCAGAACGTACTTTGGTAGAATTAGTAACTATAATTATTTGTCTCTATTTTATGTATTGTAATTACTTGAAATTGTGTTGTGATTCGAGAAGTGATTTCTATGCTCCACCATAAAATTAATTGCCTCCATGTAGGATCAATATCCAGGACTCCATTAGAGCCCTGTAATATTTGAGCGTTACGTATACTTGCATTTAATTGTGTGACTCAATAGAAAACTAAACCAATATATATAAATCTGATTTCATAAATTTTGGCAAATTAAAAATTAGCACTAATCAGCCCTGGGTTTGCAATTTTCTTCCATAAGAATTCTATGCATACAAATTGAAGGACTGGTTCCTTTAATATCATCAATTGTACATCCAAAGGCTTTCTTATATTTCTTAAAAATTTTCAATAAACACTCTTCTTCTTCAAAAGTTAAATTTGAGGAAATTATAACTGATAAAGTTGAGGAATCACCTATAAAGACATTTTTTTAAATGTTTAGGAAGTAACTTCAATTCAAGTTCAGAAGGTTTCTCAATCGATGGACAAAAAAGATTTGTTTTTTTCTCTCATGTCCAAAATTTCAATACTTTTTTAAATATAATTTGAATCTTCTTCAAGTAAATCATTAAATTGTTCTAACTCCTCTTCTTGCGCTTGCTCCAATTCTTTCATTTCATATTTCTCTTCATTAGTTGATTTGAAATGACATTCACTCAGATATCTTATTACATCCATCTTGAAACAATAATCATCTTTACCTTTTGCAGGGTATTTCATTTATTTTAAAATATTAAATGTAACCATTTGATCATTAATGCGCATAGTTAATTTCTCTTTTTGTACATCTATCATTGCTCTTCATATATCTAGTAAAGGTCTCCCCAAAATGATAGGTATCTCGTTATCTTCCACAATATCTAGCATAATGAAATCAATAGGAATGATAAATCGATCCACTTTTACCAAAACATCTTCTATAACTCCCTTATGATATATTATTGAATGATCTACTAATTACAAAGTTACAGTGGTAGGGGATATTTCTCCTAATCCCGTCTTTCAAATATAGATAATGGCATAAGGTTAATGGAATTGTGAAGCTACTAGGATCTTTAAACTTTTCAGGAAGTTTTTCTATATTGTAGCACGGCACTCCTCACTAAGTGTAATTGTCTCATTATCTTCAATCTTCTTTTTTCTGTTAATAATATCTTTCATAAACTTCACATAGCTTGGTATTTTTTCTAAGGCTTCAGAAAATGGAATATAAATTGTAAGCTTTTTAAAGATTTCCAGAAATTTTGAAAATTGTTTATCCAACTTTTGTTGACAAAGACTTTGAGGAAGTGGAGGTGGTGGTGATTTTTCTAAGTCAATTTTAAGTGGAGAAATAGATCTCTCAAAACCATTTGGAGCATCCTCTTTAGGTTCTTCAATTCTTCTCTCTCTACTTCAATCTCTTTTTAAACTCTACTTTCTAACTCTCTTTCACTTCTAAGTTGAACGTACCTTTACTTGCTCTTTATTCTGGTCTTTTGAATTTACTTTAGAAAGTGTTCCTTGGGTTCTATTACTTAATGAATTTTTTATTTGTCCCAATTGATTCTCAATATTTCTATTTGTAGCTCATTGACTTTGTAGCTGATTTCCTATTTGTAACACCACTTCTTCTATAGATAACTTCTTCTCCTTTAATTTTGGATTATTGTTACAACATGGAGGATAAGTAGGTCTATAATTCATATTACTTTGGTTGTTCAAGTTCCCCAAATGGATTACTTGGGATTTTCCCCATTGCTGATTAATACCACCCGAATTATTATTATTCTAGTTAAAGTTAGGATGGTTTTTCCAACCTGGGTTATAATAGTTTGAATATCAATTATTTTACTTATTATTTATAGCATGTAAAGTTTCTATTGATGTTTTAGAATCTACCATTGAACATAATGAATTCTATTCAATTAATGGAATCTGTTGAGAAAAATTCATTCCAAATTATTCTATCTTCCTTGAAATTGTAATAACTTGATTTGCTAAAAATGAGAAAACATCATATTCATGAATATTGGCTACCTTCTTAGGATGTACCCATTCAGAAGGCCATCGAAAATTATTAGTAGTCATTTCTTCAATTAAATCATAAGCATCATGAAATAGTTTTGACATCAATGAACCACCAACAGCGGCATCGATAATAAACTTAAGAGATCCAACTAATCCATTATAAAAATTTTGAATAATTAACCAATATAGTACAACAAGGTGTGGACACTTCGTAGGAGTTCTTTAAATCATTCCTAAGCTTTTTAAATAGATTCCCCTTCAAACTGACAAAAAGATGTAAAATCATTTCTAAGCTTCGTAATTTTTTATGGCACAAATTATTTAGCAAGGAATGTCTACGCTAAAGCACCCCAAGTTCTAATAGATCTAGGTGCTAATGAATTCAACAATATCATAGCCTTATCCTTAAGTAACAATTGAAAAGGCTTAAGTCTAATAACATCATCCAAACACCATCATATTTAAATGTAGCACATAATTCTAGAAAGTTTACAAGATGTAAGTTGGATCTTCAGTTGGTGCTCCCCCAAACAGATTATTCAATACCAATTGGATAATTGCAGGTTTAAGTTGATATAAATTATCAGATGCAGTAGGATTTTGATTACTACCATGAAGATCATCCATTGTAGGGTTTGCATAATCTCTTAAAGGTCTAAATTCTTGATTAATTTCAACATTTTGATTATTTTAGTTTATCATTTCTTGACTTTTTTATTTTTTTCTGTATTTTTAATTATTCTATTTTTTTCTAATTTTTCTAATGATTTTTTCTAATTTAAAATCGTAGGGCACTAGTCCTTCCAAACCTAAATAGAAAATAAAATATTACAAAACAACAATGAAAATAAAATAAAAACATGCATAAACTTATAAAAACATCACTGCAATACTCCTACGATAAATCTAAAAATTTAAATAAGTCTTTCTAAAAATAGAAATAGGTTTTTCTAAAAATTCCTTAAAATATTTAAATTTTCTTTTCAATTCCCAGGTATTGGCGCCAAAAAACTTAATCCTGATTCCATCGTATTATGATTTAAATTTAAATTTTCTTTCTTTACAACGATCTTAAAAAATGGACTCTGATGTAAATAAAAGTTCAATTGGTATATTTAAATATTGGGATTCTACGCAATTATACGTATCGTTATCAAGTAATATAGGACTTTCTGATTAAACCCTGAAATATCGAACCCACAAGGAATTTTGTAAATTTTTAATAAGGAATGAAATCACAAAATCTATTCAGAAAAAAAAAACCTTACTTAAACTATAGAAATTATTAAATAATTGAAAATGTGATTTTTTTTGGAAATTTTTTATAATTTGAAATAAAGTAAGTAATTAAATAATTTTAACCAGATTTTTGTAAGATAAAAGAAGTATAATTGAAAATATATTTTTCCTTATCATGAATAAGTAATAAGTAAAGGAGTTTTGTTGTGGATGTATGTAAATTTTGTTGTGCCAAATAGAGGCAATATTATTATTTACCCTCACTATAGATGTTATAAAGAACATTGGCTAGTTTAAAGTTTGAATAGCTTTGAAGATGGGCTGGTTAGGGAAGATACTAGCTATCACTCTAGAGTTCCCTCCTTTCCCTCCATCTCGGGGCTAACATCACGTATCAAAAAACCTAAAACAATAAACCAAGTTAGGGGCTTTAGTTTGTCACCCAAAAGTACTCTAATTCTACACCCTTTAAAGTATATTTCCCTATTTATTTGCACTCAGTTATATGAATTACATGATTTTTACCATTAGTTAACTGAGACAATACCATCACGGATCTTACATGTTCTCACAACAAATATTAACATCTTAATTGGCCAAATCAAAAAGTAAATGAAGTACTAGGATTAAATCAACACAACTTATTACAACTTATTTTGGATTGGTTTTAAATGGATCTTCCAATGGACTTTGACATCCATCCACTATCTTTATGTTGTGTAGCCAATCACAGGTTTCATATGATAATTAGGAAAAGGATCTACTTCCATGGAAACCTCTTGACCCAACTTTTAATTTTAATGGTTTGGAATGAAGAAAAGGAAAATGTTCCTATAGATCATTCATCTCATAATTCAACACCTTGTTTGTTGCAACCACCACCTAAAAATTTAGATGTTTTATGGAAAGAGTTAAAAATTTGGAGAAGAAAATGAATAGTATTATCGATGGGATTAATCGAATCTCTAATCAATTTGACCATTTAGATTGGAGAATTATACAACATTTTGATCATATCGGACTTGTTGAAGATTGGACGGAACATATGTATAAGAAGAACTGTTGGATCAAGGACGAAATGATAGATGAAATTTTGAGCCTCCCTTCCTACAGTTTATATGTTCATTACTGATCCCTCTAACGTATTTATAGCACATGAATATTATGATTTATATATATATATGATATAATCATCTATTTTTCTTTAATAATATTTTCTTCCTTGCAACGGTGCCAAAAACATGACTTTGATGCAAATAAGTGTTGAACTGTTATATTTAAATTTTGGGATTCTAGACAAGTATACTTATCATTATCAAGTAATATAGGACTTTCTGATTAAGCACCGAAATATTGAACTCACATGGAAACATATAAATTTTTAATGAGTTAGAACACAAAATCTATTTATAAAAAGATACTTACTTAAACTAAAGATAATATCACATGATTTAAAGTTCGATTCTTTTTGGTAATTTTTTTTACATTTTGAAATAAAGTAAACAATTAACTAATTTTGACGAGATTTTTGTAAGGTAAAAGAAGTATAAATAAAAAAAAATTCTTATCATGAATAAGTAATAATTATAGTAGTTCTATTGTGGAATTATTCAAAATGTGTTGTTCCAAATATGAGCAATATTATTCTTTACCCTTACTAGAGATGCTATAAAGAATATTGGATAGTTTAAAGTTTGAATTGTTTTGAAGACGAGTTTGGTAGGGAAGATATTAGCTCTCACTCTAGAGTTCCCTTCTTTCCTACCACCTAGGGGCTAACTTCTCGTATTAGAACCTAAAATAATAAAAAAATTTGGGGTTTTAGTCTGTCATCTTCAAGTCTTATATTTCTACTCCCTTTAAAGTATATTTCCTTATTTATTGCACTCAATTATATGAATTAAATTCTCATCCATACAATCTATTGTGCTTTTTATCGTTAGTTGACTGAGACAATACCATCACAGATCTTACATGTTCTCACAAATAAAAGTTAACATCTTAATTGACCAAATCAAGAAGTAAATGAAGTACAAGGATTAAATCATCACAAGTTATTCCAGCAATAAAGATCGATACTTCCACAACTTCCATCCAACACTTAGTTACTTTTCATTTTAAGGAAAAAGATGAAGAAAACTACTTAGAATTCATGGAGAAAACACAACAACAATTAATTTTAAATATAGAAATCTTGTGGAAACACAAGAAGTATAAATTAAAACCATATGTAGTACAAAGAAAAAAGCTTATCTCAAATTCATCTCTACCAAACTCTTAAAGTTCCTTTAAATCTCTTTCTCTCTCTTATAAGACTCCCTAGGACTGGTCGCCTAGTCCTAGAGGGTTAAATTTTCTCTAATTCACTAACAAGCAATGGATTCTTACTTAGAACTATCTATCCACCTTCCCCTTCACTATGAATGGAAAAATGAGAAGAAATCCTAAGTAAAAATCCTATAGCTCTTTACCTTAAAACACCCTAAATCTACTCTTCAAATCTCCTCCTCTTTTATTCTCTCCAAATCCTTTTTATAGTTTTTCAAAAGGTGCATTGGTGTCTCTTCAAAATGTGTCCACATTCAATGAATCTTCCAAGAGATGCCTCCTTTCAAGAGCCATTTGAATGCATTTTCACGCCCATTATCACTTATTCACATTTCTACCAAGGGTTGCCTCAAACACCCCTTCAAAATTTGCCAAAATTTTTTTAAACTTCCATAACTACCCTGTACTTAAGGGCGGGGCCTTTGAAACTTAAGCGCGACCTTCTCTGTCTGCTGGCACTTAGGCGCTAGGTTTAGGCGTTTAGGCGCCCCAGTTCATTTTCACACATTCTTTATTTTTGCTCCAAATTTGATCATTTTTCACTCCTTTTGCCATAGTTTATCCATTTAATTGTACCTGTAAGAAAAACACACAAATAACTTTCATTAAAGTGCAATATCCTCAAATATATATATATATATATATATATATATATATATATATATATATATATATATATATATATATGTGTGTGTGTGTGTGTGTGTGTGTGTGTGTACATAAATGTTATATATTATAGATATATCAATTACCAATCAAATGGAGATCTCAGAGAGGATGATAGTGATGAAATTGAAGGTTTGTAATGGACTAGAAGTGCTGAAGATTGATCGAGATGTGTTATATTGTGTGTTTATGTTTATTTTTAATACTTATTTGTATTGGATTGCTTAGGATTGATATTTTCATTTAATTTCTTGTTTTCAACATCAAGTTGTTGATTTGATCTTTGACACTGATTTTGATGTCGAGATAAAAATGTTTGTTTGTATGTATTTGGATTTATATATATAATAAAGTTTTTGTGTTGTTTATAAAAAATTACTTGTTGGAAATTACTTAAAATTAAAACTTAAAGTGAAGTTAGTCTAAATAGAGTTAGACGTGGTTTATTACGTAATGATTTTTGTTAAATCTAAAGTAGAACATTTTTCACATTGGCGCAGAACGGTGCCTAATTCAGCGTCAGACGGCTCTTGATTCAACGCCAAACGGTGCCTGAGTCATAAACAGCCCATTTTTCTTAAATTTGTGTAAAAAGTCATTTTCTCCATTTTTCTGCTCTTCCTCGCAAGCTAGGGTAAAAACTCAACCTAGGGCATCAAAATACTTTGATTTAAAGAGATTTAAGGGCTTGAAAACTTCGAATTGCATCTTCTCTCGGTAAGAGCTTCATTATAACCTAGAAATTTTTTATTTCAACATTGATTTCTCCTACACTGTAGACAAAAAATGATAAATAATAGAAAATAGAGGAGAAGAATCAATGGTGTGAAGCTTTTTATCCTTGATTTTGAGTTTAGGAGTTAACCTTATCATTATTTAGAATTTATTGGATATTTTGGAATTTCTAAGATTTTAATAACTCCTCAAATGAAAAGTACTATGGGAAGATTTGACTTTGACGATTATAGATTTGTTAGTCTCAAAGCAAAGTATCACTACAACTCGCATTTCTCAAGAAAAAATTTGATTTAAGAGCGAGCATTTTTCAACCCGGGAGGAGCAATTCAAGGATTAATTGTACAAGATAGTGGGAGATTTTCTGCTACTTTACTGATGTAGTAGATATAAATATTGTATGAGAATTCTATGTAAACCTCTGAGGATGATCGAATCTATGTGAGAGGTAAATTTGTAGAATTTACTCTTGCTAGAATTAATTATTTATATAAGTTGAGGAATGAAGATCAATGTGAATATTCTTCCTTCGAAGTATATAATTGGATTTTGGATGAGTTTATGGGATTTCTGAAAAAAGAGAATGAATATGGAAGACAAAAAACAATAGTAAGGTAAATTTTTCCACTTCTATGCTTATTGCTCTATCTAAAGCCTGACATTATTTTATTTCTGCTCAATTACTTCCTACAAACCATTTGAGTGAAGTAACCAAGGATGGAGCCATTTTGAATTACTTTATTCAACAAAGAAAGAGAATCAATATTGGCTCTCTTTTTTACAATAATGCACACACTTATACTAAGGGAAGTAATAAATGTAGCTTAGGATACCCTACTGATAACCGCCTCCTATCGAGGCTTTATATATACTTTCAAATGCAAGAATTTTATACCACTACTAGGAGACTTAATCCCCGGCAGACGGTGTCAAAAACTTGATGTGACCCAACTTTTACTTAAGAATTTATGAATTTATATTTAGATTTTTATAATAATTATTGTAAAAGTCACAATTTCAAACGCAAGTATATGTATTGTTTCAAGTAATACAGGGCTCTAGTGGAGTCCTGGTTATCGATCCCACAAAGAAGATTTTAAGAAAATTAAGAAATATTTTTAGATTTTTCAAATTAAAAATTATTATTATTTTTATTTCTTTTCTAAGTTTAGATTTTAAATAAAGTTTTACTAAAATTTCGACTAAAAACAAGTAAGCAGTAATAAAATAAAGATTAATGCAGGTATAAATAAAATAACTTTCTCCTTTTCAACTAATCTAAGATTTTTAGAATAATTATCATTTGTGGAGAATTTAGATTATGATATTGTGCCAAATAGAAGCATTCTTATTCTTTACCCTTTGGTCCAGACATAAAGATCATTGACTAATCTATATATCGGTTAAGGATGTTTTATTAGTAGAATGGGTTAATCTAGGTTCACACTACTAGATGTCCAAGGTTGGCTTAGAATGTTGATGGTAAGTTTCTTAAAAATCTCAAAAAACTTAGAAAATTGATGGTCAAGCTTCTGTTATTTTAATCTTTAAGGAAAAGGTGGTGGTCTTTCAACTTCCACTTCAATAGAAATTACAGTCTGATCTTTACTTGGAGAAAGAGTATCTTTAGGTTTTTCAATCTCTTCTACCTCTCTTTCTTTTTCAATTTCATTCTAAATTTTCTCTTTTAATTCCTTTCAACTTCTAAGTTTTATAGCTTTTGCTTGTTCATGTTCTTTTCCAGTTTCTTTAGGATTAATTTCGACATTGCTAGGTAGTGTTCCTTGAGGTCTGTATTTAATAAAATTAGCAATTTGGCCCATCTGATTCTCAATATTATGAAAAGCAGTGTTTTGACTTTGTAGATGATTACTTAGTTGCAAGATCAATTCTTCTTAAATAACTTTTTCTGCTGATTATTAAAACCAGGAGGGTAAGTTGGTCTAAAGTTTGAATTTCCATGATTATTCCAATTTGGATTAATTTTATTATTACTCCATTGTTGATGTTCATTATTCCAATTAAAATTAGGATGATTTTTTCAATTTGGATTATAATAATTAGAATAAGGTTTATTAGTTTTACTAGCAATAGCTTGCAAAGTTTCCATTATTTGAGAATCATCAGTATTTGTAGAATTATCATTACTTACATGCGATATGTTAATAGTAAAATTATTTAATTTCTTAGATATCATAGCCACTTGTGAAGCTAAAATAGAAAAGGCTTCATTATATTAAATACTTGTCATTCTTTTAGGATTAACCCTTTTAGAAGGCCATTGAAAATTATTATTAGTCATTTCTTCAATTAAAGTACAAGCTTCTTCAAGTGTCTTAGACATTAAAGAACCACCAGCAGTTGCATCTATAATAGATCTAAGTGATCCAATAAGTCCATTAAAAATGTTTGAATAATTAACCAATCTAGTAAAGCATGATGAGAACATTTTTTTAATAGTTCTTTAAATCTTCCCAAAGCTTCATAAATTGTTTCTCCATCAAATTGCATAAATGAAGTTATATCATTTCTTAATTTAATAGTTTTAGAAGGAGGAAAATATTTAGCAAGGAATTTTTGTGCCATATCTGCCCAAGTTTTAATATAACAAGTTGCTAATGAATTAAGCCACATATTTGCTTTATCTTTTAAGGAAAAAGGAATGAGTCTAAGCCTAATAGCATAATCAGAAACATTATTATATTTAAAGGTAGCACAAAGTTCTAAGAAACTAACAAGGTGTAAATTTGGATCCTCATTAGGTGTTCCTCCAAATTGATTATTTTAAACCATTTGAATAATAGAATGTTTAAGCTCAAACAAATTAGCCACTACAGTTGTCATTTGAATACTAATATGAAGTTCATCAGATGAAGGGTTTGCATAATCCCTTAATGGTTTATAAACATTTTGTTCATTGATTTTTATTGGATTTTGATTATTGTTATATAAGTTAGCCATTTCCTGATATTTTTAAATTTGATTTCCTTTTTTAATTATTTTAACTGTTCTTTCTAATTCAGAATAAAAAGGTAAAATCCTTCAGATCCAGAACTATGCATAAAAATAAATTTAAAAAGATTTTTTTTTGGTATTTTTGTTTTTATATATCTTTTTTTATAGAAATAAAAGTTTATAAATTATATTAAATTTGAGAAATTTAAAAAATTGTCTTTTTAACTTTCTTACTTATTTTCCTTATCTTCCCCGGTAACGGCGCCAAAAACTTGATAATCGCCTCATATGGGGGCTTTAAATATACTTTCCAATGCAAGAATTTGATACCACTGCTAGAAGATTTAATCCCTGGAAGACGGTGCTAAAAACTTGATGTGACCCGACTTTTACTTAAGAATTTATGAATTTATATTTAGAGTTTTATAATAATTATTGTAAAAGTCACAATTTCAAACGTAAGTATATGTATCATTTCAAGTAATACAGGGCTCTAGTGGAGTCCTGGTTATCGATCCCACAGGGAAGATTTTAAGAAAATTAAAAAAAAAATTTAGATTTTTCAAATTAAAAGTAATTATTATTTTTATTTCTTTTCAAAGTTTAGATTTTAAATAAAGTTTTTACTAAAATTTCTACTAAAAGCAAGTAAGCAGTAATAAAATAAAGATTAATGCAGGTATAAATAAAACAACTTTCTCCTTTTCAACTAATCCAAGATTTTTAAAATAATTATCATTTGTGGAGAATTTAGATTATGGTATTGTGCCAAATAAAAGCATTTCTATTCATTACCTTTTGGTCCATGCATAAAGAACATTGACTAATCTATAGATCGGTTCAGGATGTTTTATTAGTATAATGGGTTAATCTAGGCTCACACTAGTAGATGTCTAAGGATGGCTATGGTTGGCCCTACCAGTGACCCGTTCCCTTTCTATAAATCAAATTATTAGAATTTAGTCTGTCACTCTAAAAACTAATTAATTCTACACCCAATAAATCATAGCTTCCTATTTATTTGCACTTCACCTTGAATAACCCGCATAAAGCCTTTGATTACCTATGGATTCATGTGATATCTACTAGTTAAGAACTCATCTACGGATAGGTCTCAAAATTCTTCAATAGGTTTTAACAATTTAAATGGCCAGTTTAAAAAATAAACTAAGATCAGGTATTAATATCATCAAAATTTTTATAGATAATTTAAGTTAAATTCTCCAACAAAATTTAATTATCTTATTATCTTTCCAAAGTTGAAAGGAGAAAGAAAACTAACTACTCAGAATACATTGAATTCACACAACAAAATATATTTATAAAACTTTGAACCAAATTACAAATACTTATCTGGAATGTTCCTTCAAGTGATCCGCTGACTCCTACTGACTCCAATGCAATGATGAAAGACTTCAACAGCAACAACACTAATAGACTCACACTTAACACTCAAAATAAACTAAAAATAAACTCCCTAAATATTAAAGAAAGTGGCTCCCTAAAATAATTGGATGCTAGAGGGGGATAGAATGGTTATATGGTACTTAGGCACTATAGGGTGCTAAAAGGGTCGATTTTCTATGTAGAATGGGCTCCTATTTATAGAGCTCTGAATTTGACCAGGGGTTTCTTAAGGCATCTCTTCAAAACTCGTTCAAATACAATGTATCTTCTAGAAGGTAACTGTCGCGCCTAGGTGTCGGGATCAGGCACCTAGGCGCTGGACTCCGTGATCAGGTCTTCACACCTCTTCACTTTGGATCGCACCTCTTCGTGATTAAAACCGTTTCTTTGTGTCCAGCTTCATTGTATCACATGTCCTATATATTAGGAGTAACTTTCAGTCTTCTAGAAGCTCTGATAATCGCTTAACACCATCAAAATAACTACCCAAAGTCCTCAAAAATCTTGTCTGCGTCTATATCGAACTGGCGCCTAGGCGCTAGGCCTATAATTTCGATAACTTTGCTTTTTAAGCTCCATTTTTGCTCCTTTTTTCTTCTTAAACACTTTTTTTATCACCTACATCTAAAAACATAAAAATACCTTTCTTTAAAGCATAATATCCTTAAGAATTGAGTCATAAATAAGGCATAAAAATGCGTATTTTTTAAGTGGATCACCTACTCTAATTTTTACTTTATGTAAATAATCAGGAGTAAAGTATGATGGCTCAGAGGAATTATTACAACCGCTTAATCCCATCAATATAACAAGTGTGCACACATATGAGGCACATGAGGGATGGAGTACTGGGAGTGGAAGTAGAGAAACACCCTCTACATCAGCTTCTAAACCTTCCACTTCTAGTACATTATATCTACAAGATGTTATGGATCAACTAATGATTCAGCAAAGTGATATATTGAAGCTTCTGAATCGAATGAGAAACATGGAAGCTAGAAATTTTCATAATGATTCCTACATTCAGAGAAGAGTGGAGTTTGATATGGCATATTATGAGGCTCGGACAAGATATATGAAGGGTGATCATTTTGTGGAATTTCATATCTGCCTGAGTTTTACACCCTATGTAAATGATGATGATGAGGAAAGTGACAAAGTATGGGAAGAGGATGAAGAAGTTGATGAGGAGGAGGATGATGATTAGCCTAGATATAGTTTTCTATGTTGATTGTTGCTTATTTATTTTTATGTTTTGTTAGCTTGTTGATTAGCCTAGATGTTTTATTAGCTTGTTGATTATTTTATTTAATGTGTAGCGTAATTTGTTTTGAGCTAATTTGGTAATTTCTTATTTTATGTTTTAAAATTTTTTGTTAAATGTTTAGAACTTTCCTTTAAATAGTAAATCCTTCATTGTATTATGTTTATTTAACTTTATACACTACTTTATATCTTCTCTTTTAATTGGTACATGCATAGTTCAATTTCAAAATTCAAAGTCCCAGAAGAATAGGTTAGTACTTTTAAATGTATTTAATGCTTTCTTTCTACCTATATTTATGTAATAAATGATGTTCCTATTAATATTTTAAGTTTGGGGAGAAAGAAAAATACTTTTTTATTTTAAAAGAAAAGAAACTAAACTTTATTTAGAAAAATTATTTTAACATGACCGTTGGTATTCGAGATCAACTCTATATTTTTTATTTTATGAAGTTATAGTAGACTTAAGTAAAAATATTTCAGTAATAAAGGTCGACTCTAAAGTTAAGATATTTCATATAAAAGTGTAAGATTATGATTTACTATTTGAAGAAAAAAAACGTATTTTTTAAGTATTAAGAGTTTTAGGATTTCATGTAAGAAGAAAGGATTGAAACTTGATGAAAAATCTTTATTAAGGCTAATATATATTTACAAAGTAAGAAAATGTAAAAAGTTTTAAATTTAGGAAGATGATGGTGAAGTTCAAATTATTAAAGGCTATCCAGATATTGTAATCCTCACATGAAAAAGAAAAGAGAAAAAGAAAAGAAAGGATTGAAAAAATCCTAATAAATAAAAGAAAAGAAAATATATGTGAGAAGCTTGAGGAGATGCCTAATAAAAAATTGGCTTCATTTGAATCAACTTAAAGGAAAGAACTTAACAACATTTTTGGAGTTATATTTAAGTATTAACATCCTTACTAATGAACTTCTCATGATATTATTTTTCCTATGATTCAACTAAATCTTCTTAATACAACAAAATTACAATTATTCTTGAAATAAATAGAAAATCAAAACTCTTAACCTTGATTACTAGATATTCTTTTACTTTTTTTTATTTAAGTTATTGAAAAAATTTCTAAAGTTTTACTATTATATTTATTAAACAAAAATTATAGTTGCTTTAAGTTTACCTCATTACCATATGTAATATTTTTTCTATATAATGAATGAGTTACTTGAGGACAATGTAACAGTTAAGTTTGGGAGATTTTGATACACCAAAAAAATGTTCAATTTTTCACATACTTTTAATACTTATATTTGGTGATATTGCACTTTAAAGAATGGTATTTTTCATGTTTTTGATGCAGTTATATTAAAATTAGATATTTGGGCTTAAAAGGAGCAAAAAAATGAAATTTGGAGCAAAAAGTGTGAAAATTTGCATTGGCGCCGAACGATGCCTAAATCCATGGAGCAGTGCGACTGGCATCGAACGGCCTCAAAACGGAGCCAAATGGTGCCAGAATAGTTATTCATAAAAATGCATTGAATTTAGATAGATTTTGAAGGGATGCCTATGGATACTCTTTGAATTTCGACCACACATTATTTTAACACTCATTTTAGATAGAAAGAGAAGCAACAAGAAGAAATAATAGGGCTAAAAATTTCATACTTAGGTTTTTTAGAGATTTAGAGAGATTCTTCTCTAAGAGTTGTAAAAGGAGAGGGAATGTAAGAGATTTCTTCATCATTGCAATCCTTAGAGAGGGGCGCATACTAATGGAAGTAGATGGAAGTGATTTAAAGGAACTTTAAAGGATTTTCTTGTGGAGGAGAGTAAGATAAGTTGTTTTAAATCATTTTAGTGTTGTGTAAACTTGTTTTTTTATATATAAAAACATGTTTCGTTATCACTTCATCATGAGTTCTGAGTAGTTACTTTATCTTTCCCTTTACAATGAGATTTAAATCTTGAACTTAGTTTACTTTTCAATCTGGACAATTAATTTGTCAAAATCTATGTGAAAATGTATGGGCCTGTAGGGCTATGCTTTCAGCATTCAAGTGTCATGGATGAGAGTGAAGTCCATAGGGTTAAGTGCAAATAAATAGGGAAATATTGTTTGATGGGTGTAGAATTGGTGATTTTAGGGTGACAGACTAAAATCCCTAATTCAGTTCAGGTATTTAGAAACTAAAGCAAGATTGTTATCCTTCATGTGATGGGAAGTGGGAACTCAAGAGTGACAGCTTGTATCTTCTCAGTCTAACCACAGATTTAGATTCGAAACCTCTGAATTAGCTAATGTTCTTTACCGCTCATAAAGATCATTAAAGAATATCATTGCTTCAATTTGTCACATGATATTAATAATAAATTTAATTTTTTACTATTTATAATCTTATTGTCAATGGTAATGATACTTTCTTAATTGTGAAACCTTAGTTATAAAAACCTTGCTTGCATACATTAGATTTAACTTTGAAGTTAAAAAAAAAACATAGTAACTATAGTTATGTTAGTCTTGCATTACAAAATTTTATCTTTTGCTTTCATAGTATTAGTTTCTATAGTTTTCATACTGTCTTTTAAAGTTTCTTTAGTATTAGTAGAATTTTCCTTCCCCCTATGGGATCGATACCTAGGGCTCTATTAGAGCCCTGTATTACTTGAGCGATATGTATGCTTTTGATTAAGTCCTAGTGAATATTTAATATTGAAAACATATTTTGGATCATAAAAAGTAATTTTTTTGGAAAATTAAGCATCAGGGTTTGTAACTGATTATATAAAAAAAGAACATACACAAGGATTCGTAACAAAGACAACTTATAGTTATCAGTGTGGATTGAATTGTTTGGTAATTATTGTCATATTGAGTTTGCAGTGTTATATTGAATCCTACATGTTAATGCTGGCATAAAAAATTAATTTAGTGATCAATATGAGGTTGGGACATGTAATTAGATTCTTGGAATATTTGGGTCCTGGCGCCTAAGTGCCCAAAAGAACGCCTAGGCACAATAGTTTGAGTAACTCTCAAAAATCACCAAATTTTGGTTTTTGGTCATTTCTCCTCTATTTAAAGGGTAGGGGACATGAATTAAGTCATTTCCTTCTAAATTAAAAGTATTTTAGAGAGGGAGAAAAGTGGAAAAACATCACAATCTTTAGATCATGGTGTTCATGGAGAGTAAGAGTAATAGTAAATTAAAGATAGTAAGTTTGTGCATAAGGATGCTTAAACTTATTTCAACAGGATTCCTATAGAGCCTTTTTTTTTTTTTTGCAGCATCCCAAATAAACCAGAAAGAAACAGAGAAAACAAACCAAGCATGCAAAATATAAGAAAAGCAAGAGAACAAGACAAATATTAAATAATAAAAGGTCAGTGCCACAAGGTCGGTGACATATCCAAGGAAAGAAAAAGGCAGAAAGAATCCACATATACAAGCCTGATCCTAATTTCATACATAAATGAAAGTTAGAACTATGGCATAGAACATAAGAAAAAAGCTCATGGTCCCCATCTCATGGTTTCACCTGTTTGACACGTCAGAACTCATGCCCGCACCTTAATGTATTACAAGCTCTTCCTAGGACTCTAAAAAGTACATTAGGAAAAAGAGAAAAAAAAAGGACTCAACCTGCATGAAATTAAATTTAGCGGTAAAGACAACAAACAAGAAATGTATAATGAGTTGTTCCTTTCTATCGGGGGAGCTAAATGGCACATGTAAGTAAAATGTTAGTAGAAATTATCACATGCACCCCCTTTAATGATACTTCTGTGTGTGCGTATATATAGGCACATCTCATTACATAAGAATGTCTTAATATACTAGCATGCATATCAAGCACACACGCTTAGCTAGAATAAATAAATTAACAGAAAATAATAGCTAGAGGCACTAAAAAGACTACCTATTATCATAAATCCTAGCCTAGCATACAATCTAATGGGAATGTATCCTAACCAGCATCTAAGTGCTCAGAGTAAGTCTCCGAGCATGTATGACTTTGATGGATTTATCATACCAGCATTGTCCTAAAGATCCAATGTATCAAAAGGGAGTCACCCATGATGGATTTTAAAAAGAGTTGGCCTTACCTATGGCTTAGTTTTCTACAAGCATAATTTTAAAATTATGACAAATGTAATAAGTATTAATTTTTTTTAAATAAGGTCCATTAAATACAAACCTGTAACATGCAGGGTGACACAAGTTAGATCCCTTAGATCCTTTGTTCAATCATACTCGTGTCAATCCTGGTGCTTTAACTCACATTGCTTTTCAGGACTGACACAAGTATAGTGTGCTCATTATGGCATTGCAATTAACATAGAATCACTCACCTATCAAACCTGACTCGCTATCCATGCACGCATATAGATGCAAATTCATACAATTAGATGATAAAAGTGGTGAGGAATGTGTCATGGAAGCAGTAACTCAAGAACTGATGTGTGTGTATATATGTGTGCATGGAGGTAGAGGCAGCGACCTAAAGAAATGGGCGTACTGTGGATCCAGTGAACTAGAGGGGTGGGCTTGCATGGAGGTAAAGGGCCTGAAGAATAGTAGGAAGTAGTGACCTAAATGAGTAGACGTACAATAGAGGCAACATCCAGAAGGATAGGTGTGATGAGAGGCAGTGATCCGAAAGGGTGGGCTTGTCATGGAGGCAGTCGAAAAGATGGGTGTACCATAGAGGCAATGACACAAAAGGGTAAGTGTGTTGTAGAGGCTGCAACTCAAAGGATGGGTGTGTCATGAAGGCAGTGACCCGAATGGGCGGGCATGTCATTAAGGTAGCGATCTAAATAAATGGGTGTGTCATAGAGGTTGTGACTCAAAAGGGTGGGCATGTTGTGGAGGCAGCAGCCTGAAGAATGGATGTGTCGTGGAGGTAGCGACTCGAAAGGGTGCCTACAACAGTTTAGAGCTGCATTGTAGAAAGTGTAGGGATGTAACTTCTATTGGATGGAACTACAAGACGGATTGACTAGGTGATCCATGAAAAAAATATCTATTTTTATGCCTTGATTTTTATTAAATTTTTAAGGATGTTATGCTTTAATGAAAGGTATTTTTGTGTTTTTGGATATAAGTGATGCAAAAATGTTCAAGAAGGAAAAGGAAGCAAAAAATAGCAAAAATGGAGGCAAAATGCAAAATTTCCAAAATAATGAATCCGGCGCCTAGGCGCCAGAATCCGGCGCCTAAGCGCTAGCTCGATACCAAAATAGTTACAATTTTGTAACTACTTTGGGCAGCTATTTTGACGGTTAGAGCGGTGACCTTCTAGAAGATTGGCAGTTATTCCTGGATTATAGGAAATGTGATACATTGTATCTAGACGTTTGGAAACAGTTTGGGATCACGAAGAGGTGAGATCCAAAGTGAAGAGGTGCGAAGAACTGTACGAGGAGTCCGGCGCCTAGGCACCAGAATCGGGCGCCTAGGCAGTTTCTAGAAGATTCATTGAACTTGGACACATTTTGAAGAGATGCTTTAAGAAACCCTTCAAGCCTATAAATAGGTGGTCATTTCTATAGAAAAGAGCCCCCCCCCAATCAGAGAGATAATTTTAAATATAGGGCCACACTTTTAGTTTACTTTCTTTCATAAATTAGTGAGTTTATTTTATTTAGAGTTGGTGCTTTTGAAGTCTATTTCGCTTTCGAGTCAGAAGGAATCAGAGGTTCAGTTGGAGAAACACTTGAGATAAGTATTTGTAATTTGATTTAAAGTTTTATTTATATGTTTTGTTATTTAAATTCAATGTGTTATGGGTACTTACTTTACTTTCTCCTTTTAATTATGAAAAGGTAAATAAGATAATATAAAATTTGTTGGAGAATTTAAAAACTAAATATGTTTAAATATTGTGATCATATTAATACTGGATCTTAATTTACTATTTAAATTGGCCATTTAAGTTGTTAAAATCTGTTGAATAATTTTGAGACCTAGAAGGAGATGAATTACTAACTAGTAGATATCACATGAATCCTTGGGTTGTCGAAGGTCTTGTGCGGGTTATTCAAGGTGAAGTGCAAATAAATAGGAAAATATTATTCAATGGGCGTAGAATTAATAAGTTTTTAGAGTGACAGACTAAATTCTTTTAATTTGGTTTACAGAAAGGGAAAGGGTCACTAGTAGGGCCGACCATAGCCACCCTTGGACATCTAGTAGTGTGAGCCTAGATTAACCCATTCTACTAACAATAAATCCATACCTGATATATAGATTAGCCAATGTTCTTTATACTATCGAGCGAAGGTAAAGAATAGGAATGTTTCTATTTGGCACAATACCATAAATTTATATTCTCCACGAATATTACATTATTTAAAAAGTCTTGGATTAATTGAAAGGAAGAAAGTTGTTTGCTTATCATTATTTACATCACTCATTATTTTAGTACTGCTTTATTTCTGCATTTAGTAAATTAAATATTAAATTTATAACTTTAAAAGAAATACATAAAAATAAAATTAAAATATTTAAAAATCTATAAACCTCCTCATAGGATCGATACTGGGGACTTTATTTAAAGCCCTATATTACTTAAAATGATATGTATACTTGCGTAGTACCCCTAGAGTGTAAAATATTTTTCATAAAATTATATTTATATACACTAGCTGCTATTATTATTTGGGTCAAACTATTGGCTATAACATATTTTTGGCAGCATAAATTACTGCGTTATTTGTGGTCGGGTCAAATTTTTGGCGCCATTGCCGGGAGGAAAATTTTTAGATTTTAAATATTTTATTTATTTATTTCTTTTATTGTCAGAATACAAAAATATAAAATACAAAAACATTTATAAAAACAAAAATAAAAAAGTAAGTAGAGATTTTATTTCTTGTTATTTTACTTTTTATTTACTTTTTATGCGTAGTTCTGGTTCTGGATCTGAAGGATTATTACCTTTAGATTCTAAAATAAAAAGAACTGTTAGAAGAATTAAAAAGGAAAGCAAATTAAAAATAGCAAGAGATGACTAATTTACATAATAATTTACAGAATCCAATTGAAATTAATGAACAAAATGTTTATAAACCATTAAGGGATTATGCTAACCCTACAGTTGATGAACTTCATAATAGTATTCAAATACCTACTGTATATGCTAATTGTTTTTAGCTTAAACCGTTTATTATTCAAATGGTTCAAAATAATCAATTTGGGGGAACACCAAATGAGGATCCAAATTTACACCTTGCTAGTTTTTTAGAACTTTGTGCTACCTTTAAATATAATAATGTTTCTGATGATGTTGTTAGACTTAGACTCATTCCTTTCTCTTTAAGAGATAAAGCAAAGATGTGGTTGAACTCATTAGCAACAGGTTCTATTAAAACATGGGCTGAAATGGCATAAAAATTCCTTGCTAAATATTTTCCTCCTTCTAAAACTGCTAAATTAAGAAATGATATTACTTCATTTAGTCAGTTTGATGGGGAGACAATTTATGAAACTTGGGAAAGATTTAAAGAACTATTAAGAAAGTGTCCTCGTCATACTTTACCTGATTGGTTAATTATTCATATAACTGACTTATTGGATCACTGAAATCAATTATTGATGTTGCTGCTGGAGGTTCTTTAATGGCTAAATCATTTGAAGAAGCTTATACATTAATTGAAGAAATGGCTTACAATAATTTTTAAGGGCCTTCTGAAATGGTTAATCCTAAAAGAATGGCAAGTACTCATGAGAACGAAGCCTTTTCTATCTTAGCTTCACAAGTGGCTGAAATATCTAAGAAATTAGATAATTTTGCTATTAATATATCACATAACAACTCAACTAATATTGAAGATTCTCAAACTATTGAAACTTTACAAGCTATTGCTAGTAAAAATAACCCTTATTCAAATTATTATAATCCTGGATGGAAAAATCACCCTAATTTTAACTGGAATAATTCACAATAACAATAGGGTAATAATCAATCTCATCCAACTGGAAATTGGAACAATCAAGTAAATTTAAACTATAAACCTCCTGGATTTAATAATCAACAGAAAAAGTTATCTATAGAAGAATTAATTTTACAACTGAGTAATCAATTACAAAATCAAAGCACTGCTATTAATAATATTGAGAATCAAATGGGACAAATTGCTAATTTAATTAATTACATACCTCCAGGAACACTTCCTAGTAATGTTGAAATTAATCCAAAAGAAACTGGAAATGAACATGAACATGCTAAAGCTGTACAACTTAGAAGTGGAAAGGAATTAAAAGAAAGTATTCATGATGAAATTGAAAATGAGATTGAGATCGAAGAGATTGAAAAACCTAAAGAAACTACTTCTTCTAGTAAAGATCAGACTGTTATTCCTGTTAATGTGAAAGTTGAAAAACCACCACCATCTTTTCCTCAAAGACTAAAACAACAGAAGCTTGATCATCAATTTTCTAAGTTCTTTGAAATTTTTAAGAAACTTACCATTAACATACCTTTTGCTGAAGCTTTGGAACAGGTGCCAACTTATACAAAATTTATGAAGGATATTTTAAGTAAGAAACAAAAATTTGAAGCTTTTGAAACTGTTGAGTTAAGTGAAGAATGTAGTGCAATAATTCAAAAGAAATTACCTCAGAAACTTAAAAATCTTGGAAGTTTCACAATATCTTGTGTTATTGGAGAAAATTTTTGTGGAAAAGCTTTATGTAATTTAGGAGCAAGTATTAATCTCATGCCATTTTCTATTTTTCGAAGCTTGAATTTAGGAGAGATTTCTCCCACCACTGTAACCCTTCAGTTAGCTGATAGATCTATCACTTACCCTAAAGGAGTTCTAGAGGATGTTCTTGTTAAAGTGGATAAATTTATTTTTCTTGTGGATTTCATTATACTTGATATGGACGAAGATAAAGAAATACTTATTATTTTAGGGAGACCTTTTCTAGCTACCGAACGGGCTATGATTGATGTGCAAAAAGGAGAATTAACTATGAGAGTTAATGATCAAGAGATTAAATTCAATGTCCTTAAATCACTGAAGTACCCTGACAAAGAAAAATGCTATCGATTGGATATTATTGATTATATAATTGAAAAACATTATCAAGAAAAATGTAAAGTCATTTCTGAAGAAAAATTGAATTATTAACTGATGAAAATGAAGAATTAAAAGAAGAAGAATTATCTAAAGAAACTCATTATATTAAAGATAACTGGAAAATTTTGGACATAACTCAAAATGATATACTTTTACCCTCGATTAAAAAAGCCCCTAAACTGAAATTAAAAATGTTACCTGCACATTTAAAGTATGCTTTTCTTGGGAATTGATTAACTTTGTCTGTTATTATTTCTTCTAAACTAAGCTTAGATCAAGAAGAAAAATTAATATGAGTGTTAAAGAGATATAAGAAAGCTTTTGGTTGGACTATTGCTGATATAAGAGGAATAAGCACTTCCATCTGTATGCATAGGATTTTAATGGAAGAAGATTTTAAACCTACTATTGAACCTCAAAGAAGATTAAATCCTATCATGAAAGAGGTTATTAAAAAATAAATTTTAAAATGGTTAGATGCTGGAATTATTTATCCTATTTCGGATAGTCAATGGGTGAGTCCTATTCATTGTGCTCCGAAGAAAGGAGTAATTATCATTGTCAATGATAAAAATGAACTAATTCTAACAAGACAAGTTACTAGACGGTGAATTTACATTGTTTATCAGAAATTAAATAATGCCACTAGAAAGGATCATTTTCCTTTGCCTTTCTTGGATCAAATGCTTGATAAATTAGCTGGACAATCATATTTTTGTTTCCTGGATGGATATTCTGGTTATCATCAATTACCTGTCGCTCCTGAGGACCAAGAGAAAACAACATTTACAAGTCCTTATGAAAAATTTGTGTTTAGAAGAATGTCTTTCGGTTTATGTAATGCACCTGCAACTTTTCAAAGATGTATGATGTCAATATTTTGTGATTTGATTGACAAAGGAATTGAAATATTTATGGACGATTTTTTAGTTTTTGGAACTTCTTTTGATTCTTGTTTGGAAAATATTTCCAAAGTTTTGAAAAGATGTGAAGAAATAAACTTAGGTCTTAACTGGGAAAAATGTCAATTTATGGTCACAGAAGGCATTGTACTTGGTCACAAAATTTTACAAAAAGGGATGGAAGTTGATCAAGCAAAAGTGAAAATTATTTTTGAACTGCAAACACTACTACTGTTACTGATTTGAGAAGTTTTCTGGAACATGTTGGATTCTATAAAAGATATATAAAGAATTTTTCTAAAATTGCTAAACCTCATTGTCATTTATTGGAAAAAGAAGCTAAATTTGAATTTAATGAAGAGTGTGTTAATGCTTTCAATATTTTAAAAGAAAAATTAATAACTGCACCTATAATTATTGCACCTAATTGGAATAAACCTTTTGAATTAATGTGTGATGCAAATGATTTTGCAATTGGAGCTGTATTGGGACAAAAATATGAGAAAATTTTTAAAGTTATATATTATACTAGTAAAACTCTTACTGAAACTCAAAGAAATTACACCACTACTGAGAAAGAGCTTTTAGCTATAGTCTATGCCTTTGTTAAATTTAGACCTTATCTTCTTGGTGCCAAATGCATAGTTCATACTGATCATTCCGCTATTAAATATTTAATGTCAAAAAATGATGCTAAACCTAGACTGATAAGATGGGTTTTACTTCTACAAGAATTTGATTTTCAAATAGTGGATAGAAAAGGAACTGATAACCAAATTACTGATCATTTATCTATAATTAAGAATGATATTATTATTGAAGAAAAGATATGTCGGCATATTTTTAGGTTGTGTGTTTTATTTTTAAAAGGGGGTCGCCTAACAGAAGTTGTCGGCGAATTTTTAATTTAATTTAAATAAATAATTTTGAAAAGTAGTATTTGATTTTGAAAATAATTTTAAATTTGAAGGTTTTAAGATATGAGATTAAACCGATCTCACATCCCAAATAGTTTATATAAACGAGCACCGCACCACAAACCGTGTATCTATCCCTAAGGATAGACACACCGCTCGATCGATGGGGCTCGATTAAATAAACTAGAAGATTTGTGACATCCGTTTGGTCTATGAACCAATTTTATAAGCCAACAAATTCCCCGCTTAATATGAAAGCATTAAACAGGGTTTATATTACTCGTGTTCTTTAAAATTCCTATAAGGGCAAGCCCCTATAGTTAATTACATCTTAAGTGATGGGAATCACCTAAGAAAACTCTCGATAATAATCAATAATTCTCGCTCTCAAGGATTTCAAAGTTTAAGTTTTCAAGGGATTGAATTTTGGAATTTCAATAGGGAATGGATCAAATTTGGAACATTTTGTTTTGGGAATCCAAAGGAAGAAAAGTAGGAGAAATCACGGATTCGAAGCGAACTTCGGTAATTTCCCGACTATCCTATTATTTGGCTTAAGCTTAGTGGAAGTCCTAATATTTATTTAAATGTTTTGATCTTGCCAATTTTAATTAATTAGGGCTTATATTTGTATGATAAAATCAAACAAATAGCCTCGAAGATGCGAGGGTTTATGTCGTATCCAACGACTACCTCGGAATCCTAAAACCGGTTAGGGCTTAATTTGCAATGCAAATGCCTAACGAAGAGGTTGAGGATTTATGTTGCACTAGTGCAAACTACCTCGAAATCCTATTGCTTTGTTGTTTAATTCTAAGAAAGTTTTGTTGAAGTAGACTCGGGTTTTGCTGATGACGATGGCCATGCCGCCCACCATGCTCCGAGCTTCATGTTATCGCAGAGGTTTAGTTATAGAATTCATAAATCAAGAGATGAGAAAAGTGTTTTGGTTTAGAGAAAATCTTAATTTCCAAGTGTTTTCAATATTTTAATTAAAACAAATCTTAAAGTTGATTATAACGACACCGGTTAAGATCCCACGGTTCCATCCTTCCGGCATCATTATTTTTATCGGATTCACTTAGTCCAAATGAATTTGCTAAACTCAACCGAATGAGTTCCGCACTTTCATTTAGACACGTGGAAATCCCGTTAGCAACACGTAGGTTACATCATCCGAGGTATTCCCGATCATCCAACAGGACGTTTTAATTTAATTGTAATTGTAGTTTTGTGTTCTGTTTGTGATTAGATTTTGAGTTGTTTTATATTTTGAAATGTTGTGGCGGTGAATTTTATCTTGCAATGACTTTTAACTTAGTTTTGGTTTCAGTTTTAGGGACTATCCTAAAGGTGTGGGTTTTCATGCAACAGTTGTTTATCATGCAAGAAAAGTAAGTGCGATGCGATTAATGAAATTGCAATAATGTAAATTGCAAGAAAGTAAATTGCAATAAAATAAAAGCGTATCCTGGAGGGTCTTCCCGTCATCCCAAGCTGCACTTAAAACACAATTAGAATATTTAAGCAAGTTCCTAGGTAAAGCTAAGGTAAGGGTTATGGTTTTCTACCAAATTCCTAATCCTATAGCTAGTCATTTCCTATGACGTCTAGGTTCCTTAGTGTTTTAGTTCAAGACAATTTTCTTCATCAAAGAACAATTAAATTCAATTGTTCTTATAAACATCCTATCATATTGAGAAAGTGTTTAAGAAGAATCTTAAACATCTTTTCAATATTGCTAGAATTGTTTTAAGTCCAAATGGATTCAATTACACAAATGAATTAATTGTCCAAGAATCTCAAGTTATGTTATCTTGCTCAGTGAACTAGGACATTTGAATATCCTATAGGTGAAGTAACATTTCATTTAATATTCTGTTTAGGAGTTATGATAACTGAAGCTTTTAAGGGTAAATTGGTGTTCAAATGATTTGTGATTTAGTTTAATTTCAATTAATTTGGAATAGTGTTCAAGTTATTTTAAATTTATTTTGAATTCTTTATGTCTTTGGTGATGTTATATTTAATTCAACTTAATTTAATTTAATTTAATTTAATCTTTAATTTAATTTAATTCAATTTAATTCAATTTAATTCAATTTAGTTTGATTTGATGTTAAATTAAATTAATTTGATTTGATTTAATTTTAATTTAATTTGATTTGATTTAATTTAATTTAATTTAATTTAATTTAATTTAATTTAATTTAATTTAATTTAATTTGTTCATTTAATTTAATTTTAATTTGTTTATTTAATTTTATTTAATTTAATTTAATTTTATTTATTTAATTTAATTTAATTTTTAATTTAATTCAACTTTTAATTTTAATTTAATTTAATTTAATTTAATTTAATTTAATTTACTTAATTTAATTTAATTTTTAATTTTATTTTATTTTTAATTTTAATTGAAATTTTTGAAAGAGTTTAATAATTTAATTTTAGTTTAATGACTAAGTCTTTTAATGTTTTGAATTTGAGTTATCATTTTAATTAAGAATTGAACATTAATGAGATAATTAATTTAGGGATTTTTAAATTAAAGAATAAATCTCTTCCTAATAATATCCCTATTTTAATAATTCTATTTTATTATTCTTCCAAATTTAATCAATTATTTAATTAAGGTTTAATCATTTTAAATTGCTTAATGGGTTTCTACCCTTTAATTATTTAAATTTCAATCATCCAAATTAGATTAGGATCAAATATTTTACTTATTAATTTTTTTATTAAACCTAAAGCTTTAATTAAGGGTTAAAATTTTAATTACCATTTTTACCCTTAAAGCTTAATAATTTCATAACTCACTAAATTGAACTCAAATGAACTTGAAATTTTTATGTGACTCCACTCATATGTCAATAAAGACATGAGAGGAGAAAATGTGATTTTTCTGTATTTAATTTATTTATATAATTATTTTTGGTAGAAAATAGAAATTTACAAGGAAAATTTAATAACATGACCAAGGGAAAGTTTCTGTCCTTAAGAAAATTAGGGGACATTCCTAATGACCAGAAAACCACTTGGACCAATTTTGGTGATTTTTTGAATTATATTATTTTTATTATAATTATTTTAAGTTTTGGAGTGTTAATTAATTTAAAAATAAAATAAATGTTGAAAAATAAATTTTATATTTTTTAAAAATCTCTCTAATATCAAGGAAATCAGAAAATCAAATTTTACAATTTTCTGATTTTTCTATGATTTATTATAATTATTTTAGTGAAAATGCTAGAAAATACATTTTTTTAATTTTAAAATTACCCTAGAGCTTTAAAATTTAATATCTCACTAAATAGTACATAAGAAAAATTACCCTTGACCCGAAGTCCTCCGAAGATCAACGTACTAATTAATGCTTTCAAAAATATATGTTATAAATAATAATAGCGACTAAGTGTATATAAATATAATTTTATGGAAAATATTTTACACACTAGGGGTTCTACGCAAGTATACGTATCGTTTCAAGTAATATAGGGCTTTGAAACAAAGACCCCAGTATCGATCCCACGAGGAGAGAGATATAGATTTTTAAATATTTTTATTTTAAAGTATTTCTTTTATAATCTTTAATTTACTAGATGCAATAATAAAGCAGGAATAAAATAATTGATGTAAATAGCAATAAGAAAGCAACTTTCTCCCTTTAAATTAATCCAAGATTTTCTAAGATAATGATAATATTCGTGGAGAATTAAATTTATGGTATTATGCCAAATAGAAGCATTCATATTCTTTACCCTTTGATCCAGGTGCAAAGAACATTGGCTAGCCTATAGATTAGGTTCGGATGTATTGTTAGTAGAATGGGCTCACACTACTAGATGTCCAAGGGTGGCTATGGTCAGCCCTATTAGTGACCCTTTCCTTTTCTATAAACCAAATCACAAGAATTTAGTCTGTCACTCTAAAAACTTATCAATTCTACGCCCATTATATAATATCTTCATATTTATTTGCACTTCACCTTGAATAACCCGCACAAGGCCTTCGACTACCCAAGGATTCATGTGATATCTACAAGTTAAGAATTCATCTCCTTCTAGGTCTCAAAACTCTTCAACAGGTTTTAAAAATTTAAATGGCCAATTTAAATAGTAAATTAAGAACCGGTATTAATATCATCACAATGTTTTGAAAATATATGATTTTTAATTCTCTGACGAATTTTGTATTATCTTATTTATATTTTCATAATTGAAAGGAGAAAGTAAAGTAATTACTCTGAAGACATTGAAATTAAATAACAAAACATACTAAATAAACTTTGAATCAAAATAAAAATACTTATCTTAGATATTTCTCCTACTGAACATCTGATTCCTACTGACTCCACGACGTAATGAACTATAGATGCACCAACTCTTTCAAACTCTGAATATAAACTCTAAAATAAACTCACTAATTTATGAAGGAAAGTAAAAAGGTGGCCCTAATATGATCTCTTTAATTCTCTCTCTAGATAGGACTCTAGATAGGGAGGGGTAGATGGGGCCTTTTTCTCTGAAGGAATACCCTCCTATTTATCGGCTTCAAGGATTGCCTCAAGGCACCTCTTCAAATTATGTCCATATTCAATGAATCTTCTAGAAGGTGTCGGACACCGCATCCAGTCCTTTGCACCTCTTCACTTTGGATGGCACCCCTTCGCGATTAAAACTGTTTTGAAGCGTCCAAATACATTGTATCACATGTCCTATAAACCAGGAACAACTGTCAGTCTTCTAGAAGGTCCAATAATTGCTTACACCATCAAAATAACTGCCCAAAAGTTGTCAAAAACATAACAGTTTTCTATATCGAGCTGGCGCTTAGGCGCCGGACTCTAACGCCTAGGCGCCAGGCCAATAATTTCGAAAATTTTGCATTTTAGCTCCATTTTTGCTCCTTTTTGCTCCTTTTTACTCCTTTTCCATAATTCTCCTTCTTAAATATTTTTGCATCACCTACATCCAAAATCATGAAAATGCCTTTCATTAAAGTATAATATCCTTAAAATTTAATAAAAATCATGGCATAAAAATAGGTATTTTTTTCTTGGATCAAAATCCCCCAAACTTAAACGTTACTTGTCCTCAAGTAACCCTTTTTACTATATAAAATGTATAACATTTGGAATAAAAAGGTAAATATTTAAGACTTCCTAAGATTTTTTATTTTATAATGGCTTTAGTAAATCATTAACCAAATTTCACTAAGTTTAATTTTAAGAATTAAATAATATTCTAACTACGAAATCATAAGACTTCAAAATTTTTTTATTCACTTCAAAAAGAATTGTAGTTTATGATATTAAGATCACATAAATTATTCACAAGAAAAAGATCTTCATGAAATTCTTTTCTAATAAAAATACAAGCATAAAAATTAAGTAATAATTGTAATCAGTTTTCTTTTTATAAGTTAATTCAAGTGAAGCCTATTTTTGATTAGGCATTTCCTTAAGCTTCTCCTCTCTTTTTTTTCTTTTCTTTTTTTGAAGAGAGGATTACTGTATCTGGATAGCCTGTTAATGGTTTTAAACTTCACTATCCTTAGCTTATATTTTCAAACTTATACATTTTCACTTAATTATTATAACATAAATAGATTTCAAAAAGAATTTCAATCTATTCTTTTTTGAGTTATAATTTTTTTGATTCCTTAATACTTCTAAATTCAATTATCTCTACTATGAATAGTAAAATTTCTTAATCTTATTCTTCTTTAAGTTGAATAATTTTATTCTTAAAATTAATCAAAGTTATTAAAATTTTTGGTTAAGTGCACTAAATTATTTATAATTTCAAAAATTTAAGTGATCTTAAATAGATTATTCATTCCTCATGTTATGTTAAAAATTTTTATTAAGAAAATATTAGTTCTTTAAGGAAAAATAAAATTTAATTTTGAATGAATTTTCCCTTTCCCCCAAACTTAAGTTTTGGTCTATCATAAATTTTTTTTTCTTAAGTATGAGAGAAAGAAAAACATAATTTAAAAAGGAATTTTTATAAGTATGTAATAAAAAACATTCTAGAAAGAAAAATTTACTTCTACACATGCTTTTATGATTAATACTGAAATAATGAAGCAGGTATAAAAGTAAGCAGGCTCATTAGTAAATAAATTAAATGACTATACTACTTATAATAACAAAAATAGAGCAACAATACTAACTACTAAACAGTAGGCTGAAACAGAAATAAACATAAATTTATCCAAATTTCAATCTTAAACACAATATATTAAAAATACTCTAACAACAGTCTTAACACCCAACAATCCACACAAAGTAAATAAACAAATCTAAACTAGCAAACAACAATCAATACTAGCAAACAAGCTAAAGTAACAACAGACTTAGCACAATTCAGAGGTAAATCAGGCCACTAATTACTGTCTGTAGCCTCAGCATCGTCATCATCACCAAAAGAAAACTCACCATCCTTAGGATCAACATATGGTGAGAAACTAGGAAAGGTAGGAAACTGAACATCATGCTCTCCCTTCGAGAATCTAACGAGAGCTTCATCATACTCAGCATCGTAACTACTCTTCCTCTTGGTATACTCAGATAAATGATCAATTTTCTTATCAATAGAATCAACTCTGCAGTGAGTTTGAAACAACTCATGCTGCTGCTCTAGAAACTGATCATGCATCGATTCCCAAAAACTAGATTGTGGCTCAGCAGTGGAAGTAGAAGGTCTGAATGTAGAAGGTCTACCTGAAGTGTGTGCAGAAGTAGAAGGAGAGATCGATCTCTTCCCTCGAAGACGATCATAGATACTAACACTCCCCTGCCCAATTGGCTTGGTAGACTTCAACTTCTCTTCAGAAATATCAGCAGTGACTCCATTACTAACACATAAAGAATAGATCAAAGATGGGAATCCTAGTCCCACAGAAGTGCTGGATCTAGCAGTAGACTCCACAGAATCATAAATGATACTGCCGACATCTATCGGCTTCTTCTCCTGAATGCAGTAGTTTAAGATAGCTCGATCTTTGGTAACTTCACTCTGGTGGGTTGAAGGTAGAAGTTTAGCAGAAATAAAATAATGCCAAGCCTTTGAAACACCATTTAATTTGGAAGATTTGAAATTTACCCATTTTTCATTTCAGATCTTCCAGGCTCCAGTGTCGTCAGTCAAATAAGCAATAATTATCTCAAGATCTCCCTCAGATGGAGATAATCCAGAACAGTCGCACTCGATGGTAGGTGGCATTCCATAAAACACATTGATCCTCTCTGGAGAAAATCCTACTCCAATACCTCTGACGAAGACTTCGTAGTCTTCTGCATCTAGAAAGCTAGCATAAAATTTGTGAACGACTAGAATAACAGCAATAGCAGTGAAATAGCAGAATCGTTGCCAGTTGAGCGCAACGATTGTGTTCTCGATCATTTCACCCAGTTTGTAAAAGCTTCGCTTCGAGATAAACTTTCTCGATGTCGCAAATTCGTGATATCGTAAAATGCGCTACCTCAGTCACGAACTTGCTATTATCAAAATTTTCTCGTCCCTTCCCTCGCTTAGATTTCGGTGCCATCTAAACATGAAAGAAACAAGAACAAATTTAGAAATCAAATATTTAAACTCTTTTTAAGTTTAAGAAACTTAAAATAAGTTTAAAAATCCAAATAGAATACCTAAAAATCAAAATTTTTCTCAAAATTTTGGTTTTTAGCAAAACATAGGAAAAACTATGGTGAAAATCGAAAATAAATGGATTAGAGTGTAGATCTGACCTCGAGACGAAAAAATCAAGTGATTTCAAGCCTAAATACTTGATGTTTTGACCTAAAAATGGATCTAAGAGGTGTATTTTCGTGAAAATGGGGAAGAAGATGAAGCTTAGGCGTCATCCATGGCTAATGGGGTTTATATGGTGTTTTTCAGGTAAGCAGGCCAAACTGGCGCTTAGGCGCTGAATTCTGGCGCCTAGGCGCCAGACTCGCCTTTCACAAAAATCACTCTAAAAATTTTATTTTCCACCAAAATTCATAAATTTAAAACTTCCATCTACTCATATTTGAGTAGGGCTTCAGTTTCTAACTTCCAAAATATTTTCCAAAAATTTTAAAAATTTTAAAAATTAAATATTAAATCCACCAATCAAACACAAGGTTTAAATCAAACTTCTCTAATTTCCATTTATAATCTTCAATATTGGCTAAATACACTTCATATAAGTATAATATAATGATTCAAGTCCTAACACACAATCAAACAACACAATTTGAAAACAAATACAACAAACATTGAACATGAAAGCAAATACACAAACAAACACAATCGATTCACTAAATCGATACAACGACTCACTAGATAAATCACTATCTAATTTTCATCATCTTGGCAAGGAAAACTATTCAGTCCACTTGGGAAGAACACTAATGCTCTTGGAAAATCCGTAGCCGTTTTCTCGTTGATCCAATTGTTCTTCGCATACATCTCCACTTGAGCATCTTGATAAGCTGCTAGATGATTAAATTGGAGTTTTGCTTGTCATTCCAGATGTTCAATCTGATGATACATCTCATGGAGGCGATCTCCAATACTTTTGAAATCCGCTTCAAATTTATCAAGATGATTAGAAATTTTCTTCAAACTTACAACGATGAAACCATTGAAGTAGGGTTGTGGATCTTTTGGACCTTTGTCTCTAGCCTCTTCTCCAAGATTTCTCCTCTCCATTTCTTCAAAAATCCTCTCTAATCTCTCAAGAATGGAGTGTATGGGTTAAAATATTGATTTCTTAGGGATTGGGGACGAAGATGGGTTAATTTAAAGGTGAAAATCGTGTGAAAAACTGAAAGTTTTTTATTTTTACACGACCCAGTAACAGTGGCGCCTAGGCATCGGACCCATCGATACACAGCTTATTCTGGCTCTTAGGCACCGAATTCTGGCACCTAGGCGCCGGAACCATGTTCGACTCCGTTTCTCCTAACGTCAAATTTCAAGGTTTCGTTCTCCAAAAATAGGTAAATTATAATGGTAAGATCAGAACAATCTCAATAACACAATTATACATAATTTCAATGAAGGTTAACTTGATCTCCTTTTTACTCACATATGAAATGGAGTGATCCAAAGTCAAAACTTTATATACTTCAAGATAATTTTTAATTTTCTGAAGTTATATAAAATTAATCAAGACGAAGGCATAACCATACATCAAAAATGTAAAAACACACTAAAAATTAAAATCAATGGGTTGCCTCCCATTAAGCGCTTGGTTTAACGTCGTCAGCCCGACCTAAGTAATTCTTTAATCAGGTTGACTTAATTCATAGGCCTCTTTATAAATCTTTTTAATGTCTCCCAAATAAGGCTTTAATCTTAATCCATTAACTTTAAAAATTGTTCCTGTTTTAGGGTCTTTAATATTCACAGCTCCATATTGGTATATTTTTTCAATTATATATGGTCCTATCCATTTTGATCTCAATTTTCTAGGAAAAAGTCTTAAACAAGTATTAAATAGTAATACTTCTTATCCAGGCTCAAATATTTTTTCTGAAATCTTTTTGTCATGTAATAACTTCATTTTCTCTTTATAAATTTTTGCATTATCATATGATTCATTTCTTATTTCATCCATCTCATTTAATTGCAATAATTATTTTTCTCCTGCAGTATTCAAATCAAAATTAAACTTCTTTATTGCCCAATAAGCTTTATGTTCAAGTTCAATAGGTAAGTGACAGTGTTTTCCAAAAACTAAACGGTAAGGTGACATTCTGATTGGTGTCTTATAAGCTGTTCTATAATCCCATAATGCAGAATCAAGTCTATCAACCCAATCAGTTCTTTTAGGATTAATAGTCTTCTCTAAAATTCTTTTAATTTCTCTATTTGATACTTCAGCCATTCCACTTGTTTGTGTGTGATATGCAGTTGCAATTTTGTGTTTGATTCCAAATTTTTGCAGTAATGATTGAATTCTTATATTTCTAAAATGATTTCCACCATCTGTGATAATTACCTTAGGCATTCCAAATCTTGAAAAAATCATCTTCTTCAAAAATTTAGATACACTTTTGGAGTCACAGTTAGGCAAAGCTATAGCTTCAATCCACTTTGAAACATAATCAACTGCTAATTAAATATAAATTTTTCCAGATGATGGTACAAATGGTCCCATAAAGTCTAAATCCCATATATCAAAAATTTCAACTTCCAATATATAGTTTAAAGGCATTTCATCTTTCTTGGATATATTTCCCATTCTTTGACATCAATCACATGTTTTAACATAATGTCTCACATTTCTGAATAAAGTAGGCTAATAAAATCCTGAATTTAAAATTTTAAATGCAGTTTTATTTATTCCAAAGTGTCCTCCAAAATCAGAATCATGACATTTTTGAATAATAGCAAAAGTTTCTTCATAAGGTACGCATCTTCAAATTATTGAATCTTTTCCTAATTTAAATAAATGAGGATCTTCTCAAATATAATATTTAACATCATTTTAAATTTCTTAATAAATTTTTCATCCAATCCATAAGGTAGAATATTGCTAACTAGATAGTTAACTATATCCGCATACCAAGGTGTTTGGTATCCTTGAATAACATATAAATGTTCATCAGGAAATTTCTCATTTATATTTTCTTCAGTAATAACATCATTGTTAATCCTAGATAAATGATCAGCAATTTGGTTGTCCTTCCCTTTTCTATCCACTATTTGAAAATCAAATTCTTGTAGAAGTAAAACCCATCTTATTAGTCTAGGTTTAGCATCCTTTTTCGACATTAGATATTTAATAGCGTAATGATCAGTATGAACTATGCATTTAGTACCAAGAAGATAAGGTCGAAATTTATCAAAGGCATATACTATAACTAGAAGCTCTTTCTCAGTAGTAGTGTAATTTCTTTGAGTTTCAAAAAGAGTTTTACTGGCATAATATATATCTTTGAAAATTTTCTCACATTTTGTCCCAATACAGCTCCAATGGCAAAATCACTTGCATCGCACATTAAGTCGAAAGATTTATTCCAATTAGGTGCAACAATGATAGGTGCAGTTATTAATTTTTCTTTTAAAATATTAAAAGCATTAACACAGTCTTTGTTAAATTCAAATTTAGCATCTTTTTCCAATAAATGACAAAGAGGTTTAGCAATTTTAGAAAAATCCTTTATATATCTTCTACAAAATCCAGCATGACCTAGAAAACTTCTCACATCAGTAACAGTAGTAGGTGGTTGTAATTCAGCAATAATTTTCACTTTTGCTTGATCTAATTCCATCCCTTTTTGTGAAATTTTGTGACCAAGTATAGTGCCTTCTGTGACCATGAATTGACATTTTTCCCAATTAAGAACTAAATTTGTTTCTTCACATCTTTTCAGAATTTTTGAAATATTTTCCGAACAATATTCAAAAGAAGTTCCAAAAACTGAAAAAATCGTCCATGAATATTTCATTTCCTTTATCAATCAAATCACAAAATATTGACATCATACATCTTTAAAAAGTTACAGGTGCATTACATAAACCAAAAGGCATTCTTCTAAAGGTAAATGTTCCATAAGGACTTGTAAATATTGTTTTCTCTTGGTCCTCAGAAGCCACAGGTAATTGATGATAACCAGAATATACATCCAGAAAACATAAATATGAGTGTCCAGCTAATTTATCAAGCATTTGATCCAAGAAAGGTAAAGGAAAATGATCATTTCTAGTGGTATCATTTAATTTCCTATAATTAATGCAAATTCACCATCCAGTAACTTGTCTTGTAGGAATTAGTTCATTTTTATCATTGATAATGACAGTTACTCTTCCTTTCTTCGGAACACAATGAATAGGACTTACCCAGCATCTAACCATTTAATAATTTCTTTTTTAACAATCTCTTTCATGATAGGATTTAATCTTCTTTGCGGTTCAATAATAGATTTAAAATTTTCTTCTATTAAAATTCTATGTATACAAATGGATGGGCTTATTCCTTTTATGTCAGCAATTGTCCAACCAAATGCTTTCTTATAATTCTTTAACACTCCTATCAATTTTTCTTCTTGATCTTTACTTAGCTCAGAAGAAATAATAACAAGTAAAGTTAATGAATTTCCCAGAAATGAATACTTTAAATGTGAAGGTAACATTTTTAATTCCAATTCAGGTGCTTTTTTAATTGAGGTTAAAAGTATATCATTTTGAGTTATGTCCAAGGTTTCCCAATTATCTTTAATATAATGAGTTTCTTCTTCTTTTAGTTATTCATCTTCATCTATGAATAATTCAAATTTTTCTTCAGAAATGACTTTACATTTTTCTTGATAATGTTTCTCAATTAAATAATCAATTATATCCATTCGATAACATTTTTCTTTGTCAGGGTTCTTCATTGATTTAAGAACATTAAATTTAATCTCTTGATCATTAACTCTCATGGTTAATTCTCCTTTTTGCACATCAATCATAGCTCATCCGGTTGCTAGAAAAGGTCTTCCTAAAATAATAGGTATTTCTTTATCTTCTTCCATATCAAGTACAATGAAATCTACAGGGAAGATAAATTTATCTACTTTAACAAGAACATCCTCTATAACTCCTTTAGGGTAAGTGATAGATCTATTAGCTAACTTAAGGGTTACAGTGGTGGGAGTAATCTCTCCTAAATTCAACCTTTGAAAAATAGAAAATGGCATGAGATTAATACTTGCTCCTAAATCGCATAAAGCTTTTGCACAAAACTTTTCTCCAATAGACAAGGTATAGTAAAACTTCTAGGATCTTTAAGTTTTTGAGGTAATTTCTTTTGAATTATTACACTACATTCTTCACTTAATGCAACAGTTTCAAAAGCTTCAAATCTTCATTTCTTACTTAAAATATCTTTCATAAATTTTGCATAAGTTGGTATCTGTTCCAAAACTTCAGCAAAAGGTATGTTGATAGTAAGTTTCTTAAAAATTTCAAAGAATATAGAAAATTGATGATCAAGCTTCTGCTGTTTAAGTCTTTGAGGAAAAGGCGGTGGTGGTTTTTCAACTTCCATATTAATAGAAATATCAGTTTGATCTTTATTAGGAGAAGGAGTTTCTTTAGATTTTTCAATCTCTTCAACCTCAATCTCCTTTTCAATTTCATTCTGCATTCTTTCTTTTAATTCCTTTCCACTTCTAAGTTGTACAGCTTTAACATGTTCATGTTCTTTTCCAATTTCTTTTGGATTGATTTCAACATTACTATGAAGTGTTCCTGGGGGTCTATAATTAATTAAATTAGCGATTTGTCCCATTTGATTCTTAATATTACGAATAGCAGTGTTTTGATTTTGTAATTGATTACTTAGTTGTAAAATTAATTCTTCTATAGATAACTTTTCTGTTGATTGTTAAATCCAGGTGATTTATAGTTTGAATTAACTTGATTATTCCAATTTCCAGTGGGATGAGTTTGATTATTACCCCATTGTTGTGAATTATACCAGTTAAAATTAGGATGACTTTTCCATCCAGGATTATAATAGTTTGAATAAGGATTATTTTTACTAGCAATATCTTGTAAAGTTTCAATAGTTTGAGAATCTTCAATGTTAGCGGAGTTATTATGTGATATATTAAGAGCAAAACTATATAATTTCTTAGACATTGCTGCTACTTGTGAAGCTAAAATAGAAAATGGTTCATTATCATGAATACTTGTCATTCTTTTAGGATTAACCCTTTCAGAAGGCCATTGAAAATCATTGTTAGCCATTTCTTCAATTAAAGTGTAAGCTTCTTCAAATGATTTAGACATTAAAGAACCTCCAGCAGCAGCATCAATAATTGATTTTAAAGATCCAATTAATCCATTATAAAATATTTGAATAATTAACTAATCAGGTAAAGCTTGATGAGGACATTTTCTTAATAGTTCTTTAAATCTTTCCTAGGTTTCATAGATTGTCTCCCCATCAAATTGACTAAATGAAATAATATCATTTCTTAATTTAGCAATTTTAGAAGAAGGAAAATATTTAGCAAGGAATTGTTATGCCATTTCATCCCATGTTTTAATAGAACCAGTTGTTAATGAGTTCAGCCGCATATTTACTTTATCTCTTAAAGAAAAAGGAAAGAATCTAAGCTTAATAGCATCATCAGAAACATTGTTATATTTAAAGGTAACACAAAGTTCTAAAAAACTAGCAAGGTGTAAATTTGGATCCTCATTTGGTGTTCCACAAAATTGATTGTTTTGAACCATTTGAATAATAGATGGTTTAAGCTTAAAAGAATTAGCATCTACAGTAGGTATTTGAATACTACTATGAAGTTCATCAACTGTAGGGTTAGCATAATCCCTTAATGGTTTATAAACATTTTGTTCATTAATTTCAATTGGATTTTGTAAATTATTATGTAAATTAGTCATTTCTTGAAATTTTTGAATTTATTTTCCTTTTTTAATTATTCTAACAGTTCTTTCTAATTCAAAATCTAAAGGTAATAATTATTCAGATTCAGAACTAAGAATAAAAGGTCAATTAGCAAGAATTAAAATAAATATTATATATTATATATATGTTTTTGTTTTTTTTATAATAAAGAAAAAATGAATAAAATAAAAATACTTAAAATCTAAAAGTTTGCCTCTGCTTTCCCCGGTAACGGCGCCAAAAACTTGACCCGATATAAATATATGCGTACTAAAATCTTCTTCCCTGACAACGATGCCAAAAACTTGACCCGAAGTCCTCTGAAGATCAACGTACTAATTAATGCTTTCAAAAATATATGTTATAAATAATAATAATGACTAGTGTATATAAATATAATTTTATGGAAAATATTTTACACACTAAGGGTTCTACGCAAGTATACGTATCGTTTCAAGTAATATAGGGCTTTAAAACAAAGACCCCAGTATCGATCCCACGAGGAGAGAGATATAGATTTTTAAATATTTTTATTTTAAAGTATTTATTTTATAATCTTTAATTTACTATATGCAATAATAAAGCAGGAATAAAATAATTGATGTAAATAGAAATAAGAAAGTAACTTTCTACCTTTCAATTAATCCAAAATTTTCTAATATAATGATAATATTCATGGAGAATTAAATTTATGGTATTGTGCCAAATAGAAGCATTCATATTCTTTACCCTTTGGTCCAGGTGCAAAGAACATTGGCTAGCCTATAGATCAGGTCCGGATGTATTGTTAGTAGAATGGGTTAATCTAGGCTCACACTACTAGATGTCCAAGGGTGGCTATGGTCGGCCCTACTAGTGACCCTTTCCTTTTCTATAAACCAAATCACAAGAATTTAGTCTGTCACTCTAAAAACTTATCAATTTTACGCCCATTATATAATATATTCCTATTTATTTTCACTTCACCTTGAATAACCCGCACAAGGCCTTCGACTACCCAAGGATTCATGTGATATCTACAAGTTAAGAATTCATCTCCTTCTAGGTCTCAAAACTCTTCAACAGGTTTTAACAATTTAAATGGCCAATTTAAATAGTAAATTAAGAACCAGTATTAATATCATCACAATGTTTTGAAAATATATGATTTTTAATTCTCTGACGAATTTTGTATTATCTTATTTATCTTTTCATAATTGAAAGGAGAAAGTAAAGCAACTACTCAGAACACATTGAAATTAAATAACAAAACATAATAAATAAACTTTGAATCCAAATAAAAATACTTATCTTAGATGTTTCTCCTACTGAACTTCTAATTTCTACTGACTCCACAGCGTAATGAACTACAGATGCACCAACTCTTTCAAACTCAGAATACAAACTCTAAAATAAACTCACTAATTTATGAAAGAAAGTAAAAAGGTGGCCCTAATATGATCTCTCTAATTCTCTCTCTAGATAGGACTCTAGATAGGGAGGGGTAGATGGGGCCTTTTTTATGAAGGAATACCCTCCTATTTATAGGCTTCAAGGGTTGTCTCAAGGTACCTCTTCAAAATGTGTCCACATTCAATGAATCTTCTAGAAGGTGTGTCTGGCGCCTAGGCGCCGGAATCTGGCGCCTAGGCCCCGGACACCGCGTCCAGTTCTTCGCACCTCTTCACTTTGGATCGCACCCCTTCGGGATTAAAACCTTTTTGAAGCGTCCAAATACATTGTATCACATGTCCTATAAACCATGAACAACTTCCAGTCTTCTAGAAGGTCCAATAACTGCTCACACTGTCAAAATAACCAACCAAAAGTTGTCAAAAACTTAACAGTTTTCTATATCGAGCTGGCGCTTAGGCGCCGAACTCTGGCGTCAGGCCAATAATTTTGAAAATTTTAAATTTTGGCTACATTTTTGCTCCTTTTTGCTCATTTTTGCTCCTTTTTCATATTTTTTTCCTTCTTGAACATTTTTGCATCACCTACATCTAAAAATATGAAAATACCTTTCATTAAAGCATAATATCCTTAAAATTTAATAAAAATCAAGGCATAAAAATAGGTATTTTTTTCTTGGATCAAATTGCTAAGTGTTTAATGTTGTTTTTCTTCATCACCATCTCTCACCAATGTGGCATTTGATGTTGTGTTTCTTCATGTAAGAGAAGCTCTCCTATTGGTAGAAGAGATGGCATTATTCTGGCAAAGCTCCGCCGAGGTCTGCTCCACTCTTTCTCCAAAGAACGAAGAAGATCTCCTTTTAAAAGAAAGTTCATTGATATTCCTGTGAATTTTTGAGCTCATGAAAAGTTCCAACGAAGCTTCGGTGATCCTTCCCCAAGCTATGATGAAGCTCTCATTTAGTGTAGGAGAGTGGGCACTTTTCTTCCTTTCTAGCCAAGCACTTTCTCCTCAAAAAGTTCTCCTCAAAAACTCAAATGAAGTGGTGTGGGAAGATGAAGGAGGAGGAGAAGAAGAGTTATTGGTAGAAAAAAAATGAAGAAGAAAAGGAGGAAGCGAAGAAGAGTGATGTAGGAAGGAAGCCCTCACTCTCATCTTTTACCCAAGCTCTTCACCTTAAGGTCTTCAAGAAGAAATTGTAGCTCCAAGGAAGAAGAAGTCCCAAGGAATAAGAAGAGTTTAACTCTTGGAGGAGGCAAAATGTGCTAATGTATGGAGGAGATGGGGACCAAATGAGCCTTAGCCAAGGATATATTCAGCCCACTCAATTTCCTCCCAAGTTTGTCAAAAATGACCTTTCCACCCTAACTTGAAAGCATCTAAAATAGGACTAAAAGTGTTTTTATAATTGTCTTATCTCCCTTCTAAGTAAATCCTTCTAAAAATAAGAAATCCCTGCAATTTCGGATGCCTAAGGAAGAGTTCTAGGCTTGAAATGATGGAAATTGTGTGAGGAAATCAGGTCCATACTTTGGTGTGTCACCTAGCTGTTATGATTCTAGCACCTTGGCACTGGGTCTAGCACCCCGATGCTACCTCCTTGGAGCCTACTATTTGCCCTCTCAGATTTCCTAATCATTTTGGGCTGTTCTGGGGCTAGAATCATAACAGCTAACATTAGTGATGGGGCTGAAACTAACATTAGTGATGGGGTTGGTACTGATTTTCAGTGGCTCATTTTCGAACACCTAAGTGTTAGGACCTAGCACTGGGGCATTAAGGTCCAGCTCTTAGGCACCAAGGTCCAGCGTAGGGATGCTAGGCTGGCCCGATAAGCCCCGATTTGCACAAAAAATGTTTATGGGGGTTTTTTTTATCTGGAAGCTATGGGAGACCACATATAAGTAAATTTTGATCCCCTACTTTTAAAAGTGGATATTTTTCTCATCCATTGATTGGAGAATCTGTCACCAACGAACGCTCTGAGCTATGGCCTAGGTAAGATGACCCAAACACTAATTTTCCCTTAGCATGTGTAGGAGGGCTTCGTGACTTTTCTTGACTGGGGGAGGCTACGATATAATGGGACATCTAAACACTATGATGGACATCAAAGATGTCCAATGAGTAGGCATGCTCAATGGTGGATTCTCCTGAGTAAAGATGAATCGTCATAAAACTTGGTTTCGTATATACTAGAGGACCTAGATGGGTCTCTTGAGCTGTAAGATGCTATGAAAAAAGTAGTGGATCATCCCGAGCAAGTCAAATAGACTCCTTTTGAATGTGAAATTAAAAAATGATGCTAATAGTGGTTAAGGGTGCCATGTGGAGAAATTTTGGATTTTGGCATTATTTTATTTTTCCTTTAGTGCTTGGATTTAGATGGACAAGGGATGATAATTCATTTTATTTTGTTTTATCTCTTGATGGGTTAATGGGTCATTTTTGGTTAATGGGGTTTTTTGGTTTAGCTTAGGTGGATTTAGGCTTTAGGTTTAGCTTGAATTTGGTGTTTGGGCTTGAGTTTAGGCATATTAAGATTTTGTTTTGATAATTCTAATTTATTAACTTATGTTAATTACAAAATTTGTGGTTTAATTGATTTTCTTATGTTAACTAACTAATTATTAATTTAATTTATTTATATAAATTTATTTTAATTTTAGAGTATTTGATTGCATAAGTTTTCTTTTACCAAATTCAGTTTTAGTTTGATTCAATTTTAGATATATTTTGATAGGTTTGAATTTTGTGATTTTGACTCTTTTTGATGACCATTAGATTATTTGGGATTTAGTTTGAAAAATTAATGAGTGTTGATTTCTGATTTTGAGATGAATTTATTTATCTTTGATTTTTTTTTTTTTTGCTTATGGTGGATTTTACCATTTTTTGACCTTAGGTTTGATTATTTTGATTCACGTAAATTATGACTTATTTTGATGATTTTAGTTGAATTAATTTGAGGTTGATGTTAGTACTTAAGATTGATTAATTTATTTTGTTGAGGTTAATTTTGATAGGTTGATTTTAATAGATCTTAATAGGATGAATTCAATGAGTTGATTTTTGTTATACTTAAGTTTAATAGATTTATCCTTTATTGAATTAATTTCAAAGTTGTTTAGGTAAATTTTAATATATTTAATTTAAATTAGTTTAAATGAGTTTAGTTTTTTTTAATTGATTTTAATAGATCTAAATATTATTGGTATTGATCTTAATGGATTTTAAAAATTTTTAATTTTGATTTTTTGTAATTTTAATTTTAATCTGCATTTTGAGTTTTAATAAATGGTCTTTTCATTTCATCTTTCCTTTTAAGGGATAAGCCCCATCTTGATCCAAGGTGAGCCTCATACCCAATGTGTTCTTTTATGAACCCAAAAAAAGGTTATCAAGGCATTGGAAAGAGGAAAGGCAAAAATGCCTAGGAGACCTAAGTCTGAGCTAAAGGGTCACCTAGGGCATTTCCAACCGTGTGGTTACTCAACTTAGGTCTCAAAGTCTTAGCTTTGCCCTACTCAACCAAATGTTAAGAATTTTAAATTGCGTATATGAAACCCTTAGGAGTGAAGAATTGTTTGAAATTCTATTTGGTTTTGGATCCACCACTAGTCTTCTAGGAAAGCCACTAAGTAAATCCTAAGGCTAGACCATAAGCTCTAGAGATAAGATGGGTAGGAAGGAGCACATTGAAATAATGAGGTCAACAAAATTTTGGATTGAACTCTATGCTCACCACACCTTTCTGAATGTTTAATCTTTTTAACATGAAGGATCTTGTATTGTCCGTAAGCTTATATAACCAAGTAGAGATTATGTGTTTCGGAGGAAGGTGGGGACAAAGGTGGTAAATGTGTCGCTTGAGCTCAAGTTCTTGATTCTTTCCTCTCAATCTCCATCGAAGGAGAGAATTCAAAGGATTTATTGGTTTGAGGGAGAGAGAGAGAATCAAAATCACTAGATCAATCCCTCCATCCATACATAAGGGGAAATAAAAAAAAAGTATAAAATTTTATTTTGTACACTATTGTGCCTTGTCCACTATGTCTCGATCAAAAGATATCAATGTGAATGTTAGGTGGCGCTTTAGGTAAAAGATAGACGTATGACATTGTATTTAATGAAGATCTTCTTCTGCAATTGGTTCATCCTAGATTGATCACTTCAGCATTTGGGCTCAGTTCAACTACTTCTGTTGGTGGGCTCAGTTCGGGCACAACTCAATCACTTTGGCAAGTGGGCTCAGCTTAAAAATGATATGATTTTTAGACATGGGCATTTTAAGCCCATAAGGCCTATTGATCTGTATGTCATACCCATAAACAAAAAAAATCCTTATTTAAGAGTATGACTGTATTTGAGTATATAAAAAATTTGGATTATTATTTTAATCTCATTTAATTATAATGAAGAAAATTAGGGGAAAATGAAGGATGATGTCAAAAATCTAGAGATGAACATTAATCAATAGACGTTAATATTGCTAACAGATGATGATAGATAGGAGAAAGTTAATATGCGATAATAGTTAAACGATGGTGGTTAGACGTTGATAATTAGATGATGATGTCTTATAATGATGATTAAACAGTAAAAGTTTGACGGTGACTATTATTGAATGTGTTTGTCACCACTAATTTTTAAGAAGAGCTCTAATTTTAAAAGTTCTTAAGCATTTTTTTTTAATTTGAGATTCTTTTCTTCATAATAATATAAGTTTATATATAATTCATGGAATGATATTTTAATTCTTTTATTCAAAATTCTCAAATATTTCACTCTTAAATATGGACACTTCTATGGATAAACAAATATTTTATGGATATTAAACTTGAAGCATATGTTTCTATAATTTGTTTTTTAACTATATAAATTTAAAGAATATTTAAAAACTATCACTTCAGAAGTCAAGATATTTTTTGTTATACTTCAAATACTTAAATAGACATATCAAAATTTTCATTTAATTTTAAATTTACTAAAACTGAGATGCAATATTTCTAATTTAATCCTTAAATTCAAAAGTTGTATCTGGTCAACTAAAGTTGTAAGTCAAAAAAAAAGTTATAAAAATGTATAGAAATTTTAACTGCATCACCAAATTGCTGTTTGCTGTCATACAGGAAGATCCGATCCCCATTCTCTCCTCGGCCATTGATTCACACACAAATTCGCCCCTCCCTCTCTCTCCCCCCCCTGCAGACTCTGCAGCGGCATCATCTCGAAACAAGCAACTCTCACTGTAGAAAGCCAGCCAAGCTCAAACAGTCGTTTTGGACCTTACTTCTCTTTTCTCACTTACCGCGTCTCATTTGCCGTCTTCCTCAACGTTTCTCCACTCACGGTCACTCCATTCTTACCGTCGCCAACCCACTTTGCAGACAGAGAGAGAGAGAGCGCGACGGAAGCAATGCCGCCGGCCCGTCACTTCCTCTTGCTCCTCCTCTTCTCCTTCACCCCTGCCCTCGCGCGCAGACTCCTCCACCATCCTTTCTTCCCACTTACCTCTTCTTGGCCTCCTGCACAACCCCCGTCCAATACCTTCCCCAAATATCCGTCCTCAACCAGTCAAAAACCCTTCTTTCCTTCCAACCCCACCCCTCCACCACCACCTCCACCCACCTCAGCTTCGTCATCCCTTCCTACGTTCCCGGCCAACATTTCTTCTCTCATCACCCCTTCTTCCCGTTCCCCTACAACCAAACTTCTCCAAGCCATCGCCTTTCCCATTCTTTCCCTCGCGCTTCTATCTCTCCTCCTACTTCTCTATCTCTTCTTCCGCCGAAGAAGCCGGCGAGACAACGCAAATGAAGACTCCGATAGCGACCGCCTGTTTCCACCCAACTCTGCTGCTTCCGACAGCCGCAAACCATCGGCAAACTCTGGACCGGTGAGCTCTGAGTTTCTTTACCTGGGCACTCTTGTGAACTCCCGTGGCCAGGAAGACAGTTCCAGCGCGCCTCCACCGTTGCCGCCGCCTGCGAGCTCTCCCGAGCTCCGACCTCTACCGCCACTTGCTCGCCATGTTCGGAAGGGGAATGGAGATGGGGGCTTCTCTTCAGAGGAGGAGTTTTACTCGCCAAGCGGTTCTCCTGGTGAGAAGCGAGGTGCTGATTTAAAGCATGGATCGAGCTCAAAATTGAATTTTTTTGTGGCTGCGCCTCCTCCTGAAAAACGCGGGTCGACCGTTTCGACGCTGAGCACGCCCTCCTATCCGTCGTCGAATGTTGCGTCTTCGCCTTCATCTTCACCACCTATTGGCTCTAGCCCAGGAAGATCAAGCTACAAGCCACCAACTGTTTCCATTTTCCGGCCGCCGCCGCCTCCTCCTCCGCCTCGTGCGCCTACCTCGCTTCGTCCGATGACTCCTTCGCCTCCAAAGAGGAGACCCCTTTCTTCATCTCCGCCATTTTCTCCATCGAATAAGGTACCAGATATGTTATCAAGTCAGAACCTTTGGTCGCCTAGGAGCATTGGGGAGTTTGCAAGAAACCCTTTTGTCGTTCTTCCGCCAGCACCGCCTCCTCCTCCATCAGCCCAGCAGACGTATGGCGTGGTGTTTTCCACTGATACACGTGGAGTTTGCGCTACGGAAAAGAGTGACGAAGCACCGAAGCCCAAGCTGAAGCCTTTGCATTGGGATAAGGTCAAGGCGAGCTCTGATAGAGCAATGGTTTGGGATCAGATGAAATCTAGCTCATTCCAGTAGGAATTCTCTTTCCATGTTTTTGCTGTTTTATGTTTTTAGTAGTTTTGATCCTTTGAAGGTCTGTTCTTGCTGTTGATTTGGAGAAATGGTGACTGGCAGGTTGAATGAGGAGATGATTGAGACCTTATTTGTTTATGATGCAAAAACCATGGCACCGGACGGTGGAAGGAGGATGATTTCTTCTGCTGCAGTGCAAGAGAATAGAGTGCTTGATCCGAAGAAGTCTCAGAACATTGCAATTCTGCTCAGAGCACTGAATGTAACCAAGGAGGAAGTTTGTGAGGCGCTTTTGGATGGTCAGACTTTTTTTATTTTCATTCTCTATTATGAAGTTGATGCTTATTTGTCCTTTTTTATTTACTTAAATAACCCTTAATTCATGCATATTTTCATATCTAACCCCTATAATTCAATTCTTACAGACCTTATATAACCACCCCTTTTTACGTGGGGGTTTAAAAATGTTTCACTAAATTCACAAAAATGCAACCGCCCCTTCATTTGTTATTAATGATTGACCAATGAAGAGTTCTTAAATTATTGTCTTAAATTCCTATATTCTTATTTGTTCCTTGAAGAGTTTAACTTTATTATTGTACTTGGATATTTTTTTCCTTGTTTTTGCTCTTCTTCTTGGTGGTAAAAAAAATCTAATCATAGTATGGATGATTGGCATCATTGATTTCTTGCATTTATAAATCATAAAAACATATATTTTTTTGTTGTTGATTACGTGAGCTTTCAAAGTACAGCTGTAGCGGTATTCTTTTTATTAATTACTTGTGCTGTCGGTACAACTGTGGAGTCTATCTTATGCAATGAATATACCCTTGAATGCTAAATAAATTATTTTTTTAGTACACTATCTTTTTAAGATTGAATCAAATTTTTTGTAGGATTGAATTCAAATTAAACATGATGAGTTGAGTTTGGCTTGATCCAATCTTTGAGCCAGTTTGGAGCTGGCCTTGAATTGGCTTTAGTCGGTTTGAGATCGGCTCAAATATATATATATTTTTAGAAGTAATGATACATATACGTGTATCGATGTAAATGAGTATTATGAATATACATATACGCAAATGAAATTTTCTTTTATCCTAAGTAATGAAACTGCTCAATTTATAGTTCAGCTGGTTTGAAATAAAATTGGTTCTATTCGCTCGTCCATTTAGAACTAGCTTAATTATTTTTAAGCTGATTTTAACCCAGAACTAGATTAGCTCAATTTCTTTTAATCTCTATGTTATAGGATGATATTTTTTAGATTATTGCGAGTATCTGCATTTAGCTTCTTGGTTTTCTTGCAACCTGTAAGAGATGGGGAGTAGTGCTTACCAAATATATATTTGGGTTAATTATGTAGTGGTTTTCATTTTCATTAACTGATTGCTAATTTCAATAATAGATGAGCTTTTATATATTCTTCTTTAATATTTGATGCTAGATGAGTTGGGAAGTAGTGTATCTCAAAATCTTATTTGGGCTTATTATCTAGTTTTGTTAGTTGAATTATTGGGTTGTTAATTTCTGTCAGCAATTTTAAATAATTAGCCAAAGCTTCAAAAATGCCTATTTATTCTTTGTGAAGCAGATTTTTATTGTTGTTTTTTATGTTCCTTTACTTTCTGAAAACAGGTAACAGTGATGCTCTTGGTAATGAGCTTCTGGAGACATTACTGAGAATGGCTCCAAGCAAAGATGAAGAGCTTAAACTGAGAGAATACAATGATAATTCCCTTTTAAGCTCGGACCAGCAGAAAAATTTCTCAAGGCGGTGCTCAACATTCCATTCGCCTTCAAAAGAGTTGAAGCGATGCTCTACATTGCGAATTTTGACTCTGAGGCTAATTACCTTAAAAAATCTTTTGAAACTCTTGAGGTAAGTTGTATATTCTATTTGAAGCTTTATATTGTGCATGTTGTAAGTTTTATGAAGTCAAATTTTACTGTTTAATTTTTTTTTTTAGATTAAGCTTCTTTGGATCATATAATCCTTGTTACTAGATATCATGGTGGTTGTTTGGAAGATTTGTTCTTCATTGTTCTCATTTTGGTTGTAGAAATTATCCTTCAAAGTTATTTTGGGCCAATGTTGATGCCTATATATCCTCTTCCTACCAATTTTGCCCGTAGAACATATATTTTTTTCGATGTTTTGTTATTTCTGTTGCTTTTTTGTGTTCAAGTTTTGAGCTTGTATGATACATTATGTAGTATAGCTTTAGCTCTTTTTCTAGTTCTTTTGAGGGTTATTTTGTTGCATTTAATTTAATAATGCATATCATTAATTACTAAAAACTATTTGGTTGGCTATAAAATGTAAATTCATAGAAGCTATTTTCCTATTTAGTTGGTTGTAAATGGAGTCATGAGTTTGCCTTGAAAATTGAATATTTTTAAAACAGATGGTCAAGGTTTTACTTGGTAGAGCGTGAATTGAATTCAATGAGCTATTCAACTAGCCAAGTGTCTTGCTCGGCTCGAACTTGAAATCAAAATGTATACATGTATAAATGCATTGACACATCTTTATTTTTTTTCTAAATTTTTATGAATTTATGAATGCATTAAAGAGTTTATGTTATATAAATTTATGTATGCTTGAATGTATTTAATTATGTTGGACTATGAATATGTCATAGAAATTTGAAAAACATTCGAGATTGAATTGTTTTTTTAGCCTGAATCAAAGTTTCCAAGCCATGTATGGCTCAAATCCAAATCAGATCAAGGGAAAAAACCAACCTTTAGCATGACTTGGCTCTGCTCGAGATCTACAACTATCCAATGGCTGCTTTCTATGTAGATTTTAATTATCATATCACATGCCTTTAGATTTATGTTAATGCATTTTTTATAGTTTGTTTGCACTCTTAACATATATAATTGTATAGTATCTAAAGTTTTATTTATTTCAAAACATTAAAAGAACAATTAATTTACTTTTTTCTGTATTCAATTTGCTTCTGCTTGAATCTATATTCTGTTAAAACTGTTCTCAGACAGCCTGCGAAGAGCTAAGGAGTAGCCGCCTTTTCCTAAAGCTTCTCGAGGCCGTTCTCAAGACCGGTAACCGTATGAACGTCGGAACGAATCGTGGCGACGCGCACGCCTTCAAACTCGATACACTCCTCAAACTAGTCGACGTGAAGGGTACTGACGGTAAGACTACTCTCCTTCATTTTGTTGTTCAAGAAATCATCAGGGCCGAGGGTTCCCGCCATTCCGCCGCCAAACTTCGCTCGAACACGGTTGGAGATGATCTCGAATGTAGACGACTTGGTCTCCAACTTGTCTCTGGACTCGGGAACGAACTCAGTAATGTGAAAAGTTCCGCTGGTATGGACTGCGATGTGCTTAGTAGCTCGGTGCAGAAGCTCGCCGGAGGCATTGGAAAAGTTCGAGAGGTGCTCAGACTAAATGAAGCTGTGAGACCAGCTGAAAATTATCAGAGGTTTCATGATTCAATGATGGGATTTCTGAAAAAGGCTGAAACTGAAATAGTTAAGCTTCAAGTTCAGGAGAGTGTTGCGCTTGCAGTGGTGAGGGAGATAACTGAATATTTCCATGGGAACTCTGCGAAAGAAGAAGCTCATCCTTTCAGAATCTTCATGATTGTGAGGGATTTCCTCAACATTCTTGATCAGGCATGTAAAGAGATTGGGAGGATTAATGAGAGAACGCTTATCAGTTCAGTTCGGCAGCCATCGGCTCAAGTAGGCCAAACGGCACCACCGGTGTTTCCTAAGTTTCAGGGGATGAGGTCTGGGAGTTCTGATGATGAGAACTCCTCTTAAGCTTCGGCTTAGTTCCTTAAAAGTTGGATGTTTGTTCCTACTTGATGTTGTGAAGTTTTGGTTGGCTACATAGGTTATAGGGTTTGTAGCCAAGAGCATGTAGAATATGAACTGTTTCTGTGCTGAATTATATTAACATGTATACATGATGGGAATTTATTGAGATGATTTTGTATTGCAGTTTAGGAGTGATTTGTTATTTAGTAAATTGGGTAAATATAATGTTTAACTCTGAAATATTATGGAAAAGATGCAAAGAACTATTGCAAGATAATTCATTAAAAAGATGGAAGATTCACTTACATAACCACTTAAATTCTAATGTAATCTAACACCTGAACTTTGATTTTTACATACATGTCATTTTATGCATCAAATGTTGTATTTTATTTTTTAAATAAATGCCCCTAAAAAATAAGCATTGGGTTTCAAACTTCAGCTTCGCTGAAGAGATTGCTGGATGTGGGTTTTGGTTTAGTTTAAGACTGATTTATACAATTGGTATCTTTAGTTTGGCTTAGTAAATGGGAAAATGAATTAAAAGCTGAAAATCTACAGGAATTGATGCTATTAATCAGTCGATTTTTGCCTACTTGGTAAGAATGTTTTGGTATTATTAGTAATATTTAAAAGTGCATGTGTATTACACCACTCTCCATATAAAATTGATAGCGTCCTCACTGTCGCAAAACAATGACGCGTGAATATGCACAAACTAGCCGCAAATCTGACCGGTCTTGATGGTCATTTGTTTGGTAGGAAGAATTTGAAGTTTATTATAATTTTTTTTGCATGAATTTCAAGAAATGAAGTGTTTAGTACGAAGAATTATAAATATAATATATTTTTTATATCTTATTTCATTTTGTTTGAATTTAGAATTCAACTGATTTGATTGAATTTGAAATTTGTACCGTCCATTAATGTAAATTATTATATGTCACTCCGTTGCTCTCATAGTCGTCGGTCGCCATTGCTAGCCTTCGCCATGCTTGTGTTGTTGTCGCCTACCACAGCTGTCACCACCTGCTCACCACAACTGTTGTACACGATTAGGGAAGAAATGGAACTGACAAGAAAAATGCTCATGATAATGAGTTAGACTTACTTGAGGCCTTTCCTCTCTTGGGAGGAAGCACGTTTCATTCACTTTCTACTACACCAAAAGATGTGCATAGAATAGCTTATTCATTTTTGCCTCCTTTTGAGTATGAATCTCTTAGTAAAGAAGAGAAGAGTTCTTATTCTACTCGTCTTCGTGGAGTATTTGAAGGAATGATAATGAGAGAAGAATGTACTATGACAGAGATCCTTAAATGTGGAGAAGGTTTAATATCTTAAATAAAAACATAAAGTTTTTGGAATATGATAGGTTTTCAAGGTTTAAATGTAAGAAGGGTTGTGAGTATAAAGGGAGCTCCTATGCACAAATTCACAGGAATAGACATTACTATAAATAATTTGAGCATAGACAATTGACAACATAATATTAACTTTGTCCCAAATTTTAAGACATGTATCTACAAAATTCTAATTATGTGTCCTATACAATATTTTTCACCTAGAGCACCTTCTTTTATCCTAAAATCCCTTTAGACAATTCAGGATATACACTATTTGTCACATAGAACACATCCTTTTATCACAAAATTCATTTAGAATACCTATAATATTTAAGATGGAAAAGCACCTCAACTGGTGATGAGATTACACTTTGACATATGTGTACCACCTTCTTGTACGGATTATATTAAATTAACAATCTCGTGTTCGCTCACTTCACCTATTCAAAGGTAGGTGTCACTACCTCACGAAATAGCGGAGCCTAAACCTAAGCCTGTCATAAAGGAAATGAAAGTAGAAACTAGAAATTTCAGTGACATTAGCACCCCTTTGGAGCATGAGAAAGCTATGGAAAAGACCTATTGTGTAGAAGAAATGGATATTGATGAGGGACCTAAATATGTTCTAATTGACCCTAATAATATTGGAAGACGGTTAGTGGATAAGGTTATGGATGAGCTAGAAGTAAGCATCTGACAGATCAAAGAAGAAAAATACTTGGAGATTCTTAAATAGAATAAGTTGACAGGATCTCCATCAAAAGAAAGTGTCACTATTATGGTTGTTAAAAATATAGCTTCACTGTGGGACGACAAAACATTGTTGATCTTCAAGATGTTTTGGTTAAGAAGGGTGTTGCACCGGATACAACCCAACATTATTTAAATCAGTTAAGGTAGAGGGATGGACATTTAGAAATATTAGAGAAAATAACAAAAGAAGTACTTACCTTTGTACCTGCAACTCAAAACAAAATTTCAATACCAATACATACACATCATTAAGATGTTATGATTGAGGAGGGTGCTCCACCTAGCACGGCCCAACGCTTATTTAATCCGTTAAGCCAAAGAGAAGAGTAAAAAGAAAGACTGGAGAAAAGAATGAAAGAATTATTGACTTCAACACCAAACTCCAACACCAAACTCAACACCAGACCCCAACAACGATAATTCTTCAGTCATAAAAAAATCCACTGAAGATGCATATAGAAGTAATGAATGTATGTAAAATGATGATGCCCCTATCTTCAATTTTCTGTTTATGCCTATCAAAATTGAGATATAATTTTCTGACACCAAAGAATCTCAAACAGAAACCCCAAAGAGCATGGAATATATAATATATACCACTAAAAATTACATAAAATATTTTTTTAGAAATTAACCTTGAAGTGGCAAGGTACTTCTTCCTCAAACAACAACAATGGAGAAGACTACACACGTCAATAACCTTAGTCAACCTATAACACCCTCATAAACTATCCCTATTTATAATAAGTTTAAGGAGGCAACACCTAAAGTTGATACTTGTTTTGAATCATTTAGTTGATGGTAGGCTTAAGTTCATATATGTTTGTTTCAACCCTAAGATAATAATTTTTTAATTTTTTCGAGTTCAGTCCACTACATATCTTAAAAGATTTATATCTAAATGATTAAATATGTCACTTGAAAAACAATATAAAAATATTATCCTGAAATTAATCTAATCATTCGGATGATAAAAATCTTTAGGAGTTATAGATTTTTATTAACCAACAATTTTTCATCAACCTGACAGATGTAATATAGGGTTTATTTTATGCTAGGGTCTAGTATCCCAATAAAATAAATTCTCATTAGCTAAATACATTTTGCAAGTTGTGAACACCGGAGAAAACTCTCAATTAAATTACTTTAACATTTTATTTATGATTTCAAATTTTGGATGTTAAGGTTAATATTTCAAGAGTTTCTAATGAGATAGACTCAAATTTGAAAGAATTATTTTCATTTTTAAACTCAGAAGGGTAGAGAATACACAGATGCTAAGAAATCCAATGAACCCTTCAACATATTATATAGTTTGGCTTCATGTCTTGAAATGGGGCATTCAATTTAAGTGGATTTGAAAATTTTGTCAGAATGTCGAGACTTACAGTCTAGCGATATCGAGTCAAGGAAGAGCCCAGGAAGTGGATTAATCTACCTAATAGAGGGGCATTCCTTTGGAGATTAAAACTAGATGGTTTTTGTGTTAAGTTTAAATAGTTGAATTTGGTATAACTATGATGAGGTTGGAAGGGACTTGATTTGTTTTGAGGATTTTGAAAATGATTGGTTTGATTCAGATCAAGATTGATGTTGATACCCTGACCCTTGAGAAATCTAAGTTCTACATAGAGACTAAATAAATGTAAACTAACCTAAACAATTGGATATGTCGTTGGCTAGAGGTACGATCATAAAAAATCGTGGGTTACTTCGTCATAAGGCATTTTATAGTTTGAGGGAGTTACAAACTTTGGGGTTTTTATATATCCGAGTCCTTAGAGACTAGCTAAGGCTATCTACTAATCTAAGCTAAACTAGACTAATTTAGGAGTGTATTTAGGATTGTATGGACCCTAGGTTTCTCATTTCTATATTGACTACCCAAGGCATTACAGTTGATTTATTCAGGTGAGGTTTAGAGTTTCTTTAAGTTGGTAGATTTTAGTTCATTTTCTTAGTTTGATCTTTTAGTTTCGATTTAGTTGGGTTTCTACCAGGTATTTTGAGTTTTTCTAAATCCATTGGTTTTCAAGATTTACATGAATGTAACTCGATTCCTGTACATTTAGACATATACTTAATATTTACACCTTCATTTTACATACATAACACAAAAAAAAAGTTTACCATTATATCAAAATATCATTCACTTATTTTACAAAAGTACGACAAATATTTTTTTTCATGCATTCATCACACTAAGGCGTTATGGACATAACTATGAAAGTAAACCGTCACCTACATGGATGCATGACAAATTTATATGCATAACATTCAATTCATATGTATTTACATATATAGCACTTGAACTTTAATATTTACATTCAAAACAACCAAGTTTTTTATATCAAATCAAAAATACCACAATTTTGTTTATTTTTAAATAAGGCCATACATTTTTACATGCATAGATAAAGTATTATGATGTTAAAACTTGAAATACATGTAAATGGATAAGAATTGGGAGGTATGTATGTAAATGTCGGAGTCATAGGTTTTAAACAGTGAATACATTAGAATGATATATGTGAAAATGAAGTTTAGGTGTTAAATTTGTAAAAAGATAAGAATTCAATGGTATGTTTGTAAACATTTGTTTATGTGTTAAGCATGTGAATACGAAGGAATTACATGGTGTGTAGGTTAATATGAAAGCTTAGGCGTTAACAGTAAACATATATAAATATAAATTGAATGGTATGTGGGGGTAAGGATGAAAAGCTTACGTGTTAGGTATATGTAAATAGATGAGAATGGCAGGGCGTCTGTGTAAATTTCTACGTGTAATATATATATATATATATATATATATATATATATATATATATATATATATATATATACACACACACATTGGAATTGCATGAAGTTTATGTGTTAGAAATGTAAATGCATAGGAATTAAGGGTCTGTTTGGTGCAATTACTAACTTATTGAATAATTTCGCTGATAAGCTGATTAAAAATAATTTGCTGATAAGTTACGTGCGGTGCTTATTACAAATTTTTATGTTTTTGAAAAAGCCAGACTCCAGCCAAAAAACTTAAAAAACTCTGTTTTCAGCATTTTAAAAATGTGTAAGCTGCCAAAACACAGTTTACCAAAATAGATTTGGTTTGTTTTCAAAACGCCACCGCACCAAATAAACTGCATACGTTTTAAAAACACCACCGCACTAAATAAACCGCCTCAAATGGGCCCTAAACGGCACTTAAATCCCTTCTGTTCCTCCTTTATATTATATTATATATATATATATATATATATATATATATATATATATATATATATATATATATATATATATATAAACATTGCATTAAATCCAAGAATAACGACAAATAGGTGCCGTGGAGGTTCGGAGCTATGAGTAGGGGCAGCGGAAAGAGGAGAAAGGTGGGATTTCAGCGTTTCTCTGCCGCATAAGAATTAAGTGGTTTCCACATAAATCATTCATTTATATTTTTGTTTAATTTAATATTGGTTAACAATTTAGTTTTAAATTTAATTCAATTTATACTTTTGATAGATTTAATTTTATTTTTTGTTTATCTTAATTCTATTAATATTTTAAATTTGAATTTGTTTTACTTTATATTTTAATTTTAATTTTAGTTTTATTTTAATTTTAATTTTAGTTTTATTTTAATTTTAATGTTTATATCAAGTTGTGATTTAATTATATATATTATATTAAAATTGAAGTATATTTAGTTTTATATTTAAATTCAATAAAAAATTGGCTTTTTTATATAATTAACCCTAGATTGGCTTTAATTGAGGTCACTGTAAGTTTAAATTTTGGATTCTAGCATTTTAATTAGATTTAACTTAAGTTAAGTAAATTAATTTTAGATTTTTAATCAATTAAATCTAAATGGTATTTATGTTAGAGATTATTTCTGGATTTAAATTTTAAATTTGGATTTTAATTGGTTTAAATTAAATTTATGATTTTATTGTAATTTATATGATTTTAACTTTTTTGTATTGATATTAATATGTTAGTGATTTTTTATTATTATTATTTTTATTCAGCAAATTATCATGATGGTCCCGTCGCCCTCTCAAATGTAGTCTGATTTGGATACGCGTATGCTCATTTGTATGGTTTCAAAGAACAGAACACACTCGCACAATCTGTTTAGCTAAAAGACGCTTCAACATACATGGAAGAAGATTTTTTCAATAAAATTTGATTTACACGGATCGACATTAAAATAGTGTCAAATTATCGTCAAACTCATCACATGCTTCTCCTAGCAAGACGATGAATAGTATGCAATTTACAAAAAAAAACTCTGAGCAGTAGGATGAGTCGGAGGGAGCATGATAAATTTGCATCTATTTTTATATTAAATTAAATTTTAGTCCAATTTTAATCTTTAATTTAGGTTTAATTGAATTGGATTAAGTTTAAATCAATTTTAATTTTAACTTAATTTGAGCGAAGCATAAACTCATCTCAGCCAACCAAAGTGCACCCAAATTGACCCAATGTGAACCTACCTAGATATGCTAAGAAGGGGCCTTAGGTCTTGATAAAATTAGATAGGAGGGAGGGAGGGAGGGAGGGAGGGAGCGAGGGAGGGGGGTGGGGGTTGGGGGAGAAAAGCGAGTTGGGTTATTAATACCCATGTAAATTTTTTTTTATGGATGGGTTGACATACTTCTTAGGTGGACTAGACATTATATTCTCTTCCTATAGTGTGTTTGTCATTTCCCATAGATTCTTATTGACCTTTTTAAGTTTTATGATTTTTGTAACATTTTTTTCTAATTCAAGTTTGTAAGGCATTAAATTCACGGTTTCAATTCTACACATAAAAACTTCGCACTAACAACTAAGCCACCCTAAATTTGAAAGAAAAGCAAATACACAAACACAGTCCACTTAAAGAAGTAAATGAATAATAAGTGCAGTAAGCAGAAACAAAAAATACATAAATAATGATTTTTTAATAACACCAAATATGATTCTAAACATTAAAAGTTCAACTATAATTCACTTAGAAATAGAAATTTAATGTTGTTCCTAGCAACATCGCCAAAAAATGCCTGAAATTGCCGTAAAATAGGCAGTCTTCACACAAATATATGTGTCACTCAAGAATTTCTGAATCTAAGTTTGTGTGTCAATCCCATGAAGAATGAGTGAACTTTAAGAACATAAAAAATTTATAGTATACTAGTTTTAAGTTTAGCATGAAATGTTCAAATTTTGGTGATTTTAAAGTCACTAGTCCTAATTTTATGAAAACAAATGCCTAATTAAACGATGAAGGATCGTATCAAGTGTAGGAGTCTCCCCTAAATTGGATCTTATAAACCTAGGTTTAAACAAGTGATAAAGTTATAGGTGACAATCTGAAACATATTTGTTTCCTAGTCCTTCTTGTGGTTATAAGAAGGTTTAAAAATTCATATTACAGTGTAGTTTTCCAAATGATTGTACAAACCAAGAAGCAATATCCCTATCTTCCTAAATCATTATGTGTTAACCTAGTTGTTCCACTTAATTTTCCAAGTTAAAGCATCTCCATTGTGCAAGATCAATTCAATCAAATAAAGAAAAACCTTAGATTCTAGTTTGCTCTTTCAAGAGAGAGTATGATTTTAAGTGTTACTCATGTTTTCAAACAACAAAAATAATGTTTTATTCACTAAAGTAAATTAAAATACACAAGTTTAAAAATGAAAAATACCTGATAGATTACACCCCTTTAAAATGCTACAATGGATTTGCATCCTTCTCACTAAATTGACTGAGTAACAAAATCAAACTATAAGAGAAACTCTCATAAATTGTCCAACTTAATTCCTCACACAGTCCCTCACAATCTCTCCTCAAAACCCATTTTATCTTTCACAAAAAAACTTTTGACTTCAAACACTAAAGGAGAGCCTTTCGAAATTCGAAGATGCTTCTATTATGAACACTGTGAGGCATGCAGATAGGAACCACTCTAACTCCCGATGTAGGTTGGATAACACTAGAAATTTTCATTGAAGAGTTGGACTTCTCATCATTCTGCCTTCTCGTATCTGGGTCAGGTGCCAATTTTCTCAAGGAGTGGTGCCATAATGTTACTTGCTTAGTTTGCTCCTGCATAGGTAGGCTCCTTTGTGCCATTATGAAGTTTCTAGATTCCATCAGTTTTGGAGAAGCATGACATTCCTAGGAGACAACTCGGCTCCACTATAAGGTACCAAGATGCCATTTGCTCGGTTTGGGAGACGAATGACACGTCTGGGAATGGCGCCCATGTGACATTATGTGGCATCAGACTTCTTGATGTGCTATTTTTAAGTGCTTAGGAGCTATGCACTAGAATTATGGTGCCTAATTGGTACTTTACTCCTATGCTCTTTAACATTTGTAACCTATAAATAAATACAAAAATCACATGAAAAAGCAAAAAATATGATACAAATAATGAAAATAAACGAAGGAATATATAAAAAAATATATCACATATTTCATGCACATTAGCGGTCCCAATATACAAGCAGACATAAAGAAAAATTTTAAGCTTGAAATAAAAAATATTGACACCAATCTTAATAATAATACATCCATATAAAAGTTGATAAAATCCTTTAAAAATTAGTTCAATCTAATAAGTCAAGATTTCTCACTTGTTATCTGACCATTATATCAAATTTTTAATCGTGGGGTCTGAGAATGTTGTATAGGTTGACTTAAACCCTCATGTTCTCCTAAATTTTAAAAATTAAGTGTGTGGGTAAATTATTTGTGTGAGACTAGAGTTGACAAGATTGATCCCCTGGTCTGATCCTCTTTCTTATGAGGAATGGAGTTGACGTGACTAATATTTTTAATGATATTTGAGCAATAACTTGACCTCGATAATAGCCGATCTGATAAAATATTTTAATCAAAATGGTCTATTTTCAAAATTAAGTCTGGAAGCCTATTTCTAAAACTCAAATGATATATTTAATATGAATATGATTCTTTTTGAGAGAGACAAAGTCGATACTGTTCAAATCATATGTTCAAAATTTTACGGTGATGGGCATATCTATCATAAATCTTAATCGAAAAGATTTATTTATAAATTCAAGATATAAATTATAAAATTTAAAATATTCAATGAAATAAAATCACTTAAAGCTTAAAAATACCCAATCACCCTCCTAATCATTTGTTGAAGGTGACAAATTTAAGATTAATACAAGCTTACAAAGAATCAATGTCATCTTAATTATATTATTAAATTCAAACTCAAATAATTATGTGTGAGTAAGGACATGACCTGGGTCTTCTACACTTTTGGTTTGACCAGTAAACTCCACAATATAAGTGATTTGGACTAGTGCCCTACGGGTGGTTTAATTAGTAAGCTCCCCTATAAAATGGTCATGGTAGTGGTTTGTATGTTCCCCAATATTCTCCCTACTTAGTTGTGAATCATAATATACCTGACTGGGCATAAATTTCTCTATAAGCTAAATTTGACTTAAATTAGTCCCCTTAGACAAATATCCACCCCAAGTCTACAAGGTTCTCTTAAATGATAAAACCCATAACTTTTAATGAGGATTATTTGGTCAAGTTTGGTCGACTAGCTCTTTGATACACCTAAAATATATAGCATTTATGTACATTTTTTTATATCTATTTTTGAGGATATTGTGCTTTAATGGAATGTATTTGTGTGTTTTTCATTTAGATACAATTAAATGGATAGATATAATAAAATGAGTGAAAATGATCAAATTTAGAGCAAAAATGAAGAATGTGTGAAAATGAACTGTCGCACTTAAGCGCCCTAAGCACCCAGGTTTGGCACTTAAGTGCCAGCAGATAGAGAAGGCCGCGAATAAGCACCGAAGACCTCGCGCTTAAGCATCTCAGAGTTATTTTGGAAATTCAAAGAATCTTGAATAAATTTTGAATGGGTGTTTGAAGCAACTCTTGGTGAAAACGTGAATGACAGTTAATGGGCACAAAACTACATTGAAATGACTCTTGAAAACAAGCAGAATTTGGAAGATTCATTGAATGTGGACACATTTTGAAGAGACACCAAAATACCTTTTGAAAAACTTTAAAAATAAGGACTTGAATTAAAGATAGAGAGGGCAAATCGAGCGAAAATTAAGAGTATTTTAGAGAAAAGAAATTAAAAATACATTGTTTGTTAGTGAAATTATGAGATTTTAACCCTCTAGAGTTGGGAGACCAGGCCTAGAGAGGATTGAAAGAAAAAGGAAGAGATTCAAAGAAACTTTAAGATTTTGGTGGAGATGAATTTGAGATAATTTTTTATCTTTGTGACTACATTTAGTTTGAATTTAGACTTCATGTGTTTTACATGATTTCTACTTTTAATCTCAATTATTGTTGTGTTTTCTTCATGAATTCTTAGTAGTTCTCTTTATTTTTTCTTTAACATGATAAGTAATTAAGTGTTGGAAAGAAGTTGTGTGAAGTATAGATCTTTAATGTTTGAATAAGTTGTGATGATTCAAACCTCTTACTTCATTTACTTCTTGATTTGACTAATTAAGATGTTAATATTTGTTGTGAGAACAAGTAAGATCCGTGATGGTATTATCTCAGTCAAGTTATGGTAGAATTCACATGAGATTATATGCATAAGAGTGTAATTCATATGATTGAGTGAAAATAAATAGGAAGAAAAAATTTGAAGGGTATAGAGTTAGAGGAATTTAGGGTGACAGACTAAAGCCTCCAATTTGGTTTATTTTTTTAGGTATTGATGAGAGAAGTTAGAATCCAAGTGGAGTAGTTAGAGGCAACTCTAAAGTGAGAGTTAATATCTCCCTACATAGCTCATCTTCAGCACTATTCAAAATTTATATTAACTAATGTTCTGTATAGCATCTCTAATAAGCATAAAGAATAATATTACTCCTATTTGGCACAATACAATTTAAATACTTCCACAACAAAATTCCTATACTTGTTACTGATTCATGATAAGGAAAAAGATATTTTAGTTATATTACTTTCATCTTACAAAAATCTCTTTAAATTTAGTTAGTTGTTTACTTTATTTTCAATTATCAAAATTACCAAAAGAATCAAACTTTTATTCCTATAATAGTATCTATAGTTTAAGTAAGAATTTTTTTCAAAGTAGAGTTTGTTATCTAATTTCTTCTTAAGACTTTGAATTTCTCCCCGTGGGATCGATATTTGGGGCTTAATCAGAATGTTTTATATTACTTGATAAAGATACATATACTTGCATATTATCTCTATATTTAAATATAACAATTTTATTCTTTCTTACCTCAAAATCAAGTTTTTATCACAGCTGTAAAGAAAGAAATTTAAATAAAGAGAATTGAAAATATAATTACATACATATAAAAGTATATAAAAGAAATCAGGATCACTCCTCTAACTACATAGATTAGAGACTCTAATGGCTCAGGATGCCACAACAATGAGAACTTGGTTGTGTTCATTATCATTCCCCCATTATCTACTCTAAGCTAAAGATGATCATTTCATAATTTCTTATTTAAAATTTACTACTACTATATATCCTAAATCAAAATACTTAGCACCCAATGACTAGTCTTAATCGAAAGTGATCTCTCGTTATTAAGAGAGATAACAAATCATAGGTGTAAACTCCCTCACTCTCATTTTCAATTTCTTTCTTTTTGAGAGAGGATGGAGCATTGAACTTTTGAAACTCACGATCCTAAATTTCTTCTCCAGCCAAGAAAAAAATGTAGTTTTTTTTTTGTTTCTTTTCCCAATAGATGGAGATGAAAATAATTTGTTGGCATGAATGGTGGAAGTTATTTCTCACATCGGAAAATAAAATTCTAGGTTTTTTGTATTTTAAAAAGTTAAAATTTAAAAAGGAAGTATACTTGGGATACTTCATAATGAGGCAAGGCAATAATACCATAAGAAAATGAAAAGATATGAATTTAAATGATTCAATTGTATGACCTATACTATGGAATGAGCTGAGGATGAGTAACTTTATGAGAAGTGAAAGTGACTTTTGAATACCATTATCTTAAGAGAATTATATGCATAATTATAAATATCAATAAAAGACGATTGTAAAAGATAAATATAATATTTTCCTAGATATTTGACTAATGTTAATTATGCTAATGTTCATGTCTAGAAAATGAATTGAAGATTCATTAAATATGAGAGAATCTAATATCAAGACGTCCATTTATAATTTTCTTATGATATTTTTTTAGAATTGATCTAATTAACTTTATGCATGTAATTTCTTCCTTCAGTGATCTTATGATATATTTATGTATTCAATGTAGTTTAATATTATCATTTAGGATTCTCCTAAGAGGATTTCTAATACTTTTTCTTATACCAAGCGACATCAGTACAATGAAAGAAATCTTGAGAGTCGTGATGGGTTTCATGAATGAATTTATTGTGGATGTTAAACCATATCAACTTTTAACGCTTTCAAGTTTTATTTTACTCGTCCACGTATAAATGAACAGATGGAAGTTTTTGAATGACTACAATTTATTTTTTTTAAAATTTTGTAAATAAATAAAACTTTAAATATATTTAGTAATTCTTGAAATTCTGTCTTCTTTGCTCTTTGTGCCATAACCATTTTCATATTCAATCATACAATTAAGTCAAGATGATCACCTTTCAAGATTTTCAATTAGTTGGATGTCATTAAAAAAATACAATAAGATGAGGTTGAGGTTATTAAGGAAGTCATAAACTCCATCATTAACTTTATTTTGATGAATATAATTACTGAAGTTCTAACTCAAGGAAGAACAAGAGATGATTGTGTTGACGTCCATAGCTTTATAGGTGGGAAATCAAGAAGAGAGCCATGAATCTTTAGTTTGAATTACTAATGAAATTGGTGAAATTAAGCATTATGATATGCTTCTTAAAGAGGATACTTTTAAGTATATTTTCAGTTCGAATAAGAACCTTTTAATTATGTGTCTTAATAACATATAGATGAGTGTGATAATTTGGATACAATTGACAAAGATGATGATCATGAAGTCTTCTTTGCTCTTTCTTATTATGAGGTTTTAAAGAGCATGTACATTAACTCTTTTGCTTTATTGGTGAGAAAGGAAATGTTTTTTTATAGAGAAGCATGTTACAAAAATGAATAACCAATTTAAATTCAGCATATTTATGGAGAAAGTCAATTTCTATAATCTTAAAAAGAATATTTCATTTTATATACTCAAGCAAAGAAAATTGAAAATGCGATTATAATGTTGATTTCTCATCAAGTTCCTACAGAAACAATTGTTTATGACCTTATTAATATTGTAGAAGAGACTAAACTTTTAAAATGAGAGAATTCACGCTTTTGATAATATATTGAATATTAACTATTCTAATTTTAAAGATACTAAGAAGAAACTATTTGTAGTCGCCATCAAATTAAATGATTTAATGTGATATTTTCATGACTACGTGAGAAAAATGAACCATATTGAAAGCAAATACAAATTAGGAGATGCAAAGTTGACTACTTTTTATAGTACACATAAGCAATTACTAGGAAATGAGTATGTATACTATGATGTATTTTCTCTTTCTCCTAAGCAGCTTTTAAATTGCAACATTCTAATTCTATTCTAAAAATCTAAAGAGAATAGAAATAAGATAAAAAGATTAGAATGATGGTGGCCGAGCATAATATGTATGTTGAGTTCAAAGAAGGAAATGAAGAATCTGCCAACATCCAATTGCGTGCGTGCGTGTGCGTGTGTGTGTGAGAGAGAGAGAGAGAGAGAGAGAGAGAGAGAGAGAGAGGCCAAGAGGGGCATACACACATACTTAAAAAAGAAGTCATCTTTAATGATCATAAGTCATAAAATAACGAGAGATTCCTAAAAAATAGAAATCCAATTTTGAATATGTTGAAGTTCCAGGCCTTTCAAATGTCCTCTCTTGCGAAGAAAATCACAATCAATAGCTGGATACAACTAACCTCTGTTATCAAGCTTGATCATTAATGTCACCTAATGTATATTGTTGACCAACATGCACTAGAATTCAAATGTTTATTAGCATTCAATTGCAGACGCCTGTCATAACCTTTGCGGATATCATCAACAGACACCTACTATTCTTCACAATATTTTCACTTTTTATCGCCAACTTGAGATAATGTTCAAATAAAAATTTACAATGTATCTATTATTTTACAATTGCAATGAAGGTTAAAGTTTTGCAACCTCAAATCAAAATTAATAAATTTATTCTAACTAGATAACACAAGATTATGCATTCTTTTTTTTTCACAAAATATATTTAGATATAGAACTGTACTAGTCTCCTATTTATGCATAGAATTTCTATATAAACAAAATATTAACTTTCAATCTCCATTATCATGAATAAAAGAACACAAAAAATATAATCATTTTTTTTTTAATTTTTGCATTCATACCTTTCTGCCTTTTTTTTACCATTTCCAATAAAATCTACCCATCATTTTTCCATGTGTGATAGAAAAGTACCTCTTAAACTGAAAGGAAAATTTTATAAAATGGTGGTCAGATCTGCAATTCTTTGTCGTTGAATTTTGGCCTTTAAAAGAGAAGCATAATACTAAGTTAAGTGTTGCTGAGATGAGAATGATTAGGTGAATGAGTGGTTTTACACTTAGAGACAAGATGCGAAATGAATATATTCGTGATATTGTTGGTGTAACTCCTATAACAAACAAAATTAAAGAAAGTCATCTTAGTTGGTTTGGTCACATTAAAAGTTGACCATCTGATGATCTGATTAGGAGAGTAGACGTTTTAGATTTGACTTATGTTAAGAAAGGTAGAGGTAGACTTAGAAAGACTTGGGCTTATTGTATAAAATTGATCTTAATTTATTACAACTAAATGAAACTATGACACTAAATAGGAATAATCACATTTGTAAGATCTCGTATTCAAAAATTGAAATACACTTTTACGGATAAGTTTATGACATTGTATAATTGTAAATATCAAAGGTTTTATGTAATATGTATAAACATACAAATTTGTTTGATAAGTATGTAAGCTTCCCTATGAATTTCTAGTCAAGATGTAGTTAAAAGAACACAGCACAATTCTTTTCTAACACAAAATTTCATACTTACATGAATATTTACATGCTTAACAATCAATTTTTTATGATCATGATATAATTGTGAATATCAAACTTTTTAAATAACATGTAAATAAATACAAAATTGTGTGGTATGCATCCACGCTTCTCCATAATATTCTCGTCAAGAAGAAACATGACCAATTATTTATCAATATATTCTGATAAATCATTTCACATGATTTTTGTGCCTTATTTTCAATCTAAATTATTGTTTCTGCCAGCACATGTGCCTGCGTTTTCTGCTTCATGACATTCATAAAGTACTACGGTCTACAGTAATCCTGTGGATACAGACAATTCATAGAGTTGCTCTAAAGTCTATAATATTACAATATTTTTCTTATCAAGAGAAAAAATCCAGTGAAGAATAAGAGAGAAAACAAAACAAAGCTCTGCAGTTAGAGTACCATTTATGTTTAGGCGTTTACATACATAACACTGAATGCCTTGAAATTTATATACCGAATACCCAAATTGTAATTTTTTATATTTATAACACAATTTTCATCTCAGGCCTAAAATAGCACTATTATTTACTACTTGAAAAAATACTGCTTTCAATGCATAGATAAATATCTTCAGACAAAGTTCTTATTCTTACAAGATGTTACCCCGTCAAAACCTTCAAAGCAGATCAACTCTGCTAAATCCTGCAATCAAAAAAATAAAAAAAAAGGCTAAATGACATCAATAATGAGCTCAAATTGCACTTGATATTAGCTTTCAAAAATAACATGTACGATGCTATAAATATAAAAATTAAAATTTAGGTGTTAGATTTGTAAATATAGAAGAATTGTGTTGTATGTATGTAAATCTTTTTCTTGAATTTAACCCATACAACTCACATATATTTACATACTTAATATCTAAATTTTAATTTTTACGTTTATAGTATTCAAATCGTTCGTATCAAATAAGAAATCAACATTATTAGCTTTTAAAAAAAAACATAAAATTTACAATGTTATAAATATAAAACTTAAAAATTTGGGTGTTAGATATGTAAATATAGAAGAATCTTTCTTGAATTTCATGCTTAAAAAAAATTCGGATTAGATAAGAGTGCATTTAATGTTATACCATGGATGTATAACCCAAGGACAAATACGACGAACCATAAAATAATTACAAATCTAAAAAAAATCAATACCATAAACAATAAAATAAAGTTCTTTTCAACTAATAAAAAAGTTGTTAGCATGGTATTAAATTAAACGAACATTCAGCAAAATATCATCAAAATAATGTTTTGTAGCCTTAAATAATGAACTTCTAATGATTTCCTCCTCTTCCCTTTTTCCCTCTCTCCTCAATTCCATCTCCACTGCTTCAAACTAAAGATTCAGTTGTATTTTCATATCGTTAAGCTTCCATTCATTAAATTATAGCAAGCAACCAAATACAAATCTACCTAACATATCACTCAACTCAATTCAAGCTTTAACACAAGAGACTAATATCTATCTCACCATGTGATTAATGCATGAATATAGAGTCAAAATTTAACAAATAACCTAGTTCATTTACAAGCTCATATGGAAAAATTTTAATGCTAACTAAACAAATAATTTGATCATGAATATTGAGTCAAAACCTAACAAATTACTCCCTAAACATAATATTATAATAAACTAAATCTCATTTGAGTTTCCTCTCTAAGCTGAGAACTCGAAGACTTGAAGAACTCTGAACTTTGCAATCTCATTGAGCTTAAATGTCAGTTTTAAGTACTTGTGAGAGACCAATGTAGAATAAATAATGCGCTCTGAAGTAGTATAACTTGTGACTAGTAAAAATTCACCCTATCCTATGATGAGAGGAATTGTATTGTTTGAGCCCGATAGTACCTCACCACGAGATTGATGAATAAATATTAAGTTGATGCCTAATAATAATATTTCATTTAGAAAGAAAATATAGACTCCATATCCCAATGTTAAATTTGTAATTGTCTAGTACAATTGAGAACTCCTATAAAGTAACTAAACATATGGGTAGTGGGAGAGTCGGATATTTTTCTTGAAAGGGCAAAATCTAATTATTTAAAAAATATCCTTAGTTTTATTATTATTTAATACTTTGAGTTATGTTTATACTCCATTTTATTTAATTATTTATCATATAAATAAACTTATAATAAAAAAAACAAGTACGTATAATAAAATTAATATATATATATATATATATATTTTTTTTTTGCGGGCGTGAAAGCATTATGTATGTATGTGTGTGTGTGTATGTGTGTGTATTGCAAGTGAAGAAGGAAGATGGCCAGAACATTTTTTAAACCGTCAAATTTTCACAATAAAGCTTTTCAACAATAAAAAAAAATTAACAAAATTATTTTTTATAAGGAATAAGATTTTGTTACCACAGATTGAACACTTCGGTCCAAGGCAATATCACCTAAGCTAACATATTGATAGAGAGCCCGTGATTCAATTGATCACCTTGATAAAGATGATCAAATCAAATGAACAAAGTAAAAATGTATCACACTAAGATGGCTACTTTTTGACACCTTCAAAAGCATAAAATGCAAAACAAATGATCGCATAACAGGGAGCAGTGATCAAAAGGTGGTAAGATAAACTACACACAATATTATAGATATGACATACCAAGGAAGCTTAAAGGTGTCTTTCCATCTGCCCTGCTTAGAACTGTTGGAATGGATTTTATTCAATCTCACAATTATTTCGGCAAATGTTGGTCTTATTATAGGGTTTGTGCTCCAACATTCTTCAATCAACCTATAGAACTGAACTCCACATTAGCAAGCTTGAAACTCCATCAAAGTTTAGGGATACAAAATGTAAGCATTAAAAGGAAAATGATAGGCAGCAAAAGCACCTTTAGCCTAACTTCCATCTTTGATTGACTTGCCATAAAAAAAATAAAAATAAAATAGAGAAAGCGCTGAAGGGAAACTCACTCTCTTAGGTCGGATGGACAACTTTTAGACTTAAATTTAAGTGGTGGCCGTATTCCTTCCAAATATATCATTTTAACAACTTGTTCGGGAGCAGTAGAATGGAAAGGTGGCGCCCCATCCAGCATCTGGATTCAAAATAATTGACAAAAAGAATGAAAGAAAAAAAAAAAAAAAGATTAAAGTTCATTTCAACTTTCAAAGTTTTAGTTTAATCTACATTTCTATAAAGAATGTCACAATAAAAAAAGTCAATAGTAACCTCAATAGGAGTAGGCATAGGTAAGGACTATGTTTCATTGATGTGGTAGTGTCCGTGATGGTGAATAATGCAGTGGGAGAATTCCTTCCTATTGGGTTACGGCAGGGCATTGTGGGCTTTAATAACCTATTTTGATTTATAATTACGCATGTTGAACATTATTTGACTTTTGGTTTATGCAATACAGGTTGTTTTCTCTAGTTTATTCTTATCTGAGTGCTTCTATCTTTATATATTTCTCAAATGGTGGGCCTATTAGCCTGATTGGATTGAGGTAGTGATCTCTTCAGGTCATCCAACGGCCTTCTACATCGGCTAACAAGCTACAGAACTGTTACTTCAGAGTAATCATCTTACAGCTCTCCTAACCCATCTCCTAATCCTCCCACACCATCTAGTAGACCAAGATCAATATAATTTGGTATAAGAACCCCACATTCTCAATCTTAACCTAAAATGCACTAACATAGCCTAATACCTCCACAAAAAATCAACCCTATATCCTACGTCCTAAACCCCTCATTTTGTTGGCCAAAATCCTAATTGGGAGAAAATGAACATCATGCCATTGAGAAGAAGCATGCCAAGGTGTGTCAATGAGCTAACAATTGAAGACATGCAAAAGGAGATCATCCAATTGGAATAAAGGCCTATCGCTTTTGAGAGAAGACAATTCAGAGATGTCCTCTACAGTACTAATATTAGCTCACCGGATCGAGAGGACGAAGTCAACCCTTTCCACCAATAGGTTTCTAGCAAGAATCAACATCCCGATAATCAACATTACATACTAGAGGAGAGGCAATGACTTTGGAGTGAAGAATGACTGTCTGATTTTGATAAAAGCCTGGATTTAGATGAATCATCGAGTGGCTACGAACAGTAAAATAAATTTTTTAGTATAAAAATATTCCCCATAATAAGAGAGTAAAATTAGCAATCATTAAACTCAAGACAAAGTCCTAAGACTTTACACAACTTATATTAGAGAGATTCATTTGTGGAACAAACGTCCAAATTTGACCAAATCATGTTGACATGGGAGTTAATAGAGCCAAACAGTGGCGATATATCTTGAAGGGTTGAATCCTTCTATAAAAGATGTGATGTAGTTGGAACATTATTAATACTTGATGTACAAATCCTAAATTCAAAGGTGGGGAGAAATAACATCATCATCAAGGATCTATCACACCTACTAGACAGGGCTTGAGCTTAAGCTGAGACAGCAAAAACACAACCATTAAATCACCTAAGCCAGCACCTCATGAGGAAAAATTAGCGCACAACAAAGAAAAGCAAGGGGACACCAACACCCCCAATTCTTTCCTAGTGATGAAGTGCTTCAAGTATCATGGCATTGGACACAAACATCTTATCGAGAGAGTGATTTATATCATTTAGCAGAAAGCAATAACATAAATTAATAGTGAAAAGAGACACAAAAAGATGCTAGGAAGTAAAAGATGAGTACCAACTTTGAAAAGACGAGGGAGAGGTGCTAGATTGAGCTCACGAGAGATAATAATGGCTCTGTCACAACATCTTTCACACTCGTTGCATCATGAAAAGAAAGATATAGTATTTTCATAGACGAAGACAATTGTGAGAATGTGATATCTACATAAATGATAGACAAATTAGCCCGACTACTTCGAAGCATACCTAATCATATCTATCAACTTGATTGAAGAACGAAAATGAGAACAATGTTCACAAGAGATATCTAATACAATTTAGAATGAAAATAAGCTATAAGATCATGTGCAATGGGATGTCGTGTTGGACGTTTGTAATATTTTATTGGGCTGACAGCGACAATATAACAAGGCATACTTCATGAATGTCACAAAAAAACCTACACATTTCTTAAGAATGGGAAGTATGATATACTTTTGTCCTTAAAAGAGTCAACCGCGATGAGCAATCAAATTGAGATGAAGTTATATAGCACCTCCTACTATATTTCTACAGACTATTAGAGATACACCAGTTGGACTGACCTTGGTAATGTTGGAGGGTAATGAGACAAAGGAGACAATATGTGAGGCAGTGTAACCTCTATTTAGGAGTTCCAAAATTTTTTAGCTAATAAAATGCCACATGCATTATCACCACTAAGAGAGATTCAATATACTATAGACCTCATTCCAAGATCAATGCTTCCCAATCAACCAGCTTAACAAATATGACCAGCAAAGTACCTGGAGCAATAGAAGCAAGTTGAAGACGTAATAGCTCATGACTAGTTTGTGTATCAGAACAAGTTTGATTGTACCCACAAAGAATGTGTTGTGATACATGTGCATTGATAACATAGTGTTGAATAAAGTTACCATCAAATACTTATTTCCGAGATTAGATGACTTATTAGATTAGTTGCATGGAGCGTCACTTTTCTGAGATAACTTTACATAGTGGTTAACATCAATCAGGATGAGACTAGGAGATGAATGAAAGATAGCTTTCAAAACTCAGGATGGATTTTATGAGTGGATGATCTTGCCTTTTAGCTTGTCCAATGCCCTTAGTATCTTTTTGAGGCCGATGAATCAAATTTTTTGAGCTTTCATTGGAAAGTTTGAGGTTATGTGCTTTGACGACATCTTGGTTCACAGTCATTTAGAAGAGCAACCTATGATAAGTGTTTGAAGTTTATTAAACATAACAACTATATACATTATAAGAAGCGTCATTTTCTAACACCACAGACATGTGCTTTCTTGGATTTATTACTTCAGCAACCAACATTGAGATAAACCCACTAAAGCTCAATGATATTGTGGATTTACCCAGTCTGAAATTGTTTAGTTAATTACGCCAATTCCCGCACTAATATCTTTTTACAAGATATTTATTGGTAATTTCAGCTCAATCACGACGCTCTTGAAGGAGCTCCTCAAGTCAACCGACTTCAATTGGTCAGATGAAGTGCAGACTAGCTTAAATGCTTTGAAGAAGCATGATACTCAACCCCCCCTAATCTAGCCCGCCCTTTTAGACTTCAACTAGGTGTTTGTGATATAATGTGAGATATTGAAGCTATGTTGGGTCAAAGAAAACACTTTATCTCTTTTTGCAGTGAGAAGTTAAATGAGTTCAGGATGAAGTATTATACCTATAATAAGGATTTTTATGCGATAGTAAGAGTACTTAGACATTGGTGTTATTATTTGTTGTACCACCATTAGCTAAGAACAATTATTTTAATTTTTCATTGTCTGTAATCTGCTTAATCAACAGGAGCTATCACTAAGGAAGCAAAGGCTACTATGAGCCTGTTTTTGATGGCTAGAGAGATATTAGCAAGTGGTTGCCCAACTAAATTGTAGTGAAAATAGGTTGAAAGGGCGATTAAAACATAAAAAGGATTTTTCTGAAGGTTGGTTAAAGAGCGGAGATTTTGGTTGAGTTGTTCGAACTCAACCACAAGCAGTTAAGATAAGGTGTGAGAGAGAGTCAGAATCGAGAGAATAGAGTATATGATAGGTATTACATAAATCCAGGATGAGAGGCTATGAGTTGTGCAGTGTGCGAAAGGGTTGGTGTCATAAGTGCTCTGTAGGGAGGAGAGGAATGGACGATTTTTGCATGAGAATTAGAGAAGAGAAGCAAGTTTGGGGTTGTGCAGACAAAAATCATTCGGACTCAATCTCGAGCAGTTGAGATAAGGTAAGATAGAGAGAGTAAAAATCGAGAGAATAGAGGGTAGATGATGGGGACTATGTGAATCTAGGCTGAGAGGCGACGAGTTGTGCGATGTGCGAGAAGGCTAGGGTCACAAGTGCTTTGTAGGGAGCAGTGAAACGGGCAGTTATGCACGAGAATTAGAGAAGCAGAGCAAGTGTGGGATAATGCAGATAAAAAAAATGTAAGAGAGAGAGAGAGAAGCACATCAATAGAAGTTGAGTGCTCTTATTAATTTTGATCATTTTTTTTTCTTTTCTCTAATAATAGATAATGGGATGGGCTTAAAATGCTCCTAATAGAATGGGATAGAGACTTGTGCAACATTCTGGCATCAATAACGGTGACAAAAGAGGAAAAATTTAATACTGAAGAGGAGAAATTTAGCAGAAAATTTTTAATAGAGATTTTTATAATATTCATAATAATATTGTTAAATTTAGAATAACCGTACATATAAAAAAGTATATTTGTCTGTATCTAGTTTTTCTTGTGGATCATCGTTTCTCATATTTCTTAATATGTGTCTCATCAGGAGTTTTCTTCTATACAACGGGTAATTCACTATAGATGTCCTTCCTGAGCATTTTTTACTTTCTAGGTATGTAGGCACAATCTATTTTGTGAATTGGCAATGTTTGAGCAGTTTTGACGGTGATAATTGTATTTCAACTATGGTTTGCACAACATTGCATCCACAATCCCTCATATTCATTTTACTCTCTTGAATGAGTATTCAAAGTCCTTTCGTAGAAAATTTGATGCTTTGAATGCATTGATATAGTTTTTCTATGAGATAAGTGACAGCTGATTTCAATTTATGTATTTTTAGCAAACATGTTCAAAATTTTGGACTTTCTCCATATTAAAAGGCAGGTCGTTATACCATGCTTTGTTAGGCAAAATAGCTAGAAAATTTGACTTGGGTGTATGGAACAATGCATCAAGCATTCAGGAAAGATGCAGTCCTAAGTGATGCATGTGATACACTAAGCATATTATGTTTTCTTTGTGAAAATTGTTGCCTTATGTATGCAGTGTGATACTTTACATTTGAAAGTGTTTAGGGATATACAATCAGCAGGGGTCCAATGCTATTTAAGTTGACATAAAATGCACACACTTGACCAAAAGAACAATTAAAACTTTTGCTATAATTTAGATATGTAAAAATTTGTTTAAGACATAACAAATTTACATTTCGCAAAAGATAATCATGAAAATCACATAGAGAACTTTCTGCAATTTAAACAAACCTCATAGAGAATGAGACCAAAAGAAAATGAATCAACCTTTCTGTCAAATATTTGGTTCTTGTAAACCTCAGGAGCCATATATACACCTACCAGAAATAAATCACAGTTAGTGTTAAATCATAAGAATGGCATTCTAGTATGAAACTCATCAAAATGCACAGAAAATAGTGTGATGGGCATCATATTTACAATCAACTAAATGCATCAACACAGATACTATGATATCCGTAATGACGTAAAAAACAATGCCATGATACTAGTCACAGAAAATTTACTCAACTAATATGTCTCAGGATAAAGAATACTTTAGATGTGTTTTACAATCAAAACCACTAATTTATTTAGGCCTAGAATTAGCATTTAGAGTTTAATTTAATTGAGTGGGGACTAAATAGAGTAATGAGATAGCCCTAATCTAGATCATAGTAGCAAAGTGGTGGACATACTAATTTTACAAAAAAGTTCCAAGGCACAAAGTATAGCAACTTGTGGTTCAGAGGTACTGGACATGAATAACAAGAGCTCATAGGTGTGACATGATTGTCAATTATCATGTGTTTCCGTTTGACTCGAAATCATGCCGAAGGCACATGAGATTTTTCAGAATTATAGTATTATTGTCATGAAATTGATTGTCGTTGTTGGGCTTATTGGCACAAGATCTAGCCAAATTTTAATATAGAAAAAATCCAAGTTGACAGTAAATAAATTCAAGATACTTGTACTCCAAATTGCCTCTCCAATTCACCAAAACCACTCGTTTGAAAATTAACTTGGATTAAATTGTGCCAAGATAAATAATAAATCAAAAAAATAAGGAATAAATACATTTTTCCTATGCCAACATTGTCAGCATGTACTTAATGACATTAGTACACAAGAAAAAAAAAACCTAACAATTTTAAAAAGAACAAAAACATTGTGCACTCACAATTTGGTGTGATGAACTCCGCAAGAATAAAAGCAAATAACTTCACATGGCAATATGTTGCTCAGTTCAAACTTGTCTTGATTCAAATCAAGACAGTTGTTTGAGTATGTAAGTGAATCTGATGATAAGAAAATCAAGCTTCAACTCACAAGGTTGTCTTAGCTTAATAACCATGAGTTTGAGTTTCCTTGAAGTAAGCCAACCAATTTACTTGATTTGAACCCATGCCTCAACAAGGAAAAAAAAAACACTAATTGCTGGTAATACAGTACCCAGGACTTTCCGATACGTAAGCTAAATGGAAATTAAAGACATCAAAGAAAACAGGGTGTGAACTTGTGTAACCAACTCCAAAACGAAAAGCCAGGAATTTCATTTGAAAGGGTCGTTTTTGAGAGAAAAAAAAATATTAATTACCTAAACAGTGATAATTATTCTTTACTTCTGTCCATAATTTAGGTCCATAACTACCAATATCAGAAGAGAATTTAAAATACCAATCCATCAACAAACATAAGAACTGTAATCAATTCATAAATTGTTCCATATCTAAGTAGAAAGTATGGACTAAAAGTTTGTGTTAATATTTGAGAATAGGAAACAAATTCTCACTTAATTTGTTCACATGAGACTTAGGATGTGCTAGTTTGGCTTTTCCCAGGGATACTTTTGAAAGCTTTATCAAACCAAACCCAGCCACCTTCAATTTGTCGCCAGCATCCATTAATATATGTCTGGCATCTTAGCAAAAAATCTGCTAGTAAATGACAGTACAAAAAAGCGCACTCAAAACAAGTTTGGATTTCATAATCTAGCCAACTTACTTGGGCTTTAAATTACAGTGTATAATAGGGTCTGGCTTGCATTCATGCAGATAATTCATGCCCCTATTACAAGAGAAGACCAGAACTGAGTCAAACAAGTTTCAAATGTAAGAGCATGCATTAGATGAGATAATAAGAAGATAAACAAAATTCAATTTTTTTAAAGACAATTTTGTAACTAGAAAATGCTAAAATATACTACAGATCATCGTCAAGAACTGCCGAAATATATATATATATATATATATATTGATACCAGAACTAGTAAGGAAAATAATAGAAACACAAAAATAACTTTTAATAATAAGAAAATAAGGTTACAATACAACACAAACTGAAAAATAACATCACCAACACATAAAGCGACACAAACAAACACCTCAAAAGTGCATCTAAGGGCAGTGGATGTTGGCTAGGTGGATTGAGATGGCTGGCAAGGGAGGCGGCAAAAAAGGTGAGGTGAGAAAAATGTAGAAACAACTAGAGGGCTGGCTGTCCATTGCAGCGACAACAAGAAATTTGGGTAGAAATTGCAGGAAAAGCAAATGATTGTTGTTCCAGGGCGGCAACAACAAGGACCGGTGAATTGGAAGCGATGTTTAGCAAAGTTGTGGGCAATTTGAGGCGGCGGGAAGATGCTGGAGAGGGATTGGAGTGGTCGGCGACTAAAGGGAGTGGATGAGAAGGGTTAGGAAAAAAGAGAAGGGAAGATACATCACCACCTCAGAGGTGAACACTGTTGGAGCACCGCCACCTCCTCGGATACAGTCCTACAAAAGTGAAAAGGACTCCACACAGAAAATCTGAAAAGCACACATAGCAAAAACTAACCCTAACTCTTACTAACAAGCATATAAATAGACTCCAAACAGAAAAGAACATAAAAGGAAGGAGGAGAAGGTTTGGCGGCATTGTCTCCCCTTCCAAATGCCGCTCGCTCTACATAGCATTCACAAAAGGAAATCGAGTAAGTCTGCAAGATCTGTCACATCATGAGCGCAGCAGACTATGCAACAAGTATAGAATATATTGTGACAAAGTCACTACGAATCCCTAGTTTCCTCAGCCTACAGGATTCATCTAATCACGAGCGCCTCCCCTTCATCAGGCGGAAGATGATACACTTCACTTTGTTCCTCAACTCTACATCATCGCTAACCACCTCCACCACGCCCTGATCTATAAGTGTGACTAATCTACTTGTGGGACAACTGAAGGTGATGTGGCCATAGCCGTGGCATTTGTAACAATTACTGGCTGCTACAGTATCGGGGGAGTTACCCTCCTCCTATTTCTTCCCGCTCTGATTTGGAGGGCCATTCCCTTGCCCGGTCTTACCTGCGTCTCTCGAGGTACCTCTGTCAGTCGTAGTAAGTGTAGGTGACTACTTGCCTAAAGGTTGTTGCTTGAGGGATGACTATTCCCTACTCTACTTCTGCTGTCTTTCAACGTTCAAGGCTAGTGTCTAAACATCCTCCAACATCCAGTATGGCTGTAACCGCACCATGTGCTAATATTAGGCTTCGCCAAATGATCATACTGCTCCGTGAACTCTTCTACAGACAGATCCAAGCCTCATAAATATATCCTTGCAATAAAGAGATGGTAGGTATTTCCTCTGCATTGATTTCTTTATCTTCTTCCGCCTAGTAATTTTATCGTTGTATTTCCTTTTTCTCTGCCTCTGTAAGTTCTCCCACCGCAGAGAAGCAAACTTCTTTAGCTTGATGGCCCCTAATTTAACCCGCCTATCCTTTGACACATCTTTATACTCGAATATCCGCTCAACAACCTGTACCAATCAATGAAATCCTAAAGATCCATACCTCCTTCGAACTCTGGCAGATCTACCTTTAAGGGGCATTCAGATATCACTCTCTAGGCCTCCCTTGATACTGGATTTCAAAACGCCGAAGCCTCTTCTTCGTCGCTGAATTATCCTTATGGAAGCGATTCAGATTTTCATCCATTTCTCCTCTTAGACTCTTAAGATCACAGTCAAATGTAACTTATTTCTGTGTTAAATTTTCAATCTCCGCAAGCCTTTTTTGAAAGCGACGAAGCTCCCACCTTATTTATTCTCGGGTAGGTTCAGGTATATATCTCCTCATTGGCAGGGCTGGGGATGAAGGAATAGAACAGAAAAATTTTAGTGCGGTTGTGGAAAGAATATTTGGTGGTAGGAATAGAAGGTTTTGGTTTATGACAAACCCTATAATGGAACTAAGGTCGGGCTAACTCTGATACAAAATGATATCGAAACTAATAGAAAAAATAGTGGAAACATAAAAATAACTTTTATTAATAAGGAAATAGGGTTACAATACAACACAAACTGAAAAAAAAATATCATCAACACATAAAACAACACAAATAAAAACCTCTTAAGCACATCCCAAGGGCGGTGAAGATTGGCTAAGTCGATCCGGATGGCTAGCTGGAGAGGCAGCGGCAAAGGTGAGGTGATAAAACTGCATGAACAACTAGAGGGCTGGCTGTCTTATGCAGTGACAACAAGAAATTGGGGCAGAAATGATAGGAACAACAAAGTTTGTTGTCCCAGGGAGGCGTTAGCAAGGACTGGTGAGTTAGAAGCGATGTTTAGCAAAGATGCGGGCGGTTTGGGGTAGCGGGAAGGTGTTAGAGATGGATTAAAGTGGTCGGTGACTAAAGGGAGTGGACGAGAAGGGTTAGGGAAGATACATCACTACATTGGAGAATGATACAGCGGAAGCACCACCACCTTCTCGGATACAGCCCTGCAAAAGAGAAGAAGACTCCATACAAGAAACCTTAAAAACACACACAACAAAAACTAACCCAAACTCTCACTAATTAGCATATAAATAGACTCGGGGAGAACAAAAAAGAAAGGATGAGAAAGGTTGGCGGCATTGCCACCCCTTCCTAATACCGTTCGCTCCACGCATGATTCACGAAAGGAGAGGGAGTAAGTCGAAGGAGCGACAATCTCGCTTCTTTAATAGCCCGCCCGATCTTTTGGAATCCCTGGACCAAGCTCTCCTGGACCAGTCTCTATGCCAACCCGTTCAGCCGGCTAGCTAGTTTCCCGTAACAATGTGGGAAACTACCGCACTCGCGTCATATACAAACGACAGTTATTTTTTCATACTTTTTCTCGTGGAAAACATAATTTAAAACATATTACCCAATAAATACCATCACTCGAAATGCTCCCAATAGAATCATAAAGTTGATAAGGAGCATGATCTTTAATGACTTTAACAATAAGAGGGAGGAAAAAAACGTAAAAATATGAGGATCAATCAATGATTCTTCTTGTGAATTATGTAGATATTATTTCTATATGGCTAGTAAGAGTAGGAAACAAGATAGGGAAAATTGACTCGAGCATTGAATCGGAGGAATGAGATGTTTAAAGTTCAATGAATATCAATCAGGACAACTAATTACTTAAGATCAAGTTTTATACAATATACCCAAGCCTTGCTAGGTCCACCTTTGCGTTTCTTAACATAAGTTGAATCTAAAAAATTTATTCTCCTAACAACGTTTAAAGAGACCAAACCATATATGACGATTCTCTATAATTTTGTCTATCACTGAAGCTACACAATATTATTTCACTTGAACAAGATTAAATAATAAATATTAAAATAATTTTAATATGATTTAAAGGATGCAATAATGCAAATACATTATAAAAATAGACATAAGTCGTACACATAACATAGATATATAAATATAAATATAGTAGTTTATAGTGAGAATAATATTTGTAATAATAATCTAATTTACAATAAAGAATTTTACATACCATACAATTCTTATGCATTCATATATGTAACTCCCAAAGTTAGATATTTACACTTACAATATCTTGGTGTCATAAACTTGTACATGAAAAAATGTATTTCACTTATAAAAGTTAGTAATTGTTGTATTTTTGATGTGATGTTAATGATTTTAAGTTGTATGCATGTAAATATGAAATTATAGGAGTTAGATATGTAAATAAATAAGAATTGTGGTATGCATGTAAATGCCCCTTTAACTAATATATTATGAATTTAAGTTTCTATGTTATAGCTTGTTAAATTTGTATAAACAAAAAATATTCAGTTTTAGTTCATGAAAGTAACTTATTGTTAAAATGTAAACATAGTTAATATAAAGTAATAAATTACTAGAATTTATTAAGCTACTTAATTGATAAAGTTCTAATAAATTATAATTGAAATGAGATATGATTTATAGGTAAGAGAATTTAATTAATAATAAGAAGAAAATTACTTGTTAATAAATAATGTTTATATCTTAGAAGGAAATTATGTTAAGGTTTCAAAATAATGATTTAGTAGTATAGAATAGATAGAGTTGTAATCAAGATGAGCCGAGTCTGAGTATGTCATGAATTGGACTTGGGTTGGCCGAATCATAAATTGTTCATGTTCAATTCAAGCTTGAGTTGAGCTTCACATATATGCTCATATTTAACTTTCATAAATTTTTTAATGATCATATTTAATTTATACTTGGCGTGTTCATACTAATTGAACAAGCTAAAATCCAAATAGATACTTAATTTTTCATATAAAATTAAAAATTTAATTTGTAAATAAGATAATATATAGATTGTAGGTAAAACTTTCTGTAATCAAAGAACATAAATAAACACTAACAAATTAGTTCATTGAAATAAAAAAAAAATTATATTAAATTTATATACATAATGATATTAAATTATAATATGTTATTATTAAATATATAATTAAATAAATTCAAGTTAATTAAATTTTATTTAAATAATATAATATATAAGGAAAGAGAAGCTAATAAGTTAGTTGTTGAACACCATATAAGCTTGTGCGTGAATATTCATAAACGAGTTAAACTATGCAAAATTTGATTTATTTAAGCTTTGAGTTTAAGAAAAATGTTCAAACTTATTTATTTACCAATTTGAACAAACATGATCGAGTATTAATCAAGCCAAGTTCAAGTTGTTCATCAACTGCATTGATTCATCCCTAAGGATAACATAAAATAATTAGTAGAAAGATTATAAATAATTATTTTTTCATAGAAATAAAAGAAACCATAACTATGTATTAGAAGAGCTAATTAATTTTAAATGTTTAAAACGCATTAGACTTCTTTCTTAGCATGTATTTTATAATTGATTATGATATTTAATTTTTAGAAGTTGATGAAGATCGTATTGATTTTGAGGGACAAGCTTAAAACAAAATTCAAGATTTTGGATGGGTAACTACATTTTTTGACCTTGTACCGTTTCTTACTTCTGAACCATATGCATTCAATATTTTTTTATTCAAATTCTTTCAATTTATGATTCAATTGATCGACTCTATTACAACTGATTTGCCACATAGTTATAGATGAAAAACGCATTGATATTATTTTTAAATACATAATAGTTTACTTCAGGAAAACACTTAATTATTACAACATAATACATAACTTCGACAAAATATGAAATAATTTGTCGATAAATTTAGTGTTACACATAAAGAAAACATATATTATGATGAATATACAACAACAACAACAAAGCCTTTGTCCCACTATGCGGGATCGGCTACATGAATCTTTTTTCTCCATTGCGTCCTATTTAGTGTCATATTATCATTTAAGTCTAATAAATTAAGATCATTTCTTTTATACAATAAGCCCAAGTCTTCCTAGGCTACCTCTACTTTTCTTAACACAAGTCAAATCTAAAACATCTACTCTCCTAATCGGACCATCAGATGGTCTACGTTTAATGTGACCAAACCATCTAAGACGACTCTCTCTAATTTTGTCCGTCACAGGAGCTACACCAACCATTTCACGGATTTATTCATTTTGTATCTTGTCTCTAAGTGTAAAGCCACTCATCCACCTAATCATTCTCATCTCAACAACACTTAACTTAGTATTATGCTTCTCTTTTAGAGGCCAACATCAGCGCGATAGAGCATTGCAGACCTCACCACCATCTTATAAAATTTTTCTTTCAGTCTAAGTGGTACTTTTCTATCACACAAAAGGCCCGAAGCATTCCTCCACTTCAACCATCCAGCTTGAATTCTACCGTTAACATCCTCATCTATATCACCATCGCTTTGAACAACAGATCAGAGATATCTAAATCGTTCACCTTTTAATAGTTTGATCACCCAAAGTTACACTTCTGTCATTAGTGCTACTACCACTAAAATGACATTCCATATATGATGATGAATATAAATAAAAAATATTTTGTGTTTATTTGTATATGCATGTTGAAAGAAAAATTTCACCCCTTGATGGTATTAGTTGGAGACGCTATTATATCTATGCACGTTAATATTTTTCCTGTCATCCTAGATAATAGTGAAGTTAAAGGCATGCATTGTTGTGCCTATGGGGGACGTATTGGCAAGGGATGAGTAGGTACATTTCCACCTCAAATAATAATAGACATTTTATGCCCGGCTGTGTCAATGTGGAACGTATCAACTAGGATGAGTTAGGTTATGTGTAAATATAACTCCAAAGATGAATGTGTAAGTCATGATATATATAAAACTCATTCAATAAATAAATATTTTAATTTTAAATAGTAAAAGTTAACACTCCAAAAGCTTATGCATTTAAGAAAAATAACATTCATCGTCATAAATATCATTATATTCATTTTACCAATGTGATTTTATATGGTTTAATAAGCCTGACATGCATATTACTTCTTTTGCATTTAGCTAATATGATTTAGATATTAGATTTTGAAACTCAACATAGTTTTAGTTAAATAATTTAGGTATTAATGAGTGATAGAAGGTAGCATATGTATCATAGACGAGGTGACACCAAAGCAAGCTATTCTACTATTTATATTTATTTGCTTTAAATATTATAGTTCGTTTGCTCTTTCATTACATTTGGATATAGGTAAATTTTTAGAGCAAATATAATTTTAATCAATATAAATCTAGAGATAGTAATTGAATTTGAATTTACCGTCCAACCGTCTATTTCCATTTTAAAAAATTGAAGCCCTGGGTCAGATCATGACAATATATTTTGATTCTTAAAGTGTTGCATGCATATACAAGTCTCTGTTTCACCTTGCAAAAATTTTATGACGTGTGCTAAGCCTTTTAAGCTATATTATCACTTGGCAATGTTTATACTTTCAATGTCGTCAATGCTCTATTTATAAAAACGCTAAATATCAAAAGTGCCCTTGCAATTTCCTCTTTTCCATTTCTCTAATGGTGTTGATTCAAATAATATCAAGAGTACCTTTTATAATAAGCCTTTTTAGTAAATTATCAAAAGAAAACTTTGGTAGGACCAAGCTCATCCAATTTGAACGATTTGCTTGCAAAATGCCTTGAGTGAGTTGGTGGGAGTCTCCTTAAATACAGAATCAAGAATGGGACTAGAGGCACAAACAAAAATACACTGAATGAGACAAAGATGGAAAGCAGTTTAAAGAGCGAAATAATCAATAGTCAATAGGGAAATTGAGGCACTTAAAGATACTAAGAGTTGGGTGAGGAATTATTTAAAATGATAAGCAACAAATCACAAAGTATATTACTACCTAATCATGAAGAAACAAACTTTTCCGATGTATAGCTCATAGATACGTTCACAGAGTCTCAAAGATTGCAGATTCCTTCATTTTTGGTACTACATATGGTGTAGTTTGTTTTGGAGCAAGATTGGAATGAGAGCGCAACCAATCCATCGAACTTCCTTATAAATGTGTATGGAGTAATATTTGAGTACTGTGTATGGCTTATGTCAGAGTGTTAGCTATGTGTTATGGAGGGATAATTTTACAGGTTCAAGCTTTAGGTAATATGGGAATTTAATTAAGGTTAGAAAGTTATTCGATTGATAGCAGTTTATTTCTCTTCCCGGATGAATAGTTGTAACAATAAGATTTCAATTAAGCTTATGTTGACACAATATTTAGATATCATGAATTCTCAACATACTCTAATAACATTGGTAAATAAATATTATCATAGAGATGCTTATAATTGTTGGATTAACATTAAATTTATCAACTCATCCTAGCCTGTTGGATTATGTTAGCATTACAAAAGTTTAAAACTGCTAAGCTTAGCCCCCAAAGAGTACCCCTAATTTCTAAGCCTGATATGATGATCTCTTGAGAAGGTCAACCAAATTTGAAGTTAATCTAATGCTGCGGGGAAGAAAACTGTTTCAGTCGGGTTCTGCTGGACTGGTTAGATCTATTCAAGTGTTTTTATTTATACTTAGTTTTAATTTTTTCATAATTGTAGAAGAGAACCCACATATCCAAAGCAAGAATAAGTATTCAATTCCACCAATTATCTGCAGATGTAATGAAATTCGTTGCCATTATACCCATGATCATCCACGCCAACTGTGGTTGTATCCTCTGCCTGTAATGCCATCATGAATTATACCTCAAGGCTTTCATACTAATCATTGTGGTAATGGGTAATTGCTGGAACCTATTCTTGCCTACATAGGTGAGGCGACACACTCCTGTAACAACAGCAGAACCACCACTCTCCAGCGTTAAGGTAATCAAGCCGACATGGAATTGATATAAAACACCTGCAAATGGCAATTAGATAATTATGTATCTCTAGAACCCTTTCTACTTTAATGTATGTAAGATGTGTACTAGACTAGGATTTTCCTGCTAACAGAAACGAAGGCAGCATTTCCCTCTTTCTGGTATTCTCCCTTTCTCCTTACCCGTGTTCTTCTATTCCCAATCTTCTTCTCTGCATCTTTATAATATCAGAGCACCAATAAGCTCAAGTTTATCCGAGCAGTGATCCAACCCTGTCATAAAAGCTCTCTTTAGTTGTTCTTACTGTTGATTTGGACAATGACAACCTCATAAATGTCAGAGACACAAGGTAATTCTTCTCTACAAACAATACATACCCCCACATCCCTCCTAACCTCAAATTCCTCATGAACAATATCAAAAATATTACTCACACCCAATTGACGGCTGAGAACTATCCATTGTGTAAAGCCTAAGTTCTCAAAATATTTTCAGCAAATGAATTTATGAGATACCTCAATGGAAGCAATCCATGCCCACCCAAGTTCATTACCTCAGAAAATGTCATCCCAACTCTTAATCATCTCTGCGCCATTTGAATTTTAGTGGAACAAAACCTAACGAACACTGTACTCCATTATTTCATCGGCTATGCTCCCATAGAACCTACATCTATCCACGAAAACAGAAGTGTGGAATACCATTGCAAAGCGACTACAAGCAACCAACAGATCTCGATTGATCCAGCAGAGAAATAAACAACACAATCTATCGAAAAATAATAACCTATGAAAAAATACTCAACAATGATCAAGACGTTGGTCGATAACATGACAGCTGCTGGGGGACAGCTGGATCAAGAAGATATAATTCTTCACACACTCAACGGGCTGCCAAAAAGCTATCAGTCATTCAAAACAGCACTTGCCGCAAGCAAAAGTTGCCACTCAAACAACTTCCGAGGTCGTGGTAGAAACAACAATCAGTTCAACCAATGCTTGAAAGGCAGTTGTCCTCAATCCAAATCCTCCATCATATGCCAAATCTGTAACAAGATAGGACACTCCGCCGCTATGTGCTGGCACCACCAAAATTTAGAGTATGCTCCCTAAATCGTGCCCTCCAGACATCTACTTCAATATCGGTGGTCAAGTCCAATGCCACTGCTCATCTCATTTTAGACTTCAGACAATTGCATGCTGCCACTCCCGCAACTGGAGCAGAACTGGTGGTTGGGGGCAACAAACTATTTGTCCTTGTTTAGAATATTGGGGATGGTACACTCCCGTCACCGGACCATAAACTTGTTCTTCCTTAAATTTGGCATACACCATCCTTATCTCACAACCTTCTCTCGATACGCAAACTAACCACTGATAATAACATTTCCGATCTATTTAATTCTGTTGGTTTCCATATCCTTGATCCACAGACAAATCACATGATATTTTGAAATCACAGCACTAAAGGGTTGTACCCAATCTACACCATTGCTCATCTGTAATTTTCTGCAGCAAATCATAAAACTCTTGGTGTCTCCACCCAAGCATCTACTAGATGGTATAAACACCTTGATCACTCTCATCAGGACATACTCCATCATATAGTCATAGCTAATCCCTTACTTTCAATTCCAACCAAAACATCGACATGTGAAAGTTGTAACTCTAATAAAAAATCACAAATTACCTTTTTCTTCTGTTTCTTTACATATGTTTTTGTGTTTTCAACTTATACATTCCGATGTATGGGATCCATCCCTTATCCTATAAAATCAAGATTATCGTTACTATGTTGTGTTGTGTTTATTGATGCATAGTTCAAATTTTGCTGGCTCTTCCTAATGCGACATAAATCAAAGAGAAAACCCCAAAAATATATACTATTCATAAAAATGATTCACACACAATTCCAAATCTCCATACAAACGTTGTGCTCGAATGGTGAAGGTGACTTAGAGAATTCCTATCTCATCATAGCATTATCCACCAATTCTCATGTTCTTACACTCCTTGAACAAAAAGGTGTTGCCGAATGGGAGCACCGTCATCTAATAGAAACTACCAAGGCCCTCCACCATGATGCCTCAATTCTACTAAGTTTTGGGTAGTTGCTCTCCAAACAGCCCTCTATCTCATAAACCACATGCCCTCCAAAACTAAGAGTTCTAAGTCTCCGTATGAACGACACTATAAACATCCACCAATATACTCTCACCTCAAGGTGTTTGTTGTTGCTATCCATGGCTTAAACCCATGACACCAAACACAAACTAGCACCTTGCTCAACTCCATGTGTATTTCTTGGATATTTCTCTAAACACAAAGGTTTTAAATGCTACAACCCTCATATGACCACCATAACTATCTCTTGGCATGTGATATTTGATGCAAACACCTTCCCATTCAAATCCACCATCATACAACCAACTACCCTCCCTTACCCTTCAGTCCTCTATTACTTGTACCACCCTCCATCAATCATGCCATCTCACCATCATGCCCACATACCAACCCCTCATCCCAAACTAGGCTATTACAGTTGTTACCTTCATCTCTGGATTACAACAACGCTCCAAACCCACATACCAACCCCCTATCCTGCCAACACATGCCAAACCCAATGCAAACCAGAGCAAAAAAGGGGAAACTTAAACCCATTCAAAAACTCATCCTCTCCCATCAAATACCACATAGCCCGGAGCCCTCTTCCTATACACAAGTAGTAAAATAAGCCCATTAGTGCATGGCTATGAATGAGGAATTTCATGCTCTCCAAACCCAGGGTACATGGGAATAATTCCATAGCCCCCAAATCATCCTATTCTTGGCTGTCGTTGGACTTATTGCACAAAAGCTCACTCTGATGGTACACTTGCTCGTTACAAAGCAAGATTGGTCGTGCAGGGTTACAAACAAGAGTTTGGGATTAACTATTATGAGAAGTTTAGCCTAGCTGCTCAGATGGCCACACTCCGTAATCTCTTTATCATAACCTTCAACAAAAATTGGTCACTATTTTAATTTGACGTCATCAATGCATTCATATATGGTAAACTAGATGATACCACATATATGTAACAACCTCCTGGCTTAAAAGATTCAAAATTCCCAAAGCATGCGTCCTTTCTTAAGAAAGCATTATATGGCCTAAAACGGTCCCTTCGTCGTTTGCCATTATTTCAGCATTCTTCATTAATCATGAGCTTTAAATCATCAAAATTGACCCATCCCTACTCTCTCCTCGACACCTGCACAAATATTTTTCGTCCTAATCCACGTGGATGACATCATCATCATAGGTAACAACACTCCTGTTATATAGGAACTCACCAATCAGCTGACCTCCACATTTCAGATCAAAAACCATAGCCAAGTCTACAAATTTTTGGGCATCTAGGTTCCCTGCACCAATCAATCCATGCACTGGGCTCAACAACAATACCTCACGAGCATCCTTCAGGATTCAGCAATGCTCGATTCCAAACTAGTCTCTACCTCGTCACCTGCTAAGAGGTATGATCTCTCTACCCAAGATGAATCTCTTGCCAATCCCATGGAATATTGACAAATTACTGGTGATCTTCACTATTTGAAAATAACAAGAACAGATATTGTTTTTGCCATCAATTAACTCTGCCAACATACGCACCACCCTTCTACACATCACAATTAGCTCCTCAAAGGGTCGTTGAGGTACTTAAAAGGAACAATTGACTATGGTCTTCGCATAGCCAACTGAGCCCTAGAAAGAAAACTTCATAAGTACTAGAGTAAATCCTACTTCATTCTGGCATGTAGATACGAAGCATATAAAAAGCTTAGGAGAATTGCTCTCAACAAAACATAATATCATTGTGTAATTACCAACATAACCGGAGCAGCAAAGAAAGCTGTCATAAGAAATTCATCGCATTTTTTGCTCAACATGAGCTGTAACCAAACTTTTGAATAATGAAAATAATTCAACATAATGCACACTTCAAATAAGAAATTTTTTGAACTAATGCACAGCCAAAAGAGCGACATTCTCAGGAGGGGCAAAAAGAAGAGGACAATGATTAAAAAGAAAATCAAATGATACTGGAATCCATCAAATAAAAAAGAAGAATGAGGGGAATAAACCTCATGCATAGAAGCTTTAACTACTACACTGCATGAGAGAGGAAAAATTAGGGCCATAAACCTCGCGCTATATGAAGGAAACAGCAGGCAGCTTCGAGGTAGCGCGGGGAAGAAGCTTGGGAGACTTCGCAATACGCTAGAGCAGAGTAGTGATGCAAGACGCTGGGAGCGCGGGGCCCCTTTGGTATTATTAGATTGATAACGTGGGCCACGGGGTCGATCCCGCGGTTTGCGTTTCGTCTAACTTAGCGTCAGGCGACTGCGAACATGGGATTCCAAACGAAAAAAAATATTGTGGTTTGGGGCAGCGCCGCGCAAAATAAACCACCCCTAAATGTAAGCAAAACTCTCTGGATCAAGAGTATTATTGGGCAACTCCCAAGATATAATTAATCAAGCGGGATACATCCACTTGGGAGCACTCTAGACCCCAGAAAAGACAAACATACATGAATCTCTGGTTAGGGGCAGTCAACGTAAGTATTCTTTCGCAGATATTAGTCCAAGATGCTTCCACCCGATCTTATTTGGATGAACATACTTGATCTATCCTTGCGAGATTTATCATATGCAAACTCTTCAAATTTTCTTTATCTTGTTGGTCAACTTTATTATATGTTTGTAATTTCCGGTTCCTCTCTTCTCCAGATCATTCCTACGATCCAATAGAGAGACTTATTCGGAAAAGAAAAATACACGACGATGGATAAACTGACGACTCCTCAAAAAATAAAAAGAAAAAATGAAAATGAAAACATATAGGTGAAGAGAGGTTATGATGAATTGTATGACCTAACTTGCATAACATCAAAAATATACCTCTATTTTTTACATTTTAAAACTAAAAGACATCTTTTCATGCATAGATTTATAATACAAAAAGTGTTATAAATATTAAAATCAAAGTATAGATCTTAGATACGTATATAAATTGTGGTGTATTTCACAAGTTATTTTGGCAAAGCTAGGTCATCTAGTGATAAAATTTATGCTTCAATCATGAAACATCTAGAGATTGTAGCTTCAATGAATGTGTCGTACCTAGAAAATTACCTGCGAGTCATACATGAATAGAGGATAGAATAAATTGGAGTGTTAAATTCAGATGGGTTCCTAAAGAAATAATTGCTCTAAAAAATTGTCCACGGGCCACCACAATCCCAACGAAGTATTTTAGATGTCTAAAGCCCTTCACCTTAAATTCTTTCCCCAATCATACATTTAGTGACCAATCTCCGCTTCATCATCACCCATGACAATCTTGTCATCAACCTGCACAACAAGCATAGTGGTGTGATCTCCATATTGTCAAAAGAATACCATATGGTATGCATTGATCTCGTCGATATCCATACGTCCACCATAGTCTTTCCAAACTTGTCAAACCAAGCTCGATGAGACAGTTTCAAGTCATAAAGTAACTTCTTGAGCATGCACAACTTGTCCACTGCCTAGCATGTACCGAATCCCGATTACCGAATCCCGGTGGTATCTCCATAAAGAAACACATCCTTTACATCAATTTAGTGTAACCTTCACCAACTATTCACTGCCATAGGAACCAATGTCCTCAAAGTGCTTATCTTCGAAGTTCCATTATAGTCGATGTCATACGTCCGATTGCACCTTTTACCACTAACAGTGATTTATAGTGCTCAATTTTGTTTCACTATGAGTATCCACTTGTACCCTGCTGTCCTTTCTTCCACTGGCGATGACACTATCTCACATGTCTAGTTTTTATCGAGAACCCCAAACTCTTCATGCATGGTCGCTTTTCATTTGGGAACCTCCTTAGCTACCCGCCAACACTTGAGTATAGTGATCATATCCAAAAATATAATGAATCAGGTGATATGTTAGAGTATGAAACAAATTGAGTAACGTCATGTTCTCACTCATAACGATCAAAAGAATGTCCCATATTACTGTGAGAGATCCTTCTTAAAGTTATGAGGTTGGAAATAGAAGAGGAATCATATCACCTGTGACTTCTAAGTCTGAGGTGGATGGTGTAACTGTCTTAAGAGTCGGGGTAGAACATGACAAGAGACTTGTTGGCATAAGTGGCATTGCAGGCACATTTCCCTTAAGCCGAAGTCTCAACATCTTTGTGTTCAATCTCATTATTTTCAGTATCCTCATTTTCCAGCACCCCAGCAGATTCATCCCATATCACAGGACAAGGCATCGCTCCCACAGATAACAATCTTTCACAATTATTAGTTACCCCCTCCTGCCTCATAACTCCAACATCAAGCGAGTCACTAAAGAGTGAGGTCACCTCCAGTGTATAGTACAGTTCGAATTCCCTAAAGAACACATCCATGCTCACAATATAGTATCTTGTCTATCTTGTTCTAATAAACACTCATTCTGGAAGGTCATATCTTCACAACTCTGGATCCAGCTTTTTCTATTAATGGTTCATCGTCATTTTCAAAACAGAGACAGCTAAATGCCTTTAATGGGAAAATCCCGCTATTATCTTCTTTCGAGATTCGACAAGGAGACTTCCAATCAACACTCTCAAGAGTATTGTATTATCAATTAATTTGATGTCAGAACTGTTAGCCCCCACAAGTGTTTTTAGACATTCATTGCAATCATCACGCTTTGAGCTACCTCTAGGTGTCTATTCTTCATCTCTGCTACTCTGTTTTGTGTTGGTGAGTACGAAGATGTGGTTTGATGCTATCTCTCTTAGTTTGATATGTATTCACCAAACGTATTGTTGGTATACTCTGTCCCATTATTAGATCTCAATAACTTCACTATAACACCATATTGACTCTGAATTGCTTTGAAGAAATCACTAAAGCAAGCAAACACATCAACCTTACATTTCATCAGCTACAACCAAGTAACGCAAAAAAAACAATCAATGAAAGACAAAATAACGATAATCATTCATCGAACTCGTAGAACAAGTTCTCCAAAAATCAGAATGCATCAAATCAAAATCGCAAGAACTCCTGTTTCCATAACTAATAGACTTGCTCCTAGTAAACTTGCCAAAAATGCAAGCATCACAAACAGCATTTGTTTATTTGTCTTCCATACAACGACAAATGCAAACAACTCAATAATATAAAATATGAGTGTCTCATGCGTCTGTGTTGTAGCAGCAACACATCCTCCATACTCCTCTCAGATCCCCTTTAACACTCTCTGCCATGAAGCCAAAGGTGAGTCCATCCTCTCTCTATCCAAGCACAAAATTTCAATATGACACATTCCATTCCTAAGTATCAGGCCGATATATTTCTCTTGAAATATCACCTTAGGAATATCAAATGAATTAACACATTTTAGTTGGAGAATAAAGACACCTAAATAATTTATTCACTAAAAAACAATGAGCATACAAAACATTAGAAAAAATCATAGAATCGGTGAACCTTACTCTACCCTTATCTACTACAGGTCGTGGTACCATCAACAGTTTGAATGCTCTCAGGAACTGTTAGGTAAGTATAAGAAAAAAAATCTCTAACAGTACCTGTCACATGTCGAAAAGTATTGGAATATAATATTCATTCTGGTGATTTTCTGATGGAAATAGTAATAAGAGCATGTGTATCATGAGTACCTTTATCAAAGAGAGCATAAGTAACAATGCTACCCTTGATGATGACGAGGAGGATTAATTCTCAGCCTCATCATTTTCTACTTTCTGCTTCCTCTTCAACATCTCCAGAAACTCATGATCCTTATCAGAAAATACCACACATGTCTCTCCCTTGTTCTCTGTTACCATTAGATTTGCCTGATAGCCCCCTCTTCAACCTCTTCAACCACCACAGCCACGACCAAGACCCCTAAATTGTCCACGTCCACGTCCAACTGTCTCCTCTCTCCTTAGAAGGCCCAGGACCAACCTTGCTCAGATATCCTACTTCACCACAGTTCTAGCACTTGCGAGTCTCCCCCTAGACACCTGTCATAAGCATGAGGGAGCTAAAACTGATTACGTACCTGGAAGTACATACGGCTCAGAGTGTAGCCTCATGCAACTCTACTATTTATAGCGATGGCCTCATCCAGTAGAAGTATGGTCGACTGGGCTAGAAGGACTGATCTCCTCTGATCAAAGGCCGGATTCAAATGAACCAGAAACTGAGTCCTCATCATAGCACGACAACAAAGAAATATACCCCCCCCCCCTTCTTGCACCTCGAATCACCATAGCACGACATCAATGAAAAATGATTAAGGTCTGCCAATAGCCTCTCCTGATCTATGGATAACTTCTAAATCTATCAATCACTCTGTAACAATGCCTTTATTTCACGCGGAAACAGGAACACTCATGTGGCTTTAAACCCCAGCATAGATCATCTTTAGCTTCGCCCAGATGTCCCTCACCATTTGAATGATATCTACTAATGAGGAAATCGATAGAACAATTGAGCTGAGTAGCTAGGTGTAAAGCAGGGTGTGCGTCACTCTTTAGCTCGACCCTAAATCCTAGGGTCTCTAACTTCATCTACGACGAAGCACGTGCTATGGTAGTGGCTCTCTTTAAGACACTAGCTCCATATATGAGTCTGACCTAGACATTCAGAACTTTAGGATTTATCTTTCCTAGAAGTTGCATCCTTTACCTCCCGCACTATCTCCATCTCCTGTCGCAAGGATCCAAGTCTAGATCGCACAAATCACAAGCGACTTTCATCCTCTTCTTGATCTGATCTTGATTTATATCATCATCAAGATCAAACTCAATTTAACTAATCCCACCGGCTCACTTCAAAACGACACAACATTCCCTAGCCTTCATCATCCTTACACACATGCCGAACCAAAGTTCTCTCCTTCATCGCTCGGGGTTTCACGCACGCTTCGGCCACCTACTCAGCCTAAGCCACACAAACTTCTCTTCCACAAACAAACGACGAAAGGTGTACGTCGGTGTTGTTTTGGGTGTGAAGTGCCGTAAGCGTCGATTCGCGGAATCGAAATCCGTCATTCAGCTTCGGAAGGATTCAGCTGAAAGAAATATGAAATCAGTCGATCACATATTTTTCGTAGTTTAAATGAAAGAAGCCTACTGCTGCTCAGTCATGCATTTATCCGAAAGACGAGCACAAAACTTGAGGTGAGGCTCGATCAAATAAGCTAAAAATATATGACGTCAGTTTAGTCTGCGAAGCCAATTTATTGCTTGACAAGATTCACTTATTTAATATGAAGAATTAAATAGAGTTTATTTTAAGTTAGGTTCGGAAATGCTTCATATGAAATGACACTATAGTTAATTACATCTTAAATGTACGAAATCGGCTTAAGAAACTACTCGATAAAAATCGGAAAATATTATCTTGAGGAGGTCAAAATGATAGGACTTTTGACGTAATCGGACGAAAAGGTGTGAAAGGAGATTGGCTCAAATTGAAACATTTTATTGTAGAATCCAAATGATGAAGAAGCTAGGGGATGTCGAAAGATCTGAGGCGAACGCTCAGTGACTTCAAGATATCTATGATTTGGCTTTGATTTAGGAGATATTATTTAAAGGTTCACATCCTGCCGATTTTATTTAATTAGAGCACTACGTTTGTGTGAAACGCTCGCACGAACAGCTTTAGAAGATGTGAGGATTTAGGTTGTAACGAACGATAACCCCGGAATCACAAAAAGCGAGTTAGAGCATATTGTCTGATAAGTATCTGAAAGGCCAAGAAAGGTTGAAGATTTATGTCGCGTTAAGCGAAGCAACATAAATCACATGGATTGTTGTTTAATCACTAAGGAATTGTTTAGTTGATGAAGACGTGTTTCTTTGTTAAAGATGGCCGTCTTGCCACTGCATATTAGCTCGACTCCTTGTCGTGAAGAGGTTGAGTTTTAAGGTAATGAAGTCGAAATGTTCGATCAGGTGGCACATGGTCGAGTTCCTCTACAACATCCTACGCAAGTATGTTTAAATGTTGTACGATTAATATAGCAAGGTATGTAGCACGGGAAAACGATAAAACGTACGATAGAGTATAGTACGACGTCTTGCTAAGGAAAGCATGCGGGAGTAGGTATGCGAAAGTAACGGTTAAACGAGTATAGCATCGCGATAGCAGTGCGCAAAATGTAACATGTCGTAAATGTAAGCAAACGTATATCCTGGAAGATCAAGTAGTCATACTTATGTGGCAGCGGGGAGTGTGTCACGTGAAAGCCAAACAAAAGAAGAAAAAGGTTGTCGAAAAGCTCGAGAAAAATAAAATGACCGACTCACGACGAAGTCGCAGAAAAGAAATAGTAAAAAGTCATCAAAACTCCGAAAAAATCTAAAAAGGAGTACACGAGTGCTCTATCGAAATTCAACGAAAACCGAAGAAACGCAATGACACTCGGGTCGGGGCGCAGCTCGAAGCTGTAGTGATCTGCTCGAAGGGTCGTCGAGAAGTGCTACTCGGTCACCCGAGTGTATGAGCCATTACTCGAGTTTGGAAGGGTGTCCAATAAGCTAACTCGGGAGGGTGTTCATCGATCCGGCCCGATAATCGACGATGTGAACAACAGGATTTTATAATATAGTTTTAAATTTTATATTTTTTTAAGCATGCACGTGAATTTCGAGGCATCTAAAGAGATTATCGATATTTGTTTTTAGTGAAATAACATCCATTCTTGCTCAAATTTTGAAAATTGGAATTGTCCATGCAGTCGATTATTTTGTTGGGTGTAGGATCACTAACGATTCCAAGAAGAGCACCGCATTCGCTTGCAAGCGGTGAATGATACCGTCATCCTACGGTTCACGCGAGCACTAGAGCGAGTCACGATGTCGTAGGATGGGATATCGTTCTACTCTATCACTCGAGTGTGCGCTTTTGCATCATCGCCGTCATTGCCCAAAACAAAACAAAACAAAAACCGACTTCGAGTGAAGCGGGGAACACGTGTAAATCAATAAGGAGGGGAAGAAGAGATTACCACACCTCCAGACCCGAAGAGACTAAAACGGGAGGAAGGTTAATCCACTCGCCCTTAAAACATGTAACAATAGAGCCCCTAAAACATGTAACAACAGAACGCTGAAAGCATGGTCCGAGGTCCTCGAATCGATCACAGGGACGTCGTTTTCTCACTTGGACACAATTGGATCGGCCACGAAATGGGTATCCCTTGCATTCGGATAAAGCGAACCAAAGCGATGACCGTCGAGACCAGTTTAAAAACTTCGCAAATCGAATGAGAAAAGAAAAATGACTCGGGGAAAAAAGCCGACTACCGGACTCCGAACACACGAGTAAAATCCGGATACGTCAAATCTCGAAAACGGATATCGGCCCAAGGCATAGACTCTCTCGATAGGTCTACTCTGCGGCTCGGGGCGGGATCACAATAGGAGAATCGGGAAAACTTCCAATCCATAATAAAGTGAGTATACTGAGCCCAAAAGTCTCAAAACTAACACCAATCCCACCAAATAAAATCTTTAAGAAAGTGCCTCGAGTATCGATGCCCGATTCACTCCCAAGCGAGATAAGAAACAATTCGAATTACATTTCCCATCGATTCCAAGTTGAAACATAGCAATAAGCAAAGCCATCACCATATTAATCACCACTATGAGGCTCTCAGCCAAAGCCACAACAAAGGGGCAGCAATGAGTAAAGCACCCACCCATCCTCAAAATCACAAATCAACATCAAGAGGCTCACGGCAAAGCCCCTCCACAAACACATTAGAGAGACCTTACTAAATAGACTTAGAGCTCAGCCTCAACATATCTCACCAAACTCCAACAACAAAGCCTTACACGAGCCACCGTAATCCAACTCCAAGGCCCAACTAAACACCCCATAGGAGCGACTACTAGCTCACGAAAAGCCAAGCCCGAGCCACCATGAGGCAAGAACCGAGCCAACGATGAGCTGCGGCCCACTCGAAAATAGAGCCGAGCGAGGATAAATATCACAAGAGCAAAAACCGGGACATTGCAATCCAACCCGAGCCATAGTGAGGCCGGGGACAAACTTACAATTAAGCTACGACGAGTCCGAACTCAAAGCCAAAGCAAAAGGGGAGCTAAAGGAGCCGACCCGAGCCCGTATTGAATCGAACCCAAGCCACAGCTGGGCTGGAAACAGGCCTAGCCTCAAGTTAAAATAGGGAGATAGCAAGGCTAACAGAAAAAAAAAAACGAGACACACAAGGCCAAAACCAAATCCCGAATTAAGCTTAACAAAGAATACAACAGGACTCCATAAAACCGAGCCATATGGGGCTAAAACCAATACCAGCCGCGATTAAATCCAAATCCAACATCAGGCTACAGCAAGTTCTCCTTAAAGCTCAATTAAATGAAACACATATATATCTTTAAAAGCTCAACTACCATATGCTTGCAAGCAAGAATGAGCATAGAATGAACATAGAAACTTTTCAAATTAGTTAATCATGCTTCATGAAAGGTTAAATGCAAGAAGCCCAGGAATTGAGCTTCCAAATATTCGAAACATAGGGCCACAATAAGCTTTATATAAGAATAAACATGAAACTTCTCAAATTTAAGCTAACCTCCTTCCTAGCATGCTCTTTTGATAAAGAAAACACTAAAAAGGGAGGGGGGCAAGAAATGAATCCCATATGCTCACAAGAGAACCATAATAAGCTCCCCTACTATTCTTAACAAACAAGAATGAATGAAGAGCTTCAAGCTACACATCCCAACATGCTTAAAAAGAGTCATCCTTGCCCTAAAGTCACAAGCCACAAGGTACACTAGCACGCATACATATATATGTATTCTTGAAATAAATAAAGTTTAAAATTTTGAAACCAAATCTTCCATACACTTGCAAAGGGGAAGCTAAACTTGCTTTAAAATCACATTTCCATGCTTTTGGGTTGCTCTAAATAGCAAGAGGAAAAGCAAAGAGCCCACCTTACAGTGTATATGCATATGACAATTTGAAACAAGCACTCAATTCCATCCTTGAAACATGCTTAAGTCTTTCTCGCCTCTATTCATACTTCAAGCAATAAAACATCCCAAACATTTGTATAAGATCATACTAGCATGCCACTAGAGAAAGAAAGCTGAGAACTATCATTTTAAGCAAATAATGCAAGGCATTCCAAAGCATATAAACGCCCGACCGAAACCTCGGATAGGAAAAACCGAACCAACGAGCAGGGTCACGGGTATCCCAGGGCCAAACCGAAGAGAAGAAAGGGGTAGGGAGAGTTACCAGCTCGTGTAGAATACACCAGAAGCAAGACAAAAGCTAAGGAAACAATCCAACAGCACCTCCCCTTCTTCACAAGAAATTCGGGCCAACCCTAAATCATCCCAGAATGAGGTTTTTATAGGCGAAGGAGGGGAGAGGAGTGCCGCTACTCACCTTACAGGAAGGTGCGCAAGTGGAGCTGGCGACAAATTGCCGCAAGGAGGAGACACCGCAGAGGATCGGGCGACTCGCATGGATAACGCATGCGCAAGAAAACACCGCAAGATACCACTTGCGCGCGGAAGGATTAGGGATGGGTATCTGCGGCTCGAGGAGGAGACCACAGGAGATGGGGTGAGAGGCTTGCGGCTCGAGCGCGGGAGAAGGCTCGTCGAAGCTTCTCTCGCGCATGTGCGGGAGAGACGGAGTCAACCGAGCAAATCTGAGGAGCGGGAGAACAAGCCGAGTCGCGCGTGAGAGGGAATTAGGGCTTAGGGAATGTGTTATATATAAATATATATATTAACAATAATAATATAAATATTATTATTATTAATATAATAATTATAATCGTCTCGTAAGTTTCGTCCGCGCGTGTTATCGTCGAAAACTTAACGTCGATTTTAAGTGAAATAGACGTTCGGACGCATCGGCGCGGTCCGTTTCGTCGTCCGAGGTCGTCCGGGCAACCTCGTTGACGGTCGCGTCAAAATTGCGTCGAAATTTTAGTATCGTGGCAAAATTTTGACTCAAGCTCGATCGATTAGAATAGTGCATGTGTAAGGCGTGCACGAGGCTATCCTAATGTTCAGAGGTCCTATAGGGACTCAATTTGAACTCCTGACGTCAATTTCGACCGGCTATAGACTAGCGGTACGGAATCTCGTACAGGATTTCAAAGAGTAACGAAGTGGCTTCCAGACACTCTAAAACGAGGTGGGTCCCATCGCTAGGAATCTAGGATCGTCGGGGAAGCTCCTGAGGCTAGAATCCTAAATCTAGGAGGAATACTAAACCTCGACAAAAAGTGAGGTCAACAAATGGACCCCTAATAGGTGTGGTGTGCTGGGCGAGCACACCGCGCGTATTGGCGTTGACCGACGAGATTAACAAAACCAACACAGACGTTCCAAGCTAAGGCACTCGGAACAAAAAAAAGAAAGAGTGACGAAGGTTTCCGCTGGGGAATGTCAGGTAACTCTTCGAAGCTGAAGATTCCAGAACTCTCGTTGGGGAAAGAACAAGTGGATATTAGATCGAAATCGAGGAGTAGAAACTCTCGATGAGGATTGGAGAGTGGAATTGGTGTTATCAAATTTCAAATGTGTATCGAGAATGGGAAATAATATCAGGTATTGATCCTGAGGTGTGGATCGAAGTATAGGTAAAATTTGTGGTGGAAGGAAGAGAAATGATGTCATATTTCATTTAAGGGGGTCTTATGCCGATCTCGAAAGATTGGGATAGGATGCCTTGGATTAATCGAAAGGCTTACTCACTCAACCTCAGAAATATCGTAGAAAGATTGCAATAGGAGGGGCTCCTAAAGCAACGCAAAATCGGATATGAAATCCTCATCCTCTAGAATATCGTGGAGAATCGTTGCAGAAACGAATGCGGTATCGGATGCTGAGATCATCCACCTCTAAAATATCGTAAGAATCATTGCAAAGCAATGCGATATCGAATACTGAGATCCTCTACCTCTAAAATATGTCAGGAGATCATTGCAAAGCAATGCGGTATCGGATGCTGAGATCCTCTACCTCTAAAATATCGAAGGAGATCATTACGGAAGCGATGCGAGTATCGGATGCGGGATCCTCTACCTCATAAACATATCGGGAGAATCGTTGCGGAAGCGATGCGATATCGGATGCTTGAGATCCTCTATCTCTAAAATATCGAAGAAGATCATTGCAGAGCAATGCAGTATCGGATACTGGGATCCTCCACCTCTAAAACATATCAGGAGAATCGTTGCGAAGACGATGCGGTATCGGATGTTGAGATCCTCCACCTCTAAAATATATCGGGAAATCGTTGCGAAAGCGATGCCGGTATCGGATGTCGGGATCCTCTACCTCTAAAAGATATCGGGAAATCGTTGCGAAAGCGATGTGGTATCGGATGTTGGGATCCTCTACATCTAAAATATAAGAGTCGTTGCGGAGCGATGCGATATCGGATGCCGAGATCCTCTACCATCCGAAATATATCGGGAGATCATGCAGAGCGATGCGGTATCGGATGTCGAGATCCTCACCTCTAAAATATCGAAGGAGAATCGTTGCGGAAGCGATGCGGTATCGGATCGTCGGGATCCTCTCATCCTAAAACATATCGGGAGAATCGTTGCGGAAGCGATGCGGTATCGAGTGCCGAGATCCTCCACCTCTAAAACATATCGGGAGAATCGTTGCGGAAGCGATGCGGTATCGGATGCTGAGATCCTCCACCTCTAAAATATATTAGAAGATCATTGCAAAGCAATGCGGTATCGGATGCTGAGATCCTCTACCTCTAAAATATCGAAGGAGATCATTGTAGAGCAATGCGGTATCGGATACTGAGATCCTCTCTACTCTAAAATATATCGGGAGATCGTTGCGAAACGATGCGGTACCGAATGCGGGATCCTCAACCTCTAAAATATCATGAGAATCATTGCAAAGCAATGCGGTATCGGATGCTGAGATCCTCCACCTCTAAAATATAGAAGGAGATCATGAGGGAATATGAGGGAGTTTCATATCTCACTCGAAGAGTTGATAGAAAAGGATCTTGTTTGGGAAGGGATGTGATTCCACGCCAACAGAACCAATCGAAACTCGCGGCTGTGTCAATAGAATCAGCTGATCCTTTCTCAAACGACAGAGAATTGAAGGGATATCAATCACAGTCTCAGACTGGAGAATCAGATTTGGAATTTGATATTTGAATTTGGGAGAAATTCGTGCAACTTGTGCAGTGCAGAAGTTTGCTGAAAAATCTGTGAAGAGATTTTTGAAAAAGAATTTTTTCAAGTAGAATTTTTTATTTTGTTTAGATGTTGACTTTTATTTTATTGTATTTTTTTAGGATTTGGACCCAGTTTTAGACAGGCGCGTCATCTGAGCTCTAAGAACGAGTCTTTGTCTTTTGAAACACAAGGCATAGTGCTTCTCGAGTATCGTCCATCGACTAGAACCAATGCTTGAAAAATAACTCACTCTTTAAGGTCTTATCGGAATTATATTCTTTCGAGTACCTATAAAGGTGCGTTATCTCTAAGGACGCCACAACCTAAGTGGCCGCAATTTCACGACTTTGTTTGTAGTAGTCATCAATTGATTTGTTGCAGATTCCGTAGAGGTTGCTGAAGTTGTCTTCGAAAAATCTTTCTGACGTTCTTCGAGTTGAAGTTGGAGTTGTATTTCGTTGAAACACTTGAAAGATACGACTTGGGTCGAATTTCGCATTAATTGCTAATATCATCATACATTCCTTTAATTCTTTCTTTACTGGCACAACGGAGTTTCGAACTTTCGGTCATGTGATCGAAATATTTTTCATTGTCTAAAGATATTTCGAGCCGATTAATGACCAACCAAAAGGCGTAGAATCACTCGACTCTCTCCAAAGCATAATATCGGAGAGCTTGCTAAGGTTGCGTTCGAGTTTCATTAATCAGGGGAAGATTAAGACACCAATTTTTCATTATACGCTCACCTCAAGCTTCTTCTCAGGGAGCATTCTTCTTTTATTTCATTTTTTTTCTTGAGATTTTCGCTCCTTTTTTTATTGAGGATTACTATATCTGGTGGAGTACATGTTAAAGATTTTGAATGTCTTGATTGAGACACCAATTTTTGATTGTGTGCTCACCTCTAGCTTCACCTCAGGAACACTTTTTTTTTATTGCTCCTTTTGTTTTCTGAGAATTACTGTATCTGGCAAAACATATTTCTGTTAAAGATTTTGAATGTCGAAACTCCCCCCAATTAATAATTACGAAATGTTCACTTAATATGAAAATTTGGGATATTATAACTTATCGAAAGTACTGGACCAAGCCACATGGCAGAAAAATTAAAGGCGCTCGATATCCATAATCAATTACTCGTATTTCAATGACATTGCTTCATTTTGAGATCCACTTAGGACCGGCTTCGAATTCTTAAAGTAAACAACTCAGTTATTAGGGCATTAATTTCATTCTTCCCTGAAGTCGAAGTCTTAGCAAAATATCCAATTTAAGCTTTCCAAATATCGAGCAATTCTTGACAGAAACAAAATCCTTTTTCTTCATTCATTGCGATAGAAGGGATGGTATAGATTAATACTAATCATGCTAAGCAACAAAAGTAGTACAATAGTAGTCAAGAGGCATTTCATTCATTGGCAGTTACGTAGGAATAATGCAAACAAACAAATCGATCGAAATCATATTAATAAACCTCTTCAAGTTCTTTTTAAATATTCATCGGGATTGTTACGTTCCCATTCTTGAAATTTTCTTCGAGCAAGTCTTTGAAAGCTGTGATGATCTTCATGGTGTGTCAGAGTAACCTGTGGTACGGGCAATATCTCGGATGTCCTTTCTTGTTGATCTCGTCCGGCTTCTTCGGCTTGGGCAACCTGAACTCGGGATTCTTGATCAGAATACGAAACATCTTTTTCGCCGCTTCATCTTTAAAAGAGTATATTTTGTTTGATCGATCAACCATGGTTGGAACTTGCTTGTCTTCTGTCTGGTAAGGTTTCTGCTGAGATGATTGCTGAATATTCTGACGAGGACGTTGGAAGGTTCTGCTGGGTTGTTCGGCCCGTATTTCTGACTGTCGCTTTCCCGCTAATCGAAGAGAAGAAAGGGGTAGGGAGAGTTACCGACCTCGTGTAGAATACACGAGAAGCGAAGACAAAGCTCGGAAACAATCCAACGAGCACTCTCCCCTTCTTCACAAGAAATTCTGGCCAACCCAAAATCATCCCAGAATGGGGTTTTTATAGGCGAAGGAGGGGAGAGGAGTGCCCCTACTCACCTTACAGGAAGGTGCGCAAGTGGAGCTGGCAACAAATTTCCGCAAGGAGGAGACACCGCAGAGGATCAGGCGACTCGCAGGGATAACGCATGCTCAAGAAAACACCGCAAGATACCACTTGCGCGCGCAGGGATTAGGGATGGGTATCTGCGGCTCGAGGAGAAGACCACAGGAGATGGGGCGAGAGGCGTGCGGCTCGAGCGCAGGAGAAGGCTCGTCGAAGCTTCTCTAGCGCGCGTGCAGGAGAGACGGAGTCAACCGAGCAAATCAGAGAAGCGGGAGAACAGGCCGAGTCGCGCGTGAGAGGGAATTAGGGCTTAGGGAATGTGTTATATATAAATATATATATTAACAATAATAATATAAATATTATTATTATTAATATAATAATTATAATCATCTCGTAAGTTTCGTCCCCGACGTGCTATCGTTGCAAACTTAACGTCAATTTTAAGTGAAATAGACGTTCCGTACACATCGGCGTAGTCTGTTTCGTCGTCCAAGGTCGTCTGGGCAACCTCGTTTACGGTCGCGTCAAAATTGCGTCGAAATTTAGTATCGTGGCAAAATTTTGACTCGAGCTCAATCGATTAGAATAGTGCATGTGTGTAAGGCATGCACGAGGCTATCCTAATGTCCAGAGGTCACATAGGGACACCGATTTGAACTCCCGACGTCGATTTCGACCGAGTATGACTAGCGGTACGGAATCTTGTACGAGATTTCAAAGAGTAACGAAGTGGCTTCCAGACACTCTAAAACGAGGTGGGTCCCATCGCTAGGAATCTAGGATCGTCGGGGAAGCTCCAGAGGCTAGAATCCTAAATTTAGGAGGAATACTAAACCTCGACAAAAAGTGAGGTCAACAGTGTCGCCAATTCCTTTTAATTGAGCCGCACAAACCTCTTTGCCATGAACCAGCAACCGAAGGCATCTCCACTTCCTTTTGATCAATCTTCCCTACACCGAAGACACTTCCTGCACCCCGTGTTTTAAACTGAAGCCTCCTCCTATCCAGTTCTTCTTGATGTGATAGCCGGCCTGAAGAGAGGACCAACAGTATTGTAGCAACACTATAGCGATGGCTAGGGTTAGGGTTTAGCTCTACTATAATAAATGAATAATTGCTCTAAAAGCTTGTTCTATTCATTAATGATTTTGGCTTACATAGAGCTTTGCAAAGTTCTTAAAAATATTCACTTAGACTTCCTCTATATTTTATATGCACAAATAGAACCCTAAACTATATACAAGTCTCAACAGTTCCTAAGGTATAACGTTGCCTATTATTGAATCATTTAATCTATGAAATGAAATTATTGGGATTATGATGTTTGACATTAAGCCGACATCTTGAGACTTTTCATTTTGTTCCCACCTAATGTGGTACAGATTCGAGCACAATATTCTTAAATTTTAGGAATCATTGGGCCATACGTAACTGTTTTCAGAATAAAGAAATACTGCTTTTTAAAACAGTAAAAAAAGACTGAAGTCTTGCCTGGCAATGTCAATGGCAAATCTAAGAACTTTATGTAATGGTAGTCGACCATTTTTCTGAAGATAGCTTCCTAAGTTGCCCTGAGATTCAAAATCAAGATGTCAGCCAAGATGTGCAAAAGGAGAAATAATTTTTATGAAAATGAATTAGCCCAACAATGGGGTGCATTTACACACACACACGACCCAGTTCTTATGTACTTACACATCGAACACACAAGAGTTAAGGAGTTAGATATGTAAATACATAGGAATTATGTGGCATGCAAGTAAACCTTCCCAAAATTAAAAAAAGCCAGCAGTAAGAGAATAGCGAGCATAAACTAACTTTCGAATGGTATTCTGAAAGAATCATCAATGGTGTGTTTTGTGTGACAGCACCAAGAAATTGGATAACATTAGGATGCCGAACCTTCAGTAACAAACTAAGCTCATGCTTGAAAGCATTTCTGCAAAAAAAATAAAAAATAAAAAAATTAAAGGTATATATAAGATTTTAAAGAAGAAAGATGGAAAGTTAATGTTAATGTACCAAGAACTTCAACGAAACTCATTCAGCATATACACTTGATATATGCTAAAAGAAAACATAAGTTTATAGGTTGAGAGAGAAGAGAGTATAAGAGGAAACAATAGATAAAGATAATCTGCTACTGTGGAGCATCATCTTCATGAACGAAATTGTACCTGTGCCAAAAATTTTATGAAAATTCCATGGAGAACTGCAATGCATCCATTTTGAGCTTAGTTGTTCTCTTTAATGTTTCTCATTATTTTCTCTTGAGTTTGCTTTTAGAGATTTGGGAATTCTCTTCTTTTGTGATGTTGGTGTGGTAGAGAGCTTAACAAAAATTGTTCTCTTAAGCTACTTTTATTTCTATATTTTTGTGTCTTCACTATAATAGGTTAGATCAATAATTTTGTGGCTTCTCTATAATGGTTTCAGCTTTGCATGGTATATCTGGCTTGGCATATGTTGTTGAGAGGAATAATCTTATGCCATACTATGTGTTAACGAGGAAAAAAAATTAATGGAAGATAAATAAGAAAGAGAAATATGAGCAAAAACAAAAGAATTATGTTACCCCGGTGCATCACCTTGAAAAACCAAGTGTGGTTGTGAAAGAAATTTTGTGAAAATTCCATGGAGATGTGAGATGCCACCATTTTGAGATTAATCACTTTCTTTATTGTCACTCTAGAGTTATTTTCTCATGTGGTTTTCTTTTCTCTTTATTTTTTCTTTCTTTTCCTTTTTCGGGTGTGTGTGATTGCTGCTCCACAGATTGAGATAGATTTTTTTCTTCTGCTCCTTTTATTTGTAAATTATTGTAGCTTCTCTATAATTTGTCAGATCATGTCTCTTCCCTTATGATTGTAGGCTTATTGATTTTGACACAAATATTGATGATTTTTGTGATGAACGATCCCGTTTGATATTATTTTTGTGTTCATTTTTCTCTTGAATTGCCCTTCCACATACAATTTATACGTTATCCTAACAGAAACAAGCATAATAGTCTCTTTCCTATAGTATTTGAGAAAACATGCAATAAAGGTTTAGTTTTCTAGAAACTACTTTTTTTTATTCCAAATTGGATATTTTAACAGAAATCGACTAAATGAAAGATTTGATCACACCGTTTTTGACTGGATCGATAGTAAAAAGTTATTTTCTAACAGGGAACACTAGTACAACATATATAACCAGATTAAGAAACAAATCAGCAGTAAAACCAGCAAAATCCTTAAAAATTACAAAGCAAACTAACTGATTGCACTGAAATAATAGGAATTTATTTCAAAAAATAAGCACAGATAAGAGATCATTACAGGCATTCAGGATCAGAATAGCTGTCCTTATCAAGAATCTTCACAACGACCTTCGTCCCATTCCATTTAGCTACCTGGTGAGTATTCTGGCAAATGATATCAAAAGCGTAATTATAAATTATCTTTTTTAAAGTAAAATTATCAGATTAAAAAATGCATGTGAGAATAGCCTATACTACGAAAGGAAGACACTTTGAAAAAAATTGTACGAAAGACTAATACAAGGTGTAGAAGTTGACAAAACACTCAACTTGCAGTGATAAAAAAACAGGTAAATATTTTGCATACCTTTTCATCAATTAGGGCCTCTGCAGTCTAACTAATTTTAATCAACATTGTCTAATAGCCACGTTTGGAGGAAGTAAAATGAAGATAACCTAATATGGAATTAAATTATTCAAACTTTGATTCGTCACAAGAATTTTATCTAACGAACATGAATTTGGATGTAGTGTAAATTGATAATTTCTAGAAGCCATTTAAGAGATTATATCATCCAAGTTCATGTGCTTATAGTCAACATCAATATATTATTAAGCATCTCAATGAGAAAAATCTTAAAATCACCCAATTCTAAAAAAATTATGGAACTGAGATGTTAAACAAACATTGAATGAGCAAACGGAGCTAAGTTCAAACCATTTCATAAAAGTGACCAAACTAGTAGAAATGACCAATAGTCCACTTCGTATATCTATTAACAGGGCATGCTGCTACTCATTCAGGAGAGAGAATTCCGCAAAGAGAATTATGTGACTCAAAAAATTCTAGAGCTATGTTCATTAGCACTCTATTTTTTATAATATAAACCGAAGTAGAACATCCAACCAAACTAGTCTGCCGTTTCTATCCGGTGATTCCACCCTAGTCACATGTCGTCTCCTCCCACAATCAGCACACAAAAAGCCTTTATGTAGGATTTAAAGAAGGGCATCACACTCCCCTACTTCCAAGCATAGCCACTGATTCCACAGACCACACCGACTCAACCCTCTCTCCCTATCTCACAAATCAACTATCCTTCTTGACCGAGGTAAATCTTCAAGCTCCTATCATCATGTTTCTTCCTCTATTGCAACCAACAAATGAAAACCATAGCCCACAATTTTGTCTTCATGGGTGAGTCTCTTTCCCCCTCCTCTTCTTCCCTCTACCCACAAATAAATATGAAAATATTTTTCTATTCCAGTTAATCTAAGAATATATTTCTTTAACTGTTATTTATTGATTATATTAGAAAGGTAAGAATTAATTGTAATTGGAGGTTAGATACTACTTTTTTTATTTGTGATAATGTTGGCAAAAGTTGTAAGATAAGGTTTCTGTTTTTTAAAATATAACTCTAACTTTTGAAAAATATAGAATATATAAAATAGGGTTTTGATTTAAGAAAATTTGTAGGTATATATTGATTTGAAAATAATATTTTAAATTTTGAAAAATAAAAATGGACGGATCTCATTCATTTAATAGTTTAAATAAACAAGCACAATATCGCAAGCAACATGTCTATCCCGATGAATAGACACGTTACTTGATGATATGACTTAATCCAATAAACTACATTATTTATGACATACATTTTGGTCTGTGAACCTTTTATTTCAACCGACAAATTCTCCTACTTAATATTAAAAATTAGATAGGGTTTATATTACCTGAGTTCTTAAAGCTCCATATGAATTCAAAGGTTAGAGTTTTCAATGTAGTGTGTAGGAAAATCAAGTAGGAAATGACCAAATAGGAACAATTACTTTTAGAATCAAAGGAGTAAGAACTAAGGCATGTCATAGAATAGAGACGAACCTAAATGACTTCCGAAAATATCCTATTGTTAGGCTTTAAATTTTGTAAGCGAATTTATTTAAATTTCAATCCTGCCAATTATTAATTATAAGAATTATATTTGCATAATATCCGATTATACAAATAACCTAGAAGATAAGAGGATTTACGTCGTATCAGACGACGACCTCAGAATCCTAATGCGAGTTAGGGCTTATATTGCAAGATGTGCAAAAGCCTAAAAGATAAGGCGAGATTTTATGTCGCGCTAGGCGGACCACTTCGAAATCCTATAGCTTGTTATTTAAACAAAGAAAAAAGTTCAACTGAAGTAAATTTGTCATGCTTGTTGTAGATTGTCCTCCTCCGTCCGCAGCATCTTCGTCGTGCTGCCCTCGAAATTTTGCTTCATGCTTCGTGTTGTAGCAGTATTGAGTTTTGAGTTTAAAGTTTAAGGTGGACATACAATTGTTAAGTCGGTGATTTGCTTCTAGGAACCTCCTATAAAACCAGGTTATTGGCCTCCCATTATAAAAGGTACGAAGCACATAAATAAAATAAATAATAAGAAAATGCAATAAAAGAAAGCTGTGTATAATGCAGTAAGGAAAAGCAGTAGTAACTTGTAGTAAAGAAAGAAAAAACAATAAAGTACAGTAAAGAAAATAATGCAATAAGGTGTGGTAAATATGCTGTAAATTGGGTATCTAGATTTCCTGTTATTCACTATTGTCCCTATAAATGGGGTTAGCGTCACAGCAAAAAGAGCGGATATGGTAAGAAAATCTAGCTAGCAGGAGAAGCATGTGCTTATATATAATAGGAAATAAATGACGAAGTATCATATGAAAATCCGAGGAAAACTGAAAGTAACTCGCGGAAGGTCGAGAAAAATCATAGAAAAAATATGTAAAGCCTGAAGAAAATCGCAAATGTCTCATGAAAACTCAATGAAAATGGTATGAAATATACGGAAAACCCGAAGAGGACCATAAGCAGGATGGCATGGACGACTCAGAATCAGGACCCTGGGTCAAATCAAGACCCTGGGGCCCTAACGAATCACCATGCATGTGTGATCCAACACTAAGTAAAAGGTTGCCGGCCTAAAAGTCACAGAGAAGGGTAATCCCTGACCTGATTCATATGACTGTCCCGTGAATTCTCAGAAAATATTTAGAAAAGCTTTCATTTTTTTAAAAGAAATTTTGATTTATCATTCATTTAAAAGAAAATATTTTGATTTTGTTTAAAACTTAAATGAAAACATTTTTGACTTTTTTAACATTTGAAAAATTTTCATGTGTATACTTATGTTTAAAGAAATTTTTCTACACTAAAAAGAAGGTGGATGAGTCAGTCAAATTGTCAGGCTGGAACTCCCGACTACCTGTAAAAGAAAGAAGTAACCTTTTTACTAAGTGTTAGAGGTGCGGTATTGTCAATCCCTCATTCTCTTAAGGTCACTGAGTCAGGATTGTGTTAAGACATCTCACACATACCTAAGCGGATCTTTCATCAATGTCCTAAACCCCGAACCATCCTACTTACAGACTGCTTACGATGGCTCACATATAGCAAAAGACTATACATGCGCACTTATGTTTCGTACATAAGTGCATAAATCCAACCAAGAAGCAAGAAAAGAAAAAATGAAGGGGCAGAAAGAGAAGATGAGACAATCCACCTAAAGGACGGAGAAAAGAAGGGGACCGATCCTCAAAACCGCCTGAAACTAATGATCCTGACCTACGACGACTCGAACCCGAAAGACTCAGCTAAAACCTCCCGACAACAATGCCCCGACAATCCTCACAAAGCCTACGACCTAAGGACTCCACACCCTCCCAGAAAGACATGGTGAATCTCCTGGAAAAAACATTCTCTTCTCCCCGAGATGACAAACCAATACTCCACAAGATACCCCAAAAACACAATTTAAGTGACTACACACGACTCAACAGGAAACTCCAATGTGTAATACATCAGACGAGTATCGGAAAACTCCAAAAAGTATGACCAAGAACCTCCAACTCCAACAGCCCAAAGCTGCCCAACATCCAAAGCTATCCCTTGTCCAAGACCAAGACATATAAACTCAAAGCCAAACCACTAACATGCCCATGACCGAGCCCCATAACATGTCCAAAACAAGGCCCCACAAAGCCAAAACTGAGATAGGAACCTGCTGAAAGTAGGGCCTAACAAAGCCAAAACCGAGATTACAACCTGCTCAACACAGGGCCAGCCTAAAGGCAAAATCGAGCCACACGAAAAGCTAGGGAAAGAGCCCAGCAAAGCAAAAAAAAATAAGAAACGAGCCAAGTCAAATGCCAGAACAGGGCCCCAACAAAGCTAAAGTCGAGCCACCCAACAAGCCAAAACAATGCCACTTCAAAGCCGAAGCGAGCCACAAATCATGTTAAGCTTTCCCGATCCTTCCCCACTTTTGTATATTTTCCAATAAGTACAAGTTCTTTCACATATGCAAAGGTACAACAATGAAATAACGTAAGAATGGATCACAATAGCTGCTTCTCAAATGTGCATTCCAACACAGTCTCACCAACCAATGCTCCTCAAGCCTTGCAAAATCGTGATCCAAGTAAAGAGTGGTCCCAACACTTCAAGCCAACGAAAGAGCCTCTCAAGTTCATCCCCAAACCAACAAGATTTAGCTCAAATAGCCACATTTGTAACCATCGAATAGTGCTCAAACCTTACTAAAACAGTTAGCAAATAAAAGAGCTTTCAAATAGGCACTACAACAACAACAACAACAACAAAGCCTTAATCCCACTAAGTGGGGTCGGCTACATGAATCCTTTTTCTCCATTGTGTCCGATTTAGTGTCAAATTTTCGTTCAATTCTAATAAATTAAGATCATTTTTTATGCAAAAAGCCCAAGTTCCTAGGTCTGCCTCTGCCTTTCTTAACATAAGTTGTAATTAAAACATCTACTCTCCTAATCGGATCATCAGGTGGTCGACGTTTAATGTGACCAAACCATCTAAGGCGACTCTCTCTAATTTTATCCGTCACTCGGTGCAACTCCAACCCTTTTACGGATATATTCATTTCGCATTTTGTCTCTAAGAGTAAAGCCACTCATCCACCTAATCATTCTCATCTCGGCAACACTTAACTTAACATTATGCTTCTCTTTTAAAGGCCAACATTCGAGCACCATAGAGCATTGAAGGTCTCACCACCATCTTGTAAAATTTTCCTTTCGACCTAAGTGGTACTTTCTTATCACACAATAGGCCGGACGCATTCCTCCACTTCAACCAACCAACCTGAATTCTACTATTCACATCCCCATCTATATCACCATCGCTTTGAACAATGGACCCAAGATATCTAAATCGTTCACACCTTTTAATAATTTGATCACCCAAAGTTACACTGCTTGTCACTAGACCTACTATTACTAAAATTACATTCCATGTATTCAGCTTTTAGTTCTACTCAAACGAAGACCTTTAGACTCCAATGTAGACCTCCATAATTCAAGTTTTTCCCGGACTTTTTCTCTTGTCTTATCCACAAGGAGGATATCATCAGCAAAAAGCATACACCAAGGTACATCCTCTTGTAAATGCCCAGTAAGACCATCCATAAATAAAGCAAATAGGCACTACAACATTCAAAAAAAAAAAAAAATACGACTATCATAGATAAACGAGAAGCATCAACATTTATAAAGCATGAATGTGAGATTTAGCCCCTCCAAATTACCATGTTGTTTTTACCTTCACATGCTATGATACCATTGTGAATATGAAGTGCTAAAAGAATAAACATCAAAGCTTAGAAATTAAGAGAACGAGGGAAAAGTAACAAGCCCTAGCAAACTTCTCCATACTAAGGCTAGCCGAAACATCCCTCCACCTTCCTTCTCTTTTTCTTTTCTTTTTTTTTTTGTTGAAAAAAGCAAAATAAGCCAGCTCAAGGCTCCAAACAACACATCATATCTTTAACATGCATAAAACCACGCATTAGAACTATGAAGAAGGAGAATACCACACCCATGCATGTGCATCTCGCAAAGATGCAAGCCCCAAATCCTTAAAGTGAAACACATTAAGCCTAAAGAAGCATTAGTAAAAAAAAGTATAGCATGCTATTCAAAGCCGCCTCCACCTAAAATCTGATCCCAAAACTATGTGTATTTAATGCTATTTTTGAGAGAACAAGAGGTCGTAGAGCTTGTTAACAAGAAGAGAAAAGATATGCAAATAGGCTAGCTAGTTAAACTTTGCCACAAAAACTTCCAACCAAACAAGAATACCAAGCCATGAAGCAAAGAGTTTATACCTCATTGGTCTTATTGTGTGAACCAACAAGGAGACCGAGCAATCCAGCAAAAATATCGAGCAGACAACGAGCTCGAGCAAGCCACAAAAATCCAGCAGCACCTCCTCCTTCTCCAAGAATTTCAGCCAACCCAAAAGACCTTCCCAAATGGGGATTTTATAGCACAAAGAGAGAAGAGCTTACCTACACTCACTCAAGGGTGAACCGAACACAAGAAGAGGGCCAGAAAAATCGCAGCAAGGAGGACCGAAGAAGAAGCCTGGGGAAGGAGAATCACCCTTACAACATTCATGCTACGGGAAAGAAGGTCGCCAGAACCGAAATACCGAGGAAATTTCACAGCCAAGCGCGGCTTCAGGAAGGAGAGCCTTGAGCAGAACACGCCAAAACGAGGCTGAGGAGTCAACTTCCCCCTCGTCACATGAGAGGACAACTCGAGGAGGAGGCGTGGATGGGATGAATTCATCCTCTAGGGTTTCGAGTTCGACCGAGTGAGAGGAGAGGCATCGCACTAGCGGGAGAGCGGCTACGGCCAAGCAATTAGGGCTTAATGTGTGAGCTTAGGCTTAGGGATTTAATAAAAAAAACTTATTTTATTATCTTATTTCACTTAAACATGCCGAATTTAGTGGGATTTATTCGTGCTCGGAATCGTGACAAAGTACATGTCCTTCCTAGGTAATTTCAACGTTCCGGACGCACCGGCTTGATCCGTTTTGTCATCTGGGGTCGTTCGGACAATCTTGTCGACGATCAGGTCAAAAAAGTGTCAAATTTGATTTTTCTGAAATTTTAAGTTCTTAGTCGATCATTTTGAAAAAATTGATTTCAGTTTAATTAATTATGAAATGTTTAAAAGTGTGGATGATGTGAACTGTAAAATTTTGCGTGTCGATCGTCTGTATCGTGAAATTTGTGCACGCGAAAGTGCAAATTGTGCATAAGGTCATCTTAGGGCTTAAAAGTCCTATGGGGACTCCCTTTGAGTTCCCTTATGTCAGTTCTAACCTCCTATATACTAGAGATTGAGAACTACACACCCAGAACTCCAAAAGGAGTAAAGAAGTGGCTCGGGCTTCTAAAACGAAGTGAGTCCCACACTAAAGCTCTAAGATAGTCGAAGAAAGAATCCTAAGGCTAGATTCAGAATCCTAAGACAAAAACTAGACCTCGAACGTCAACAAATAGATCCTCAATAGGTGTGTGCCGGAAAACACACCGCGTGTATTAATGTTGACCGAAAAGATCAACAAACCAACACAAAGCTGCCTAAATAAACATACTTAGGACAAAATGTAGAGCTGAGCAAGAGCTATTTTCGCTGAGGAATTAAGAGGTGAACTTTCAATTTAGAAGTAACAAATTTAGATTTCAATTTTCAATTTTCAAATTTGGATTTGATTTACTTCGCTTTTCTTTTGATTTTAATTTTAATTTGGATTTTGATTTAGATTTTGATTTTAATTTTCAATTTCAATTTTGGTTTTAATTTTTTATTTGCGACATTGATTTCAAGAGAATTTAAGTTTAGAAAAGTGAAGAGACCAGGTTGAGATGGAAAGCACAGGAACTCACATCTAACTTAAAGAACGATCGGGAAAAATCAATACATTGGGAAGGAAAGTTCAATGACTCACAACCAACCTAAGAGGTAGCAAAGGGAATCAGACTTTCAAGTACTGACTCCGAGACTTGATTTAAAGGAATCGAACCACCTTACACCGACCCTGAAACTTCGTGGAAATGAAATACTTCTCAGAAAGGATGCGAAAACTTCTCGGAATAGAAGAAATCAGACAACCATGCACCAATCATGAAACTTTGTGGAAATGGAAAACTTCTTGGATAGGATGCAGAAACTTCTCGGAATAGAAGGAATCGGACGACCTCGCACCAACCATAAAACTTCGTGGAAATGGAAAACTTCTTGGATAGGATGCAGAAACTTCTCGGAATTGAAGGAATCAGACAACCTTGCACTGACTCTGAAAGATTTGAGAGAATTGGACACCTTGCTCGACCTTGAAACTTAGTGGAAATGGGAAACTTCTCGGATAGGATGCAGAAACTTCTCGGATAGGATGCAGAAACTTCTCGAAATAGAAGAAATCGAACAAGCTTGCACCGAACCTAAAACTTAGTGGAAATGGAAAACTTCTCGGACATAATGCGGGAACTTCTCGGAATATAAAGAATCAGACGACCTTCAGACCGACCCTGAAGCTTTGTTGAACGAAAAACTTCTCGGAAAGGATAAGGAAAATTCTCGGAATAGAAGAAATCGGACGACCTTGCACCGACCTTGAAACTTCATGGAAATGGAAAACTTCTCAGATAAGATGTGGAAACTTCTCAGAATAGAAGGAATCGGACGACCTTACACCGACCCTGAAACTTCGTGGAAATAGAAAACTTCGTACAGAATTATAGTGGGTAATAATCTTTGCCACAACAATAACATAAGCAATAACTCCATGAATGTAGTAGTAATGAATATCAATCTGCTTGGTTGTTTCATGGAATATCTGATCTTTATTAAAACAAATAACACTCTGATTATCACACATCAGCGTGGTGGTTTTCAAATCTTCACAAAGTTCTTCAAATAGACACTTCAACCACGACAAATTCTGTGCAAGATTTAGTAATTGTCATATAATCAACTTCACTTATAGATAGTGTCATTGCAGTCTGTAAAGTAGCCTTCTAACTACTCGTACAACCACCAATAGTAAACACATATCCTATAATTAATTTCTTTCTATCGAAATCTTCGACAAAATCAAAATAAAGATAGCTAATAACTCTATTTGTCGTTTTCTTGAATTGCAAACAAGCATTTTTCATTCTACATAAATACCCGAGGATCTACTGAGTTGTTTTCTAATATTCTTTACACAGATTACTTATATATTTGCTAATTGCTTTGACTGTAATATATAAAAGCAAAAATGAGAGATCCACTGTATTGAAAATGAAACTCGAGATATATATTCAATGTTATCATTAGATTATGAGCACCTGATAATGCAGCTAATGTAGCACTAACAGGTTTGTTATTATACAGATTAAACTTATGCAGCATATCATCAATATATAAGAACAAGTAGATAAATGATCATTTATTAATTTTCTTAGAGTGAACACAAGCTACTTCTTTTAAACCCATGAGCAATCATGAATGAGAAAAATTTCTTATTTGCTTAGGAGACTATTTCGAGCCATGAAGAAATTTCTTCAACAAACTTGTACCATGAAACCCTCGAAGCTACTGCATATAGATATCCTCCACAAGTTCTCCACCCAAAAACGTAGTATTTATACCAAATTGCTCAAAATCAAGGTCATGCTTAGCTGCAATACTAAAATAAGGTCAACTCGAACTATGTTCGACTACCGCAGAGAACAAATTTGTAAATTCTAAACCTAAAATTTGACCAAATCCTTTTGTAACAAGTATATCCTTATATCTAGTATCTTCAACTCATGTTGTACCTTCTTTTTTTAAACACCAATTTATAGTGAACAAATTTTTATCTAGAGACAACTTTACCAAATCTCAACTTCTAATTCTGCGTAGGAATTCAGTCTCCTACTTGCATAGCGATCATCCATTTAATCTGAATCAACTGAATTAACTGCCGCTTTAGGGATAGAACTTTTTTCACCACACTCGATATTTTCAGCCTTACTTAGAGCATAAGCAACCAAATCAGCTTCATTATACCATTGAGGTAGTCTAATTTCTCCTTTTTCTCTATTCTTGGCAATAGAATAATGTGATAGTTATTATCATGATGGTGGGAAAGCAACAACATCATGATTATTTGAATGACTTAAAATCATGCTCGAGGATGTACATGTATCAATCTAAAGCTTCAGTTGTCTGCTAGACATCTTCTAATCGTCCTTAGATTTTGTAGTATATGGTATATGTAACATGGAAAACTCATCAAATACAACATTTCTATTAATGATCATTTTCCTGAATTCCGGAAACCATAACTTATAACATCTAACTTTAGTGATATAACCAAGAAATAAACAATTTATAGATCTAGTCTTTAATTTATCATTATTAATATAAGTACATATATGACAGCAAAAAATTCTTAAATTAGAGTAATTTAAATGTTTACCCAACCAAATCACTTATGGAGTCTTCTTGTCAATAGCGCTAGAATGAGAGCGATTCACCAAACAATAAGCTGTAGCAGTATCTTTAGCCCAAAATGACTTATGTAGTTTGCATTAAAGAGTATTCAATGAATTCTCTAAGAAGAAAACCCAAAATCTTCGGAAGAAATTATCAATGAACGTCAGCATAATTTGACATCTCCTTTAGATGGCACTGCAGATGGCCCTAAAGATCATAATACATGTAGTTAACTTAACTCTCTTCTATTTTCCCAACACACAGTACTTACAGAAGTTCAATAAGGCAATATTTTGACCATACAAAAGTCTTATTCTGCTTAGTTCAGCCATCCCATTCTCACTCATATGCCTAAGACGCATATGCCAATGTTTAAATGCTTCATCATCTTACATGAAAAAAGTAGTAATTGATGCATCATCTATCACTGAAGAGTCTTGCAAAACATACAGTCCAACAGCTTTCTTAGGACTTTTCATCATGACAAGAGAGCACTTACAGACATTTAAAACTCCAATTTCTCCCGAGTACTCATACCATTTAGCATCAAGAGTACTTATAAAAATTATATTCATTTTTAAATCTAGAACATGTCTCAAATCATCTCTAAACGTTTTTATGACTCCATTAAACATTTTGATTCTAAAATATTCAATACTGGTCGTTAATCTTACACTGAATATTATTGTCCAATATCACGGTACCTTTCGACAAAATTTCATAAATTGAAAATTGGTCCCTATTAGAACAAATGAAATATGCAGATTGAATTAAGAACCCAATCATCCTAAGGTTCACTATGAGATAGAACTAGGAGTTCACCATTACTAGCAACTTCTTCAACAATAGGGCTTCACCACAATGATCAAATTGTTTGCCCTTTTGATATGAAATGACTTTTTTTATTTTTATTCTATAACTTATAACGTTCAGTTTTGATGTGCCCATTTTTTTGTAATAATCACAAATCTTATTCTTATTTCTAGATTTTGATCTACTCTCTATATTAGCATCAAAACTCTTCTCTCGAGTTCTACCTCAAATGACAAGACCTTATCCTTGAGCAATAGGTTTACCCACTAACTATTTTATTTTCTCTTTTGAAAATAGAGCATTATATACTTTACCTAGAGTAAGTGTCTCTCGTTCATGCAAAATGACATCTCTAACATTGTATATGATAAATACAACGAGCACAATAAGTTTAATGTTAAAACTTCTTCATCATATTTAAGTTCCATAACTTCCAAATTAGAAAATATTTTTTTAAAGATAGTTAAGGGATCTATAACAAATGCTGTGAGAGTACAAACACTGCTTCAAATGCAACTTATTGGTTAGACTTTTTATTATGCACAATTGCTCTAATTTGATCCATAAAACAGTAATAATATTCTCCTTCAAAATATCTTGTAGAATCTAGTTTGATAGATGAAAATGAATTTGAGAAAGAATCTTTCAATCTATAGTTTCTTCTCCTCCATGATGGGGGCACTTTCTAACCCAAAAACTCATTGTCTAGATCCATCTGCACTAAAACAGATCACATTGTAACCTGCCAAAATAAAAATATGATGTTGCGATCTAAAAGAGGAATGTCGTACTTCATTATTGTCATTGTCGAGATTAAAACATGACTCTGATATCACTTATTATAAATAGATATTGAATAGATGTAACAAATAATGAAATAAATAAAAGAATGAACACAAATTGTACGTGAAAAATCCAAGATGGGAAAAATCACGGGAAGAGGAGATTTCACTATATCAAATATGAAACTACAAGTGTAGAACTTCGGAAAACATAAAATCAAAGCAAAGTTAGTACCTTGTATAAAAATAAAATGGGGATTTATAATCTTTAATAATAACCCTTTAAAGGAAATAATTAAAAGGATTCAATAAAGAAATAACACACAAATAACAATTTAAAGGCTATTATAAGATTGAGCAAACGGTCTAAGCCTTCAATCTAGTGGCTCAGAGTTTTATTCTAAAGCCTCAATCGGTGTGATCATAGCTTCCTCATTAAGTTCAATCCATGTGCTCATAATTTTTTTATGAGATGATAACTGACATCAACAAAAAATAAGACACAAATTTAGTAGCCTTAATTTATTACTGTATAATTCTTTTATATTGAATTAATTTATGTAGTAGAAAAATCTATTTTTTTATGCAAGATATTTGTTGAATGTAAGAAAATTATTCATGCTACTCATCATTTGTTTAGCACTTGTCATGTTATTTATAAAATAATTATTGAAAATTTATTTATAATATATAAAAATCAGATGTCAATGAGTAATGATGTGTAGGTAGAATTTTTTTGAATATTGACTTACTGTCGATGGACCCATAGAGTGACAAAATCTACTTAAAATTATTGGATTTCCATATATTGATGTTTAATTATTTGGTGATTTGTTGAAGAATTGACTATATATATATATATATATATATATATATATATATATATATATATATATGTATGATAAAATGTTAATGATTGATGAGTCACACATTGAGATGTATTATAATGCATGAGATGGATGTATGTGAAGATGTTAAAATAACATTAATTGCAATTAATTAATCAATCATCATGGACGTCACAATTTTGAAAGCCATACTAAAATAGTGACAATTTTCATTACTTTAATCTGATAGATTGATGATATTTATTATTTGCTAATTTATGGTAAATTGTGTATTTTTATAAGTCATGTTGCAAGTGATAGTGCCTTGCATTTATTATTTAATAGAAAGGATTTATATGTTGTATTTGATTTAGCATATTCACTCGTAAATTCTCATAACTAGTTCTATCATAGAGCTTAGTGGACCATCACCACAGAAGCAAACTCTTCAAAAATAATCTTTAAATTTGTATGTTTTGTGTTTGCGTTATAGAAGCCTTATTCGTAGTTATATCAAATTTTAATAGTTTTGCATCTGCATTGGTTGCTCTTACTCACTTTTTTATTATTCATTCTCGTGCTTCTTTATTGTATCAATATTATAAACTCTATTAATGAAATAGAATATGCTTTGCTTATTCTGACTATTTATAGCTACTTGCATATTCATTTCTCTCTTGTGAGCACAAAACACTTTTTATTTGATCTTGACTTTTAAAACTTGTTTTAAGTACAGAAATCCATCCCACTTGTGCATCCCATGTTGTCAATGCATACCAACTTCTGAATCCAAGCTATCGCGTAACATAATTCATTGACCAACACTGATGCTCACAACCACCACAACAAATACTGTTCATTGACTAATGCCAACTTCCATCACCGCCACCTTCGGATATTGATTGACAATTCACATTTGAAAACAATCTTTCCAGTTTTCTTTTCACCTCTCCAACAAGGAGAATGACTGAGCCAAACTACCCTATTTATCTCACCTCTAGCATTTCTAATCAGTGGTCATTCCATATATACCAAGAACAAACATTTAATATCCCTAGTCACTATATGACATCTAATTTCTTCAACCACACATAACCTCAAAAGCTATTTTACAAGTATCAACCTTTACTACTTTCAAACGCAGATATCAGGCACTAGTGATGTAAGTCAGTTGCATCATTCTTGGATATATCCAGATAATCATTTCAAATCTATTAGTTAAATGTTTGAAGATAGAAAATGATAGTTTGGTAATAGAACTTCAAATCTCTAGAGCTTCGCACATTTCTTCAGCTATATGAAACCCCGCCTCTGGTTATTAATAAAGCTTTCCAAAATTATTCCTTTGCACTTAAGACATTGTCTTGGTTTTCACCAGTGAGATAGGTTGACCATAGAATATGACAAGATCAAATTAGAATCACAAGATCTGAACAAGTTCTTATCAAAATCCAAGTGGCTAGTATATTATGTCCTTAGGAAGTGAAAGAAATGTCACCTCTGCTTAGTCTAAGCAAAGGCAGACAAAACTTTAATCAGCATTAGCAATTGCTCACCGTGAATTTTATTTATTTATTCTTAATGTTGGGATGTTTTCTTTTTTAATCCTCTCTCCCCTCTATAAGGTTATTTATCCGAAACTAAGAAAAATATTTTGAAAAATAAGTGTTTGAATTGATTCCCAATAAAATTACTATGTAAAGAATACAAATATCGTTAAAATTTTGTAATCATTATTTATATCATTGATCATAATTAAATAGAAGATTTCCTTTTTCATTGTGTATTATCCATTTTACACATTTTATTTAATTATTTATGAAATAAGTATGTCCACCCTCAAAAAACAGGTTAGTTCTGCTCCTAAGTCTATTTTAGTCTCACATGCTCACCAAATGTTACATGGAAAACAAATAAATCATAATGGAAAAAAAAAAACTAAATTTTAACTAAGAAATTTTTTCGTTCAATAAAATTTAGTGATTTTACTTGTTCCAAAAACAAATTTTTTATTTGCTTTCAATATACATAGTAGTGATAATATTAGTATACCCACAATCTGAATAAAAGTGCTAAAAAAAATTCTACAAATTCTATACCAGAAAGAAATGGAAATAACTTGTACCTGACCACCTTGCCTAGGTGTGTATATATATATATATATATACAACAAAATTAGTGTGGAATATGAGCATAACTATGTAACTAATCATAAGAACATGCCTTAAATATATCTTCTCCTCGACGAAAGTGAAGTTCTGTGGGATTGACCTCATAATCCGGCACATCATTGGGATTTGAAACAGCCATGGGGGTCTTTCTGGTTTTCTAGAAAAACAAAATAGCAAGAGCATTGGACAAGTTTTTCAATTAATGAATAGTAAGCTCCTCCGATTTCGCAGATTAAAAAACAATTGTTTATATTACAGGAAGTTTGGCTCCTCGAGCTTTCAGTAGATTATAGACTTCAACGTTGCCGTAGAACTTAGCATCAGCAGCAGCCTGCAACGCAAACACAACATCAGCACCCAAAAAACAAGATTTTAGTGCAAAAAAAAATTCCTTTTCGCTAAAAATCAAAATACAAGATGGGTATTGGGTATATCCAGCAAAGCAAGCAAAAGTAATTTGGAATGAGAGAAAAACTCTCTTAATTTCGTTGCTTGAATAGTTGCTTTGCAACCATCCAGATTACAATTCTAGTGAAGAAACCTGGCATACTTTATCTGCCGAACTATTTGATTTGCCCTCAATCCTATTTGCAATTTTCCCTAAGTATATCAATTATTTGCTGATATATCTCTAGTTGGATTAGACTGAAATAGGAAACCCTAGGAACGCAGGAGCAAGGAGTTCAATATACCGTGCTTCCCCATCGATCCCTCGCCTCAAAGTTCGCCCTCCAGTTCAGCAACAGCTTGACCACCTCAACATGCCCCTCAGAAGCAGCTATATGAAGAGCAGTCCTTCCATCCAGATCAATACTATTCACATCAATACCCTCCTTCAGCAACTCAGCCACCCCCTTCGCATCGCCTTGACAAGCCAGGAAAAGGAGCTGCATGGTGGAATCCAAATTTTCCGGCACAGCCAACTCTTCGTAGATTGAACTCCTACGATTAGGGTCAAGCGAAGACTGCCGGCCAAAGACAAACCTGCTTGCATTGCTAAGCCTGGGATCGAATGATGTCTGCCTCTTAAAACTGAAAATCCCATTCTTCTTAAGAGAACCAGTGGAGAATTGCCGAGATAAGCCCCGTTTTAGCTGGGATACCACTTCCATTCCGTTGACCCAATGCAAAACTTTCAGTAACTGAAAAATAATCTACGAAACTCGACCATACGAGGCGTTTCAGAAGCGTCGAAGGGCATGAATGATCACATCCTACCGGTAATAGGATCAAATTATTCGAGGCGCTGAAAGACAAACAAATAAACACGTGTTGAGAATTGAAATTGAAAATGGATAATTAGCTTTAATTCTGCATTTTTGAGAGAGCCGGAGGTTTGGAAGAATCGTAACGAGCCTGGCTTTCTAGGTTTAGAAGATACAGTAACAATATGTTATTTATCCCTAGACAGATCAAGAACCAAAGATGAACCTCTGAAAGCGATGGAGATTTCAGATTTGAGATCAGAATTACCACCATTCGTTGCTTCTTTTGCCGGACAGAAGCAATGACCGTGAGAGAGAGAGAGAGAGGTAGAGAGAAGAAGGGGACGGAGAAATCCTACAGCTTTTGGACCTTATGTTCCAGTGGCGACAACAGCGACAATTTGCTAATTTTCGTGCATCATTATTGTTGAATATAGGCACGAGTGGCGAGAAAAGACGCGCTATTGGCGGTTGTGTTGTTTAAAAATGATTAAATCAGAAAGGTTATGAATTTAAATAGAAGCAGTTTCTGCCGACAGAAGGAACGCCACAAGGGGCGACTGGTATTGTTTCGATTTTTTTTCTCAGAATTTTGTTTTATATTTAAAAAAATTTATGTGTGTGTGTGTCTCTCTCTCTCTCTCTCTCTCTCTCTCTCTCTCTATATATATATATATTGAATTCAAATAATCCTCTAGATCACATCTAAGTTATGGAGTATCAGATGAACAGGAAAAATAGAAGCATAAAATGGAAATATAATGCATATTAGAGTAAATTTAATAGTTAGAGAAATGATCCTCTATTTATAGATTTTAAGGCTACATAATATAAAATTACATGGTTTATCCTTGTTTTAACAGACGTTAAAATTTATTATGACGCATTTTCATATTTGTAATCTTCGGTGCCCTTTCATATGCATAATTGATAATAGCATCGTTTCGTATTCATAATTGCTTGAAGAGTGATGTTTAATGACTTAGTAATCTTGTCATTCGATCAGTTGATAGTCTTTAGTCGACCGATTGACATTGGGTTAGTTGAAAGGTCATCAGTCAGCACTACCATTGGAATCCAGAGTAGAGGTCATCTTGTTGTTAGTTTGAACCGTCAAGCGGTAGGTGTATCACAGTAGTTTGACAAGTAGCTCTTCTTGGACAAAGGGTCTTCTCAAAGCATCAGAAAAGCGCTCTGTGGGGTGCCTTTTGGTCATCGTTCTAAGTAGTTTCAGAATCAGTTGAGGGAGCTGGTCATGAACAACTGTCTCTCGGATTGGGTGTCTTCTATTTTTTTCATTTGGTTGTGCTTCTGTTTGGTCTGCTCAGAGTTCCGATCGGTGAAAACGATGCTTGGTGTATTCATCTTTTGATCACCTTGATACATTGTTCATTGGTGTTCATAAGCGAGACCCATTGGATTTTCTCGAGAAAATTCAGACATATTTTTATAAACATATTTAGTTCTATAATTTTCCTATTTCTTGAATGCAATATTCACAATAAGAGTAAGAGAATTAAATATAAAAATTGAATTATTTATGGTGTAAAAAGTACTTTTAATAATTGAACTTCTTGAATTTTGGGCCCACAGTTCCTACAAACAGGGTTTGATCAGTACTTCTGCATTACTTTTTTTCTCAGTTTCTTGCCCTTTAGGTGGTTGTTAATAAGAGAGAAACTTATGGTGAGTAGCAAGAAGTCTTCTGTTGAGACAGTAAATGAGAAGGCCATGATGAAGGCCTTTGAGATTTCGACTAAAAAATTATGCCCTCCCAAGAAAGCACGGGAAATAAGGACACCGTAGTAATCGACCCATAGTAAAAAAAGAAACCGAGGGATAAGAGTCGTAATATAACAACAAAGAGGTCGGAGAGAGAAGGCAGGCCGGTAATGGCAAAGAGGTCGTAGGGAGAAGTTCGACATGTCGACACAAAGAAATCAGAAGGAGGGTGCCGACCGGAAGAAGAGAAACGGGTCAAACATGTGGCCCATAAGAAACAAGGGGAGGAAAGACTGAAGGAAGCAATTGAGTCACCCGACTCGATGCCACCCCATCATGAGATGGGAAGTAAGGCGGACGTGATCTCTGATCAATGCGACAGTTCTTGCCCTTAAATTGATCCGTGAACAACTAGCTTAACAACCGGTTCAACATTTGGATTATTCTTGCATATGAGATCGTGCAAATCATTGACTCCCTATTTCTAGAGGAGGCAGATGTACCATCAGCTCTGACCAATGACAGAGGTGCATCTGGTTATATATCTGGTCTTGAGGACCTTGAGTGGGAGATCGACGGTCGGTGAAGATCACCAGTGCCACAAGCTCGCTAGATAGATGAAAATGTGAACTCCTTTACTAGGAAGCTAGCCTGTAGAGGGAGGTTTCCCTATAATACATGAAGGAGAACAGGCAACTATTCGTTAGGAATATATGGTCGATTTGATAGCTCTTTGAGCATACATCACGATTCTCCTGATAGAGTTGATAGAGGTTTGAGTGGCTTGTTTGATCTCCCTGGTTCGGGTGGAGGAAGAGAGTGTTGAGAGGTATAAGTTAGAGGGTCAAGTTTTGTACTAGAGTCTACTAAGTCAAAGCCTTATATCGGCTCAGACAGTCAAATACCCTTGTGTAAAATATTTTTTATCTTGAATAAATATAAAATTAATTTTTATGAATTTTCAAAATCTTATGACATTTACTTTTCTTAAATTTCATGCTGATTTGATGTAAATTTTTAGAGGTCGAGGTGTGGATTTGCATCATTTCAAATTCTCAAGTACCCTATATATAAGGGTTAAAGGAATAAATGGTTCACTCTTTACAAATTTCCCTTTCATTTTCCTCCAATTATTTATTATTGCTCCTTTGTGTTGGTTTACGTCAAGTGCTTCTCATTGCTTCCAAGTATTCCCCTCAACTTTTTGGTTCAGTACTAGCTAGCGAGGGGTCTTCACTGTCGTTGTTCTATCTGGGGCTTGTTAGAGAGCATTTTTTATACAACATAAGTATAGCACTCGAGGTAGTGGAGCCGGAGGCAAGGATGACCGATGGCTTTGTTGAAGATCTACTCTTCTATTAGGACCAGTTTTGGTGGGGGCTTCGACTTCCCTTTTGTCATAAGATCCAGTTGATCCTTAATCATTACAGAGTCATCCCCATACAAATAAAGTTAAATTCAATCACAGTGTTGGTGGCCTTCTTGATCTACCTGTGGTAGATATATATCCCTTGGTTCAAAGATCTATTTTTGTTCATTTTCTCTTTCAAAATGGAGGCCGATGGTTACATCTTATTGGCTCAACTCAAAAGGTCCATCTGGTTAATTTAGGGAATAAGATAAAGGATTGGAAGTTTTGGTTCCTTTACAGGATTTGCAAAGATTGGGAGATTGTCACATGGGGAGCTGGAGAGTCGTGAAAGAAAAGGAAGGGAGTCCCACAATAGGTCTTGGGACATACATCAAACGTCATAGGCAAAAATTTATCAATCATCCAACATATTGAACCCGTGATTATAAATTGTGTGTTGAACCCTGCACTATTTTGTGTCATGATTCTTGAGTTGTGGGTTGCTTTAGACGAGGCAGATCGAGAAGATTTCTCAGCTTTCTCAGAAAGAATCTAGAAAATGAATAGTGTTACACCCAATGTCAAGAGCGAAGAAGTCGAGAAAGAGGATGGACAGGAGGTCAGGGTTGTCTCAGGTTTAGAATTGGTTCACTTTGTTTCTGAAACAAAAGTTGTCATTCAACATATTATCATCTGAGAATTAATTATGATCAAATGAAAACCATCTTTAATGAACATAGGAACTTTTAGGGAGCACCGCCAAGAGGAGCAGAAACCCAACACTATTGGGTTGGATGTTGAGTGGAAATCAGAGCGATTGTCGACACAGCAAGCTCCTTGGTTGTTTTCCTTGGGCTTCATCCCTGAAAGAGGGGAGGCTAGCCAGCTTTCTCCTCGATTGTCAATTGAATCGGTGGAGCATGTAGAAGTGGAGAACTTGAAGGAAAGCATATCCGGAGAAGAGGAGGTTGAGCCGCAATCTGCTCTGGAGCATGGATCAGCCTTTTCTAAAGAACAAGGGCATCAAAATAAGGGAAATGCTCCAGCTGAAGACTTTTGATCCTCCCTCCCTTTACTGACATGCACCAATTTTACGTGATATGACTCACTTTTATTCCTGCATTTTTATTTTTTTTTTATCTTATTTATCATGATTTTATCCTCATGCAAGGTTTTTTGTGCTATTTTGTAAATTACAGATGTCAAACACACAAAATAGAGTCAAAAGCACGAAAAAACATTGTTCGGAATTACCACTCCAAACTAGCATGACCACACAAGTTTCGGTCATGACCACACCAATTTCAAGCGTGTTCATACCGCCAGAATGCCAGATCTCGTTTTGGAAGGTTTTTTCATGCCAAGTTTTGTTGGATATTTAAAAGGGAGCTAGGGCACAAATAGAATAATTGGAGGAGAGGAGAGGAGAGGAGAGTTGGAGATAGCTGGAGAAGAAGTTTTTGAGATTTTTCATTAAGTTTCCTCTTCCACTCTTAGAGTTAGGATCCTAAGGATTTATTTTACCTTTGTTTTGTATTGTTCTTATATATTTTGAGAAGTTATTATATGAGAGAGGAGTTGGCTCCAGTGGAAAAGGGAATAAATCATTTTGTAAGTGTTTGGTTATAGTTTTATTTGTAAAAATGATTTTGTTGTGATGTTTTTCCAGTGTTTTTTCTATCATGTGTAGTTAAACTTTCTTTCATGCATATGTCATTTATGGGATGTTGTTTCATAATTTTCTTGGTTGATTTCCTTCCCTGTATCATTTTCCTAAGACATCTGGTCTTTTTTGTTTTGTTAACTATAGAGTTTCATTTAGTCTTGATCTGATCAATAAGGATGTTAACATATTTCATGATCTGTGACTTTTATCCTTGTGTGGAGGAACAAAATTGTCAAAACACAAAATCTGGCTAACAACAGACATATTTTATCCTTGTTTTGCAACCTCGAAATGGGATCAAAACAAATCTATGGGATGCCATTGGGAATGAGGAAGCCTCAACTTCATGTATTTTAGCTTTCTTTTGACTTAAACATAAGCATAAGGAGGAATTTCTATCCCTATTGATAACAATCATGTTGGGGAAAGTCTAGGAAAATACAAATCACCACATTACCTAAATCACAGGGGCACGAGCCTCACATACCTTAAAGAACAGTAAGATTTAAATTTCATTATTTTCTATAATTATTGACATTTTATCTTTTATTTTTGCTTTTAAACAAGATTTAAGAAGCCATCTCCTATTTTTCATCGCGCTAAAATAGGTTTAGAACTTTAGTAAACTAGAGATCTTCCCATCAAAACAATTCTTAGCCCTTTCCTCGTGGGATCGATACGTGATACTCTTTCACTGCATTATTATTTGACATGTATGCTTACGTTATGCAACCAATTTACTTCACGGTAAGTTTTGGCATCATTGTGGAGGAAAGACGTTAATAGTTAGTTATGATTTTAGGAGAACTTAGTTGAAAGTATTGGATCTAAGTTTGACATTGTTGTTTATTTTATCTATACTTTTATGTTTTATTTTGTTCTTGCACTTATTTATTTTCGAAAAAAATATTAAAAAATTTTCAACACTGCAAAATGACTAATCCTCGAGAAAATTATTTTTAATCTTTTGAGGAATGTAGCAACATCTTGATTGCTGGCCTTCACAATCTTTACCCCCCTGACATAAGAGCAAGGTTTGATCACCCCTTTTCCAATACCTACAACCTCAATTGAACAACTTACCTAAACTTTAATTGTAAAATTAATGACATTAGTGTAGAAAACTAACATTGAGAGAGGACTCAAGCCAACCTTGTAGAAAATTGGAGCAACTGGGGTAGGGAGCACATTTGCTAAATCCAACATAGGGAAATCACCTCAAAACCCTACTTTATCTTTGGAAGAATTGATAGTAAATTTGAGGAATGAATCCAACACTACACCCAAAGTTAGTTAACCTACCGAAGCTTCAATTGGAACAATAATAACTCTAATGCAGACAAGCAGCAATGGAAGAGCACCCAAGTCAACCTTGTTGGAAGTTAGAATAGCAGAGATAGTGACTACACTGAGTATTTGGATGAATTAATAATAAACCAGAGGAAAGAGTTACAGAGTCAAGTTTATGACCTTAAAAACATAGATAATCAATTCAAGCAGTTAGTTGTCCTCTTAAGCGATGAGTTGGTTGGAAAAGCTATCCTCCTAAGGGGTATCAGGGTTACTAGAGAGCCATAATTTTGAGTATGAAAAGTTGGCTCTTAAAGAGCAGTCTCAGTTGGATGATGTTGGTTGAACGTTGAACAGTAACAGAGGAATAATCTGCTCTTCCTCTCAAGCCAAACCCTAGCATTGTCAGGGAGATAGTTGAGCCCATAGGACCGCCCATAGGAGCGTCCCAAGAGGAAAAGTTGGAAGAAAACCTAGGCAGCAGAGTATCCCAGAAGTATTAGATTCTAAACATGAAGAACTTAGGGAGAACCCAATCCAAGAATTAGTATACCCTGATTTATCTTTTATTGACCTATTTCTTGTAACTATCAGAGAAAATAATAATTTGCAAAAATAGGAATTAATTGGGAGAATTTTGTATTTAAAAAATATCCTTTGGTATGATCATTTATCAATCCCCTACATCCCTTCTAAAAGACTGCTCTCGAATTGAAAGGGAAAAATTGCAATAACAAATAAATTTTGAGGATTTAGTATACACTTCAAGGACCGACAAAATATTGGAAGATTGATCGAGAATTATTGAATTGGAATTTTGATCCTGGATGAAGCTATTTTTGTCAGGTTGAGGACGATAAACCAAACGCTATCTTGGGAGGTAGCCCAAGCGTTACTGATGTGTTATGCATGCTTTTACTTTCTCCATTTGTTTTGAATTTTTTTTTTGAAATTTATTTTGAATTTTAATTTGAGATTTGCTTTAAATTTTCTTTTAGATTAGTTTTGAGTCTTATCTCTTTATAGAATAGTTTTCTGAGATAGTGAGGTAGGAATTGAGACCCCCGAATATTTGAACTTTTTTTTATTCATGCAGTATTACTAATATTACATACTTGTTTTTTTTCTGAGACTAATGTGACCATGCATTTGTTCCTTTCCCACACTTGCCTACTTTTATTTGTACTGCTACTTCATTTTATATATGTGATGGAAAAAGGTAAGTTTGGTGTGTGTGTGTGTGTGTGGTGGGGGCGGGGGGGAAGCACATTATTATGAATTGAAAGATAGCTCACATAAAAGACTTAACAATATCAAACTAAACTTAAAAGAACCCATAGATTATTAAAAAGGTGTGATTTAAGTGTTAAGTAGCAAACCAATAATGATGAATTTTTTTCAGTTCATTTTAATCTTAAGTATTAACTTAGAAGATAACCTAAAAAGTGTGGCTTTAAAATATCAAGTGTCGAGTTTTACCACTTATGAAACACTATCCATCACATTATTTAAAATTAAAAGAAAAAAGTTGTGAACCAGATATAGTAATTCTTAGGAGAAAAATAAAAAGAAAAAGGAAAAGAAAGGGAAAAAAAGAAAAAAGTGAAAAGTGAAAAACCTCTGAGGAGAAGCTTGAGGTTGACACATCAATTATTCAAATTAAAAGAAGCAATAAGGGTGTCTGGTGGGACTTAAGACTTTTCCATAATTCATTAATAAAACCTCTCTTTAGTTAACCTCAAAAGAAAGTGTTAAGTTTTATTTAGATAAATAAAACCCACTGAAATCACATTAAGAATATTGAAGGTTAGTGAAAGAGGCTTAATGTACATTAATTTAATGATCTATAAGGTTTTCTTATGAATAAGAATAGGGGAATTAAGGAAATGTTAAGTTATTAACCATTAAAGATAATTGATCTGCAATGACATTTAAACACATTTCTTTAGCTTTGCTAAACATATAGAAGAATTAGAAACCTATAGAAGTACAAATCAACTCCATTAGATCCAACCTAAGTTATGTGATTACTTGATGGAAAGCAATAGGGTAAGTTTATGGGTATTGACATGCGCCAATTTTACATAATTTTGCACACTTTTATTCCTACACTTTATCTTTTATTTCACATGTTTTATCATGATTTTATGCTTGTGGAAGGTTATTTGTGTTATTTGGATATTACAGGTGTCAAACATGCAAAATGGAGTCAAAATGCATGAAAAAGTGTTTCTGGCGTGACCACGCCAAATATGGACCATGCCAGAGTTGGTGTGACCACGCCGGTTTCAGACTTGGTCATGCAGCCAGACCACCAAATCTTATTCTGGAAGGTTTTTCATGTTGAATTTTGTTGGATCTTTAAAAGGGAAGCTAGGGTACGATTAGAAGAATTTTGGGGTGGAGAGGAGAGTTGGAGATAGATAGAGAAAAAGTTCTTAAGAGTTCTTAGGTTTCATCTTCCTCTCTTGGGTTTAAATTCTAAGAGTTTTTTCTACCTTTTTTTTGTATTCTTCCTATAAGTTTTGAGAGGTTATTGTATGAGGAAAGAGTTGGATGTTGTGGAAAGGGGAACAACTCATTTTGTAAGTGTTTAATTTTCAGTTTTACTTACAAAAATGGTTTTGTTGGGATGCTTTTCTGGCATTCTTTGTATCATGTGTAGCTAAACTTTCTTTCATTCCTCTATTTATGGGATATTTCGTTGTGGTTTTCTCAGATTATTTCCTTCCTTGTATCATTTTCCTAACACATTAGGGATGTTTCATTGTAGTGTTAACTAAAGAGTTTCATTTACTCATGATCTGATCAATTAAGAGGTTTAACATTTTTAGTAAGCTACGACTCCTATCCGTTGTGTCGAGGACCAATATGGTTAACAACAAAATTTGAGTAAGACATATGTTATCCGGGTCTTGCAACCTAGAAAGGGAATCAAAGCAAATCTGCAAGATGCCATGAGGATTAACAAAGCCTCGCCTTCATGGGTTCTAGTCTTCTTTTGACCTAAACATAGGCATAAGAAGGAATTTCTATCCCTGTTGACAACAAACACGTTTAGGAAAGTATAGAGAAATTATGAACCACCACATTACCTAAATTACAGGGGCGTAATCCTCACATGACTTGAAGAATAGTAAGATTTATATGTCATTGTTTTCCATCAATACCAAAACATTTTCTTTTTTTTTTGATTTTATGTAAGATTTTAAGAAATCATCTTCTATTTGTGATCACACTAAACTATGTTTAGATGTTTAGTAAACTAGAGATTCAACCATCAGAATAGTTCTTAGCCCTTTCAACGTGGGATTAATAGACAAAACTCTTTAAATGCATTATTACTTAACAAAAATACTTGCATTATGTGACCAACATGCTTCACAGTAAGTTTTGATGTGTCATTTACCTCCAAAGAAGAAGTCGAAGGGAGGTATGGGCTACTGGACTCCGTTGCAAGAGGAATGCTGAATGTCTTCCTTTGCTTGGATTCTAGCTTCACCCTAATAAATATACCAAGGGACTAGTTTCTACAAGCTCTGGGAACGGAAGAGTTCAACATAGTGTACTTAGGTCAGAGTGCTTATAAAATTTTTTGAGCAATGACAATGACTTTATATATGCTTAAAAATGCAAGACTTTATGAATTTAGATTTATATATTTATAATGATTTAGTAAAGTCACACATGCAACTCAAGTATACGTATCGTATCAAGTAATACAGAGCTCTAATGGAGTCCTGGTTATCGATCCCACAAGGAGGGAAAACGTTCTTCAAATTAGATAATATAACACTAAAATCCAATACCAATTGTAACAATTACTCAAGTGTGCTACAACTATTTAATGCAAAGTACGGTAATAATAAAGCTACTACAATTATTTCTACCTACTAAACTCTTTAACTAACACACACTAACTTACGTGATTTATAAGATACTTCTATGTGGAAAGAGTCTTCCTTCCTGCATAAAGATTATGATGTGTGGATGATGAAGAATGGTAAATTTTTGTATTGTGCCAAATAGGAGCATATTTGCTTATTTACCCTTAAAAGAGTACCTCCTCTTCCAATCATGTAGAGAACATTGCCATATCTTAAGTTTAGTCACTAAATCCAAGGCTAGGCTAGGACGATACCGACTCTCACTACGGAGCTCCCACTCACCCTTCACCCGAAGGCTAACCATAGGCTTTAGTTACCAATCTTAAGACCAAATTGGGGATCCCATTCTGTCACCATGAAACCTCCACTTGAAGTCCATCAAAACTCATTTCCCTATTTATTTGCACTTAATCCCCATGAACTACTCAATTCATTCACGAACATTAAATGGGTTCTTCATTCTTGTTGTAGAACATTCAATTCTTTTGGAATTAATGTTCCTCAACATATTTTAACAATTCAATTAGCCGGATTGAAAAGTAAATTAAGTTCCAAATGAAAGAAACATCACAACTTTTATAACACTTTAAGGGCACGTCAATTCCACATCACCACATCATCACTACTTTATGCAAGAAGAAAGGCAAATGAAACTACTCACAAATCATGGAGAAGATATAAAAACACATGGATTTTATATATAAAAGAAGATTCATATAAACCACAATAGTAAATACAACTTATCTCCTTCTCTTCCCCAAGCAAATTCCTTCCAAGTTCCCTTGATTCCTTTTCTATTCCTTGCAACACTTGATTATCTCCTTGGAATAAAGATGAAGAAACAATCTCTCACTTTACTCCCTCTTCTCCACTCCTTAGAGAAGAATCTCTCTTAAAATCACAAACCCTAACTCTCACTCACACTTTCCTTACACTCTCTACAGCAATCCTCCTCTTCTTTTTCGTCTTGAACACTTAATTTAATGTTAGGAACGAATTCCCCAAGTGTTTCTTCAAGCACCCCTTCAAAAATCTGCCAAAACACTTCAATTTGAAATGAACCGACATAGGGCACCGGCGGCCCGATAGTGGCACCGGCGGCGCCCTATCCTGCCAATAATTGCTGAAGTCTCTAGAAAAGGGCGCTGGGGGCGCCCATTCTAGCGTCAGCGGTGCCAAAAGCTGTTTTCCTCCAAATTGCTCCATTTTGGTCCAAAATTTGTTCCTTTTTGCATCTTTTCGCTCGAATCACCTATAATCATCATACCTGCAACAAATCATGAAAAATACCTTTTTTTCAAGTGAAATATCACAAAAAATAGGTAAAAACATATAGCTAAAACAGTATATATTTTTGTTGCATCAAAATCCCCCAAACTTAAACTATTACTTGTCCTCAAGTAATCCTTTTACTACATAAAATATAACTCTAGGCAATGTACTTTTCAACTGAAGACACTAAAATTTTTATTCAAAAGAATATATTGGTTAGATTTTTAGAAAAAGTTTAGTAACTCAGGTCAACATTACATGTATAAGAATATTTAGTAATCAAGTCTAAGAGTTCTAATCTTCTTTTTATTTCAAGATAAACCATAATTTGTCACATTAAGAGTGCCTTAAAAGAATATGTGCAAAGGAGTTCATGCAAAATTTACTAAAACGTAGGCTCGCACTTTAAATATAAATTCAGAAATGAAATCAAGTTTTACCTTTAGGGTGATTCAAGTGAAGCCAATTTTTGATTAGGCATCTCCTCAAGCTTCTCCTCATAAACATTTTTCTTTCTTTTTTTCTTTTGGGATTGTTTTTTCAATCGTTCTTTTCTTTTCTTTTCTTTTCTTTTATTGAGGATTACTATACCTGGATAGCCTTTAATGATTTTGAACCTCACTCTCCTCTTTCTAAAGTTCAAACTTGAAACACCACCTTACTTTATAGTTAGGCACAAGCTTTATTTTTTTTCATAAAGTCAAAATCTCTTCTTAATACACAATACTTTAAGTCCCTTAACATTTCAAAAATACTGTTTTCTTTACTTTAAACAGTTAACTATAATCAAATCATTTCATACCAAATATCTTATTTCTTTAAAAATCAACTTTTATTACCAAAAATTTTCATCTTATTCTTCCATAATATTCAACTGAAATGAAAAATTTTAGTTATCTTACAATGAGGTTCAACTACCAAAAGTTATGCTAATAATTTTTGAGAATATAAGATTTGAGAACAAATAAAAGTTTAGCATTTCTCTACTGATCACTGAAAATTTTATTAAGAAATTCATACCTATTTTTGATGAAATTGCACTTTAAAGAAAGATATTTTCTTTATTTTATTGCAGGAATGGAGAATTTAGGTGATAAAAGCAAAAATCATAAAAAGAAGCGAATCTAGAGCAAAAAGGAAGAAAATAATGAAATTTGTGCTGAGTCGCCGACGGCGAGGCTACGAGGAGACATTTCTGAAGGAATTATAACTGTCTCGCTGACAGCGAGCCCGAGCCCGCTGACAGCGAGCTAGCGCGGTTTGAGATATTCTAGAAGCCTCGCCGACAGCGAGGTAGTTCGTCGCCGACGGCGAGATAGTTCAAATGGCGTAGATACATTGAACCTGAACACTTTTTGAAGAGATGCTTACACACCTCTTGGTCATTTGCTCACCTCTATATATAGAGGCCGAAATTCAGTAGTTTGTGTGTGTCTTAGTGTGCAGTTTTTGTGTGTTAATTGGTATTATTGGGTGTTAAGTGTTATAAGTGTGTTAATTTGAGTCTTTAGGGAGTCTTTAGTGAGTTAGTGAGTTTTTTAGTGAGTCTTGCTGTACTGGAAGGAAGAGTCAAAGGAACTGCGAGGAGTCTGCTTGGGGATAAATCGAGATAAGTATTTGTATTTACTGTTTTTAACTTTAAATGAAATCCATGCTTAGTTTAGTTCCCATGCATTCCGAGTAGTTTATTAGTCTTTCTCCTCGTTATGAAATTAAGTGACTTGATGAACTAAAAATAGAAGTACTTTTATATATTAATAAATTGTGATAATTTTTACTTAAAACTTAATTTACTTTCAAACTGGCCATTTGATTTGTTAAAATGTGTTGAATATCAACTATAGTAAAAATTACATCTGATATTCGGGGAATTCAAAAGCCTTGGAAGGAAGGTGCAAATAAATAAGGAAATAATAAGACAGGCGTAGAATCGAGCATTTTAGTGTGACGTACTAAAATATTCAATTCGGTCCTATTGTTCGAGAGCTGAAGTGTAGATGTTAGCCCTCGTGGAGGGGAACGTGGGAGCTCGAAGTGGCGATCGGTATCCTCCCACCTCTAGCCGCGATTCGCAATCAAACATAGGATTAGTCAATATTCTTTACACTCGACCAAAGGGTAAAGAATAGGAATGCTCCTATTTGTCACTATACCTTAAAATTATCTATTTAAATTCATCAATCATTTAAATTTCTAAACGAGGGGAAAGATACTTTTTCTGAATAGTTAAGACTTATTTAGCAATTAGTTTAATTTCCAGCACTTTCCATACGTATTAATTTTCTACTTAGTTAAGTTACTTAATTAAAATACTTAGTTTACTTTATTGCACTTAAATTTAGAATTCCAAATTTTCGTATACTATTTTAAAATTATTATTATTATTTTAAAATTATCTGTTATTTAATTTTCTCTTTCCCCGTGGGATCGATAACCGTGACTCCACTAGAGCCCCGTATTACTTGATACGATACGTATACTTGTGTAGCATCCACAACATAAACAATTACAATTCTATACATATAATATAGCGGGGTCAAGTTTTTGGCGTCGTTGCAATTAAATTAAAAATATCATAATATAAAATTGTGGGTCAAGTCTTTGGCGCCGTTGCCGGGGAAAGTAAGAAAAATTTACTAGAGTAATGGACTATTTTAAAATAATCATAATAAATAAATTAATATCTATTCTAAAATTGTATGCGCAAATTTAGAAACGAAAATTTAATACCTTACGATTCTGAATTAGAGCGTACAATTAAAAGAATTAGAAAACAAAAGAAACAAATTATAAATTTAATACAAATGGCGAATATTCCTGAAATTCAAAATATGAACCAACAAAAACCATTAAGAGATTATGCCAACCCTACATCAGATGAAATTCATTTAACTATTTAAAACCCTGATGTAGCTGCTAATTCATTTGAACTTAAACCTGTAATTATCCAAATGGTACAAAACAATCAATTTAGTGGTTCACCTACTGAAGATCCTAACTTACATCTTGCTAGTTTTCTAGAATTTTGTGCTACTTTTAAATATCAAGGAGTATCTGACGATGCTATAAGACTTAGACTTTTTCCTTTTTCATTAAGGGATAAGGCTAAAATGTGGTTGAATTCATTAAGACTTCGGATCTATTAAAACTTGGGGAGAATTATCACAAAAATTTCTATCCAAATATTTTCCACCATCTAAAACTGCTAAGTTTAGAAATGATATAACTTCTTTTGTCGATTAGATGGAGAATCAATATATGAATCTTGGGAGAGATTTAAGGAACTTCTTAGGAAATGCCCACATCATGCGCTACCGTATCAGCCGATTATTCAAACCTTTTATAATGGATTAGTAGGATCTTTAAGATCAATCATCGATGCTGTCTGCTTGGAGGTTCATTAATGTCTAAACCATTTGATGAAGCTTATGCACTAATCGAAGAAATGACAACAAATAATTTCCAATGGCTCGTCGATAGAGTAAATCCGAAAAAGATAGCCAAGCATTCATGAAAACGATGCAATATCTATGTTAGCTTCTCAAATTGCTGCTATATCTAAGAAATTAGATCATTTTGGAATAAACTACTCTCCTACTTTAGAAGAAAACTCATCTGGACAAATCATAGAATCTCAATCTAATTATGAAACTTTAAATGCTATTAATAATAGAACTAATAACCCTTATTCAAACTATTATAATCCTGGTTGGAAAACTCATCCAAATTTTAATTGGAATAACACATCTAATCAACAATGGATGAATCAACCTAATCAAGCAAATCCAAACTATAAACCTAATTACCCACCTGGATTTAATAACAATAACCCTCAATTCAAAGATAAGAAATTTTTTATGGATGAATTAATTTTGAATATGGGTCATCAACTACAAAATCAAGGAAATCAACTACAAATTCAAGAAAATCAATTACAAATTCAAGGAACATCTATTAAAAATATCGAAACTCAACTTGGACATATTGCTACTGCGCTAAATAATAGAATACCTAGAACTTTTCCTAGTAATGTGGAAATAAATCCTAAAGATCAAGGAAAAGAACAAATTAAAGCAATACAATTAAGGAGTGGAAAAGAATTAGAACCTCAATTTCAAAAAGAACTTAAAAGCCAAAAAGAGGAAGTGGAAATTGAAAAGGAAACAATTCAACAAGATTCAAACATAGAGCATCCTTTAATACCTATGAAAATTTCTGTTGAAAAACCTCCACCACCATTTCCTCAACGACTAGCTCAACATAAAAAAGATAAACAATTTGTTAAATTCCTTAAAATATTAAAGAAATTAACAATCAATATACCTTTTGTCGAAGCTTTAGATCAGATGCCAAATTATGTAAAATTTATGAAAGATACTCTAAATAAGAAAAGAAAATTCTCTGATAATGAAACAGTCGCACTTAGTGAAGAGTGTAGTGCTATTATTCGAAGAAGCTTCCGAAAAATTAAAAGATCCTGGTAGTTTCACTATACCTCGCGCTATAGGAGAAAAATTTTATGGAAAAGCTTTGTGTGACTTAGGAGCAAGCATCAATCTAATGCCTCTATCGATTTTTAAGAAATTAGGATTAGGAAAAATTACACCTACTTCGCAACACTTCAATTAGTCGATTGTTCGATTACCTATCCTAAGGGAGTTATTGAAGATGTGTTAGTAAAAGTGGATAAATTTATCTTCCCAGTAGATTTTATTGTTTTAGATATGGAGGAAGATAAAGAAATTTATCATTTTAGGAAGACCATTTCTAGCTACTGGAAAAGCTATGATTGATGTTCAGAAAGGAGAATTAACTATGAGAGTAAGTGACCAAAAAGTTACCTTTAATATTGCAAAATCAATGAAATATCCTGCGCTAGAAAAAGATGATGAATGTTTTCGGATGGAAATACTTGAACATTTACAACAAGAACATTTTAAGGAATATTACGAAGATAAATTAGAAAAAGAAAATACTGAATTAATTGAAGATAATAATGAAGAACTAGATTATATTTAGGAAATATTTGAATTTTTGGATATTACCGAAAACATCGACAAGAATATAGTTCCATCAATTATTAAACCTCCCGAACTCGAGCTAAAAATATTACCTGATCATTTGAAATATGCTTATTTAGGTAATTCTTCAACTTTACCAGTTATTATTTCATCTGCATTAAACGAATCTCAAGAACAAAAACTTTTAGAAACTTTAAAAAAATATAAGAAAACTTTTGGTTGAACTTTAGCAGATATTAAAGGAATTAGTCCTTCAATCTGTATGCATAGAATTATTTTAGATGATGAACATAAACCTAAAGCGAGATCCCCAAAGGAGATTAAACCCGATAATGAAAGAAGTAGTTAAGAAAGAAATTTTAAAATGGTTAGATAATGGTATTATATATCCTATTTCCGATGCTGCTTCGGGTAAGCCCAATTCATCGTGTTCCTAAGAAGGGAGGAGTGACTCGTCATCGCCAATGAAAATAACGATCTTATTCCTATAAGACAAGTTACCGGTCTGGCGTATATGTATCGATTATAGGAAATTATATACCGCCACCAGGAAAGATCACTTCCCTTTACCATTTCTAGACTCGTGATGTTAGATAGACTAGCTGGACATAAGTATTTTTGTTTTCTAGATGGATACACCGGTTATCATCAAATACAAATTGCTCCTGAGGATCAAGAGAAAACTACATTTACTAGTCCTTATGGAACTTTCGCTTTTCGAAGAATGCCTTTTGGATTATATAATGCACCAAAGAACATTCCGAGAGATGTATGATGTCTATATTTAGTAAGTTAATTGACAATGGAATATAAGTATTTATGGATGATTTGTCTGTATTTGGAACATCATTTGACACATGCTTAACTCATCTTGAAAAAGTATTAGAAGTATGTGAGAAAACAAATTTAGTTCTAAATTGGGAGAAATGTCAATTTATGGTTGCGAGCGGCATTGTATTAGAGGCATAAAATTTCGGAAAAGGCATGGAAGTGGACCCCGCAAAAATTCAAGTTATAGCTAAATTACCACCTCCAACTATGGTAAAAGGGGTAAGAAGTTTTCTTGGACATGCCTTGGATTCTACGGACGCTATATAAAAGATTTTTCAAAAATTACTAAACCTCAATGCCAACTTCTCGAAAAGGATAAGAAATTTGAATTTACAATCGAATGCCTGAATGCTTTTGAACTTTTAAAAGAAAAATTAATTACAACACCTATAATAGTTTCACCTAATTGGGAGAAACCATTTCAGCTTATGTGTGATGCTAGTGATTATGCTCGTAGGAGCGAGTTCTTGGGCAAAGATATGAAAAGATTTTTAAAGTTATATACTTATGCTAGTAAAACTCTTAATGATGCTCGAAATAAATTATACGAGCTACGTAAAGAGAATTATTAGCGGTAGTATATGGTTTTAATAAATTTAGACCTTATTCGATTGGAGCAAAATGTATCGTGCATACCGATCATTCTCGCTATCAAATATTTAATGCAAAAGAAAGATTCCAAACCAAGATTAATTAGATGGATGCTATTAATGCAAGAATTCGATTTTGAGATCGTTAATAAGAAAGGAACCGATAATCAAATTGCAGATCATTTATCAAGATTAGAAAATCATGAATTATCCGATATTGAAAATGAAATTATAGACAAGCTTTTCCCGATGAACAACTATATAATATCAATGAGTGGAAAATACCATGGTATCTTTGATATAGTAAACTATATAGTTAGTAATATTTTACCACCTATGCTAACTTTGCAACAACAAAAAAATTCATCCATGATACGAAAACCTATTTTCGGGATGAACCATATTTATATAAGCAATGTAAGGATTTAATTATTAGAAGATGTGTACCTTATGAAGAAATCGAACCAATTATTCAAAAATGTCATCATTCTGATTTTGGAGGACATTTTGGGATTGATAAAACTGCTTCTAAGATTCTACAATCTGGATTTTATTGGCCTACTCTATTTAGAGATGTATGCAGATATATTAAAACTTGCGATAAATGTCAATGAGTAGGAAATATATCTAGAAAAAATGAAATGCCTTTGAATTTTATATTAGAAGTTGAAATTTTTGATGTTTGGGGATTAGATTTTATGGGACCTTTTATTCCTTCGTTTGGAAACTCATATATATTAGTAGCTGTTGATTATGTTTCCAAATAGATTGAAGCACAAGCTTTACCTAGGTGTGATGCTAAGAGTGTTTCAAAATTTCTGATGAAAAGTATTTTTACTAGATTTGGAATGCCGAGAGTGATTATCACTGTCGGAGGAACTCATTTTAGAAATAAATACATTCACAAACTAGTAGAAAAATACAATATTACTCATAAGATTTCCATCGCTTATCGTCCTACGTACTAGCGGATTAGTCGAAGTATCTAATCGTGAGATTAAACGTATTTTAGAAAAATCCGTAAACCCAAATAGGTTAGATTGGTCTATTAGATTAGACATCTGCATTATGGGCTTATAGAATCGCTTATAAAACTCCGATTGGAATGACTCCTTACGAGCTTATATATGGAAAAACATGCCACTTACCGCTTGAATTAGAACATAAAGCATATTGGGCGATTAAAGAATTTAATTATAATATGAAGGAAGCTTCGGTGAGAAAAGATTGTCTGCAATTAAATGAATTGGAAGAATTAAGAAATGAATCATATGATAATGATCGGATTTATAAAGAAAAGATGAAATTATGGCATGATCGGAAGATTAATCGGAGAAATTTTGAACTGTAGGACGTGAAGTTTTGCTATATAATACTAGATTGAAATTATTTCCTGGAAAATTAAAGTCTCGATGGTTAGGACCTTTCAACATAACTCAAATATTTTCATACGGAACTATAGAAATCGAAGATCCAAAAACGGGACATAAATTTAAAGTTAATGGACATAGATTAAAACCATATTTCGAAGGTATAAGACCTAACTATAAAGAGGTTTTAATGCTTAGTCGACTCGATTAATAATTGAAATTAGGTCGGTCGACGACGTTAAACCAAGCGCTTTATGGGAGGCAACCCATATTAGTTATCTATTTTTATTGTATCTTAATAGTTAGTCTATATTATTGAAACTTTACTACTCAATTATTATTAAGAATCATCACATATTCGAACCATTATGATGAGAAAAGAAATTATTCGATTTAGAGCGAAATTGGACATTATTTTGAAATCTCGCCAACGGCGAGGTTGATACTTGCTGACAGCGAGGTTCGCGCCTAAATTAAATTCAGTTTATTTATTGAGCTCGCTGATAGCGAGAAACGTCTCGCCGATAACGAGAACATGGGAGGCAGTTTTTATAACTGAGTCACCGACGGCGAGAAACTTCTCGCCGACAGCGAGGAAGTTATAAAGATGATTTATTTATACTTTGAATGCCGATTTGGACGGTTTCAACACCAATTCCTTAGTGAAAACCCATTCTTAAATAATTCTAGATCTGCCATCTCCACTAGAATTCATTCCATGCACCATAATGGCCTCCAAATTCTTAGATTCCTCTAAATCTGGAGTGTTTAACAGCAGGAAATTTGTGAGTGCGGAAGCGCAACGGATCTTCAACAAGGTTTTAGTAAAGAAAAGAGTTATCAAGGAACGGGGATTTATCAATAGAGGATTGGAGAATTCCACTACGAAGATAGAAGAAATGATCGTCGCCGACGCACTCTGGAGGTATTTTGTTACACTACGCCTGTCGTTGTTATTCCAAGTTAGTGAAAGAGTTCTACTCTAACTTACATGCGATCAACAATGGGAATATCTACGTCCGAGGAAGATGGGTGACGTTTACTCCATCAAGAGTAAATGAGTTATTCTCTATAGAAAACACCCCGGTATGTCACTATTCAAATTTTGTGCCTTCTCGATATAATATGAATGAGATATTTCGATATCTGACTGATGAACCGGAAGATTGCGAATTGCGTGAAGACGGGTATGTTAGTTTCTCTGCTTCACTTTTGAATCATGTCTCGAAGCACTGGCACTTTTTCATCTCATCTAAGTTGTTACCTACTATGAGGGTAAACAAGGTTTCGAAAGAATGCGCTATATTGAATTATTGTATTCAAATTGGATTGCCTATTGATGTTGGATCAATAATTATTAAGTCTCGCATTGGGTTTAATTGTGCATGGGTCGGTTCACGGACTAGGACACCCATCTACTATTTTTGCATTATGCGATCAATACCGTGTTTCTTATGAAGCTCGGGAAAAGGTTCCGTTACCTTGGAAGTCGCTTGATCCTATAGATATGTTCCCTACTTTGGACAATAATGAAGACATTACATTCGTCTCGATAGAGCTTCACGTGAATAATCCTATAGTAAGGCCTATTTCGGATAAAACGGAGTTACTTATGAAGAAAATTAATGGAATGGAGAAAGAACTGCGAATGTGAGAGATTTAATCGACAATATATCCGATTGATTTGATCACATCGATCGGAGGATGAAGGAACACTTCGATCATTTTGGACACTCGGAAGCTAGCTTTCTTCATTTATCGAGACGTAAGGGTTGGATCATCGAAGAATCCGTCGGAGTTTCCCTTCGAGCCTTTCTATAACTTATTTGTGCATCATCGTCATATCGGAAATATCAGAGAAAATGAAGATTCTGACATTGAAGAATAGTAGTAAAGATTTCCATAGTATGTTTGAATTTATGTTATTTGATTTGATTTAGATTTTATTATATGTGGAGTAATGATTTGAATATCTCAAACTTAATTGAGATATGCGTCATAGTTTTGTATCAGCATTTAGTGTGTCGTGGATTGGTTTGCGATGCTGATTAGTAGTAAGGATTGAAGTTTGAAGTTTGATTATAGAGTTTAAAATTATGTTAGTTTGTACATCTCATGGATTTCAATATTAAAGTTAATTTGTTGTGTTGTGTGAATTTGTTTGTGTATAAGTAGCTAATCTTCATATTAAAGTAATAAATGATATGATCGGAAATATAATATAACACAAATCAAGGACGAAAATGAGTGACGAATTTCAGAAATTTAAAATTTTTTGGAATCTCGCCGACGGCGAGAAAAATCCCGCCGACAATGAGATCGATTTCGCCGATAGCGAAGAATTTCTCGCCGACGACGGATTTTTCCCGAGAGTTTTTGGTTCCGAAAATATTAGCTCGCCGACGGCGAGAAAAATCTCGCCGACAATGAGGTCGTGAAAAACATATATTTTGACCAGTCAAAAACACTATTCATCATCCCCAACCTCTCATTTTCGCAAAACCGACCTAGTGGCTTCGAGAGATCTTGGATTTGAAGCAATTTCAACACTTTTTGACACCGGATTTCATCTTCCCTTGGTAAGAGCTTCACTCCTATGCAAAAAATTTTTATTTTCACCACATTGCAAATTTTGGGAAAAATCAAAATGTGGAAGAAATATTCGGTGGAAATCCATGGAATTTGATTTAAATTGCTTATAAATGTTGTAGGAAGCCTTCTTAGTATTATTTTTAAGTTTAGTGAAAATTTTCACAATTTTCACAGATCGATCATATGGCTCCACGACAAAAACGTCGATTAGAATTCGACGAAAACCGATTCATCAATGCACGAGCACAGGCTAAATATTTTGAAAATATACGAGGAAGAAAGTGCATTGTGGATCGGGTTTTCAAAAATACGGGAGGAGAAGTAGAGCGGATTATTAAGGAACGAGGTTGGGAGAATTTCTGTTACGTTAAATATAGAGCAGCTGTAGAAGTGGTTAAAGAATTTTATGCCAATTGATCGTCGCCGAAGATGCACCAGCAAAGGTACGAGGGTTTTTTGTAGATTTCATTGTCGCAAGAATTAACGCATTCTATGAAGTTCATGACTCGCACTTTAGCGAGTATGAAACTTTTGGAACGATGGAAGGACCACCTGGAGGAAGTCATTAGCTTTCTCACCGATGGGACCGTAGTTTGGAAAATTAAGCGACAGGAAAGGGTGAATTTTCCTCTTTCTAAATTAAATGCGATCTCCAAAGTCCGGCATTACTTTATTTGTTCTACTCGTTACCCACATATCACCACAGTGAGGTAACACGAGATAGAGCAATTCGAATTTCGTATTCGAAAAACGAAGCATCAACATCGGGAGAATTATTTATCAAAACATTCTAGCCACTCCTCGAAATGAGAGTGGAGCTGGATTGGGACACCCCGGATTAATTATTGCACTCTGCCAACTCTGCGGAGTTGAGGCTAGAGATGATGAAGAATGGGTGGAACCTATGAAACCACTCACAACTGCCAACATTAAGAAGTATGAATCTCATGAAGGGTGGAGATCAGGAGTGAGAAGTTATTTCACTTAGTCAAGTAGAGTTATACCCTCTACTAGCTATGAACCACCTGAGCCTACCACACCTACCCTACAAGATCTGATGAATGAATTAACCCTGCATAGGAGGAGTTTTGAGCGGTTGGAGAAACAATGGGGAGAAGATTTGATCATTTTGATCAAAGGATTGATAATCCGGAGAGGAGACATGATTATGATAGTGAGTACCTCCAACGGCATTCGGAATACGAAATTGCATACTATGAAGGCTGAACGTCGTTATAAGAGTGGAGATTTAGATGTTGTCTTTCCGGATTGCCCCTGGTATACTCGGTATCATCCTCGCTCGACTCTTCTCGACCTATAGATCAAGGAGGGGATGATAATATAGTTTGGGACTTTGATGCTGAAGATTAGAACTTTATTTGTTTTGTTTGTTTGATGTTAAGTTATTTTGAGGACTTTATATGCTTGTAATATTCAGTACTTTATGTTGTGAGACATTGGATGTTTGTTAGATTATTTGCTTTAATTGTTATAGTAGTTTAGTTTTTGTTTTTTGTGTTAGTTAATTGCATTTGTTTTTATGTTAAATAGGATGTTGATTTTCTTTAGTATGTTTTTATTTTATTTTGAATTGTTTTAAGTTTTTAAAATTGTTAATTTGTTAGTTCAATTGTTTTTAATATGTTAGTAATTCATATGTGTAGTATAGAGTTATTTTAATTGTTGTGTTTAATACTTATCTTAGATTTTATCCCTGCATTTTCTTTAAATTGTTATATATATATGGAGAATACTAACGAGTACGAGTTCAATGAAAAATGAAAAAGCCTGCAAAAATTTCAAAGAAAAAAGAAATACCTAAACTTCAAAGGTATGATTTATTTACTTTCCTTCTTTTTCATTATTTAGAGTAGATATAAAAATTTAAGTTTGGGGGGGGGGGAGTAAAATACAAATTTAGTTATTAAATTGTTCTCAATTTCTATTTTCAAATTATTATAAAATGATTTTTATAGCAAATTTTTCAATTTAATTAATATGAATTATTTTATTTAATTATTATAAAAGGTTAAATGAAATATTTCTAGTGCTTTAATTGATTAAATAGAATAAAATATTTAGTTAAAGGGAATAAGAATATAGTAAACTATTTTTAGTAAGGAAAACTATATTCTAAAATTAAAATTCTTAAGTATTCAAGTGAAAAAGAAAAGATTGAAAATCAATGAAGTAAAAACTATGAAGTATATATAAGCTAAGAAATATTTCTAAGTTTCAAATTTAGGAAGATGAAAATGAAGTTCAAAATTATTAACAGACTCTCCAGATATAGTAATCCTCATTAAAAAAAAAAATGAGGAGAAGCTTGAGGAGATGCCTTATCAAAAATTGGCTTCATTTGAATTAACCTAAAGGAAAAAAAAAACATAGATATTTCCAAACTTATGTTTATGGATTAGAATTTTACCTAATAGTGTTTTCTTGAATTTCTTATCATATGAATATCTTAAGTAGTTATTCTTTTAAATATAGTCATTCCTGAAATGAATAGTAAGCTAGAAATCTTAGACCTGATAACTAAATAATTTATTTCTATAAGATTAATTAAATTACATGAATTATTTTTATTTAACTTTATTATGATATTAATTAATCTAATTCATAGTTAAAATAAATTGAAAAATCTTATTATAAAACTCATTATTTTTATGTAGTAATAAAATTACTTGAGGACAAGTAATAAGTAAGTTTGGGGGATTTTGATCACTGAAAATTTTATTAAGAAATTCATACCTATTTTTGATGAAATTGCACTTTAAAGAAAGGTATTTTCTTTATTTTATTGCAGGAATGGAGAATTTAGGTGATAAAAGCAAAAATCATAAAAAGAAGCGAATCTGGAGCAAAAAGGAAGAAAATAATGAAATTTGTGCTGAGTCGCCGACGGCGAGATCGAGCCCGCCGACGGCGAGGCTACGAGGAGACATTTCTGAAGGAATTATAACTGTCTCGCTGACAGCGAGCCCGAGCCCGCTGACAGCGAGCTAGCCGCGGTTCGAGATCTTCAGAAGCCTCGCCGACAGCGAGGTAGTTCGTCGCCGACGGCGAGATAGTTCAAATGGCGCAGATACATTAAACGCGAACACTTTTTGAAGAGATGCTTACACACCTCTTGGTCCTTTGCTCACCTCTATATATAGAGGCCGAAATTCAGTAGTTTGTGTGTGTCTTAGTGTGCAGTTTTTGTGTGTTAATTGGTATTATTGGGTGTTAAGTGTTATAAGTGTGTTAATTTGAGTCTTTAGGGAGTCTTTAGTGAGTTAGTGAGTTTTTTAGTGAGTCTTCATTGCATCTGGAAGGAAGAGTCGAAGAACGGCTGAGGAGTACGCTTGGGGATAAATCGAGATAAGTATTTGTATTTATTGTTTTTAACTTTAAATGAAATCCATGCTTAGTTTAGTTCCCATGCATTCCGAGTAGTTTATTAGTCTTTCTCCACGTTATGAAATTAAGTGACTTGATGAACTAAAAATAGAAGTACTTTTATATATTAATAAATTGTGATAATTTTTACGTAAAACTTAATTTACTTTCAAACTAGCCATTTGATTTGTTAAAATGTGTTGAATATCAACTATAGTAAAAATTACATCTGATATTCGGGGAATTCAAAAGCCTTGGAAGGAAGGTGCAAATAAATAAGGAAATAATAGCACTGGGCGTAGAATTGAGCATTTTAGTGTGACAGACTAAAATATTCAATTCGGTCCTATTGTTTGAGAGTCGAAGTGTAGATGTTAGCCCTCGGGGAGGGGAACGTGGGAGCTACGAAGTGGCAGTCGGTATCCTCCCGACTTAGCTGCGGATTCGGTAATCAAACATAGGATTAGTCAATATTCTTTACACCTGGACCAAAGGGTAAAGAATAGAAATGCTTCTATTCGTCATAATATCTTAAAATTATCTATTTAAATTCATCAATCACTTAAATTTCTAAACGAGGGGAAAGATACTTTTTCTGAATAGTTAAGACTTATTTAGCAATTAGTTTAATTTCCAGCACTTTCCATACGCATTAATTTTCTACTTAGTTAAGTTAATTAAAATACTTAGTTTACTTTATTGCGCTTAAATTTAGAATTCCAAATTTTCGTATACTATTTTAAAATTATTATTATTATTTTAAAATTAGGTCGTTATTTAATTTTCTCTTTCCTTGTGGGATCGATAACCGAGACTCCACTAGACCTGTATTACTTGATACGATACGTATACTTGCGTAGCATCCACAACATAAACAATTACAATTCTATACATATAATATAGCGGGGTCAAGTTTTTGGCGTCGTTGCAATTAAATTAAAAATATCATAATATAAAATTGTGGGTCATCTACTCTCCCCCAAACTTAAATTTTTCAATAAATTTGAAATAGTTGAGAGTAAAAGAAAACTAACCTTTATGTGCTGAGATTCTGAAATCTTCATAATCTATCTGGTATTAATCAAAATTTTATAGCTAGCAAGCATGAAACAATTAGTAGTAGTGATATAACAATTTAAAATATTTGCATGGGTGAAGATAAATTAACATTAAACATCCAAACATCCAACATAACACTACAACATGAAGCAAACTATCACACTTCTAACAGTACAACTAACAGTTCAACATGAAAAGTAAATAACACTACATCACACAGAACAACACAGGGTTACACATCACATGAAAAGTAAATATCCATTTCATCACATCAATACATCACAATAGACTAAGAACAACAGAAATAAAGCAAACAAACTATCTACCAGTCTTCATCACTTGGATCAGCGACGGGGTCATCGAGTTCGGGCACGTACGGTGTATAACTAGGGCGAAGTAGAAAATGTCACCCCGATATCTCCTCTCATAAATGCGCTCGAGCATCATAATAAGCAATATCAAACTCAACTCTTCTCTGCAAATAGTTTTCATTCACATCACTCCTGGCCTCGAATACATCCATCCTACTATGCATCCTATCAATACTATCACTTTGCAATCTTAACTACTTCATGACATCAGATAGTGTCGGGGACTCAGAAGTAGATGGAACATCATAGCTTGTGGTAGGAATATCAGTACTCCAAGTCTCCTCTTTTGCACCCACATGAGCCTCATAAGTACAAATAATGGTCTTTGTAATTGGTCTCGAAGGTATCGCCACTTCCTCAAAATGACTATACTCAACTCCAGATTGAACACAAAGGGCATGAATTAGGGCAGGATGTCTTAATCCACCAGTGGTTTCTCCTTTGGCAATAGAGTGAATGCTCCTGAAAATAATAGCTCCAATATTGATCTTCTTCATATTCTGGATGCAATAATTCAAAATAGCTCGATCCCTAGTAACTTCGCTGTGATGATAAGAAGGTAACAGTCTCGCAGAAATGACATAATGCCATGCTTTAGAAGCAACATTTAAAGTAGAAGCAGGGAAGTTAATCATCTATTTCTGATTCATCTTCCACTCCCCTCTTCCATCGGTCAGATACGTGATTACACTCATCAAATTCCCCTCACTAGTTTCAAAATTCTCAAATTCACAAACAAAAGATTCTCGAATTTGATAAAATGCGTTGATACGTTGTGGGGTGAACTCAACCAGTTTCCCTCGGACTAGCACATATTCCGTCTCAGACCAGAGCACGTTAGCATAAAATTCTCGGACTACTCCCAAAACAGCATTAGCAGAAAAGTAATAGAAATGCTCCCAATTCCGCTCAGAAATCAACTGTTCCACAGATCCACCAAGATTCTCAAACGCTCGATCCTGAATACACATCTTGTTTTGCAACTGAGAGTTGAAGCGAAACCGAGCCTTAACATTAACAAATCTTTCGTCGTCCCAATCAAATTTTCGCTTCCCCTTACTCATTCTAGGAGCCATGTGAATTTCTAAAAATTGCAAAAATTTACCAATAAATCCCAAAATCCACAATGTACTAACTCCAATCATTAATCCAAACAAGTAAGAACAAATTCTACCATAGGAAACCTCACTTTTTCTCAACAATCTCCCAAAAATATCATCCAAACAATGTGAGAGTTTCACATGGCGAAAATATAAAAATTTTAGCTTAAAGTAATGCTCTTACAAAGAGAAGTGCAGATCGGGCCTCAGAAATCCTTGAAATCCTCTCTACTCCGAGATTTAACGAACCCTAAAGCTTTAAAATTGCGAACATGGAGGTGGGAGATGAAAGAAATGGCAGAAAAATGGGTCCCAGGCTATTTTCGCGAATTTTTAAGGGTCCCGGGCTATTTTTAGCATTCGGGTGCCGGCTGTGCTCTATTCAAAATAATAGCCAAACTCTCTGGATTTGGGTGCGGGCGGTGCCAGTCCAAAATTCCATTGGGTTCAACATTTTATTTTGCAAATTCAATCGCTTCAACCTCCGCTGTCCTATTAACACATTAACAAGCATCTATTTCATCTCACAAACACTAAACAATATCACTTTACACAAATAACACATCACATCACTTTTATATATAAAATCCATGATACAACGATTACACACATATGTTCATCAAATAAAAGCAACACTCCTTAGATTCTTAGTATTGCAGGTACACTACGATAAGAAACACTAAGTCCTAAGTACACACAAGAAATCAAATCATAGTCCAAGCACACCTTACTAAAACAAAGCAAAGCAAAGCAAACAACATAATAATCAAAGAAAACACTTAAAAATAACAAAGCAGCATACAAATTCCAGTAATTACTCCTCATCAGTCTCAGAACTATCATCATCTCTAATGTCTCTGATTGTTTGATGATGAACAAACAGATTGTAGAAGGGACGATATGAGAATTCATCAGATGAATCTTCAGTCACCACAGCATTCTTCTTCAATAGATTAATCAGACCCAACTCAATCCGACCAGTATGATCAAATTGCTCTTTCATCCTCCAATCAATATGATCAAATAAATCAGAAATATTATTAAAAGCATTCAGAATATTCTGTACCTCATTTTCCAACTTCTTTATCTTCTTCAATATCACCCTCGAACTTTCAGAATAGTAAGGCTGAATAGGTTGTGAACTCTCAGTGGGCTGATCAGCAATTAAATCCATATCTCCTTCATCACCTACTGTTCGGTAGTCATAAAGATCATTTGGATCAATAGTTCTCCAGAGTAGAAGAACTTTTTCCCAACTCTCATATGGTACTTGCAATTGACTACATAACAAAAATATGGGGGACGGGTGTCCAAGCCCATATTTAGATCCATGCACAATCAATCCCAAAACAGATTTCGTAGTGATTGATCCAATATCCACTGGCCTTCCAGTTTGTAAACAGAAATTCAGAATAGCACTTTCCTTCGTTACCTTACTTATCTTCATAGTATGAATTAATATTGCTGAAATAAAGTAATGCCACTGTTTTGATACCGGATTTAAGGTTGAAGAAGAGAAACTGATATATCCATTATCCCTTACTTCCCATTCTTCATTCTCATTCGTTAAATAATGATAAATTTCATTCATATCATTGCTAGTCACATTAAAATTTGCATAATGACAAATAGGTACATTTTCAATCATGAAGAGATCATTAATCCTTGCAGGAGTGAATGGTACATACCTACCTCGCACAAAAACACATCCTTGGTTGATCCCATGCAGATTTGCATAAAATTCTTTCACGACCGGAACAACCACTGCGGTGGTAGTGTAGCTTAACACTCCCAAATCCTTTGCTTTATTATCTCTTCAACTCTTGTAGTCGGACTCTCCAAACCTCGATTTACAAAGCCTCTTTCCTTGATAATCCATCTTTTCATCATCACTTTATGGAATAGACGCTGCGCCTCGAAACTAACAAACTTCTGTCGGTTGTAAATGTGAGATCTAGGGAGTTCAATGGAGTAGGAATCCATGGGATGCGAATTGGGAAAGGAAGTTTTCGTTTTTCTGGTGGTTAGGGGTTTAAAATGGAGTTTTGGGATGTTTTATGGAAGAAGATCCCACTCAAAACCGCCAAAAACCGCATTTTAAAAATTAAAAACTGTCAACCAGAATTTGGGCGCCGACGGCGCTCAAACTAGAAATTCAGCTATTTTTAAAAGAATAGGGCGTCGACGGCGCCCATTCTGGCATCGGCGGCGCCAGTGGTAAAAATTTTTACCGAACTTCGTTTGGCTCGAAATACTTCATTTTCTCAATACGATCCAATATATTTTAAATTTTTAACTTATTTAGGGGTAATTATGATTCTTAAATATCAAACTAAAAACACAAACAACAATAAGCAAGCAAACACAGCACACAAGTACACATGGGTTGCCTCCCATAAAGCGCTTGGTTTAACGTCGTCAGCCCGACAAACCATTCAGTTAACTAGGATGACTCAGCAATAAAACCTCTTTGAAATCTGGTAAAAACCCTCCAAAGTAAGGTTTTAAACGATGCCCATTAACCTTGAAAATATTTCTAATTTTAGGATCCTTGATATCAATAGCTCCGAAAGAATGAACTTTCACTACAGGAAAAGGTCCCATCCATCTGGACTTAAGTTTTCCAGGAAATAATTTCAATCTCGCATTATATAACAAAAGTCTTTGTCCAAGTTCAAATCATTTTTTCAATATCTTCTGATCATGCCACAATTTCATTCTCTCTTTATAAATTCTATCACTATGACATGATTCATTCCTGATTTCTTCCAACTCATTCAATTGCGTAAATCTTTTTTCTCCCGCATTTTTCAAATTAAAATTCAACTCCTTAATCTCCCAATATGCTTTATGCTCCAATTCAACTGGTAAATGACAAGTTTTGCAAAATACTAGTCTATAAGGAGACATTCCAATAGGGGTCTTAAAAGAAGTCCTATAAGCCCATAATGCGGTATCTAATCTAGCAGACCAATCTAATTTATGAATATCCACTGTTTTCTCCAAAATTCTTTTAATTTCTCTATTCGATACTTCCGCTAAACCACTAGTCTGGGGATGATAAGCAGTAGAGATCCTATGAATAATGTTATATTTTTCAATTAATCTCTTAATTTGATTGTTTCTGAAATGGGATCCACCATCAGTTATAATTACTCTCGGCATTCCATATCTTGTAAATATATTTTTCTTTAAAAATTTAGAAACACTCTGAGCATCACATCTTGGTAAAGCTACAACTTCAATCCATTTTGAAACATAATCAACGGCGACCAATATATATAAATTTTCAAATGAAGGTGTAAATGGTCCCATAAAATCTAATCCCCATACATCAAAAATTTCAACTTCCAAATTATAATTCAGAGGTATTTCATTTCTTATAGAAATATTACCTACTCTTTGACATCGATCACAAAATTTGACAAATTTATAAACATCACAAAAAATAGTTGGCCAATAAAATCCAGATTGTAAAATCTTATAAGCCGTTTTATCAACACCAAAATAACCTCCAAATTCAGAATCATGACATCTCTGAATGATTTTATTAATTTCTTCATGTGGCACACATCTTCTAATAATCAGATCCTTACAATGTTTATATAAATAGGGCTCATCCCAAGAATAAAATTTAGCATCATATTTAAATTTTTTTTGTTGTTGCCTTGTTAAATCCGATGGTATAATATCACTCACAATATAATTAACAATATCAGCATACCAAGTCAAATTCTTTTCCATAAGAATATACAATTGTTCATCAGGAAAAGTTTCTGTAACTTCCTTTTCAAATACGGATAAATTATCATATTCTATTCTTGACAAATGATCAGCAATTTGATTATCAGATTCTTTCCTATCAACTATCTCAAAATCAAATTCTTGCAAAAGGAGTATCCATCTAATCAATCTAGGTTTAGCATCCTTCTTTTGCATTAAGTACTTAATAGCTGAATGATCAGTATGCACTATACTTTTGGTCCCAATTAAATAAGGTCTAAACTTATCAAAAACAAATACTATAGCTTATAACTCCCTTTCAGTAGTGGTATAATTAATTTAAGCATCATTAAGAGTTTTACTAGCATAGTAAATGAGTTTGAAAGTTTTATCATACCTTTGCCCCAACGCAACTCCAATAGCATAATCACTAGCATCACACATCAATTCAAAAGATTTCTCCTAATCAGGTGAAACAGTTACAGGAGCAGTGATTAATTTTTCTTTAAGTAAATTAAAAGCACACAAACATTCATCATTAAAATCAAACTTCCTATCATTTTCTAGAAGTTCGCACAAAGGTTTAGTAATTTTAGAAAAATATTTAATATAACTCCTGTAAAATCCAACATGTTCTAAGAAACTCCGCACCTCTCTCACAGTAGTGGGTGGTGGTAATCTCTCAATCACTCGAATTTTATCAGGATCGACCTCCATACCATATTCAGAAATTTTATGCCCAAGCACTATTCCTTCTGCAACCATAAATTTACATTTTTCCCAGTTCAGAACTAAATTTGTTTTCTCACAGAGTTTTAAAACTTTTGCCAAGTTTTCCAAAGATATATCAAATGAAGTTCCAAAAGGCAATAGTACTTGTGTCCAGCAAGTTTGCCAGGTTGCAGGTGCGTTACACAGTCCAAAAGGCATTCTTCAAAAAGCAAATGTTCCATAGGGGCTAGTAAATGTTGTCTTTTCTTGATCCTCAGGAGCAATATGTATTTGATGATAACCAGTATATCCGTCCAAAAAGAAATAGTACTTGTGTCCAGCAAGTCTATCCAACATTTGATCGAGAAAAGGAAGAGGAAAGTGATCTTTTAGGGTGGCAGCATTCAATTTTTTATAATCAATACAAATTCTCCATCCATTCACTTGTATAGTAGGTAAAATTTCATTCCTTTCATCCACTTTCACAGTCATTCCACCTTTCTTCGGTACACAATGGATTGGACTTACCCAAGTACTGTCCGAAATAGGATAAATAATTCCAGCATCAAGCCATTTTAAAATTTCCTTCTTAACTACTTCTTTCATTATAGATTTAATCTCCTTTGCGGATCAATTTTAGGTTTATTTTCTTCATTTAATAAAATTCTATGCATATAGATCGAATGACTAATTCCTTTGATATCTGCCAAAGTCCATCCAAAAGCCTCTTTGTATCTTTTTAAGATTTCCAATAATTTTTGTTCTTGATATTTAGTTAACTCCGAAGATACAATAACTGGTAGGGTAGATGATTCTCCTAAGAACATATACTTTAAATGCTTAGGGAGAATTTTCATCTCAAGTTCGGGAGGTTTAACAATAGATGAAATTAAACTTTTATCTCCACCTTCCATGGTATCTAACACTTCAAATTTCTCCTGAATATATTCTAACTCCTTATTCATCTCATTATCTGAATCTTTTTCATCTCCAGTTTCATCTTCAATTATATTTTCACATTCCACTTTCTTTTCAAACATCTCTTTAAAATAATCATTTCTCTAATATTCACAGACTTCCATCCTAAAATATTCATTATCTTTTCCAACTGAGGGATACTTCATAGACTTTAAAATATTGAAGGTCACCTCTTGATCATTAACTCTCATAGTTAATTCCCCTATTTGAACATCAATTACAGCTCTTCCAGTAGCTAGAAATGGTCTTCCTAAAATAATTGGAATATCTTTATCTTCCTCCATATCAAGCACAATAAAATCCACAGGAAAGATAAATTTATCCAGCTTTCACTAACACATCTTCTACCACTCCTTAGGATAAGTAATGAACGATCAACTAATTGAAGAGTTGCAGATGTAGGAGAAATTTCTTCAATTCCCAATCTTTTGAAAGTTGATAAAGGCATAAGGTTAATACTAGCTCTCATATCACATAAGGCTCTTCCAAAAAACTTTTCACCTATAGCACACGGGATAGTGAAACTACCAGGATCTTTAAGTTTTTTAGGAAGCTTTTTTTGGATTATTGCACTGCACTCTCCGCTAAGTGCAACAGTCTCATGATCCGCGATCTTTCTCTTCTTTTTAAGAATATCCTTCATAAATTTCGCATAATCAAGCATCTGTTCTAATGCTTCAACAAAAGGTATAATTATTGTTAACTTCTTAAGGATTTCCAAAAAATTTCCAAATCTGTTATCCCTATTCTTCTGCTTCAATCTTTGAGGAAATGGAGGAAGTGGTTTCTCAACAGTAATCTTCATTGGTTCAAGAGGATATTCTAGGTCTGGATAAAGCTTATTTGAACTCCGTTTCAATATTCACCTTCTTCTTCTCTTCTTCAACTTCTTTCTGCACTCTAGTTTCTAATTCTTTTCCACTCCTTAATTGAATAGCCTAAAGTTGCTCCTTGTTTTGATCTTTTGGATTGATCTCCACATTACTAGGAAGCGTTCCAGAAGGTCTATTATTAAGTGCAGTAAAAATATGTGCCAATTGTTTTTTAATATTTTTGATCGCAACACCTTAAACTTGTAATTGGTTACCCATATTCAAAAATAATTTCATCTGTAGAAAACTTCTTATCCTTAAACTGTGGGTTATTATTAAATCTTGGAGGATAAGATGGTCTAAAATTAGTATTCCCTTGGTTGTTTGAATTTCCAACTGGGTTCATAGAATCGTGCCCCCATTGTGGGTTCACATTAGCATTATTATTATTCCAATTGAAATTTGGGTGATTCTTCCAACCAGAGTTATAATAATTCGAATAAGTGTTATTGGTATATTAATCACGTTCAAAGTTTCATAAGGTGATTGAGATTCAGTTATCTGTCCAAATGAATTTTCCTCTAACACTGGGGGTAGTTGAGAATAATTCATTCCATATTAATCTATTTTCTTAGAAAGTACTACTATTTGAGAAACTATCATAGTCATCATATTAGAATCATAAACACTAGCTACTCTCTTAAGGTTTACCCGTTCAGAGGGCCATTGAAAATTATTAGTAGCCATCTCTTCAATCAATGAATATGCTTCATCAAAAGGTTTTGAAATTAACGATCCACCAGCAGCAACATCAATAATTGATCTCAATGATCCCACTAATCCGTTATAAAAAGTTTGAATTATTAACCAATCTGGCAATGCATGATGTGGAAACTTCCTAAGAAGATCTTCAAACCTCTCCCAAGCTTCATATATTGACTCTCCTTCAAACTGACCAAAAGATGTAATATCATTTCTTAATTTAGCAGTTTTTGATGGAGGGAAATATTTTGATAGAAACTTTTGAGAAAGGTCTCCCCAAGTTTGAATAGATCCAAGTGCTAACGAGTTTAACCATGCCTTAGCTTTATCCCTTAAGGAAAAAGGAAAAGTCTAAGTCTCACAACATCACTCGACACTCCGTCATACTTAAAAGTAGCACGCAGTTCTAAAAAACTAGCGAGATGTAAATTTGGTCTTCATTAGGTGTTCCTCCAAATTGATTATTTTGTACCATTTGGATAACAGCAGGTTTAATTTCAAACAAATTAGCAGCATCATTAGGATTTTGAATAGTTATATGAATTTCATCTGCTGTTGGGTTAGCATAATCTCTTAAGTGTCTTGGCAAATTTCCAACATTAAGATTCTGATTCTCTTGATTATTCGCCATTTCACACTAATTTTCAATTTCTTTTTGTTGTTTTCTAATTTTTCTAATAGTATGCTCTAACTCTGAATCGTAAGGTATCAAACCTACAGATCCACTACTACGCATATAAAATCACACTAAAAAGTAAATAAGCACACAAATATACTACAAAGTAAAGGTTTTCAGTTACTACAATATCTATAAATAAGTAGCATTTATCTATCTCCCCCGCAATGGTGCCAAAAACTTGACGACGACTTTATATATGCTTAAAAATGCAAGACTTTATGAATTCAGATTTATATATTTATAATGATTTAGTAAAGTCACACATGTAACGCAAGTATACGTATCGTATTAAGTAATACAGGGCTCTAATGAAGTCCTGGTTATCGATCCCACAGGGAGGGAAAACGTTCCTCAAATCAGATAATATAGCACTAAAATCCAATACCAATTGTAACAATTGCTCAAGTGTACTACAACTAGTTAATGCAAAGTACGGTACGGTAATAATAAAGCTACTACAATTATTTCTACCTACTAAACTCTTTAACTAACACACACTAACTTACGTGATTTATAAGATACTTCTATGTGGAAAGTGTCTTCCTTCCTGCATAAAGATTATGATGTGTGGATGATGAAGAATGGTAAATTTTTGTATTGTGCCAAATAGGAGCATATTTGCTTCTTTACCCTTAAAAGAGTACCTCCTCTTCCAAGCATGTAAAGGACATTGCCATATCTTAAGTTTAGTCACTAAATCTAAGGCTAGGCTGGGAGGATACCGACTCTCACTACGGAGCTCCCACTCACCCTTCACCTGAAGGCTAACCATAGACTTTAGTTTCCAATCTTAAGACCAAATTGGGGATCCCATTCTGTCACCATGAAACCTCCAATTTGAAGTCCATCAAAACTCATTTCCCTATTTATTTGCACTTAATCCCCATGAACTACACAATTCATTCACGAACATTAAATGGGTTCTTTATTCTTGTTGTAGAACATTCAATTCTTTTGGAATTAATGTTCCTCAACATATTTTAATAATTCAATTAGCCGGATTGAAAAGTAAATTAAGTTCCAAAAGAAACATCACAACTTTTATAACACTTTAAGGGCACATCAATTCCACATCACCACATCATCACTACTTTATGCAAGAAGAAAGGCAAAGGAAACTACTCACAAATCATGGAGAAGATATAAGAACACATGGATTTTATATATAAAAGAAGAGTCATACAAACCACAATAGTAAATACAACTTATCTCCTTCTCTTCCCCAAACAAATTCCTTCCAAGTTCCCTTGATTCCTTTTCTATTCCTTGCAACACTTGTTTATCTCCTTGGAACAAAGATGAAGAAGCAATCTCTCACTTTACTCCCTCTTCTCCCCTCCTTAGAGAAGAATCTCTCTTAAAATCACAAACCCTAACTCCCACTTTCCTTACACTCTCTACAGCAATCCTTCTCTTCTTTTTTGTCTTGAACACTTAATTTAATGTTAGGAATGAATTCCTCAAGATTTTATTCAAGCACCCTTTCAAAAATCCACTAAAAACCTTCAATTTGAAATAAACCGACATAGGGCGCCGACGGCGCCCGATAGTTGCACCGGCGGTGCCTATCCTGCCAATAATTGTTGAAGTCTCTAGAAGAGGGCGCCGACAGCGCCAGAAGCTGTTTTCCTCCAAATTGCACCATTTTGCTCCAAATTCGTTCCTTTTTGCATCTTTTCTCTCCAATCACCTGTAATCATCATACCTGCAAAAGATCATAAAAAATACCTTCCTTTAAAGTGCAATATCACCAAAAATAGGTAAAAACATATAGCTAAAAGCGTATATATTTTTGGTGCATCAAGCAACCTCTAGCCCAGAGACTTATGTAATATGGTATACAAGTACTAACTTCTTGGATTCACAACCACACAACAAGTCTTCTCTTTATTTTAAAGTGAGGGATATAGATTTGAAAGTAGAGATGAAGGTGAAAGAATTTAAAGCATGAGAAAGTGCACCACAGGATCAGACAACCTTAGCAGAAGCTCAGCTGGAGAAGTCTAATACGGACCTGGAAATCACATCTGAGTGGGTATCTGTCGTTCAAGAGGAGAATGCAAAACTATTGAAGCAGATGATCGTGATGAAGATGCATAAAGAGTTTTTTATGCTGATGTCCCACATTTAAAGATAGGTACTACAGTAGCCATCGACCAATTCATTAGAGTTGGAATAGTCAACCCAAAGTATTATAATCTAGACGAGTTCAAAAAAAAATTCGTCACCCTACAACATCAGCTCATAGAGAGGAGTCTGAGGGCAACACTACGGTGGACGATGATCATCTGGCACTTAGATCAAAGAATCCTAAACATGATTTTTTTTCTTCATATAATCAACCCCTTATATAGGAAAACTTTTAATATGAAAGATAATGTGTAACCGAACAACTATATAAATGAAATACCTTTGTTATTACTTTTTCTTTCTTTACCTATTTTGCTCGATTATGGCATATCACGTTATATGCAACTTGTTTAGTTGATTATTATATCTTCTCCTCCTGACGTAAGTTATATAATGAGTATATCACTTCGCTCGACCAAGTCATTGCCTCTAACAATGTCGTCCATCGAGATTTAGCAGTTGTGATGATTTACACAGTGCCCTTCATAGAGCTTATCGTTATTAAGCAAGAAAACATCCCAACTCTTCACTCAGCCTAAGTTTTAGGGATAGGTTCTTGTTTCTTGAGTATTGAGGGTCGTAATTTAATGTTTGTATTTCAATTGAATGTCATGGAGTTGTTATCGGTCATATTATATATTTCTCAACTGCTCGAACTACATGTGTCACTCACTATCAATTTATATAGGATGAAAATAATTAACTTAGGATTTAACTTGAGTTTTGTTTGTTTGATCAGACCCCTATTTCCTTCCGGTCACACTACCCCTTGTAGGGGTTAGTCATCAATATTATTTTCCAGTGTAATTTTCTTGGTACCCTTCATATAGTTTTTCTCTTTTAGGCGGAGAACTACCTACAAAATTTTATTCGATCAAACATTGGAGACTCAAGTTTGTCAAGTGAGAGTTTTTCATACAAACCATTACATCTTTGTCTGATTGAATGCCTTAATGCTGCTATCCATCATCATTTATGGTACTCTGGTTCCCCTAGTATTGCTTTGATCCTAAAGTGCATCAACCTCTCAAGTTTCCCATGTGTTGTTCAAAACTTGAGTCATAAATGCATAGTTAGTTTTTATTTCTATTAACATATTGTTAAAAAAATATCATTAGTGATGGAAATAAACAAATCATTTATTATTTTCTCGTGTCGTTACAATGCATCTGATCTAATGTAAGAATTTCTTAAGATCATCCATGATTCAAGTTCGAGAACCTCTTTTTGGGTGAATGTTTTTACATTGTTGGCTTATGGGGTAACTTTTTGATAGCTAATGAATGAGTTGGTCCAATGATTGTCAAACTTTCCGACCAACAGCTTTTTTTTCACGACTAAGTCGTTGGGTGCAAATTTCTTCTCTTGGTTATTCTTTTTGTAGTTTCGAGCAGTCCTCCTTTTTACTTCTTCCTACTGGAGTGTTGCATTGGATTAGTGTTCCCCAAGTAAGTTGAGTGCGAGCAACAAACTATTATCATCCGCCTCCTTCTAGAAGGTGAGATTCTCCTCATGAAATGTGGTGGCAAGGATGACCCTCTGTCTAAGGTGATTACACTCCACTGATAATATTGAATTTTTTCATGGGAAATCATGTATGGAGTTTGCCTGATTTCTAATGATGGCATCATTCGAATGATCCATAGTACTGACAGAATTAAGTTCACCCAATACCCTTTGTCTTCTTCAACTTTCTTCCCTAGTAAATTCAAAATTATCTTGTTAGCAGAATCTGCCTATCCATTATTCTGTGGATGATGTATATATGTAAACTTCAAATTGATTCCTTCACTTTGACAGAAACCATTTACTCTTTGAACAACAAATTCTGTTTCATTATTAATGATAAGCACCAAGGATATGCCATAGTGACAGATGATGGTAGTTCAAATGAAGTTCCAAATGATGTCCATTGTGATATGTGTTATGGCTTTCACTTCAATTCACTTTAAAAAGTAGGCCACATCAACTAAAGTGTATTTATGTTGCCCTTTCAAAGGAGGAAATGCCCAAGAATGTTGAGCTCCACTATGATCAAAGTCAAGGACTAACAGTTCATTGTGGTTTGTGGACCAACTGATGTTGCAACGAAGCATATTTTTTTTGAAACTGCTCACATCTCTTAAAATATTCATCAGTATCTTCCATGAGGGTAATCTAGAATAGCCTTGATGTTGAATCTAACGTGCGAGAGATTTTCCTTTAGAATGGCTCTTACATTCGCTACAGTCTACTTCCTGGAATATTCTTTCTGCCTCATTTTCCTTGATGCATCACAGAAATAATATGGTGAATGATCTTTGGAAAAGTTTCCCTTTGATCATAAGGTATTGTACTACTTTGAACTTTAATCTTCTTAAATCAGATATTTGCTTAGGAATTATTTGTTTCTAAATATTGAATGTAGGGATCCATCCAACTCTAGTTTTTTTTTTTATTTCTACCTTCATATCCTTTGGTTCCTGAATGGCTAACTGGAGAAGGTTTGAGGCATCCCTTCTTTAAAGAAAATTCTCTTGGATAGAAGGTCCCCCAATTGGTTTTCTTCCTGAGTGAAATGCTCAATTCTAAAGTCTACATACTTCCTTATCTCCACCTTGACCTTGTTCAAGTACATGGCCATGATTTCGTCTCTAACCACAAATTCTCCATTAACTTGATTTATCACCAGTTTTAAATCTAACTACACTTGTAGATTTCAGACTCATGTTTCATAAGCTTGATGTTGGTTGACTATTAATAGTTCATCCTCCATTCAGTTGTTTGTGACTTCAAACCCAAGGATGATTAAATGATAAAGATGCTTTTCGGTCGGACTGCTCAGTGCTAGTCCAATTCTTGCTCTCGCCTGACTTGAGTCTCAGTTAATGTGCAAGGTTTAGGTTTGGTCTACTAGTATTAGTTCCTTCATCTGGTTAGCCTATTTCGGAGAAGTTCACTAGAAAGTTCTATAGCTTGAGCTTTAATTGTCATCCCAGGATATAGTTAATATTATATTCTCTGAGCTACCCAACCCACTTCTGGAGTGGGTAGAAATGCTTCAACTGAGTGAGCACATATTTGAGAGATGGTCAGTGACGACCCTGACAGGATGCATATAGAAATATGGTGGAGCTTGCAGGCAGAGATAATTAGAGCAAATGTTAGCGTTTACATGATAGGGTACCTAACCTCAACTCCCTTAAGAACCAGACTAGTGAAGTACGTTGAGAATTGCTTTCCCAACACTTCTTGTACCAAGAATGAGCTAATAGCCTTAGGCCCAACTCCCAAATAGAAAGTCTTCTTCCTTCAATTTTGGACTTAATAGTAGCGATGGCGAGACTAGTGATTGCTTTAGCTCCAGAATGCTAGTTCAAATTTGATTAATTATTCAAAATGCTTTGTTTTCCTAATATTTTGAAGAATATTGAACATTTATCTCTCAACTTAGACATGCACCAGTTGAGCACTGATATCCAGTTAGTCAAATCTTACACCTCCATAGCATGTTGGGGAGAGGGTATGTTCAAAAGTGATTTTACTTTCTCCATATTTATTAGGAGTCAGGATGTCTCCTAGAAATTTTCTATTCTAAGCTTCGAGCATGCACTTCTGTGGATTGAGTTTCATGTTAGGTCTTTGCAGTGTTTGAAATATTTCTTTTAATTCATTTAAATTATGTTTGGCTGATCAGATTTTGACTAAGACATCATCCACAAAGGTTTCACTATTTTTCATTTTTTATTTGAAAAAATACATCCATAAAATGCTTATAGGTAGCTTCAGAATTCTTAAGCCCAAAGGCATTACATTATAGTAGTACATACCTTTGCTAGTAATGCATGTCTTCTCTGCATCGACTGGATGCATTTTGATCCAATAGTGGCCTAAGAAATCATTCTGAAAGCTCATCACTGAATGTCTAACTTCTGAATCTAACAGAGCGTCGATTTGTGGTAGAGTAACTGACTTTTAGGCATGTAGAGTTCAGGTTTGTGAAGTCCATGTACATTCTCCATTTATTGTTTTACTTTTGGACCATGATCAAATTACAGACGTACGTTGGTACTGTATCTTTCGAATGTAGCTCTCCTCCTTAAGCTTCTACGCCTCTTCGCGGATTGGCCCAGCTAAAGCCATAGCTGATGTTCTCATCTTCTGCTAATGTTTGGGTGGTGGCATGCTAAGTCAATTGGGATGCATGGCATATCAATGACTGAGTAGGCAAAAACGTCTCATTTATCTTAAAGGGTTTGAATAAAAAATTCCTCATATCTTGCACTAAATTTTCATTAATTATGATAAATTTATTTGGTTGTCCATCAATAACAAGAATCTCTATAATGATCTCATCATTCTCGAGACCCCCTCTCACTAGTTCAGAATGTGGAATGCCTTTTCCACGTAGTCGACCATCTAGAGGTAGCATGTTTGAGACCAATAATTATTTCTCCATCACATAAAAACTTTATCAAGACATGATATGTGGAGACCACAACTCTGAAGTCGTTGAGTAGTGGGTGACTGAAGATGGCGTTATAAGTGGGTGGTGTGTCAAATACTAGGAAGGCTTCCATGTTGGTAAACTAACTATAACCTTCACCCAGGTGACAGATAGCTTGATTATTCTCAGGACTTCCTTTCTCTCACTTGAGAAAGCATATAAGGGTCGGTCGGCTCCACTAGCCAACCGACCGATAGATGCATATCACCAAAGAGTGACTTGAATACGAAATTCTTTGAACTAATTATGTCAACTAGAATACTACCCACTTAGTTGTTTTTTATAATTGTTGTACTATGAAAACATTATTGTAGGGGTTCCCTTCTAGGTATAAGTCCACATCAATAAAAATAATTAGGCGATGAGGCTTCTGCTTTGGAGTAAAAGCAACAACACAAAGTTCCCCATCTAGAGCCTCTTATGATCAGCCCAACTGACTGAGTCACCTCTTAGGATGACTGGCACTATGCCCACGATGTCGATAGCGTTGGCTCAAATGGGCTCATTAGAGTCTTTTCCCTTGCCTTGGGGTTAATGCCACTAGAACATGAGCACCTTATGTTTTTTTACATAAATTAACTCTTCCACTATTAATCCCCCTTGAATGTCATAGCATGGAGGATTCATAGTTTTAAGCTATCTGAAATACCTTCATCAGTAGCCACGAGTAATAGCATTCTAAGGTATCCCCTCTTGTCGCAGAGGGTAGGCTTGTTGTTTTGTATGTCCCAATCCTTAACACTAATAAGTGTACCTATCAAATTAACTAAGGTTTCTATACATAGACTAACCTAGAATAAATGTGTGATCCTTGATTTGATGTCTAAGTAAGCTGACCTAAAGTTCTTATCAGATCTACCTATGTTCTATAATCACTCTTATCTTAGTGCATTTTGAATATTATTTGAGATTCAATATTTAATTCATGTCTAGTTATGATTCCTAGATTTGTCAGTCCTGTTGTAAAATCAAGGTGTTTCTAAGTTTGGAGTTGGTTTTTAGAATTTTATTTTGATGTTTATGGAGGAAAACATCTTCTAAGAGGTTTTCATTCTTCTTTTGTTTTGTATATCTTTTGATATTATATTTTCTTTTGTTTTGTTTTTGTCATCTCTGCATGGAGTGAAACATGAAATAACAAAGTAAACAACACATACTCAACCCTGGATTAGGCTTGGGCTATAATAGGGCTTGGGTGTCAGCTCAGGATTGAGCTCAAATGTAATATGGGTAAGCTAGTTTGTGGTCTAGTTTAAGTTAAATCTGGGTTATCTGGGGTTAACTTGGGTTTAACTTAGGTTGCCTGGGGTTGACTTAGGTTGATTTAGGTTGACTTAGTTTGTGTGAAGTCGGATGTACGCTGGGTTGGGTCGGGTAAGACCTGAGTTAGGCTTAGGTTGGGTCAGGTCAGACATGGGTTGGATCAGGTAGAGTGAAGTCAGACCTGGGTTGGATTTGGGTTTAGTCTTTGTTTTTTTTTTGGAACACCAAAAAGAATTTTATTAATTCAAAAAAAAAGAGATACAGAGCATAGCTAACAAATCCAATTACACCTAAAATAAAATAACTCAAAATAAAAACCTAAGAATCTACCACCAAAAGTACAACTCACTCAAGAGCACGAAAAGAATGAAAGTCAGCTACAAAAGAGTGCTAGTGGAAGCAAAAGAGGGCAACAAAAGACTACGACCAAGATACGAACTAAAAAGAGTCATGAACCACCGAAGTAAACCAACATAAAAGTAGCGAGTAGACCATGAAGAGCTTCAAACTACCAACTGAATAGGTTAATGAAGATAAAAAATAAAAAAGGGCTACAAGAAAGGGAGACAAGTTAGTAATTAAAACATAGGCAAGAGAAATATGAAGATGGGTTAGACATATAATCCAAGCATGCATTTAGTCTAAAAAATAACTTGGACGTGAATGCATAGAAGAACTACAAGAAGTACCCAAAAATAAGTTAAAAAAATAGAGCACTACACCTCCAAACCAACCAAATAGCCAACCAGACAACTCAATAGGATAAGCAATTACAAGTAGATAACCAACCCACAACTGACAAGTCATATCATAGGAAGTTGAAAGCCCCAGCCAATAGAAAATAAACAAAACACAGGGAAAGTAAAACCCTTACAAGATCGTAGGAAGAAAGCTACAAGGCATTAGCCACTAACAAACCAACGAAGCAAAGCTCAACCAACAACCCTAAATATAAACAAAGCAATGGATTAGCCCGAGAATTCAATTATGCATTATATCCAAGACGGATGAATGGAAAAAAAATGCATACCTTAATTCCCACGATAAGCCAACCGAAATGAGAAACAATCCAGCATAGAAAATAAAAGCAAAGAAAATTCCCAATGAAGGGCTAGAGAATAAAACCACCAGTTCAAGTTATGGTTAAGTTTTGGTTCAGGTTAGGGATAGGTTTGGGTTCATATTAGAGTTTGGTTTGGATTTGGATTATGCTTATGTTTGGGTTCAGGTTTGGGTTAAATTTAGGTTTTAGTTAGGTTTCAGTATGGGTTCAGGTTAGGTTTGGATCAGGTTCAAGGTAAGGCTTTGGTATAGGCTAATGTTAGAATTTGGTTGACTTAGGGTTAGGTTTGTGTTCTAGTTAGGGTTAGGTTTGGGTTCTTGTTTTGGTTCATGCTTGGGTTAGATTTTGGTTAGGTTTAGGTTTAGGTTGGCATTAGGTTTAGGTTCAGGTTATGGTTAGGATTAGGGTTAGGGTTCAGTTGAACTATGTTGGGTTAGGATTAGGTAGGGCGGGTCTACCTAACTCAAACCCATACCTAAGCATAGTCCAATGCTATTGAATGAGTTAAATTAGCTAACTCAAATTAGCAAACAAATATTTAAATTAAAAGAGGGAAGATGAGACGTATCAAAGAGGAGGCTGATCTAAGGAGGAGTCTTGTCTAAGGATTTCTTCCTCCTTTTTCTTCTTCTGTTCAAGTAGTCTAAAGTCTATGTGGGAGTGTGTCAAATAGAGAGTGTGTGGTGTAGAGTCTGAGAGACATCTATTTGTAGGTTGGGATGGTAGTGACAGTGGCCTCCCTGGCCATCTATTTTAGTGGTAAGTCAACAACTAAAATTTTCCTTGGATCACTGGCATGGCATGTAAAATTATCCCACCATGTGATCAAACATAGAATACCTAGGTGTGGTCACGCTCAGGCCCAACGTAATCATGTCAGGCTAAAAATGGAAAGTTACCTTTTTATTTAATGTGGCTAAACTAGACTAAAGGGTAATGTATGTGCATGTCACAAGTGACCTAAAATGAGAGCAACAAATGGACCCCCAAAATGTGTGGCAAACTCTTCAAAGTACAAAACACAAATTGATGTTAACTGAAACGATCAGTGATCCCTGATATTTATGCTTACTTTTATATATTAATTTATACTTCTCTTTAATGATATCTCTTTCTTTACAACGACGTTAAAAACTTGATACCAATGTAAATAAGAGTTTTAATTGTTATTATTATAAAATTAGATTCTACGCAAGTATATGTATCGTTATCAAGTAATATAAGACTTTCTGATTAAGCCCCGAGCTATCGAACCCACAAGAAAAATATTAAATTATCTCAAAAGAAAGAAAAAAAAAATTTTAACAAAGATCTTACCCAAACTAAAGATGATATTCTAGGAAAGAAAGTTTAATTCATTTTGGTAATTTTTATAATTTGAAATGAAAGCAAACAACTAGTTTAACTATTTTAGTAAGATTAAATCAAATGCAAATAAAAAATCTTTTTCCTTACCATGAATCAGTAACAAGTCATGAAATTATGTTGTAGAAATATCTAAAATGTGTTGTGCCAAATATGAGCAATTATATTATTTACCCTTACGGGTTGCTATAAAGAAAATAAATTATTCTAATGTTTTAGTAATCTTAAAGACGAGCTAGGTGATGCACGAGACTTATATTTTTCAAGAATTTATGAACCCAGATATATATTTTTATAATGATTTTGTTAAGCCCAAGCATTCAATGCAAGTATACGTATCATATGAAATAATACAGGGCTCTAATGGAGTCATGGTTAACGATCCCACAAGGAAGTTTGGAATATATAAGAAACTGTTCACAATACAGGTAACATGGCACTAGAGTCTGATATTTAATTTGCAATTAAGGTTTACTACTTACTACTAATATGCAGGAAACAATAATGATTAACTAACTATAATTACTTCTAACATTTTTAGAAACAAAATTAACTAACAGACACACTAAATTAAGTATTTGAAAGGTTTTCGATATATGAGAAAAGTATCTTTTCCCTTCCAATGAGAATATGATGTGTGGATTGATATGGAACAAATATTTAAGTTATTGTGCTAAATAGGAGCATAGATGATTCTTTACCCTTAAAAGAGTACCCCCTCTTCTCTGTAAGAAAAGAACATTGACATATTTTAAGTTTAGTCACTAAATCTAAGGCTAGGCTGGAAGGATACCGGCTCTCACTTCGGAGCTTCCACTCACCCTTCACCCGAAGGCTAACCTTTGATATTAGTTACTAATCTTAGAATCAATTTGGGGATTTCAACCTGTCACCTTGAAATCTCTACATTGAAGTCCATCAAAACATATTTCCCTATTCATTTGCACTCAATTCCTATGAACTATGCAATTCATCCATATAAATTGAATGAATCTTTCATTATTGTTATAATATATTAAATCTTTTCAAACTTAATGTTCAACAACATGTTTTAACCATTCAATTGGCCAAATCAAAAGTAAATTAAGTTCTATATGAAAAACCATCACAATCTTTTCATTCCATTAAAAGCACATCAAATCCACATCAATCAATCATCACATCTCTATGCAAGAAGAAAGATAAGGGAGACTACTCAAAATTCTTGGAGAAGATACAAAAAATATGGATTTTATATATAAAAGAAAAGTCATACAAACCACAAAAGAAAATACAACTTATCTCTTTCTCTTCCCCAATGCAATTCCCTTGAATTTCCTTTGAATCCTCTTCTCTCTTCTTTACAACACTTGATTATCTCATTAGAATGGAAAGGAAGAAGCAATCTCTCACTTTACTCCTTCTCCTTCAATCCTTAGAGAAGAATTCCTCTCAAATCCTCACTCTACACACTCTTCCTAAACTCTAACACTTAACACTCACTAAAACTACTCTAGAACTACTGAAGAAGCACACTATTTTTGTCCAAAAATAGTTACTTATAAGATAGGGATAAAATCCTAAGAGTTTCTATAGGCATCCCTTCAAAAAGTCGCCAAAACTCTTCAAATTTGAACTCCAATGACTTCGGGCACTGGCGACGCCAGATAGGTCGCCGGCGTCGCTCTATCGTGCAATTAATTCTAGACTCTCTAAATTCTGGCACCGGCTGCGCCAGAACACTTTTTCACCATTTTCTCCTTTTTGCTCCGGATTCATTCCTTTTTGTTTCTTTTCACTCTATTCACCTAAAATCATCATACCTACAACAAATCATGAAAAATACCTTTCTTTAAAGTGGAATATCACCAAAAATGGGTAAAATTATATAGCAAAATCTATATATATTTTTGGTGCATCAGAATCCCCCAAACTTTAACTATTACTTGTCCTCAAGTAATCCTTTTACTACATAAAATATAACTCTTGGCAATGTACTCTTCAACTGTAAGACACCAAAATTTTTCATTCAAAAGAATATATTGGTTAGATTTTTAGAAAAAAAATTAGCAACTAGGTTAACACTACAGGTGTAAGAATATTCAACAATCAAGTCTAAGAGTTCTAGTCTTTTATTTATTTCAAGATGAACCATAATTTTTCACAGTAAGAGTGCCTCAAAAGACTATGTGAAAAAGGAGTTCATGTAAACTTCATTAGAATGTAGGCCAGTACTTAAAACATAAATTCAGAAATGAAATCAAGCTCTCCCTTTAGGGTGATTCAAGTGAAGCCAATTTTTGATTAGGCATCTCCTCAAGCTTCTCCTCATAAGCTTTTTTCTTTCTTTCTTTTTCTTTTCTTTCTTTTCTCTTTTCTTTTTTAGGGATTGTTTTTCAATCCTTCTTTTCTTTTCTCTCTTTGTTTATTGAGGATTACTATATCTGGATAGCCCTTTAATGATTTTGAACTTCACTCTCGTCTTTCTTAAGTTTAAACCTGAAACATCTCTTTACTTTATAGTTATGTATAAGCTTTATTATTCATCATAAAGTTACAATCTCTTCTTAACATACAATACTTTAAGTTCCTTAATATTTCAAAAATACAATTTTCTTTACTTTAAATAGTTGACTATAATCAAATCCTTTCATACCAAATATCTTACTTCTATAAAATCAACCTTTATCACTAAAAATTTTCATCCTATCCTTCCATAATATTCAATTGAAATAAAAAGTTTTAGTTACTTACAGTGATGTTCAATTGCCAGAAGTTATGCTAATAATTTTTGAAAATACAATAATTGAGAACAAATAAAAGTTAGTATTTTTCTACCCTCCCCCAAACTTAAAATTTTCAATAAATTTGAAACAGTTTAGAGTAGAAGAAAATTGACCTCTCTGTGCTGGGATCTTGAAATCTTCAACAGCTATCTGGTATTAGTCAAAATTTACAACTAGCAGGCGTGAAACAATTAGTAGCAGTGATATAACAATTTTAAATATTTGCATGGGTAATGAGAAATTAACATTAAACACTAAACATCAACAGAACACTACAACATGAAACAAACTATCACAGTACTACACAGTCCAGCTAACAATTTAAATATTTCAGTACAACATAACAATACACCAACATAGTTACACAACATATGAAAATTAAATACTACAACACAGCAGTACAACACAACAGAACAAGAACAACAGAAATAAAACAAACAATCTACCAGTCTCCATCACTAGGATCAGCGGGGACATCAATAGGGTCATCAGCAGGGCCCTCAACAGGGTCAAGTCTATATGGTGTATAGCTGGGGTAAGAAGGAAATATCAAATCAGACTCCCCTTCATAAATATGACCTGAGCATCATAATAAGCAATATTGAACTCAACTCTCCTCTGCAGATAATCTTCATTCACATCACTCCTCGCCTCAAATACATCCATCCGACCATGGAGTCTATCTACACTAGCACTATGTAGTCTCAGCTGCTCCATAATATCAGATAAGGTAGGCGGCTAGGAAGTAGATGGAACATCATAACTCGTAGTAGGAATATCAGTACTCCTATGCTCAGCTCTGGCTCCTACGTGAGACTCATAAGTACTGATAATATTCTTTATAATTGGTCTCAGAGACTAAACACAAAGGGCATGAACTAAATCATGATCTCCTAATCCTCCAGTGGTCTCGCCTCTAGAAATCGTCTGAATATTCCTATAAATAATAGTCCCAATATCAATCTTTTTCATCTTCTATATATAGTAGTTCAGAATTGCTCTATCTCTAGTAACTTCGCTGTTGTGATAAGATGGTAATAGTCTCGTAGAAATGAAATAATGCCAAGATTTTGAGGCAACATCCAATGTGGAGGCGGGGAAATTTATCAACTATTTTTAACTTACTTTCCATTCTCCTCGCCCGTCAGTCAGAACAGAAATAACTTCTCTCATATTCTCCCTCCCAGTGTCAAAGTTCTTGTTCTCACACACGAATGGTTCCCAAGTCTGGTAGAAAGCATTGATACACTAAGGGGTAAACTCAACCATCTTCCCTCTAACAAGCACATACTCAGTCTCAGTCCAGGGTATATTCGAATAGAATTCTCTAACCACTCCCATAACAGCAGTCGCAGTGAAATAACAAAATCGCTCCCAATTCCGCTCTGCAATCAATTGTTCTACAGATCCTCCAGGATTATCAAAAGCTTGATCCTGGATACACTTCTTGTTGTAAAGGTGAGAGTTATAGTGAAATTGGGCTTTGATGTTGACGATTCTTTCCTCATCAAAATCCAATTTCCTCTTCCCTTTACTCATACTTGGAGCCATGTGAATTTCTAAAATCTGCATGAAAATTCCAATAAATCCCAATTTCACAATGTATCAAACTCGAAACACTATTCTAAACAAGTAAGAGAAAATTTCTTCATGGAAATCTCAAAATCTCTTTAAAACTCCAAAAATTCCACCATAAACAATGTGAGAGATTTCCATGGTAAAAATCCAAATATTTTAACTTAAAGTGAAGCTCTTACCAAGAGAAGTGTAAATCTGGTGTAAAAAAGCCTTGAAATCTCCCTAAATCTGAGATCTAGCAAGCCCTAGATCTTCAAAATCACGAAAATGGAGGAGGAAGACGAAGGAACCGAAGAATTTGCGGGTCCCAGGGCAAAAATCGCAAAATCGAGGGTTTTAGGCCTTTTTCTGGGTTCGGGTGCCGGCGGTGCTCTATAGAGCGCCGGCGGCGCCAGTCCAAAATATTTTCTGGGTCCGAAAATTTTTTTGTATTTTCGATCATTTCGACGTCTACAATGATATTTACCACTCTAGCAGGCATTTACATTATCCCATAAGCAATAATTAACACAATTCTTCACACAAACAAAACACAACAATCTTATATATATAAAATCCAAGTTACATCATAGACACCAAATATGTTCATTCAAACCTACTATTCTTAGATATTTAGTGGAGCAAGTACTCTACGATAGGTAAACGCTAAGATCTAAGCACACAATGAAAGTAAACACATCCAAATCCAAGTTCAAAGAAAATACTACACAAACCAAACTAAACAAAGCCAACTAAACACACAACAAACATAAGTAGAATCCATCAATTACTCCACATCAGTTTCAGAGCTATCCTCTCCTCTAATGCCTCCAATTGATTGCTGATGCACAAATAAATTATAGAATGGATGAAATGGAAATTTGTCAAATGATTCTTCAGTAATCACCGTGTTCTTCTTCATCAGAGTGATCAAGCCAATTTCAATCGGATCAGTATGATGGAATTGTTCTTTAATTCTCTAATCTATATGATCGAATAAATCAGAAATGTTATTGATCACATTCATAACGTTTCATACCTCAGTCTCCAACTGTTTGATCCTCTTCAATATCATTCTGGAACCTTCAGGAAAATAGGGTTGGATCTGTTGTGAAGTCTGAGTTGGTTGATCAGCGAGCAAGTTCATGTCATCTTCATCTCCAACTGTTTAGTAGTCATAGGGATTAGTTGGATCAATAGGCGTCCATGGAAGAAGAACCTTTTCCCAACTTTCATAAGGAACCAATGACTGACTACATAGCAGAAATATGGTGGATGGGTGTCCAAGCCCATATTTAGATCCATGTACAATTAATCCAAGTACTAATTTCACAATAATATTACAAATATCAACCGGCCTCCCAGTTTGAATACAAAATTCAAAATGGCGCTTTCCTTGGTTACCTTGCTAATCTTTAATGTCAGAAATAACTTTTCTGAAATAAAGTAGTGCCACTGTTTTGATACTGGATTGAGAGATGCAGATGGGAAACTATTGTATCCATTCTCTCTAACTTCCCATTCTTCATTCTCATCCATCAGATATCAATACACATCATTCATATTATCCCTCATGGCATTAAAATTAGAATAATAGAAAATAGGTACGTTCTCGATCATAAAGAGATCTTTAATTCGTGCAGGTGTGAATTGTACAAATCTACTACACACAAATACGAACCCTTGATTGATCCCGTGAAGATTTGCATAAAAATCTTTCACGACGGGAACAACAACGGTAGCAGTAATGTAGCAAAGCACTTCCTAACATCTCTCCTTAAAAATCTCTTCAATTCTAGTAGTAGGATTATCCATACCTCGATTTATGAAGCCTATTTCCTTGATAATCCTTCTTTTCATCACCACTTTGTTGAACAAACGCTGCGCTTCAAAACTTATGAACTTCCTTCGATTGAAAATTTGAAATCGAGGGGTTTCAATGGGAAAGAAATCTATGGGATACGAATTGGAATTAGTGGTTTCCGTTTTTCTGGAGTTTGGAAGTCAAAAATGGAGTTTAGGGAGTTATAAGGATGAAGATCCCTCCAAAAATAACCAAAACTCACATTTCAAAACTTAAAAACTGTCAAACAGATTTTGGGCGCTGGCGGCGCTCAAACAGGCAAGTTCAGTGTAGGGTCTGTGATAGGGCGCCGGCGGTGCAAGTGGTAAAAAATTCTCACCGAACTTTGTTTGATCCAAAATATTCCAATATCTCGATTCGATCCATCATTTATAAATTTTTAAAGTATTTAGGAGTAATTAGGATTCAAAAACAACTATCTAAAAAGCAAAACTACAACAAACAAGCAAACACACCACAAAGATACATATGGGTTGCCTCCCATAAAGCGCTTGGTTTAACATCATCAGCCCGACAAACCATTCAGTTAATCGAGATGACTCAGCATTAAAACCTCTTTGAAGTCAGGTTGAAACCCATCAAAGTAAGGCTTTAATCGATGCCCATTAACTTTGAAAATATTTCCAGTATCAGGATCTTTAATATCAACAGCTCCAAAAGAATGAACTTTTATAACTGTAAAAGGTCCTAACCATCTAGACTTGAGCTTTCCAGGAAATTACTTCAATCTTGTATTGTATAATAAAACTTTTGTCCATATTCCAAGTTATTTTTCAATATCTTCCGATCATGCCATAATTTCCTTTTTTCCTGATAAATCCTATCATTGTGATAAGATGCATTTCTAATCTCTTCCAATTCATTCAATTGCATAAACCTTTTCTCTCCAGCATTTTTCAAATTAAAATTTAACTCTTTTATCGCCCAAAATGCTTTATGCTCCAATTTAACTGGTAAATGGCCAGTCTTGCCAAACACTAGTCTATAAGGAGACATTCCAATAGAGGTTTTAAAAGCAGTTCTATAAGCCCATAAAGCAGTATCTAATCGAGCAGACCAATTTAGTTTATGATTATCCACAGTTTTCTCCATGATTCTTTTAATTTCAAGATTAGACACTTCTGCTAAACTACTAGTCTGGGGATGATAAACAGTAGAGATTCTATGAATAAAATTATATTTCTCAATTAATCTCTTTATTCGATTATTCCTGAAATGGGATCCACCATCAGTTATGATTACTCTCGGCATTCCATATCTTGTAAATATATTTTTCTTTAAAAATTTTGAAACACTCCAAGCATCACATCTAGGTAAAGCAACAGCTTCAATCCATTTCGAGACATAATCAACGTCAACCAATATATATAAATTTCCAAAAGAAGGAGTAAATGGTCCCATAAAATCTAATCCCCATACATCAAAAAATTGAGCTTCCAAATTATAACTTAGAGCCATTTCATTTCTTCTAGAGATATTACCTCCTCTCTGAGATAGATCACATGATTTAATATATCTATAAACATCTCTAAAAAGAGTAGGCCAATAAAATCCCGATTGTAGAATCTTAAAAGTGGTTTTATCAACAATAAAATGACCTCCCAATTCAGAATCATGACATCGTTGAATAATCAGATTACTTTCTTCTTGTGACACACATTTCCTAATAATCAGATCCTTACACTGTTTATACAGATAGGGTTCATGCGAAAAATAGAATTTTACATCATATTTAAATTTCTTTTGTTGTTGCCTTGTTAAATCAGATTGTACAATATTACTTACAATATAATTCACAATATCAGCATACTAAGGCAAACTACTTCCCATAATAGTATAGAGTTACTCATCAGGGAAAATTTCAATAATTTCTTTTTTAAATTCATATAATTTATCATAGTCTCTCCTGGACAGATGATCAGCTATTTGATTATCAACACCCTTCCTATCAACTATCATAAAATTAAATTCTTGCAGAAGAAGTATCCATCTAATGAGTATAGGTTTTGCATCCTTCTTTTACATTAAATATTTGACAGTCGAATGGTCCGTATGGACAATACTTTTAGTTCCAATTAAATAAGGTCTAAATTTTTCAAAAGCAAATACTCTAGCTAATAACATTCTTTCAGTTGTGGTATAATTAATTTGAGCCTCATTAAGAGTTTTACTTGCATATTAAATGATTTTGAAAACTTTATCATGCCTTTGCTCCAATGCTACTCCGATTGCATAATCACTAGTATCACACATAAGTTCAAATGGTTTCTCCCAATCAGGTGAAACAATTATAGGTGCAGTGATTAATTTTTCTTTTAATGATTCTAAAGCTCTTATGCATTCATCATTAAAATCAAACTCTCTATCATTTTCTAAAAGTCGGCACAAAGGTTTAGTAATTTTAAAAAAAATCTTTAATATATCGCCTGTAAAATTCAGCATGTCCTAAGAAACTCCTCACCTGTCTCACAGTAGTTGGTGGCGGCAATCTATCAATCACTCTAATTTTAGCAGGGTCGACCACCATACCATGTTCAGAAATTTTATGCCCAAGCACAATTCCTCCTGAAACCATAAATTAAAATTTCTCCCAATTCAGAACTAGATTTGTTTTATCACAATGTTCCAAAACTTTTGCTAAGTTTTCCAGGCAAATTTCAAATGAAGTCCCGAATACAGAGAAATCATCCATAAAAACTTTTATTCCATTATCTATCATACTACTGAAGATAGACATCATACATCTCTGAAATGTTGCAGGTGCGTTACATAGTCCAAAAGGCATTCTTCAAAAAGCAAAGGTTCTATAAGGGCTAGTAAATGTTATCTTTTCTTGATCCTTAGGAGCAATAGGTATTTGATGGTAACCAGAATATTCATCCAGAAAACAGTAGTACTTGTGTCCAGCAAGTCTATCTAGCATTTGATTGATAAAAGGAAGAGGAAAGTGATATTTTCTGGTGGCGGCATTTAATTTCCTATAGTCAATACAAATTCGCCATCCATTAATTTTTCTTGTGGGTATGATTCATTGTATTCATTCACTTCAACTTTCTCTCCTCCCTTTTTCCGTACACAATGTATTAGACTCACCCAAGCACTATTCAGAATAGGATAAATAATTCCAGCATCCAGCCATTTTAAAATCTCTTTCTTAATTACTTCTTTCATTATAGGATTCAATCTCTTTTGCAGATCAACTCTCGGTTTATGTTCTTCATCTAATAAAATTATGTGCATACAAATCGAAGGTCTAACTCCTTTAATATCTGCCAAAGTCCATCCAAAAGCTTTCTTGTATCTTTTTAAAGTTTCCAACAACTTCTATTCTTGGTATTCCTTTATCTCTTAAGATATAATAACTGGCAAAATAGATGATTCTCCTAAAAACATATACTTTAAATGATTAGAGAGAATTTTCATTTCAAGTTCAGGAGGTTTTATGATAGATGGAATTAAGCTTTTATCTCCACCTTCCATAGTGTCTAATACTTTGAATCTCTCCTGAACATACTCCAAATCTTCATTCTTCTTACTATCTGAATTTTCTTCATTTTCACTTTCTTTTTCAAACATATTTTTATATTCTTCTTCTTTTTCAAATATATTTTAAAAATGATCATTTCTCATGTAATCACATACCTCCATCCTAAAACATTCATTATCCTTTTCTATTGAGGGATACTTCATAGATTCTAAAATATTAAAGGTCACCTCTTGATCATTAACTCTCATAGTTAGTTCTCCTTTTTGAACATCAATTACCGCTCTTCCAGTAGCAATGAATGGTCTTCCCAAAATGATTCAAATTTCTTTATCTTCCTCTATATCAAGTACAATAAAATCCATAGGAAAGATAAATTTATTGGCTTTCACTAACACATCTTCCACCACTTCTTTAGGATAAATAATGGAACGATCGGCCAACTGAAGTGTCATAGATATATGAGAAATTTCTCCTATTCCCAACCTTTTGAAAATTAATAAAGGCATAAGATTAATACTCGCTCCCAGATCACCTATAGCACACGGAATAGTGAAACTACCAGGATCATTAAGTTTTTCTGAAAGCTTCTTCTGAATAATTGCACTACACTCTCCGCTAAATGTAACAGTTTCATGATCTATGAACTTTCTTTTCTTTCTCAAAAAATCCTTCATAAACTTGGCATTGTCAGACATCTGTTCTAATGTTTCAACAAAAAGAATATTTATAGTTAATTTCTTAAGGATCTCCAAAAATTTTCCAAATCTGTTATCCCTGTTTTGTTTCTTCAATCTTTGAGGAAATGGAGGTGGTGGTTTTTCAACAATTATCTTCATTGGCTCAAGAGGATAATCCAAGTCTAGATAAATCTTGTTTGAACCTTTTTCAATTTCAACTTTCTCCTTTTCTATTTCAACTTCTTTTTTCACTCTAGTTTCTAATTATTTTCCACTCCTTAATTGAATAGCCTTAAGTTGTTCCTTATTTTGATCTTTTGGATTGATCTCCACATTACTTGGAAGTGTTCCAGAAGGTCTATTATTAAGTGCAGTGAAAATATTTCCTAATTGATTTTCAATATTTTTCATAGCAACACCTTGAGCTTGTAATTGATTTCCCATATTCAAAATCATTTCTTCAGTAGAAAACTTCTTATCCTTAAATTGTGGGTTACTATTAAATCTAGGAGGATAAGATGGTCTAAAATTAGTATTTCCTTGATTGTTCAAATTTCCAATTGGATTCATAGAATTGTTAGCCCAATGCGGGTTAACATTAGCATTACTATTATTCCAATTGAAATTTGGGTGATTCTTCCAACTAAGATTATAATAATTCAAATAAGGATTATTAGATCTATTAATAATATTTAAAGTCTCATTAGGTGTTTGAGATTCTTTTATCTATCCAAATGAATTTTCTTCCAACACTTGAGGTGGTTGAGAATAATTCATTCCATATTGATCTATTTTCTTTGAAAGAGCTGCAATTTGAGAAACTACCATAGTCATCATATCTGAATCATGAACACTAGCTACTCTCTTAGGATTTACTCGTTCAGAGGGCTATTGAAAATTATTAGTAGTCATTTCTTCAATTAATGCGTATGCTTCATCAAAAGGTTTTGACATTAATGATCCACCAACAGCAGCATTCATTGAGCAAGAGGGGTTTTTTATTTTATTTTTATGAATTTTATACACCAAGTTATAGATTATCTAAATTTTATGATTTAAATAAATCCATTTAATCCCTAATTTTCTACTTATCTGCGTCAGCGCTGACTGGATCCTTGTATGCATCGAACGACCACGCGGTGTGCTTTAATTCGGCATCGCCATCTGCGTAAGCATTGACTGGGCTCCGCTTATCGTTCCAGCCTTCTCTCCAGTGCAATCTTGACCCTTCATTCGATACACTTGTGATCTTACAACTCTTGGTTATCGTCACCAACTGGTTTATCCCGAGAGCCACACTTTTTCTAACTCTAATATCTCACTATATTCTTAACCAAATTGCATGGGGTTTAATTCTAGAGCTTCATCAAAGTGAGATGAACCTATCTATATGGTTAATCAAGTATGGAGTGCATGTTTTCTTCACAAAGCTTCAAACACAGCTCAAGTCTGGGGATTTTATCCATACATTGGTATGAGAGGGGAGACCTCAATCAAATGCTTAGAGATGCTTCAGTGGAGTTTGGCGCCTCCTGGTTGTGTTGATTGGCCCTGTTAAATTGTCTATGTAGGACTTCCTCCTACAGGTGGGCAGCATGTGATGACAGTCTGGTACAGAGGCTCCAATTGATGGGGATTTGAATGGGGAGCTTCCTCTCTTGATTTGGTGAAGCTTAAAAGAAGCTTAATTTAGGGATTGATGCAATGTTTGTAGAAGTCCTATTTTTGTCTTATTAGGCTCAAAAATTGAGCTCAGGTAGAGGCAATAGAGGATGGAAGATGGTAGGGCTGAGCTTCTCTGGGTCGTGGGAATGATTCAGGATAAGTTTTACAAAGTTTGGCTTGGGTTGGATGCATCATTTTTTTACCATGGAGGGTGGCTCTTCTTATAGCCATGGCCATGGTTATCCTTAGGGAAAGCTGAGGTGGCAGGGAGGCCGCTTTGGTGGAGGGAAGAAGATCTTCATTACCCCATAACAGTGGGGCACATCAAGTGAGCTTAATTTTGGGTTTTGATCATGATGGTCTTCTCGAGCTGGGTGTTTTCCAGTGGCTGGGGTGGTTGGCTAGCCAGGATCAAGTTACCTCTGAGTTCAGGTGAGCTAATTTGGGTTTAGCATGGCACCATGGTGAAAATCCAAAGTGGGCTTAGAGGTCTAGGTAAGGTGTCTAGGCTTGGGTTTAACCCCTTGGTCACTTAGCAAGATTAAGTCCTAAAGTTGTTAGAGCATCTCTTAAGGTCCTAAAGTGTGTTTAGGTGAGGTCAAATGGCTATTTTGGGCATGGGGAAATGGTTTAGAAATCTTACAAAATGGGTAAATTGAAGTGGAGATGAAAGAAAGATTGGTCACCTCCACTTGTCAAATTTGGGAAATTTGACTTCATGATTCCCATAGAAGGCTCCATGAGGCATGTAATACCATGTATGGGGTTATGTGGATGTTTCATGCAAAAGTAATTTTTAATTTTATGAGTTTAAAGTGAAAATGGTCAATATGCCCAATTTGGATAAAGCTTGATGTTTGTGCATGATGTGCTTCATGTGATGCCTTGGTGGGATGATTTTAATTATCATGAGATGATAAAGGAGGGATTTTGTCATGTGGGCTTAAATTGGGCTTTTAAAATTGGGGCCATGGGCATTTAAAAATGCATTTGGCTATGGGCTTTTAATCATGCATGTGATGGATTTAATTTTTGAAATTGATCATGGGCCAATCAAATTAAATTGGGATGATTGAAATTGGATTTATGCAAGTTGAAATTTGGTGTGAATTTGAAATTGGGAAAATTTGGGATCAATTTGGTGGAATTTAAAGTTGATCTGGGATTTGCCAATTTAGGGTAAAATTAGGATTTTGGTCAAAACTGGTCAATTTGGTCAAATTTGGCAAATTTGGGACAATTGGATGATGCAGAAAAGTTTTAAAGGATTTTTAGGATTTAATTGGAAAAAATTTGGATTTTTGCAATTTTGGGTATTTTTTAATTTGGCCAATTTTGGTAGGTTTGGATTATTTTGGGTCAATTGTTTGTTTCAAATTGATTTGTGTGGGGTTTGGAATGAACATGGAGGTTTTTGGTAAATTTTGGGATTTTTATTTCAATTTTAGGATTTAGGGTGGAATTAGTATTTTCTCATGGGTTTTAGCCATGCCTAAGTACTTTGGGACCAAGCCCAACCAAGTGGTAACCTTTTTATGAATCTCCACATATTGATCCTAGCCTTCTCAATCAAAGACCTGAGGCTTGGGCTTATCCATGTGAGTTTCTTAGGGTAGAGGGGAATTGTTTTAAGGTTTGAAAGGAGTGGGTAGTGTCTGTCCAAGACCAAGCCCTAGTCACACAGGGTTGCCCTAATTTCAATCATTCCTAAAGGAACTCATCCTTAAACCTCCGCATGTTGGTTTTAACCTTCTAAGTGTTTTGGAGGTCTGTGACTATGCAAGTAGGGTTTTAAGAAAAGCTAGAAAGTGGTTTAATTTTTTAGGTGATGGGCTCCATCTCTAGTCTTCTAAGATAGTCAAGGAGAAAACTTATGGCTAGATCCTAAGTACAAGGAGGAAGTTTAGACCTCACAAAAAATGAGGTCAACATCTACGGCACCAAGGCGCTATGGGCAATGCCTTAGAGCCCATAAAGTGGCTCCTCGATGCCAATCTGCTGGCAGCCCCATTTGCTCCAATTACCTTCATTTCACTCTATTTTTGCTCCAATTTGCTCCAATTTTCCTATCTACTATACCTACAACAAAATCATGGAAATACCTTTCTTTAAAATGCAATTTTATTCAAAAACAAGCGCAAAAATTAAAGGAAATTAAGAATGTTAAAGGACATATCAAAATCCCCCAAACATAAGCATTACTTGTCCTCAAATAACACTACAACTTTGAAAACTAAATTTGTTGATTTGAGTTGTCAGTTTCATTAAAATTTTCTAAAATTTTGCCTCAGGAGTATCATAGTGTAACTTAGAAGAGATTCTAGTGAATAAGCCTAGGACTAAAGTGTAAGTATATTTTGTATTCAACTTTAAAATTCTAGTTTTCTATCTACTTCAAAAGTTATTACAATTTACTAAACTTAGGATTCCTAGAAAGTGTATAATACAAAATGTAAGTACTTTATATAAAAAAATGGTTACTAATATCCCCTTTGAAAGAAAAACAACATTACAAATTTATCGAAGTCTCTTCCCTTAAGAAGATTCTAGGGAAACTAATTTTTTGATCAGGCTTTCTCCTTAAGCTTCTCTTCCCTTTTTCATACTTTACATTTGTTTTCAGGATCTTTTCAATCTTTAAATTTTTAGGTGAGGATTACTATATCTGGATAGAGCTTTAATAATTTTGAATTTCACTATCCTCCTCCTAAAGTTAAAAACTCAACACTTTCCTTTACTTGAAAATTGGAAGTATTAGTTTAAAAATAGGTTTTAATAGATTCTAAAATCTTTAAAAGTGTAAATCTAAGAATCATAGTTTTTCAAAAATACAATTCTTTCCTACAAAATAGAAAAATCATTTTCATATTGTCTCCTATAAAATACCTTAACTCTAGAATAGTCCTATCAATAATGTCAACTAATTCCTAAAACATCCCCAACATCAAAATTATAGCATCGTAAAAGTATCACCACATACCACAAGTCATTTTAAAGAGATATAAATTTTCTATGTAAGCTACTGAGGACAACTAAAGTTTAACGTTTTCTCCCCCCAGCTTAGTTTTTAACATATATATCATTCATTACAAGAAATATGAGAAGGAAGAAAAATCACGGCTAAAAAATACAGTCTCTTACATGTTTATCAGAAATATTTTCAAGTATTCATTAGGACAAATCAATATGCAATAGAAAGTAAGTCTAAACTACACAAGCTAGAATGAAAAATAAATTAAAGAAATTCTAAATAGAAATGCAAGTATTATAAAAGAAATATAAAAACAACATACTGCATTTGTCCAAAAATATTTCAAATATTACAACATGGACAAATAAAATATCTAGTAGAACAAATAAAAAAAAATACATCAACACAACAGAAGTAACTATAGAAAAAATAGAATTACTAAATATATCCACAAACAACATCATATAGTTTCCTCCATAACAATAATGAATACATCACACAAAAACAATCACACATAACTCACAAATAAACTAACACATACATACCTTGGGCTGCGTCCTAAGAAGCGCTTAGTTTTATATCAATAGCCCGATGAATTAAGTTAATGGTATGTTAGTCCATAGAGCATAACATCACTAACAATATCATTGCCTTTGTTTTCATACCATAGAATGTGTCATTCAGTAATTTTAAATAATTACTTTTTATGAGATTTCTTGCTAACTTTTTCATCTAAATCTGACTCTATTCGTTTAGCTTCATGAGTTTCACAAAAATAGCTACAACATGGATAATCAATCAAATCCATATGGAAGCAAGCAAATCATTCACTACAAAAGGATACTTCATAGTTTTTAAGACATTTAAAGTGACCTTCTGATCATTCATGCGCATAGTCAACTCTCCTTTTGCACATCTATCATGGAACGACCAGTAGCTAGGAAATGTCTACCCAAAATAATAGGAATTTCCTTATCTTCCTCTAAATCTAACATGATGAAATCAATAGGGAAGATAAATTTATCCACTTTCACTAAAATATCCACTATAACACCTCTTGGATAAGTGATAGATCAATCAGTAACTTGTAGGGTTACAGTGGTAGGTGCACCTCTCCTAAACCTAACCGTTTAAAGATGGAAAAGGCATGAGATTAATGCTCTCTCTAAGCTCACATATGTTTCTCTGTGAAAATTTTTTCCATTGTGCATGGTAGTGTAAAGCTCCCTGGATCCATAAGTTTATGGGGAAGTTTCTTTTGAATTATAGCACTAGACTCCTCACTAAGTGAAACTGTTTCATAATGTCCACTCTTTCTCATCTTATTAAGGATATGCTTCATAAACTTAATATAACTGGGCATTTGCTTCAGAGCTTTAATGAAAGGAATATTAATAGTTAACTTCATAAATACTTCCAGAAGTTTTGAAAATTATTGATCCAACTTATATTTAAGTCTTTAAGGAAATGGAGGTAGTGGTTTTCCTAAGTTAATCTTAATAAGAGAGATTGGTTTTTCCAAATCCTTAGAAACATGTTCTTTAGATTTTTTCAGTTTCAATAATTTCTTTCTCAACCTCAATCTCATTCCAAAATAATATCCTCCAACTCGCTTCCACTCTTTAACTTTATCGCTTTTAATTTCTCACTACTCTTCTCCTTAGGTTTCACCTCAATGCTACTAGGTAGAATCTCTTGAGGACGATTGCTAAGTGAGTTAGTTATCTACCTTAATTGGTTTTCTATATCCCTTATTGTAGTCCTTTGGCTTTGTAGCTAACTTCTCATTTGAATAACAACCTCATCAAACAATAAATTCTTCTCCATGAACATTGGGTTGAAGTTAAATCCAAGAGAAAAAGAAGGTCCAAATTTATAATTACACTGGTTATTCCAATTACCTATAAGATTATCTTGATTTTCTCCCAATGATTGGTTTCCTCCACAAAATTATTATTCTAATTAATGTTGGGATGATTCACTTAGCCTGGGTTATAATAATTGGAATATGGGTTATTTGAGTGATTTTTTATCGCATGGATAGTTTCTAAAGGGTTAGTATCAACCATCTATCCAAATAAATTTTCCTCAACAACTGGAGGTCCTTGAGGATAAAACACTCTGTATTGGTCTAATTTACTTGCAATAGCAGCTACTATAGTAGTTAAAATAGTCAACACATATGCTTCATGAATATTCGCTATCCTCTTAGGGTTTACTCTGTTGGAGGTAGCCATCTCCTCTATACAAGAATAAGCTTCTTCATATGTTTTCTAAATAAGTGAACCTCCAGTCATAGCGTCAACTATTGCTCCTAGAGATCCCACTAAAATGTTATAAAAGGTTGGAATAATAAGACAACCGGGTAATGCGTGATTTGGACACTTCCTCAGAAGTTCTTTAAATTGTTTCCAAACCTCATCAATTGATTCATCTTCATGTTGAAAGAATGACATGATATCATTCCTCAACTTCATTGTTTTATATGGTGGAAAGTTCTTTGCTAGAAATTTATAGGCTAAATGCCTCAACGTTCTGATTGAACCCGGTGCTAATGAGTTAAGACATGTTTTGGCTTTATCCCTTAGAGAAAAGGGAAAAGTCCAAGTCTAACGACATCATTGGAGACACCATTATATCTGGATGTGGCACAAAGTTCTATGAAACACATAAAATGTAAGTTAGGGTCTTTAGATGGTGATCCTCCAAATTGATTATTTGCACCATTTGAGTAATTACTGACATGAGTTCAAAAGTATTAGCCTCTACGGTGGGAGTTTGTATAGTTAAATGAATTTCATCCATCGTAGGGTTTTCATAATCCCTCAAAGGTCCACTAGCATTATGATCCAACACTGAATCTTCAATAACTTGTTGATCCGCCATTTCTACAAAAAAGTTATGGAGTCTTTTCTACTTTCTAATCTTCATAATAGTATTCTCTAGTTCCGAGTCTTACTGTTCAAGGTCTACAGCTCCTGAACTATGCATTCAACTCTAAAGCCTTAACTAACAGGAAAGATTCCAACACTTCAAGCACACTAAAAATATTTTTGTATTTTCGGATTTTCTTTTAAATTAACACAAACTAACTAAAATCACTAGATAATCTTACTACAATTTCCAAATCTAAGACTTACCGATTCAACTAAAATTCTCTTTAAGTTTTTCTTATCGTCGTTTCCTCCCCATCAAAGGTGTCAAATGATTGATCAACCCCAGCGATTATCATGATTTATATAAGTCGTGATAAAGGCACCAGAACTTGATCTGCTCCCTAGAAAATTTATTGAGTTCTTAAAATTAGATATTATTACTCACACGCAGGTATACAAATTGTTTCAATAATATATAACTATATAGAGTCTGAAATGTTGATCCCATATGGAAGGGGAAGTAGATAATCCATAAGGCAAAGTTCTAGTTTACTACTTTCAGGTCCTAGTTGGGAATGTCATTAGAGGTAGCTTTTCTAACACTCCTAATTTAAGATTATATGACTAAGTTGAACCTAACTAGATTTAGTTTTTAGGTGAAATTCAAGATTGATAAAAGTACTTCCTCATGTGATTTATTATGTATATTGTAGATGTGACTACTAGGAATTATAATTTATGTAGAGACAAATAGGAGTATAAATCGATTTACCCTCTATTGAGCACGTAAATAAGAAAGGTTCAAGTTTTGTTCTTGCTTCGTTTGTCACCCTAGAAACTCCATGTTCAAACCCTATTAGCACAACTCCCTATATTTACATTGCCTTTTCACTACTTCACTATAGCCTATTGAATAATATGAATATTTTACCCATTTGACCACTACTCTTCACGCCTTAATTAGTCACAACTGATTTTAACAAGTTATATGGACATTATGACATGTAAATGAAGCCTAGTAGACTATTCATCACATTTAAATAAGAAAAACCAATTTCATGGCATTCAACATTCTACAAATTCTACCTAACAATCTTAAGCAAAAAAGTGTAGAAATTCTACTCACATAGCATGTTTAAATTCATAGAAAACTTCATTAAATAAAAGCAAATTAACTAAATATGTGTTTACAATCACGTACAAGATAATAAAAAAAACAGTACTTAGCTTTTCTCCCTTGAGAAAGAGATGTAAATCCCTTTAACAAATCCTTCTACTGATCCTTGCAATGCTTATACAAATCCTTACAGAATCACTCAAATTCCCCTCTCCAATTTCTTATGAACACATGGATTCTACAATTCCTACTCCTACCTACATCTTCCTGACGTCCTTGGAGAATTCCCAGACTTGGAAATGTAAAAAATTTGCCAAAAGTCCTCTTCCAAACTGTTCAAATCTATCAAATAACCTGCTTGTTCATGTTTAAACTTCATCAAACACCCAGTCTATGGCACCTAATTGCCGCCTTCTCAGATTGTTGGGATGACTCTGATGCCTAGGCACCCAGTTTGCTGTGCCAAGGTGCTATGGTGCAGCGCCTTGGTGACTAGAAAATGTCACCTAGGCGTCAGTCTGCTAGTAGCCCCATTTTCTCCAATTACCTCTGTTTTGCTCCATTTCTACTCTAATTAGCTTTAATTTTCCTATGTATTATACCTGCAACAAACAATAGAAATATCTTTCTTCAAAGTGCAATTTGATTCAGAAACAAGTTCAAAAAGTAAAAAAAATTAAGCATGCTAAAAGACTTATCACCTCTAACACTTTTTTCAAACAAGCAGTTCACTCTTTTCCTCCTCATATTCTAAAAATATTTTTGTGTGCAACTCTTAATCTTCTAGAATACTGATATAATTGCCATCCACAAGCTAAAAGTTCTTGAAATTCTATCTCTGCAGCACCTAAGACTTTTCCAATTCTCATTCTGAAATAATTTGTCACAACTTAATGGACTGATGTTCATACGACTCCATAAAAAAGCTCTATCTGCAACTTTCTTTTTATCTAGAATGGACTTCTCTACATTGTGATCAGAGTAGACATCCTCTAGTGTATATTTTGGAGATTTGTACTCCATAGTGGAAGGTGCTACTTCTGTGATGGCTACTTGGGATTGTTTCTTTTTCTCTCTTTCATACATTTTGTCGATGCATTGTTTCTAGTTTCTCCTTTGATTTCTTGTTAATATGGTCTTCACTTTCTGAGGATCTTTGGCTGGGTGTTGGTAGAAGCTCTAACGAGCTCCTCGGTAGAACTCGTCATCAATGATTTTATCTTGGCTGTTTCAAAGTTATAGCTGACTAAAACCTCGACCTCCTCCTCAATAATCCTTTTTGACTTCCTCATCTTTCTTTAATCTTTTCTTTCCTTTTTATGAATTCCAAAAAAAAAAATTTCTTTTTTTAAGAATCATTACGGGCAAATATGCTCAATTGTGACACTTTGTATAGCATCTCAACATATCAAAGTCGAAGCTGAAGTTAATATTTGATCCACATTTGATGCATCTACTATCTAGCATGAGATTTATGCCACTTTATATGGTAATAATTAGCAAACTACCTGATATTTTTCTGCAAAAATATAAGCAAAATGTCAATGTACAGAGTTGAATAAAAAAAATATTTATTAGATTTTAGAATTTATTTAATGAATTTTATTTAATTTATCAAGTTGTATTTATTTTAGAATAGTTAAGATAAATGAAATCTCAAACTAGAGGAAAGAATCTCAAGCTAAATAAATAATATATGACCACGGATTTTATTCAATTTTTATGAAAATTACATGCTTTATTTCTTATTCACTTTTTTATTGAAGTTCTCTTTACTATGTACCAATGTAAAGACAAATATTACTTAAGAAATTTTGAAGACCAATATTTTATTTCTAAAATTTTCTTCTAAAAATATCAATATGCATACAACTTATTTAAATATCATCTGCTGATTGAGAGTATGTCTTTCATCTTGGCAATCAACAAGCTATAGGATCCTTTGGAGTACACTTTCTTCATGGAAAACGACCTTTCCAAGTTGGATCAAAATTTTCTTCTATGTGTAACAATTGCTTTTTACAATACAAGCACTGGGTCACTAACTCATAAATTTCTCGAACAAGCTAACTTGTCTTGTTTTTGTATTATCTTTGCTTGATATAACTGCAAAATTTGTTTAGCCCCCAAAAATTTGCTTGCCAAACTGTTGAGTACTTCGAGGTAGAGCTTTATTTTTTGTTCAGTTGTTATTTTATTAGTTACCATAATTTGAGTGATAGCATTTGCACCTCTAGATGAAGTACGACCTCAGACCCATACACTCATCGTTAAAGGAAGTAAGCTACGTTAGAGTTATGTATGTTCTTATGTAGGCCCATAAAGCTTCTAACAATTTTACATGTGATTGTTTCTTCTTATCAACTAGTGTCTTTGCTGAAATCTGAACCAACATCTTGATAAAGCCTTCTTCTAGGCAATTTATATTTAGGTAATACATCATTTAATATGTTCAATCTATACTGTATCATCTATTGAAGTTATTGATATTTGCATTCTTAAAAGTTGAACCATTATTAGAGAGTACCTTTCAAGTAAAACCAAATTTGTAGATGATTTGATTTTTAATGAATTGTAGGACAAGATGAGCTTTAACTTTCTTGTGCGGTATGGCTTATATCTACTTTGAAAAGTAATCTATAACATCAAAATGATCTGATGAATTTTAGATGATGAAGGATCAATAGGACTCACCATATCTATGCCCTAATACCTTGATAACAATGAAGAAAACATCAGAAGAGGCACATTTAAATCTTAATGTAAAACCACTCCATAAACATGACAATGGTGACATGTCCTCGCTGTCTTTAAGCAATCTATTAATATGGTTGGCCAATAGTAACACAATCTTTTGAGCAATATTTTCATTATCGGCCTTGACTAGTGAGCACCATACAAACCATATTGAACTTCTTTGATAATTTTCTAGTCTTCTGATTGAGTTAGAACAATTAACCACATCTGATTGAAGGATCCTTTATTTAAAATATTGTCTATCAAGGAAATGGACAACATTCTTTTCTTTATTTTGTGAGCAAGAAATCTTTCTCCAAGCAGTTTCCTGATTTGTAGATATTCAGTAAAAGGCTGGTGCCAATTTTTATTTTCTTTGTCTGTTGTAGTGGCTACTATTCCATTAGTAACAAACTTCTCAAGGTTATCCAAGTTAGCTTGTGAAAACATTGAAGTCATAGAATTCAAATCAAAATTAAATCCTATTTTTGAACATGAAAATTCCTTTGAATTCTTTCCTAAAGTATATGTCAGAGAGTTTTATCCCCATGATCTCTTCTAAAGCACACATTTAGGATCTACTCCAGCATATTCAATGTGTACCAAAAGTATTCCTTGAGCTTTAGTTTCAAAATTTTGCATCTAAAAATGACTTGATGATTTTTAAGTGAGAATTTCCATACATATTTTTATTTTATTCCCCCTAAGTATTTTAGTTCCAATTTAGTTATCAATGCTTCATATTCTACTTCATTGTTTAAATATGTCTCTATCAAGTGGTTGAAGAACCTCAACAATAATTTCTCAAGGCTAATATATGTTAGTCTAACATCTACATTGTTATGAACTTTTATTTGTAATTCATTTTTTTCTAGACAGAAGACGCTCCATCAAAGTGCATCTCCCATCTTTGAGCATTGGGATCTTCTAAGTTCATTATTTATTCATCTTATAAATACAACTATACAACCTCATTTGTATGCTAAAAAGACCATACCATTGCACTAATAACACCATAATACAAGCATTTTTATATCACAATAACATTAATATGCAACTGCATAATAACACCACTGTACAAACACAGTTGTATGATAATAACACCATGCCATTACACCAAAAATGCCATAATACAATCACATTTGCACAAATAACTTAAAAATACAACCACATTATCAACCCCACATTATAACAACACTAAAACCACCATAATAACCCTACATTTTTTCACAATAACATTATACTACATTAATAATACCACCACAAAACCACACTAATAATACCACTCTATGATCCCACTAATAGCACCACCATAAAACCACATTTGTATATCAATAACACCATGTCATTACATGTTATAATTCTGATGTTGACTTAGATGTTGAATTGGTAGTGTTTTCATGTAGGTTTCTTTTATGGTAATTTGATTCTGTAGAGATGTTAATTTGGTGTTATTATTAAGGTATCTCAGCTGTATTATTTGGAGGTCTTGTGGTGATGGTGTTATTGGAAATGCAACGTGGAGGAATTTTGTTGTTGATAATGTGCTCTTTTATTTAATTTTAATAAAATGATAATTTTGGTGGTAACATGGTGTTATTCTGTTGTTGATTCAGTGTTATTGTAGTGATGTGTATATTATATCCTTGACTTATTTTTGTGTAATAAGGGCATTAATTAATTCAAACATGTTTAGTGTTAGATTGGAGATATTTTATTATTATTTTATTATTGATTCGGTGTTATTATAGACATATCTATGTTGTATCCTTGACATATTTTTGTGTTTTTAGGGTGCTAATTTGGCTGGATACATTTTATTGTTATTATTGTCATATTTTGGTGTTATTTTGTTGTTGATTTAGTGATTATAATGATATATACATTGTATACTGGATATATTTTGGTGTTAGTAAGTTTCTGATTTGTCTGCACATATTTTGATGTTATTATGAACATATTTTGGTGTTATTCTAGACATATTTTGGTGTTATGGACATATTTCAGTGTTATTATAATTTCTACGTTGTATCCTTAAGAGCATATTTTTTGTGTTATTATGGACATATTTTTCTATTAATATGGACATATTTTGGTGTTACTCTGGATATATTTTGGTGTTATTATGGACATATTTTGGTATTATTCTTGACATATTTTAAGGTTATTATGGATAATTTTGTGTTATTATGATATCTACGTTTTAACCTTAAAGAAACATTTTGATGTTAATATGGACATATTTAGGTGTTATTCTGTTATTACTATTGTGGTATTGGTTTGCAATTATTATTGATGTTTATTTTACTGTTATATTCATGTTTATGTACTAAAGTGGTCTTATTATGAACACATTTAGCATTAACAAAATGTAATTTTTTTTCATTGTCTTCTTTTGTAGGTTTTCGAATCCAAGGATGTTCAACTGTAGGTGTGAACCATTTGTAGTAAGATATGTTATTTATTTGGTTAAACATGCCCTATCTGAGGAAACTTTGAACACTCTGAAAGATTTAAATGTATTTGATTTCTGATCAACCTCCATATCCACAAGATAATATCCTAACACTACACATCTTAAATTGTTAGGATGTTGCAAAGAGGTCATTCAAGATGGGCAAGAAGGAATTAAGTTTAGACTAGGACCAAGTTTCCTTACAGATAGGCATGCCCAACTTAGGAGAACCATTTCACTAAGATAAAGCTCTCTCGTGTGGTGTATCTATGATACAAAAAAAGAATAACCTAGTTAAGGTTTCATCCGAGGAGTATTTTATGCCCTTTGATAAATTATTCTTAAAATTTTTGTTAACAAAATTATTTTTTTCCTTTGATTAACTTTATTGTGCCCAAAGGGCTTTACACTTTTTCTGAGGATGTACATTCTTTTTACTCTTTTAATTGGCATGCTGCCATTTGTGAGTTACTTATTGCTCTTGTGAATGTCCTTGTCAAAAAATTAAGATGGAATCAATCATTAGGATATATTAATGGATTTGTTTTTCTGCTCACAATTACTGTGCTATCCATTTTAGCATGAACAGTCACAATAGGTGATATTTATTAGATATCTTTGTTATATATTCTAAGCTGAGAACTTGTAGACAGTGAACATAAAATAAACTCATCATTTTAAATTTTTTTCAACTGCAGCTTATTTTTGAATTAGGCTTCTTAAATTTAAAAATCCTATATTTTTTTGTCCCTTGATTATTTAAATTTTCAATGAAAATTCTAAAGCACTATATATATAGAATTTTAAAGAAAGACCACATAACCCATGTAATAACTCTTTCTCGAATCTTGAATACAGCTTCTTTGAATAAAATGAAGCTGTCCGCCTTAACATTGGGCTACTTTTAATAAAGGGAGAAATTATTGACTCAATACATTTGAAATCCTTGTCCTTTTCATTCTTGTCTCCATGTTTTCATGACATTTTCAAGAACCACAAAACAATCAGTAATACAACTTGTTAGCTTAGAGAAATAATGATAAATATTATTTGTAGACTGACTTCTTTATTTTGATAAGATTTCCATTCTAAATATTTCTTTATTAAATTTTGTTGACTACTTATGTCTATTGTTGTACACATCATCTAGTCAAACATTGTCATGTAGATTTCCTTTCTCAATCATGACAACCCAATTTTTTTCAAACTCTTCTTTAGAGTCGCATGCGCTCATGCATTTGTAGAAAAGGTCATTGATCGCCATATTACCCACACCACAGTGAAATTTCGAAGGAAATTTCTTGTAGATATGTGACTGTCATAATCTATGCAGTGTATGTGGCGGGGGATCTTCTATTGTTCTTACCATTACTTGATCCTAATTAATAAATATTGTTATTGGATGCTTATCATCTAATATACAAATAAATGTTTTGAATAGCCATTTGAATGAATCAATTATCTAATCTGACAAAACACCAACTCCGAAGAGAACATTTTGTCATTGGTGATTCACGCCAACAAAATGAGTATATCATAAATTATATTTATTCAGTCTATAACTTGTATAAAAAATATTAACATTCCCTCCATGGATGTACCATCACTAAAAAAAAGCTAACCAACCTACTGCGCTAATCAAATTGGAAATCCCACCTAAACATACTATCCTCAACTTGTCTCTACATGAATAATTATAAAAAAAAATTAGCGCCACCCTTTTCAATTCTAGTTTTAGAATGAGATTTAAGGCATATCACTTCTTACAGTTAAGTTTCTCTACTCCCCAACTTCTGTAGCAAGAAAGTTAAATGCATTCGTAGCTCTAATCCCAGATTCTTTCATAGAGTGGAGCATATCTGCATTGATTTCTATTATCTTTCTGCTAGAACGCATAAGATGCTCATCATCAGGATTCACTAAGAAGTGGCTATGAGTTTATATAAATGTTTTAATTGTCCAATTTTTGCATTGAAAATCAACTTTATATCGAATCATTGCTAGATAACCAGTTCTTGTGTCCACTTTTTCTTGTACTTCATCATGTTATTGAACTTTAACTCTTTCTTAAAACTAGTTTTACCACATAAAAAGTCTTACTTAATTTTCATTGAATTTGGCTAAAAACTACGGTGGTCCTTTCAAATAGTAAATCTAATTGGTTGTGAATAAGCACAATATAATTTATATGTTTTTTTATCATTATGTATAATGATGTGAGGAAATATATTTGCAATTGAATTATTACAAAACATCTTGAGGCTCACAAAAAATACACATTTATAAAGTATTTTAAACATGATTAGTATGAAAATCACTAAACTATAAGAAAAAAACCTAAAAAAATATAAATATAGTCCTATTACAAAAAAACATCATCATAATAATATGAAAACACACAAAAGAAAAACAATAAAAATTTCACAAAAACACCGGTTGAATACCACCATAGAACCGCCATAGTACCACTCCAATAGCACCACAATAACACCATAATAACACTCCAATAGTATCATAATAACGCCACTCAAAATACTTTGATAACGCCATTAATAACACAATAATAACACCACATTAATAACACAATAACACTCAAATATTAACAACATACAACCTCAATCCCACCTGAATACAACCACAATAACATAAAACAACATCATAAAAACATGAAAATACCAAAAGGAAAATAACAAAAACTTCACAAAAATACCAGCCGAATACCACCATGGAGGTGCGATAATACCACTCTAATGACACCTAATAACACTCAAATAACACTCTAATAACACCACAATAATATCATTCTAATAACACCATAATAGTGCTCAATAAAGGAAAAATATAACCTCAATCCCCTACAACCACAATACGATAAAAACCCAACATAAGTACAATAATAACTTTACAAAAGCACCAGTTGAATACCACTGCAACAACACCACAAAAATACTACAATAACACCACAAAAACACTCCAATAACACCACAATAATCTCACAATAATACCACAATAATACTCCAATAACACTAAAAGATAATCAAAATACAACCTCAATTTCACCTCAATACAACGACAACATTAGAAAACAACATCTAATAGCATGAAAGCACACAAAAGAAAAACAACAAAAACTTAAAAAAAACCCCAATGCATACTACCACAGAGCTGCCACAATATCACTCTGTTGACCTCATTTTTGGTGAGGTCTGATCTTCCTCTTAGTGCTTAGGATCCAGCCATAGGACTTCTCCTTGACTATCCTAGAGGACTAGAATTGGTACCCACCATTTAGAAATTTTTGGCCACTTCCTAACTCCTCTTGGGACCCCACTTGGATGGTCGGAAACCTCTAAATCACTTGGAAGGTTAAAACCACCATATGACAACCAATAGTGAGTTCCCATAGGAATGTTTGGACTTAGGGCAACCTTGGGTGACTTGAGCTTCTCTTGCACACACTCACCCCCCTTCAACCACTTAACCCAAACCTTGAACTTTACCCCTTTCCTTCTACCCTTTGTGAAACTCACATGATTGAACCAAAGCCACTGATCTCTGATTAAGATGGCTAGGGTCAACATGTGAAGGGTCATAAAGTGGTTACCTTTTGGCTAGACTTGGTCCTAAAGTGGTTGGACTTGGCTAAGTCCATGGCTCATACTCCTAAACCCTAATTCCATTCCAAATCACTTTTTACTCAAACTTGACCCCACTAAAATGGTCCCATTCTCCCCTATTTGAAGCCCCCTTCTTTTTCCAAAATTTCAAAATTTAATATGTCCTTAAACCTACCAAAAATACCTAAATTGCCCCTACAACCACCAAATCATCCAAAATTACCCAAAATTCCTAAAATTCCCAAGTATCATTTCAAAATGATTCCGACCTCTTAAATCCACCAAAATACCCCAATACACACCAAATAACCTCCATATACCCTAAATACCCTTTTTGCCCAAAAATCCAAAAATTCCAAAATTTTTTAAAAAACTCCAAAATATCCCAAATATTCCCAATTTCATTTTTTTCAACTGCACCATAACCCAATTTTGCCGAATTAAACCACTTTCAACCCAAATCCCAACTTGGCTCACTTAGCCTAAATGGACCCAATGTCAAACCAAATCAACCCAATTGACCCCAATTTTGATCAAACTCAATCCCCAATACCAATTTCAATCAAATCTAAGCCCAATTTGGTTCACATTTGAGTTCAATTTCAACTTTAATCTAAAACCCCCAATTTTGGCTTTTTGACCTAATTCACCCCAAAATGACCCAAAGCCACTCAATTTTCCCCAAACCAAATTCCAAACTCTTCCTAAAACATTCCTATACCAAGTACAAAATTCATTTGCCTAAAATTAATGAAATACCCTAGGGATGTTTTAATCATAACTCATTAAATAACAATTACCATGGCTTGAAAATTTAGGGGTTGATTCCTCATGTTAATAAGGACACTGAATCAGGGTGTGCGCTGCCTCTAACGCAAATATTCAAAGGATAGTTTCAGTTCAGTTTCACAGTAAGATCAATTTAATAATTAGACAATCACTCATACATGCAAGCATACGTATCGTTCAAGTAACACATAGCTCTAGTGGAGTCCTGGTTATCGATCCCACGAGGAAGGTAGAAACTTATCAAAATATAGTTATGATTTGAAATCCAGTACCCAATTCACAATGTAAGTTCAAGTACTATTTAAGTTGCTAGTGCAAAGATAACTACGGCTAAATTAACTTAAATTAATTTCTAACTTTTTAAACAGGATTAACTAATACACACTAATTTTTGTATTGAAAGGTTCTAATATGGAAAAGTATCATTTCTCTTGCAATGATTTTGTGATGAGTGATTGACATAGATTGATAATAAATTTTTATTGTGCCAAATAGAAATAATTATATTCTTCACCCTCATGAAAGTACCCCCTCTTTCAAGTATGAAAAGAATATTAGCAAATCCTAGGCTTAGTCGTATGAGGATACTGTCTCTCACTTCAGAGCTCCCACTTCCCTTCACCTGAAGGCTAACCCAAGCTTTAGTTGCAAAACTTTAGGAACAAATTAGAGATTTCAACCTGTCACTCTAAAATCTCCAATTCGACGCTCATCAAACCACATTTCGCTATTTATTTGCACTCAATTACCATGAACTACGCAACTCATTCATGGACATTGAATGGACTCTCCACCATTATTGTAGAACACTTAGTCCTTTTGAATAAAATGTTTCATAAAAAATTTTAACAATTCAATTGGCCAGATCGAAAAGTAAATGAAGTTCAAAGTGAAAAATCATTACAATTTCTTTACATTTTTATGGCACATCAAATCTACATAAACACTTCACCACATCACATTGCAAGAAGAAAGACAAATAAATCTACTCAGAATTCATGAGGAAGATACAACAAACATGGATTTTATACATAAAAGCAAAGTCATACAAACCACAAAAGTAAATACAACTTATCTTAATTTCTTCCCCAAGCAAATCCCTTGAAGTTCCTTTGAATCATTTTCTCTCTTCTCTACAACACTCAATTCTCTCTTTAAAATAGTAAGGAAGAAGCAAACTCTCCCTTTCCTCCTCCTACACTCTTTAGTGAAGTACCCCTCACAAAATAACACTTAAACGCACTTACCACACACTCTCTACAAACCCTAACACACTCTCTTCCCTCCCTTTCACTTCTCTCCCTATCCTCTCTCTCTTTGTTGGTGTCCAAATCTATTTGAAATAGTTTTCTCAAGTAACCCTTCAAAAAGCGTCACTATTTAATTTCTGAACTCTTTGGAATTGGGCACCAGCGGCACTAGAAGGTTGTTTTCTCTATTTTGCCTCATTTTGCTCTAGATTCGTCCTCTTTGCTTCCTTTTGCTCAAATCACCAAAAATCATCATACCTGTAGCATAACATGAAAATACCTTCCTTTAAAGTTTAATATCACCAAAAATATATAGCAAAAACATAACATATTTTTAGTGCATCAAAATCCCCCAAACTTAACTATTACTTGTCCTCAAGTAATCCTTTTACTATATAAAAATATAACTCAAAGTAGTGAACTTTTCACTTATAGAATACTATAATTGTTTATTCAAATGAATATAATAGTAAGATTCTTAGAAAGAGGTTCAGTTACTTAGGCTATACTACAGGTATAAGAACATTCAGTAGTTAAGTCTAAGAGTTCTAGTTTTATATTCATTTCAAGATGAACCATAATTTATCACATTAGGGGTTCCTTGAAAGACTATATGAAAAATAACCTCATGCTAACTCTATTAGAAAGTAGGCTAATAATTTAAATATAAATTCAAAAATGTAACAAATTTCTTCCTTCAGGTTGATGAAAGTGAAGCCAATTTTTTATTAGGCATCTCCTCAAGCTTCTCCTCACATATATTTTCTTTCTTTTCTTTCTTTTCTTTCCTTTTTTTCATTTGTCTTCTTTTTTTTCTCTTTTTCTTTTATTTCTTGTGAGGATTAATATATCTGGATAGCCTTTAATAATTTTTAACTTCACTCTCCTCTTTCTAAAGTTGAAAATTGAAAAGCCTCCTTAGTATATATCAGCTTTATAATTAATAATAAAGTCACAATCCTTTCTGCACACATAGTTCTTTTAGTCTGTTAACATTTTAAAAATATAGTTTTATTTATTTTAAATAGTCAACTATATTCCAATCCTCTCATACTAAATATCTTAACCTTATAAAATTAATCTTTATTACTGAAAACTTTCATCCAAATCTACTATAATATTTAAATGAAATAAAAATTTAGTTATCTAAAGTTAGGTTCAACTACTAAAAGTCATGCTAATAATTTTTGAAATTATATTAATTGAGAACAAATAAGAGTTAATATTTTACCCTCCCCCGAACTTAAGTTTTTTATTACATATAAATTTGTAATGGTAGAGAGTAAAAGAAAACTAACCTTTTTGTGCTAGGATTTTTGAAATCTTCTAAGGCTATGATGATATTAATCAATAATTAAGCTAGCAAGCATGAAACAGTTAGAAACAGTGATATATATAACATTAAAAATTTGCAAGGGTGAAGAAATATTAAACACGTAAATATTAAAAATCCAACATAGCATCACAATCTCAATCCAAATCACTAAAAAAACTAACATAGAGTTCATTACATTTTCTTTTTTCAACACGAATATATCAACAAACTACAATAATCATAGAAAAATAAATAACAAACACAATAAAGTACCATAACACATAATTGAAAACCAAAAAAATCATAAAACTACCAATCATCATTACCAGCTTCCTCGGCTTCTTCTGCATGATCAGGTTGATAAGGAACATAACTGGGGCGGGTAGGAAATATCACTCCAGTGTCTCCTCTCATAAATCTGACCTGAGCACCATGGTAAGCAATATCATATTCAACTGTCCTCCTTATGTAATCATCATTAACATCACTTTTAGCCTCAAAATCATCAGACAAAGTAGGTGGCTCAGAAGTAGATGGTATGTCCTGGCTGGTAGTAGAAAAATCAGTACTCCTACTTTCCCCTCTCCCTACCACATGAGACTCATAAGTACGAATAATGGACTTAGTAATAGGCCTCAGTGGATGGAACAACTCCTCAGAACTATCAAACTAAACTCCAAACTGTGCACATAATGAATGAATCAGTGCAGGATGTCCTAATCCACCAGTGGTTTCTCCTCTAGCAATAGTCTGGATATTCTTGAAGATAATCGATCCAATATTAATTTGTTTCATAGTTTGAATACAATATTTGAGAATTGCTCTATCTCTAGTGACTTCGTTGTGATGATAAGAAGGTAACAATCTAGCAGAGATGAAATAGTGCCATGCTTTAGTTGATACATTTAACTTAGAAGCAGAGAAATTAATCATATTTTTTTGCTTTACTTTCCATTCCCCTCTTCCATCAGTAAGATATGCAATCACTTCTTTCATATTAGCTTACCTCATATCATAGTTTTCATATTCACAAAACCTCATCCCCCTTAACTGATAAAAAGCATTAATACGCAGTGGGGTGAATTCTACCATTTTTCCATGAACAAGAACATATTCCGTTTCAGTCCAAGGCAGATTTGCATAAAATTCTCTAACAATACCCATAATAGCATTAGCAGTAAAATGATAAAAGTTTTCCCAATTTCGATCAAAAATCAACTGCTGTACAGATCTGCCAAGATTTTCAAAAGCCCGGTCTTGAATACACTTTTTGTTATATAGGAATGAATTGAAACGATATTTTGATTTCCAATTAACAAATCTTTTTTCATCAAAATCCATCTTTCTCTTGCCTCTACTTGTTTTAGGAGCCATGTGAAATTGTATAAAAATTTGCAAAAAAATCCAACAAAATTTCAAAATCATAATGTAGGAGACTCCAAAAGCAACTCTAAATAAGTAAAGCTTAAATCACTATGGAAAATCTCAAACTTCATAAAAAAAATCCAATTTTTGGATCTAAACAATGTGAGAAATTTCCATGGTGAAAATAAAAAAATTTTAGTTTAACGTGAAGCTCTTACTAAGAGAACTCAAGATCCACACATTTTAAGCCTTGAAATCACTTTAAATCCACAATCTAGCAAGCCCAAGATCTCAAAAATGCATTGGTTAGAGGTAGAAGATGATGGAAATGCGTAAATGACGGGTCCCAGGGAAAAAATTGTGAACTCAAGAGGTTTCGGGCTTTTTATGTATTCGGGCGCTGACAGCGCTGGATTGGGCACCGGAGGCACTCTATTTAATTTAATCAGCCAAACTCTCTGTGTTTGGGCACCGATGGCGCCCATTCTAGCACCGGAGGTGCCAGTTTAATTTATGGGTCCGTAAAATTTTTGCGATTTCAAATCGTTTCAACCTTACACCATCACATAGTTAGCCTCTTTAAGCATCTATTTCATCAATTAAGCAACTAACTAACAACAAATTTACATAAACAACACAAATCATCACTTTAATATATAAAATCCATCTTACAAACATACACACTTAAGCATTCATCATATGAGTTCATCAAGCCATATAATTTCAGCATCGCAAACACACTACGATACTCTAACACTGGAAACTAAACACAAACACAGAATCTAAGCATAATAAGTCCAAACACATACTACAAAGTCAATCAAGCCAACACTAAGAACACAAAATCATAATAAAAAATAATATTAAATATATATCAGAGTCACTACTCATCGTCAGTCTCAGTACTATCTTCTCCTCTGATATGTCCAATAGATTGTCGATTTACAAACAGATTCTAGAAGGGACGATACGGGAATTCATCAGTCAAATCGTCAACAATCACAACATTCCTTTTCATCACATTTACCAAACTATCTTCAATTCACTGTGATCAAATTGTTCTTTCACTCTCCAATCCAAGTGATAAAATAAATCAGAGATATTATTAATAGCATTCATAAGATTCTATACCTCTTTCTCCAACTTCTTGATCTTCTTCCAAATCATTTTGGAACTTTCAAGAAAGTAAGGCTGACTAGGTTGTGAACTCTGAGAAGGTTGATCTACAATGAGACTCATATCATTCTCATCTCCTATTGTGTGACAGTCATAAAGATTAGTTGGGTCTATAGGCCTCCAAGGAAGAAGCACTTTTTCCTAACTTTCATATGAAACCTGTGACTAGCTGCAAAGAAGGAATATGGTGGAAGGGTGTCCAAGCCCATATTTAGATCCATGAACAATCAATTCCAATATAGATTTCACAAATATAAAACCAATATCAATCGGCCTTCCAGCTTAAATACAGTAATTTAAAATAGCACTTTTCATTGTCACTAATTTTAATAGTTGGAAGTAATTTTGTAGAAATAAAGTAATGTCATTGCTTCGACACCAGATTTAAAAATGTAGTAGAAAAACTTACAAATCTGTTGTCTCTTATCTCCCAATCTTTACTTTCATCTGTTAAGTAGCGATAAATTTCATTCATGTTGTCTCTTGTCGCATCAAAATTCATATAATGGCATATAGGCATGTTCTTAATCATAAACAAATCATTAATCTTCGAAGGAGTGAATGGTACAAACCTGCCTCACACATAGATGAATCCTTGGTTGATTCCTTGAAGATTGGCATAATACTCTTTCACAACAGGAACGACTACTGCGGTGGTAATGTAGCATAACACTTCACAAAGCCTCTGTACAATAATCTCTTCTACTCGAGTACTTGGAGTATCCATACCTCGATTCACAAAGCCTCTTTCTTTGATAATCCTCCTCTTCATCATCACTTTATTGAATAATCGCTGCGCCTCGAAGATGATGAATTTTTTTTGGTTGAAAAATCTAAATCATGAGGTTTCTACGGAGTTAGAATCCATTGGATGTGAATTTGGAATGAATCCTTTCATTTTTTTGGAGTTTATGGGGTTAACAACACATTTTGGGAAGTTATTAAAATGAAATCCCGCCTAAAACTGCCAAAAATCATAATTTGAAGCTCTAAGAACCGTCACCTAACCTTCGACACAGGCGACGCCCAAATCCCGAAATAAGGTGATGCTCTCTGGAATAGGGCGCAGGCAGCGCCAGTGTTTAAAAATGCACCAAACTTTGTTTTGGTCTGAAATATTCTAATTCTTTAATACAATTCAATAATTTCCAATCATTTATGATATTTACTAATAAGTAGGACTTAAATATTACTAACTACAAGCATAACTACTAAAAACAAGCAAGCAAACATAATAGAGATAAATATGGGTTGCCTCCCACAAACCTTCAGTTATTCAAGATTACTTAACATTAAAACCTCTTTAAAATATGGTCGATATCCTTCAAAATATGAGTTTAATCTTTGCCCATTTACTTTAATATCTTCCCAGTTTTAGGATCCTCAATAACAACAGGTCCAAAAGAAGAAACTCTTATAATTGTAAGAGGTCCTATCCACCTAGAATTTAGTTTTTCAGGAAATAATTTCAATCTAACATTATATAGTAAAATTTTCTATCCAGGTTTAAATTTCTTTCTTAATATCTTCCGATCATGCCATAATTTCATTTTCTCCTTATAAATTCTAGCATTATGATAAGATTCATTTCTAATTTCTTCCAAGTTATTCAATTACAAAAATCTTTTCTCACCTGCATTCAATTAAAATTCAGCTCTTATATTGCCTAAGATGCTTTATGCTCCAATTCTTCAAGTAAGTAGCAAGTTTTTCCAAATACTAGTCTATAAAGAGACATTTCAATAAGGGTCTTATAAGTAGTTCTATATGCCCATAATGCAGTATCTAATCTCACAAACCAGTCTAATTTGTGATGATCCAAAATTTTCTCCAAAATTTTTTTAATTTCATGATTAGACACTTATGCTAAACCACTAGTCTGAGGATGATAAGCAGTAGAGATTCTATGAACAATATTATATTTTCCAACCAATCTCTGAATCTGATTATTCCTAAATGAGATCCACCATCATTTATGATCGCTCTTGGCATTCCATATCTTGTAAAAATATTTTTTATTAAAAATTTTGAGACACTCCGAGCATCACATCTAGGTAAAGTAATTGCTTCGGTCCATTTTGAGACATAATCAACAATAACCAATATATATAAATTTCCAAATGAAAGAGTAAATAGTCCCATAAAATCCAATCCCCATACATCAAAGATCTCAACTTCTAATGTAAAGTTTAGAGGCATTTCATTTCTTCTAAAAATATTACCTACTCTCTGATGCACCAAAAATATATAAGATTTTTGCTATATAATTTTACTCATTTTTGGTGATATTGCACTTTAAAGAAAGGTATTTTTGATGATTTGTTGCAGGTATGATGATTTTAGGTGATTGGAGTGAAAAGAAGCGAAAAGGAATGAATTCAGAGCAAAAAGGAGAAAAATGGTGGAAAACATGTTCTCAGCCGCCGGCGCCATTTTCCAGAGACTTCAGAATTTATTGGCAGGATAGAGCACTGCCGGCACCCTATCGGGTGCCGCCAGTGCCCAAAGTCGGTGTGATTCAAATTTGAAGAGTTTTGGCGACTTTTTGAAGGGATGCCTATGAAAACTCTTGGAATTTTGTCCCTAACTTATAAGTAACTGTTTTTGGACAAAAATAAGGGGGTTCTCTTGGTTTCTCTTGCTCTCTCTTAGTGGTTTAGTGTGTGTTGAGTGTTCGGGTTTAGGAGAAGAGTGTGTAGAAGTGAGGATTTGAGAGGAATTCTTCTCTAAGGAGTGAAGGAGAAGGATTAATGTGAGAGATTGCTTCTTCCTTTCCATTCTAAATAGAGAATCAAGTGTTGTCAAGAAGAGAGAAAGGGTTCAAAGGAACATTAAAGGTATTGCATTGGGGAAGAGAAAGAGATAATTTGTATTTTCTTTTATGGGTTCTATGATTTTTCTTTTATATATAAAATCCATGTTTTATTGTATCTTATTCATAAATTCTGAGTAGTCTCCCTTGTCTTTCTTCTTGCATAGAGATGTGATGATGGATTGATGTGGATTTGATGTGCTTTTAATATATTTAAGAAATTGTGGTGGTTTTTCATTTTGAACTTAATTTACTTTTCGATTTGGCCAATTGAAATGTTAAAATATGTTGTTGAACATTAACTCTGAAAGGATTTAATGTCCTACAACAATAATGAAAGATCCATTCAATTTTCATGGATGAATTGCGTAGTTCATGGGAATTGAGTGCAAATAAATAGGGAAATGTGTTTTGATGGACTTCAATGTAGAGATTTCAGGGTGACAGGATGAAATCCCCAAATTGGTTCTAAGATTAGTGACTAAACATCAAAGGTTAGCCTTCAGGTGAAGGGTGAGTGGGAGCTCTTAAGTGAGAGTTGGTAACCTCTCAGCCTAACCTTGGATTTAGTGACTAAACTTAGGATATGTCAATATTCTTTTCATGCTTAGAAGAGGAGGTACTCTTTTAAGGATAAAGAATCATCTATGCTCCTATTTAGCACAATAACATAAATATTTGTTCCATATCAATCCACACATCATATTCTCATTGAAAGAGGAAAGATACTTTTCTCATATATCAAAAACCTTTCAAATACATAGTTTAGTGTGTCTGCTAGTTAATTTTGTTTTCAAAGTTGTTAGAAATAATTGCAATTTAATTAATTTTGTTTTTAAATACATAATTTTGTTTTCAAATACATAGAGGTTGTTTTCAAAGATACTTTTCTCATATATCAAAAACCTTTAAGAGATTATGCTAACCCAACTGCAGATAAAATTCACATAACTATTCAAAATCCTGATGTTGCTGCTAATTCATTTGAACTTAAACCTGCTATTATCCAAATGGTACAAAATAATCAATTTGGAAGAACACCTAATGACGATCCAAATTTACATCTCGCTAGTTTTCTAGAACTGTGTGCTACTTTTAAATATGACGGAGTGTCTAGTGACGCTGTCAGACTTAGATTTTTCCTTTCTCATTAAGGGATAAAGCTAAGGCAAGGTTAAACTCGTTAGCACATGGATCTATTAGAACTTGGGGAGAATTATCTCAGAAGTTTCTATCAAAATGTTTCCCTCCATTAATAACTGCTAAACTAAGAAATGATATTACATCTTTTTGTCAGTTTGAAGGAGAGTCAATATATGAAGCTTGTGAGAGATTTAAAGATCTTCTTAGGAAGTGCCCACATCATGCTTTACCAGATTGGTTAATAATTCAAACATTTTATAATGGATTAGTGGGATCATTGAGATTTATTATAGAATATTGCTGCTAGTAGATCGTTAATGTCACAACCTTTTGATGAAGCGTACACATTAATTGAAGAAATGGCTACTAATAATTTTCAATGGCCCCCTAAACAGGTAAATTCTAAGAGAGTAGCTAGTGTTCATGATTCAGATATGATGACAATGGTAGTTTCACAAATTGCAGCCCTTTCAAAGAAAATAGATCAATATGGAATGAATTATTCTCAACCACCTCAAAAGTTGGAGGAAAATTCATTTGGACAGATAACTGAATCTCAAACACCTTATGAGACTTTAAATGCTCTTAATAGACCTAACAATCCTTATTTGAATTATTATAATCCTGGTTGGAAGAATCACCCAAACTTCAATTGGAGTAATAGCAATGCCAATGTTAACCCACATTGGGCTAACAATTCTATAAATCCAATTAGAAATTCGAACAATCAAGGAAATACCAATTTTAGACCATCTTATCCTCCTAGATTTAATAGTAACCAGCAATTTGAGGATAAGAAGTTGTCTACTGAAGAAATGATTCTAAATATGAGAAATCAATTACAAGCTCAAGGCGTTGCTATGAAAAATATTGAAAATCAATCGGGACATATTTTCACTGCACTTAATAATAGACCTTTTGGAACACTTCCAAGTAATGTTGAGATCAATCCAAAAGATTAAAACAAGGAATAACTTAAGGCTATTCAATTAAGAAGTGGAAAAGAATTGGAAACTAGAGTGCAAAAAGAAGTTGAAATAGAAAAGGAGGAGGAAATTGAAAAAGGTTCAAACTAGATTTATACAGACTTAGAATATCCTCTTGAGCTAATGAAGATAACTGTTGAAAAACCACCACCTCCATTTCCTCAAAGATTGAAGAAACAAAACAGTGATAACAGATTTGGAAAATTTTTGGAGATCCATAAGAAATTAATGATAAATATTCCTTTTATTGAAGTATACGACTTATTTTTAGGTTTGTTTTGTATTTTAAAAAGGGGGTCGCCTACAGAAGTTGTCGGCGAATTTTAGATTTTAAATTTAATTTAAATATATATATATATATATATATATATATATATATAATTTAGAAAATAGGATTTGATTTTGAAAATAACTTTAAGTTTGAAAATTTTAAGATATGAAATCAAACCGATCTCACATCTCGAAATAGTTTATATAAACGAGCACCGCACCACAAACCGTGTATCTATCCCGAAGAATAGACACACTGCTTGATGATGGGGCTCGATTAAATAAACTAGAAGATTTGTGACATCCGTTTGGTCTGCGAACCAATTTTATAAGCCGACAAGTTCCCCTGCTTAATATAAAGGAATTACGGTGGTTTATATTAGCTGGGTTCTTAAAGTTCCCTATAAGGGCAAGCCCCTATAGTTAATTACATCCTAAGTGATGGGAATCACTTAAGAAAACTCTCGATAATGATCAGTGGTTTTGCTCTCAATAATTTCAAAGCTTAAGGTTTTCAAAGGATTGGATTTTGGAAATTTCAAAAGGGAATGGATCAAATTTGGAACAGTTTATTTCAGGAGTCCAAAGGAAGAAAAGAAGGAGGAGCTGAGGATCCAAGAAGAATCTTGGCAACTTCCCAAACTATCCTATTATTTGGCTTTAATTTATGAATTTATTTAATGTTGCAATCCTGCCAATTTTATTTAATTAGGTCTTATAATTGTATGACATAATCACACAAATAGCTTTGAAGATGTGAGGGTTTATGTCATACCAAACAACTATCTCGGAATTCTAAGACTGGTTAGGGCTTAATTTTACATGACATGATTATGCAGATGCCTAACGAAGAGTTGAGGATTTATGTTGCACTAGGCAAACTACCTCGAAGTCCTATGGCTTGGTTATTTAATTCTAAGAAAAGTTTTGCTGATGACGATAGCCGTGCTGCCCACTGTGCTCCAAGCTCCTTGTTGTTGCAGAGGTTTAGTTATAGAAGTCATAAATCAGGAGATGAGAAAAGTGTTTTGGTCTAGAGAAAATCTTAAAATCCAAGTTTTTTTAATATTTTAATTAAAACAAATCTTAAAGTTAATTAAAAGCTGTTATTTTCATCGAATTCACTTAGTCCAGATGAATTTGCTAAACTCAACTGAATGAGTTCCACACTTTCAGTTAGACCTTGGGAAATCCCGTTAGCAACACGTGGGTTACATCATCCGAGGTATTCCCGATCATTCAATGAGACATTTTAATTTAGTTGTAGTTGTAGTTTTGTTGTTCTGTTTGTGATTAAATTTTGAGTTATTTTATATTTTGGAATGTTGTAGCGGTGAATTTTATCTTTCAATGACTTTTAATTTAGTTTTGGTTTCTGTTTAGGGACTATCCTAAAGGTTTTGGTTTTCATGCAACAGTCTTGTTTAACATGCAGGAAAAGTAAAGTACAGTGCATGTAAGTAAATTGCAATAAAGTAAATTGCAATAAAATAAAAGCGTACCTGGAGGGTCCTCCCGTCATCCCAAGCTACGCTTAAAACACATGTTAAGGCATTTAAATATTTCGACAGATACCTAAGTAAAGCTAAGGGAAGGGTTTTGGTTGTCTACCAAATTCCTAACCCTATAACTAGTCATCTCCTATGACATCTAGGTTCTTGGTTTGGTTTAAAGATGATTTTCTTCATCAAAGAATAATCAAATTCAATTGTTCTTCTAAAACATCCCGTCATATTGAGGAAGTGCTTAGGACGAGTCCTAAACATCTTTTCAATATTTCTGGGATTGTTTTGAGTCCAAGTAAATTTAATTGCACAGGTGAATTAATCATCCATGAGTTTAGTTAAACTTTGTTTCTTGCTCAGTGAACTTAGGTATTTGATTACCTGATGAATGAAGTGACATCTCACTTAATACTCTATTTAAGAGTTATAATAATTAAAGCCTTTAAGGGCAAATTGGTTTATCGAGAATTTTAATCATAATTAATTAAAAGTTTGAATTAATGGTTTAAAGTGTTTTAATTTAATAATGACGTTTTATTTAATAATTTTAAGTTTGAAATAGTGTTCAAATTTTTTTAGATTTAATTCTTAATGATTTCATTTAGCTTTGTTGTTTAAATGATTTAAATTCAATTTGATTTTAATTTAATTTTAATTTTAAGTTGATTTAAATTTATTTAATTTTTAATTCAATTTAATTTTAATTTAATTTAATTTTAATTTAATTTAATATAATTTACTTTAATTTTAATTTGATTTAATTTAATTTAATTTAATTTAATTTAATATAATTTTGATTTAATTTAATTTAATTTATTAAAATTTAATTTCATTTTAATTTTAGTTTTAATTGTTAATTTTAATTATCAATTTGGATTATTATTTTAATTTTTTAATTAAGAATTAAATATCGTTAAAATGACTTATTTAGGGATTTTTAAATTAAAGAATAAATGTCCTCTTAATAATATCCCTATTTTAATGATCCAAATTTGAATATATTCTTTCCAAAATCTAAATCATTTAATTAATTAAAGTTTCATTTTTGATATTTTCAAAATGTTTAATGGGTTTCTACCCCTTAATTTCCCTAAGTTTCAATCATCCAAGTAAAAATTAAGATCAAATATTTTACCTCCCCATTTTGATTAAACATAAAGTTTTAATTAAGGGTTAAAATTTTTTAATTACCTTTATGCCCTTTTAAGCTTATTTATTTCATAACTCACTAAATTGAGCTCAAATGAATTTGAAATTTTTATGTCACCTCACTCACATGCCAATTAAGACATTAGAGAAGAAAATGTGATTTTTTTGAATTTAATTTAATTTATATAATTATCTTTATGAAAAATAAGAGTTTTCAATGGAAATTCAACAACATAACCAAGGAAAGGTTTCTATCCTTAAGAAAATTATACGATGTTTCTAATGACTAGAGAACCACTTGGACCAAATTTGGTGATTTTTTTAAATTATATGTTATTTTTTATAATTATTTTGAGTTTTAGAGTATTAATTAATTATAAAATAAAATTAAAGTTGAAAAATAGATTTTATATTTTTCCTTAATCTCTCTAACCTCAAGGAGTTCAGATGAACAAATTTTATAATTTTCTGTTTTTTCTTTGATTTATTAGAATTATTTTAGTGAAAAAGGTTAAAAACTCATTTGTTAATATTAAAAATTACATTAAGCCTTTAAAATTCAATATCTTACCCTAGGGACTTAGGAAAATTATTTGGTTTGTTCCTAAGTGATTAGGAATCAAAATGTGACATTTTTATGATTTTTAATATTTTTTTAATTATTAAAATATTAAAATTTTATGAAAAATCTACTTTTTTAGAAAATTCCAATTTTAATTTTCCTGAACTCCCCTGATATCAGAGAAGCCCCAAAACCATTTTTGTAAATTTTTGAAAAGTAAATTTAGAGTTATGAATTTTTAAAGTTCCATTTTGCTTATGAGGCTTAATTAATCCATTTGGTAGGGTTAATCAAGTCCAATTGATTTCAAATTTTTATGTGAAGTTCCTCTGATCTTAAAGATCAGTAGAGAATTGTTTTCAAGTCAATTTGATGTGTGGTTAACCCTAATTAATTCAAATTTAATTTTAGGGGTTTAAGCCAATTAAGGTTATTATGAATGAATTAACTCAAAATATATTTTTCATAGGGTCCTCTGGTCCTAAGGAACATCACCAAATTTTCCTAGAATTTATTTTGTAACATGCTAATTATTGAAATTAAAATACCTACAATAGTGACATGAAATTGAAAATTCAATAACTTTTCACAGAGATGACCTCTGACCTTGAAAAATTCAGGGAATCTTCCCAAGATCAGAGGCTTCAAAAGCCCTATGGTCTCATGCCATGGTGAATTATCTATTCAAATGGAGAATCAAAATATTGAAAATAGTAAATACTCATCCAATTAACTTGACTTCTTTTCCACATTATTCTCCTCAGTTCACTGAGCAAGAGGGTATTTTTATTTTATTTTTGTGATTTTTCTATGCAAAGATATGAATTTTTGAAGTTCAGGGCATTTAAATAATTCAAAAAATACCCTATTTATCTACTTATCCACGCGGCGCCAGCGCAACATCGGCAGCTCCGAAAGCCCACGCGGCGCATTCCCATTCGATGTCACCATCCGACTCAGTGCTTCGGGGTCCCGCGGTTCACGTAACATTCCATGGTCTGGCGCAATCTGAACCGTCCGCTCGATACACGCACGATCCAATGGCTCCCAGTCATCATCTACGACTGGTGTGCACCCGTGACCGTCCACACTAAAACCCTAAGATCTCACTCGATTCTTAATGGATTGTCTTGTTCTTATGCTCTATGGATTCGTCTTGAAGAGACGAACACATCCATACGGTTTATAGGCTATGAAATTAACCTAAACAAAATGGAGAATCACCGGAAGCTCGGGAGGAAGAGTGAGTTCATACCTTGCTCGCAGAAGTGAAGCTTCGATCCGAGAGTTGTGTCACCTTCGATCGAGTCCGAGCAAGCTCCGCATGAAGTCTCGGCTCTAGGGAATTGTCTAGGTATGAAAGTGACCAAGGCCGAACACAAAGCTTGGAGGCTGGAAGCAATGGCTGGCTTGGTGAGGGGACTTTTGCTGGGGAACTTCTAATCTTGGTCTGGTGAAGGTGTAGGACCAATCAATTTGGAGATTGGCTCACTGTGGTGAAATTTTCTATTTTTTGGGTGGATTTTCAACTCAGAAATTCAGCTCACAGAGAGAGTTTTAGGGCTGGATTTCAGTGGGGATCAAGTTCTCTATGTCTGGAGAGGGGTCTGGAATGATTTTGGCAGAGTTTTGGTAAGGTTTTGTTCAATTCCTCCTTTGTCTGAGAGGAGGTGGTGTTTAAATAGGCATGGCTGGAGGGCTCACCAAAGGGGCTCGATGGCTTGATCAACCGCTTAGTGGCAAGGGAAGAACAGCCTATGGTGTTCAATCGGGCCGGGACAACTCAAGAAGGAGAAATTCAAAAATTGGCTCACATGGGTGCTCTCAGCCTGGTGGTTTCCGGCGGCTGTGGTGGCTGGCTAGCCAGGGTCAGGTCACCCTCAAGGTCAGGAGGACCAGTGCTGGAGGTTTGTGCAAGCAATTGTCCAATGCCAAGTTTAAAGGGTTGGATTTAAGTGGTAAAGGGATAAGAGTGATTTTGGGTTCACATGTGTCAACCCATGTATTTTGGCTTGGTTCACCTCCCCATGGTCTGATTTTGGGCCGAGGGGATCACTTGGGTCACTCGCCATGGAGTGGTGAAGTCCCCATCAAAATAGTTTAAGTTAATTTTGGGTTATGGTGTTGCTTTAAAGAGGTTAAAATGGCTTAATGAAGGCTTAGGAAAGGACTCCCTCTTCTTGCCATTAATGGCTTGGTGACAAGTCAAATCACCCTTGGTTTCATGTGGCTAGTCCATGGCTTGCATGTGGCTCCATTTGGCTCATCCTTGGCTTAGGAAAAGTGAATTCATTTATATGAAAAAATAATTTGGAGATTTTGGAAATTTAGTGAAAAATTTAGATGGTTCTTGATTTAGTTTGATTTGATGATTGATTTGGGACTTAGGAATTGATTCCAATTAAACGGATGATGAGAAGGAATTGTCATGTGAGCTTTGGAATAGGTTTGGGCTTTTGGATTTCACTTTGGATGGGCTTTCAAGATGGTCTAGGGAGTGGGCTTTTAGATTTCAAAAAAAAATTTTAGGATGAAAATTTTGCAAAGGATTGGATCCAATAAGTGTTGAATTTAATTTAGGAATGTTTCATGAATGATTTGGAATCAATTTGATGTGATTTAGAGTTGAATTGGGTTGAATTTGGGTCTTTTTTGGTTATGGTCAAAATGGATTTAATTGGGCTAACTTGGGTTAAGGTTGGGCTAAAGTTGGATTTGATGTAAAATTAATGTTGAGAAATGTTCATGGGAGTGTAACAATGAGTTTCCAACTTTGGTTGGTCTCTAATTTTGGGATTTGGGCCCATTTGGGTTAGGTTTGGGCTTAGGTCAATTTAAGGGATTTTGGTTTTGGGTTAGGTTTGGGTGGAGTTTAGGTTCAAATTTTGGGCAAATCAGTGTTTTGTTTATGGGGATTTTAGGAAGGCTTTGGAAAAGATTTGGGGCCAATTGGAGTTGAATTGGATGGGTTTGAGCTAGGTTTAGGTTATGAGCCAAAATTGGGCCTTAGGCTTCAAATTGAAATTGAGCTCAAATGTCAATCAAATTGGACTTGGATTTGGACTAAATTGATATTGGGGATGTTTATTTGAAGTTTAGAATTGAATTGGACCAAAATTGAGGTCAATTGGGGTGGTTTGGTTTGACATTGGGTTCACTTGGGTTTAAAATGGGCCAAATTGGGGGTTTTGGTAAAAGTGGGGTAAATTGGAAAAATTGGCCCATGGTGTAGTTGAACTAAATGAAATTGGGAATATTTGGGATTTGTTGGAATTTTTTTGGGAATTTTCTGAATTTTTGGAATTTTGGGCTAAGAAGGGATTTTGGGTATTTGGAGGGTATTGGGGGGGTACTTTTGGAATTTTTGGTATTTTGGCTATGAATGATCAATTTGAGTGGGGGGGAATGTTTAAGATTGATTTTGAGGAATTTTGGGTAATTTAGGTGATTTTGTAAATTTTGGTAGTTTCAAGGACTTTTGGTAGGTTTAGTAGGTGTAGGGGCCCGGGGGTCAAAAATTGAAACTTTGGAAAAATAAAGATTGATCAAATTTGAGTAAAATGGAATCACTTTGGCTGAGCCATGAAGCCATATTAAGCCCATAAGAGCCATGAGAGGACTTATTTTAGGCACTTAATATGTTGTTCCTAACCCTCTTAGCTAGGGGCTTAGGGGTTAAGGACCATCCATATGAATTACCTACATGAGTCAGGAAATCAAGTTGGGTGAGACTGTGCTTTTAGGACTTGGAATGTGTGTGAGAGTGTAGTGTATGTGCAAGTCAACCCTCACCGAACTGAAGCCACCTGTGGTATTCCTAAGGCCAAGAAGTCCTTTAGTGGAACTCATCCTTTAAACCTCCACATTTGATTTAAACCCTCTAGGTGATTAGGGGTCTACAATCAAGCTTGTGGGGCTCGTAGGGAGTCAAGAGGTGTTTGAACTTCTAAAGGGTGGGCTCCACCTCTAGTCCTCTAAGATTAGTCAAAGGAAAAGCCCATGGCTAGATCCTAAGTACTAAAGAGAGGAGAAAAAAGACCTCATCAAAAATGAGGTCAACAAATGGACCCCCAATAGGTGTGGTGTGCTAACCAACCACACCACACGTATTGGCGTTGACCGAAGAGATCAACAAAACCAACACAGATGTCCAAGTGACAAACTTAGGACAAAGTAGAAGAATTTCTGCTGGGGAGTATCAGGTATATTTCCAAGACTGGAGATTCCTGAACTCTCGTTGGGGAATGGAAAAGGAGGTGAACTCCAAATCACAAGATCTGGGGAATTTGATTTAGATTTCAGTTTGTTTTTAAATTTCAAGTTTCAATGTGTGAGTTTGGATTTCAATTGAAGTTTAATTTGAAATCGATTTAAGGAAATTTTGAATTTGAAATTTGGATTTGAAATGAGAATTGAAACATGGGTTTCAACCTCGGGATTGCGAAGAGAACTGAAATTTAGGTACCAGCCTCGGAGTGAGAATTGGAGTTTAAGTATCAATTGAAAAAGATGAGAGTCAGAATTTAGGTACTGATCTCGGAATGAGAGTCAGAATTTAGGTACCGATCTCACGAAGGATGAGAATCAGAATTTAGGTACTGATCTCGAGAGTGTGAGATTTGAAATTTAAGTATCAAACCTGAAATAGAATCAAAATTTAGGTATCGATCTCGGATGAGAGTCAAAATTTAGGTACCGACCTCGAAGGAAGAGAACTGGAATTTAGGTACCAGTCTTGGAAATTTAGAATTGAAATTTAGGTATCAATTCGAAAGAGAATCAAAATTTAAGTATCGATCTCGAATGAGAGTCGAAATTTAGGTACCGACCTCGAAGGAAGAGAACTAGAATTTAGTTACCAGACTCGGAATTTAGAATTGAAATTTAGGTATCAATTCAAAAGAGAATCGAAATTTAGGTATCGATCTCAAATGAGAGTCGGAATTTAGGTATCGACCTCGAAAGGAGAGAACTGGAATTTAGGTATTAGTCTCGGAATTTAGAATTGAAATTTAGGTAATTTGAAAGAGAATCGAAATTTAGGTATCGATCTCAAATGAGAGTCGGAATTTAGGTACCGACCTCGAAGGAAGAGAACTGGAATTTAGGTACTAGTCTCGGAATTTAGAATTGAAATTTAGGTATCAATTCGAAAGAGAATCGAAATTTAGGTATCGATCTCGAATGAGAGTCGGAATTTAGGTACCGACCTCGAAAGGAGAGAACTAGAATTTAGGTACCAGTCTCGGAAATTAGAATTGAAATTTAGGTATCAATTCGAAAGAGAATCGAAATTTAAGTATCGATCTCGAATGAGAGTCGGAATTTAGGTACCGACCTCGAAGGAAGAGAACTGGAATTTAGGTACCAGTCTCAGAAATTTAGAATTGAAATTTAGGTATCAATTCGAAAGAGAATCGAAATTTAAGTATCGATCTCGAATGAGAGTCGGAATTTAGGTACCGACCTCGAAATGAGAACTGAAATTTAGGTACCAGTCTCTAAAGTTTGAAGGAGGACTAGAAGTTAGGCTCTAGCCTCGAGGATTTATCTATATGAAGAGGGACCCAGTCTCATGCCATCAGAACCAAATCAAACAAAGTTCGTGGCTCCGTGTCAATAGAACTAGTCGATCCTCTAAGACACGTAAGAAAAAAGAATTGAAAGGAGCTGGTAAGTGTACCAAGCTGAAAGGACTTGACTTAGCAATAAGTCAAGGAAAATGTTCAAATTTCAAAAGAGTTTCAAACAGATTTTGATTGGGAGAAGAATTGAAAGGTTCGAATCAGAGGATTCAGATCGGAATTCAATTTGAGATTTAGATATGTTTTGTTTGTCCTTTAACGATCCCATTTTTTTTATTTTTGTTGTTTATTTAATGTTCATGTGAATTTGAAATTCATTTTAAAATTCAGATTTTTTTAAAAAAATCTCATTCATTTTCTTTTCTTTTTGTTTTTGTTGTTTATTTAATGTTCATGTGAATTTTAAATTCATTTTAAAATTCAGATTTTTTAAGAAAAAATCTCATTCATTTTCTTTTCTTTTCTGTTCTTCGTTCAAAGTTCATTTAACTCTAATGGCATTTCCCAGTCAATTTGCACAAAAAGAGGTGAAGGCAAAATATGACGTAGTCATTTTCATTCCAATTTGCTGAAAGTACATCATACAACTTGATTTAGTCATGATGACGTTTTCCTCAGAAATTTTATGTCTCATACAATCCATGTAAATCCAAAACGGACTGTGTAAACTTCTTGCTGATCCATTCAAAAGCGTCTGTCAAAAAATCCATGTATGAATAGTAAGAAACATGGGTAATAACATCACCTTCCAAGCCACCCTTGGCAGGAATGCCGCATGGATGTGCATTGGAGGTGTGCTATTTCCCATGTAACTCACAGCTCGTAGAGCCAGAGACTCTCCACTCCGGATCCGGTCGAAAGTGGTAAGGCATTTTTCTGTCGTCCATTCTTCTAAAAGTAACTGAGATGCGCTCCACAGGCACTCCTAGAATGCAATGCTTCGCAATGTCTGCTTCGTTTCCTTTTAACACCAGGACGGAACCTACCGGTAGTGGTATCTCCACCGTCCCTCGGAACTCACCGGGGCCTGCAATTCGGAGGTCAGATCCGAACATGATGTTGCACTGGCTGAGGAATGACACCGTGCAGAAGGGTCTAACAAAGTCATGATGGTCTATATGTGGAGGTATGCAGTCGCCTTCCTTGTAGATGTTGATAATGCAGCTGTTGGGTATGCAATCTGCAGCGCGCACCCTCCATGTTATCATCCTTTTCACCATTCTCTTGATGACTCTTGGCATTGGATCCACCTCACTGCGACAGAGTATCCTTGGTGGATTCCCTTTTCTATCTATGGCAAAGTTGTAACAACATCCGCATTGGATTGTAACTCTTCCCTTCCCTGACATCCATCTTCTGGGTTCTGAATATGTCTTTTCTCTCAGGCGGCCAGCTCGACCCATTTTCTGTAATTCAAGGATGCAATCTACAATTTGTTGTTGCTCATAATATGAGAAAACATCTGTATGTGGCTCGAGGCCTTCCACGATGTTGAACCTCTTATTTCCAATTCTTTCAAAGTACTCAAAGGTTTTCTTCTCAACTAATTGCATTTTCTCCAGCTCGTATTCCGAGATTATTTGAAGTCCTTGGTGTCTAGTAACATACTGCGGGATGTATGGCTCAACCCCAGCATGTTCTTCTACATGTCATGGCTCCTAGGGGATAGTTTCCGTAGGGACATCCTCCGGGGTTGCTTTAGCAACAAGACTCTTCGAATCCGGTACATATGCTCGGCGTCGAGGTACCGACTCTATTTCTGCTTTTCTTGGTATTTCTTTTATCTGTTCTAACCTTCTTGGAATTGACTTTCTTCTTCCTGACCAACCGGTCTCCTTGGAGCATTTGCACTTACAGTATCCACTGTCTGTTCATGTTGATCTTCTGCTAACTTGGTCAACATTTTGCAAAAGCGACGATTCTTATTTCTTCGCTGGGTAGCAGTGAGAGTAGCTCTCCTTACCCCTTGAATTTCTGCGGGCGCGGCGCTGACAAGCCTACCCTCTGTTGTGGTAACCATGGACTTAACTTTCCTATCTTCTCCGGTTGCATGCGTGGCGTTTGCTTTTCTTTTCTTGTTGCAAGATTGGTGGCTCGGGCCACCCATTTTCATCACTGTCTGGCTGTGAAGTTCTTCTCGATCAACTGGGATCCAATCATTTTCTTCATATTGAAAGCCTGCTGGTGTGAAGTCTGAGTCAATCTCTATCACTGCTCCATCCCTTACTCTCTTTTCATCAAGTGCTAGACTCACGCCATTTCTAAAGTTTAGAACCAACCGCACATTCGATATTTCCCTGTGAAAAAAAATAAGAAAAGGATCAGGGGCTGCACTAAGAACAAGAACAATAAGAAAAACACTTAAAAATTCTTATTCACTTCTTTTAAATTTAAAGGAAGTAGGAAGGGATGAGGAAATATCAGGAATGAATGGATTTAAAAGGAAAGATTAACATTTTATTATTATGATTTCCCATGTTTTCTTTTTTTTTAACATTTTCATTGATGAGATTTTTTTTATATGCATTTTATTTTGTTTGGGTTTGGACCCAGTCACAAAGTGATTACTTCACCCGTGTTTCTAGGGATAAGATTCTATTTTAGAGACCACCCTTCGAAACATCAGGTCGTGTAATACTTCTTTAAATACCGTCCATTGATTGGAAGCATGGGTCGTTCTCCATGGCAATTCACAAGCTGGTAGGAACCTCCTGAGTAGACTACCTTGACCACGAACTACCCTTCCTATGTTGGTTCAAATTTACCACCTATCTTGTGATGTGCAAGAATAGGTCTTCTGAGAACAAGAACTAAGTCACCGACTTTGAATGTCCTGGGATGGACCAGTTTATCATGGGACTGGATCATCTTGGCTTGATACAGTTCTAAATTCTGCTGTGCGGAAAGTCTTTTCCCTTCCAAGCTTTCCAATTCTTCCAGTTGTAGTCTGGCATTTTCTTCTGTAGTGATCTTTTCTGCAGCTGCAATTCGGAGTGACGGAAGCTGGACTTCTAGGGGCAAGACGGCATCGGACCCGTACACTAAAGCGTAAGGCGTAGACTGAGTAGGAGTCCTATAAGTCATCCTGTAGGCCCATAAGGCTTCTAACAACTTCTCGTGCCAATTTCTCTTGTTGTCGTCCAAAGTTTTCTTTAAAATTTGAACGAGAGTTTTATTAAAAGCCTCAGCCAAGCCGTTTGCTCTTGGGTAGTAGATCATTGAGTATCACCAATCGATCTCGTGTCTTTGGACAAAATTATTGTCTTTGTACTTTTGAATGCAGACCCATTATCTGAAATGATTCTGCGCGGTACCACAAAACGGTAGATGACATGGTTCTTGAAAAACTGTAGCACGTGGTGTGCCTTCACTTCTCTGAGTGGTATAGCTTCTGTCCATTTAGAAAAGTAGTCTGTAGCTGCAAGAATGAAGCGATGTCCTCTTGAAGAAGGTGGTTCTATCGGACCCACAATATCTGTGCCCCAACACTCAAATGGTCACGACACGATTGTCAGATGTAGCACATTTGGAGGTTGGCGTAGAACCATTCCATGCACTTGGCACTGGTGACAACTTTTGGCTACCTTCATACAGTCGGTCATCATTGAGGGCCAGTAGTACCCTAGTCTTTTAATCTTCATTTTCATTTTTGGACCCGACTGATGAGCGCCACAAAGTCCTGAATGTACTTCTTTAACGATTTCACGAGCCTCGGACCCGCTCGAGCATTTTAGCCATATCTGATCAAAAGACCTTCTGTATAATGTATTGTTTATTAATGCGTAAGACAGAGTTCTTTTCTTGATTTGATGGGCTAATGACTTATCGTCTGGTAAGTTTCCTGTTTGCATGTAGTTTATTAGTGACTGCCGCCAATCTTCTGTATTTTCTGTCACTGCTGCAATTGTTCTCTGCTTTTTCTGCTGATTTGTGTATTGTATCCATGTCGAGCTGTGATAGGACCTGTCGTCCTTGAACTGACACTTCAACTGACTCATCCTGCAAGCAGGCAAATTCCTTTGCAAGGCGGGCTAACGCATCTGCAAGAGCATTTTCTTTTCTAGGAATCTTGTAGATTGTTACGTTTGGAATTTGCTCCAATAGTTTCATGGCGTACTGAAAGTACTGCTCGAGTCTTGGCTTTAAAATTTTGTACTGTCCGGCGACCTGTTGAATAATCAACTGAGAATCTTCGTAGATGTTGATGTCCGTTATTCCCATCTGAATGGTTAATTCTAATCCGGTTATAAGGGCTTCGTATTCTGCCTCGTTGTTTGTACACGGTTCTGTTAAGTGGTAGAAGTATCTTAACATCCCCCGCTCCGGTGTTATAAAGATTAGTCCGATTCCTGCCTTACCGGGCACTATCGTTTGCAATTCTTTGTTCTTCTGTGTTGAGGACGCTTCGTCGACGTATAGTTCCCAACGTCGATCATCAGGGTCTTCTAGGCTCATTATCTGCTCATCAGGCAAATCGTCGTTGAGAGGCGAATCCGCCGGTAAAGGGTGTGCTGCGAGGAAGTCTACTAGGACTTGTCCCTTTACGACGCGAAGAGGAACGAAAGTTATGTCAAATTGCAATAGTATCATCGACCACCTGGCAAGTCTGCCAGAAAGCGTCGGTCGGGTCATCATGTATTGCAACGGATTAACTCTCGAAATAAGGTTGACCGTATGAGAAAGCATGTAATGTCTGAGCTTCTTAGCGGTGAAGATCAGGGCCAAACAATGTTTCTCAATCGGAGGATACTTTACTTCCGTCGGGATTAGAAGACGGCTTAAGTAGTAGAGAGCATTTTCTTTTCCCTCATCATTGACCTGGGCTAGCAGGGCTCCAAGGGAGTCGTCTAGAGCCGCGGTATAGAGTATCAACGGTCTACCTGAGACTGGGGCTGCTAAGACAGGAGGTGTCATTAAATATTGCCTAACGCCCTTGAAAGCCCGCTGGCATTTCTCATCCCAAACGAATTTGGCGTCCTTTTTAAGTAATGCCGAGAAGGGCTGACACCTACCTGACAAGTTCAAGATAAAACGTCGAAGATATGCCAACTTCCCTTGAAAGGATCGTAGTTGTTTCAAAGTTTTGGGAGGAGGCATTTCTAAAATAGCTTTAATCTTTTCCGAATCGATTTCAATCCCGCAATGTCGGACAACAAATCCTAAGAATTTCCCGGAGGTAATGCCGAAGGCGCATTTTAAGGGATCATCTTAAGGTTGTATTGTCTTAGTCGCTCGTAAATAATTCTCAAATCATACAGGTGATCTTCCTTCAGTTTGCTTTTGATGACCACATCATCCACGTAGCACTCGACTTGGTTGTGAATGAGATCATAAAAAATCTTCTTCATCGCTCTTTGGTATATTGCTCCTGCGTTCTTTAGTCTGAATGGCATTACTGTGTAGCAATACACTCCGATCGGCGTTCTAAAGGCCGTGAGCTTTTCGTCTTTTGGTGCCATCTTTATCTGGTTGTATCCTGACGATCTATCCTTAAATGAGAAGATTTCATGTGTTGAAGCAATGTCGACCATCAGTTCTGGGATTGGTAGTGGAAATTCATCCTTTGGACATGCTTTATTTAAATCTCTGAAATCCACGTAGATTCTGATCTGACCATTCTTCTTTCTGACTGGTACCACGTTGGATAACCAAGTAGGGTATTGTTCTTCACGGACAAATTTAGCGTCTATTAGCTTCTTAACTTCAGCTATTACATGTTGCTCAATTTCTAGACGCATTCTTCTGGGAGTTTGTCTGATTGGAACGGAAGTAGGATCTACTCCTAGTTTGTGAACTGCGACTTCTGGAGCTAATCCTGGCATTTCGTCGTAACTCCAAGCAAAACAGTCCTTGAATTCCATTAGTAGCTTGATTATTTCCTCAGAGTCTTCTTTATTGAGTAAATCGCTAACAAAGGTTGGCCTAGGCTCTTCGCTAGTACCTAAGCTAACTTCCGTTAACTCGTCTATAGTAGATTTGATTTCTTCTTCGAATTCTGGTGGAGCATTGCCGATTGGTAGATCTTCAAGATCTTCTGAGGCTTCCAAGCAGTCTTTATTAGGTTCGTAAGTGACAACCAAGAAAAATCCCGTATCGTCAACTGATCCTACTGTGCCGAATCCAAGACCATGTTTTGAATTGGGAGGCCGACCGGCATTATTCCATAATTTTTCAAAGTGTTGTGATCGGCCTTTTGTCCATTGTCGAGGTAAGACACCACGTTGAATTAAATTTTGAACACAGGGAGAGTACCACTCAAAAGGCAGTTCCATTAGTTCAGATGAAGCAACATCTTCAAATTGTACATCATTTTCAGTTTTGGAAGAAGAAGCACCACGGTAGAATTTGATTGGTTTAGTACCACCACCATGTACTTCCTTGACCACCATACCCTCGATCTTATTAGAATGGATCGGGGTCAGGGTCATAGTATGTACATAATGGTTAATCTTCTCGTACATTGATTTGTATTCTTCATTCCTTTCATCTTCGAGAGAGATCTTGAACTGTGGTTTCTTCTGATTTATTGTTGTTGCTTCTTTCTTAATTTCTTCTTCTTCTTCGGAACTGTTCTCCCAATCAACATCGATGACCAGTTTCTTCTGTCCAACTGTTCCAACATTTCTTCCATGTCCTCGTCCCCGGCCTCGACCTCAGGTGCGAGTTCTGGAGAAATCTTCACTCTCGATCTTATTAGAATGGATCGGGGTCAGGGTCATAGTATGTACATAATGGTTAATCTTCTCGTACATTGATTTGTATTCTTCATTCCTTTCATCTTCAAGAGAGATCTTGAACTGTGGTTTCTTCTGATTTATTGTTGCCACTTCTTTCTTAATTTCTTCTTTTTCTTTGGAACTGTTCTCCCAATCAACATCGATGACCGGTTTCTTCTGTCCAACTGTTCCAACATTTCTTCCACGTCCTCGTCCCTGGCCTCGACCTCGGGTGCGAGTTATGGAGAAATCTTCACCATCTCGCCGTAAGGGAGTGGTGGGTAACTGTTGGACTAGAACTTCAGGTTCTTCATCGTCTCGAATCTCTTTTGCTTCATTTGGTGTGGTATTTCTGGAAATGATTATTTTCTTCGGTGGCGCGTAGTAGGCCACATCTTCATGAATTCTAATCTTGTGTACGGAGAATGGATGCAAGTCACCTTTGAAACACTGTTCCCTTCCTTCATAATACTTTATGCACTGGTGCAGAGACGAACGGTACCATCCAATTTTCATGGATCCACGGCCGACCCAGTAGAGCGTTGAATAATGTCTCAGAATCAATTATGTGGAATTTTGCAGTTATCTTTGCTAAATCACCTGTCTTCATTAGTAGTGTTATCGATCCAAGAGCCCTTTCTCCTTTTTGATTGAAGCCTCTTAATAGCATCTTGTCTGCTTCAAGCTCGCGAGCATTAATTTCCAAATATGCTAGCGTCCGAAGATTCATTATGTTGATTGATGCTCCCGGATCAACCAACACTCTGGAGAGCGTAAACTTTCCAATAGTGACTGAAATGTATAACGGTCGGTTGTGATCTGTCATTCCCAATAATAGATCATTGTCCGTGAAGGTAACACCTCGCTGTTCTCTTAACGAGCAAACCTCGTCGAAGGAATTACCTGCCATTTGGGCTAAACAAATCTCTGGATCAAGTAAAGCCTTGATCAGAGCCTCTCTCATCTCCTTTGACAGGATCAGAGCGTCGTATATGCTTAGTTTGGCTGGTAGCTTCCTAAGATGGGCTAGCACGTTGTAGTCTACTTTATTACCATGTTCCTCGGTTTCTTCCCGAAATGGGCAGTTCCTCTGCTGGGGTTGGCTCTTCCTGAGCAACCACCTGCTTGCCTTTATTCTTTGGACCCATTCTCATGGGTAGAACTTTTCCACTTCATAGATTGACCTCTGTTATCTCTTCTAAATTTACAGGTGTTTGCTCTTGAATCGGAACAATTGGCTCTTCTAAAGTTGCTTCGGTGTCTGATGGTTCTAATTCTATCGTGATCAGAGCTCCTTAGAATTCATAAATGGACTCGTTGCTTATCGAGCTTTCGTAGCCTCCTTTGTGAACATCTTCTTCGTCGTGGTCGTCGAGGTTATGTATGATTTGAGAATCATCATTTGTATTGGAATCGAGATCCGGATTAAGCTGGTTGTTGCTAGTTACGTAATCGTTAGAAACAGTCTAAACGTAGCCAACGCCATAACCCTTATCATTATAAGATCCCGCCGGGGCGAGCAGATAATCATACAAAGTTAGGAGTTCGAGGGATTTCTCCCCCGAATCGGAAAAAACCATCCTAGGATAAGTAGCCTTTAGTCTACCCTTCGGATCCTCGATCTTCTTTTCTTCCACGATCTTCTCCTCCTTCTGGGGCGGTTCTTCAATCGCAAGTGATAATGCCGGCTCGGCAGGTTTCAAACTTTGAGTTGAAGCGTGTACCGAAGTGGTTTGGATGTGATCTAAAATTTTCTTTGATGACTTCGTCTAGACGGTACTCCATCCATCATCAATCGTGTAAGGGTTTATCGGAACAATGGGATCCGTTGAAATAACATTGACGGAACCTCCTTTCTGGGGTTCCTTCATGTATTCCTTTGGGATCGTTATGTTCCCTTTCTGGAGATTGTCATCAAGCCAACTCTTGAAAGTGATGCAATCCTCTATCTTATGTCAGAGCATCTGGTGGTAAGGGAAATAGTTCGGATGATCTTTCTTATTGACTTCTTCGGCTTCTTGGGCTCTGGCGGTCGAAAATCCGGTGTCTTCATTAAGTCTGTGGAACATCTTCGCTCATCGCTTCGGTTTTGAATGGATATTCTTTATTTAGGAGTTCTCTTAAGGTACGCGATGAACGAGGTGGTTGTTCATAATGCTCGACGTGACCGATAGCTCGGACGAGGTTGCTTGATAGCCTTCGTCGAGGTTGTCGATAGCCCTGCTGAGGTTGCTGATAAGTCCATTGTGGTGGTTGATAACTAGGCTGTGGCCGCTCTGACTGTATCTGAACCGGCTGCTTGCCCTTATCTACTGCCATTACGATTCCAGATTTCTTTTCGAATGTTTTCACGGGCTTCTGCTTATCAGTCTTGTCTACGAAACTTAACTGCTTTGCCTCTTCTTGCAAGCTCTCGGCCTTGCTAAGCAACTTCTCGAAAGTCTTGATTGTAAACCCTTTAAGGAGAAGTGCTATCAGGCCATGGATACTTTTAAGTGGGATGTCGACTGCATGTTGTTCTTGAAGCTGTGGTTCACACTTCATGCTTAAGTTTCTCTATCGAAGTATGTAATCCACTAAAGTCTCGTTCGACTGTTGTTGCTCCACCACTAGATCGCCGATAGTGATGTGGTGTTGAGCTCTGGAAAATCGTTTAACGAAGAGATTTTCTAGTTCTGAAAAGGTCTTTACTGAACCGTTCGGCAACTCTGCGTACCAGTCGAAGGCAATCCCTGATAAACTGTTGACAAACTGTCAGAAGAGTAAAGCGTCACTCCCACCAGCATTGTAGCAACTAGCACAAAAATGTGCAATATGTTGCCGAGGGTTTCCTGTTCCATCAAAAGTATTAAACAGAGGTGGTACGAAGCCTTTTGGGTATTGGGCTTCATCGAACTCTTCGGGGTAAGGTCTACCCGTTTGAATAGATGCTCCATTCTTAGATTGTGCTAGGGCCTCTCGCACCTGCTGTTCTACCATGCTCTTAATGTCCTTTTCTGGAATCATGCTTTGTGTGGGACCTTTCTTTGGTTGTTCGTCTCCGTTGACGGATGTGATCTCTTTTCCTCCATCTGCGATATGGATAATTTACGGGGTGTCTCTTTACGAGGTTGTGCTCGACTACGGAGAGTGGCTAAGGCGGCGACCATCTCTTCCATCCTCTTTGCCATTTAGGAAATTGTGTCATCTCTCTCCCGAATCTGTGCTCTCATCACTTCAGGTTCATCTCTTTCTCGCATTCGTGGAGTACCTTGCGAAGCTGACGATGCTCGTATCTCAACCATGTTGATCTCGGCATACTCCTCATCCATGAACTCTGATGAGTCAACTTCATCTCCTAGTTCTTCTTCTCTTTCTTTTGATAACCGTCGGATGTCGGTCCTTAACTTGTCCATGGCATCCTCTAGTGGCCCTTTTCGCATGGTCTCGCAGTTGTCTCGTTACGGTTGTTGAACTTCCTTCCCGGGAGTCCCCTTTATTGCAGTAGCACTTTCTTCTGATTTAAGTCTCCTAACGAAACTTTTCTACTCGGGACATTGTTTTAGTCTTAACTCGCTAGTAGTAGGTCGCCATACCATCCTTCTTGCAGCCGGAAGCCTACGACCAGATGGTCTATCGGCTATATCTTTGGAAGGTGGTATCTTCCCTAATTTGTAGACCTGATACAACAACGGGTGAACTGGCTTTCATCTTCTTCTTTGGTTTCTCTGTGGCAGGGCTTTATTCGCAGTCTGAGGCGGGATTTAGCTGGCACCCGTCCTATCCTTCTTAAGATTTCTGACACAGGGCATCTTTCTTTCTTTGCCAATCTTTCTATCACAGCTTGCAGCCGAGTCAATGGCGTAGTTTTATCCCTTTTCCTCTTGTAATTACTGTAGTATGCAGGTCGGGGTAGTGCAGCGGCGATCCTACGGACATTCTCTTCATATAATGCGGCAGAGAGAGGGTGAAACCTGCTCCCTTCCAACAGAGGTATGTACTCAGGCAGTTCTTCTCTTTCCTCAGGAATTTCTTCTAGAAAAGCAACTTCAGCAGCTCTAGCTTTCTTAGCGATCTTTACGCTTCTATTTCTCCTTTGAGTCCGAGTTAGGGGTGTAATTCTTGAACTGGACCCAATCTCAAAAACAGCTGGTATTGTAGCAAAATCTGTACCCTCCACGGTGACAGGCTCATCACAAACTTGGATTTCCTTCCCCTTCAGTTTGGCAGAAGTCGGGGTAGGTGCAGAGATGACTAGACCGGTGGGGGTAGAGACAACAGTCCTCCTATGAACAGTAGTACTCTTCTCAGCTGGAACCCTTTGCAGGGGAGGGAATTCTTGAGTCGATTTCAAGTTGAACTCAATCACGGGCTCTTCAGTTTCTGACACTTTGTCCATTAATGTGAAGAGAGTGACATCAGCGAACTTGATATCTGTGTTGTCGAATCCTTGTCCGAAACGGATGATCCCATTGTCGGGCAGCTCATCCTTGTAAATGACGAAGTCCATTCCATTGGTGAAGGAGAAGATTAGCTTTGGGGCAGTCATTTTTACGCGAGGCGATTTCCGAATGTCGATCCCGAATTATGCTTCTTTTCGTCGTAAAGTTTAGGACAAAAAAGAAAGAGTCCAAACACATTTTCGTTTATGTATTTATGATTTTAAAAGGATTTATTTATTAAAAGAGTCATTTATTAGAGGATTTGTTTATTAGGAACAGAATGTTTAAAGGTATTGAAAAGGTAAAGGATCCTATTCAGAATCGAAAAGGAAGAGAAAGTCTTATGCAAGACTTCTCGACTTGAAGGATCGCTCCTAAACTAACACCTATTGGGGGTCCACCCCACCTCAGAAAGAGGTAAAAGGATCTCAGAACCTCTCTGTTTAGGGGTGTCTAAACAGTAGCTCCTAAGTCCGAGAGGAGTTGGCTATACTCGTTTAACACAGAAATAAACAGGGTATTCACGAAGAATGGTAGTTTGGTCCACTAGGGATGTGGACTTCACTAAATTGTGAAGCGAAACCATCTATTAAAAATGGAGAGAGGAACTAGTCCGTAGTTGTGAAATTGTCGGCATATTTTAGGTTATGTGTCGAATTTACAAAAGGGTTGCTATGCAAATTGTCGTGAGATTTTAAATTTAATTTAAATATATATATATAATTTAGAAAAGTAGCATTTAATTTTGAAAATAATTTTTAAGTTTGAAAATTTTAAGATATGAACTCAAACCGATCTCACATCTCGAAATAGTTTATATAAATGAGCACCGCATCACAAGCCGTGTATCTATTCCGAAGAATAGGACACATCGCTCGATGATGGGGCTCGATTAAATAAACTAGAAGATTTGTGACATCCGTTTGGTCGAGGAACCAATTTTATAAGCCGACATGTTCCACTGCTTAATATAAAGGAATTAAGCAGGGTTTATATTACCTGGGTTCTTAAAGTTCCCTATAAGAGCAAGCTCCTATAGTTAATTACATCTTAAGTGACGGGAATCACTTAAGAAAACTCTCGATAATGATCAGTGGTTTTGCTCTCAAGAATTTGAAAGCTTAAGGTTTTCGAAAGGATTGGATTTTGGAAATTTCAAAAGGGAATGGATCAAATTTGGAACGAGTTTACTTTCATGAATCCAAAGGAAGAGAAGTAGGAGAAGTTGAGGATCCAAGAAGAATCTTGGCAACTTCCCAAACTATCCTATTGTTTGGCTTCAATTTGGGGAATTTATTTAATGTTGCAATCCTGCCAATTTTATTTATTTAGGTCTTATATTTGTATGACATAATCATACAAACAACCTGGAAGATATGAGGGTTTATGTCGTACCGAACAGCTACCTCGAATCCTAAGGCTCGGTTAGGGCTTAATTTACATGACATGATTATGCAAATGCCTAACGAAGAGTTGAGGATTTATGTTGCATTAGACGAAACTACCTCGAAGTCCTATGGCTTGGTTATTTAATTCTAAGGAAAGGTTTCTTTGAAGTAGATTCGAGTTTTGCTTATGACGATGGCCGTGCTGCCCACTTGGTGCTCCAAGCTCCTTGTTGTTGCAGAGGTTTAGTTTTAGAAGTCATAAATCAGGAGATGAGAGAAGTGTTTTGGTTTAGAGAAAATCTTAAAATCCAAGTGTTTTTAATATTTTAATTAAAACAAATCTTAAAGTTAATTAAACAGAACCGATTAAGATCCCACGGTTCCGTCATCCCGACACAGTTATTTTCATCGAATTCACTTAGTCCAGATGAATTTGTTAAACTCGGCTGAATGAGTTCCACACTTTCATTTAGACCTTGGGAAATCTCGTTAGCAATACATGGGTTACATCATCCGAGGTATTCCCGATCATTCAACGAGACATTTTAGTTTAGTTGTAGTTGTAGTTTTGTTGTTATGTTTGTGATTAAATTTTGAGTTGTTTTATATTTTGGAATGTTGTGGCGGTGAATTTTATCTTGTAATGACTTTTAATTTAGTTTTAGTTTCAATTCAGGGACTACCCTAAAGGTTTTGGTTTTCATGCAACAGTTTTATTTAACATGCAAGAAAAGTAAAGTACGGTGCATGTAAGTAAATTGCGATAAAGTAAATTGTAATAAAATAAAAGCGTACTCAGAGGGTCTTCCCGTCATCCCAATTGCACTTAAAACACATGTTAAGGCATTTAAATATTTCGATAGATACCTAAGATAAAGCTAAAGGAAGGGTTTTGGTTGTCTACCAAATTCCTAATCCATATAACTAGTCATCTCCTATGACGTCGAGGTTCTTGGTTTGGTTTTAAAGATGATTTTCTTCATCGAAGAACAATTAAATTCAATTGTTCTTCTAAAACATCCCGTCATATTGAGGAAGTGCTTAGGACGAGTCCTAAACATCTTTTCAATATTTCTAAGATTGTTTTGAGTCCAAGTAAATATAATTGCACAGGTGAATTAATCATCTAGGAGTTTAGTTAAACTTTGTTTCTTACTCAGTGAACTTAGGTATTTGATTACCTGATGAATGAAGTGACATCTCACTTATTACTCTATTTAAGAGTTATAATAATTAAAGCCTTTAAGGACAAATTGGTTTATCGAGAATTTTAATCATAATTAAATAAAAGTTTGAATTAATGGTTTAAAGTGTTTTAATTAAATAATGAGGTTTTAATTAATAATTTTAAGTTTGGAATAGTGTTCAAATTTTTTTATATTTAATTCTTAATGATTTCATTTAGGTTTGTTGTTGAAATGATTTTAATACAATTTGATTTTAATTTAATTTTAATTTTAATTTAATTTTAATTTTAATTTTAATTTAAAATTTTTTTAATTTTTTTAATTTAATTTTAATTTTAATTTAATTTAATTTTAATTTAATTTAATTTAATTTAATTTTAATTTGATTTGATTTAATTTAATTTAATTTAATTTAATTTTGATTTAATTTAATTTAATTTAATTTATTAAGTTTAATTTCATTTAAATTTTTGTTTTAATTGTTAATTTTAATTATCAATTTGGATTATTATTTTAATTTTTAATTAAGAATTAAATTTTGTTAAAGTGACTTATTTAGGGATTTTTAAATTAAAGAATAAATGTCTTCTTAATAATATCCCTATTTTAATGATCCAAATTTAAATATATTCTTTCCAAAATCTAAATCATTTAATTAATTAAAGTTTCATTTTTGATATTTTCAAAATGTTTAATGGGTTTCTACCGCTTAATTTCCCTAATTTTCAATCATCTAAGAGAAAATTAAGATCAAATATTTTACCTCCCCATTTTGATTAAACCTAAAGTTTTAATTAAGGGTTAAAATTTTTAATTACCTTTATGCCCTTTTAAGCTTATTTATTTCATAACTCACTAAATTGAGCTCAAATGAATTTGAAATTTTTATGTCACCTCACTCACATGTCAATTAAGACATTAGAGAAGAAAATGTGATTTTTTTGAATTTAATTTAATTTATATAATTATTTTTAGTGAGAAAATAAGAGTTTTCAATGAAAATTCAACAACATGACCGAGGAAAGGTTTCTATCCTTAAGAAAATTATACGATGTTTCTAATGACTAGAGAACCACTTGGACCAATTTTGGTGATTTTTTGACATATATATATTTTTTTATAATTATTTTGAGTTTTAGAGTATTAATTAATTATAAAATAAAATTAAAGTTGAAAAATAGATTTTATATTTTTCTTAAATCTCTCTGACTCAAGGAGTTCAGAGGAACAAATTTTATAATTTTCTGATTTTTTTTTGATTTATTAGAATTATTTTAGTGAAAAAGGTTAAAAACCTCATGTTTTAATATTAAAAATTACATTAAGCACTTTAAAATTCAATATCTTACCTAGGGACTTAGGAAAAATATTTGGCTTGTTCTAAGTGATTAGGAATCAAAATGTGACATTTTTATGATTTTTAATATTTTTATGATTTTTATTATTTTTTTAATTATTAAAATATTAAAATATTATGAAAAATCAACTTTTTAGAAAATTCCAATTTTAATTTTCCTGAACTCCACGATATCAGAGAAGCTCCAAAATCATTTTTGTGAATTTTTGAAAAGTATTTTTAGAGTTATGAATTTTTAAAGTTCCATTTTGCTTATGAGGCTTAATTAATCCATTTGGTAGGGTTAATCAAGTCCAATTGATTTCAAATTTTTATGTGAAGTTCCTCTAATCTTAAAGATCTGTGGATAATTATTTTCAAGTCAATTTGATGTGTGGTTAACTCTAATTAATTCAAATTCAATTATATGAGTTTAGGCCAATTAAGGTTATTATGAATAAATTAACTCAAAATATATTTTTCATAGGGTCCTCTGGTCTAAGGAACATCAATAAATTTTTCTAGAATTTATTTCACAACATGCTAATTATTGAAATTAAAATACCTAAAACAGTGACATGAAACTGAAAATTCAATAACTTTTCACGAGAGATGGCCTCGACCTTGAAAAATTCAGGGAATGTTCCCGAGATCGAAGGCTTCAAAAGCCCTATGGTCTCGTGCCATGAGTGAATTGTCTATGCGAATGAAGAATCAAAATACTGAAAACAGTAAATAAATTATTAAAAATAAAATACTCATCCAATTAACTTGATTTCTTTTCACGTTATTCTCCTCTATTCATTTGAGCGAAGGGTATTTTTATTTTATTTTTGTGATTTTTCTATGCGAAGATATGGATTTTTGAAGTTTAGGGCATTTAAATAATTCAAAAACACCCTAATTTTCTGCTTATCCACGAGGCGCCAGCGCAACATCGGCAACTCCGAAAGCACACGCGGCGCATTCCTATTCGACGCCGCCATCCGACTCGGCGCTCCGGGGCCCGCGGTTCGCGTAACATTCCACGGTTCGGCGCGATACGAGCCGTCCGCTCGATACACGCGCGATCCGATGGCTCTCGGTCATCGTCTACGGCGAGTGTGCACCGTGACCGTCCACACTAAAACCACAAGATCTCGCTCGATTCTCGATGGATTTTCGTGTTCTTATGCTCTATGGATTCGTCTTGAAGAGACGAACACATCCATACGGTTTATAGGCTATGAAATTAACCTAAACAAAATGGAGAATCACTGGAAGCTCGGGAGGAAGAGTGAGTTCATACCTTTGCTCGGAGAAGTGAAGCTTCGATCTGAGAGTTGTGTCACCTTCGATTGAGTCCGAGGCGAGCTCCGGATGAAGTCTCCGGCTCTGGGGAATTGTGCAGGTATGAAAGTGACCAAGGCCGATCACAAAGCTTGGAGAGTGGAAGCGATGGGCTGGCACAGTGAGGGGGCTTTTGCTTGGGGAACTTCTCCTCTTGGTGCGGTGAAGGTGTAGGACCAATCAATTTGGAGATTGTCTCGCTGTGGTGAAGTGTCCTGTTTTTGGGTGGATTTTCGACTCGAAATTGAGCTCGCGAGAGAGGGTTTAGGGCTGGATTTAAGTGGGGATCAAGTTGCTCATGTACGGAGAGGGGTACGGAATGATTTTGGCAGAGTTTTGGTAAGGTTTTGTTCGACTCCTCTTTTGGCCGAGAGGAGGTGGTGTTTAAATAGGCATGGTTGGAGGGCTCACCGGGGGTTTGATGGCTTGGATCAGATTGCTTAGGGCGAGGGAAGAACGACCATGGTGTTCGGTGGGGCTGGGACAACTCGAAAAGGAGAAATTCGAAAATTGGCTCACATGGGTGCTCTCGGCTTGGTGGTTTCCGGCGGCTTGTGGTGGTGGCCGGCCGAGGGTCGAGTCGCCCTCGAGGTCGAGGAGGACCGGTCTTTGGAGGTTTGTGCGAAGCGATTGTCCGATGCCAAGTGTAAAGGGTTGGATTTAAGTGGTAAAGGGAGAAGAGTGATTTTGGGTTCACATGTGTCGACCCATGTATTTGGGCTTGGTTCACCTCCCCGTGGTCGATTTTGGGTCGAGGGGATCGGTTAGGTCAGTTGCCATGGAGTGGTGAAGTCCACATCAAAATAGTTTAAGTTAATTTTGGGTTATGGTGTTGCATTAAAGAGGTTAAAATGGCTTAAGGAAGGCTTAGGAAAGGACTCCCTCTTCTTGCCATTAATGGCTTGGTGACAAGTCAAACCCCCCATGGCTTCATGTGGCTTGTCCATGGCTTGCATGTGGCTCCATTTGGCTCATCCTTGGCTTAGGAAAAGTGGATTCATTTATATGAAAAAGGAATTTGGAGATTTTGGCAATTTAGTGAAAAATTTAGATGGTGCTTGATTTAGGTTGATTTGATGATTGATTTGGGACTTAGGAATTGATTCCAATTAAAGGGATGATGAGAAGGAATTGTCATGTGGGCTTTGGAATGGGTTTGGGCTTTTGGATTTCACTTTGGATGGGCTTTCGAGATGGTTTAGGGAGTGGGATTTTAGATTTCAAAACAAATTTTAGGATGAAAATTTTGCAAAGGATTGGATCTAATAAGTGTTGAATTTAATTTAGGAATGTTTCATGAATGATTTGGAATCAATTTGAAGTGATTTAGAGTTGAATTGGGTTGAATTTGGGTCTTTTTTGGTTATGGTCAAAATGGATCCAATATGGCTAACTTGGGTTAAGGTTGGGCTAAAGTTGGATTTGATGTAAAATTAATGTTGAGAAATGTTCATGGGAGTGTCACAAAGAGTTTCCAACTTTGGTTGGGCTCTAATTTTGGGATTTGGGCCCATTTGGGTTAGGTTTGGGCTTAGGTCAATTTAAGGGATTTTGGTTTTGGGTTAGGTTTGGGTGGAGTTTAGGTTCAAATTTTGGGCAAATCAAGTTAGTGTTTTGTTTATGGGGATGTTAGGAAGGCTTTGGAAAAGATTTGGGGCCAATTGGAGTTGAATTGGATGGGTTTGAGCTAGGTTTAGGTCATGGGCCAAAATTGGGCCTTAGGCTTCAAATTGAAATTGGGCTCAAATGTCAATCAAATTGGACTTGGATTTGGTCTAAATTGATATTGGGGATGTTGATTTGAAGTTTAGAATTGAATTGGACCAAAATTGAGGTCAATTGGGGTGGTTTGGTTTGACATTGGGTTCACTTGGGTTTAAAATGGGCCAAATTGAGGGTTTTGGTAAAAGTGGGGTAAATTGGCAAAATTGGCCCATGGTGTAGTTGAACAAAATGAAATTGGAAATATTTGAGATTTTCTAGAATTTTTTGGGAATTTTCTGAATTTTTGGATTTTTGGGCTAAGAAGGGCATTTTGGGTATTTGGAGGGTATTGGGGGTACTTTTGGAATTTTTGGTATTTTTGGCTATGGATGATCAATTTGAGTGGGGGGAAATGTTTAGGATTGATTTTGAGGAATTTTGGGTAATTTAGGTGATTTTGTAAATTTTGGGTAGTTTTAAGGGCTTTTGGTAGGTTTAGTAGGTGTAGGGCCCTGGGGTCAAAAATTGAAATTTTGGAAAAATGAAGATTGATCAAATTTGAGTAAAATGGAATCACTTTGGATGAGCCATGAAGCCATATTAAGCCCATAAGAGCCATGAGAGGACTCATTTTAGGCACTTAATATGTTGTTCCTAACCCTCTTAGCTAGGGGCTTAGGGGTTAAGGACCATCCATATGAATTACCTACATGAGTCGGAAATCGAAGTTGGGTGAGAGTGTGGTTTTAGGACTTGGAATGTGTGTGAGAGTGTAGTGTATGTGCAAGTCAGCCCTCACGGGACCGGGCCGCACATGGTATTCCTAAGGCAGAAGTCCTATAGGGAACTCATCCTTTAAACCTCCACATTTGATTTCATCCCTCCAGGTGATTAGAGGTCTACAATCAAGCTTGTGGGGTTTGCGAGGAGTCAAGAGGTGTTTGAACTTCTAAAGGGTGGGCTCCACCTCTAGTCCTCTAAGATTAGTCAAAGGAAAAGCCTATGGCTAGATCCTAAGTACTAAAGAGAGGAGAAAAAAAGACCTCATAAAAAATGAGGTCAACATGAAGCATTAGAACAGATGCGTAACTATGCCAGGTTTATGAAGGATATCCTGAGAAAGAAAAGAAAGTTTACAAATCATGAAACCGTTTCACTTAGCGGAGAGTGTAGTGCAATTATTCAGAAGATGCTTCCTCAAAACTTAAAGATCCTGGTAGTTTCACCATTCCGTTTGTTATAGGTGAAATTTTTTTTGCAAAGGCTTTATGTGATATGAGATCCAGTATTAATCTTATGCCTTTATTAACTTTCAAAAGGTTAGGAATAGGAGAAATTTCTCCTACATCTGTGACTCTTCAGTTGGTCGATCGTTCCATTACTTACCCTAAAGGAGTGGTGAAAGATGTGTTAGTGAAAGTGGATAAATTTATCTTTCATATGGATTTTTTTGTGCTTGATATGGAGGAAGATAAAGAAATTCCAATCATTTTGGGAAGATCATTCCTTGCTACTGGAAGAGCAGTAATTAATGTTCAAAAAGGAGAATTAACTATGAGAGTTAATGATCAAGAGGTGTCCTTGAATATTTTAAAATCTATGAAGTATCCCTCAATGGAAACAGATAATGAATGTTATAGGATGGAGGTCTGTGAATATTTGAGAAATGATCATTTTGAGAATATATTTGAAAAAGAAGTGGAATATGAAAATATGTTTGAAGAAGAAATTGAAGATGAAGAAAATTTAGATAATAAGAAGAATGAAGATTTTGGGTATGTTCAGGAGAGATTTGAAGTATTGGACACTATGGATGGTTGAAATAAAAGCTTTATTCCATCTAAAATAAAACCTCTTGAACTTGAGATGAAAATTCTCCCTAATCATTTAAAGTATATGTTTTTATGAGAATCATCTACCATGCCAGTTATTGTGCTCGGAGTTAAACGAATATCAAGAACAGAAGTTATTGGAAACTTTAAAAAGATACAAGAAAGCTTTTGGATGGACTTTGATAGATATTAAAGGAGTTAGTCCTTTGATTTGTATGCACAGAATTTTATTAGATGAAGAACATAAACTGAGAGTTGATCCACAAAGGAGATTGAATCCTATTATGAAAGAAGTAGTTAAGAAAGTGATTTTAAAATGGTTGGATGCTGAAATTATTTATCTTATTTCGGATAGTACTTAGGTGAGTCCAATACATTGTGTACCAAAAAAGGGAGGAGTGAATGTTGAAGTGAATGAATGTAATGAAATTATATCCACAAGACAAATTAATAGATGACGAATTTGTATTGACTATAAGAAATTAAATGCCACAACTAGAAAAGATCACTTTCCTCTTTCTTTTCTCAATCAAATGCTAGATAGACTTGCTAGACACAAGTACTACTATTTTCTGGATGGATATACTGGTTACCATCAAATACCTATTGTTCTTGAGGATCAAGAAAAGACAACATTTATTAGCCCTTATGGAACATTTGTTTTTCGAAGAATGACTTTTGGACTGTGTAATGCACCTGCAACATTTCAGAGATGTATGATGTCTATCTTCAGTAGTATGATAGATGATGGAATAGAAGATTTTATGGATGATTTCTCTGTATTCGGGACTTCATTAAAAATTTGCATCAAAAACTTAACAAAAGTTTTGGAGCTTTGTGAGAAAACAAATCTAGTTCTTAATTGGGAGAAATGTCAATTTATGGTTGTAGGAGGAATTGTGTTTGGGCATAAAATTTCTGAACATGGTATGGAGGTCGATCCTACTAAAATTAGAGTGGTTGAGAGATTGCCGCTACCCACTACTATGAGAGAGGTGAGGAGTTTCTTAGGAAACGCTGGATTTTACAGGCGATATATTAAAGATTTTTCTAATACTTTCAAACCTTTGTGCCGACTGTTAGAAAATGATAGAAAGTTTGATATTAATGATGAATGCTTGAGTGCTTTCAAATTATTGAAAGAGAAATTAATCACTGCACCTATAATTGTTTCACCAGATTGGGAGAAACCATTTGAACTTATGTGTGATGCAAAGCATTGGGGCAAAGACATGATAATGTTTTCAAAGTCAATTACTATGCTAGTAAAACTTTTAATGAGGCTCAAATTAATTATACTACTACTGAAAGAGAGTTATTAGCTATAGTATTTGCTTTTGAAAAATTTAGACCTTATTTAATTGGAGCTAAATGTATTGTGCATACAGACCATTCGACTATCAAATATTTAATGCAAAAGAAGGATGCGAAACCTAGACTTATTAGATGGATACTTCTTTTGCTAGAATTTGATTTTATGATAGTTGATAGGAAAGGAGCTGATAATCAAATAGCTGATCATCTGATAAGAATAGACTATGATAAATTATCTGAATTTGAGAAGGAAATTACAGAAATTTTCCTTGATGAGCAACTTTATACTATTATGGGAAGTAATTTGCCTTGGTATGCTGATATTGTGAATTATATTGTAAGCGATATTGTACCACCTGATTTAACAAGGCAACAACAAAAGAAGTTTAAATATGATGCAAAATTTTATTTTTGGGATGAGCCCTATCTATATAAACAGTGTAAGGATCTGATTATTAGAAAATGTGTGCCACAAGAAGAAACTAATTTGATTATTCAACGATGTCATGATTCTGAATTTGGAGGTCATTTTGGTACTAATAAAACTTCTTTTAAGATTCTACAATCTGGATTTTATTGGCCTACTCTTTTTAGAGATGTTTATAGATATATTAAATCATGTGATCGATGTCAGAGAGTAGGTAATATCTCTAGAAGAAATGAAATGCATCTAAATTATAATTTGGAAGTTAAAATTTTTGATGTATGGGGATTAGATTTTATGAGAACATTTACTCCTTCATTTGGAAAATTATATATATTGGTTGTTGTAGATTATTTCTCGAAATGGATTGAAGCTATTAATTTACCTATATGTGATGCTCGTGGTGTTTCAAAATTTTTAAAGAAAAATATATTTACAAGATATAGAATACCGAGAGTAATTATAACTGATGGTGGATCCTATTTCATGAATAATCGAATTAAGAGATTAATTGAGAAATATAATATTATTCATAAAATCTCTAATGCTTATCATCCCCAGAATAGTGGTTTAGTAGAAGTGTCTAATCGTGAAATTAAAAGAATTTTAGAGAAAACTGTGGATAATCATAAATTAGATTGGTCTGCTCGATTAGATACTGATTTATGGGCTTATAGGACTGCTTTTAAAACCTCTATTGGAATGTCTCCTTATAAACTAGTATTTGGTAAGACTTGTCATTTACCAGTTGAATTGGAGCATAAAGCATAATGGACGATAAAAGATTTGAATTTTAATTTGAAAAATGCTGGATAGAAAAGATTTATGCAATTGAATGAATTGGAAGATATTAGAAAAGTATCTTATCACAATGATAGGATTTATAAAGAGAAAATGAAATTGTGGCATGATCAGAAGATATTGAAAAAGAAATTGGAATTCGGACAAAAAGTTTTATTATAAAACATAAAATTGAAATTATTTCCTGGAAAGCTCAAGTCTAGATGGTTAGGACCTTTTATAGTTGTAAAAGTTCATTCTTTTGGAGCTGTTGATATTAAAGATCTTGATACTGGAAAGATTTTCAAGGTTAATAGGTATCGATTAAAGTTTTACTTTGACAGGTTTCAAACTGACTTCAAAGAGGTTTTAATGCTTTGTCATCTCGATTAACCGAATGGTTTGTCGGGCTGACGACGTTAAACCAAGTGCTTTATGGGAGGCAACCCATATGTATCTTTGTGGTGTGTTTGCTTATTTGTTGTAGTTGTACTTTTTAGATAGTTGTTTTAAAACCTTAGTTACTCCTAAATACTTTAAAAATGGATAAATATTAGATCAAATTGAGAAATTGAAATATTTTGGGCCAAACGAAGTTCAGTGTGAATTTTTTACCACTGGCGCCACCAACGCCCTATCACAGACAATATGCTAAACTTCTAGGTTTGAGCGTCGCAGGAGCCCTATCGAGCGCCACCGACGCCCAAAACCTGTTGATGGTTTTTAAGTTTCAAAATGCGAGTTTTGGCGGTTTTGGGCGGGATCTTCATCCTTATAACTCCCTAAACTCCATTTTTGACTTCTTAACTCCAGAAAAATGAAAACTACCATTCCCAATTCTTATCCCATGGATTCTGAAACCCCTCGATCTCACGTTTTCAACTGAAGGAAGTTCATAAGTTCGAAGCGCAGCGTTTGTTCAACAAAGGTATGATGAAGAGAAAGATTATCAAGGAAAGAAGCTTTCATAAATCAAGGTATGGATAATCCTACTACTAGAATTGAAGAGATTATTAAGGAGAGACGTTGGAAAGTGCTTTGCTACACTAGCGCTGCCGTTGTTGTTCTTGTCATGAAATTATTCTATGCAAATCTTCACGGGATCAACCAAGGATTTGTATTTGTGCGTGGTAGATTTGTGCAATTTACTCCTGCATGAATTAACGATCTCTTTATGATCGAAAACGCACCCATTTACCATTATTCTAATTTCAATGCCACACGAGATAATATGAATGATGTGTATCGATATTTGACGGATGAGAATGAGGATTGGGAAATTAGAGAGAATGGATACATTAGTTTCCCATCTGCATCTCTCAATCCAGTGTCGAAGCAGTGGCACTAATTTATTTTGACAAAATTATTTCCAACAATGAAGATTAGCATGGTCGCCAAGGAAAGCACCATTTTAAATTTATGTATTTAAACTGGGAGGCCGATTGAAACTGGTAACATCATCGTGAAATTAGTTTTGGGATTAATTGTTCATGGATCTAGATATGGGCTTGGACACCCTTCCACCGTATTTCTGTTATGTAGTCAATCACAAGTTCTTTATGAAAGTTGGGAAAAGGTTCTTCTTAAATGGAGGCCTACTAATCCAACTAATCCTTATGACTACCAGACAGTAAGAGATGAAGATGAGATGAATTTACTTGCTGATCAACCTGCACAGACTTCACAACCGATTCAAACCTATTTTCCTGAAGGTTGCAGAATGATATTGAAGAGGATCAAACAGTTGGAGAAACAGGTACAAAACGTTATGAGTGCAATCAATAATATCTCTGATTTATTCGATCATATAGATTGGAGAATGAAGGAACAATTCGATCACACTGGTCGAATTGAGACGAGCTTGATTAACATTCTGAAGAAGAACACGTTGATTGCTAAGGAATCATCTGATGAAGTTCCATTTCGTCCATTTTATAATTTGTTCGTGCTTCAGTAATCGATTGGAGACATTAGAGGAGAGGATAGTTCTAAAACTGATGTGGAGTAATTGATGGATTCTATTTATGTTTGTTGTGTGTTTAGTTTGCTTTGCTTAAGTATTTTTGGTGTGAGTATTATTTACTTTGCTTTGAATTTGGATTTGGATGTGCTTACTTTCATTGTGTACTTAGATTTTAGTGTTTGCCTATCGTAGAGTATTTGCAACACTAAAACATCTAAGAGTTGGTTCGGTTTGAATGAACATATTTGGTGTTTATGTTGAAAACTGGATTTTATATTTATAAGTTTGTTTAAAGAATTATGCTAATTATTGCTTGTGAGATGATGTAAATGCCTATTGAAGTGTTAAACACCATTGTGGAAGTCGAAACAATCGAAATTATGAAAAAAATTTTGGACCTAGAAAAAACTTTAGACTGACGCCGCCGGCGCCCAAATCCAAAGAGTTTAGCTATTATTTTAAATAGAGCGCCGCTGGCGCCCGAACCCAATAAAATGCTAAAACCCTCGTTTTTGCAATTTTTACCCTGAGACCCGCAAATTTTTCCATTGCCTTCGTCTTCTTCCTCCATTTTTAAGATTTTGAAGATATAGGGCTTGCTAGATCTCGGATACAAGGTGATTTCAAAGCTTTTCAAGGTCGGATCTACACTTCTCTTGGTAAGAGCTTCATTTTAAGTTAAAATTTTTGGATTTTCACCATGGAAATCTCTCACATTGCTTAGGTTAGAATTTTTGGAGTTTTAAAGAGATTTGGAGATTTCCATGATGAAATTTGCTCTTACTTGATTAGAATAGTTTTTGGAGTTTATTACATTGTGAATTTGGGATTTATTGGAATTTATTTGCAAATTTTAGAAATTCACATGGCTCCAAGGTTAAGTAAATGGAAAAGGAAATTGGATTTTGATGAGGAGAAGTTTGTTAATATCAAAGCCCAATTTTGCTTTAACTCTTACCTTTACAACAAGAAGTGTATCCAGGATCGAGCTTTTGATAGTCCTGATGGATCTGTAGAACAATTAATTGCAGAGCAGAACTGGGAGTGATTTTATTATTTTACTGTGAATACTATTATGGGAGTTGTTAGAAAATTCTATTCAAATGTACCCTGGATTGAGACTGAGTATGTGCTTGTTAGAGGAAAAATGGTTGAGTTTACTCCTCAACGTATCAATGTTTTCTATCAGACTCGGGAACCATTTGTTTATGAATACGAAAACTTTGACACTCTAGGGGAGAATATGAGAGAAGTGATTGCTTTTTTGACTGACGGAAGAGGGGAATGGAAAGTAAGTCAAAAATAGTTAATTAATTTTCCCGCTTCCACATTGAATGTTGCATCAAAAGTTTGGCATTATTTCATCTTTGCGAGACTATTACCATCTTATCACTACAGCGAAGTTACAAGGGATAAAACGATTTTGAACTATTGTATTTAGAAGATGAAAAAGATTGATATTGGAACTATTGTTTACAAGAACATTCAAACGATTGATAGAGGCAAGACCACTGGAGGTTTAAGACATTCTGCCTTAGTTCATGCCCTATGTGTTTAGTCTGGAATGGAATTCAGTAGTTCTGAAGAAGTAGCTATACCTCTGAGACCAATTACAAAGACTATTATCCGTACTTATGAGTCTCATGTGGGAGCCCGAGTTGAGCATAGGATTACTGACATTCCTACTACGAGTTATGATGTTCCATCTACATTTGAGCCACCTGCCCTATCAAATATTATGGAGCAACTGAGATTACAGAGTGCTAGTGTGGATAGACTCCATGGTAGGATGGATGAGTTTAAGGCAAGGAGTGATGCGAATGAAGATTATCTGTAGAGGAGAGTTGAGTTCAATATTGCTTATTATGACACTCAGGTTAGATTAATGAGGGGGGAGTCTGATGTGATATTTCCTAATTGCCCCAATTATACACCATATAGACCTTACCCTGCTAATGACCCTACTGAAGACCCTACTGATCCTGGAGATGGAGATTGGTAGATTATTTGTTTTTATTTTTGTTGTTCTTGTTCTGTTGTGTTGTACTGTTATGATGTTGTAGATATTTATTTTTCATGTGATGTGTAACCCTGTTGTTGTACTACTGTGATGTAGTAGTTATTTATTTTCATGTGTTGTGTAACCCTGTTGGTGTATTGTTATGTTGTACTGAAACATTAAAATTGTTAGCTGGACTGTGTAGTATTGTGATTGTTTGTTTAATATTGTAGTGTTCTGTTGGATGTTTAGATGTTTAATGTTAATTTCTCTTTACCCATGCAAATATTTAAAATTGTTATATCACTGCTACTAATTGTTTCATGCCTGCTATTTGTAAATTTTTACTAATACCAGATAGCTGATAAAGATTTCAAGATCCCAACATAGAAAGCTTAGTTTTCTTCTACTCTCTACTGTTTCAAATTTACTGAAAAATTTAAGCTTGGGGGAGGGTAGAGAAATATTAACTTTTATTTGTTTTCAATTATTATATTTTCAAAAATTATTAGCATAACTTCTAGCAGTTGAACCTCACTGTAAGTAACTAAAACATTTTATTTTAGTTGAATATTATGGAAGGATAGGATGCAAAATTTTTAGTAATAAAGGTTAATTTTATAGAAGTAAGATATTTGGTATGAAAGGATTTGATTATAGTGAACTATTTAAAGTAAAAAAAAACTGTATTTTTGAAATATTAAGGAACTTAAAGTATTGTGTGTTAAGAAGAGATTGTGACTTTATGATGAATAATAAAGCTTGTACTTAACTATAAAGTAAGAGGTCTCTCAGGTTTGAACTTTAGAAAGAGGAGAGTGAAGTTCAAAATCATTAAAGGCTATCCAGATATAGTAATCCTCATTAAAAAAAAGGAAGAGAAAGAAAAGAAAAGAAAATAAGGATTCAAAAACAATCCCAAAAAGAAAGAAGGAAAAGAAAGGAAAAGAAAAATAAAGAAAAATATTTATGATGAGAAGCTTGAGGAGATGCCTAATCAAAAATTGGCTTCACTTGAGTCACCCTAAAGGGAGAACTGGATTTCATTTCTGAATTTATGTTTAAAGTATTGGCCTACATTCTAATGAAGTTTGCATGAACTTCTTTTTCACAAAGTCGTTTGAGGCACTCTTAATGTGACAAATTATGGTTCATCTTGAAATAAATAGAAGACTAAAACCCTTAGACTTGATTGTTAAATATTCTTATACTTGTAGTATTGATCTAAGTTACTAAATTTCTTTCTGAAAATCTAACCAATATATTCTTTTTAATGAAAATTTTAGTGTCTTACAGTTGAAAAGTACATTACCTAGAGTTATATTTTATGTAGTAAAAGGACTACTTGAGGATAAGTAATAGTTAAAGTTTGGGGGATTTTGATGCACCAAAAATATATACGATTTTTGCTATATAATTTTATCGATTTTTGGTGATATTGCACTTTAAAGAAATGTATTTTTGATGATTTTTTGCAGGTATGATGATTTTAGGTGATTGGAGTGATGTTGACCTCATTTTTGATGAGGTCTTCTCTTCTTCTTTTTAGTACTTAGGATCTAGCCTTAGGCTTTTCCTTTGACTATCCTAGAGGATTAGAATTGGGACCCACCACTTAGAAATTCAAACCACTTCTTAACTCCCTACAAACTCCACAAACTTGATTGTAAACCCCTAATCACCTAGAGGGTTGAAATCGAATGTGGAAGTTTAAAGGATGAGTTCCTATAGGACTCTTTGGCCTTGAGGCCGCCACCAGGTGGCTCGGTCCGGTGAAGGGCTGACTTACACACACACTACACCTATACACTACACTTTCACACACATCCTAAAAACACACCCATACCTAACTTGACCTCCGACTCATGAAGGTGATCCGCATGGATGGTCCTTAACCCCTAAGCCCTTGGCTAAGAGGATTAAGAACAACATAGTGGATGCCTCAAATGAGTCCCCTCATGGCTCATGTGGGCTTGAAATGGCGTCATGGCTCGACCAAAATGATTTTATTCCACTTACATTCACCTAATCTTCAATTTTCCAAAATTCCAATTTTTGACCCAGGGACCACTACACACTTTAGCTCTACCCAAAACCCTTGAAACTACCCAAAATTTGCAAAATCACCTAAATTACCCAAAATTCCTCAAAATCAATCCCAAACATTCCCACATTACTCAAATTGATCATCCATACCCAAAAATACCAAAAAATTCCAAAAATACCTCCCAATACCCTCCAAATACCCAAAATACCCCTCTTGACCCAAAAATCCAAAAATTCAGAAAATTCCCAGAAAATTCCAGAAAATCCCAAATATTCCGAATTTCATTTTGTTTGACTACACCAGGGGCCAATTTTGTCAATTTACCCTACTTTTGTCAAAACCCCCAATTTGACCCATTTTAACCCAAGGTGAACCCAATGTCAAACCAAACCTACCCAATTGACCAAAATTCTGGTCCAATTCAATTCTAAACTTCAATTCAACATTCCCAACACCAATCTAGACCAGATCCAAGTCCAATTTGATTGAAATTTGGATCAATTTCACTTTTGGCCTTAAAGCCCGATTTGGACCCATGACCCCAAACCTAACCCAAACTCACCCGATTCAACTCCAATTAACCCCAAACCTTTTCTAAACCTTCCTTAGCATCCCCATAAACAAAAAATTAACATGATTTGCCCAAAATTTAGACCCAAACCCCACTCAAATTCAACCCAAAGCTAAAAGGCCCAATTTTGACCTAAACCCAAACCTAACCCAAATAAGCCCAAACCTCAAAATCAAAACCCAACCAAAGTCAAAAACTCTTTGAAACACTCCCATAAACATTTCCCAATATTTATTTTACATCAACTTGAACCCTAGCCCAACATTGGCCCAAGTTAACCCAATTTGACCTATATTGGCCCATTCACCAAGAAAGCCCAAATTTAACCCAATTCAAACCCAAATTACTCCCAACTTGCTTCAAATCACTCATGACACATCCATGAACTAAACACAACATTTTTTTGGCCCAATCCTTCACAAAATTCCCATCCATAAATTTATTTTTAAACCAAAAGCCCACTTTCTTAAACCTTCCTAAAAGCCCAAATTTCATGCTAAAGCCCATATGATAAATTCTTCTCATCATACCCTTAATTAAAATCATCCCTAAGTTCAAATCAACCATCAAATGATTCCAAATCAAGCCATGTGCCAAACCCCATTAAATCACTCCTAAATTACCAAAATTCCTAAAAACCTCTTTCATGAAAGTTGACTTAGCTTTTTCCAAGACAAAGGTGAGCCATGAAGCCATGCATGAGCCATGTCGGCATATTTTTAGGTTGTGTGTTTTATTTTGAAAAGGGGGGTCGCCTAACAGAAGCTGTCGGCGAATTTTTAATTTAATTAAAATAAATAATTTGAAAAGTAGTATTTGATTTTGAAAATAATTTTAAATTTGAAGTTTTTAAGATATGAGATTAAACCGATCTCACGTCCCAAATAGTTTATATAAACGAGCACCGCACCACAAACCATGTATCTATCCCTAAGGATAGACACACTGCTTGATGGTGGGGCTCGATTAAATAAACTAGAAGATTTGTGACATCCAGTTTGGTACTACGAACTAATTTTATAAGCCGACAAAATTCCTCGCTTAATATGAAAACATTAAACGAGGTTTATATTACACTGGGTTCTTTAAAATTCCTATAAAGGCAAGCCACATAGTTAATTACATCTTAAGTGATGGGAATCACCTAAGAAAACTCTCGATAATAATCGATAATTACAGCTCTCGAGGATTTGAAAGTTTAAGTTTTTCGAGGGATTGAATTTTGGGATTTCGATAGGGAATGGATCAAATTTGGAACATTTTATTTTGGGAATCCAAAGGAAGAAAAGTAGGAGAAATCACGGATTCGAAGTGAACTTCGGTAATTTCCGACTATCCTATTGTTTGGCTTGGATTTAAGAAAGTCCTAATATTTATCTAAATGTTTTGATTTTGCCAATTTTAATTAATTAGGACTTATATTTATATGATAGAATCATACAAATAGCCTTGAAGATGTGAGGGTTTATGTCGTACCCAATGACTACCTCGGAATCCTAAGTCCGGTTAGGGCTTAATTTACAGTGCAAATGCCTAACAAAAGGTTGAGGATTTATGTTGCACTTAGGCAAACTACCTCGAAGTCCTATGGCTTTGTTATTTAGTTCTAGGAAAGTTTTGCGATGTAGATTCGAGTTTCGTTGATGACGATGGCCGTCTTGCCCACCATGCTCCGAGCTCCTTGTTGTTGCGAGAGGTTTAGTTTTAGAAATCATAAATCGAGAGGATGAGAAAAGTGTTTTGGTTTAGAGAAGTCTTAATTTCCAAGTGTTTTTGTGTTTTAATTAAAACAAATCTTAAAGTTGATTATAATGACACCGGTTAAGATCCCACGGTTCCATCCTTCGGCATCATTATTTTTATCGGATTCACTTAGTCCGGATGAATTTGCTAAACTCAATTGAATGAGTTCAACACTTTCATTTAGACCGTGGGAAATCCCGTTAGCAACACGTAGGTTACATCATCAGAGGTATTCCGGATCATCCAACGAGGACGTTTTAATTTAGTTGTAATTGTAGTTTTGTGTTCTGTTTGTGATTAAATTTTGAGTTGTTTTATATTTTGAAATGTTGTGGCGGTGAATTTTATCTTGCAATGACTTTTAACTTAGTTTTGGTTTCGAGTTTTAGGGGTTATCCTAAAGGTGTGAGTTTTCATACAACGAGTTGTTTATCATGCAAGAAAAGTAAGTGCGATGCGGTTAAATAAATTGCGATAATGTAAATTGCGAAAGTAAATTGCAATAAAATAAAAGCGTACTGGAGGGTCTTCCCGTCATCCCAAGCTACACTTAAAATACAATTAGAATATTTAAGCAAATTCCAGAGTAAAGCTAAGGGAAGGGTTATGGTTTTTACCAAATTCCTAATCCTATAGCTAGTCGTCTCTTATGACGTCTAGGTTCTTTGTGTTTTGGTTTAAGGACGATTTTCTTCATCAAAGAACAATTAAGTTCGATTGTTCTTATAAATGTCCTATCATATTGAGGAAGTGCTTAAGAATAATCTTAAACATCTTTTCAATATTTTCTAGGATTGTTTTAAGTCGAAATGGGTTTAATTATATAAATGAATTAATCGTCGAGAATTCAAGTTTTGTTGTTATCTTACTTAGTGAATTAGGACATTTGAATATCCTATAAATGAAGTAACATTTCATTTAATGTTCTATTTAGGAGTTATAATAACTAAAGCTTTCGAGGGTAAATTGGTATTCAGAATGATTTGATTTAAGTTAATGGGTTTAAATTTGGAATAGTGTTCAAGTTGCTTTATATTTAATTTCTTTCTGTTTTAGGTGATGTTATATTTAATTCAATTTAATTTAATTTAAATGAGTTTTAATTTGATTTAATTCAATATAGTTCAATTTAATTTTATTTGATGTTTAATTAATTTGATTTGATTTAATTTTAATTTAATTTGATTTAATTTAATTTAATTTTAATTTAATTTAATTTGATTTAATTTGATTTAATTTGATTTAATTTAATTTAATTTAATTTAATTTAATTTAATTTAATTTAATTTAATTTGATTTAATTTAATTTAATTTGATTTAATTTAATTTAATTTAATTTTTAATTTAATTTAATTTTTTAATTTTAATTTAATTTAATTTAATTTAATTTAATTTAATTTAATTTATTTAATTTAATTTAATTTTAATTTAATTTTATTTTTAATTTTAATTGAAATTTTTAAAAGAGTTTAATAATTTAATTTTAGTTTAATGATTAAGTCCTTTAATATTTTAAATTTGAGTTATCATTTTAATTAAGAATTGAATATTAATGAGATAATTAATTTAGGGATTTTTAAATTAAAGAATAAATCTCTTTCTAATAATATCCCTATTTTAATAATTCCAATTTTATTATTCTTCCAAATTTAATCCATTATTTAATTAAAGTTTAATCATTTTAAAATGGCTTAATGGGTTTCTACCCTTTAATCATTTAAATTTTAATCATCCAAATCAGATTAGGATCAAATATTTTACTTGTTAATTTTTTATTAAACCTAAAGTTTTAATTAAGGATTAAAATTTTAATTACCACTTTACCCTTTAAGCTTAATAATTTCATAACTCACTAAATTGAACTCAAATGAACTTGAAATTTTTATGTAACTTCACTCATATGTCAATAAAGACATGAGAGGAGAAAATGTGATTTTTCTGTATTTAATTTATTTATATAATTATTTTTGGTAGAAAATAGAGATTTTCAAGGAAAATTTAATAACATGACCAAGGGAACGTTTCTGTCCTTAAGAAAATTAGGGGACATTCCTAATGACCAGAGGATAACTTGGACCAATTTTGATGATTTTTGAATTATATTATTTTTATTATAATTATTTTAAGTTTTGGAGTGTTAATTAATTTAAAAATAAAATAAATGTTGAAAAATGAATTTTATATTTTTCAAAAATCTCTCTGATATCAAGGAAATCAGAGAAGCAAATTTTACAATTTTCTGATTTTTCTATGATTTATTATAATTATTTTAGTGAAAATGCTAGAAAATACATTTTTTTTAATTTTAAAATTACCTTAAAGCTTTAAAATTTAATATCTCACTAAATAGACCTAAGAAAAATGTGGGATTTGTTCCTATGTGATTAAAATTCAAAATGTGACATTTTGGTGAATTTTATTATTTTTGTGATTTTTATTATTTTTTAATTATTAAAAATATTAAAATATTATTAAAATCAACTTTTTTAGAAAATTGAAATTTTAATTTTCTTAAATTCCCCTAATATCAGAGAGGCTCCAAAACCAATTTGGTGAATTTTTAAAAAGTATTTTGAAAGTTATGAATTTTTAAAGTTTAAAATGACTAAATGGCTTAATCAACCCAATTAGTAGGGATAACCAAGTCCAATTGACCTCCAATTTTTATGGTGGGTTCCTCTGATTCTAAAGGTCAGTGAAGAATTGATTTCAAGTCAATTTGATGTATGGTTAGCTCTAATTAATTAGAGATCCATTTTGGGTGCTTAAGCCAATTAGGGTTGTTTTAAATGAACTAACTCAAAACCTATTTTTCCTAGGGTCTCTGCAGTCATAAGGGACATCACCAAATTTTTCTAAAATTTATTTCTCAACATGCTATTTATTGGAATTAAAATACTCAAAACGAGTAACATGAATTTGAAAAATCAATAACTTTTTATAGGGATGGCCTCTGACTTTGGAAAATTCAGGGAATGTTCCCAAATTCAGGGGCTTCAAAAGCCCTATGGTCTCATGCCATGGTGAATTGTATACATGCATGGAGAATTAAAAGTATGCAGAGAGTAAATAAATTATAAAAAATAAAATACTTGATGAAATTAAATGATTTCTTTTCCACATTATTCTCCTCTGTTCACTGAGCAAGAGGGTATTTTTATTTTATTTTTCTGATTTTTCTACAGAAAGTTATGAATTTTTGAAGCTTAGGGAATTAAATAAATAAAAAAAAAACCCTAATTTTCTATTTATCCACGCGGCGCAAACTCATCCTCGGCATCTCCGAAACGCCGCGTGTCGCGCTCCCGTTCGACGCGACCACCGAGTCGGCGGCCGGGCCCGCGGTTCTCGTACCGTCTCTGGTCCAGACGCCATCCGAGCCGTCCGTCCGCGCGTGTATTAAATGAACGGCATCCGTTCATCATCCCCGAGCGTCCTCGCACGAGAGCCGTCCACACTAAATCCCTAAGATCTCGCTCGATACTCGATGGATTTTCATGTTCTTATGCTCTATGGATTCGTCTTGAAGAGACGAACACATCTATACGGCTATCATGCATTGAAATTAAGGCATTTGAAATGGAGAATCTCCAGAAGCTCGGGATGAAGAATTAGCTCATACCTTTGCTCAGAGAAGTGTGGCTTCGATCTGAGAGTTGTTGCACCTTCGATTGGATCCCAGCAAGCTCCAGATGAAGTCTCTGAGTGCAGTGAATTGTCCGAGTGTGATTTCGACCAAGCCCGATCACAAAGCTTGGAGGCTGGAGCAAGCTGGGTGGCTCGGAGATGGGGCTTTTGTTGGTGGACACCTTCCCTAGGTACGGTGAAGGTGTAGAACCAATCGATTTGGGGATTGGCTCGTCTGTGGAGAAGTGTCCTGGTTTTGGGTGGAATTTCGGTCGGGAAATTGGATTTTATCGAGTGGGGATTAGGGCAAATTGACACTGGGGCTCAAGCGCTCTACAGGGTGGAGAAGGGTTTGGAACAATTTTGGCGAGTTTCGGCAAGGTTTGTGTAACTCTCCTCCATGGCCGTGAGGGTGAGGGGTTTAAATAGGAGAGGTTGGAGAGCCTTCCGGGGGAGTTGAGGCATGGGATCGGCTGCTCGCAGTGAGGAGAAGAACAGCCATGGTGACCATTTGGCATGGGGCGGCTCGGCAAGTGGGAATTCTAAACTTTGGCTCCTCCCGAGGTCTCGGCCATGGTGTTTTCCGGCGATCCGGGCGGGTGGCCGGCGGGCATGGGTCACCCTCAGGTCCAGGTGGGTCAGGGTTGGAGGTTTGTGTAATCAATTGACAATTGCCATGTGTAAAGGCTTTGAATTAAAATGGAATGGGGAGGGGGTCATTTTGGCCTTAATTTGGTTAACCCATTGGTTTGGGTTGGGTGCACCTCCCCATGGCCTGATTTTGAGCTGAGAGGATCGGTTGGGTCGACGAGGGAGAGTGGTGTGGTCTCCATCCATGATGAGGTGGCTAAGCATGGTTTAGTGTGTGACATGCTTAAGGTAAAAAAGGGTTTAAGGATGATTAGGAAAGGGGCCCCTCCTTTTGCCATTAATGGCTTGATCACATGTCGAAGCCTTCCATGGCTTCATGTGGCTTGTCCATGGCTTGCATGGCTCACCTTTGGCTTGGGAAAAGGTTTGGTCGATTTCATGAAAATGGATTTTAGGAATTTTTGGTAATTTGATGGAAATTTGTATGAAACTTGATTTGGAATAATTTGATGGTGAATTTAGGACTTAGGTAATGGATTTAATTAAGTGGATGACAAATGGAGACATCATGTGGGCTTTAGGGTAGATTTTGGGCCTTTGGATGTGGTGAAGTGGGCTTTTAGGAAAGTTTAAGGGGAATGGGCTTTTTGATTTTAGGATGGGCATTTGGGTGAAGATTTTGTGAAGGACTTTGTCAAATAAATGTCATAATTGGTTTAGGGATGTTCTATGAAGGGCTTGGAGTCGATTTGGTGTGATTTGGAGTTGAATTGGTTTGAATTTGGGTTTATTTGGTAAGTGGGCCTATGTAGGTCCAAGTGGGCCAAGTTGGGCTAATGTTGGGCTAGAGTTGAAATTGATGTAAAATCAATGTTGAGAAATGTTCATGGGAGTGTTTCAAAGAGGTTTTGACTTTGGTTGGGCTTTGATTTTGGGGTTTGGGCTCATTTGGGTTAGGTTTGGGTTTAGGTCAAAAATGGGCCTTTTAGCTTTGGGTTGAATTTGAGTAGGGTTTGGGTCTAAATTTTGGGAAAATCATGTTAGTGTTTTTCTTGTGGGAATGTTAAGGAAGATTTAGAAAAGATTTGGGGTTAATTGGAGTTGAATTGGGTGAGTTTGGGTTAGGTTTGGGTCATGGGTCCAAATTGGGCTTTTAAGGCCAAAAGTGAGATTGGATCCAAATGTCAATCAAATTGGACTTGGATTTGGTCTAGATTGGTATTGGGGATGTTGAATTGAAGTTTAGAATTGAATTGGGCCAAAATTGGGGTCAATTGGGTAGGTTTGGTTTGACATTGGGTTCACTTAAGGTTAAAATGGGTCAAATTGGGGGTTTTGACAAAAGTGGGGTAAATTGACAAAATTGACCCATGGTGTAGTTGGACAAAATGAAATTGGGAATATTTGGGATTTTTTGGAAATTTCTGGGAATTTTCTGAATTTTTGGATTTTTAGGTCAAGAGGGGTATTTTGGGTACTTGGAGGGTATTGGGAGGTTTTCTTGGAATTTTTGGTATTTTTGGGTATGGATGATCAATTTAAGTGATGTGGAAATGTTTGGGAATGATTTTGGAGAATTTTGGGTGATTTGGAAATTTTTGAGAATTTTGGATAATTTCAAGGGCTTTGGGTAGGTTAGGCGGGTGTAGGGTCCCGGGGGTCAAAAATTGAAAATTTGGGAAATTGAAGATTGGGTGGATGTAAGTGGAAAGAAATCATTTTGGTTGAGCCATGAAGCCATATCAAGCCCACATGAGCCATGAAGCCATATCGAGCCCACATGAGCCATGAAGGGACTCATTTGAGGCATCCATGTATGTTGTTCCTAACCCTGCTTAGCGAGGGCTTAGGGGTTAAGGATCATCATGTGAATTACCTACATGAGTCGGGAGGTCGAGTTATGTATGGGTGTGGTTTTAGGAGGTATGTGGAAGTGTAGTGTGTAAGTGTAGTGTGTGTGTAAGTCGGCCCCTCACCGGACCGGGCCACCGGGCGGTCCTAAGCCGGAGAGTCCTATAGGAACTCATCCTTTAAACTTCCACATTTGATTTCAACCCTCCAGGTGATTAGGGGTCTACGGTCAAGTTTGTGGAGTTTGCGGGGAGTTAAGAAGTGGTTTGAAATTCTAGAAGGTGGGTCCCGATTCTAGTCCTCTAAGATAGTCGAAGGAAAAGCCTAAGGCTAGATCCTGAAGTACTAAAGAGAAGAAGAGAAGACCTCATCGAAAATGAGGTCGACAAATGGACCCCGAATAGGTGCGGTGAGCTGACGGAGCACACCGCGCGTATTGGCGTTGACCGAAACGATCAACAAAACCAACACAGACGTCCAAGTGACAAACTTAGGACGAAATGGAAAAGTTTCCGCTGGGGAGTAGCAAGTATATCTCTGAAATCGGAGATTCCTGAACTCTCGCTGGGGAAAGGAAAAGGAGGTGAATCCCAAATCACATGACCTGGGGGAATTTCGATTTAGATTTTATTTTGTTTCAATTTAAGTTTTGATGTGTGAGTTTAAATTTCAACTTGGAGTTTTAATTTAGATTGAAGTTTTGTCGAAAATTAATTTGAGGGATTTGATTTGAAATGAAAATTGGAATTCGAGGTTGTAGATGTAACATCTTCGACCCGAAAGAAAATTGAATTGATTAGATTGAATCATTGCAATGAGAAGAGATCTCAGAGTAATGCGGTATTGGATATAAAATCCTTAACCTCAAAAGTTTGATTTTGATGTATTTCAGTGCAATAGGAAAAGAATCCTAAGCGAGTGCGGTCTTGGATGTAAAATCCTCGACCCAAAGGTTGAATTTGATACTTGATGTATTTCGAGTGCAATAGGAAAAGAATCCTAGAACGGTGCGGTCTTGGATGTAAAATCCTCGACCCAAAAGTTTGAATTTGATGTACTTCGAGTGCAATAAGAAAAGAATCTAAAGCGATGCGGTCTTGGATGTAAAATCCTCGACCCAAAAGTTTGAATTTGATGTACTTCGGTGCGATAGGAAAGAATCCTAAAGCGGTGCGGTCTTGGATGTAAAATCCTCGACCCAAAAGGTTGAATTTGATGTACTTCGGTGCTAATAGGGAGAATCCTAAAGCGGTGCGGTCTTGGATGTAAAATCCTCGACCCAAAAGTTTGAATTTGATGTATTTCGGTGCAATAGGAAAAGAATCCTAAAGCGGTGCGAGTCTTGGATGTAAAATCCTCGACCCAAAAGTTTGAATTTGATGTACTTCGGTACGATAGGAAAGAATCCTAAAGCGGTGCGGTCTTGGATGTAAAATCCTCGACCCAAAAGTTTGATTTTGATGTACTTCGGTGCGATAGGAAAAGAATCCTAAAGCGGTGCGGTCTTGGATGTAAAATCCTCGACCCAAAAGTTTGAATTTTGATGTACTTCGAGTGCTGATAGGAAAAGAATCCTAAAGCGATGCAGTCTTGGATGTAAAATCCTCGACCCAAAAAGTTTGAATTTTGATGTATTTCGAGTGCAATAGGAAAGAATCTTAAAGCAGTGCAGTCTTGGATGTAAAATCCTCAACCCAAAAGTTTGAATTTGATGTATTTCAGTGCAATAGGAAAGAATCCTAAAGCAGTGTAGTCTTGGATGTAAAATCCTCGACCCAGAAGGTTGAATTTGATGTACTTCAGTGCAATAGGGGAGAATCCTAAAGCAGTGCAGTCTTGGATGTAAAATCCTCGACCCAAAAGTTTGAATTTGATGTATTTCGGTGCGATAGGAAAAGAATCCTAAAGCGGTGCGGTCTTGGATGTAAAATCCTCGACCCAAAAGTTTGAATTTGATGTACTTCGGTGCAATAGGAAAAGAATCCTAAAGCGGTGCGGTCTTGGATGTAAAATCCTCGACTCGAAAAGTTTGATTTTGATGTACTTCGAGTGCGATAGGAAAAGAATCCTAAAGCGAGTGCAGTCTTGGATGTAAAATCCTCGACCCAAAAGTTTGAATTTTGATGTACTTCAGTGCAATAGGAAAAGAATCCTAAAGCAGTGCAGTCTTGGATGTAAAATCCTCGACCAAAAAAGTTTGAATTTTGATGTATTTCAGTGCAATAGGAAAGAATCCTAAAGCAGTGCTGTCTTGGATGTAAAATCCTCGACCCAGAAGTTTGATTTTGATGTACTTCAGTGCAATAGGAAAAGAATCCTAAAGCAGTGCAGTCTTGGATGTAAAATCCTCGACCCAAAAGTTTGAATTTTGAATTTGATTGATATTTGATTCGAGATCTGGAAGAAATTGAATTTGAAATTTGATTGAGACTTGAAATGCGGAAAGATTGAATTTGAGATTTGGAAGGATGAGTTTGAACTCGATTGAAATTTGATTTAAGATTTGATTTGAAATTTGGAAGATCAAATTTGAAATTTGATCGGGAGTGGATTTGGAACTTGATTGAGAATTTGATTTGTGATTTGAAAAGATTGAAATTTGATTTGGAGTTTGGAAAGATTGAATTTGATATTTGATTGAGAATTTGATTTGTGATTTGATTTAACATTCATGTTGATTTCGTTTATCTTTTAATGGTTCAAATTTTATTTTATCGTTTATTTAATGTTCACGTGAATTTGGTGTTCGTGATTTTTAGATTTTTAAGGAAAGTTTTATTTTATCCTTTTTTTATTTCTTTTCTGTTCTTTGTTCGAAGTTCATTTAACTTTGATGGCGTTTCCCAATCAATTTGCACAAAAGAGGTGAAGGCCAAAAATGTGACATGGTCACTTTCATTCCAATCATGTTGAAGATACACCATACAACTCGATCTGGAATATATTTCATACAATCCATGTAGACTCAAAACAGACTATGTATGATCTTTTTGTCGATCCATCAAAAGAAGCATCTGTCAAAAATCCATGTCTGAATAGTGGGGTACATGGTTAATAACATCACCTTCCAAGCCATCCTTGGCAAGGATGCCGGCTGGATGTGCGTTGGAGGTGTGATATTTCCCATGTAACTCACGGCTCGTAAGGCCGGAGGTTCTCTAGCTGCGGGTGCGGTTGGAAATGGTAAGGTGTCTTCCTGTCGTCCATTCTCCCGAAAGTAGCCGAGATACGCTTCACGGCACTCCTGGTATGCGATGCTTAGCGATATCTCGCTCCGTTGCCCTTCGGTATCATGACGGAACCTACCGGTAAAGGTATCTTTGCGGCCTCGGAACTCACCCGGGCCTGCTATCCGGAGGTCAGATCCGAACATGATGTCACACTCGTTCAAGAAAGAGACTGTGTAGAAAGGTCTGACGAAGTCGTCGTGATCTATATGTGGGGGTATGCAGTCACCCTGTTTGTAGATGTTGATAATGCAGCTATTGGGTATGCAGTCACCCTGTTTGTAGATGTTGATAATGCAGCTATTGGGTATGCAATCTACTGGCAGTACCCTCCATGTTATCAATCTCTTTACCATTCTCTTGATGACTAATGGCATCGGATCTACTTGCCCATGACGGAGTATTCCGGTGGGTTTCCTTCCTGTCTTCGACGAAAGTTGTAGCAGCATCCGCATTGTATTGTGATTCTTCCCTTCCTCGGCATCCATCTCCGGGGTTACGAGTAGGTATTTTCCCTTAGGCGGCTCGCTCGGCCCATTCTTTTCAAATCCCGGATACAATCCACGATTTGCTGTTGTTCATACTCTGAGAATACGTCGTATGTAGCTCGAGGCCCTCTAGTATATTGATTCTTCTACCTTTAATTCTCTCGAAGTATTCAAAGGTTTTCTTTTCAACATTCTGCATTCTCTCCAGCTCGTATTCCGAAATGATCTGCAGATGGCGAGGCCTTGTGACATATTGTGGGATATACGGTTCAATCCCTTCACGTTCTCCTGCATACCTCGGCTCCTCAGGGATGATGCCTGTCGGGACATCCCCCGAGGTTGCTTCGCAACAAGGTCATGCATCACTGGTGGTTCTATCCGGTGGCGTGGTAGCCTTCTTTCTTCGGTCTTTGTGAGATTTCCACGGTTCTTTCTATTATCCTAGGAGTCGGCCTCCTTTCTTCGAGTTCTCGGTGAACCGGTGTCCTCGAAGTGTATGTGCCGGCATTAGCAATTGTCTCGTCGTCTTGGTCCGCAGCTAGTTTTGTTAACATCTTACGGATACGGCGATTCTTATTTCTTCGTTGCGTTGCTGTGAGAGTAGCTCTTCAAACTTCTTGAATCTCTGTGGGCGCGGCGCTGACAAGCCTGCCCTCTGCTGTAGCGACTACAGACTTCATTTTCTTGTCTTCTTCAGTATTTGCCTTTCTTTTCTTATTGTTGGGTTGGTGGCTTGGGCCACCCACTTTCATCACTGTCTGCCCGGGTAGTTCTTCTCGGTTAGCGGGACCCGAGTCACTTTCCTCGTCTTGTAGGCTGCTCGGTGCGAAATCCGAGTCAATCTCGATTATCGCCCCATCTTTCACCCTCTTTTCATCGAGTGCAAGGCTTACGCCATTCTTAAAGTTCGGGATCAACCGCCGGTTCGACATTTCCTGCGAAAAGACAAGGAAAAGGATCAGGGGCTGTACTAAGAACAAGAACATTAAGAAAATGTTTATTAAAGATACATTTTTTTTATATATTTTTTTTATTTTCAAATTTAACAGGAATGAAGTAGGATAAGATCAGGGAAGAGATTTTGATTTGGAAAAGAAAACAAGGAAAACATATTATCATGACTTTATTTATTTTAACACATTTTATTATTTTTGGGTTCGGACCCGATCATAAGTAATTACTTCGCCGTGTTTCTTAGGGATGAAGAATTCATTCCTTCGAAACATCGGGTAGCGTAATACTTTTTCAAGTATCGTCCGTTGATCGGAAGCATATGTCGTTCTCCCGGCAATTCACTAGGTCGGTAGGAACCTCCCGAGTATCTTGTTTCAACCACAAACGGTCCTTCCCAAGTGGGTTCGAATTTTCCTCCTATCTTGCGGTGTGCAAGAATAGGTCTCTTGAGAACGAGAACTAAGTCACCAACTTTGAAGGTTCTTGGGCGGACCCGGTTTGTCATGGGCTTGAACCATCTTAGCTTGGTATAGTTCTAAATTACGTTGTGCCTGCAAGTCTTTTCCCTTCCAAGCCTTCTAATTCTTCTAGTCGTAATGTGGCGTTCTCTTCTATCGTGATCTTGTTTGCAATCTGCAATTCGAGTGAAGGAAGGCCGAACCTCTAAAGGTAACATCGCCTCGGACCCATACACCGGAGCGTAAGGTGTAGCTTGAGTAGGAGTTCGAAGGTTGTCCGGTAGGCCCATAAGGCTTCTAACGATTTATCGTGCCAATTTCTCTTATTATCGTCCAAGGTTTTCTTTAAGATTTGAACGAGAGTTTTATTAAAAGCCTCCGCGAGACCGTTTGCTCTTGGGTAGTAAATTGTTGAGTATCGCCCGTCGATTCCGTGTCTCCTGACAAAATTGTTGATTTGTGTGCTTCGAATGCTGACCCATTATACGAGATGATCTGCGCGGCACTCGAAACGGTAGACGACTTGGTTCTTGAAAAGCGTAGCACGTGGTGTGCTTTCACTTCTCTAAGTGGAACTGCCTGCCCACTTGGAAAAGTAATCTGTAGCCGCAAGAATGAAACATGTCCTTTTGAAGATGGTGGTTCTATCGGACCCACTATATCCGTGCCCCGACATTCGAATGGCCACGATGCGATTGTCGGGTGTAGCACATTTGGAGGTTGGTGTAGAACCACTCCGTGCACTTGGCATTGGTGATAGCTCTTGGCGATTTTCATGCGATCGGTCATCATCGAGGGCCGGTAGTACCCTAGTCTTTTAATTTTCATTTTCATCTTCGGACCCGGTCGGTGAGCGCCACGGAGTCCCGAATGCACCTCCTTAACAATTTCACGGGCCTCGGACCCGCTTAGGCACCTTAGCCACATTTGATCAAAAGACCTTCCGTACGATGTGTTGTTTATTAATGCGTAAGACGAGTTCTTTTCTTGATGCGATGGGCTAGCGACCTATCGTCCGGTAGTTTTCCTGTTTGCGGGTAGTACATTAATGGTCGTCGCCGATCTTACGTGTTTTACGTCACTACTGCAGCTGATTCTTTTTCTTTTTCGATTTGTGTATTGTGTACTATGTCGAGTCTGTGACAGGACTCGACTTCCGTTAGCTGACACCTCCGCTGATTCATCTTGCAAACAGGCAAATTCTTTTGCGAGACGGGCTAAAGCATCTGCTAAAGCATTTTCTTTTCGGGAATTTTGTAGATTGTCACATTTGGAATCTGTTCCAACGAATTTGTATGGCATCTTGGAAGTATTGTTCGAGTCTTGGCTTTAAAATTCTGTATTGTCCAGCGATCTGTTGAATGATTAATCGCGAATCCCCGTAGATGTTGATGTCTGTTATCCCCATTTGAATAGTTAATTCCGGTCACGTTACGAGGGCTTCGTATTCGCTTCGTTGTTTGTACACGGTTACGTCGAGTGGTAGGAGTATCTTAACATCCCCGCTCCGGTGTTATAAAGATTAGCCCGATTCCTGCCTTACCGGGCACTATCACTTGCGATTCTTCGTCTTTGTGTGCTGAAGATGCTCCGTCGAAATACAATTCCCAACGTCGATCATCAAGGTCTTCTAGGTTCATTATTTGTTCATCTGGCAAATCGTCATTGAGAGGAGATTCTGCCGGCAAAGGGTGTGCTGCGAGAAAGTCTGCTAAGACTTGTCCCTTCACGGCACGTAGAGGCACGAAAGTTATATCGAATTGCAATAATATCATTGACCATCTGGCAAGTCTGCTGGAAGTGTTGGACGAGTCATCGAGTATTGCAATGGATTAAATTTCGAGATCGAGTTGACCTTATGAGAAAGCATGTAGTGCACGAGCTTTTGAGCGGCGAAGATCGAGGCCAAACAATGCTTTTCAATTGCGGGATACCTTACTTCCGTCGGAAGTAAACGATGGCTTAAGTAGTAAAGAACATTTTCTTTACCCTCATCATTGACACAGGCTAACGGGGCTCAGAGAGAGTCGTCTAAAGCCGCGGTGTAAAGTATCGACGGTCTACACGAGGCCGGGGTCTGCTAAGACAGGAGGTGTCATTAAATATTGTTTAATGTCCTCGAAGGCTTTACGGCATTTTTCTTCCCAAATAAATTTGGCGTCTTTTTTAACTAGTGCCGAGAAAGGTCGACACCTACTGACGAGGTTTGAGATAAAGCGTCGAAGATATGCCGACTTCCCTTGAAAAGATCGTAGTTGTTTTAAGGTTTTGGGAGGCGGCATTTCTAAGATAGCTTTAATCTTTTCCGGGTCGATTTCAATTCCACGATGTCGGACAACGAATCCTAAGAATTTCCGGAGGTGACGCCGAAGGCGCATTTTAAGGGATTCATCTTAAGGTTAAATTGTCTTAATCGTTCGAAAACAATTCTCAAATCATACAGGTGGTTTTCCTTTACTTTGCTTTTGATGACCACATCGTCCACGTAGCATTCGACTTGATTATGGATGAGATCATCAAAAATTCTTGTCATTGCTCTTTGGTAGGTTGCTCCTGCGTTCTTCAATCCGAATGGCATCATCTGTGTAGCAAAATACTCCGATCGGCGTCCCGAATGCTTGTAAGCTTTTCATCTTACGGAGCCATTTTTATCCGGTTGTATCCTGAAGATCCATCCATGAACGAGAATATTTCATGTGTTGAAGCAATATCGATCATTAATTCAGGATCGGTAGAGGGAATTCATCCTTTGGACATGCCTTGTTCAAATCTGCGAAATCCACACGATTACGATCGACCATTCTTCTTTACGTCGGCACCACATTGGCTAACCAAGTCGGGTATTGTTCTTCACGGACAAATTTGGCATCTATTAGCTTTTTAACTTCAGTTATGACTTGTTGTTCAATTTCTAGACGCATTCTTCGGGACCTTGTCCGTCGGGAGCGAGTAGGATCCACTCTAGCTTATGGATCGCAACCTCCGGAGCTAATCACTGGCATCTCGTCATAGTTCCAAGCAAAACGGTCTTTAAATTCCATTAATAATTTGATTATTTCTTCGGAGTCTTCTTTGTTGAGTAAGGAGCTAACAAAGGTAGGTCTGAGGCTCTTCGCTAGTACCTAAGTTAACTTCCGTTAACTCATCTATTGTGGATTTAATTTCTTCTTCGAATTCTGGTGGAGCGTCTCATTTTTGTAAATCTTCGAGTTCGTCTGTAGTTTCCATGCAGTTTTCATTGGACTCGCAAGTGACAACCAAGCAAAATCTAGTATCGTCAACTGACCCTACTGTGCCGAATCCGAGACCATACTTTGAATTGGGTGGACGACGGAGTTATTCCATAATTTTTCAAAATGTTGTGATTGGCCTTTCATCCATTGTCGAGGTAAGAAACCACGTTGAATTAAATTTTGAACACGGGGAGAGTACCACTCAAAAGGTAATTCCATTAATTCGATGAAGTGACATCTTCGAATTGTACATTATTTTCGGTTTTGGAGGAAGAAGCACCGCGGTAGAACTTGATTGGCCTTGCACCGTCGTTACGTACCTCTTTGACCACCATACCCTCGATCTTACTAGAGCTCGGATCGGGGTTAGGGTCATAGTATGTACGTAGTGGTTAATCTTCTCGTACATTGATTTATATTCTTCATTCTTTTCATCTTCGAGGGAGATCTTAAATTGCGGTTTCTTCCGACTTATTGCCGCTGCTTCTTGTTTGATTTCTTTTTCTTTTTCAGAACTATCTTCCCAATCAACATTGATGGCTAGTTTCCTCTGTCCAACTGTCCTAACGTCTCTACCACGGCCTCGTCCCCGGCCTCGACCTCGGATGCGAGTTGTGGAGAAACCTTCACCATCTCGCCGGAAGGGAGTGGTGAGTGACTGTTGGACTAGAACTTCAAGTTCTTCGTTGTCCTGAACTTTCTTTGCTTCATTTGTTACGGTATCTCTCGGAGAAGATCGTTTTCTTTGGCGGTGCATAATAAGCTGCATCTTCATGGATTCCAATCTCATGTACGGAGAATGGTTGCAAGTCACCTTTGATGCCATTGTTCCCCTCCATCGTAGTATTTGATGCACCGATGCGGAGATGATGGTACCATCCTGTTTTCATGTATCCATGGTCGGCCGAGTAGAGCGTTGAACGACGTTTCGAATCGATTATGTGAAATTTTGCGGTTGTCTTTGCTAAGTCACCGGTCTTCTTTAGTAGCGTTATTGACCGAGGGCTCTTTCTCCTTTACGGTTGAATCCTCTTAATAACATTTTGTACGCTTCGAGCTCGCGAGCATCAATTTCCAAGTATGCTTAGCGTTCGAAGTCTCATTATATTGATTGATGCTCCTGGATCCACCAATACTGCGGAGAGCGTAAACTTCCCGATTGTAACTCGAAATGTACAACGGTCGGTTGTGATCGCACTGTCCCAAGTAGTAAGTCATTGTCCGTGAAGGTAACGCCTCGCTGTTCCTTCAACGAGAAAACCTCATCTAAGGAATCTCCGGCCATTTGAGCTAAGCAAATTTCTGGATCAAGTAAGGCCTTGATCAGAGTTTCTTTCATCTCCTTTGATAAGATGAGAGCGTCGTAAATGCTCAGTTTGGCCGGTAGTTTCCTAAGATGGGCTAACACGTTGTAGTCCACTTTGTTTTCATGTGCCTCGGCTTCTTCTAGAATGGGTATTTCTTCTGCTGGGGTTGGTTCTTCTTGAACAACCACCTGCTTTCCTTTGTCTTTCGGACCCACTCTTGGAGGTAGAACTTTTCCACTTCTTAAGTTGACTTCTGTAATTTCTTCTGAATCTAGTGTTGAACTTGTCGGTGTCTTCTCCTGAATTGGAATGACGGAGCTCTTCGGATTATCTTCAGAATGCGAAGGCTCTAACTCTATTGTAGCTGGAGCTCCTCGAAACTCGCGGATAGATCCGTTGCTTGTTGAGCTCTCGTAGCCTCCTTGATGGGTCGCCTTCTTCGTTATTTTGCTCGTCGAGATCGTGTATGATTTGAGAATTGCTTGTCGGTATCGAAGTCGATGTCCGGATTGTCGCTAGTTACGTAATCGTTAGAAACGATCAAAACGTAGCCAACGCCATCACCCTTATCATTATATGATCCTACCGAAGTGAGCGAGATAATCATACAAAATCGAGAGGTTCGAGGGATTTCTCCCCGAATCGAAACAACTATCCTAGGATAAGGCGCCCCTAGTCCAGCCTTAGGAGTCTCGGTCCCTCTTCTTCGTCGATTTTCTTCTTTTCTTCGATCATCTCCTGTCGAGGTGGTTCTTCATCGCAAGTGATAGTACTTGGTTTAACGGGTCTCGAACTCTCGATTGAAGCTCGCACCGAAGCGGTTCGGATCTTCGTCTAAAATCTTCTTCGAAGACCTCATCCAGGCGGTAGTCCATCCATCGTCGGTTGCATAGGGATACTATCGGAATGACGGGATCGGTTGAGATAACATTGACGAAACCTCCTTTACGGGGTTCCTTCATGTACTCCTTCGGGATTGTTATATTTCCTTTCGAAGGTTGTCGTTGAGCCAACTTTTAAAGGTAATGCAATCTTCTATCTTGTGCCCGAGCATCCGATGGTAGGGGCAAAAGTTGGGATCACCGTTCTTGTTGACTTCCTCCGGTCTTTTAGGTTTTGGTAGTTGGAAATCCGGAGTTTTCATTAGGCTACGGAACATCTTCGATGCTTGCTTCATTTTTGAACGGATATTCTCTGCTCAGAAGCTCCTTTAATGTACGTTGCGGACGAGGCGGTTGTTCATACTGCGGAGACGACTGATAGCTGGACCGGGGTTGCTGGTAATTCTTCTCTAAGGAGTGAAGGAGAAGGAGTGAAGTGAGAGATTGCTTCTTCCTTTCCATCTAAAGAGAGAATTAAGTGTTGTAAAGAAGAGAGAAAATGATTCAAAGGAATTTTAAGGGAATTGCATTAGGGAAGAGAAAGAGATAAGTTGTATTTTCTTTATGGTTTGTATGACTTTTCTTTTATATATAAAATCCATCTTTTATTGTATCTTCTTCATGAATTCTGAGTAGTCTCCATTGTCTTTCTTCTTACATAGAGATGTGATGTTGGATTGATATGGATTTGATGTGCTTTTAATGTATTGAAGAAATTGTGATGGTTTTTCATTTCAAACTTAATTTACTTTCCGATTTGGCCAATTGAAATGTTAAAATATGTTGTTGAACATTAACTGTGAAAGGATTTAATGTCCTACAACAATAATGAAAGATCCATTTAATTTTCATGGTTGAAATGCGTAGTTCATGGGAATTGAGTGCAAATAAATAGGGAAATGTGTTTTAATGGACTTCAATGAGGAGATTTCAGGGTGACAGGCCGAAATCCCCAAATTGGTTCTAAGATTAGTGACTAAACATCGAGGGTTACCCTTCAGGTGATAGGTGATTGGGAGCTCCGAAGTGAGAGCCGGTATCCTCCCAGTCTAGCCTTGGATTTAGTGACTATACTTAGGATATGTCAATATTCTTTTCATGCTTAGAAGAGGGGGTACTCTTTTAAGGGTAAAGAATCATCTATGCTCATATTTGGCACAATAACATAGATATTTGTTCCATATCAATCCACACATCATATTATCATTGCAAGAGGAAAGATACTTTACTCATATATCAAAAACCTTTCAAATACATAGTTTAGTGTGTCTGCTAGTTAATTTTGTTTTCAATTTTGTTAGAAGTAATTGTAATTTAATTAATTATTATCGTTTTCTACTTGGTGGTTGTAGTAGTAAGCAGTAAACTTTAAGTGCAATTTGAGTATCGGATTTCAGTGCTATATTATATATATTGTGAAAAATTTTCTTATACTCCTTACTTCCCTGTGGGATCGATAACCAGGACTCCATTAGAGCCATGTATTACTTGATACGATATGTATACTTGTGTTGAGTGCTTGGACTTTACAAAATCATTATAAACATATATAAATTTGAGTCTATAAATTCTTGCATATAAAAAGTCCCGCATCACTCTCTAAGATCGATCAAATGATTTTATATATCTAAATGCATCCCTAAAAAGAGTAGGCCAATAAAATCCAGATTGTAAAATCTTATAAGCAATTTTATCTGTTCCAAAATATCCTCTAAATTCTGATTCATGACAACTCTGAATAATTGGTTCAATTTCTTCATATGACACACATCTTCTAATAATAAGAACCTTACATTGTTTATTTAGGTAGGGCTCATCCCAAAAGTAAAATATAGCATCATATCTAAATTATTTTTTGCTGTTGCCTTGTAAAATCAGGTGGCAAAATATCACTTACTATATAATTCACAATATCAGCATACCAAGGCAAATTTCTTTCTTTAATATTATAAAGTTTCTCATCATGAAAAGTTTCTGTAATTTCCTTCTCAAATTCAAATAGTTTATAATACTCTAGTCTAGATAAATAGTCATCAATTTAATTATCAGTTCCTCTTCTATCAACTATCGCAATGTCAAATTCTTGCATTAGAAGTATCCATCTAATTAATCTTGGTTTGGCATCCTTCTTTTGCATTAAATATTTGATAGTTGAATGGTCTGTATGCACTATACATTTATTTCCAATCAGATAAGGTCTAAAATTTTCAAAACCATACACAATAGCTAATATTTCTCTTTCCGTAGTTGTATAACTAATTTGAGCTTCATTAAGAGTTTTACTAGCATAGTAAATAAACTTGAACATTTTATCATACATTTGCTCTAAAACAACTCCAATCGCAAAATCATTGGCATCACTCATAAGTTCAAATGGTTTCTTCCAATTAGATGAAACAATTATAGGGGCAGTGATTAGTTTTTCTTTTAATAGTTCAAAAGCATTTCACTAAAATCAAATTTCTTGTCTTTTTCTAAAAGTTGGCACAAAGGTTTAGTAAATTTCAAAAAATCCTTAATATAACGTCTGTAAAATCCAGCGTGTCTTAAGAAACTCCTTATCCCTCTCACTATAGTAGGAGGTGGTAATTTCTAAATAATCTAAATTTTTGTTGGGTCAACCTCCATACCAAGTTCAGAAATTTTATGCCCAAGTACAATTCCTCCTGCAACCATAAATTGACATTTTTCCCAATTTAGAACTACACTTGTTTTCTCACAAAGCTCCAAAACTTTTTCTAAGTTATTCAAACATATGTTAAATGAAGTTCCAAATACAGAAAAATCATCCATAAATACTTCTATTCCATTATCAATCAGATTACTAAAAGTAGACATCATACATCTTTGAAATGTTGCAGGTGCATTACATAATCAAAATGAGATTCTTCTAAAACAAAAGTTCCACAAGGGCTAGTAAATGTAGTCTTTTCTTGATCCTCAGGAGTAATGGGTATTTGATGATAACCAGTACATCCATCTAAAAAGCTATAATACTTGTGTCCGACAAGTCTATCCAACATTTGATCTAGAAAAGGAAAAGGAAAGTGATCTTTCCTAGTGGCGGCATTTAATTTTCTATAATCAATACAAATTTGCCAGCCATTAATTTGTCTTGTTGGTATAATTTCATTTTATTCATTCACATCAACAGTCACTCCTCCTTTCTTAGGGACACAGTGAATTAGACTTATCCAAGCATTGTTTGAAATTGGATAAATAATTCCAGTATCAAACCATTTTAAAATTTCTTTCTTAACAACTTCTTTCATCATTAGATTTAATCTCCTTTACAGATCAACGCTATGTTTATGTTGTTCATCCAACAAAATTCTATGCATACTGATCAAAGGATTGATTCCTCTAATATCGGCTAAGGTCCAACTAAAAGCCTTTTTGTATCTTTTTGAAGTATCCAATAATTTTTGTTCTTGATATTCGTTCAAATCTGAAGATACAAAACTGGAAAGGTAGATGATTCTCCTAAAAACATGTATTTCAAATGATTAGGAAGAATTTTTATTTCAAGTTTAGGAGGTTTTATGATAGATGAAATTAAACTTTTATCATCACTTTTCATAGTATTGAACATTTTAAATCTTTCCTGAACATAGTCTAAATCTTTATTCTTCATATCATCAAAATCATCTTTAATTTCCTTATCATCCTCACATTTCAAATTTTCATATTATATTTTCTCTTCAATTATTTCTTTAAGATGATAATCTCTTAAATAATCACAGATTTCCATTCGAAAGCATTCATCTCTTTTTCTGTTGAGGAATATTTCATAAATTTCATAATATTAAATGTCACGTCATGATCATTAACTCTCATAGTTAATTCTCTTTTTTGAACATCAATCATAGCTCTTCCAGTAGCAAGAAATGGTCTTCCCAAAATAATTGGAATTTCATTATCTTCCTCCATATCTAATATAATAAAATCCACATGAAAGATAAATTTATCCACCTTCACTAATACATCTTCCATAACTCCTTTAGGATAAGTAATGGAACAATCAGCTAACTGAAGAGTCACAGAAGTAGGTGAAATTTCTCATATTCCCAATCTTTTGAAAGTTGATAAAGGCATAAGGTTAATACTAGCTCCTATATCACATAAAGCTCTTCTGAAAAAAATTTCACCTAGCACATGGAATAGTGAAACTACCAGGGTCTTTAAGTTTTTTGGGAAGATTTTTCTGAATAATTGCACTACTCTCTCTGCTAAGTGCAACAGTCTCGTGATCTATGAACTTTATTTTCCTTTTAAGAATATCCTTCATAAAATTTGCATAATCAGGCATCTGTTCTAATGCTTCAACAAAGGGAATATTTACCGTTAATTTCATAAGGATTTCTAAAAATTTCTTAAATTAGTTATCCCTATTTTATTTTTTCAATCTTTGAGGAAAAGGCGGTGGTGGTTTTTCTACAGTAATTTTCATTGGTTCAAGCGGATATTCTAAGTTTGGATATATTTTATTAGTCCCTTTTTCAATTTTCACCATCTCTTTCTCAGTTTTAACTTCTTTTTGCTCTCTCGTTTCTAATTCTATTTCACTCCTTAATTGAAAAGCCTCAAGTTTCTCTTTCTTTTAATCTTTTTAGATTGATCTCAATATTACTGGGAAGTGTTCCTGAAGTTCTATTATTAAGCGCAGTGAAAATATGCCCTAAATAATTTTCAATGCTCTTAATCGCAACACCTTGAGTTTGTAATTGATTACCCATATTTAAAATTTTTTCTTCAGTAGACAACTTCTTTTCCTTAAATTATGGGTTACTATTAAAACCTGAATGATAAGAAGGTATATAGTTTATGTTTCCTTGGTTGTTCAAGTTTCCTACAAGGTTCACAGAATTGTTTCCCAATTGCGATTTAATAACATTGTTATTATTCCAGTTAAAATTCAGATTATTCTTCCAATAAGGATTATAATAATTCAAAAATGGATTGTTGGGTTTATTATTTATAGCATTTTAAGGTCTCATAGGGTATTTGAGATTCTATAATCTGTCCAAATGAATTTTCCTCTAGCACTGGGGGCGTTTGAGAATAATTCATTTTGTATTGATATATTTCTTCGAAAGGGCAAAAATTTGAGAGATTTTCATAGTTATAACATCAGAATCATGAATACTAGCTACTCTCTTAGGATTTACCTGTTCAGTGGGCCTTTGAAAATTATTACTAGCCATCTCTTCTATTAGCGAATATACTTCATCTAAAGGTTTTGACATAAATGATCCACCAGCAGCATCATCTATAATTGATCTAAGAGATCCCACTAATCCATTATAAAATGTTTGAATTATTAACTAATCTTGTAAAGCATGATGTGGAAACTTCCTAAGGAGATCTTTAAATCATTTCCAAGCTTCATATATTGATTCCCCTTCAAAGTGACCAAAAGATGTAATATCATATCTTAGCTTAGTAGTTTTTTATGGTGGGAAATATTTTGATAGAAATTTTTGTGAAAGTTCTCCCTAAGTTCTGATAAATCCAGGTGCTAACGAATTTAGCAACGCCTTAGCTTTATCCCTCAATGAAAAAAGAAAAGTTTAAGTTTGACAGCATCATTCGACACTCCATCATATTTAAAAGTAGCAGACAGTTCTAGAAAACAAACGAGATGCAAATTAGAATCTTCATTAGGTGTTTCTCCAAATTGATTGATTTGTATCATTTAGATAATAACAGGTTTAAGCTCAAATGAATTAGCAGCAATATTAGGATTTTGGATAGTTAAGTGAATTTCATCTACTTTTGGGTTAGCATAATCTCTTAAAGGTCTTGGTATATTTTGATTGTTCACCATTTTTAGAGGATTTTCAGATCTTTTTGTTGTTTTCGAATTTTTTTAATAGTACGTTCAAATTCTGAATTTAAGGCACTAAACTTATGAATCCAATCGTACGCATATAAAGTTACACAAAACTCACTAAAAAGCAAGCAAGCACAAACACACAATTGCAAACTACAAACTAAAGGTTTTCAAATACTACAATTTAAACAGATACCGTTTTATACCTTCTCCAGCAACGGCGCTAAAAACTTGAATCAGGGTCAGGTGCACTGCCTCTAACGTAAATATTCAAAGGATTGTTTAATTTCAGTTTCACAATATGATCAATTTAATAATTAGGAAGTCACTCATATACGTAAGTATATGTATCTTTTAAGTAACACAGAGCTCTAGTGGAGTCCTGGTTATCGACCCCACGAGGATAGTAGGAACTTATCAAAACATAGTTAAGATTTCAAATCTAATACTCAATTTACAATGCAAGTTCAAGTACTATTTAAGTTTCTAGTGAGAAGATAACTATGACTAAATTAACTAAAATTACTTTCTAAATTTCTAAACAGGATTAACTAACACACACTAAGTTTTGTATTGAAAGGTTATAATGTGGAAAAGTATCTTTCCTCTTGAAATCATTATGTGATGAGTGATTGATATGGATTGATAATAAATTTGTACTGTGCCAAATAGGAGCAATTATATTCTTTACCCTCGTCAGAGTACCCCCTCTTCCAAGTATGAAAAGAGCAGTGATAAGTCCTAGGCCTAGTCACTAAATCCAAGGTTAGGCTAGGAGGATACTGGCTCTCACTTTAGAGCTCCCTGTCGGCATATTTTTTAGGTTGCGTGTTTTATTTTAAAAAAGGGGGTCGCCTAACAGAAGCTATGCGGCGAATTTAAATTTTAAATTTAATTTAAATATATATATAATTTAGAAAGTAGTATTTGATTTTGAAAATAATTTTAAATTTGAAAATTTTAAGATATGAAATCAAACCGATCTCACATCCCGAATAGTTTATATAAACGAGCACCGCACCACAAACCGTGTATCTATCCCTAAGGATAGACACACTGCTTGATGGTGCGGCTCGATTAAATAAACTAGAAGATTTGTGACATCCGTTTGGTCCGCGAACCAATTTTATAAGCCGACAAATTCCCTGCTTAATATGAAAACATTAAACGGGGTTTATATTACTCAGGTTCTTTAAAATTCCTATAAGGGCAAGCCCCTATAGTTAATTACATCTTAAGTGACGGGAATCACCTAAGAAAACTCTCGATAATAATCAATAATTCTGCTCTCAAGAATTTCAAAGTTTAAGTTTTCAAAGGATTGAATTTTGGAATTCCAATAGGGAATGGATCAAATTTGGAACATTTTTGTTTTGGGAATCCAAAGGAAGAAAAGTAGGAGAAATCATAGATTCAGTAATTTCCCGACTATCCTATTGTTTGGCTTGAGTTTAGTAAAGTCCTAATATTTATTTAAATGTTTTGATCTTGCCAATTTTAATTAATTAGGGCTCATATTTATATGACAGAATCATACAAATAGCCTCGAAGATGTGAGGGTTTATGTCGTATCGGACGACTACCTCGGAATCCTAAAACTGGTTAGGGCTTAATTTACATGACCCGATCAAGCAAATGCCTAACAAAGATTGAGGGTTTATGTTGCACTAGGCAAACTACCTCGAAGTCCTATGGCTTGGTTATTTTAATTCTAAGAAAGTTTTGCTGAAGTAGACTCGGGTTTCTGCTGATGACGATGGCCGTGCTTGCCCACCATGCTCCGAGCTCCTTGTTGTTGCAGAGGTTTAGTTTTAGAAATCATAAATCAGGGGATGAGAAAAGTGTTTTGGTTTAGCGAAGTCTTAATTTCCAAGTGTTTTTATGTTTTAATTAAAACAAATCTTAAAGTTTATTATAACGACACCGGTTAAGATCCCACGGTTCCATCCTTCCGGCATCATTATTTTTATCGGATTCACTTAGTCCGGATGAATTTGCTAAACTCAATTGAATGAGTTCCACACTTTCATTTAGACCGTGGGAAATCCCGTTAGCAACACGTAGGTTACATCATCCGAGGTATTCCCGATCATCCAACAGGACGTTTTAATTTAATTGTAATTGTAGTTTTGTGTTCTGTTTGTGATTAAATTTTGAGTTGTTTTTTATATTTTGAAATGTTGTGGCGGTGAATTTTATCTTGCAATGACTTTTAACTTAGTTTTGGTTTCAGTTTTAGGGGCTATCCTAAAGGTGTGAGTTTTCATGCAACAGTTGTTTATCATGCAAGAAAAGTAAGTGCAATGCGGTTAAATAAATTGCGATAATGTAAATTGCAAGAAAGTAGATTGCAATAAAATAAAAGCGTACACGGAGGGTCTTCCCGTCATCCCAAGCTGCACTTAAAACACAATTAGAATATTTAATCAAGTTCCTAGATAAAGCTAAGGGAAGGGTTATGGTTTTCTACCAAATTCCTAATCCTATAGCTAGTCATCTCCTATGACGTCTAGGTTCTTTGTGTTTTGGTTTAAGGACGATTTTCTTCATCAAAGAACAATTAAATCCAATTGTTCTTATAAATGCCCTATCATATTGAGGAAGTGCTTAAGAATAATCTTAAACAACTTTTCAATATTTCTAGGATTGTTTTAAGTCCGAATGGGTTTAATTATACGAATGAATTAATCCTCAGAGAATTCGAGTTTTGTTGTTATCTTACTCGAGTGAACTAGGACATTTGAATATCCTATAGGTGAGGTAACATTTCATTTAATGTTACGTTTAGGAGTTATAATAACCGAAGCTTTCGAGGGTAAATTGGTATTCAAATGATTTGATTTAAGTTAATGGGTTTAAATTTGGAATAGTGTTCAAGTTGCTTTATGTTTAATTTCTTTCTGTTTTAGGTGATGTTATTTAATTCAATTTAATTTAATTTAATTTAATTTAATTAAGTTTTAATTTAATTTAATTCAATTTAATTCAATTTAGTTTGATTTGATGTTACATTAAATTAATTTGATTTGATTTAATTTTAATTTAATTTGATTTAATTTAATTTTAATTTTAATTTTAATTTTATTTTATTTTATTTTATTTTACTTTATTTAATTTGATTTTATTTATTTAATTTAATTTAATTTAATTTATTCATTCAATTTAATTTAATTTAATTTAATTTAATCTTTAATTTAATTCAACTTTTAATTTTAATTTAATTTAATTTAATTTAATTCAATTTAATTTACTTAATTTAATTTAATTTTTAATTTAATTTAATTTTTAATTTTAATTGAAATTTTTAAAAGAGTTTAATAATTTAATTTTAGTTTAATGATTAAGTCTTTTAATGTTTTGAATTTGAGTTATCATTTTAATTAAGAATTGAATATTAATGAGATAATTAATTTAGGGATTTTTAAATTAAAGAATGAATCTCCTCCTAATAACATCCCTATTTTAATAATTCCAGATTTTATTATTCTTCCAAATTTAATCAATTATTTAATTAAAGTTTAATCATTTTAAATTGCTTAATGGGTTTCTACCCTTTAATTATTTAAATTTCAATCATCCAAATCAGATTAGGATCAAATATTTTACTTGTTAATTTTTTTATTAAACCTAAAGTTTTAATTAAGGATTAAAAATTTTAATTACCACTTTACCCTTTAAGCTTAATAATTTCATAACTCACTAAATTGAACTCAAATGAACTTGAAATTTTTATGTGACTTCACTCATATGTCAATAAAGACATGAGAGGAGAAAATGTGATTTTTCTGTATTTAATTTATTTATATAATTATTTTTGGTAGAAAATAGAGATTTCCAAGGAAAATTTAATAACATGACCAAGGGAAAGTTTCTGTCCTTAAGAAAATTAGGGGACATTTCTAATGACCAGAGGACCACTTGGACCAATTTTGGTGATTTTTTGAATTATATTATTTTTATTATAATTATTTTAAGTTTTGGAGTGTTAATTAATTTAAAAATAAAATAAATGTTGAAAAATGAATTTTATATTTTTCAAAAATCTCTCTGATATCAAGGAAATCAGAGAATCAAATTTTACAATTTTCTGTTTTTTCTATGATTTATTATAATTATTTTAGTGAAAAAACTAGAAAACATATTTTTTTAATTTTAAAATTATCCTAGAGCTTTAAAATTTCATATCTCACTAAATAGACCTAAGAAAAATGTGGGGTTTGTTCCTAAGTGATTAGAATTCAAAATGTGACATTTTGGTGAATTTTATTATTTTTGTGATTTTTATTATTTTTTAATTATTAAAATATTAAAATAATATTAAAAATCAACTTTTTTAGAAAATTAAAATTTTAATTTTGTTAAATTCTCCTAATATCAGAGAGGCTCCAAAACCAATTTTGTGAATTTTTGAAAGGTATTTTAAAAGTTATGAATTTTTAAAGTTTAAAATGACTAAGTGGCTTAATCAACCCAATTAGTGGGGCTAACCAAGTCCAATTGACCTCAAATTTTTATGGTGGGTTCCTCTGATCCTAAAGGTCAGTGGAGAATTGATTTCAAGTCAATTTAATGTATGGTTAGCTCTAATTAATTAGAGACCTATTTTGAGTGTTTAAGCCGATTAGGGTTGTTTTAAATGAACTAACTCAAAACCTATTTTTCCTAGGGTTCTCTGGTCGTAAGGAACATCATCAAATTTTCCTAGAATTTATTTCACAACATGCTATTTATTGGAATTAAAATACTCAAAACAGTAACATGAACTTGAAAAATTAATAACTCTTCATAGGGATGGCCTCGACTTTGGAAAATTCGGGGAATGTTCCCAAATTCGGAGGCTTCAAAAGCCCTATGGTCTCATGCCATGGTGAATTGTATACATGCATGGAGAATTAAAAGTATGCAGAGAATAAATAAATTATAAAAAATAAAATACTTGATGAAATTAAATGATTTCTTTTCCACATTATTCTCCTCTGTTCACTCAGCAAGAGGGTATTTTTATTTTATTTTTCTGATTTTTCTACACAAAGTTATGAATTTTTGAAGTTTAGGGAATTAAATAAATCAAAAAATACCCTAATTTTCTATTTATCCACGCGGCGCCGCGTCATCCTCGACTTCTCCGAACGCACACGCGTCGCGGTCCCATTCGACGCTGCCATCTGACTCAGCGCTCCGGGCCCCGCGGTTCTTGTACCGTCTCCTGGTCCGACGCCATCTGAGCCGTCCGTCCGCGCGTGTATTGAATGGACGGCATCCGTTCATCGTCCCCGAGCGTCCTCGCCCGAGAGCCGTCCACACTAAATCCCTAAGATCTCACTCGATACTCAATGGATTTTCATGTTCTTATGCTCTATGGATTCGTCTTGAAGAGACGAACACATCTATACGGTTATCATGCATTAAAATTAAAGCATTTGAAATGGGGAATCTCAAGAAGCTAGGGATGAAGAATTAGCTCATACCTTTGCTCAGAGAAGTGTGGCTTCGATCTGAGGTTTGTTGCACCTCGATCTTACGAAAACTCAAAGGACTCGGAAAAGAGGTACAAAACGTGATGAATTCAATTTATTCGTACTCATCGACCGGAGAATGAAAGAACACTTCGATCATTCGGACATCTCGAGGCTAGTTTCATACGGCTTATGAGAATGAAAGGATGGATCGAGGGAAGATTCTACAAGAGCTTCCTTAAGGTGCCCTTCTACACCTTTGTATTTACGTTCTATGGGAGATATCGAAATGAGTTTAGCAATCGATTCGATGAGTAGAAGATGTTTGTAATTACTATATGTTGATTTAGTTTGGATTTAAATCTATGTGGTATGCACTTGCTTTATTTTAGATTTTGATATTTGATCTTATTATAGATGAGACTATGCATAGATTGTTTGTTTTCAGCATTTTGAGTATTGTGGTATGGATTGCGACGCTGAATTTAATATATTAAGGTCGAGAAAATAATTTCGCTGTGTACAAGTATTGTAAAACTTCGACTTTATATATAAATTGTGATGTTTATGTTGTGTAAATTTATTTCTTTTAAACTTAAATAATATCTAATCACAAGAAATATGTTTAAATCGATTGATCGGACGGTAACGAGGCTTTAAAAAAATACAAAAATATAAAAATTTTAGAATTTTTGAGAAAGCCCACCGACGGCGCCCCTGAGCCGCCGACGGGGGATTTTTCCGGAAAGTTTAACCTATTTGAATTTAATAGCTCGCTGACGGCAAGATTTTTTCGCCGACGGCGAGATTTGTAAAATGCATTTATTTGACCAACCGTCACTATTCACACTCCCCAACCTCTAAACTCCGAAAATCCAACTTGCGGTTTGAGAGATTCTGGATTCAAGCATTTTTAACCCATTTTGACACCCGCATTTCATCTTCCCTTCGTGTAAGTGCTTCACTCTCATACAAAAATTTTTTATTTTTACTGTGTATTTCTTCCCCATTTAGGAATTTTGGAAAATCGAAAATGTAGAGATGTAGGCATATTTTTAGGTTGAGTGTTGTATTTTTGAAAAGGGGCCGCCAGCAAAATTGTAAGTGAATTTTAAATTTAAATTAATTAACATATATATATATAATTTAGAAAGTAGTATTTGATTTCAAAATAATTTTAAAGTTGAAAATTTTAAGATATGACATCAAACCGATCTCACATCCCAAATAGTTTATATAAACGATCGCCGCATCATAAACCGCGTATCTCGTTCCGAAGAATAAACACACCGTCATCGACGCTACGAAATAAACTGTAAGATTTGTGATATATGTTTTATCTGCGAACCAACTTTATAAGCCTACACACGTTCCCTCGCTAATATAAAGGAATTAAGCAGGGTTTATATTACTCCGGGTTCTTAAAGTTCCTTATAAGGGCAAGCCCCTATAGTTAATGACCAAGCGACGCAGAATCACTTAAGAAAAACTCGATAATGATCTCGTGGTTTTTCCGTTTTCCTCAAGAATTTCAAAGTTTAAGGTTTTCAAAGGATCACCTGAATTTCAAAAGGGTTAGCCTAAATTTGAACAGCTTTATTTTGGAGTCCACGAAGAGAGGTAGGAGTAATGGAGATCCAAGAAGAATCTTGGCAACTTCCCATACTATCCTAATATTCGCTTCAATTTAGAGTTTATTTACTGCTTCAATCTCTCCAATTTTAATTATTAATCAGACTTGCGTTCGTATGATATAATCACACAAGTAAAATTTCGAAAATGTGAGAGGGCTTCATGTCGTACCGGACAAATCACTCCTGAGTCCCAAGACGGCTAGGGCTTAATTTACATAATATGATTATTCAAATGACTAACGAAGAGTTGAGGATTTATGTTGCACTAGGCAAACTTCCTCGAAATTCTATGTCTTAGTTATTTAATTTTAAGAAAGGTTTTGCTGATGTAGACCTGTGTTTTGGCTGAGACGATGGCCGTGCTGCCCACTATGCTCCAAGCTCCTCGTTGTCAGTAGAGGTTTAGTTTTAGAAGTCATAAATCAAAGGATGAGAGAAGTATTTGGCTTAGAGAAATCTTAGAATTCAAATGTCTTTAATGTTTTATTGGGGGAAATCTTAAAGCCGTATTATAATCAAATATCTTGCTAAGATCTGTCGGCTCCATCCTTCCAAGATTTGTTATTTTATCGCATTCACTTACCCGTATAAATTTGCTAAACTCAACTGAACAGTTCCACCATTTTCATTTAGACAGCTGGAAATCCCGTTAAGAACACGTAGCATATCATCCGAGGTATCTCACCATCCAACGAGACGTTTTAATTTAGTTAAAGTTGTAATTTTGTTGTTCGTTTATATTTAAATTTTGTTTAAGCGATATTTCGAATGTTGTGGCAATGGATTTCATTCTGTAGTGACTTTTAATTTAGTTTTGGTTTCAAGTCAGTGGACTATCCTAAGGGTTTTGCTTTTCATGTCACTTCGTTTAACATGCAAGAAAAGTAAAGCACAATGTAGGTAAAGAAAATGCACAGTAGCAATTGCAATAACCTAAAAGCGTACCCGAGGGTTTTCCCATCATTCCAAGCTACACTTTAAAACACATATTAAAGCATTTAAATATTTTAACAAGTACCTAGGTAAAGACTAAAGGAAGTATTATTGCCTGTTTCAAAACTTAATCCTATACCAGTCATTTCCTATGACGTCTAGGTTTCGATTAGTTAAGGATGATTTTCTTCATCAAGGAACAATTAAGTTCAATTGTTCTTAAAACTACCCATCTGATTTATGGAATTGCTAATAAATCCTAAACATCTTTTTCAATAATTTCGCGATGGGCTTCGAGTCCATGTTGAATTTAATTACACAGTAATTTAATCATCCAAGGGTTTAGTTAAGTCAATTATCCTATGAGTGAAGGACATTTCACTTAACGCTTCATTTAATAGTTATAATAATTTAAAAGCTTCGTGGGCAAGTTAACTTGTTAAAGATTTTAATGATTCGGGTTAAACTTGATGATTTACTTTAATGTGATTTAATTATGAAATTTTAATCAATGATTTTAAGTTTGAAATGATGTTTGATTCATTTAAGTTAAACTTTTTATAAATGATATCAATATTTCATGTTAATTTAAATTTTTAGATTAACTTAGGTCAAAAGAGGTGTTCAAATAATTTATTAAATTTTGATGATTTAATTTGGATTAATTATATTAATTAATTTAATTTTCACATTATGTTTTAAGGTAAGTTGTCTTAAAATTATTTAAAATTTGTAATTTTGATTTAATTTTGTTTTTAAATGATTTTAAATTAGTTTCAAATATTTTACCATTTTTTAATTATTTAACATTTTAGGTTTTAATCAATTATTAAATTATTTAATGATGTAGGTTTTAATTAAATTAAGAATTATTTACTTTTAATCATTAATTATTATTTCCATTTATCCTCTTAAGTTTAAGAGTTACATTATTAAATGCTTTATTTTTAGATTTTTTAAATTAAAGAATCATTATCCTTAAGTTATATCCCCACTTCAATAATCCACTTCAATTAATCTTCCAAAATTTAAATTAATTAATTAATTAAGGTTTCATTTTTGGTTTATTAAAGTGATTAATGGGTTCCTACCCTTTGATTTCCCAAAGTTTCAATCATCGGCAGGCAAAATTAAATCGTATATTTTACCCCATTTGATTAAACCTAAAGTTTTAGTTAGTGGGTTAAAATCTTTTTATTACCTTTTGGTGCCCCTTTAAGCTTATTTATTTTATAGCTCATTAAATTAAGCTTAAATGAACTTAAGATTTTGATGTCATCTACCTACATGTCAATTAAGACATTAGAGGAGAAAATGGATTTTTTTGAATTTAATTTATTTATATAATTATTTTTGTTTCAATAATGTTTTCAAAGAAAATTTACCAACATGACCAAGGTAAAGTTTCTATCCTTAAGAAAAATTGGTGGGATGTTCCTAATGACCGTAAGACCACTTGGACCAATTTTGATGATTTTAACTGTATTTTATTTATTATAATTATTTTTAGTTTTGGAGTGTTAATTAAATTATAAAATAAAATAAAATTTAAAAATGAGTTTTATATTTTTCAAAGTCTCTCTGACCTCAAAAAATGTAATAAATCTGTATTTTATGATTTTTCTTTGATTTATTAGAATTAATTTAGTGGGGAAGGCTAGAAATACATTTTCTTTTTAATTCAAAAATTGCTTTTGCGTTTGAAATTAAATATCTTAACCTAGAGACTTAGGAAAAATATTTAATTGGTTCATAAGTGATTAGGGGACCAAATATGACATTTTTATGATTTTTATTATTTTTATGATTTTTATTATTTTTTAATTATTGAAATATTAAAATATGCTTAAAAATGAAGATTTTTAGAAAATTCCAATTTTATTTTTCTTAGAATCCTTTGTATCGCAGAAGTCCCAAGATCAATTTGGTAAATTTTTTAAAATGTATTTTTAGTTATGAATTTTTAAAGTTTAATTTTGATTATGTGGCTTAATTGATCCATTAAATAAAGGTTAAACATTTCCACCGACTTCAAATTTTTATATGTAGGTTCCCCCGATCCTAATGACTGCGGAGAATTATTTTCAAGTCATTTTAATGTGTGATCGACTTAAAATTAATTAAAGTTCAATTTAGAGTGATTAGGCCAATTAGGATTATTTTTAAGGAATTAAATCAAACCATAATTTTCCTGGGGTCCTCTGGTCCTAAGATACTTCACCAAATTTTCCTGAAATTTTCTAAGCAACATGCTAATTTTTGGAATTAAATTGTCAAAAACAGTGACATAAACTTGAAAAATACATAACTTGTCATAGGGTTGGCCTCCTCGCTTTAAAAAATTCAAAGTGGGAATGTTCCCCAAGTTAGAGGCTTCAAAAGCTCTATGGTATCATGCCATGGTGAAATGTCTATGCAGATGGAAAGAATCAAAATACCAAAATAAGTAAATAATTAACAATGCAAAATAAAAATACTCATCAAATTAATCAATTCTTTTTCAAGGCATTATTCTCCTCTCGTTCACTAAGCAAGAGGGTATTTTCTTTATTTTTGTGATTTTTCTATGCAAAGATATGAATTTTAAGTTACGTGCTTTTTAATTAAATCAGAAATCCTATTTTCCTACTTATCCACGTCGGCGCCGCATCAACCTACGGCGGATCTAACTCCACGTGTGTCTTCTGGTTTGGCGCCGCCATCCGGTTCATCTTCCACACAGCCTGCGGTTCACGTTCCATCTTCTCGTCTGACGCCATCTGAGCCATTCGTTCGGAGACACGCGCAATCCGACGGCTGCTCGATCATCGTTCGATCGTGGTACACCCGTGATCGGCCGACCTTCTAACCCGCTAATATCTCCCTCGATTCTCAATGGATTTTCAAGTTTTTATGCTCATGGATTCATCTCAGAAGACGAACATATCCATACGATTAACACGCCTCACGAAATTAAGCCAAATTAAATGGGAGAATTCGTAAGCCCGGAGGAAGGCAGAGTTCATACCTTGTTCGAGAGGTAGTCTCAATTAGAGATGCTTGTCACATTTGTTGGAGTCCAAGGAAGCTAGTGGATGAAGTTCGAAGTAGTGGTGAAATGCTCAGACGATTTCCACCGGGTGCCCGATCACAAAGCCGAGGCTGTAACAACCGGGTGGCCCGGAGAGGGGGCTTTCACTCGGGACCCCTTCTACCTCTGGTGAAGGTGCGGGAAGAGTTAATTTAGATTTGGTAAAGTTTCGTAGAGTGTCCTATTTTCGCTTGAAATCGAACTTAAAAAATCGAGTCGAACCAAAAGAGGAGGCAAGGAAGCGCAGGCCGAGCCTTCGTCAGAGGAGCTCGGGAACAATTTGGAGGGCTTCGCTGAGAAATTTCAACACCTCTTCATGGCGCGAGAGGTGGTGTTTAAATGGCTAGGGCCATTCTGGGCCGAGCTAGGCCTCAATCGGGCGGGGTGGACCCGCCTAAGCTTAGGTGGAGGGCAGAGAGGCTCCAATGTTTAATTTGGCCGAGGTGGCCAATCGTGGAGTCTGGGTGTGTAGCCAGAGGGATGGTGGCTCTCACCTTTGACCCCCTCCGGAAGCTAGGCCGGCCGACAAGGACAGGGAGCCGGCCCCCGACGTCGTGTGAGTCATGGAGAGGTTTAATGGTGATTAAGTCGCGGGATGTTTCTTGCAAGGCAAAAGAGGATTTATCCACTTAAGGAAGATATCCCATAAAATGGGGAACCCTTGGTCCATGGCTCACTTAACTTGGGCTAGGTGGATCTAGGGTGGTTCCTAGGGTTCACTTGGTCAGAAAGGTCGGGGTTTAGCCACACTTGGTTAAATTTGGTTTGATTATGCCACAGTTCAAAATTGCCTTTGCTCAGCGAGATAACTGGGTTCGGGGTTTGATTTAGGTCCAAGTGTCTTGAGAAACATTATAGAAATGATTGCCATGACAAACTTTCATGAAGACATGGAATGGTTTCGAGTTCAATTGGAAGGTCAATTTGGTGGATTTTGGTATTTTGGTTAATTTAGGCAAGGTTGAATCAACTTGGGTCCAAGTTAAGATGGGGTTTAGACCCAATTTAAAGTTTCAAATGGTCTAGGGGAATGTATTGAAGAGTTCCCAACATCAATTAGAAGAAATTTGGTGGCTCGCTAATCAATTTGGTGAAGCCAGGACATGGATTCACTTTAGCTAAAATGAGGGTATTTTGGTTTTCAAATAGATTTAGGTTAAGCTTAGGCTCAAATTAGGGCAATTTAAGGTTACATATGTTTTACGGGCATGTTGCGGGAAGTTTAGGATTGAATTTTGGGAAAAAGTTGGTATTGAAGTTAATTTGGGGTTTTGATTAATTAGCAAAATTTGGGATTTCCTGGATTTCAAATGGAATTTAACTCAAATATGAATCAAATCGGGCTTGGATTTGGTTTACATTGATATTAATGATGTTTAATTGAAGTTTATATTTTAAACTCTGGCAAAATCGAGTCAAATGGGTCGGTTTGGTGCGACATCGGGTCCATTTAAAGTTAAAAAATGGCACAATTGATTTCGATAAAAGTGGGTTATTTGGCAAAATCAGCTATGGTGTAGTTGAACAAAATAAAATTGGGAATATTTGGGATTTTTTGAAATTTTCTAGGAATTTTTATAATTTTTGGAATTTTGTGCCAAAAGGGTATTTTAGGGTATCAAGAGGTTATTCGGAGGGTATTGGGGTATTTTGGTGAATTTAAAAGGTGGGAGTTGTTTCAAAATGATCTTTAGGATTTGCTGGGAATTTTGGGTAATAAGGTCATTTTAGGTAAGGACCCAATGTCAAAACAAGGCATTTTGGAAAAAGTCGAGACTTTGATCTGGCGAGCTTGAAGCAGTCATGAACCAAGAAATGTCCACCCCGAACATCTCACGTTGTTCCCAACCCTCTAGCCAAAGAGCTAGGGCTCGGACTTAGCCACATGAGTGCTCCAATGAACCAGGAGGAAGAATCGGTAAGGATGGTGTGTGCGAGAGTGCAATGTGTAAGCCAACCCTCACCAGACTGTGCCACCTGTGTTAGTCCCAAGGCTTCGAAAACCCATAGGAGCTCACTGGTTCTCCATATGGTGGTCTTAACCTTATAAGGTAATTTAGAGGTTTGTAATCATCCAAGTAAGATCCCAAGAGTAGAGCCGAAGTAGCCGAATTGTTAAAGGGTGGGTCCCAATTCTAGTCCTCTAGGATAAGCCAAGGAGAAAACCTATGGCTAGATCCTAAGCACTAAGGAGAGAAGAAAAGACCTCACCAAAAATGAGGTCAACATGAGAAAATAGTTGGAAGAAATTCATGGAATTTATTTTAGATTACTTTAAGTCACATTTGGAAGCCATTCTAGTGTTGATTTGGAATTTAGTTAAGATTTTTGTAAATCCGATGCATCGAGAAATGGCTCCACGATGTGTTGAGTGACTCGACTTTGATGAGACTCGCTTTGTGATTGCTAAGGCTCAACTAAGGTACAACCATCAAAGCAAAAAAATGCATTCAAAACAGAGTTTTCAAGAATCCGGAGGAGATGTGGAACAAGCTATTAAGGAGCCGGGACTGGGAGAATTTTTGTTATAAAACAAAACGTAGCCGCAATGGAAGTAGTAAAGGAATTTACGCCAACTTGACCCGTATAGAGGACATGCCTCGTAAAGGTGAGAGGAGATTTAGCTTCGCTCTAATGCTACTCGTATAAATGCTTTCTACGAAGTACGAGATCTTCACACCAAAGGATTTGGTATTCTAACAACAAGGACCACTGTGAGAATATGATCGACTTTCTCTCACCGATGGGAAAGGAACTGAAAATGAAGCAAAGATGAACGGGTAAACTTCCCTCTATTACTAATGAATGCCACCTGCTGCCCTCACATCATTTATTCGTCTATTCACTACCCACTTATCATTATACAAAGTATCAAGAGATAAGAGTTACTCGAATTTTTGTATTCGGTAATGTTTTAAGTATAAATGCTGGAAGGATTATCTATAGTGCGATTTTAGCCGTTGTAAATAGTGAATCGTGTAAGGAGGACCTGGACATCCCGTTCGATCTATGCATCGCCGCTATCCTGAGTGGTGGCCGTTGATGATGAGGAATGGGTTCATCCCATGAAACCCATTACAAAAGGTAATATAAAGACTTATGATTCCCACGAAGGATGAGATTCGGGACAAGGAGTGTCGCACCTTTAACTAGTAAAGAATATTCCCTCTACTAGTTATGACCCTCCTACTCCATAGTTCTCCTACACTCTATGATTCAAGGAATGAAATGACCTTGGCAGCTGAAAAAGTTTTGAAAAGTTGGATGAAAAATTCGAGCATATAGATCGATAATCAAGGATTATGCAGGCACGATCACGATGTTGAATATCTCCCGCAGGCATTCCGAGTTCGAAATTGCTTATTATGATGCGAAGAATCGCTATAGAGAGGAGAAATCGATGTGACATTTCCTGTGAGTGCCCTCATTATACACACTACTGGCCCCAATCCACTCCGCCGAACAAAACGGATGAAGATACATACTTTAATATTTTCCCTTAGATTCCGCGATAAGATATTTCCGTCGTGTTGGATCAACCTGAATAATTGGAAGTTATGTCGGGCTGACGACGTTAAACCAAGCACTTTATGGGAGGCAAACCATAGTTATTGAGTGTTTTCTTTGTTTGATGTGTTCTTTGTGTTTGTTTATTACTTAGTTAAGTCTTATTCTTCCTTAATAATCATTAAAAACATTTAAGAAATGAATCGAATCGATGTTTGGAAAGAATTTGGACAAAGTGAAGTTTGGTGAAATTTGAACTAGTGTTGTTATCAGCACCGGACCATGCCACTGTTTAGAAAACAGTTTCTCGTCTTTAAATTTGAGTTTTGGTGGTTCTAGGAGGTAAATCTTCCATTAGAACTCCCAAAATCCACCCCTTGATGCAGGAACTACCAAAGGAACGAAAAGGAAGATCCCAAATCTGCTCCAAATGGATTCTGACTCGATGAAAACTTCAAGATTTCAAGTTTTTAGCCATAGAAAGTTTGTCAGTATTGAAGCACAACACTTATTCAACAAAATATCGCTTATTTAACAAAAATAACTCAAAAATAAAATTGATTAAGGAGCGAGGTTTTGTGAATCGAGGTACAAATTCTCCTACCACTATAATTGATGAAATTATTGTTCAGAGACGTTGGGCGGTATTATGTTATACTACTACTGCCGTAGTTTTCGTGGTTGAGAAAGAGTTTTACGCAAATCTTCTTGGAATCAACCAAGGATCAGTCTATGTGCGAGGTAGGTTTTTCACATTTACTCCTGCAAAGATTAATGATTTATACATGATTGAGAATGTGTCAACCTGCCACTATTCAAATTTTGCCCCGATGAAGGATAATATGAATGATATATACAGATATCTGACAAATGAAAGTTATGAATGGAAGATAAGAGATAGCAGGTATGTAAGTTTCTCGAACACACTATTAAATCCTACGTCGAAACACTTACATTATTTCATATGTACAAAATTGCTCCCAACTACGCAAATCAGTAAAATAACTAAGGAGTGTGTTATTCTGAACTACCGTATTCAAATGGGGATGCATATTATTGTTGGTTTATAATTGTTAAGTCTGTTTTGGGATTGATCGTTCCTGGATCAAAGTATGGGCTTGGACATCCTTCTACCATATTTCTCCTTTGCAGTCAATCACAAGTGCCATATGAGAACTGGGAAAGAGTACTTCTACCTGCAAGTCTATAGACCCGACGAGATGCATATAAGTAACTGTGCGATTGGTGATATGAATGACATGAGCATTATAGAAGATCAACCATCTCAGAGGTCAACACCTATTCCTCCTTACTTTCCTGAAAGTTCACAGATCATCTTGAAGAAAATTACAAAATTGAAGAAGGAAGTACAACACTTGATGAATGCAATCAACAATCTATCTGATTTCTTTGATCATCTGGATTAGAAAATGAAGGAACACTTTGATCATTCTGGATATCTTGAAGGAAGTTTGATGCGATTGATTGAAAGGAAAGGTTGGATTGAAGAGGATTCAACGAGAACTACAATCTTTTCATTCATGCTCAATCAATTGGAGATATTAGAGTTGATGATAGTTCTGAGAAAGAATGAAGACTTGATTATTGTATTTCTGTGTTTGTGTATTTGATTACTTTGCTTTGCTTGGATGTTATATTTGGACTTGCTTTCTTGTTTAGTTTTCAGCGTTATTGTGTTATGGTTGTGATTGAAGCTGAATTTTAGAATTATATTGCTTGATAATGTGTAGTATTTAGTGTTATGTGTGTGTCTGAAACTTGGATTTTATATATGAAAGTGATGTTTTGTGTTGTTTGTGTTAAAAAATATCATTTTTCATGGCTCTAGAATGTTATTCAATGCTTCATTAGACTAATTAGGCGTCAGAGTGGGTTTGAAAAGATCCAAATTTCAAAAGCAAGTTGGAAGCCCAGTTTTTGAACTAGCGCCGAACGACGATGTCACAAGCACTGGACCTCGTCAAAAGACAGAGAGTTTGGCCATAAGAGCAAAAAAATATGCTGAACAGCCCTGTCTCTAGCGCCGGACAGCGCTAGACCAGAAAAAAGGCCTAAAACTCTAAATTTTCACGATTTAACCCTGGGACCCGCCATTTTTGCTCAAACCATCGTCTGCTACCTCCAGCCAAAGCCGATTTTTGTACCTATGGCTCATTAACATTTGGATTTGAAGCGATTTTGTGGCCATAAAAGTTCAGATTTCATCTTCTCTTGGTAAGAGCTACACTTTAACCTAAAATTTTTTGATTTTGGCAGTGGAAATCTCCTACATTAGGAAGATTTGAAATTTTGAAGTTTTTGGAGGAACTTTAGAGATTTTTCTTGGATTTTGAGTTCTTATTTTTTTAAATTTACCTTGGAGTCCTTTACATTGCAATATTAAAATAGAGTTGGACAAATTTGATATTTTTAGACAAATGGCTCCAAGAATTTCAAAGGGGAAGAGAAAATTTGAGTATGAGGAAAGTAGCTTTTAGTGAATTTCAAGGATTTTTCGCACTTTAGTACGTTTCTTAGCAATAAGAAATGTATTCAAGAGAAAGCCTTTGAAAATCCTGGAGGTATGCTTGAGGAACTTATTGCAAATTGTTAATGGGAAATATTCTGTTATTTCACTGCTTAAGCGATGCTGCAAATTGTTAGAGAATTTTATGCAAATCTGTATTATTCTCAGAGAGAATACATACAGGTTAGAGGATAAATGGTTGAATTTACCCCTGTTCGCATTAATACATTTTATTAGTTAAGAGCACCTTTTACTTGTGAATATGAAAATTTTTTTATTACGAATGAAGCATTGGATATGATTGTGAACTTTTTGGCTGATGAAAAAGGGGAGTGAAAGGTTAAACAAAGGCTAAAAGTTAACTTCCCCCTTTCTACTTTGAATCCCGTATCAAAAGCCTGACACTATTTCATTTCTGCAAGACTTTTGCCTACCAACCATCACAGCGAGGTTACTGTAGATAGGGTTGTTATTAATTATTGTATTCAGAACATGAAGAATATAATTATTGGGCCAATTATTCATAAAAGTATTTTGACGAGCTCAAAAGTAGAGACTACAGGTGGACTAGGACACCCCAGTCTGATTCATGTCTTGTGCATTCAGTCAGGTTTAGCAACTGAAGATAATGATGAGGTAGTTTATCCTATGAAGCCCATTACTAAACTAAATTTGAAAACTTATGAAGCCCATGTAGGATGGAAGTGGAGTAAGAAAGCTGATGAGCCTTCTTCTAGTCAAGATAGACTATCTACATCTTGGGAGCCTACTCTGCTGTTGTTATGGATCAGTTGGAAAGGTTGAACACCAGAGTAGAGGGACTAGAAGTAAAGAACAAGATAAATGATAATTATCAACTACGGTGGAGAGAATACGAGATAGCTTATCATGACGCACAGATGAGATTTTTCAGGGGAGACACTAGTGTTGTATTTCCTACTTACCCTGAGTATACTCCATACCAGCCTGAAGAACCTGATGATGGCGGAGCTCCTACAGAGGATGAAGATTGGTAGTTTGTTAGTTTTATTTTCATTTTATTTTGAATTTGTTTTTTGTATATGTGATGTACCTATGACTCTTTCTGATTAGTATCTATGATGTAATGTGTATTTGGTTGAGCTTGTAGCAGACTTTATGTTGATTTGTGATGTATGTGATGTTATAGTAGAGTTTTCATGTGTTTGGTTTGTTAGTTTAATTTGTGATAGTAACAGTTGGATGTTAATGTTGTGTGTATAGTTTATGTTGCATGTTTTTAAACTTCTTCCCTTACAAATTTCTAACCCATATTTGTGTATATAAATGCTCTTCATAATTTCAAGCCTACTGTTCTAATTTATGAAGAAAAAGATGCTTAAACTCAAAGGTATGAAAAGCCCAACCTATTGAGGTATAAGTTATATGTTGTATTGTTTCTTTCTTCCCATGTTAATTGTATTGATATTCAAAAATCTAAGTTTGGGGGAGGGAAAGAATTAACTATTAATTGTTATCATTTAAAAGTATTTTCAAAATTATTAACATGATTTCCTATAATAGAACTCAATTTTAGATAACTGTATTTTGATTTTATTTAAGTATTTTATAAAGTTGAATGAAAGTATTTGATAATGGAAAGTAATTTTGTAGGCTAAGATATTTGGTATAAGAGAATAGGACTATAGTCAACTATTCAAAGCAATAAAAACTATATGTTTGAAATATTAAGAATCTTAAAACTTTATGTGATAGAAAAATGATTGAGACTCTATGATAAATCATTAATAAGCTAAAGAAATGCCTAAAAGGTAAATGAATGTGGTAAGTTTCAAATTTAGGGTGAGAAGGGTGAAGTTCAAAATTATTAAAGGCTATCCAGATACAGTAATCCTCACTAAAAGAAAATAAAATAAAATAAAATAAAATAAAAGCAAAAGAAAATAATAGAAAGAAAAGCGATGAGAAGCTTGATGAGATGCCTAATCAAAAATTGATTTCAGTTGGACCTACCTAAAGGGAAAAACTTAATTAATGTTTGGAACTTATATGTCTGGATCAGCATCCTTACTAATAGTGTTCTCATAAATTTCTCTTCATGTAATCATTTTAAGTGCCTTAATAAGATAATCTAAAGTCATTTTTGAAATGAATAGAAGGCTACAACTCTTATACTTGACTAGTAGATAGTCTTACACCTGCAGAATTTACTTGAATTATTCAAAAATCTTTCTAAAAATCTTTTTATTGTATTTATTTAAATCAAAATTATGGTATTCTAGAAATAAAGTTCATTGTAGTGGATCATTATTTTATGTATTAACTAAAATCACTTGAGGACAAGTAATAGTTATGTTTGGGGGACCTTGATCCACTAAAAATTTGATAGCTTTTTACTATTCTTTTCATACCTATTTTTGATAATATTGTACTTTAAAGAAAAGTATGTTTCATGATTTGATGCAGGTACAATGATTTTAGGCCTTTAGAGCAAAAGGAAGCAAAAATGAGCAAATTTGGTGCAAAAAGGGATAAAAGTGCATTTTATTGAACTAGTGTCGAACAGTGCTGTCAACAGCGCCAGACCGTGCTATTTTACAGAGAGTTGCAATCGTATTGGTGGAATAATGCATCGAACGGTACCCTATCTAGCGCCAGACCGCGCCCTATCCCGATTTCAAACTAGATTCAATATATTTGGCCGAATTTTGGAGGGTTGCTTGAGGAAACTCTTGGGAAATCAGTTTTGGCCGAATTTAAACTTCTTTTGAGCCAAGTTTAAAGAGGGAAGAAGAAGAGAGAAGAGTTTAGAGTGTAGAGAGACTGTCTATCCATTTTGTTTATGAATCTAGGTTTTGTGTTTTCTCTTCTAAGGAATGTAAGAGGAGAGGGAAAGTGAGAGATTTCTTCTTCCTTACTTATCTAAAGAGAGAATTGTGTGTTGTTATGAAGAAAGAAGAGGAGTGAAAGGAATTCTTTGAGATTTGCTTGGGGAAGAGTTTAAGATAAGTTAGCTTTACTTTACTCTGTTTGTATGTCGTTGTTTTTATATATAAAATCCATGTTTTGTCATCTTTTCCTCATCAGTCTTGAGTTAATTCTTTGTCATTCTCCTTTTCATGTGATGTGTTGATGTTGTGATATGAAAATGATGTGTTGATTTATTATGGAGAATTTGTGATGACCTTTTCACTTCGAACTTCATTTGCTTTTTGATCTGGCCATTATTGAAATTTTTTGGGAAGCATATGTTTCGAAAGGTTTATGAGTTCCCAAACAAAAGTGAAGGTAACATTCAATGTCCATGAATGAGAGGCGTAGTTCATGGAGATTGAGTACAAATAAATAGGGAAATATACTTTGATGGGCATAGAATTGGAGATTTCAGAGTGACAGGCTGATTCCTCAATTTGGTCCTAAAGTTTGGAAACTGAAGCAAGTGTTTACCTTCAGGCGAAGGGAAGTGGGAGCTCTGGAGTGAGATCCAGTATCCTCCCATCCTAACCAAGGATTTGGGGACTAAACTTAGGATTAGCGAATGATCTTTATACACTGAAATATTGGTAAAGAATAGGAATGCTCCTATTTGGCACAATACATTTTTATCACTGATCTATGTCACAATAATCATCACATTAATATTTGAAAGTAGGAAGACTCTTTCTTGTAACTATACTTTGTTATAAATTTAGTTTTGTGTTAGTTTAACTTGTTAGAGTTTAGAACGTACTTTGGTAGAAATAATAATTAAAAATGTTTGTCTTTCTTTTAAGAATTGAACTTACTTGCAATTGTGCTGTGATTCGATAAGTGATTTATGTGCTACATCATAAAATTAAAGCCTCCCTGTGGGATCGATATCCAGGACTCCACTAGAGCCCTGTATTACTTGAGTGATACGTATACTTGTGTTTAATTGTGTGCTCATTATAACACTATATATATATATATATATATATATATATATATCTAAATCTGAGTTCATAAATTTTGGCAAATTAAAAAAGTCGCACCACCTGTAGTTTGACCCAAGTTATTAAAACTAATTTAAAATTTTTCCTATTAAATTTATTATTAAAAATTTTTAATAATTATAAATTTAAGTTCACTACCATGAGTCATAATTTTTAATAATTATAAATTTAAGTTCACTGCCATGAGTCATAATTTTTATGTAGTAAAAAAGTTACATGAGGACAAATAACAGTTAAGTTTGGGAATTTTGATACACCAAAAATATGTTTGATTTTTCACCTATATTTTATACTCATTTTTTATGATATTACACTTTAAAGAATTTAATTTTCATGTTTTATTGCAGGTATGTTTATTTTTGGAATTTAGAGCAAAAGAAAGCAAAAAGGATGAAATTTGGAGTCAAATGAGGTGATTATTGGATTGTGCTTTGGCCGCGGACGGCGCCCACATCCAGAAAAGAAGAATCCAAACACGCTCTGGCACTGACGAAGCCATTTAATAGATTATTGGCGCAAACGATGCCCAAATCTGGCGTAGATGACGCCCAAATCTGGCGTCGATGATGCCCAAATCCAGCGCCAACAGTGTCCAAGACAGTTACGCGTGAATTTTTTTGTTGATTTGACCTATTTGGATGAATTTGGAAAGTTGCTTGACGCATTTCTTAGGAAATTTGTCCCTACACTATATTAGAGTGGTTTGAATGCCAGAAATGAGGTGTGTGTGGGGAGTGAGAGAGAGTTTGGAGACTTTTGTTGTAGGAGTCGTTGAGTTATATGTGTCTGAAGTAAAAAAGAGGGTTTCTCTAGAGTTGTAGGAGAGGAAGAAAAGTGAGAGATTTCTTCTTCCTTACTTTTCTATGAGGGAATTGATTGTTATTGTAAGGAGAGAGAGAGAGAGATTCAAATGAACTTCAAGGGATTTGCTTTAGAGAAGAGTTTCAAATAAGTTGTGTTTATTAATTGTTGTTTATATGAACTTTCTTTTATTTATAAAATCTATGTTTTATCGTATCTTCCTCATGAATTATGAGTAGACTTGTTTGTCTTTCTCCTTTCAATGATATTTGGTGAAACGAAGAGATAGATTGGATATGCAATTTAAATATAAATACCTGTGATGATTTTACATTTCGTACTTTATTTACTTTTCGATCTGGCCAATTAAAATGTTAAAATTTGTTGTGAAACATATGTTACGAAAGGAGTATGCGTTCTACAATAAAGTAAAAATCACATTCAATTCCGTGGATGAGAATATAGTCTATAGGGTTGAGTGCAAATAAATAGGGGAATATACATTGTTGGGCGTAGATTTGGAGATTTTTAGGGTGACAGACTAAAATCCCCAATTCAGTCCTAGTGTTTGGAAAATAAAGTGAGAGTTACCATTTAAGCGAGGGGGAAGTGGGATCTCTTATGTGAGATCCAGTATCCTCCCAGCCTAACTATGGATTTAGGGACTAAACCTAGGATTAACCAATGTTCTTTATGCACTCGGAAGAGGGTAAAGAATAGGAATGCTCCTATTTGGCACAATACAATTTCCAACAATCTAAATCTTTCATTAACCATAACCTCATTGCAAGGGAAATGATACTTTCTCCAATTTGAATCTTTCGTTGCAAAATTATAAAACTTTATTTATAATTAGTAAATTTACTTTGAAGTTTAGAGAGTAGTTTGGTAACTTAGTTCTATTAGCATAATTAAACATTGCTGACTTATGATTTTTACTTGTAAGTTTTATATAGTTTGAACATTGTGTTTCTGAGCTACTATAATAAATTTAACTTTCCCTATGGGATCGATAATCAGAACTCCATCAGTGCTCTGTATTATTTGATCGATACGCATACTTGTGTTTGTATTCTGGTGTCTATAAGAAAATATATTGAAATACAAAAACAACACATTAAGTTTTTGGCACCATTGCCGGAGAAGGTAACGATAAATTTAGTAGTATTTGAAAAACTTTTGCGTGATTTATTAAACTTATTATTGCTTAGTTTTAAGTTTGTTGATTGTGTTTGTTTATGCGTAGTACTCAATCTGAAAGTTTAATACCTTACGACCCTGAATTAGAACGTACATTTAGAAAAATTTGAAAACAATAAAAAGAATATAAAAATTTGAACAAAAGTGCGTGTCAGCATATTTTTAGGCTGTGTGTTGTATTTTGAAAAGGGGTCGCAAAACAGAAATTGTCGGTGAATTTTAAATTTTAAATTTAATTAAATATATATATAATTTAGAAAATAGTATTTTATTTTGAAAATAATTTTAAATTTAAAAGTTTTAAGATATGAAATCAAACCGATCTCACATCCCAAATAGTTTATATAAACGAGCACCACATCACAAACCGTGTATCTATCTCAAAGGACAAACACACTGCTTGACGATGGGGCTCGATTAAATAAACTAGAAGATTTGTGACATCTGTTTGGTCTACGAACCAATTTTATAAGCCGACAAGTTCCCCTGCTTAATATAAAGGAATTAAGCAAGGTTTATATTACTTGGGTTCTTAAAGTTCCCTATAAGGGCAAGCCCCTATAGTTAATTACATCTTAAATGATGGGAATCATTTAAGAAAACTCTCGATAATGATCAGTGGTTTTGCTGTCAAGAATTTCAAAGTTTAGGGTTTCCAAAGGATTTGAATTTTGGAAATTTCAATAGGGAATGGATCAAATTTGGAACATTTATTTTCAGGAGTCCAAAGAAAGATAAGTAGGAGAAGCTGAGGGTCCAAGAAGAATCTTGGCAACTTCCCACACTATCCTATTATTTGGCTTTGAGTTTAAGAAAATTATTTAATGTTGTAATCCTGTAAATTTTAATTAATTAGGACTTATATTTGTATGACATAATCATACAAATAGCCTCGAAGATGTGAGGGTTTATGTCGTACCAAACGACTACCTAGGAGTCTTAGGACCGGTTAGGGCTTAATTTACAAAACATGATTATGCAAATGCCTAACAAAAGGGTTGAGGATTTATGTTGCACTAGGCAAACTACCTCGAAATCCTACGGTTTGGTTGTTTAATTCTAGGAAAGGATTTGCTGAAGTAGAGTTGTTTTGCTAACGAAGATGGCCGTGCTGCCCACCGTGCTCCAAGCTCCTTATTGTTACAGAGGTTTGGTTTTAGAATTCATAAATCAGAAGATGAGAGAAGTGTTTTGGTTTTAGAGAAATCTTAAAGCCCAAATGTCTTTAGTGTTTTAATTAAAACAAATCTTAAAGTTGGTTAAACAGAACCGATTAAGATCCCAAGTTCCGTCATCCCGACACCGTTATTTTCATTGAATTCACTTAGTCCAGATGAATTTGCTAAACTCAACTAAATGAGTTCCACACTTTCATTTAGACCTTGGGAAATCCCGTTAGCAACACGTGGGTTACATCATCCGAGGTATTCCCGATCATTCAACGAGACGTTTTAATTTAGTTGCAATTGTAGTTTTGTTATTCTGTTTGTGATTAAATTTTGAGTTGTTTTATATTTTGAAGTGTTGTGGCGGTGAATTTTATCTTGTATTGATTTTTAGTTTAATTTTGGTTTCAGTTCAGGGACTATCCTAAAGGTTTTGGTTTTCATGCAACAGTTGTTTATCATGCAAGAAAAGTAAAGTAACGATATGAAGTAAGTAAATTGCAATTAAGTAAATTGCAACAAAATAAAAGCGTACCTGGAGGGTCTTCCCGTCATCCCAAGCTGCACTTAAAACACATGTTAAGGCATTTAAATATTTCAACAAGTACTTAGGTAAAGCTAATGGAAAGGTTTTGGTTGTCTACCAAAGTCCTAATCATATAGCTAGTCATCTCCTATGACGTCTAGGTTCTTGTGTTTTGGTTTAAGGATGATTTTCTTCATCAAAGAACAATTAAATTCAATTGTTCTTATAAACATCCTATTATATTGGGGAAGTGCTTAAGACGAGTCTTAAACATCTTTTCAATACCTCTAGGATTGTTTTAAGTCCAAGAGAATTTAATTATACAAGTGAATTAATCATCCAAGAGTTTAAGTTTTGTTCTTTTGCTCAGTGAACTAGGACATTTGAATGTCCCATGAGTGAAGTAACACTTCACTTGATACCTCATTTAAAAGTTATAATACTTAAAAGCTTTATAAGTGGCAAATCAAATTATTAAGTATTTTAATGATTTAAACTTAATGATTTAATTTTAATTTTGACTTAATTATAAAAAATTAGTTTAAGTTTGGAATAGTGTTCAAGTTATTTTAGATTTAATTCTTAATGATTTCATTTAGGTTTGTATTTAAATGATTTTGATTTAATTTAATTTAATTTAATTTAATTTAATTTAATTTAATTTAATTTTAATTTAATTTTAATTTAATTTAATTTTAGTTTAATTTAATTTAATTTTAATTTAATTTAATTTAAATTTAAATTTAAATTTAATTTTATTTAATTTTATTTAATTTAAATTTAATTTGATTTTAATTTTAATTTTTAATTGAGATTATTCTTTTGATGATTTTTTTTAATTGAAATTTAAGTATTATTGAAGTGATTTATTTAGGGATTTTTAAATTAAAGAATAAATATCCTCTTAAATAATATCCCTACTTTAATAATTCCAATTTTTATTATTCTCCTAAAATTTTAATTAATTAATTAATTAAAGTTTTATTTTAATTATAATTGAAATGATTAGTAGATTTCTACCCTTAATCATTTAAGTTTCAATCATCCAAAAATCAGTTTAAAATCAAATATTTTACCCTCCCCTTTGATTAATCCTAAAATTTTTAATTACCATTTTGCCCTTCAAGCTTAATAATTCTATAACTCACTAAATTAAGCTCAAATGAACATAAAATTTTTATGCAACCTTACTCACATGTCAATTAAGGCATTAGAGGAGAAAATGTGGTTTTTCTGTATTTAATTTATTTATGTAATTATTTTTAATAGAAAATAGGGGTTTTCAAGGAAAATTCAATAATATGACCAAGGAAATGTTTCTGTCCTAAAAATAATTATGGGATGTTTCTAATGACGAGAGGAACATTTGGACCAATTTTAGTGATTTTTTGAATTATATTTTATTTATTAGAATTATTTTGAATTTTGGAGCATTAATTAATTTTAAAATAAAATTAAAGTTGAAAAATGGATTTTATATTTTTCATAGATCTCTCTAACCTCAAGGAGTTCAGAGAAACAACTTTTGTATTTTTCTGATTTTTCTTTGATTTATTAGAATTATTTTAGTGAAAAGGTTGGAAAATACATTTTTTAATATTAAAAATTACATTAAGCCTTTAAAATTCAATATCTTACCCTAGGGACTTAAGAAAAATATTTGGTTTGTTCCTAAATGATTAGAATTCAAAATGTGACATTTTGGTGATTTTTAATATTTTTATGATTTTTATTATTTTTTAATTATTAAAAATATTAAAATAATGATAAAAATCAACTTTTTTCGAAAATTATGATTTTAATTTTCCTAAGTTCCTCTGATATCAGAGAAGCTCCAAAACCATTTTTGTGAATTTTTGAAAAGTATTTTGTGAGTTATGAATTTTTTTAAGTTTAATTTTACTCCTTTTGCTTAGGAGGCTTAATCAATCTATTTGGTGAAGTTAATCAAGTCCAATTGATTTCAAATTTTTATGTAAGACTCTCCTGACCCTAAAGGACAGTGGAGAATTGTTTTTAAATTAATTTGATGTGTTGTTAACCCTAATTAATTAAATTTCAATTTTAGGTATTTAGGCCAATTAGGGTTGTTCCAAATGAATTAACTCAAAATTTATTTTTCCTAGGTTCCTCTGGTCATAAGAAACATCACCAAATTTTCCTAGAATTTATTTCTCAACATGCTAATTATTGGAATTAAAATACTCAAAACAGTAACATGAACTTGGAAAATTAATAACTTCTCATAGGGATGGCCTTTGACCTTGGAAAATTCAGGGAATGTTCCCAAGTTTAGAGGCTTCAAAAGCCTTATGGTCTCATGTCATGGTGAATTTCCTATGTAAATAGAGAATTAGAACAATGCAGAGAGTAAATAAATCATTAAAAATAAAATACTTAATGAAATTACTTGATTTCTTTTCCACATTATTCTCCTCACAGTTGCGAGCAAAAGGGTATTTATATTTTATTTTTAGGATTTTTCTACACAAAGTTATGAATTTTTGAAGTTTTGGTAATTAAATAAATAGAAAAATACCCTATTTTCCTACTTATCCACGCGGCGCCGCGTCAACCTTAGCCTTTCTGAACGGCCACGCAGCGTCTTCTGGTTCGGCACTACCATCTGACTGGGATGCCACGCGGCCCGCTGTATCGTCCCGTCTCCTCAGTACGGCTCGATCACGGACCGTCCACCCGCACGTGTATCGAATGGATGACATCCGTTCATCGTCCCTAAGCCTCCTAGCCCGAGAACCGTCGCGTCTTCCGGGCTCGATATCTCCCTCGATACTTAAGCGATTTCTATGTTCTTATGCTTTCATGGATTCGTCTTGAAGAGACGAACACATCCATACGGTTTATGTGGCATGAAATTAAGGCAATAGAAATGGAGAATTCATGGAAGCTCGGGAAGAAGAAAGAGCTCATACCTTTGCTCAGAGAAGTGTGGCTTCAATCTAAGAGTTATGTCACATTCGATTCAGTCCAAGTAAGCTCCAGATGAAGTCTCGGCCACAGGGATTTGCTGAGACTTGATTTCCACTAGACCCGATCAAAACCTTTGGAGGCTAGAGCAGATGAGTGGCTTGGAGAGGGGGCTTTCACTGGGGAACTCCTTCACTTGGTCTTGTGCAGGTGTGGGTGAGTTTAATTTGATTTTGGTGGAGAATTGGGGGATGTCCTGGTTTTGGGTGGAATTTTGGTCGAGAAATTGGGCTCGTTGGTGGAAATTAGGGCAAATTGTCACTTTGGGATCAATTGCTCTAAGTGTGGAGGATGATTTGGATCAATTTTGGCAGAGTTTCTGTATGGTTTTTGTGCAACTCCTCTCATGGCCGAGAGGTCAGGGGTTTAAATAGAGCTGGTTGGAGGGCCTCCCAGGGGGAGTTAGGGGTTGGGATCAGCTTCTCTGGTGAAGAGAAGAACATCTGCAATGGCCATTTGGAGTGGGGTAGCTCAGCAAGGTGGAATTCCAAAACTTGGCTCCTCCCAAGGTCTCGGCCATGGTGTTCTCCGGTGGCTCGGGTGGTGGCCGGCGAGGCAGGGTCACCCTCGAGTTCGGAGTGGGTTAGGGGCTGGGGTTTTGTGTAGGCGATTGAGCTTTGCCATGTGTCGGAAGCTTGATTTAAAATGGAATAGGAGAAGGCCAATTTTGGCGTGATTTGGTCAAGTCTACCTTTTGGGCTTGGTTCACCCTTCAAGGTGGCTTTGGTTATTGTGGGGAGTCAAAGGAATCAGCTGGTTTGGCATGAAGAAGTCCTTATCCAAATATATTTGGATTAAATTTGGGTTAAGGTGAAACATGTTTAAGGTTAATGACTTTTAGGAGGTGCTTAAAGGACCTCCTCCTTTTGCCATTTAAGGAGGGTTGACAAATTAGAGATTCTCATGGCTTGCCAATGGCTTACATGTGGCTTCATGGCTCCATATGGCTTGGGAAAAGATTTGGTCAATTTCATAAAAAAAAGGATTTTGTGAATTTTGGCATTTTGATGGGAATTGTTAAGAGGCTTGATTTGGAATTTTTTAATGATAAATTAGGACTTTAGGAATGATTTTAAATTGAAAGTGTGATGAGGGAAAGTTTCATGTGGGCTTTAGATTGATTTGGGCTTTTGAATTTGGTAAAGGTGGGCTTTTAGAATGGTTTAAGGGGATTGGGCTTTTAAGTTTAAAAACAAATTGGTAAGTGGAAATTTTGTAAAGGGCCATGCAAAATAAATGTTTGGTTTAGTTTAAGGATGTGTCATGAGAGATTTGGAATCAATTTGAAGTGATTTGGAATTGAATTGAGTCTAATTCGGGTCCCCTTGGTGATAGGGTCAAAATAGGTCAAAATGGACCAACTTGGGCTAAGGTTGGGCTAATGTTTAAATTGATGTAAAATTAATGTTGAGAAATGTTTATGGGAGTGTTTCAAAGAGGTTTCATCTTTGGTTGGGTTTTGATTTTGGGACTTGGGGCTTTTTGGGTTAGGTTTGGGTGTAGGCCCATTTAAGGGATTTTGGGTTTAGGGTGGATTTGGGTGAGGTTTGAGTCCAAATTTTGGGCAAATCATGTTAGTGTTTTGTTTGTGGGGATGTTAGGAAAATTTTAGAAAAGGTTTAGGGTCAATTGGAGTTAAATTGGGTTAGTTTGGGCTAAGTTTGGGTCATGCGTCCAAATTGGGCTTTAAGGTCAAAAGTGAAATTGGATTCAAATGTCAATCACATTGGAATTGGATTTAGTCTAGATTGATATTGTGGATATTGAATTGAAGTTTAAAATTGAATTGGACCAAAATTGGGGTCAATTGGGTAGGTTTGGTTTGACATTGGGTTCACTTGGGTTAAGAATAGGCTAAATTGGGGGTTTTTGTAAAAGTGGGGTAAATTGACAAACTTAGCCCATGGTATAGTTGGACAAAATGAAATTGGGAATATTTGGGATTTTCTGGAATTTTCTGGGAATTTTATGAATTTTTGTATTTTTGGGTCAAGAGAGGCATTTTGGTAATTTGGAGGGTATTGGGGGATACTTTTGGATTTTTTGGTATTTTTGGCTATGGATGATCAATTTGATTGGTGAGAGAATGTTCAAGATTAATTTTGGGGAATTTTGGGTGATTTGGAAATTTTGGAGGATTTGAGCAATTTTAAGGGCTTTTGGTAGGTTTAATAGGTGTAGGGGTCTCGGGGGTCAAAAAATTGAAATTTTGTAAGAATAAAGATTGATCAAATATGAGTGAAATGGAATCACTTTGGTTGAGCCATGAAGTCATATTAAGCCTATATGAGCCATGAGAGGACTCATTTGAGGCATTCACTATGTTGTTCCTAACCCTCTTAACCAGGGGCTTAGGGGTTAAGGTCCATCCATATGAATTTCCTGGATGAGTCAGGGAGTCAAGTTGGGTATGGGTGTGGTTTTAGGATTTGGATTGTGTGTGTGAGAGTGTAGAGTATGAGTGTAGTGAGTGTGTAAGTCAACCCTCACCAGACCAAGCCATCCAGGGTGGTCCTAAGGCCAAAGAGTCCTATAGGGAACTCATCCTTTAAACCTTCACTTTTGATTTCAACCCTCTAGGTGATTAGGGGTCTTCAATCAAGTTTGTGGGGTTTGTAGGGAGTCAAGAGGTGTTTAAACTTCTAAAGGGTGGGTTCCACTTCTAATCCTCTAAGATAGTCAAAGGAAAAGCCTAAGGCTAGATCCTAAGTACTAAAGATAGAAGAAAAGACCTCATCGAAATCGAGGTCAACAAATGGACCTCAATAGGTGTGGTGTGCTAACCAAGCACACCGCGCGTATTGGCGTTGACCGAAAAGATCGACAAAACCAACACAGATGTCTAAGTGACAAACTTAGGACGAAGTAGAAGAATTTCCGCTAGGGAGTATCAGGTAAATTTCCAAGACCGGAGTTTCCTGAACTCTCGCTGGGGAATGGAAAAGGAGGTGAACTCCACATCACAAGATCTGGGGAATTCAATTTAGATTTCGTTTCATTTCATGTTCAAGTTTTGATGTGTAAGTTTAGATTTTGAGTTTTAATTTAGATTGAAGTTTGATTTAAAATCAATTTGAGAAAATTTTGAATTTGAAATTTAGATTTGAAATGAGAGTTGAAACCTAGGTTCCAACCTCGGGACTGCAAGGAAAATTGGAATTTAGGTACCAGCCTCGGAGTGAGAATCGGAGTTTAAGTGTTGATTGAAAAGGATGAGAATCAGAATTTAGGTACTGATCTCGAAAGGGATGAGAATTGAAATTTAAGTATCAATCTCAAAAGAGAGTCGAAATTTAGGTATCGACCTCAAAAGGGATGAGAATCAGAACTTAGGTACTGCTCTCGGAATGAGAACTGGAATTTAGGAACCAGTATCGGAAATTTTGAATTGAAATTTAGGTATCAATTCGGATGAGAATCAAAATTTAGGTATCGATCTCGGAATGAGAACTGGAATGTAGGTACCGGTCTCGTAAATTTTGAATTGAAATTTAGGTATCAATTCGGATGAGAATCGAAATTTAGGTTTCGATCTCGGAATGAGAACCTGGAATTTAGGTACCAGTCTCGAAAATTTTGAATTGAAATTTAGGTATCAATTCGGATGAGAATCAAAATTTAGGTATCGATCTAGGAATGAGAACTGGAATTTAGGTACCAGTCTCGGAAATTTTGAATTGAAATTTATGTATCAATTCGGATGAGAATCGAAATTTAGGTATCGATCTCGGAATGAGAATTGGAATGTAGGTACCAGTCTCAGAAATTTTGAATTGAAATTTAGGTATTAATTCAGATGAGAATCGAAATTTAGGTATCGATCATGGAATGAGAAGCTGGAATTTAGGTACCGGTCTCGAAATTTTGAATTGAAATTTAGGTATCAATTCGGATGAGAATCGAAATTTAGGTATCGATCTCGGAATGAGAACCGGAATTTAGGTACCGGTCTCGGAAATTTTGAATTAAAATTTAGGTATCAATTCGGATGAGAATCGAAATTTAGGTTTCGATCTCGGAATGAGAACCGGAATTTAGGTACCGAGTCTCGAAAATTTTGAATTGAAATTTAGGTATCAATTCGATGAGAATCGAAATTTAAGTATCGATCTCGGAATGAGAAGCTGGAATTTAGGTACCAGTCTCGGAAATTTTGAATTGAAATTTACTGTGGAGATTTGGATTTAGCGGGAGATCGAAATGAGATATGAAAGTGTTCCATATCCCATGGGAATCAATCAAAGTTTGATTATTTGGCGAAGGGTACGAATCCATGCCATCCGAATCAAATTGAAAATTCTTCGTGATTCTGAAATCATCCCGAGAGAGGGTTTCAAAGGAGGTCTGGAATAGATCTTGATTTGAAGAAGAATTGGAGGACTTGAAAAGATGGATTTAAACTGGAATTCAATTTGAGCTTTAGATTTGTTTTGTTTGTCCTTTAACTATCCCATTTTTTTTTATTTGTTGTTTATTTGGTGTTCATGTGGATTTGAAGTTCTTTTTAATGTTTGAATTTTTATGGAAGAGAGTTCTTATTTATTTTCCTTTTCTTTTCTGTTCTTTGTTCGAAGTTCATTTAACTTTAATGGTGTTTCCCAGTCAATTTGCACAAAAAGAGGTGAAGGCAAAATGTGACATGGTCACTTTCATTCCAATCTTGTTGAAGATACATCATACAACTCGATCTGAAATATTTCTCACACAATCCATGACTCAAAATAGATTATGTATGATTCCTGTTGATCCATCCAAAAAGTATCTGTTAGAAATCCATGTCTGAATAATGAGATACACGGTCAATAACATCACCTTCCAAGTCGTCCTTGGTAGGAGTACCGCATGGATGTGCATTGGAGGTGTGCTATTTCCTGTGTAACTCACAGCTCGTAGGGCCGGAGACTCTCCAATTCTGGATCTGGTTTAAAGTGGTAAGGCACTTTTCTGTCGTCCATCTTTCTAAAAGTGACGGAGATCCGCTCCACTAGTACTCCCGGTATACAATGTTTTGCGATGTCTGCTCCATTTCCTTGTAATATCATGACGGAACCTACCGGAAGTGGTATCTCCACCGGCCCTCGGAACTTACCCGGGCCTGCTATCCGGAGGTCAGATCCGAACATGATATTGCATTGGTCGACGAACGAAACCGTGCGAAAGGTCCGACAAAGTCATGGTGGTCTATGTGTGGAGGTATGCGGTCGCCCTTCCGATAAATGTTGATGATGCAATCGTTGGGTATGCGGTCTGTCGGCGTACCCTCCACGTTATCATTCTTTTCACCATTCTTTTAATTATCCTCGGCATTGGATCCACCTCACCGTGACGGAGTATCCCTGGTGGATTTCCTCTTCTATCCTCTGCGAAGTTATAGCAACATCCGCATTGTATTGTGACTCTTCCTTTCCCTGACATCCATTTTTGGGGTTCCGAATAAGTCTTTTCTCTCAGATGGCCTGCTCGACCCATTTTCTAAAGTTCTAAGATGCAATCCACAATCTGTTGTTGCTCGTACTCTGAGAATACACCTGTGTGTAACTCGAGGCCTTCCAAAATGTTGATTCTTTTGCCTCTAATCCTTTCAAAGTATTCGAAAGTCTTCTTCTCAACATTTTGCATTCTTTCTAGTTCATATTTTGGGATGATCTGCAAGTGACGAGGCCTAGTAACATATTGCGGGATGTATGACTCAATCCCGTCACGTTCTCCTGCATACCTTAGCTCCTCGGGGATTGTCTCTGGCGGGACATCCTCCGGGGTTGCTTCAGCAACAAGGTTCTTCAGATATGGTATCTCTATCTGGAATCGAGGCGATCTCTCTGCCTCTAATCTTCTCAGAGTTTCCCTTATCCTTTCTTTTGTTCTCGGAGCTTGTTCTCTCTTTTCAAGTTCCTGATGAACCGGTATCTTTGAAATGTGTGTGTCGGCGAAGGTGGCTGTTTCCTCGTGTTGATCTGCTGCTAGTTTAGTCAACATCTTGCGGATACGGCGATTCTTATTCCTTCTTTGAGTAGCAGTGAGCGTAGCTCTCCTCACTTCTTGAATTTATGCAAGCGAGGCGCTGACGAGCCTGCCCTTTGTCGTGGCAACTACTGACTTGATTTTCTTACTTTCCTCGGTGTTTGTCTTTCTTCTCTTGTTGCTGGATTGGTGGCTTGGGCCACCCATCTTCATCACTGTCTGGCTATGAAGCTCTTCCCGGTCCATCGGGACCCAATCATTTTCTTCATATTGTAGGTCGGCCGGTGTGAAGTCGAATCAATTTATATCATCGCTCCATCCTTCACCCTTTTTTCATCGAGTGCGAGACTCACGCTATTTTTAAAGTTTAGGACCAACCGCCCGTTCGACATTTCCCTGCGAAGAAGACAAGGAAATGATCAGGGGCTGTACTAAGAACAAGAACCTTAAGAAAATATTTATTACTGAAGATTCTTATTCACTTATTTAAATTTAAAAGAAGGTAGGAAAAGATGAGGAAAGACCAGGAACAAGATTTGATTTGAAAGGAAGGGTAAAACTTATTATGATTCCACATATTTTATTTTTAGTACATATTTTTGTTAATGATTTTTTTTTAATTCATTTTCTTATGTTTTTGGGTTCGAACCCAGTCACAAGTGGTTACTTCACCCGTGTTTCTAGGGATGAGAATTCATTCCTTTGAAACATTAGGTTGCGTAATACTTCTTCAAATATCGTCCATTGATTGGAAGCATTTGTCATTCTCCTTGGCAATTCACAAGTTGGTAGGAGCCTCCTGAGTAGACTGCCTCAACCAAAAATGGCCCTTCCCAAGTCGGTTCAAATTTGCCTCCTATTTTGCGATGTGCAAGAATAGGTCTTCTGAGAACAAGAACTAAGTCACCAACTTTGAAAGTTCCTGGGCAGACCAGTTTATCATGGGCCTAGATCATCTTAGCTTGGTATAGTTCCAAATTTTGTTGCGCAGCAAGTCTTTTCCCTTCCAAGTTGTCCAGTTCTTCCAGTCGTAATCTGGCATTTTCTTCTGTAGTAATTTTATTTGCAACTGCAATCCTGAGTGATGGAAGCTGAACCTCCAAAGGTAAACGCGCTCGGACCCGTACACTAAAGTGTAAGGTGTAGACTGAGTAGGAGTCCTAAAAGTCGTCCTATAGGCCCATAAGGCTTTTAACAACTTCTCGTGCTAATTTCTCTTGTTGTCGACCAAATTTTTCTTTAAAATCTGAACGAGAGTTTTATTAAAAGCCTCGGCCAAGCCGTTTGCTCTTGGTAGTAGATTGTTGAGTATCGCCAATCGATTCCATGTCTTCTGACAAAATTGTTGATTTTTGTGCTTCTGAATGTGAACCCATCATCTAAAATGATTCTGCGCGGTACTCCGAAAAGGTAGACGACTTGATTTTTAAAAAATTGTAGCACGTGGTGTACCTTTACCTCTCTGAGTGGAACTGCTTCTGCCCATTTAGAAAAGTAGTCTGTAGCTGCAAGGATGAAGCGATGTCCTCTTGAAGAAGGCGGTTCTATCGGACCCACTATATCTGTGCCTCAACACTCAAATGGTCACGATGCAATTGTCGGATGCAGCACATTTGGAGGTTGGTGTAGAACCACTCTGTGCACTTGCCACTGGTGACAACTCTTGGCGACTTTCATGCAGTTGGTCATCATCGAAGGCCAGTAATACCCTAGTCTTTTAATTTTCATTTTCATTTTCAGACCCGACCGATGAGCGCCACAAAGTCCTGAATGCACTTCTTTGACAATTTCACGAGCCTCGGACCCGCTCAGGCATCTTAACCACATCTGATCAAAAGACCTTCTGTATAATGTATTGTTTATTAATGTGTAAGACAAAGTTCTTTCTTGATTTGATGTGCTAATGACTTATCATCTGGTAATTTCCTTGTTTGCAGGTAGTCTATTAGCGGTTGACGCTAATCTTCTGTGTTTTCTGTCACTGCTGCAACTGATTCCTCTGCTTTTTCTGATTTCTGTATCATGTCTATGTCGAGTTGTGATAGGACATGTCATCCTTGAACTGACACTTCAACTGACTCATCTTGCAAGCAGGCAAATTCTTTTGCAAGGCAAGCTAGCTCATCAGCGAGAGCATTTTCTCTTCTGGGGATCTTGTAGATTGTTACATTCGTAATTCGTTCCAATAGTTTCATGGCATACTGAAAGTATTGCTCGAGGCTTGGCTTTAAAATTCTGTATTGTCCGACGATTTATTGAATGATCAACTGAGAATCTCCGTAGATGTTGATATCTGTTATTCCCATTTGAATGGTGTCAGCATATTTTTAGGTTATGTGTTTTATTTTGAAAAGAAGGTCGCCTACAGAAATTGTCGGTGAATTTTTAGTTTAATTTAATTATATAATTTGAAAAGTAGTATTTGATTTTGAAAATAATTTTAAATTTGAAAAATTTTAAGATATGAAATCAAACTGATCTTACATCCCAAATAGATTATATAAACGAGCACCGCACCACAAATCGTGTATCTATCCCGAAGAATAGGCACACTGCTTGACGATAGGGCTTGATTAAATAAACTAGAAGATTTGTGACATCCGTTTGGTCTGCGAACCAATTTTATAAGCCGACAAATTCCCCTGCTTAATATAAATGAATTAAACAGGGTTTATATTACCTGGGTTCTTAAAGTTCCCTATAAGGGCAAGCCCATATAGTTAATTACATCTTAAATGAAGTGAATCATTTAAGAAAACTCTCGATAATGATCAGTGACTTTGCTCTCAAGAATTTCAAAGTTTAAGGTTTTCAAAGGATTGGATTTTGGAAATTTCAAAAGGGAATGGATCGAATTTAGAACAGTTTATTTTAGGAGTCCAAAGGAAGAGGAGTAGGAGAAGCTGAGGATCCAAGAAGAATCTTGGAAACTTTCCAAACTATCCTATTATTTGGCTTCGAGTTTAAGAAAATCCTAATATTATCTGAGATTTCAATCTTGTCAGTTTTAATTAATTTGGACTTATATTTGTATGATAAAATCATACGAATAGCCTCGAAGATGTGAGGGTTTATGTCGTACCAAACGACTACCTCGGAATCCTAAGACTGGTTAAGACTTAATTTACATGATATGATCATGCAAAAGCCTAACAAAAGGTTGAGGATTTATGTTGCACTAAGCAAACTACCTCGAAATCCTATGGCTTGGTTATTTAATTCTAGGAACCTTTAACTGATGTAGAGTTGTTTTGTTGACGAAGATGGTCGTCGTCGCCCACCATGCTCCAAGCTCCTTGTTGTTGCAGAGGTTTAGTTTTAGAAGATTGTAATCAAAAGAGAAGAGAAGAGTTTGGTTTTAGGAATCTTAAAGTCCAAGTGTTTTTAGTGTTTTAGTTAAAACAAATCTTAAAGTTATTAGAACGTAACCGATTAAGATCCCACAGTTCCGTCATCCCAAGACTCGTTATTTTCATTGAATTCACTTAGTCCGGATGAATTTGCTAAACTCAACTGAATGAGTTCCACACTTTCATTTAGGCACGTGGGAAATCCCGTTAGCAACACGTGGGTTACATCATCCGAGGTATTCCCGATCATTCAACGAGACGTTTTAATTTAGTTGCAATTGTAGTTTTGTGTTCTGTTTGTGATTAAATTTTGAGTTGTTTTTATATTTTGAAATGTTGTGGCGGTGATTTTTATCTTGCAGTGACTTTTAATTTAGTTTTGGTTTCAATTCAGGGACTACCCTAAAGGGTTTTGGTTTTCATGCAACAGTTGTTTATCATGCAAGAAAGGTAAAGTGCATTTGCAATAAAGTAAATTGCAATAAAACAAAAGCGTACCTGGAGGGTCTTCCTGTCATCCCAAGCTGCACTTAAAACGCATGTTAAGGCATTTAAATATTTCAACAAGTACCTAGGTAAAGCTAAGGGGAAGGTTTAAGTTATCTATCAAAGTCCTAATCGTATAGCTAGTCACCTCCTATGACGTCTAGGTTCTTGTATTTTGGTTTAAGGATGATTTTCTTCATCAAAGAATAATTAAGTTCAATTGTTCTTATAAACATCCTATCATATTGAGGAAGTGCTTAAGACAAATCTTAAACATCTTTTCAATATTTCTAGGATCGTTTTAAGTCCAAGAGAATTTAATTATACAAGTGAATTAATCATCCGGGAATTTAAGTGTTATTTTTTTGCTCGATGAACTTAGGACATTTGAATATCCTATAAGTGAGGTAACAGATTCACTGATGTTTCATTTAAGAGTTATAATAATAAGAGCTTTCATAGGGCAAATCAAGTTATTAAGTATTTTGATGATTTAAACTTAATGATTCAATTTTAAATTTTTTTTTATTTAATTATAGAAAATTAGTTTAAGTTTGGAATAGTGTTCAAGTTATTTTAGGTTTAATTCTTAATAATTTCATTTAGGTTTGTTATTAAATGATTTTAATTTAATTTAATTCAATTTAATTTAATTTAATTTACTTTAATTTAAATTTAATTTCAATTTAATTTAATTTCAATTTAATTTATTATTATTATTATTTTTTTTAACTTAGTTTAATTTAATTTAATTTTTATTTTAATTTTAATTTAATTTAATTTAATTTAATTTAGTTTTAATTTAATTTAATTTATAATTTACTTTAATTTAATTTAATTTGATTTGATTTTAATTTAATTTAATTTAATTTACTTTAATTTAATTTAATTTTAATTTAATTTTAATTTGGATTATTATTTTAATCTTTTAATTAAGAATTAAGTATTATTGAAGTGATTTATTTAGGGATTTTTAAATTAAAGAATAAACATCTTCTTAAATAATATCCCTACTTTATAATTTCAATTTTTTTATTAATCTTCCCAAATTTAATTAATTAATTAATTAAGGTTTACTTTAATTATTCTTAAAATGATTGGTGGGTTTCTACCCTTAACCATTTAGGTTTCAATCATCCAAAATCAGTTTAAAATCAAATATTTTACCCTTCCCTTTTGATTAATCCTAAAATTTTAATTAAAGGTTGAAAATTTTAATTACAATTTTGCCCTTCAAGCTTAATAATTCTATAACTCACTAAATTAAGCTCAAATGAACTTGAAATTTTTATGTGACCTCACTTATATGTCAATTAAGACATTAGAGGAGAAAATGTGATTTTTCTATATTTAATTTATTTATGTAATTATTTTTAATGGAAAATAGGGGTTTTCAAGGAAAATTCAATAACATGACCAAGAAAATGTTTCTATCCTTTATAAACTTATGGGATGTTCCTAATGACCAGAGGACCACTTGGACCAATTTTGGTGATTTTTTGAATTATATTTTATTTATTAGAATTATTTTGAATTTTGAAGCATTAATTAATTTTAAAATAAAATTAAAGTTGAAAAATGGATTTTATATTTTTATTAAATCTCTCTGATCTCAAGGAGTCCAGAGAAACAAATTTTATATTTTTTTGATTTTTCTTTGATTTATTAGAATTATTTTAATGAAAAAGTTGGAAAATACATTTTTTAATATTAAAAATTACATTAAAACTTTAAAATTCAATATCTTATCCTAGGGACTTAAGAAAAATATTTGGTTTATTCCTAAGTGATTAGAATTTAAAATGTGACATTTTTGGTGATTTTTAATATTTTTGTGATTTTATTATTTTTTAATTATTTAAAATATTAAAATAAGCTTAAAAATCAACCTTTTTAAAAAATTGCAATTTTATTTTTTTTTTAAATTCCTCTGATATCAGAGAAGCTCCAAAACCATTTTTGTGAATTTTTGAAAAGTATTTTGTGAGTAATGAATTTTTTATAGTTTAATTTTATTCATTATTACTTAAGAGGCTTAATCAACCCATTTGGTGGGGTTAATCAAGTCCAATTGTTTTCAAATTTTTATGTGGTGTTCTCCTATCCCTAAAGGGCAGTGGAGAATTATTTTTAAGTTAATTTGATGCATGGTTAACCCTAATTAATTAAAGTTCACTTTTGGGTATTTAGGCTAATTAAGGTTGCTCAAAGTGAATTAACTCAAAAATCATTTTTCCTAGGCCTCTCTGGTCACAAGAAGAATCACCAAATTTTCCTAGAATTTATTTCTCAACATGCTAATTATTGGGATTAAAATACTCAAAATAGCAACATGAATTTTAAAAATCAATAACTTCTCATATGGTTGGCCTCTAACCTTGGAAAATTCAGGGAATGTTCCCAAGTTCAGAGGCTTCAAAAGCCCTATGGTCTCAAGCCATGGTGAATTTCCTATATGCATGGAGAATTAAAACAATGCAGAGAGTAAATAAATCATTAAAAATAAAATACTTAATGAAATTACATGATTTCTTTTCCACATTATTCTCCTCTGTTCACTGAGCAAGAGATTATTTTTATTTTATTTTTAGGATTTTTCTACACAAAGTTATGAATTTTCAAAGTTCTGGTAATTAAATAAATAAGAAAAATCCTAATTTCCTACTTATCCACGCGGCTCCGCGTCAACCTCGACATCTCCGAAGCTCCACGCATCGTCTTTTGATTCGGCGCCGCCATCTGACTGGGATGCCACGCGGCCGCCATTTCATGTCACGTTGCTCCATCCGGTGCGATCCTGACCGTCCGCTCGATACACACGCGATCCGACGGCTCCTGGTCATCATCTACGACTGGTGTGAACCCGTGACCGTCAACCTTCTAGCCCTAATTTCTCACTCCATTCTCAACGGATTTTTGTGTTCTTTTACTCTATGATTTCGTCTTGAAGAGACGAACACATCCATACGGTAAACATGCATTGAAATTGATTCAAACTAAATGGAGAATCTCTGGAAGCTCGGGAAGAAGAGTGAGTCCATACCTTTGCTCAGAGAAGTGAAGCTTTGATCTGAGAGTTGTGTCACGTTCGATTGGGTCCAAGCAAGCTCCAGATGAAGTCCCTTGGCTCGGTGAATTGTCTCAGGTATGAAAGTGCCCACAGCTCGATCACAAAGCTTGGAGGCTAGAAGCAATGGCTGGCCTTGGAGAGGGGGCTTTGCTTGGTAAACTTCTTCTCTTGGTCCGGTGAAGTTGTAGGACCAATCAATTTGGGGATTGGCTCACTGTGGTGAAGTGTCCTGGTTTTGGGCTTGGATTTCGACTCGAAATTGAGCTCGCGGAGAGGAAATGGCAGGGGGATTTCGGTGGGGATCAAGTTCTCTATGTGTAGAGAGTGGTCTGGGATGATTTTGGCAGGGTTTCAGTAAGTTTTGGTTCAACACCTCCTTTGGCCGAGAGGTGGTGGTGTTTAAATAGGAGAGGGTGGAGGGCCTCCCAGAGGGGTTTGAAGGTTGGGATCAGCTGCTCTGGTGACGAGAAGAAGAGCTATGCTGTCCATTTGGGTTGAGACAAGTCAGCAAGGTGGAACTCCAAAATTTGGCTCCTCCCAAGGTCCGGCCATGGTGTTTTCCGGTGATCCAGGAGGCTGGCCGGCAGGCATGGGTCACCCTCAGGTCCAGGTGGGTCAGGGCTGGAGGTTTTTGCAGTCAATTGGGCTTTGCCATGTGTAAAGGGGATGGCTTGGAATGGAATGGGGAAGAGGCCATTTTGGCTTGGTTTGGGTCAACCCATGGAAATAGGCTTGGGGCACCTCCCCAAGACCTGATTTTGAGCTGAGGAAATCATTTAGGTCAGCTTAGAAGGGGTGGTGAAGTCTCCATCCATGGTGAGGTGGCTAAGCATGGTTTAGTGTGTGACATGTTTAAGGTAAAAAAGGGTTTAAAAGGGTTTAAGAAAGAGATCCCCTCTCTTACCATTAATGGTTTGGATAGGTGGAAAGTAGATTCCATGGCTCTCATGGCTCCCATGGGGCTCATGCATGGCTTCATGGCTCATATATGGCTTGGGAAAAGTTGTCTCACTTGCATGAGAAAGGGTATTGGAATTTTTTATGGATTTAAGGAGAATTGTCATAAGGCTTGATTTGGATTTATTTGGTGATGGATTTTAGAGCTTAGGAAGTGATTTAAATCAAATGGATGATGATAGCGGATTGTCAGTGGGCTTTGGGCCTTTTGAAATCATTTTTGATGGGCTTTTAGGAAGGCTAAAGGGGATGAGCCTTTAGGTTTGAAAATGGGCTTTTGAATGGAAAAATTTGCAAAGGGACATGCCAAATAAAATGTTGAGTTTTGTTTAAGGATGTGTCTTGAATGATTTGAAGCAAATTTGGGGTAGTTTAGAAATGAATTGGGTGGAATTTGGGTTCATTTGGTAAATGGGCCAATGTAGGTCAAATTGGGCTAACTTGGGCCAATGTTGGGCTAGGGTTGAAATTGATGTAAATTTAATGTTGGGAAATGTTTCTGGGAGTGTTTCAAAGAGGTTTCAACTTTGGTTCGGCTTTGGTTTTGGGACTTGGGCTTATTTGGGTTAGGTTTGAGTTTAGGTCAAAATTAGGCTTTTTGGTTTTGGGTTGAATTTGAGTGGGGTTTGGGTCCAAATTTTGGGTAAATCATGTTAGTGTTTTGTTTATGGGGATGTTATGAAGGTTTGGGAAAGATTTGGGATCAATTGGAGTTGAATTGGTTCAAATTGGGTCAAGTTTAGGTCATGGGTCAAAATTGGGCTTTAGGCTCCAAATTGGAATTGAATCCAAATGTAAACCAAATTGGACTTGTATTTGGTCTAAATTGATATTGGGGATATTGAATTGAAGTTTAGAATTGAATTGGACCAAAATTGGGGTCAATTGGGGAGGTTTGGTTTGACATTAGGTTCATTTGGGTTAAAAATGGGTCAAATTGGGGGTTTTGGCAAGAGTGGGGTAAATTGACAAAATCAGCCCATGGTGTAGTTCAACAAAATGAAATTGGGAATATTTGGGATTTTCTAGAATTTTCTGGGAATTTTCTGAATTTTTGGATTTTTTGGTTAAGAGGGGTATTTTGGGTATTTAAAGGGTATTGGCAGGTATTTTTTGGCTATGGATGATCAATTTGATTGGTGAGGAAATGTTTAGGGCTAATTTTGGGTGATTTGAAAATTTTGGAGGATTTGGGCAATTTTAAGGGCTTTTGGTAGGTTTTTTAAGGGCTTTTGGTAGGTTTGATAGGTATAGGTCTCCGGGGTCAAAAATTGAAATTTTGGAAAAGAGAAGATTGATCAAATATGAGTGAAATGGAATCACTTTGATTGATCCATGAAGCCATATTAAGCCTATATTAGCCATGAGAGGACTCATTTGAGGCATTCACTATGTTGTTCCTAACCCTCTTAGCCAGGGGCTTAGGGGTTAAGGTCCATCCATATGAATCACCTAAATGAGTCAAGGAGTCAAGTTGGGTATGGGTGTGGTTTTAGGATTTGGATTGTGTGTGTGAGAGTGTAGAGTATGAGTGTAGTGAGTGTGTAAGTCAACCCTCACCAGACCAAGCTACCCAGGGTGGTCCTAAGGCCCAAAGAGTCATATGGGGAACTCATCCTTTAAACCTTCACTTTTGATTTCAACCCTCTAGGTGATTAGGGGTCTACAATCAAGCTTGTGGGGTTTGCGGGGAGACAAGAAGTGGTTTAAATTTCTAAAGGATGGGTCCCAATTCTAGTCCTCTAAGATAGTCAAAGGAAAAGCCTAAGGCTAGATCCTAAGCACTAAAGAGGGAAGAGAAGACCTCATCAAAAATGAGGTCAACAAATGGACCCCCAATAGGTGTGGTGTGCTAACCAAGCATACCGCGCGTATTGGCGTTGACCGAAGAGATCAACAGAACCAAAACAGATGTCCAAGTAACAGACTTAGGACGAAGTATAAGAAATTTCCACTGGGGAGTATCAGGTAAATCTCTAAGACTGAAGATTCCAGAACTCTCGCTGGGGAAGAAGGAGGTGAATTTCAGATCACAAAATTTCAAAAGATTGGATCTTAGATTCGTTTCATTTTCTGTTTCAAGTTTTCAATTTTGAGTTTGAATTTCGATTTGAGTTTCAATTTTGATTTTATGCTGAGAAAAGAGTAAGGCTAAGGCCCACCCGAATGCATTTGTATGCTGAGAAGAAAGCAGGACTGAACCTATTCCAAATGCTGAGGAAGAATAGGACAAAGCCTATCTGGAATGTAGAGTGCTTTGATTTCAATTTCTTGCTGAGAGGATCAAATTTTGAGATTGCTGAGAAAGGAGTAGGACTGTGCCTATCCTGAATGCTGAGAATTGCTGAGAAGGGAGTAGGGTAGAAGCCTATTCCGAATGCTGAGATGGGAGTATGGCGGAAGCCTATCCCGATTCCTGAGATGGGAGTAGGGCAGAACCCTATCCCGATTGCTGAGATGGGAGTAGGGCGGAAGCCTATCCCGAATGCTGAGATTGCTGAGACGGGAGTAGGGCGGAGAATGATTGTAGAAGTTAATGTAGAGATAGAACCTTCTCATAGATGTTGATGATGCAACTGTTGGGTATACAGTCTGCTGGCAGTACCCTCCACGTTATCATTCTTTTCACCATTCTTTTAATTATTCTTGGCATGGGATCCACCTCACCGTGACGGAGTATCCCTGGTGGATTCCCTTTTCTGTCTTCTGCGAAGTTATAGCAACATCCGCATTGTATTGTGACTCTTCCTTTCCCTGGCATCCACTTCCGGGGTTCTGAATAAGTCTTTTCTCGCAGACGGCCTGCTCGACCCATCTTCTGAAGTTCTAGAATGCAATCCACAATCTGCTGTTGCTCGTATTCTGAGAATACACCTTTATGTAGCTCGAGGCCTTCCAGGATGTTGATTCTTCTGCCTCCAATCCTTTCAAAGTATTCAAAGGTCTTCTTTTCAACTAGCTGCATTTTCTCCAGCTCATATTCTGGAATTATCTGAAGTCCTCGGTGTCTGGTAACGTACTGTGGGATGTATGGCTCAACCCCAGCACGCTCTCCTGCATGTCTCGGCTCCTCGGGGATAGTCTCTGTAGGGACATCCTCCGGGGTTGCTTTCGCAACAAGACTCTCCGGGTCTGGTACATCCGCAGCGTTGAGGCACCGAGCTCCATTTCTGTTCTTCCTGGTATTTCTTTCATCTGTTCCAACCTTTTTGGAGTTGGCTTTCTTCTTTCTGGTTCCTGCCGAACCGGTCTCCTTGGAGCGTTTGCACTAACAGTACCCACTGTCTGTCCATGTTGATCTTCTACTAAATTGGTCAACATCTTGCGAATACGACGATTCTTATTTTGTCGCTAGTTAGCAGTGAGAGTAGCTCTTCTCACTCCTTGAATTTACGTGGGCGCGACGACGACAAGCCCACCTTCGCTGTAGCAACCACGGACATAATTTTCTTATCTTCTGCGGCGTTTGTTTTTCTTTTCTTATTGTTGGATTGGTGGCTCGGGCCACCCACTTTCATCACTGTTTGGCTGTGAAGTTCTTCTCGATCAGCTGGGATCCAATCATTTTCTTCGTATTGTAGGCCAGCTGGTGTGAAGTCCGAGTCAATCTCTATCACTGCTCCATCCTTCACCCTCTTTTCATCGAGTGCGAGACTCACGCCATTTCTAAAGTTTAGGACCAACCGCTCGTTCGACATTTCCCTGCACAAAAGACAAGGAAAGGATCAGGGGTTGTACTAAGAACAAGAACATTAAGAAAATATTTATCACCGAAGATTTTTATTCACTTATTTTAATTTTTAAGGAAAGTAGGAAAATATGAAGAAAGATCAGGAACAAGATTTGATTTGAACGGAAGGGTAAAACATTATTATTATGATTTCACGTATTTTATTTTTTTAGTACATTTTATTTATTTATTTTTTGTGTTTGATTGTCTCAACCGTGTTTCTAGGGATAGGACTCTATTTTAGAGGCCACCCTTTGAAACATCAGGTTGCGTAATACTTTTTTAAATATCGTCCATTGATTGGAAGCATTTGTCGTTCTCCTCGGCAATTCACAAGTTGGTAGGAGCCTCTCGAGTAGACTGCCTCAACTATAAACGGCCCTTCCCAAGTTGGTTCAAATTTGTCCCCTATCTTGCGATGTGCAAGAATAGGTCTTCTGAGAACAAGAACTAAGTCACCAACTTTGAAAGTTCTTGGGCGGACCAATTTATCATGAGCCTGGATCATCTTAGCTTGGTACAGTTCCAAATTTTGTTGCGCTGCAAGTATTTTTCCTTCCAAGTTTTCCAGTTCTTCCAGTCGTAATCTGGCATTTTCTTCTGTAGTAACTTTATTTGCAACTGCAATCCTGAGTGATGGAAGCTGGACTTCCAATGGTAACACTGCCTCGGACCCGTACACTAAAGTGTAAGGTGTAGACTGAGTAGGAGTCCTGAAGGTTGTCCTGTAAGCCCATAAGGCTTCTAACAACTTCTCGTGCCAATTTCTCTTGTTGTCGTCCAAAGTTTTCTTTAAGATTTGAATGAGAGTTTTATTAAAAGCCTCGGCCAAGCCGTTTGCTCTTGGGTAGTAGATTGTTGAGTATCGTCAGTCGATTCCATGTCTCCTGAAAAAATTGTTGATTTTTGTACTTCTGAATGCAGACCCATTATCTGAAATGATTCTGCGTGGTACCCCAAAACGGTAGACGACTTGGTTCTTGAAAAACTGTAGCACATGGTTTGCCTTTACTTCTCTGAGTGTAACTGCTTCTGCCCATTTAGAAAAGTAGTCTGTAGCTGCAAGGATGAAGCGATGTCCTCTTGAAGAAGGCGGTTCTATCGGACCCACTATATCCGTGCCCCAACACTCAAATGGCCACGATCCAATTATCGGATGTAGCACATTTGGAGGTTGGTGTATAACCACTCCATGTACCTAGCACTGGTGACAACTTTTGGCAATGTTCATGCAGTCGGTCATCATCGAGGGCCAGTAATACCCTAGTCTTTTAATTTTTATTTTCATTTTCTGGCCCGACTGATGAGCGCCACAAAGTCCTGAATGCACTTCTTTGACAATTTCACGAGCCTCACCAGCTCAGGCATCTTAACCACATCTGATCAAAAGACCTTCTGTATAATGTATTGTTGATTAATGCGTAAGACAGAGTTCTTTTCTTGATTTGATGTGCTAATGACTTATCGTCTGGTAATTTCCCTGTTTGCAGGTATTCTATTAGCGGCTAACGCCAATATTCTATTTTTTCCGTCACTGTTGCAACTGATTCCTCTGCTTTTTCTGATTTCTGTATCATATCCATGTCGGGTTGTGATAGGACTCATCTTCGTTGAACTGACACTTCAACTGACTCATCTTGTAAGCAAGCAAATTCTTTTGCAAGGCGGGCTAGCGCATCCGCGAGAGCATTTTCTCTTCTGGGGATCTTGTAGATTGTTACATTCGGAATTTGTTCCAACAGTTTCATGGCATACTGAAAGTATTGCTCGAGTCTTGGCTTTATGATTCTATATTGTCCTGCGACCTGTTGAATGATCAACTGAGAATCTCCATAGATGTTGATGTCTGTTATTCCCATCTGAATGGTCAGTTCTAGTCCTGTTATGAGGGCCTCGTATTCTGCCTCGTTGTTTGTGCACGGCTCTGTTAAATGGTAGGAATATCTTAACATCCCCCGCTCCGGTGTTATAAAGATTAGTCCGATTCCTGCCTTACCGGGCACTATCGTTTGTAATTCTTTGTCTTTCTGTGCTGAGGATGCTCCGTCGAAGTATAGTTCCCAACATCGATCATCAGTGTCTTCTAGGTTCATTATCTGCTCATCTGGCAAGTCGTCATTGAGAGGCGATTCTGCCGGCAAAGGGTGTGCTGCAAGGAAATCTGCTAGGATTTGTCCCTTTACGGCACGAAGAGGCACGAAAGTTATATCGAATTGCAATAGTATCATTGACCACCTGGCAAGCCTGCCAGAAAGTGTTGGACGGATCATCAAATATTGTAATGGATTAACTTTCGAAATAAGGTTGACCTTGTGAGAGAGCAAGTAATGCCTGAGTTTTTGTGCGGCAAAAATTAGGGCCAAACAATGCTTCTCAATTGGAGGATATTTTACTTCCGTCGGAATCAGATGACGGCTTAAGTAGTAAAGAGTATTTTCTTTTCCCTCATCATTGACCTGGGCTAGCAGGGCTCCAAGGGAGTCGTCTAGAGCCGCGGTATAAAGTATCAACGGTCTACACGAGGCCGGGGCTGCTAATACGGGAGGTGTCATTAAGTATTGCTTGATGTCCTCGAAGGCCCGTTGGCATTTCTCTTCCCAAACGAATTTGGCGTCCTTTTTAACTAATGCGAGAAGGGTCGACACCTACCTGACAAGTTCGAGATAAAGCGTCGAAGATATGCCAGCTTCCCTTGAAAGGATCGTAGCTGTTTTAAGGTTTTGGGAGGCGGCATTTCTAAGATAGCTTTAATCTTTTTCGGATCAATTTCGATCCCGCGATGTCGGACAACAAATTCTAAGAATTTCCCTGAGGTAACGCCGAAGGCGCATTTTAAGGGATTCATCTTAAGGTTGTATCGCCTTAGTCGCTCGAAAACAATTCTCAAATCATACAGGTGATCTTCCTTCAGTTTGCTTTTGATGACCACATCATCCACGTAGCACTCAACTTGGTTGTGAATGAGCTCATCAAAAATCTTTGTCTTTGCTCTTTGGTATGTTGCTCCTGCGTTCTTTAGTCGGAATGGCATTACTGTGTAGCAATATACTCCGATCGGCGTTCTGAAAGCTGTGAGCTTTTCGTCTTTTGGTGCCATCTTTATCTGGTTGTATCCTGAAGATCCATCCATGAAAGAGAATATTTCATGTGTCGAAGCGATGTCGATCATCAGTGCAGGATTGGTAGTGGAAATTCGTCCTTCGGACATGCTTTGTTCAAGTCTCTGAAATCTACGCAGATTCTGATCTGACCATTCTTCTTTCTGACTGGTACCACGTTGGCTAGCCAAGTAGGGTGTTGTTCTTCACGGACAAATTTAGCGTCTATTAGCTTCTTAACTTCAGTTATTACTTGTTGTTCAATTTCTAGACGCATTCTTCTGGAAGCTTGTCGATTGGAACGGAAGTAGGATCCACTCCTAGCACTGTGACTGCGACTTCGGAGCTAATCACGGCATTTCGTCGTAACTCCAAGCAAAACGAGTCTTTGAATTCCATTAATAGCTTGATCATTTCCTCGGAATCTTCTTTATTGAGTAAGGAGCTAACAAAGGTTGGTCTAGGCTTTTCGCTAGTACCTAAGTTAACTTCCATTAATTCATCTATTGTGGATTTGATTTTTTCTTCAAATTCTGGTGGAGCATCTCCAATTTGCAGATCTTCAAGCTCTTCTGTAGTTTCTAAACTGTCTTCATTAGGTTCACAAGTGACAACCAAACAAAATTCCGTATCATCGGCTGAACCTCTTGTGCCAAATCGAGACCATGTTTTGAATTGGGAGGCCGACCGGCATTATTCCATAATTTTTCGAAGTGTTGTGCTCAGCCTTTTGTCCATTGTTGAGGTAAGACACCACGTTGAATTAAATTTTGAACACAGGGAGAGTACCACTCAAAAGGTAATTCCATTAATTCGGAAGAAGCGACATCTTCAAATTGTACATTGTTCTCAGTATTGGAAGAAGAAGTGCCACGGTAAAATTTGATTGGCTTTGCACTGCTGCCACGTACTTCTTTGACCACATACCCTCGATCTTATTAGACTGGATCAGGGTCAGGGTCATAGTGTGTACATAGTGGTTAATCTTCTCGTACATCAATTTGTATTCTTCGTTCTTCTTATCTTTTAGAGAAATCTTGAATTGTGGTTTCTTCCGATTTATTGTAGCTGGTCCTTTCTTGACTTCCTCTTCTTCCTCAGAGCTATTTTCCCAATCAACGTTGATCATGAGCTTTTTCTGTCCAACTGTCCCAGTGTCTCTTCCACGACCTCTTCCCCGGCCTCGACCTCGGATGCGAATTCTGGAGAAACCTTCACCATCTCGCCGTAAGGGAGTGGTGAGTGATCTGTTGGACTAGAACTTCGGGTTCTTTATTGTCTCGAATTTCTTTTGCTTCATTTGGCACGGTGTTTACGGAGAAGATTGTTTTCTTCGGAGGTGCGTAATAAGTTGCATCTTCATGGACTCCGATCTCATGTACGGAGAAAGGTTGCAAATCACCTTTAATGCATCGTTCTCCTCCTTCGTAGTATTTTATGCACCGATGCGGAGACGACGGTACCATCCGGTTCTCATGTATCCATGGTCAGCCCAGTAGCGCGTTTAACGATGTTTCAGAATCAATTATATGGAATTTTACGGTTGTCTTTGCTAAGTCACCGGTCTTCATTAATAGTGTTATTGATCCAAGTTCTCTTTCTCCTTTCTGGTTGAATCCTCTTAGTAACATCTTGTCCGCTTCAAGCTCGCGAGCATCAATTTCCAAGTATGCTAGCGTCCGGATATTCATTATGTTGATTGATGCTCCTAGATCCACCAATACTCTGGAGAGCGTAAATTTTCCGATTAGTAAGCGAAATGTAAAATGGTCGGTTGTGATCGGCCGTCCCAAGCGATAGATCATCGTCCAGTGAAGGTAACACCTCGTTGTTCCTTTAACGAGCAAACCTCGTCTAAGGAATCTCCGGCCATACGAGCTAAACAAATCTCCGGATCAAGTAAGGCCTTGATCGAGCTTCCCTCATCTCTTTTGATAAGATGAGAGCGTCGTAGATGCTCGGTTGGTTGGCGAGTTTCCTATGATGGGCTAGCATGTTATAGTCCACTTTGTTATCATGCGTCTCAGTTTCTTCCCGAATGGGCAATTCTTCTGCTGGGGTTGATTCTTCCTAAACAACCACCTGCTTTCCTTTGTCTTTTATATCCATTCTCGGAGGTAGAACCTTTCCGCTCCTTAAGTTGACTTCTGTGATTTCTTCTGAATCTAGTACTGAGTTTATAGGTGTCTCCTTTTGAATTGGCATGACAGGTTCTTTTGGAGTTGCTTCGGAATCTGAAGGCTCTAACTCTATTGTGATTGGAGTTCCTTGGAATCACAAATGGATTCATCGTCTGTTGAACTTTTGTAGCCTTCTTGGTGAATGTCTCCTTTGTCATCGTGATTGTCGAGGTTGTGTATGATTTGAGAATTGTTATTGGTATCGAAATCGGGATCCGGATTAGATTGGTTATCGTTAGTTACGTAATCATTAGAAACAGTCAAAACGTAGCCAACGCCATTACTCTTATCATTATAAGATCCGCACGGAGCGAGCAAATAATCATACAGAGTCGAAGGTTCGAGGAATTTTTCCCCGAATCGGAAACAACCATCCTAGGATAAGCAGCCCCTAGTCTAGCCTCGGGAGCCTCTCGTTCTTTCTTCTTCTACAATCTCTTTCTTTTCTACGAGTCTTTTCCTCCGGGGCGGTTCTTCGATTGCAAGCGATAGCGCCGGCTTGACAGGTTTCAAACTCTGAGTTGAAGCATGCGCCGAAGTGATTTGGATGCGATCCAAAATTTTCTTCGATGACTTCGTCCAAGCAGTACTCCATCCATCATCAGTCGTGTAAGGGTCTATCGGAATAATGGGATCCATCGAAATAACATGGACAGAACCTCCTTTCTGGGGTTCTTTCATGTATTCCTTTGGGATCATTATGTTCCCTTTTCGGAGATTGTTGTCAAGCCAACTTTTAAAGGTGATGCAGTCCTCTATCTTATGTCCAAGCATCTGGTGGTGAGGGCAGTAGTTGGGATGGTCTTTCTTGTTGACTTCCTCCGGCTTCTTGGGTTCGCGGTCGAAAATCCGAAGTCTTCATCAAGCCGAGGAACATCTTTGCAATCGCCTCATTCTTGAATGGATATTCTCTATTTATGAGCTCCTTTAACGTACACTGTGGGAGAGGCGGTTGCTCATATTGTTGGGTTGGTTGATAACCGGGTTGAGGTTGTTGGTTGTTCTGCTGAGGTTGTTGATAGCTGGGCTGCGGTTGCTCCGGCTGTATTTGCATTGGCTGTTTGCCTTTGTCGACTGCCGCGACGATCCCGGATTTCTTTTCGAATGTCTTCGTAGGCTTCTGCTTGTCTGTTTTATCGACTAAACTTAGTTGTTTTGCTTCCTCTTGCAAGCTCCCGGCCTTGCTTAACAACTTCTCGAAAGTCTTAATTGTGAATCCCTTAAGGAGAAGTGCTATCGGGTCGTGAATGCTTTTAAGCAGGATACCGACTGCATGTTGTTCTTGTAGGTGTGGCTCACACTTCATGCTTAGATTTCTCCATCGAAGTATGCAGTCCACTAAAGTTTCATTCGGTTTCGTTTCTCCACCACTAAGTCACCGATGGTGATATGGTGCTCGAGCTCCGCAAACCGTTTCACGAAGAGATTTTCCAATTCTGTAAATGTCTTTACTGAACCGTTTGGTAACTCTGCATACCAATCGAAGGCGATCCCTGACAGGCTGCTGACGAATTGTCGGAAGAGTAAAGCGTCACTTCCACCGGCGTTACAACAACTAGCACGAAAATGTGCAACATGCTGTCGAGGATTTCCGGTACCATCAAAAGTTTTGAACAGAGGTGGTACGAAGCCTTTTGGGTATTGTACTGCATTGAATTCTTCGGGGTAAGGTCTACCCGTCTGAATAGATGCTCCGCTCTTAGAGTGTGCTAAGGCTTCTCGCACCTGCTGTTCCACCATGTTCTTGATGTCCTTCTCTGGAATCATGTTCTAAGTAGAATCCTTCTTTGGTTGATCGTCTCCGTTAACGGATTTAATCTCTTTTCCTCCGTCTGTAATATGAATAACTTCTGGAGGTGTTTCTCTTTGGGGTTGAACTCGACTGCGAAGAGTGGCTAGAGGCTGCGGCCATCTCTTCCATCCTTTTTGCCATTTGAGAGATTATATCATCCTTTTCTCAAATTTGTGCTCTTAATGCTTACGGTTCATCCCTCTCTACGTTCGTTGGGACACCTTGCGAAGGCGACGATGCTCGTGTCTCGACCATGTTGATCTCCACATATTCGTCATCCATGAACTCTAACGAGTCAACTTCATCTCCAAACTTTTCTTCCCTTTCTCTTGCTAACCGTTGAATGTCAGTTCTCAACTTTTCCATAGCGTCCTCCAATGGTCTTTTTCGTGCAGTTTCGCAGTTATCACGCGATGACCGTTGGGTTTCCTTCTTGGAAGTCTCCTTCATTGCAGTGGCACTTTCTTCGGACTCGAGTCTTCTGATGAGACTTTCCTTTTCTGGTCGTTGTTTTGGTCTTAATTGACCGGTAGTAGGATGCCATACCATCCTTCTAGCAGCAGAAGGCCTAGGACCGGATGGTCTGTCGGCTGAATGCTAGAAGGTGGTATCCTCCCTGATCTGTAATCCTGAAACAATAACAGGTGGACTGGTCTTCATCTTTTTATTCGGTTTCTCTGCGGCGCTAACGGGTTCTACTTGCGGCCCAAGACGGGACTTGGCTGGTACCCGCCCTATTCTTCTTAAAATTTCTGATACATGACATCTCTCTTTCTTTGCTAATTTTTCTATCACAGCCTGCAGTCGGGCAAATGGTGTAATCTTAGCCCTTTTCTTTCGGCTGTCGTTATAGTATACGGGTCGAGGCAATGTAGAAGCAATCTTGCAGACATTTTCCTCGTCAGCTACGGAGGAGAGGGGATGGAATCTACTTCCTTCCAAAAGCGGTGTGTATTCAGGCAATGGTATATACTCAGGTAGTGGTGTATATTCAGGGATTTCTTCCAAGAAAGCAACTTCGGCAGCTCTGGCCTTTCTGGCAATCTTTCTGCCTTTATTTCTTCTCTGAGTCCGTGTTAGGGGTGGAACCCTTGAGCTGGACCCAATTTCGAAAACAGAAAGTCTTTCACGAAAGTCTGTACGCTCCACGGTAACATGTTCGTTACAAATTTGAACTTCCTTCCCCTTTAGTTTGGCGGAAGCCGGGGTAGGTGCAGAGAAGACTAGACCGGTGGGGGTAGAGACAACAGTGCTTCTACGAACAGTAGTATTTCTCTCAGCTGGAACCCTTAGCAGGGGAGGGAACTCTTGGGCTAACTTCAGGTCGAATTCAATCAAAGGTCTTTCAGTTTCAAATACTTTGTCTGTAAGTGTGAAAAGGGTAACGTCAGTGATCTTGACATTTGTGTTCTCGAATCCTTGTCCGAAACGGATGATCCCATTGTTGGGCAGCTCATCCTTGTAAACAGCGAAGTCCAGTCTATTGGTGAAGGAGAAAATCTGCTTTGGGGCATACATTTTCTGCAAGGTAGATTCTGATTGTCAGTCCCAAGTTATGCTTCTTCTCATCGAGACGAAAAGAAAGGAATCGAAAAGAGTCCAAACACATGTTTGTTCATGTATTTATAAAAAGGAGTTATAGTTTAAAAGAGTTGTTCATTAGAGGATTTGTTTATTAGGAACAGAATATTCAAAGGTGTAGAGAAGGTAAGGAATCCGATTCAGAATTGGAAAGGAAGAGAAAGTCTTATGCAAGACTTCTCGAATCGAAGGACTGCTCCTAAACTAACACCTATTGGGGTCCACCCCACCTCAGAAAAGAGGTAAAAGGATCTTGGAACCTCTCCGTTTAGGGGTGTCTAAATAGTGGCTCCTAAATCCGAGAGGAGTTGGCTATACTCGTTCAAGACAGAAATGAACGGGGTATTCCAATGGAAGAATGGTAGTCTTGGTCCACTAGGGCATGGGCTCACTACCGATTTATGAAAGCAAAGTCATTTGATCAAAATGGAGAGAGGAACTATTCCCCAGCGGAGTCGCCAGAAGTTGTCGGCATATTTTTAGGTTATGTGTTTTATTTTGAAAAGAAGGTCGCCTACAGAAATTGTCGGTGAATTTTTAGTTTAATTTAATTATATAATTTGAAATGTAGTATTTGATTTTGAAAATAATTTTAAATTTGAAAAATTTTAAGATATGAAATCAAACTGATCTCACATCCCAAATAGTTTATATAAACGAGCATCGCACCACAAACCGTGTATCTATCTCGAAGAATAGGCACACTGCTTGATGATGGGGCTTGATTAAATAAACTAGAAGATTTGTGACATCCGTTTGGTTTGCGAACCAATTTTATAAGCCGACAAATTCACCTGCATAATATAAATGAGTTAAACAGGGTTTATATTACCTGAGTTCTTAAAGTTCCCTATAAGGGCAAGCCCCTATAGTTAATTACATCTTAAATGAAGTGAATCATTTAAGAAAACTCTTGATAATGATCAGTGACTTTGCTCTCAAGAATTTCAAAGTTTAAGATTTTCAAAGGATTGGATTTTGGAAATTTCAAAAGGGAATGGATCGAATTTAGAACAGTTTATTATAGGAGTCCAAAGGAAGAGGAGTAGGAGAAGCTAAGGATCCAAGAAGAATCTTGGCAACTTTCCAAACTATCCTATTATTTGGCTTCGAGTTTAAGAAAATCCTAATATTATCTGAGATTTCAATCTTGCCAGTTTTAATTAATTTGGACTTATATTTGTATGATAAAATCATACGAATAGCCTCAAAGATGTGAGGGTTTATGTCGTACCAAACGACTACCTCGGAATCCTAAGACTGGTTAAGACTTAATTTACATGATATGATCATGCAAAAGCCTAACAAAAGGTTGAGGATTTATGTTGCACTAAGCAAACTACCTCGAAATCCTATGGCTTGGTTATTTAATTCTAGGAACGTTTAACTGATGTAGAGTTGTTTTGCTGACGAAGATGGTCGTGCTACCCACCATGCTCCAAGCTCCTTGTTGTTGCAGAGGTTTAGTTTTAGAAGATTATAATCAAAAGAGAAGAGAAGAGTTTGGTTTTAGGAATCTTAAAGTCCAAGTATTTTTAGTGTTTTAGTTAAAACAAATCTTAAAGTTATTAGAACAGAACCGATTAAGATCCAACGGTTCCGTCATCCCGGCACCGTTATTTTCATTGAATTCACTTAGTCCAGATGAATTTGCTAAACTCAACTGAATGAGCTCCACACTTTCATTTAGACAGTGGGAAATCCCGTTAGCAACATGTGGGTTACATCATCCGAGGTATTCCCGATCATTCAACGAGAGGTTTTAATTTAGTTGCAATTGTAGTTTTGTGTTCTGTTTGTGATTAAATTTTGAGTTGTTTTTATATTTTGAAATGTTGTGGCGGTGATTTTTATCTTGTAGTGACTTTTAATTTAGTTTTGGTTTCAATTCAGGGACTACCCTAAAGGGTTTTGGTTTTCATGCAACAATTATTTATCATGCAAGAAAGGTAAAGTGCATTTGCAATAAAGTAAATTGCAATAAAACAAAAGCGTACCTGGAGGGTCTTCCCGTCATCCCAAGCTGCACTTAAAACACATGTTAAGGCATTTAAATATTTCAACAAGTACCTAGGTAAAGCTAAGGGGATGGTTTAGGTTATCTATCAAAGTCCTAATCCTATAGCTAGTCACCTCCTATGACGTCTAGGTTCTTGTATTTTGGTTTAAGGATGATTTTCTTCATCAAAGAATAATTAAGTTCAATTGTTCATATAAACATCCTATCATATTGAGGAAGTGCTTAAGACAAATCTTAAACATCTTTTCAATATTTCTAGGATCGTTTTAAGTCCAAGAGAATTTAATTATACAAGTGAATTAATCATCCTGGAATTTAAGTGTTATTCTTTTGCTCAGTGAACTTAGGACATTTGAATATCCTATAAGTGAGGTAACACTTCACTTGATGTTTCATTTAAGAGTTATAATAATAAGAGCTTTCATAGGGCAAATCAAGTTATTAAGTATTTTCATGATTTAAACTTAATGATTCAATTTTAAATTTTTTTTATTTAATTATAGAAAATTAGTTTAAGTTTGGAATAGTGTTCAAGTTATTTTAGGTTTAATTCTTAATAATTTTCCTGCAAATTTTAATTAATTAGGACTTATATTTGTATGACATAATCATACAAATAGCCTCAAAGATGTGAGGGTTTATGTCGTACCAAACGACTACCTAGGAGTCCTAGGACCGGTTAGGGCTTAATTTACATAACATGATTATGAAAATGCCTAACAAAAGGGTTGAGGATTTATGTTGCACTAGGGAAACTACCTCGAAATCCTACGGTTTGGTTGTTTAATTCTAGGAAAGGTTTTGCTGAAGTAGAGTTGTTTTGCTGACGAAGATGGCCGTGCTGCCCACCGTGCTCCAAGCTCCTTATTGTTGCAGAGGTTTGGTTTTAGAAGTCATAAATCAGGAGAAGAGAGAAGTGTTTTAGTTTTAGAGAAATCTTAAAGTCCAAATGTCTTTAGTGTTTTAATTAAAACAAATCTTAAAGTTGGTTAAACAGAACCGATTAAGATCCAACGGTTCCGTCATCCCGGCACCGTTATTTTCATTGAATTCACTTAGTCCAGATGAATTTGCTAAACTCAACTAAATGAGTTCCACACTTTCATTTAGACCTTGGGAAATCCGTTTAGCAACACGTGAGTTACATCATCCGAGGTATTCCCGATCATTCAACGAGACGTTTTAATTTAGTTGCAATTGTAGTTTTGTTGTTCTGTTTGTGATTGAATTTTGAGTTGTTTTATATTTTGAAATGTTGTGGCGGTGAATTTTATCTTGTAATGATTTTTAGTTTAATTTTGGTTTCAGTTCAGGGACTATCCTAAAGGTTTTGGTTTTCATGCAACAGTTGTTTATCATGCAAGAAAAGTAAAGTAACAGTGCATGTAAGTAAATTGCAATAAAGTAAATTGCAACAAAATAAAAACGTACCTGGAGGGTCTTCCCGTCATCCCAAGCTGCACTTAAAACACATGTTAAGGCATTTAAATATTTCAACAAGTACCTAGGTAAAGCTAATGGAAAGGTTTTTGTTGTCTACCAAAGTCCTAATCCTATAGCTAGTCATCTCCTATGACGTTTAGGTTCTTGTGTTTTGGTTTAAGGATGATTTTCTTCATCAAAGAACAATTAAATTCAATTGTTCTTATAAACATCCTATTATATTGAGGAAGTGCTTAAGACGAGTCTTAAACATCTTTTCAATACCTCTAGGATTGTTTTAAGTCCAAGAGAATTTAATTATACAAGTGAATTAATCATCCAGGAGTTTAAGTTTTGTTCTTTTGCTCAGTGAACTAGGACATTTGAATGTCCCATGAGTGAAGTAACACTTCACTTGATACCTCATTTAAAAGTTATAATACTAAAAGCTTTATAAGGGCAAATCAAATTATTAAGTATTTTAATGATTTAAACTTAATGATTTAATTTTAATTTTGACTTAATTATAAAAAATTAGTTTAAGTTTGGAATAGTGTTCAAGTTATTTTAGATTTAATTCTTAATGATTTCATTTAGGTTTGCATTTAAATGATTTTGATTTAATTTAATTTAATTTAATTTAATTTAATTTAATTTTAATTTAATTTGATTTGATTTTAATTTAATTTAATTTTAATTTAATTTAATTTAAATTGAAATTTAAATTTAATTTTATTTAATTTAAATTTAATTTTAATTTAATTTGATTTTAATTTTAATTATTAATTGAGATTATTCTTTTGATGATTTTTTTTAATTAAAATTTAAGTATTATTGAAGTGATTTATTTAGGGATTTTTAAATTAAAGAATAAAGATCCTCTTAAATAATATCCCTACTTTAATAATTCTAATTTCTATTATTCTCCCAAAATTTCAATTAATTAATTAATTAAAGTTTTATTTTAATTATAATTTAAATGATTAGTAGATTTCTACCCTTAATCATTTAAGTTTCAATCATCCAAAAATCAGTTTAAAATCAAAAATTTTACCCTCCCCTTTGATTAATCCTAAAATTTTAATTAAATGTTGAAATTTTTAATTACCATTTTGTCCTTCAAGCTTAATAATTCTATAACTCACTAAATTAAGCTCAAATGAACTTGAAATTTTTTTGCAACCGTACTCACATGTCAATTAAGACATTAGAGGAGAAAATGTGATTTTTCTGTATTTAATTTATTTATGTAATTATTTTTAATAGAAAATAGGGGTTTTCAAGGAAAATTCAATAATATGACCAAGAAAATGTTTCTGTCCTAAAGAAAATTTTATGATGTTCTTAATATCCAGAGGACCATTTGGACCAATTTTGGTGATTTTTTGAATTATATTTTATTTATTAGAATTATTTTTATTTTTGGAGTATTAATTAATTTTAAAATAAAATTAAAATTAAAAAATAGATTTTATATTTTTCTTAGATCTCTCTGACCTGAAGGCATTCAGAGAAATAAATTTTGTATTTTTGTGATTTTTCTTTGATTTATTAGAATTATTTTAGTGAAAAGGTTGGAAAATACATTTTTTAATATTAAAAATTACATTAAGCCTTTAAAATTCAATATCTTACCCTAGGGACTTTAGAAAAATATTTTGTTTATTCCTAAATGATTAGAATTAAAAATGTGACATTTTGGTGATTTTTAATATTTTTATGATTTTTATTATTTTTTAATTATTAAAAATATTAAAATAATGATAAAAATCAACTTTTTTGGAAAATTATAATTTTAATTTTACTAACTTCCTTTGATATCAGAGAAGCTCCAAAATCATTTTTGTGAATTTTTGAAAAGTATTTTGTGAGTTATGAATTTTTTTAAGTTTAATTTTACTTATTTTGCTTAAGAGGCTTAATCAACCCATTTGGTGAAGTTAATCAAGTCCAATTGATTTCAAATTTTTATGTGAGACTCTCCTGACCCTAAAGGATAGTGGAGAATTGTTTTTAAGTTAATTTGATGTGTGGTTAACCCTAATTAATTAAAGTACTATTTTAGGTATTTAGGCCAATTAGGGTTGTTCCAAATGAATTAACTCAAAACTTATTTTTCCTAGGTTTCTCTGGTCATAAGAAACATCACCAAATTTTCCTAGAATTTATTTCTCAACATGCTAATTATTGGAATTAAAATACTCAAAATAGTAACATGAACTTGGAAAATCAATAACTTCTGACAGGGATGGCCTCTGACTTTGGAAAATTCAGGGAATGTTCCCAAGTTTAGAGGCTTCAAAAGCCCTATGGTCTCTTGCCATGGTGAATTGCCTATGCAAATGGAGAATTAAAACAATGCAGAGAGTAAATAAATCATTAAACATAAAATATTTAATGAAATTACTTGATTTCTTTTCCACATTATTCTCCTCTGTTCACTGAGCAAGAGGGTATTTTTATTTTATTTTTAGGATTTTTCTACACAAAGTTATGAATTTTTGAAGTTCTGGTGATTAAATAAATAAAAAAATACCCTATTTTCCTACTTAGCCTTTTTAAACGGCCACGCGTCAACCTTAGCCTTTTCGAATGGCCACGCGGCGTCTTCTGGTTCGGCGCCGCCATCTGACTGGGATGCCACGTAGCCCGCTGTATCGTCCCGTCTCCTCATACGGCTCAATCTGGACCATCCACCCGCACGTGTATCAAATGGACGGCATCCGTTCATCGTCCCCAAGCCTCCTAGCCCGAGAACCGTCCGTCTTCCATGCTCAATATCTCCCTCGATACTTAACTGATTTCTACGTTCTTATGCTCTATGGATTCATCTTGAAGAGACGAACACATCCATACGGTTTATGTGGCATAAAATTAAGGCAATAGAAATGGAGAATTCATGGAAGCTCAGGAAGAAGAAAGAGCTCATACCTTTGCTCAGAGAAGTGTGGCTTCGATCTGAGAGTTATGTCACCTTCGATTCAGTCCAAGTAAGCTCCGGATGAAGTCTGCGGCCACGGGGATTTGCTCGGACTTGATTTCCACTGGACCCGATCACAACCTTTGCGGAATAGAGCGGATGAGTGGCCCAGAGAGGGGCTTTCACTAGGGAACTCCTTCTCTTGGTCTTGTGCAGGTGTGGGTGAGTTTAATTTGATTTTGGTGGAGAATTGGGAGATGTCCTGGTTTTGGGTGGAATTTTGGCTGAGAAATTGGGCTCTGTTAGTGGAAATTAGGGCAAATTATCACTGGGGATTAATTGCTTTAAGTGTGGAGGATGATTTGGAACAATTTTGGTAGAGTTTCTGTATGGTTTTTGTGCAACTCCTCTCATGGCCTAGAGATGAGGGGATTTAAATAGAGCTGGATGGAGGGCCTCCCAGGGGGAGTTAGGGGTTGGGATCAGCTGCTCTAGTGAGGAGAAGAACAGCTGCAATGGCCATTTGGAGTGGGGCAGCTCAGCAAGGTGGAATTCCAAAACTTGGCTCCTCCCAAGGTCTCGGCCATGGTCTTTTCCGGCGGCTCGGGTGGTGGTCAGCGTGCAAGGGTCACACTCGAGTTCGAGGTGGGTCGGGGCCGGGGTTTTGTGTAGGCGATTGAGCTTTGCCATGTGTCGAAAGCTTGATTTAAAATGGAATGGGAGAAGGCCAATTTTGGCTTGATTTGGTCAATTCTACCTTTTGGGCTAGGTTCACCCTTCAAGGTGGCTTTGGGTGTTGTGGGGAGTCAAAGCAATCAGCTGGTTTGGCATAGAGAAGTCCTTATCCAAATATATTTGGATTAAATTTGGATTAAGGTGAAACATGTTTAAGGTTAATGACTTTTAGGAGGTGCTTAAAGGACCTCCTCCTTTTGCCATTTAAGGAGGGTTGAAAAATTAGAGATTCTCATGGCTTGCCAATGGCTTACATGTGGCTTCATGGCTCCATATGGCTTGGGAAAAGATTTGGTCAATTTCATAAAAAAAGGATTTTGTGAATTTTGGCATTTTGATGGGAATTATTAAGAGGCTTGATTTGGAATTGTTTAATGATAAATTAGGACTTTAGGAATGATTTTAAATTGAATGTGTGATGAGGGAAAATGTCATGTGGGCTTTAGATTGATTTGGGCTTTTGAATTTGGTAAAGGTGAGCTTTTAAAATGGTTTAAGGGGATGGGCTTTTAAGTTTAAAAACAAATTGGTAAGTGGAAATTTTGTAAAGTTCCATGCCAAATAAATGTTGGGTTTAGTTTAAGGATGTGTCATGAGTGATTTGGAATCAATTTGAAGTGATTTGGAATTGAATTGAGTCTAATTCGGGTCCCCTTGATGATAGGGTCAAAATAGGTCAAAATGAACCAACTTGGGCTAAGGTTGGGCTAATGTTGAAATTGATGTAAAATTAATATTGAGAAATATTTATGGGAGTGTTTCAAAGAGGTTTCATCTTTGGTTGGATTTTGATTTTGGGACTTGGGCCTTTTTGGGTTAGGTTTGGGTGTAGGCCCATTTAAGGGATTTTGGGTTTAGGGTGGATTTGGGTGAGGTTTGAGTCCAAATTTTGGGCATATCATGTTAGTGTTTTGTTTTTGGGGATGTTAGGGAAAGTTTAGAAAAGGTTTAGGGTCAATTGGAGTTAAATTGGGTTAGTTTGGGATAAGTTTGGGTCATGGGTCCAAATTGGGCTTTAAGGTCAAAAGTGAAATTGGTTTCAAATGTCAATCAAATTGGACTTGGATTTGGTCTAGATTGATATTGTGGATATTGAATTGAAGTTTAGAATTGAATTGGACCAAAATTGGGGTCAATTGGGTAGGTTTGGTTTGGCATTGGGTTCACTTGGGTTAAGAATGGGCTAAACTGGGGGTTTTTGTAAAAGTGGGGTAAATTGACAAAATTATCCCATGGTATAGACAAAATGAAATTGGGAATATTTGGGATTTTCTGGAATTTTCTGGGAATTTTCTGAATTTTTGTATTTTTTGGTCAAGAGGAGCATTTTGGTAATTTGGAGGGTATTGGGGATACTTTTGGAATTTTTGGTATTTTTGGCTATGGGTGATCAATTTGATTTTTGAGGAAATGTTCAAGGTTAATTTTGGGTGATTTGGAAATTTTGGAGGATTTGGGCAATTTTATGGGCTTTTGGTAGGTTTGATAGGTGTAGGGGTCTCGGGGGTCAAAAATTGAAATTTTGGAAGAATGAAGATTGATCAAATATGAGTGAAATGGAATCACTTTGGTTGAGCCATGAAGTCATATTAAGCCTATATGAGCCATGAGAGGACTCATTTGAGGCATTCACTATGTTGTTCCTAACCCTCTTAACCAGGGGCTTAGGGGTTAAGGTCCATCCATATGAATTTCCTACATGAGTCGGGGAGTCGAGTTGGGTATGGGTGTGGTTTTAGGATTTGGATTGTGTGTGTGAGAGTGTAGAGTATGAGTGTAGTGAGTGTGTAAGTCAACCCTCACTGGACGAGCCACCTGGGGTGGTCCTAAGGCCGAAGAGTCCTATAGGGAACTCATTCTTTAAATCTTCACTTTTGATTTCAACCCTCCAGGTGATTAGGGGTCTTCGATCAAGTTTGTGGGGTTTGCAGGGAGTCAAGAGGTGTTTAAACTTCTAAAGGGTGGGTTCCACTTCTAGTCCTCTAAGATAGTCAAAGGAAAAGCCTAAGGCTAGATCTTAAGTACTAAAGTGAGAAGAAAAGACCTCATCAAAAATGAGGTCAACAGTGCGAACAACTTAGATAATCATAGAATTGAAAACGAACATGAACAGAGACCTTTAAGAGATTATGCTAACCCTACAGCAGATGAAATTAACTTAACTATTCAAAATCCTGTTGTTATTATTAATTCATTTGAGCTTAAACCTACTATTATCCAGATGGTACATAATAAGTTTGGGGGAACACCTACTGAAGATCCTAATTTATATCTTGCTAGTTTTTTAGAATTGTGTGCTACTTTTAAATATGACAGAGTGTCGAATGATGCTGTTAGACTTAGACTTTTTTTTTATTAAGGGATAAATCTAAGGCATAGTTAAATTTTTTAGCACCTGGATCTATCATAACTTTGGAAGAACTATCTCAAAAATTTTTGGTTGAAAATATCTACCTTTAAAAACTTCTAAGCTTAGGAACGGTATTACATCTTTTTGTCAGATCGAAGGGGAATCAATATACGAAGCTTGAGAAAGATTTAAAGATCTCCTTAGAAAGTGTCCACATCATGCTTGACCAAACTGGTTAATAATTCAAACTTTTTTTAATGGATTAACTGAATCTTTTAGATCTATTATCGATGTTGTTGGTGGTGGATCATTAATGTCAAAATCTTTTGATAAAGCATATTCTTTAATAGAGGAGATGGCTACTAATAATTCTTAATGACCCACTGAACGGGTAAATCCAAAAAATGTAGCTAGTACATGATTCTGATGCAATATCTATTTTGGCTTCTCAAATTACTGCTATATCAAAGAAAAATGATCAAAATGGAATGAACTATTCTCAAACAACTCCAATGTTAGAAGAAAATTCATTGAGACAAATAATGAAATCTCTATCACCTTATAAGACTTTAAATGCCATAAATAATAGGCCCAATAATCCCTATTCTAATTATTATAATCCTGGTTGGAAGAATCACCATAATTTAAATTGGAATAATAATAACAATTCAGTGAATCCTGTGGGAAATTCAAACAACCAAGAAAATCCTAACTATAGACCTTATTATTTTCCAGGTTTTATCAGTAATTCACAAGTTAAGGAGAAGAAATTGTTTATTGAAGAATTTGTATTAAACATGGGGAATCAATTACAAAGTCAAAGTAACTCACTACAAAGTCAACGAGTACGTTATTAGAAACAATGAAAATCATTTAGGACAAATTCCGACTGCGCTTAGTAACAAACCTTCAGGAATTCTTCCTACTAATGTCGAAATTAATCCAAAAGGTCAAAATAAAGAGCAAATTAAGGCTATTCAACTAAGAAATGGAAAGTAATTGAAAACAAGAGTACAAAAAGAAGATGAAAGAGAAAAGGAAAGGGTGGAAATTGAAATAGGTAACAATGATACTTATCCGGATTTGGAATATCTAATTAAACCAATAAAACTTATTGTAGAAAGACCTCCACCTCCGTTTTCTCAAAGATGGAAACAACAACAAAGAGATAAACAATTTTCAAAATTTTTATAAATACTAAAAAAAATTAACTATAAATATTCCTTTTGCTGAAGACATAAAACAAATGCCAATTATGTGAAGTTTATGAAGCATACACTTAACAAGAAAATGAAATTTTTAGATAATGAGACTGTTACACTTAGTGAAGAGTGTAGCGCAGTTATCCAGAAAAAGTTTCCTGAAAAACTAAAAGATCCTTGTAGATATACTATACCTTATTATTAAAACTAAAAGATCCTTGTAGCTAGACTATACCTTATTATTAGTATTGGTGAACAATTTTTTGGAAGAGCCTTATGTGATTTGGGAGCCAGTATTAATCCTATGCTTCTATCAATTTTTAAAAGGCTGGGTTTAGGAGAGATTCCCTCTACTACTGTAACACTTAAATTAGCTGATCATTTGATCACCTATCCTAAAGGAGTAATAGAAGATGTATTGTTGAAACCATTTGAGTTAATGTGCGATGCCATTGATTATACCATTGGAGCTATTTTAGGACAAAAATTCAACAAGATTTTTAAAGTAATATTTTAATGATAGTAAAACTCTTAATAATGCTTAAATTAATTATACTGCTACTGAAAGAAAGTTATTACCTATTTTTGATGCGTTTGATAAATTTAGGGCATATAATTTGGGCTAAATTTATGGTGCATACAAACCATTCTGATATTAAGTATCTAATGCAAAAGAAGGATATAAAATTAAGATTAATTTGATGGATACTTCTAATGCAAGATTTTGAATTTGAGGTAGTGGATAGAAAAGGAACTCATAATCCAATAGCTGATCATTTATCTAGTTTGGAAATAAAGAATTATCTAAGTTTGTAAATGAAATTCTAGAAACTTTCCCTGATGAACAATTTTATAGTATTAATGGAAAGAATATAACATTGTAAGCAGACATTGTTTATTATATTGTGAGTGATATTCTACCATTTGAACTAACGATGCAACAACAAAAGAAAATTATTCATGATGCTAAATTTTGCTTTTGGGATGACCCATATTTATATAAACAGTGTAAAGATCTGGTTATGAGAAGATGTGTGCCTTATGAAGAAATTAAACAAAATTTTCAAATATGTCATGATTCTGAATTTGGAAGACATTTTGGAACTAATAGAACCGCACATAATGTATTGCAATCTAGATATTATTGGTATACTTTTTTAGAGATGTTAATGAATATATTAAAATGTGTGATCGATATCAGCGAGTAGGAAATATTTCTAGAAGAAATGCGATCCCTCTGAAGTATACATTGGAAGTTGAAATTTTTGATGTATGTAGATTAGATTTTGTGGGACCATTTATTCCTTCATTTGGAAATTTATATATATTAATTGTTGTAGACTATGTATCAAAATGGATCGAAGAAGTAGCTTTACCTAAATGTGATGCTCGAAGTGCTTCAAAATTTTTTATTAAATTTTTTTTAACAAGATATGGAACGTCGAGAGTGATCAACAATGATTGTTGCAACTTAATGAACTTGAAGTGATCAGAAATGAAGTGTATGATTATGCAACAATTTATAAAGTCAAAATGAAAATATGACATGATCGAAAGATATTAAGAAAGAAATTTGAACCTAGACAAGAAGTTTTGTTATATAATACAAGAATGAGATTATTTTCGGGAAAACTGAAGTCTAGGTGGTTAGGACCATTCACTGTTATTAAAGTCTATCAATATGGAGCTGTTGATATTGAAGATTCAAAAACTGGAAATATATTTAAAGTTAATGGGCACAGATTAAAATCTGATTTTGAAGGGCATATACCACATTTTAAAGTGGTTTTAATGTTGAGTCATCTTAAGTAAAAATTGGATACGTCGAGCTGACGACATTAAACCAAATCCTTTGTGGGAGGCAACCCATAGTTTTTTTTTGTTATTTTATTTTGTTTGAGTTGTTATGGTTGATAATATTATGAGTTAGTATTACTTTGGAGTCCTACACATCCTTATATGTCATAAATGACTGCAATTATTGGATTTAATGGAAGATTTAGAATTTATTTGGACTGAAATGAAACGGTGAGCAAAACTAATATGGGATCCAAAGGCGCCATGATGGGCCTCGACGACGCCATCTTACAGAGACTAGGTGCCAATGGCGCCGCAGTTATTTGGACTGGCTGGACGATTCAAAGTGTAGTTTTTAGCAGTTTTGGATGGATTTCTTACCCAAATAACTCCCTAGACTCATTTTTAAAGCCACTTTAAACAGTAAAACGTAAAGAGATTTAGCATTTAATAAAATTCATGGCTTCCAATTCCAAAAATACTTCAAGATATAGAATTTTTAATAGAAGAAAGTTCATCAGTTTTGAGGTGTAGAAACTTTACAACAAAGTTCTTATGAAAAAGAGACTAATCAAGGAAAGAGGCTTCGTGAATCGAGGATTGAGTAATCCAAGTACTCAAGTGGAAGAGATAATTGTGCAAAGGCGTTGGGAAGTTTTGTGCTACACAACTGCCGCGGTAGTTGTTCCTCCGGCGAAAGAATTTTATGCAAATATTTATAGAATCAACCAAGGAGTTTTCTATGTTCAAGGCATGTGGTTACCATTTACTCCTTCTAGGATAAATGATTTGTTTGTGGTTGAAAGTGCTCCAATTTGCCATTACACAAATTTCATCCCTACAAGAGATATCATGAATGAAGACTATCAATACTTATTTGATTAAAACCAAAATTGGGTGAAAAGAGACGACGGGAATGTAAGTTTTTCTTCTTCACTCTTAAATCCTGAGTCGAAGCAATGACATTTCTTCACTTCTACAAAGTTACTCCCTACCATGAAAGTCAGTAAAGTAACTAAGGATAGTGTTATTCTGAACTATTGCATTCAAACGGGAATGCCTATTGATGTGGGTTCTATAATTGTGAATTCTTTTTTGGGCTTGATTTTGCATGGATCTACTTATGGCCTGGGGCATCCTTCTACCATATTCTTGCTTTGTAGTCAGTCACAAGTGTCATATGAACATTTGGAAAAAATGCTTTTGCCTTGGAAGCCTATGGACCCATTTGTTTTTTATAACTACATAGGGAATGGGAAGGAAAATGATATAAACATTGTTTTGGATCAACAATCTTAAATTTCAACACCTTTACGTCCTTGCATTCCTGATAGTTTGCATATGATTTTGAAAAGGCTCAAGAAACTGGAGAAAGAAGTTCAGAATATTATGAATGCAATTAATAATATTTCTGAATTATTTGATCATCTTGATTGGAGAATGAAGGAGCATTTTGATCACACTGGATGCTTTGAAGAATGTATGATACGCATGTTTAAGAAAAATGCTTGGATTGAAAAAGATTCGACTGATGAATTTCCGTACCGACCTTTTTACAATATATATGTGCATCACCAAATTATGGGAGACATTCGAGGAGAAGATAATACTGATGATGATGTAGAGTAGTGACTCTAAAGACTAGATTCCTATTATTTGCACTGATATGCACTTATGTGTGTTTGTAATGTATTTGCTTTAAATTTAAAACTTTTTTATGCTTTGATTGAGTGTTTATTGTTTAGTTTTTAGCGTTAGGGGTTGTGGCTTGATTTCAATGCTGAAATTTTATGTTGTGTGGCTTGCATCACTTGTGTGTTGGTGTGAACAAAAAATTTGCTTGTAAGTGTTGTATTTTATATATGAATGTGAAGTTTTGTGTTGTTTTTGAAAATTATTATTATTATACCACTTAATTATAATAATTGATGCTTAATAAGGCAAATTAGATGATGGTGTTATGAAGAAATGACTGAATTTATGAAAAAAATTGAATTCTAAAAATCTAGTCTGGGTGCCGACAATGCCAGGATGGGCACCGATGGTGCTTGAAGACCGAAACTCCTAAGTTTTCTTAAAAACCATAAAAGCTACTCGATTAAAAGCCGTTCTTACACTTTTAGCTATCGTCTACCTCTAGCTTAGGCTAAAAAATTTGATTATGGCTTGATTTCATTAGGATTTGAGGCGATTTGAACAGAAAAAGGACTTGGATCTCATCTTCTCTTGGTAAGAGCTTTACTTTAAACTTGAACTTTTTTATTTACACCAAGGATTACTCCTATATTTTGGAAATCCAAAGTTTTGAAGTTTTTGGAGAAAACTTTGAGAGAATCCATGGTGGAAAGTTCTTGCCTATTAGATTGATCTTTGGAGCCTTCCTCATTGTAATCATTGAATTTATTTGGATTTATTTCACTTTTATGGATTTTACTATGGCTCCAAGGATGAGTAAGGGGAAGAGGAAATTAGATTTTAATGATAAATGATTTGTGGGTATGAAAGCTCAAACCATTACAATACCCAGATTTCAACTAAGAAGACTGTTCAAGATCAGGCTTTCCAAAGTCCGGGCAGAGTTGTTCGATGTTTGATTATTTCTCGACATTAATAAAACTTTTTCTACTTCATGGTCGAAGAGATTGTTGGCATTGTGTGGGAGTTCTACGCTAATCTGAAGGAAACATCTGACGAACATGTATTTGTACGTGGTAAAATGGTAGAGTTTACCCCTAAGAGAATTAATTTTTTCTATCAGTTGAGGGGTTCATTTTATGAATACACTAGATTTAGTGCTACTGATGTTGTTTTGGATGAAGTTATTGCCTATCTACTCGATAGAAAAAGAGTTTGGAAGTTGAAGCACAATCAAAAGGTAAAATTGCTTCAATGTTAAATGTTTTATCTAAAGCCTGACACTATTTCATTTCTGCAAGATTATTGCCAACTTACCACCATAGCGAAGTGACAAGAGACGGGGCTATTTTAAATTTCTATATTCAAGAGATGAAAATGATTGATATCGACTCTGTCATCTATAGAAATATATGTGTTATTACTATGGGTGAGACTACGGAAGTTTAGGTCATCCTACCAAGATTTTCACTTTATGTGATTTTAATAAGGTTGAAGAGTTGGTTAAGTCTCTTAAGCCTATTGGAAAAGCTAATATCAAAGCTTATGAGTCTCATTTAGGATGGAGAACTAGAAGTGATGGTTGTAACATCCCATCTACTTCAAGTACTCCTACTCGTGATAGTGTTATGGAGCAGATGGTGATCCAACAGGGAGATATTTTGCAAGTACAAAATAAGATTGAAGTGTTAGAGGCTCAAAATACTTATAATGATGAATATATGGTGATGAAATTTGGATATGATGCTGCTTAAAATGAAGCTACGATCAGATTCATGAGGGGTGATCCTACAGTTGAATTCCATTCTTACCCAAGCATAATTCTTTATCAGTAGCAAGAACTTGATGTAGAAGAAGAAGAAGATGAAGAAGAAGAAGAGGAGCATTATGATATTGATTAGTGTTAGTGATATACTGTGGTTGTGATAATGATTTGTTATATTCTTTGTAGTGGTACTTGTATTTTATTTTTGATTTGTTACATGGTTAAACTTTGTGATGTGGATTGATGTGTTTAATTTCATGCTACTTTATTGTTTAGGTTTAGATTTGAACTGTTATTTTCTTTCATATTATTGTTAAATGTTTAAAGCTTATGTTTTAATGTCTCTTTACCTTGCAAATCTTTTATATACTATGTTTAGCAGCTTTTCTACACTGTTATATACTTGTTATTGTAAATCTCTAATCAGTACCTGCATACCTTTAAAGAGAAGAAAATGAAAGACCCAGTGCAAAAAGTTTAGTTCCTTTTATTCTTTCTTTTTACATTTTAAATTCTAATGTGCTATAGAAAAATTTAAGTTTGGGAAGAAAGAAAAAGAAAAGACTAAACTTTATTTTTCCTTAATAAACTATATTTTTAAAACTATTTTAACATGATTTTTGGTAAGAATTTAACTTTCGAAAGTTATATTTTTTTATTTTATTCAAATATTATAGTAGACGTGAGATTAAGTTTTAATAATTAAAGTTATCTTTAGGGTAAGATATTTAGTATAAGAGTATAAGACTATAGTTTACTATTTAAAGTAAAGGAAAGGGTATTTTTGAAATTTTAAGAATTTTAGGATTACATGTAAGAAGAAAAGATTGTAACTTTATGAAATAAAGTCAATACTAATATTGATGTATAAAGAAAGAATTTTAATGAGTTACTTTTGGAAGGTGATGGTGAATTCAAAATCATTAAAGGCTATCCAGATATAGTAATCCTCACATAAAAAGAAAAGAAAAAAAATGATTGAAAAAACATACATATATATATAAAAAGGAGAAGAAAAGCAAAAGAAAAGAAAAATATATGTAAGGAGAAGCTTGAGGAGATGTCTAATCAATAATTGGCTTCACTCGAATTAACCTAAATGAATGAACTTAATAACATTTCTGATTTATATTGATGTGCTAGTGTCTTTATTAATATAGTCTTCATGAGAGTTCTTTTTCATATGATTTTTCTAAGTATTTTTAATATGAAAAATTGCACTTATTCTTGAAATGAATAAAAGACTAGAACTCTTAAACTTGATTACTAAATACTCTTACCTGTAGTTTGACCCAAGTTATTAAAACTAATTTAAATGTCTTACTATTATATTTATTATTAAAAAATTTTAACAATTATAAAGTTAAGTTCATTACCATGAGTCATAATTTTTATGTAGTAAAAGAGTTACTTGAGGACAAATAACAGTTAAGTTTAGGGGATTTTGATGCACCAAAAATATGTTTGATTTTTCACCTATATTTTATTCTCATTTTTTGTGATATTCCACTTTAAAGAATGTTATTTCATGTTTTGTTGTAGGTATGTTGATTTTTGGCATTTGGAGCAAAAGGAAGCAAAAAGAATGAAATTTGGAGTCAAATGACACGATTATTCGAAATTGTGCTTTGGGTGCGGACGGCGCCCACATCCAGAAAAGAAAAATCCAAAAACACGCTCTGGCTCTGACAACACCATTTAACAGAGCCTTAGCACCGACGATGCCCAAATCCGGCGTTGAAGGCACCCAAGATAGTTGCACGCAAATTTTTTTGTAGATTTGACCTATTTGGACGAATTTTGGAAGGTTGCTTGAGGCATTTCTTAGGTAATTCATCTCAACACTATCTTAGACTAGTTTGAATGCCAGAAATGAGGTGTGTGTGGGGTGTGTGAGAGAGTTTGGAGAGTTTTGCTGTAGGAGTTGCTGAGTTGTGTGTGTGTGTGTGAAGTAAAAAAGAAGGTTTTCTCTAGAGCTGTAGGAGGGGAAGGAAAGTGAGAGATTTCTTCTTCCTTACTTTTATAATAGAGAATTGATTGTTATTGTAAAGAGAGACTGATTCAAAGGAATTTCAAGGGATTTGCTTTAGAGAAGAGTTTCAAATAAGTTTTGTTTGTTAATTGTTATTTGTATGAACTTTCTTTTATATATAAAATCCGTATTATTTCGTATCTTCCTCAAGAATTCTGACTAGATTTCTTTGTCTTTCTCCTTACAATGATATTTGGTGAAATGAAAAGATAGATTGGATATACAATTTAAATGTTAAATACTTGTGATGATTTTACACTTCGTACTTCATTTACTTTTCGATCTGGCCAATTGAAATGTTAAAATTTGTTGTGAAACATATGATCTGAGAGGAGTATGCATTCTACAACAAAGTGAGAGTCACATTCAATTCCATGGATGAGAATGTAGTCTATAGGGTTGAGTGCAAATAAAGAGGGAAATATACTTTAATTGAATTTCTCTTGACCCGAATGAAGAGGAAGCCCTAATTTAATATAATTGAAATTTAATTTAACCAAAACAAAAGAACATACTCCAAAAATAACCAAATTTAATAAAACCCTAGAGTTGATATTAAATCTGCCATAATCAACCACAAATCGATATTATCATATTCTCTCTGAAGTTTATTATATGACTCAAAACTTCATTCTAAAAGTTGTTTTTGACCTCATTTTTGTTCACATGTGACTTGCACGAACATTTTCCTTTGGTCTAGTATAGCCACACTGAACTAAAATGACCCTTCCCATTTTTTGTCCTGGCAGGGTCGTTAGGCTTGAGCGTGACCACACCTAGGGATTCTATGCATGATCAAATGGAATGATCACTTCTTGCTCTACGCCAGTGTTCTGAGGCTTTAGTCCAAGGATCCAAGCATGAACCATTGTGTTGCTTCACCGGTGGCGATTCGTGGCACCTCTAACTGCCGATCTAATCGTAGTCATCGACTCACCACCCAAATCAACAGCCAAGGAGACCTCTGCCACCACCTTCCCGGCTTACAAATAGATGTCTTTAGCACTTTGCACTACACACTCACAATTCAACACACTATAACACTTACCTCAAACTACTCGAATAGAGGAAGAATAAGGAAGAAGAAATCCTCCAGCAAGCCTCCCCGTCCATTGATCAGCCTCCTGTCTCTTAAGTCTTCTTTTTCCTTTGATTTTCATTTAAATATTTGTTTTCTAAGTTGATTTTAGGCTAAGTTAACCCATTCAATAGTCGTGAATGTGAACTAGGCTTTGGTTTTGTCGATCCAAGCCTGACTTAATCCTAACTCAACTTAAGTTCAACCTAACCCAAATCCTAACCCAAACATGAATCTAAACCTAACCATAACCTGAACCTAAGCCTAACCCTATCTTGAACCAAGAACTGCTAACTTATACTTCCTTTTCAGACCTCTCTCGCATCCACGATCTCATCTGGCGATTTCTTAGAAATTTTTGAGATCTTCGTTCCTTGTCTTCTTTTGGCCTTATGGTCTCTTTCCCCGCAAGGAGGGAAGAAACTTTTAGTTTTGGGTACTCTTCTAGCCCCCTGCAGATAGCTACTTGCACCTTCAAGGATGTCCTTGCCGGTAAATCAAATTCTTTTAGCTTGATCGAAATGCATTCTACCCTTTTAGGGCGAATTATTCCATCCGGAGCACGTACATAGCGTTGGGTGCGGATTTTTTGGGTACTGGATGGGTATAGATGGGTATGGATGGGTATGGATGGGTATGGATGTGTATTGGATGTTGGGTATTGGCTATTAGGTGACTATTGGTGGGTATTGGAGGGTACTGGATGGGTATTAGGAGGAGATGCGTGCGTTCTCCGTATGAAATAATGGCTCCCCTTTTAGAGGGAAAACCTACTTTGATTATTGATGATGATACTGTGGAGGTTCTTACTGCCCAAAATTATATTACTTTAGTAGGTAAGTTCACTTTGCGGTGTCTTGATGCAATATTTTCTCAGACGTATCTTCTTTGAAAACTTAAAACTTTCTGGTAAATTCACTGTTGGTCTCTTGGATGTCTGTCTTATTTCTATTCAACTGGATAGTGATATGGATTATAGTTGTGTATTTGCTAGGAGATTTTTCGATGTTAGTAACTATTAAATGTGATTACTTAAATGTACTCCTTTCTTCAGTATTACACGCAAAGATGCGTGCGTATTCAGAGTATTCAGAGGTTACAACAGATTACAAGGAGTTATAACATAGTTATAACCTCTCCAATAACACAATTATAACCTGTTTTAAAACGCAAATATTTCTAGTTCCCGTATGGGTTTCCTTTCCTCATCTACACCTTCACTTGATGAATCACCATGTTCTTCGATCTGCAGCCTCTTTGATTTTTAGACCGCTTCAAACCAATCAAGCCAGCATAACATTAACTAGACCTTCTGGTACTAGAGTATTTTTGGAAATTGACATCTCAAATCATCTTTCTAAAAAATTCTTTTGATTGGCTCTGAGAAGCATGGCTTTTTACAAAAAAATGCTTATGTAAAGGTTCCTCAATTTTGTTCTCATTGTAAAATCCATGAGCATTTATCTCAGAATTGTTTTATTCCCCATTTGATAAGGCAAGCAACTTCGGCTCTGGATGGTCGACCTCAAATGGATAATGACGATTTTCGGGATAATGGGACCATAACTCTCCAAAACGATACCGAGGATATCCCAGATTGGAACAATATAATTCCTCTTGAAACTATCCGCTCTGGGGCTAATGTGAATGTCAATGTTAATTCATCTTATCAGCTGAACTCCTCTATTGTTAATGCTAATGTCTCATTTATTGGTGATTTCGTTGAAGAGTCTTTGGGTTCCATCACGAAAGAATCCTGTGAGAAAGAATTTAAAGAGCTTAATGATGAACACAATATAATGGCTAATCCGTTAATTTGTGTTAATAACATGATCTCCTTTGTGTCTTATTTACTTCTATGGGTCATCCTGATGAACTCCCTCGAGAAGCTGGTGATATGTCTTCTGATTATGAAGATGGTAAGGTGGATTGTCTTTATCATTTTGTCGATTCTCCACCCCTTGAGGATAATTTTTATTATGGTGGCTTTAAATTAGTTACCAAAAGGAAATCATAAAATATGAAATACGTCCTTAAATCTACACATACCATTACTAGACAGGTCACTAACTTATCATCTAAAAAAAATAATTATGTTTTCCGATTTATTTTGGAGTATTCGGGGCATCCGTTCATTAGTGGCTGGACATAGGCTTTGCAATCAATGAAGAACCTTTAAAATTTCTTTACTTTTTCTTGCTAAACCCATGTTATCCACTAGTAAATTGCTATACATTTCTAATAATATGGGTTTTCATTTTGCTTTTGTTAATTGTTCTAATAAAATTTGGATTTGTTGGAAACACTGGTTGGATTTTGAGATTCCTGAAGACCAATTTCAACTTCTTCATACTAAAATTTCAGTTTCAAATCATTGATATATCTATGCCTTATGTTGTTTTGACCCCCAATTAGTCACTAAGGTAAGTGGCACTCTTGTAAATTTCTACTTACTTTAAGCCTCCATTGTTGACTTTTCATGGAAGACCCTAGAAGAGGACATGTGGAAGGACATGTGGAGGCCATGCGGTGGAAGGAGGACATGTGAAAGGACACGTGGAGACCATGCGATGGAGGACTCTAAAGGGTGGACATGTGGAAGCCATGCGATCCTTGAAGGTTACACCTCATCAATTTATAGAATATTATAATGTAATCTAATCTACTATAAATAGATGAGATGAGGGAGGCCTTAGTGTGGGTTTTGTAAGAGTGAAAAAGAACTCGAGGAGTGTGGGCTAGCTTGTTAAGGGTGAGGAGAGCATCTTGGAGGCCTTGGATGTGAAGGGAGGCCATGGAAGATGAGGGCTCATCTATGTAAAGCTAAGTACTCATGTTTCTTGTCTTAGTGGATTATTTCGATTCCCTCCCGTGGACGTAGGTCAAAAAGACCGAACCACGTAAATCCTCTTGTTTGCTTGTGCTCTTGTGTTTGCATCTTCTTTGTTGTGATTTGCGGTTTGTTCTCTTACCAAGATTAAGGAAAGAAAGTGTTTTTCCCACAACAATTGGCGCCGTCTGTGGGAAAATCTCGACACATCTTGGTCGGAGGAATTGCACCCAAGAAATCGCAGCAAGAAGAGCTGTTTGGCGGGGACAATGGGCTCCACCAAATTCGACATCGAGAAATTCACGGGAAAGAACGACTTCGGCTCGTGGAGAGTAAAGATGAGAGCCCTGCGGTTCGGCGGGGTGTCGCAGAAGCCTTGCAAGGGCCGACGGCACTGCCGGCCGACATGACAGAGAAAGAGAAGATTGGCATGCTGGAGAAAGCTCATAGTTTGATAATCTTGAGCTTGGGCGACAAGGTTCTGAGGGAGGTGTCGAGGGAGACAACGGCTCAAGCGCTTTGGGCCAAACTCGAGGTACTCTACCTGACCAAGTCCCTGGCTAATAGACTATTTCTGAAACAGCGCCTATACTCTTTCAAAATGCATGAAGACAAATTAGTCTCGGAGCAGATAGACGAGTTCAACAAGATCATAGATGATCTTGAGAACATCGACGTCAAGATGGATGACGAGGACAAGGCGCTGCTGTTGATAAACTCTATTCCTAAGAGCTACGAGTAGTTCAAGGATGCGATGCTCTATGGAAGGGCGCAAACGATTACTCTGGAAGAGGTTCAATCATTAATCAGAGCCAAAGAACTTCAGAAGAAGCACGACATGAAGGAGGAAACCGATGGAGACGATCGATGGTTAGAGGAAGATCGAGCAATAAAGGTTATAAAAGTGACCAGAGCAGATCAAGGTCCAGAAGAAACGTTAGAGGTCAGTCTTCTAAGAGATCCTACAAGTGCTACCACTGCCACAAGGAAGGTCATTTTAAGAAGGACTGTCCAGATAGAAAGAAAGGCTTTCAGGAGAAGCCTAAAGATCTCGGAGAAGCAAGCATAGTCTCGGATGGCTATGATTCGACTCGAAGCTCCGGTGATCACGGAATCCGAATCTAGCAAGGAGTGGATCCTTGACTCGGGGTGCTCCTTCCACATGTGTCCTCACAAAGACCGGTTCGAGACACTACAACCGGCAAATGGTGGATCCGTTCTACTTGGAGACAATAAAGCTCGTAAGGTGATCGGCGACGGGACGATCGGAATAAAGATGTTCGATGGAGCCGAACGGATATTGCGAGCATGTCGGGTACGTCCCCGAACTTAAAAGAAATTTAATTTCTTTAGGGACGGCTGAGTCGAATGGATACTCATTCAAGGCAGAGAATAGCTGTATCAGAGTAGCCAAGGGCTCTCTCATAGTCATGAAAGGAGTCAGAAAGAATGGGTTATACTCCCTAATTGGAAGAACTGTGATCGGGAACTTCTCAAATGCAGTTCAATCAGAACCTGACAGATCCAGACTATGGCACATGAGGCTGGGGCATGTAAGTGAAAGGGGCTTACAGGAATTGTCCAAGCAGAACCTGCTATGCGGAGATCGGGTCAGCAAACTGGAATTCTGTGAACAATGCGTACTGGGGAAGGCCACCAGGGTGAAGTTCTCCACTGGAATACATACATCAAAGAAACCTCTTGATTATGTACACAGTGATCTATGGGGCCCAACTAAAACTCAGACTCATGGAGGAGGAAGGTACTTCATGTCCATCATCGATGACTACACCGGGAAGGTATGGGTCTTTATCCTAAAAACAAAAGATGAAGCTTTTCGACGATTCGGGGACCGGTTAACTCTCACCGAAAACAAGATGGGAGCAAAGCCGAAGCACTTGAGAACCAACAATGGCTTGAGTACTGTTCGCAGCAAGCGGTTTGAGGAGCCGTGCGGGAGGAATGGCATCACAAGGCACAAGACAGGTCCGGAACACTCCTCAACGGAACGGCCTAGCCGAGAGGATGAACGGGACTCTCCTAGAGAGAGTGCGGTGCATGCTCGTTAAATGCGGTCTACCCGAAAGTTTATGGGGCGAAGGCTGTGTCAACCGCTCGCTACCTTATCAACGGATGTCCATCGACGGTCGTTGATATGAAGACTCCTTTGGAGATGTGGTACGGAGAACCGAGTAACTATGATAATCTTAAAGTCTTTGGATGTATTGCATACGCTCACGTTAGACGAGATAAAGCTGGAAGTGAGGGCTTTGAAGTGCATCTTCATCGGATACCCACCTGGAACCAAAGGTTACAAACTTTGGTGCCTAGATCAACAAAAATGCATCATCGGTAGGGATGTGACATTCGATGAGTCCAAAATGGAAAATATGCAAAGCTATGTTACCAGGAACAGTGTCACTAAGGAGGATTCGTCAATTGAGGTGGGGCTGCAACAACGACAAACTTTGACTGATCAAAGGACAATTGTGAACGATCAAGACGAAGTGGCAGAAGACCAGCAAGTGATCGAACCGTAAAGAAGATCCGACGACTACGGCTCGGTAAGGGACGGACAAAGGAGAACTATCGGACCGCCGGAGAGATATGGCCATGCGGATATGATCTCCTTTGCTCCGAGTGTTGCTTCGAAGTGATAGAAGAAGCGAACGAGCAGCTACAAGGAAGCCCTGAAGAGCAAGGAAAGACACAAGTGGGAAGAGGCAATGGATGAGGAAATGGCTTCTCTGATGAAGAACAAAGCCTGGGAACTTGTGGATCGACCAACGAACAAACGCGTAGTCGGTTGCAAGTGGACCTTTAAGAAGAAGGAAGGCATGCCGAGTGCGAGAGGATCGGGTACAAAGCCGGACTCGTTGCAAAGGGATTCACACGGAGTTGAAGGAATTGACTTCAATGAAATCTTCTCACCCGTGGTGAAGCACTGCTCAATTAGGATAGTCTTAGCACTAGCAGTTCAATTCAACTTGGAATTAGAACAGCTAGATGTTAAGACTGCGTTCCTGCATGGAGAGCTTGAAGAAACCATCTACATGGACCAGCCAGATGGGTACAACACACCTGAGACAAAGGACAAAGTTTGCTTGCTGAAGAAGGCATTGTATGGGCTGAAACAAAGCCCAAGACAATGGTACAAACGATTTGATGATTTCATGCTAAAGATCGGTTTTGTCGAAGCGGCTACGACAATTCGTGTGTACATGAAGTGGCAAGACGGTGAAATCGGTACGTACTGCTCCTTTATGTGGATGATATGTTAGTAGCCAGCGAGAGCAAGGAGGAAGTCCGGAAGATCAAAGGTATGCTCAATTCTGAATTTGACATGAAGGACCTAGGACCAGCTTACAAAGATCCTAGGTATGGAGATTACCGGAGACAAGAAAAAGGGTAGCTTATTCTTGTCTCAAAAGTCATATATTCGAAGGTTCTAACAAGGTTCAACATGCACGAGGCTAAGCGAGTTGCAACTTCTATTGGCCAACACTTCGGACTATCGAACTCTCGAGCACCGAGAGGCGAAGAGGAGAAAAGGTACATGGAGGGTGTCCCCTACGCCGGTGGGGTTGGTAGCATCATGTATGGTATGGTTTGTAGCGGACTGCGATTTAGCCTACGCCGTCGGTATTGTAAGCGAGTTCATGGCAAGCCCGGGACGAGCTCACTCGGGAAGCACTAAAATGGATCCCGAGATACTTAAGAGGCACCACCGATTTGGGGCTACTCTTCAAAAGGCAGGAAGACAAAGAAGAAAAAGTAGTCGGTTACGTAGATTCCGATTACGCAGAAGCATTGACACCGAGAAGTCACCGATCGGATTCATCTTCACCTGTCTTCGCATCGCTGCGATCGGTTGGAAGTCTAACCTCCAATCGCTTGTGGCCCTCTCAACAACGGAGGCTGAATACATCACCGTGATCGAAGCAATCAAAGAAGCTATGTGGCTAAAGGGCATGGTCGAAGAGCTTGGGATACATCAAAAGGTGATAACTGTGTTTTGCGACAACCAAAGCACCATCCACCTAACCGGGAATCAGGTATTTCATGAAAGATCCAAGCACATAGATGTGAAGCTTCATTTCGTAAGGGACGTCGTCGCTAAAGGCTCAATAGTGGTAGAGAAGATACCAACCGAAGAGAACCTCGCCGATATGCTCACCAAGGCGTCGCCATAGCTAAGTTCGGACACCGTCCGAACTCAGTGAATTTTCCCATCGGCCGAGGGCCCCTCGGGGGCCACGTGGAGGGAATCACTACTCCGACGATAATTGAGGGTCGAGGTGGAGATTTGTTGTTTTGACCCCCAATCGGTCACTTTAAGGTAAGTGGCACTCTTGTAAATTTCTACTTACTTTAAGCCTCCATTGTTGACTTTTCATGGAAGACCCTAGAAGAGGACATGTGGAAGGACATGTGGAGGCCATGCGGTGGAAGGAGGACATGTGAAAGGACACGTGGAGACCATGCGATGGAGGACTCTAAAGGGTGGACATGTGGAAGTCATGCGATCCTTGAGAGGTTACACCTCATCTATTTATAGAATATTATAATGTAATCTAATCTACTATAAATAGATGAGATGAGGGGAGGCCTTAGTGTGGGTTTTGTAAGAGTGAAAAAGAACTCGAGGAGTGTGGGCTAGCTTGTTAAGGGTGAGGAGAGCATCTTGGAGGCCTTGGATGTGAAGGAGGCCATGGAAGATGAGGGCTCATCTATGTAAAGCTAAGTACTCTCGTTTCTTGTCTTAGTGGATTATTTCGATTCCCTCACGTGGACGTAGGTCAAAAGACCGAACCACGTAAATCCTCTTGTTTGCTTGTGCTCTTGTGTTTGCATCTTCTTTGTTGTGATTTGCGGTTTGTTCTCTTACCAAGATTAAGGAAAGAAAGTGTTTTTCCCACAACACCTTAGGTTTGTCTTCAATGATTAATTTATAAAATTGTTTATGAACTATAGCAATAACTGCTAGTTTTCCATGCTCATTAAAGGGACTTCTTATGGTTTTTTTTTTTTTCTTAAATCGGAAAAGGGTCTTCGTCAAGGAGACCCCTATCTCCAGCTTTATTCATTATCGCAGCTGATTACTTATCCAGAAGCCCTGATCTTTTCTACTCCAACCATATATCTTGTCGTTGTAGAAATAAGAGTAACATTCCCATTTCTCACCTAAGCTTTGTTGATAATTTCATTATCTTCTGTAATGGACCGTCTAATTCTATTAAACTAGTTAAAGCTACATTACAGAAGTTCTAAACTCTTAGTGGCCTTCAAATTAACATTTAGAAAAGTTGCTTCAAACCTTCTAAAGATGTCAATCCAAATTAACTTACCAATATTACTAATAATCAACATTTTCCTTTTAAAAACCTACCAATTAAATACTTGGGAGTTCCTTTATATAAAGGAAAAAAGAAAATCTTTTTATTTGAGACATCATTACTAGTTTGAGAAATCGGCTGTCTAGTTTGGAATTTCGTTTCATTTTTATGGGAGAAGACTAACTTTGATCAAAAGTGTTATATGCTCTTCATTTATTTATTCCAAGCATTATTTCCTTCGGCTGCTTTTTGTCGTAAACTTTAAATTATGATCAACAAATTTTTTTTTGGGTAATTCAGTGAACAAAAATTCCATAATTTGGTCTTCCTGAAAAAAGAAGCTTTTTTTTCCTACTCCTGGAGGTGTTTTAGGGTGTATGAATCTTATTGATTTCGCAACTAGATTTTCTATTAAACATTGGTGGACCTTGCAAAAATTCATGACTAATAAATAATTCCAATGGAAATATCCTACGATGGGATCTCTTAAGAAAGGAGACTCCCCTACTTGGAAAAGATTTTGTTTGGTTAAGTGGAATGCTAAAATTTAAAATTTAATTCAATGGGGATTGGGTAAACGCAACGCATTTTATGGCAAGATAACTAGCTTGGTATTTGAAATTAGATTCTCTCAACTCAAACTCTACTTCTGCAATTAAAGTTCATAATTTTTTTAATGATGCTAACTGAAATTTAATGCTTCTCTCTAAAGTCAGTCCCCAACATCTGATTTCTATTGTTTCTCAAATTAAATTACATCGGCATGAAGATGATAAGATCTTTTTAACATATCACCCAATGGTTAATTTTCTACTAAAGCAGTTTGGGACCATATTAGAACTAAAAAACCCTTTAATAACCTTAGCGGTTCATTTCGGAATAATATGATCCCTTTTACCAACACAGTTCTCAAATGGAAAATATTTAACAGTTTTTTACATGTTGACTTTGTTCGCAGAAGAAAGGTTTTTACCTTTCTTCCAAATGTCCTTGTTGCTCTCAATTGGAAGGTCTTAATCATCTCTTTGTTAATGGCCCTTTTATGGCTGGAATTTGGAGGTGCCTGGATAATTTATTTAATAAAGATATTTTTGTAGCCCACATCCCTCTCTGGGATTTAATCCAAAGTTAGATATCTATATATGTTACTTCATCTAATGTTCCCATTTTATCAGTTTTTATATCCCTCATATTATGGTCTTTGTAGAAAGCTAGAAATCAGGCCAAAAATAATAATTCTAAAATGAATCATCAGGAAATGGTGATTTTGATTTCCAGCAGGATTCATCTTCTGATTCAAGCCAAGCTTGTTTTAGCTAATCACTTCAAAGGCTGTAAGCGATTTGCTGAATTATTTTGTATTAATTGTATTAATCAACAGGAATCAGTGTTTCCTATTATTAAATGAATTAAAACTACTTTTGGTTGGATGTGTGGTTTTGGTTGTTTAATCCGGGATCATCAGGGTAATCCGATCCTTGTTTTTGCCGGCCCTCTTGACAGAGTCTCTGTATTGTTCTAAGAATTATATGCTATCAGTTATAGACTTGAGAAGGCTATTGATATGGGGATTCTCAACTCATGGTTAGAATTGTACTCTGAGCTTGCGTTTAAGCTTATTACCTCTTTCACTGTTGAAAAATATTATAACATCACGATTTTTTATATAATGCATGACACGACATTCATACGCTTCTTCCGAAAATTAATTTTTTAAATTTCTCACATTTTTCAGGAAGGTAATGCCTGTGCTGATTGTTTGGCTAAATTTGAGGCCTCTAAGCTGTTTGATATTGTTTATTAAGCTGAGATTCCTCGTAATGAGCTCAAGGGTTTGATTAAATTGGAAAAAAGCTGGATTACCTTATATTAGAATTAAATTTTGACCTTTGTAATTATCGAGATCCTCTTAATTGTTTTATTTCGCTTGATTTAGCTTTCATATTCGAATGGTTTTATCTTACCCTGAGGGGTTATTTCAGGTGCTTGATGGTGTTCAGCTTGTTTACCTTGGTTGGCTTTTGTTGGTTCCTCCAATTGAGATCTTCTTCTTCTTTCTTTCCTATTTTCGGTTTGCGTGGTCTTTGTGGGTGCTGTAACTGTGGTTTATCTTTTAGGTACTTTTGTTTGTTTGTGACGTTTGCGTGAGTTTCCCTACCGATTGTTTGGTTTCTATGCTGCTATGTAGTTTTCTATTTTGTCTCTTCGTGGTTTTATTTGCTTTCTCTTCTTGCCCTGCCTTTTGGTTTGGGCAATGAGTTCCCGACAAATATTAAAGGTTGATAGAACTTATCGTTACCTTGTGGTGGTTCATTTAGTTTTTTGACTGTGCTAACGTGTATTCTTAGTGCTGCAGGTTTTGTTTCTTTTTTGTCTTCGTTTTATCTCAGGTACCCTGGAATGATTGCAGCTTGGCGTTGTTGGATCCTCATATGATTGGTTTTCTGTGACCTCCTTTGGCTTTTCATTTTATGTTTGTGTGATACATTTTGGGCTGTAGTTCCCTAGGTTTTCTTTTTCGAAATTTTATTTTGCGTGTAGTGGGAAACCCACCCTATCTTTGTATCCTTTTCCTCGGTATCGAAAAATTCCCTTTGGGTTTTCTTAGGAAAATAATCTTGAACCTAAACTCGAACCCCAACCTAAACCTAACTCGAACCCCAACCTGAACCCAAACCTAATCCTAGCCCTAACTTGAACCGAAACCTAACCCATGCCAGAACCCAAACCTAACTCTTAACCTGAAGCCAAACCCAACCCAAATCAGAACTAACCCAACCCAGGTCTGACTTGACCCAACACATGTATAATTGGACCCAACCCAGGTCTGATTGGGCCCAACATAGATCAGATCCAACTCAAACCCGACCTGAACCAACCCAACCAAAATTTGACCAGATCTGACCTGACTTTGCTCAGGTATGACTTCACACAAACTAGGGCAACCCAAGTCAATACAAGTCAATACAAGTCAACTAAGTCACCAAAGTCAACCTAAGTCAACCCAAGTCAAAACCGAGGACAACCTAAGTCAAACAAGACCCCAAACCAGCTGGCCCATATTATATTTAAGCTCGATTATGAGCTGTCCCAAGCAAGAAACCTAGTTTACCCAACTTGATCTTGTCTCAAGTCTAATCCAAGGCTAAATGTTTGTTTGCTTTGTTATTTCATGTTTTGTTCCAATTGAAGACTTAAAAAATAAAACAAAAAATAATAACTACAAAATATATAAAAAAAGAGGATGAAAATCTCTCATAAGATGACTTTGTCCTCCAACATCAAAATAAAATCTTAAAAGCAAACTCAAAGCTAAGGAAAACCTTGATTACTTAGTAGGAAGAGCAAACCTAAGAATCAGAGAAAGAGATGAATTATAGATTTAATCTAAAGTAAAATTTATAATACATTAAGATAAAGAATGAGAGAATAACCTAGTTAGATCTGACATGAACTTTAGGTCAGTTATCTTTGACATTAAACTAAGGATCACACATTTACCCAAAGGTTGGACTGAGTATAGAAACCTAGGTTAGTTTGATAGGTACCTACCCTTGTTAGTGCTAAAGAGTAGTACATACAAAGAAACAAACATAATCCCTCATACTAGAGAAAATATCTTAGAATGATGTAACTATGGTTGCAGATGAAGGTATTTTAGACTACTTCAAAACTACAAATCCTCTATGGTACAAAATTTAATGGGGATTTCTAGTTATGGGTTTGGTTATAGTTGACGGATACCAAGGTTCCCAGGACAATAGAAAGCCATGAGCATCCTTACTGGGGATATTACTAGGTTAGTACACCCCTCAAAAATTTTTATAGCCTGGGGGTTCTACTTCTCACCTTTAATCCTTCTTTCCTGACTGTTCTTAGCTTAGGGATTCTATTCATTCTCGTCAATCAAATCAAGTATTCCTGATTCATCTTTTGATCTTGATCAATTCAAATTCATTTTTAGTTTTTCGTAAACTTTTCAAACATCATTCTTTAGGTATAAACCTCCTCCATTGGATAGTTAATTCCTTCATTTGAGCCTTTCCCATGACTCATTATCATTGGAAAGTAAGTCCCATCCCTTTGAACTTACTCTTTCCAATCTGGAACCTCTACATATCCTCAGCCACTCCAATTCTGAAAGTCTGGCCTCTAACGATTTAACTCATTACATTAATCGAGATTTTTTTTATAAGGATCACAACTCTAAAGATGTAATAACTTTAAGTGCTTGCCCTTATAGGGAATGATGTCTAAGAATTAATATAAATCTTAACTTACACTCGTTAGGTAATTAAGAAAAACCTTAGTTTCGTAAACTGGTGAAGACTTTCCATCATCAGGCCGATTAAGCCAATTTCTAAGGTAATGTTTTCTTTCTTTGTGATGATTTATTATTCTTCAAATTTCATACCTAGTCTATTAGATAGAAGTATTTAAAAATTTTTATAGTGTGAGGCGACACACAAAAATCCCCCATCATTGCATTTTTCTGTCGACTCAGCTGAGAAGTTTTGTCCTCTCCATCTTTTGTGATGGGTTAAATTGTTCATCATTCTATCAAACTTTGCATTGGTCCATCAAACTTATTAGAATATTTGAGTCCTATCTGGTATGCTTAATTTTCATGTCCCGCATGCTCAATCAAACTTTGTTTAATGAGTAGGGTGTCAAGGACATTTTCAATCAACTATTCTCCTCTTTGATAGCTCTTTCAAACTAAATCTAATCTCACTTTTGAAGATTTTTCAAAGATTCTACAGTGAACACCCTATTGATATCTTTTTTGTGCCCATTACAGGCAAGATGTCTCCCAAGTTCATTTTATCTCTTGGAACTAGATGTAACCTAGCTTTTGAGCTAAGTTATCTGAACATTGGGTCTCCAATCAAGTTGGAGATGAATTTCAACAATTCCAGTATTTCTACAATTGAAAAGAAATTTTTACGTCGCTTTAACATGGTATTAGAAGAGGACTTTCCACCATTGAAAAAGAGGGTTGTTATGACTGCTAATGTTCTTAGTGCAATTGTTGCTCACCTATGACTTGAGAAAGTAGAAATTAAAAAGACTCCCGATTCAATTTATGAACTATTTAAGACACCAATAATCTTCATGATTGTCTTATCTATTGAAATCAGTCCGACATTAAGCAAGACATAAAGACTCTGTAAGAGAGTCGCAAGAATAACGAAAAAAACGGATGATGTTGATCCTGAGACCTCTTCTTTCCTGAGAGGAAGTAGGTTTTCATTTGCACTCTACTGCACAAGAAGAAAATATACACAACATAATAGAATTACCTCCAACTCTACCCAAATGCAAAACACTTAGTTTGAAGAGAAGAAAATCTTGAGTATCTCTACTCTACAAGATATTTGAAAGCATAGCAAAATAAGTGGGTCCTCTATTGCAGAAATCCTACACGTCAAAGGAGGAATTTTATCTCAAAAAGAAAAAAGAAGGGTCCTCATGTAAGAGAAGATATTGTGCAGGCAATCAAGGTAGGTCTTCATATGATTGTTGATCTACCTAAAAAATACCCATTTTTATGCCTTATTTATGATTCAATTCTTAAGGATATTATGCTTTAATGAAATGTATTTTCATATTTTTGGATGTAGATGATTAAAAAGAGTCCAAGAGAAAAAGAAGGAAAATGAGCAAAAATGAGCAAAAATGGAGATTATGAAGCAAAATATTGGAATTATTGGCCTGACGCCTAGGCGCCAGAATCCGGCGCCTAAGCGCCAGTTCGATACAGAAGCTGTTAAGATTTTTTGATGACTTTGGGCAGTTATTTTGACAGTATTAAACGGTTATTGGAGTTTCTAGAAGATTGGAAGTTACTCATAATATATAGGATATGTGATACAATGTATTTGAACACAAGGAAACGACCTGGATCGCGAAGAGGTGCAATCCAAAATGAAGAGGTGCGAAAGACCTGGTCACGGAGTCCGGTGCCTAGGTGCCAGATCCCGGCGCCTAGGTGCGACAATTACCTTCTAGAAGATACATTGAATTTAGACGAATTTTGAAGAGGTGCCTTAAGCAATTCCTGGTTAAATTTAGAGCTCTATAAATAGGAGCCCATTCTACAGAAAAAATGGCACCAACCCCCCCTCTTAGTACACATACCAATTTTAGCATCTTCTCTCCCCTCTTTAGTTTTATTTAGTCTCTTCCATACTTAGGGTGCCACTTTACTTTGTATCTAGTGAGTTTATTTTGAGTATTTATTGTGTGTTGTTGTTGTTGGAGTCTTTCATCATTGCTTTGGAGTCAGTAGAAGTCAGCGGATCACTTGAAGGAACACTTCAGATAAGTATTTGTACTTTGGTTCAAAGTTTTATAAATATGTTTTGTTGTGTTATTTCAATGTGTTCTGAGTAGTTAGTTATCTTTCTCCTTTCATCTATGAAAAGATAATAAATTAATTAAATTTTGTAGGAGAATTAAATTTAAAATATTTAAAACATTGTGATGATATTAATACTTGATCTTAGTTTACTTTTTAAATTTGTCATTTAAATTGTTATAACCTGTTGATGAATTTTGAGACATATCTGGAGATAAATTTATAACTAGTAGATATCACATGAATCCTTAGGTAATCGCAGGCTATACGCGGATTATTTAAGGTGAATTGCAAATAAATAAGAAGATATTATTTAATGGGCGTAAAATTAATTAGTTTTTAGAGTGACAGACTAAATTCTAATAATTTGGTTTATAAAAAGGTAATGGGTAACTGGTAGGGCCGACCATAGCCACCCTTGGACATCTAGTATTGTGAGCCTAGATTAACCCATTCTACTAATAAAACATCCTGAGCCGATTTATAGATTAGTCAATGTTCTTTGCACTTGGACCAAGGGGTAAATAATAGGAATGCTTCTATTTGGCACAATAACATAATCTAAATTCCCTACAAAAGATAATTATTCTATAAATCTTGGATTATTTGAAAAGGAGAAAATCGTTTTATATACTTGCATTGAATTTTAATTACTGCTTACTTTACTTTATTACTGCTTATTGCTTACTTGCTTTTAGTAAAAATTCTTAGTAAATTAAATTTGAATAAATATATATATAGAAAGTATATATAAATTGCATTTAATTTGAAAATTCCAAAATATTTCTTACATTTCTTACTTTTTTTAAATTCACTATCCCTGTAGGATCGATAACCAGGACTCCACTAGAGCCCTGTATTACTTGAACGATACGTATACTTGCACTTAAAATTGTGACTTTTACAATAATTATTATAAAATCTAAATATAAATTAATAAAAGTAAACCCTGCACATCAAGTTTTTGAAGCCATTTGCCATGAATTAAATATTCTAAAAAGTGGTATCAAATTCTTGTATTTTAAAGCATATATAAAGCCGCATCACATCAAGTTTTTAGCGCCGTTGTCGGGGATAGGATAAATAAAAAGTAAAAAAAAGATAAAATAAAATAAAATAAAAATAAAAATAAAAATATAAAAACAAAACAAAAATATTTTTTTAAATTTTATGCGTAGTTCTGGATCTGAAGGATTACTACCTTTTGATTCTGAATTAGAAAGAACAATTAAAAGAATTAAAAAAAGGAAAAAAATTTCAAAACATTAAGAAATTGCTAACTTACATAACAATAAACAAAATCCAATCAAAATTAATGAACAAAATAATTATAAACCATTAAGGGAATATGCAAACCCTACAGCTGATGAACTTCATGTTAGTATTCATATTCCAGCTGTAGATGCTAATTCTTTTGAGCTTAAACCTTCTATTATTCAATTGGTTCAAAATAATCAATTTGGAGGAGCACCTAATGAGGATCCAAATTTACTTCTTGCTAGTTTTTTAGAACTTTAGGCTACCTTTAAATATAATAATGTTTCTGATGATGCTATTAGACTTAGACTCTTTCCTTTTTCCTTAAAAAATAAAGCAAAGATGTGGCTTAATTCATTAGCAACTTGTTCTATTAAAACATGGGCAGATATGACACAAAAATTCCTTGCTAAATATTTCCCTCCTTCTAAACCTACTAAATTAAGAAACGACATTACTTCATTTACGCAATTTGATAGAGAAACAATTTATGAAGCTTGGGAAAGATTTAAAGAATTATTAAGAAAATGTCCTCATCATGCTTTACCAGATTGGTTAATTATTCAAATATTTTATAATGGACGTATTGGATCATTTAGATCTATTATTGATGCTGCTGGTGGTGGTTCTTTAATGGCTAAGACATTTGAAGAAGCCTATACCTTAATTGAAGAAATGGCTAATAATAATTTTCAATAGCCTTTTGAAAGGGTAAATCCTAAAAGAATGGTCAATATTCAAGATAATGAAGCATTTTCTATTTTAGCTTCACAAGTGGCTGCGATATCTAAGAAATTAGATAATTTTGCTATTAATATATCACATGTAAGTAATGACAATTCTGTAAATTTTGATGACTCTCAAACAATGGAAACTTTGCAAGTTATTGCTAGTAAAACTAATAACCCTTATTCTAATTACTATAATCCTGGTTGAAAAAATCATCCTAATTTTAATTGGAGTAATGGACATCAAGTTAATCCAAATTGGAACAATCAAGGAAATTCAAACTATAAACCAACTTATCCTCTTGGTTATAACAATCAACAGAAAAAGTTGTCTGTAGAAGAATTGATCTTGCAACTAAGCAATCAGCTACAAAGTCAAAACACTGCTATTCGTAATATTGAGAATCAGGTGGGTCAAATCGCTAATTTCATTAATTACAGACTTCAAGGAACACTGCCTAGTAATGTCGAAGTTAATCCTAAATAATTTGGAAAAGAACATGAACATGAAAAAGTTGTACAACTCAGAAGTGGAAAGGAATTAACAGAGAAAATACGGAATGAGCTTGAAAAAGAGAAAGAAGTTCAAGAGATTGAAAAACCTATAGATACTCTTTCTCTAAGTAAAGATCAGATTGTTGTACCTATTGAAGTGGAAGTTGAAAGACCACCACCACCTTTTCCTCAAAGACTTAAACAACAGAAGCTTGACCATCAATTTTCTAAGTTCTTTGAAATTTTTAAGAAACTTACATCAACATTCCTTTTGCTGAAGCTTTGGAGCAAATGCCAAGCTATGCAAAATTTATGAAGGATATTTTAAGCAAGAAGAGAAAATTTGAAGCTTATGAAACTGTTGCATTAAGTGAAGAATGTAGTGCAATAATTCAGAAGAAATTACCTCAGAAACTTAAAGATCCTGGAAGTTTCACTATACCAGGTGCTATTGGAGAAAAATTATGTGGAAAAACCTTATGTGATTTAGGAGCTAGTATTAATCTCAAGCCATTTTCAATTTTTCGAAGTTTACATTTAGGAGAGATTTCTCCTACCACTGTAACTCTGCAATTAGTTGATCGATCGATCACTTCTCCTAAAGGAGTTATAGAGAATGTTCTTGTTAAGGTAGATAAATTTATCTTCCCTGTGGATTTCATTATTCTAGATATGGAAGAAGATAAAGAAATACCTATCATTTTAGGGAGACCTTTTCTAGCTACCGGTCGAGCTATGATTGATGTGCAAAAAGAAGAATTAAAGATGAAAGTTAATGATCAAGAGATAACATTCAATGTTCTGAAATCAATGAGGTATCTTGATAAAGAAAATGCTAGCGGATGGATATATTTGATTATATATTTAAAAAGCGTTATCAAGAAAAATGTAAGGTCATTTCTGATGATAAAGATAAAGAATCTATGTTATATAATGAGTCATTAAATGAAAAAATTTATCTAAAGAAACACATTATATTCATAAAAATTGGGAAATTTTAGACATATCTAAAAATGATATACTTTTACCCTCAATTGAAAGAGCCCCTAAACTGGAATTAAAAATGTTACCTGCACATTTAAAGTATGCATTTCTTGGAAATTCATTAACTTTGCCTGCAATTATATCTTCAGAATTAAGTAAAGATCAAGAAGAAAAATTAATAGGAGTTCTGAAGAATTATAAGAAAGCTTTTGATTGGATTATTACAGATATAAAAGGAATAAACCCTTCAATCTGTATGCATAGGATTTTAATGGAAGAAAATTGTAAACCCACCATTGAACCTCAAAGAAGATTAAACCCAATTATGAAAGAGGTTGTCAAGAAAGAGATTTTGAAATGGTTAGATGCTGGAATTATTTATCCTATTTCGGATAGCCAATGGGTGAGTCTTATTCAGTGTGTTCCGAAGAAATGAGGAGTAACTACCATTGTTAATGAAAAAAATGAATTAATCCCAACAAGACAAGTCACTGGATGTCATATTTGCATTGACTATCGAAAATTAAACAACGCCACTAGAAAGGATCATTTTCCTTTACTTTTCTTGGATCAAATGCTCGATAAACTAGCTAGACACTCATATTTCTATTTTCTGGATGGATATTCTAGTTATCATCAATTACCTGTTGCTCCTGAGGATCAAGAAAAGATAACATTTATAAGTCTTTATGGAACATTCGCCATTAGAAGAATGCCTTTCGGTTTATGCAATGCACCTGCAACTTTTCAAAGATGTATAATGTCAATATTTTGTGATTTGATTGATAAAGGAATCGAAGTATTTATGGATGATTTTTCAGTTTTTGGAACTTCTTTTGAATCTTACTTGGAAAATACAACGAAAGTTTTGAAGAGATGTGAAGAAACAAATTTAGTTCTAAACTGTGAAAAATGTCATTTTATGGTCACAGAAGGCTTTGTACTTGGACATAAAATTTCACAAATAGGGATGGAAGTTGATCAGACAAAAGTAAAAATTTCTATTGAACTGCAACCGCCTACTACCGTTACTAATGTGAGAAGTTTTCTGGGTCATGCTGGATTTTATAAGAGATATATAAAGGATTTTTCTAAAATTGCTAAACCTCTTTGCCATTTATTGGAAAAAGAAGCTAAATTTGAATTTAATGTAGATTGTCTAAATACGTTCAATACTTTGAAAGAAAAATTAATGACTGCACCGGTCGTTGTTGCACCTGATTGGAATAAACCTTTTGAATTACTGTGTGATGCAAGAGATTATGCAATCAGAGCTGTATTAGGACAAAAATATGAGAAAATTTTCAAAGTTATATACTATGCTAGCAAAACTCTTAATTAAACTCAAATAAATTACACTACTATTTAAATAGAGCTTTTAGAATAGTATATGCTTTTGATAAATTTAGACCATATATTCTTGGAACAAAATGTATCGTACATACTGATCATTCTGCTATTAAGTATTTAATGTCTAAAAAGGATGCTAAACCTAGATTGATCGGATGGGTTTCAATTTTGCAAGAATTTGATTTTGAAATGTTAAACAGAAAAGGAACTGACAACCAAATTGCTGATCATTTATCAAGAATCAAAAATAATAATGAGAAGATTTATGAAGAAAAGATAAATGAGAAATTCCCGGATGAGCAATTATATGTCATTCAAGGATTACAAATGCCTTGATATGCAGATATAGTTAACTACTTGGTTAGCAATTTTTTACCTTATGGGATAAATAGTAAATACATTAAGAAATTCAAGAATGATTATAAATCATATATTTGGGAAGATACTCATTTATTTAACATAGGAAGAGATTCTGTTATTAGAAGATGTGTACCTTATGAAGAAACTTTTGCAATTATTAAAAAATGTCACGATTCTGAATTTGGATGACACTTTGGAGTTCATAAAACTGCATTTAAAATTTAAATTCTGGATTTTATTTGCCTACTTTATTTAAAGATGTTGGACATTATGTGAAAACTTGTGATCGATGTCAAAGAATGAGAAATATATCCAGAAAAGATGAAATGCTTCTAAACTTTATATTAGAAATTAAAATTTTTGATGTATGGTGGTTAGACTTTATGGGACCATTCGTACCATCATTTGGAAAGATTTATATTTTATTAGCAGTTGATTATGTTTCAAAGTGGATCTAAGCTGTAGCTTTACCTAATTCTGATTCCAAAAGTGTTTCAAAATTTTTAAAGAAGATTTTTACAAGATTTGGAATGCCCAGGATAATTATCACAGATGGGGGAAGTCATTTCAGAAATATAAGAATTCAATCATTACTTGAAAAATTCAGAATTAAACATAGAATTGCAACTGCTTATCATCCTCAAACAAGTGGAATGGCTAAAGTGTGAAACAAAGAAATTAAAAGAGTATTAGAAAAGACTGTTAAACCTAAAAGAACTGACTGGGTTGATAGACTTGATTCTGTGTTATGGGCTTATAGAGCTGTTGACCTCATTTTTGGTGAGGTCTTTTCTCTCCTTAGTACTTCTTAGGATCTAGCCATAAGGTTTTCTCCTTGACTTTCCTAGAAGACTAGAATTGGGACCCACCCTTTAGCAATTCAGCTACTTCTTGACTCCTCTTGGGACCCCACTTGGATGATTGCAAACCTCTAAATCACCTTAGAAGGTTAAGACCACCATATGGGGAACCAATAGTGAGCTTCTATAAGGTTGTTCAAGCCTTAGGACTTTATTGGGTGGCCTGGTCCTGGTGAGGTCTGACTTACACACACTGCACTCTCACACACACCATCCTTACCCATTTCCCCCCTGGTCCATTGGAACACTCATGTGGCTAAGTCCAAACCCCTAGTTCTTTAGCTAAGAGGGTTGGGTACAACCCATGAGATGTTCAAAATGGACATTTCTTGGTCCATGGCTCACTTTAAGCTTCATCATGATCAAAATTCAACTTTTGCCAAAATGCCTAGTTTTGGTATTGGGTCCTTCGAACCTACCTAAAATTACCTAATTGCCCCAAATTTTCCAAAATTCCCCAAAAGTTACCCAAAATTCCTAAAATACCTAAAGATCATTTTGAAACAACCTCCACCTTTTAAATTCACCAAAATACCCTAATACCCTCCAAATAACCTCTTGATACCCTAAAATACCCTTTTGGCACAAAATTCCAAAAATTCCTAGAAAATTCTAGAAAATCCAAAATATTCCCAATTTAATTTTGTTCAATTACACAATAGACCAATATTTCCAAAATAACCTACTTTTGTCAAAATCCCCAAATTGACTCATTTTTAACCTAAATGGACCCAATGTCACACCAAACCAACCCATTTGACCTCAAATTTGCCCCATTTCAATTCTAAAATTTAATTCAACTTCATTAATACCAATATAAACCAAATTCAAGCCCAATTTGATTCATATTTAAGTTCAATTCCATTTGAAATCCAAAACCCCATTTTAGCCTAAAGTGAACCCATCCCCTAAACCTACCAAATTGATTAGCCAAACCCTGAAATTTCTTCCCAATTGATGTTGGGAACTCTTCAATACATTCCCCTAGACCATTTGAAACTTTCAATTCGGTCTGAACCCCACCTTAACCCAACTTGGACCCAAGTTGATTCAACCTTACCTAAATTAACCAAAATACCAAAATCCACCAAATTGACCATCCAATTGAACTCAAAACCTCTCCATGTCTTCATGAAAATTCTTCATGGCAATCATCTCTTCAAAATTGCTCAAGAAACTTGGGCCTAAATCAAGAACAAACTCAAGTTAGCCCAACCCAAACCTAAATGAGCCAATTTGAACCCATGACCAAACCAAACCAAATGAACTAAATGTGGCTAAACCAACCTATCCACAGCCACTAAGTAAACCCTAAAAACCACCCTAGATCCACCTAGCCCAAGCTAAGTGAGCCATGGACTAAGGGTTCCCCATTTTAAGGGATCTCTTCCCTTAAATGGACAAATCCACCTTTTGCCTCACCCCAAATCCCCCTTGCCTGGTTTATCTCCATTAAACCCTACTCCTTAGTTGACCTGACCCATGGCCAGCTCCCTTGTCCTTGCCGGCCTGCCTAGCCACCGGAGGGGGTCAAAACCGAGAGCCACCACCAAGTGAAACAAATCCAAACTCACCCAATTGGCCATCTCAGCCAAATCAAACTTTGGAGCTCCACTGCCCTCCACCTAAGCAGTGGAATCCACCCACCAATTGAGCCCTAGCTCAACCCAATGGCTCTGGCCATTTAAACACCTCTTCTCGGCCATGAGAAAGGTGCTGAAAGGTGTTGAAATTTTTCTCAACAAAACCTCACCAAATCACTCCCAGAGCTTCTCCCATCCTAGAGAAGAAAAACCCCACTGTTCTCCTACCTTGAATCCCCCCAGCTGAGCCTAATTTCTCAGCCGAAAATCAGGCCAGAAGCAGGACACCCTCTGATACTTCACCAAACCCAAATTAACTCTTCCCACACCTTCACCAGAGGTAGAGAATTAGTTCTCCAGTGAAAGCCCCCTCTCCAGGCCACCCAGTTGTTCCAGCCTCCAAGCTTTGTGATCGGGCCTGGTGGAGGTGTAGGCTAGGCATTTCACCACAGCTCCAGGCTTCATCCCTAGCCTCCTTGGACTACAACGAACGTGCCGAGTATTTATGATTAAGGCTTCACCTCTCAGAACTAAGGTATGAACCCTGCCTTCCTGCCGAGCTTCTACGCATCCTCCATTTAATTTAGCTTAATTTCATGCCATGTTATCCGTATGGACGTGTTCGTCTCCTCAAGACGAATCCATAGAGTATAAGAACTCGAAAATCCTTTGAAAAACGAGGGAGATCTTAGGGTTAGAAGGTCGACGGCTCATGGGACGCACCAGTCATAGACGATGACCAGGAGCCGTCCGATCGATTATGTATCGGTTGAATGATGGAGATCAAGTCGGACCAGAAGACGGAGTGGGACCGCGGGATGCGTGGCTGCTGACTCAGGTGGAGGCGTCGAATGGGAGCGCAACACGTAGGGCTTCGGAGCCGCCAAGGTTGATGCGGCGCTGACTGGTTTAAGTAAGAAATTAGGTTATTTTCTATTTAATTAAATACCATAAACTTTAAAAATTCATATCTTTACATAGAAAAATCATAAAAATAAAAGAAAAATACCCTTTTGCTCAGTGAACAGAGGAGAATAATGTGGAAAAGAAATCAAGTTATTTCGATGAGTATTTTATTTTTAATTAATTATTTACTCATTTCGGTATTTTAATTCTTCATTCTCATAGACATTCACCATAACATGGGACCATAGCGCTATTGAAGCCTCTGATCTTGGGAACATTCCCTGAATTTTTCAAGGTCAGAGGCCATTCCTTTGACAAGTTATGTATTTTTCAAGTTTATGTCACTATTTTTGATATTTTAATTCAAAAAATTAGCATGTTGCTTAGAAAGTTTCAGGAAAATTTGGTGAAGTTTCTTAAGACCAGAGGACCCTAGGAAAATTATGGTTTCATTTAATTCCTTAAAAATAATCCTAATTGGCCTAATCACTCTAAATTGAACTATAATTAATTAGAGTTAATCACACATTAAAATGACTTGAAAATAATTTTCCACTGATCTCTAGGATCAGGGGACCCGCACATAAAAATTTGAAGTCAATTAGAGATGTTTAACCCCACTAAATGGATTAATTAAGTCACATAACCAAAATTAAAATTTAAAAGTTCATAACCTCAAAAATACAATTAAAAAATTCACCAAAATGATTTTGGGACTTCTCTCGTATCAGAGGAGTCAAAGAAAAAGAAAATTGGAATTTTCTAAAAACTTTCATTTTTAAGCATATTTTAATATTTTTAATAATTAAAAAATATTAAAAATCACAAACATAATAAAAAACATAAAAATGGCATATTTGGTCCCCTAATCACTTAGGAACCAATCAAATATTTTTTCTAAGTCTCTAGGTTAAGATATTTAATTTCAAAGCCTTAAAATAATTTTTGAATTAAAAAATGTATTTTCTAGCCTTTTCCACTAAATTAATTCTAATAAATCAAAGAAAACTCATAAAAATATAAAATTTGTTTCTTTGACTTTCTTGAGGTCAGAGGGATTTTTTTGAAAAATATAAAATTCATTTTTCAACTTTTATTTTATTTTATAATTAATTAACACTCCAAAACTTAAAATAATTATAATAAATAAAATATAATTGGATAAATCACCAAAATTGGTCCAAGTGATCCTCTGGTCATTAGGAACATCCCATAATTTTCTTAAGGACAGAAACTTTACCTTGGTCATGTTAGTGAATTTTCTTTGAAAACCCTTATTTTCCATTAAAAATAATTATATAAATAAATTAAATTCAGAAAAATCACATTTTCTCCTCTAATGTCTTAATTGACATGTGAGTGAAGTGGCATAAAAGTTTTAAGTTCATTTAAGCTTAATTTAATGAGTTACAAAATAAATAAGCTTAAAGGGGCATAAAGGAATTAAAAGATTTTAACCCCTAACTAAAACTTTATGTTTAATCAGAATGGGGGGGTAAAATGTCTGATTTTAATTTTCTCTCAGATGATTGAAACTTTGGGAAGTCAAAGGGTAGGAATCCATTAATCACTTCAATAAACCCAAAAATGAAACTTTAATTAATTGAGTTATTTAAATTTTGGAAGATTAATTGAAATTGGATTATTGAAATGGGGATATAACTTAAGAGGATATTGATTCTTTAATTTAAAAATCCCTAAATAAATCACCTATAAATATTTAACTCCTAACTTAAGAGGATAAGTGGAATTAATAATTAAATGATTAAAGATAAATAATTCTTAAAATCTACATCATTAAATAATTTAATAATTGATTAAAGCCTAAAATGTTAAATGATTAAAAAGTAAATTAAAATATTTGAAACTAATTTAAAATCATTTCAAAACAAACTTAAGTCAAAATTACAAAATTTAAAAAATTTTAAGACACCTCATCTTAAAACATAATGTAAAAAAATAAATTAATTAAATCGTCAAAATTTAATAAATAATTTGAACACCTCTTTTAACCTAAGTTAAATCTAAAATTTAAATTAACATGAAATATCGATATCATTTATAAAAAGTTTAACTTAAATGAATCAAACATTATTCCAAACTTAAAATCATTGATTAAAATTTCATAATTAAATCACATTAAAGTAAATCATCAACCTTTAACTTCAAATCATTAAAATCTTTAACAAATTAACTCGTCCCTGAAAGCTTTAAGTTATTATAACTATTAAATGAAGCGCTAAGTGAAATGTCACTTCACTCATAGGATAATCAAACATCCTAGTTCACTGAGCAAGGGAACAAAACTTAACTAAACCCTTGGATGATTAATTCACCTGTGTAATTAAATTCACTTGGACTCAAAACTGTCCTAGAAGTATTGAAAAGATGTTTAGGATTTGTTCTAAGCACTTCCTTAATACGATGGGTGGTTTTAAAGAACAATTGAACTTAATTTCTCTTTGATGAAGAAAATCATCCTTAATCAAAATCAAGAACGTAGACGTCATAGGAAATGACTAGCTATAGGATTAGAATTCTGGTAGACAACCAAAACCCTTCCTTTAGTCTTTATCTAGGTATTTGTTGAAATATTAAAATGCTTTAATATGTGTTTTAAAGTGTAGCTTGGAATGACGGGAGGACTCTCCAGGTACGTTTTTATGTTATTGCAATCTACTCTATTGCATTTTCTACACTGCACTTTACTCTTCTTGCATGTTAAACAAGATTGTTGCATGAAAACCAAAACCTTTAGGATAGCCACCAAACTGAAACCCAAAAATTAAATTAAAAGTCACAACAAGATAAAATTCAGCGCCACAACATTCAAAATATAAAACAACTCAAAATTTAATCATAAACAGAACAACAAAACTACAATTGCAACTAAATTAAAACGTCTCGTTGAATGATGAAGAATACCTCAGATGATGTAACCCACGTGTTGATAACGGGATTTCCCACTTTCTAAATGAAAGTGTGGAACTCATTCAGTTGAGTTTAGCAAATTCATCTGGACTAAGTGAATTCGATGAAAATAACGGTGCCGGGATGACGGAACCGTGGGATCTTAATCGGTTCTGTTTAAACAACTTTAAGATTTGTTTTAATTAAAATATTAAAAATATTTGGACTTTAAGATTTCTAAACCAAAAAACTTATCTCATCTTTTGATTTATGACTTCTTAAACTAAACCTCTGCAACAACAAGGAGCTTGGAGCACGGTGGGGCAGCACGACTATCTTCTTCAGCAAAACTCGGGTCTACATCAGCTAAACCTTTCCTATAATTAAATAACCAAGCCATAGGATTTGGAGGTAGTTTTCCTAGTGCAACATAAATTATTAACTTTCTGTTAGGCATTTGCATAATCATGTTATGTAAATTAAGCCCTAACCAGTTTTAGGACTCCGAGGTAGTCGTTTGGTACGACATAAACCCTATCATCTTCGAGGCCATTTGTATGATCATGTCATACGAATATAAGACCAAAAAAAATAAAATTGGCAAGATTGCAACATTAAACATTATTCTTAAATTGAAGACAAACAATAGGATAGTTTAGGAAGTTGCCAAGATTCTTCTTGGATCTCCAGCTTCTCCTACCTCTCTTCCATTGGACTCCAAAATAAACTGTTCCAAATTTGAGCAAACCCCTTTTGAAATTCCAAAATTCAATATTTTGAAAACCTTAAACTTTGAAATTATTGAGAGCAAAACCACTGATCATTATCGAGAGTTTTCTTAAATGATTTCCGTCATTTAAGATGTAATTAACTATAGGGGCTTGCCCTTATAGGGAACTTTAAGAACCCAGGTAATATAAATCCTGTTTAATTCCTCTATATTAAGCAGATGAATTTGTCGGCTTATAAAATTGGTTCGCAGACCAAACGGATGTCACAAATCTTCTAGTTTATTTAACTAAGCCCCATCATCAAGCAGCGTGTCTATTCTTCGGGATAGATACACGGTTTGTGGTGTGGTGCTCATTTATATAAACTATTTGGGATGTGAGATCAGTTTGATTTCATATCTTAAAATTTTCAAACTTAAAATTATTTTCAAAATTAAAGGCTACTTTCCAAATTATATATATTTAAATTAAATTTAAAATCTAAAAATTCGCCGACAATTTCTGTAGGAGACCCCTTTTCAAAACAGATAACCTAAAAATATGCCGACAACTTTCTGGTGACTCCGCTGGGGACTAGTTCCTCTCTCCATTTTGATCGGATGGTTTTGCTTTCATAAATCGGTAGTAAGTCCATGCCCCTAGTGGTTCAGACTACCATTCTTTCGTTGACATATCTTGTTCATTTCTGTCATGAACAAGTATGAACAACTCTTCTCGGATTTTGGAGCCACTGTTTAGACACCCCTAAACAGAGAGGTTCTGAAATCCTCCTTTTGATACCTCTCCAAAGAGGCGAGGTAGACCCCCAATAGGTGTTAGTTTAGGAGCGGTCCTTCGAGTTGGGAAATCCTACGAGATTTTCCCTTCCTTTCTTAGCTCTGGATTGGGTCCTTTATCCTCTCTAATCTCCTCTCATTTTTTAACGAATAAACTAACCGCCTAACCAACAAACTCTTTTCTAAATCATAAATGCATAAATAAAACTTAAATAAATTGTGTTTGGACTCTTTTCAATTTCTTTCTTTTCATCCTGACGAAGGAAGCATAATTCAGGATTGATAGTCAAAACTTTCCTTGCAAAAGATGCCTTTACCGAAGCTGATATTCTCTTTCACCAACCGGTTAGACTTAGCTGTCTACCAGGACGAACTTCCTAGCGATGCAATCATCCGCTTTGGACAAGGGTTTAACAATATGGACGTTATGTTTGCCGATGTTACTCTTTTCTCACTGATGAACAAAGTGCCTGAGACTGAAGAGCCTATGATTGAGTTTAACCTGAAGTCGACTCAAGAATTCCCTCCCCTGCAGAAGGCCCCAGTTGAAAGGAACACTTCTGTTCACCAAAAGTCGATCGCTACCCCCGAACCGTCATCTCTACCCCCACCGATCTGGTCATTACTGCACCTACCCCGGTTCCTGCCAAACTGAAAGGAAAGGAAGTACAAGTCAGTTATGAGCCTGTCACCGTGGAGGGTTCAGACTTCGCTGCGATACCGTCTGTTTTCGAGATAGGGTCCGGTTCGAAGTATAGGCCCTTAACCCGGACACAGAGGAGGAATAAAAACAGGAAGTTTGCTAAGACCAAGATGGTCTGAGCAGCTGAAGCCACCTGTCTTGAAGAAATCCCTGAAGAGAAGGAGGAAGAACCGCCAGAATACTTACCACTGTTGGAAGGAAATAGATTCCACCCTCTCTCTGCTGCATCTAACAAAATAGATTCCAGAAAGATCGCCGCTGCGTTACCTCGGCCTGCATATTACAGTGATAGTAAGAAGAAGAAGAGCAAGGCTACACCGCTCACTCGATTGCGAGCAGTAGTGGAGAAATTAGCCAGAAAAGAAGGATGTCCTGTATCAGAGATTCAGAGAAGAATGGGATGAGTGCCGGTTAAGTCTCGCCTCGGTCCGCGAGTAGAACCTGCTATTGTCCCTGAAAGACCAAAGAAAAAGGTGTGAGCTAGCGACGAAGGCTCGCCTGTTGTAGTATCGGGTCTCCATATTAGAGAGGACACCACCTACTTACGCACTGCCGACAGACCAGCCGGTCCTAGGCCTTCTGCTACAAGAAGGATGGTGTGACGACCTATTATTGCTGAACCAATACCAACAGAATGTTCTGGAAAGAGAAGTCTCGCTGAAGATCCCAGATCTGAAGAGAGTGTCGCAGTAAAAGAAACTCCTGAAAGAGAGGTTCAACAGTCGTCTCCTGACAACCATGAGATTGTTCAGAAAAGGCCACTTGAGGATGCCACAGGGCAACTAAGAATGAACATCCGACTTCTAGCAAGAGAAAGAGGAGAAGAATTAAGGGACGAAGTGGATTCGTCAGAATTCATGGATGAAGAGTATGCTGAGGTCAACATGGTTGAGACACGAGCATCGTCAGCTTCACAGGGAGTTCCGCCAGCTTTAGAAAGAGATGAGCCAGAGTTAATGAGAGCACAGCTTCGGGAAAGAGATGATACGATTTCCCAGATGGCGAAAAGGATGGAAGAGATGGCTGCCACCTTAGCCACTCTCCAGAGTCAGGCCCAGCCTCAGAAAGAGACACCCCCAGAGGTCATCCATATTGCAGATGGAGGAAAAGAGATTATATCTGTTAATGGAGATGATCAACTGAAGAAAGATTTTGCACAGAACATGATTTCCGAAATGATATTAAGAGCATGGTAGAACAACAGGTGCGAGAAGCCTTAGCTCAGTCTAAGAATGGAACATCTATTCAGACAGGTAGACCTTACCCCGAAGAATTTGATGCAGTCAAATACCCAAAGGGCTTTGTACCACCTTTGTTTAAGACTTTCAATGGAACGGGAAACCCCCGGCAACATGTCGTACATTTTCGTGCCAGTTGCTGCAATGCTGGCGGGAGCTACGCTTTGCTTTTCTGATAGTTCGTCAGCAGTTTGTCAGGGATCGCCTTCGACTGGTATGTAGAATTGCCGAATGGATCAGTCAAGACTTTTGGAGAATTGGAAAATCCCCTCGTTAAGCGGTTTGTCGGAGCTCAGCACCACATCACTATCGGTGATCTAGTGGTGGAGCAACAAAAACTGAACGAAACTTTGGTAGATTACATACTTTGATGGAGGAACCTGAGCATGAAGTGCGAACCACAGCTTAAGGAACAGCATGCGGTTGGTATCTTGCTTAAGAGTATCCATGGCCCGATAGCACTTCTCCTTAAAGGATTCACCATTAAAACTTTCGAGAAGTTGCTTAGCAAGGCCGGGAGCTTGCAGCAGGAAACGAAACAACCAAGTTTCGTCAACAAGACTGATAAGCAGAAGCCCGTAAAAGCATTCAAGAAGAAATCCGGAACCGTTGCAGCAGTGGACAAAGGTAAACAACCAGTGCAAATACGGCCAGAGCAACCGCAACAGACTTATCAACACCCTTAGCAGAATTATCAGCCTCAGCAGGGTTTTCAGTCTCAACTGAGTTATCAGGCGCCGCGGTACGATCAGCCGCCGCGGTACGATCAGCCGCCGCGGTACGATCAGCCGCCGCCTTGTCCGCTCCATCCCCTGAAGGAACTTTTGAACAAAGAGTACCCCTTCAAGACTGAGGCAGTGGCTAAGATGTTTCGCAGTTTGATGAAGGCGCCGATTTTCAACTACCAGAACCCAGAAGGCCAGAGGAAGTCGACAAGAAGGATCATCCAAACTACTGTCCCTACTACAGGATGCTCGGACGTAAAATCGAAGACTGCTTCACTTTCAAGAATTGGCTCGATAACAACCTTCGACAAGGGAACATAACAATCCCGAAGGAATACATGAAGGAACCCCAAAAAGGAGGTTCCGTCAATGTTATCTCGGCAGAGCTTATTGTTCCGATTGACCCGTACACGACCAATGATTGATGGAGTACTGTCTGGACGAAGTCATCAAAGAAAATTTTGGATCACATCCAGACAGCTTCGGTGCACGCTTCAACTCAAAGTTTGAAACCGGCCAAGCTGGTACTATCGCTAGCGATTGATGAACCGCCCCAGAAAGAGGAGAAGATCGTGGAAGAAGAGAAGACCAAGGTTCCGAGAGGTAGACTAGGGGCTGCTTTTCCTAGGATGGTTGTTTCTGATTCGGGGGAGAAATTCCTCAAACCTCTGACTCTGTATGATTATTTGCTCGCCCCGGCGGGATCTTATAATGATAAGAGTTTTGGTGTTGGCTACGTTTTGACTGTTTCTAACAATTACGTAACTAACGACAACCAACCTAATCCAAACCTCGATTTCGATACGAATAACGATTCTCAAATCATACAAAACCTAGATAACCACCACGAAGAGGAGGACATTCACAAGAATGGCTACGAAAGTTCAGTAAGTGATGAGTCTATTTGTGAATTCTGAGGAGCTCCGATCACGATAGAGTTAGAATTGTCAAACGCCAAGGCAACTTCAGAAGGGCCAGTCGTTCCGATTCAAGAAGAGACGCCAGTAGATTCAGAGGAAATTACTGAAGTCAACCTAAGAAGCGGAAAGGTCCTACCTCTGAGATTGGGTCCAAAGGACAAGGGAAAGTAGGTGGTTGCTCAGGAAGAGCCAACCTCAGCAGAAGAATCGCCCGTTTGGGAAGAAATTGAACAGCCTGGTAACAAAGTGGACTATAATGTGCTAGCCCATCTTAGGAAGCTACCGGCCAAACTGAGCATCTACGATGCTCTGATCCTGTCAAAGGAGATGAGAGAATCTCCGGTCAAGGCCTTGCTTGATGCAGAAATTTGCTTAGCTCAAATGGCTGGTAATTCCTTCGACGATGTTTGCTCATTGAAAGGACAGCCCGGTGTTACCTTCAGGGATGATGATTTATTACTTGGAACAGCAGATCACAACCGACCATTGTACATTTCAGTCAGTATTGGAAAGTTCACACTCTCTAGGGTGCTAGTCGATCCAGGAGCGTCAATTAATATAATGAACCTCCGAACACTAGCCTATTTAGAGATTGACGCCCGTGATCTCAAGGCAGACAAGATGATGCTAAGAGACTTCAACCAGAAAGAAGAAAGAGCTCTTGGATCGATAACACTGTTAATGAAGATTGGTGAATTAGCCAAGACAACCGCAAAGTTCCACATAATTGATTCTGAGACATCATTCAACGCTCTACTGGGCCGGCCATGGATTCATGAGAACCGAATGGTACCTTCGTCTCTACACCAGTGTATAAAGTACTATGAAGGAGGACAAGAACAATGTATCAAAGGTGGTTTGCAACCCTTCTCCGTGCATGAAATCAGAATCCACAAAGATGCAGCTTACTATGCACCCTCGAAGAAAATAATCTTCTCCAAAAATGCTATACCAAATCAAGGAAAAGAAGCACGAGACGACAAAGAACCTGAAATCCTAGTTCAACAGTTACTCACCACTCCCTTACGACGAGATGGTGAAGGTTTCTCCAGAACTCGCACCCGAGGTCGAGGCCGGGGACGAGGTCGAGGAAGAAACATTAGAACAGTTGAACAGAAGAAACTGGTCATCGATGTTGATTGGGAGAATAGCTCTGAAAAAGAAGAAGAAATCAAGAAAGAAGCAGCAACAATAAATTAGAAGAAACCACAGTTCAAGATCTCTCTCGAAGATGAAAAGAATGAAGAATACAAATCAATGTACGAAAAGATTAACCACTATGTGCATCCTATGACCCTGACTCCGATCCATTCTAATAAAATCGAGGGTATGGTGGTCAAGGAAGTGCATGGTGGTGGTGCTAAGCCAATCAAGTTCTACCGTGGTGCTTCTTCTTCCAAAACTGAAAATGATGTACGATTTGAAGATGTTACTTCTTCTGAATTAATGGAATTGCCTTTTGAGTGGTATTCTCTCTGTGTTCAAAATTTAACTCAATGCGGTATTTTGCCTAAGCAATGGTCAAAAAGCCAATCGCAACGCTTTGAAAAGTTATGGAACAATGCCAGTCGGCCCCCCAATTCAGGATTTTGCTTGGTTATCGCTAATGAGCCTAATGAAGACTGTTTGGAAACCTCAGATGATCTCGAAGATCTGTCAATTGGAGATGCTCCACCAGAACTTGAAGAAGAAATTAAATCTACAATAGACGAGTTAATGGAAGTTAACTTAGGTACTAGCGAAGAGCCTAGGCTGACTTTTGTTAGCTCCTTACTCAATAAAGAAGACTACGAAGAGATAATCAAGTTATTAATGCAATTCAAGGACTGCTTTGCTTGGAGTTATGAAGAAATGCTAGGATTAGCTCCAGAGGTCGCAGTTCACAAGTTAGGAGTGGATCACACTGCCGTTCCAGTCAGACAAGCTCCCAGAAGAATGCGTCTAGAGATTGAACAACAAGTAATAGCTTAAGTTAAGAAGCTAATAGATGCTAAATTTGTCTGTGAAGAGCAGTACCCAACTTGGTTAGCCAACGTGGTACCGGTCAGAAAGAAGAATGGTCAGATCAGAATCTGTGTAGATTTCAGAAACTTGAATAAAGCATGCCCAAAAGACAAATTTCCGCTACCAATTCCAGAATTGATGATTGACATCGCGTCAACACATGAAATCTTCTCTTTCATGGATGGATCTTCAGGATATAATCATATAAAGATGGCACCAGAAGATGAGAAACTCACATCCTTCAGAACGCCAATCGAAGTTTACTGCTACATAGTAATGCCTTTTGGATTGAAGAACGCAGGAGCAACTTACCAAAGAGCAATGACGAGGATTTTTGATGATCTCATTCAAAACCAAGTCGAGTTCTACATGGATGATGTAGTCATCAAAAGCAAACTGAAAGAAGATCACTTGTATGATTTGAGAATTGTTTTCGAGCGATTAAGACAATATAACCTTAAGATGAACCCCTTAAAATACACCTTCGGCGTCACCTCCGGGAAATTCTTAGGATTTGTTGTTCGACATCGCGAATTGAAATCGATCCGAAAAAGATTAAAGCTATCTTAGAAATGCCGCGTCCCAAAACCTTGAAGCAATTACGATCCTTTCAAGGGAAATTGGCATATCTTCGACGCTTTCTCTCAAACTTGTCGGGTAGGTGTCAGCCCTTCTCGGCATTAATTAAAAAGGACACCAAATTTGTTTGGCAAGAGAAATGCCAGCGGGCCTTCGAGGACATTAGGCAACATTTAATGACACCTCCTGTCTTAGCAACCCCAATCTCGGGTAGACCGTTAATACTTTATACCGTGGCTTTAGACGACTCCCTCGGAGCCCTGTTAGCCCAGGTTAATGACAAGGGTAAAGAAAATGCTCTCTACTACTTAAGTCATCGTCTGATTCCGACGGAAGTAAAGTACCCTCCAATTGAGAAGCATTGTTTGGCCCTGATCTTCGCCGCTCAAAAGCTCAGGCATTACATGCTTTCTCATAAGGTCAACCTTATTTCGAAAGTTAATCCATTGTAATATTTGATGACTCGCCCGACGCTTTCCGGCAGACTTGCTAGCTGGTCGATGATACTATTGCAATTCGATATAACTTTCATTCCTCTTCGTTCCATAAAGGGACAAGTCCTAGCAGACTTCCTCGTAGCACATCCTTTGCCGGTAGAATCGCATCTCAATGACGACTTTCCAGACGAGCAAATATTGAGCCTAGAAGACCCCGATGATCAGCATTGGGAATTGTACTTAGATGGAGCATCTTCAGCGCAGAAAGACAGAGAATCACAAACGATAGTGCCCGGTAAGGCAGGAATCGAACTAATATTTATAACACCGGAGCGGGGATGTTAAGATACTCCTACCACCTAACAGAACCGTGTACAAATAACGAAGCAGAATACGAGGCACTCATAACAGGATTGGAATTAACCATTCAGATGGGTATAACAAATATCAACATCTACGGAGATTCGCAGTTGATCATTCAGCAGATTGCCGGATAGTACAGAATTCTGAAACCGAGGCTCGAGCAGTACTTTCAGCATGCCATGAAATTGTTGGAGCAAATCCCGAATGTAACAATCTAAAATATTCCCAAAAAAGAAAATGCTCTTGCAGATGCGCTAGCCTGCCTCGCAAAAGAGTTTGCCTGCTTACAAGGTGAATCAGTTGAAATGTCAGTTCAGGGACGATAGGTTCTCTCACAGCTCGACATGAACACGATACACAAATCAGAAGAAGAAGAAGAAACAATTGTAGCAGTAACAGAAAATACAGAAGACTGGCGTCGACCATTAGTAAACTACCTACAAACATGAGATCTACCGGACGATAAGTCATTAACCCATCAAATCAAGAAAAGAAATCTGTCTTACGCATTAATAAACAAAATGTTATACATAAGGTCTTTTGACCAGATGTGGCTAAGGTGCCTGAGCGGGTCCGAGGCTCATGAAATCGTTAAAGAAGTGCACTCAGGACTTTGTGGCGCTCATCAGTCCAGTCCGAAGATGAAAATGAAAATTAAGAGACTAGGGTACTACTGGCCCTCAATGATGACCGACTGCATGATGGTCGTTAAGAGTTGTCACCAGTTTCAAGTGCATGGAGTAGTTCTACATCAACCTCCAAATGTGCTACATCCGACAATCGCGTCGTGGCCATTTGAATGCTGGGGCACAGATATTGTGGGTCCGATAGAACTGCCTTCTTCAAGAGGGCATCGCTTCATTCTCGCAGCTACAGACTACTTTTCCAAGTGGGCAGAAGCAGTACCGCTCAGGGAAGTGAAGGCACATCATGTGCTACAGTTCTTCAAGAATCAGGTCGTCTACCGCTTCACAGTACCGCGCAAAATTATCTCAGAAGCACGAAGATCAATAGTTTTGTCAGCAGACATGGGATCGATTGGCGCTATTCAACGATCTACTACCCAAGAGCAAACGGCTTGACCGAGGCTTTTTAATAAAACTCTCGTCCAAATCTTAAAGAAAACCTTGGATGACAACAAAAGAAATTGGCACGAGAAGTTGTTAGAAGCCTTATGGGCCTACAAAATGACTTTCAAGACTCCTACTCAATCTACGCCCTACGCTTTAGTGTACGGGTCCGAGGCAGTTCTACCCTTGGAAGTTCAGCTCCCATCACTCAGAATTACAATTGTAAACAAGATCACTACAAAAGAAAATGCCAGACTATGGCTGGAAGAATTGGAAAACTTGGAAGGAAAACGACTTGCAGCTCAACAGAATCTGAAACTATATCAAGCTAAGATGATCCAGGCCCACGAAAAACTGGTCCGCCCAAGGACATTCAAAGTCGGTGACTTGGTCCTAGTTCTCAGAAGGCCTATTCTTGCACACCGCAAGATAGGAGGTAAATTTGAGCCGACTTGGGAGGGGCCGTTCGTGGTCGAGACAGTCTACTCAGGAGGTTCTTACCAGCTTGTGAATTGTCGTGGAGAACGATTTATGCTTCCAATCAATGGACGATATTTGACGCGACCTGATGTTTCGAAGAATGAAATTTCATTCCTAGAAGCACGGATAGAGTAATCATTTATAATTGGGTCCGTACCCGAAAGAAAATGAATGAAAAAAAAGAAATCATAAATAAAAAAGTGTGTTAAAGGAAAACATATGCAATTGAAGTAATAATGAAATTTTGACTCTTCCTTTCGAGCCCAGCTCACTCCTAATATTTTCTTATCTACTCTTGCTCTTATAAAATTCAAAATAATTAAATAAGAATTCTTTCATTAATAAGTAAATTTTCTTGTTGTTCTCATCCTGAGTACAGCCCCTGATCCTTTCCTTGTTTTCTTTTTAGGGAAATGTCGAACGGGCGGTTGTTCCTAAACTTTAAGAATGGTGTAAGTCTTGCACTTAACAAAGAAGAGCTGAAAGCTGACGCTGTGATAGAGGTTGGATCGGAACTTTCACAGCTGGAGTTGGAATATAAGGAAACTGCTTGGACTGCTATGGATCCTGAGCAGTCCCGTGGGAAGACAGTGATGAGGCTCAACAAGAAGGCTCCCCAAGATATGAACAAGAAGAGGAAGATCAATATGATCGAGGAAAACAAGATGAAATCAGTGATAACGTCCATAGGAGGAAAGCTTGTCGTCTGCTGCTCCTACCGAGATTCAGGGAGAGAGGAAAGCCACCCTGACCCCAATTCAGAGAAGAAACAAGAATCACTGTATCGCCAAGATGCTGAAGAAACTAACAGAAGAGCAGAACAAGGAAGAAACCCCGACGATCGTGGCAGTTACCCCAAGGAGGCCAGTCCTCAGGAGCACCATAGCAGAGGTTGTCCTGGAGAAGGTTACTACAGAGCCTACACCTGAGATAGTGACGTTCCCAGGAGAGCGTGACGGTGTGGAGCCATATATCCCACAGTACATCACTAGACCCCGACAGCTGCAGATAATTTCCGAGCACGAATTGGAGATTATCCAGAAGGTGCAGAAGCATAATTTTAAATACTTTCAGAGAATCAGAGGCAGATATGTTAACATCCTGGAAGGACTAGAGTTACATACAGATGTTTTCTCTCACTACGAGCAGAGTGAAACTGTAGACTACGTCAATGAACTGAAGAAACAAGGTCGTGCAGGACGATTACGTGGCAGGACCTACTCCGAGCCAAAGAAATGGAAAAGATGTAAGGGGAGGATTACTACCCAATTTGGATGCTATTACAACTTCGCTGATGACAAGAAAGGAAATCCGCCAGGGATACTCCGCTACGATGAAGTGGATGCAATGCCGGTTTTAATTAAGAAAATGATAAAAAGGATGGTGGCTTGGCGAGTCCTACCCGCTGATTGCATACCGAACAGCTGTATTATCAACATCTATGCAGAAGGAGATTGCATCCCACCTCACACAGATCATCATGATTTTGTAAGGCCCTTTAGTACCATTTCCTTCATCAACCAATGCAACATCATGTTCGGGATAGAACTCCGGATAATTGGCCCCAGAGAATTCCGAGGGCCGGTGGAGATTCCTCTACCGGTAGGCTCTGTTCTCGTACTACAAGGAAATGGTGCATATGTAGCGAAGCACTGCATACCGAGAGTTCCCTACGAGCAAATCTCCATCACCCTCAGAAGGATGGATGAGATTAAAATTTCGATCTACTTCCAGCCAGATCCAGAACTAGAGAATTTGCAGCCCTACGAGCTATAGGCTACATAGTAGTTGCACACCTCTAAAAATACACATACGTTGGATTCTCCTCCAGAAAGTGGCTTAGAAGGTGATGTTATTACCTATGTAGTTTACTTTTCAGACATGGATGAATCGAACAGACAATCTTGTCAGAGTACACGGAGATATCGATGCAGTATGTGTTCACATATATATATGAACTTTTGTAAAAGTTTGTTTTCAGAATGATGTCATCAGAAATGTTTTGATGGAATCACCTGATGTATCTTCGACATTTTAGTGTAAATGAACTTTGGGTTTTACCTTTAGTTTTGTGCAATTTACTGTAAACACCACAGACCTGAGTTTAACTCGGTTTTAAAGAATAAAGAAAGTTGGACGAAGAACGATTTGAATGAAATAATAACAACAAAACAAAATTTGAATTCAAAGTCTGAATAAAACACAAACCAAAATTCAAAATAGATCAACTTAAAACTTCAAGATGTGAACCAAGTAAATCAATGAAAATCCGGATTAAAGTGAAATTTCAATCGAAAACAAAATTAAAACAATATCAAATCACTAAAAGCAATGAATAATGAAGCGAGGCACCAAATTTGGTATCCCCAGCCTCTGGCTGTTCTCGAAATCTTTTCGACTCTCTGTGATTTCTCCCCCCTTTTTGAGAAGGCCGATTGAGTCTACTGACACAGAACCACAAGATTTTCGATTTGGTTCTGATGGCATGGATTCATATCCTTCGCCAAACAATCAATCTTCAATCAACTCTCTTGGGATGTGAAACACTTTCATGTCTCATTCCAACCTTCCACTAAACTAAAATTTCCACAGAATCTTCAAAACCAAATCAATACCAACTTTTGGGATTGGTACCTAAATTCTAGTTCCCATCCTTCTGAGACTGGTACCTGACTTCCAGTTCTCTTTTCGAGATCGATACTTAAATTTCGATTCTCTCTTCTGAATTTCTGCCAATCCACACTCCTTCCGAGAAACGTTTCCGCACTCTAATCCTCCGACTTGGGTATAAGACCGCTAAGGCATCCCGATCTCGGTGTCTCTAATCCCGCATCCTTCCGAGAAACGTTTTCGCACTCTAATCCTCCGACTTGGGTATAAGACAGCTAAGGCATCCTGATCTCGGTGTCCCTAATCCCGCATCCTTCCGAGAAACTTTTCCGCACTCTAATCCTCCGACTCGGGTATAAGACCGCTAAGGTATCCTGATCTCGGTGTCCCTAATCCCGCATCATTCCGAGAAACTTTTCTGCACTCTAATCCTCCGACTCGGGTATAAGACTGCTAAGACATCCTGATCTCAGTGTCCCTAATCCCGCATCCTTCCGAGAAACTTTTCCACACTCTAATCCTCCGACTCGGGTATAAGACCGCTAAGGCATCCTGATCTCGGTGTCCCTAATCTCGCATCCTATCCAAGAAACTTTTCGGTATAAGACCACTAAGGCATCACGATCTCGGTGTTCCTAATCTCGCATCCTTCCGAGAAACTTTTCCGCACTCTAATCCTCCGACTCGGGTATAAGACCGCTAAGGCATCCTGATCTTGGTGTCCCTAATCCCGCATCCTTCCGAGAAACTTTTCCGCAGTCTAATCCTCCCACTCGGGTATAAGACCGCTAAGGCATCCTGATCTCGGTGTCCCTAATCTCGCATCCTATCCAAGAAACTTTTCCGCATTCTAATCCTCCGACTCGGGTATAAGACCACTAAGGCATCCTGATCTCGGTGTCCCTGATCCCGCATCCTTCCGAGAAACTTTTCCACACTCTAATCCTCCGACTCGGGTATAAGACCGCTAAGGCATCCTGATCTCGGTGTCCCTAATCTCGCATCCTATCCTAGAAACTTTTCGGTATAAGACCACTAAGGCATCCTGATCTCGGTGTTCCTAATCTCGTATCCTTCCGAGAAACTTTTCCGCACTCTAATCCTCCGACTCGGGTATAAGACCGCTAAGGCATCCTGATCTTGGTGTCCTTAATCCCGCATCCTTCCGAGAAACTTTTCCGCACTCTAATCCTCCAACTCGGGTATAAGACCGCTAAGGCATCCTGATCTCGGTGTCCCTAATCTCGCATCCTATCCGAGAAACTTTTCCGCACTCTAATCCTCCAACTCGGGTATAAGACCGCTAAGGCATCCTGATCTCGGTGTCCGCTAATCCCGCACTCTTCAGAGAAACTTTTTCGCACTCCTGAAATTTTGAGGTCGGTACCTAAATTCCGACTCTCTTTTCGAGATCAATACCTAAATTTTGATTCTCTTTCGAGACTGGTACCTAAATTCCAGTTCTCATCCTTTACGAGGTCGGTACCTAAATTTCGACTCTCTTTTCGAGATCGATACCTAAATTTAGATTCTCTTTCGAGACTGGTACCTAAATTCCAGTTCTCATCCTTTGCGAGGTCGGTACTTAAATTACGACTCTCTTTTTGAGATTGACACTTAAATTTTAATTCTCTCCTTTCGAGATCGATACCTAAATTTCGATTCCCCTACGAGACTGCTACCTAAATTCTAGTTCTCATCCTTTGCGAGGTCGGTACCTAAATTCCGACTCTCTTTTCGAGATCGATACCTAAATTTCGATTCTCCTTCGAGACTGGTACCTAAATTCCAGTTCTCTCCTTTATGAGGTCGATACCTAATTTTCGACTCTCTTTTTTGAGATTGATATCAAAATTTCAATTCTCATCTGTTTCGAGATCAGTACCTAAATTCTGATTCTCATCCTTTGTGAAGTCAGTACCTAAATTCTGATTCTCTCACCAAGGCTGGTACTTAAATTCCGGTCCTCATTCCTTTCGATCAGTACCTAAATTATGATCTTCTTTCCGAGGTTAGAACCTAGGTTTCGATTCTCATTCCAAATTCTGAATCTTAACGAAATCCACCTTAAAATCAATCTTAAATCAAACTTTAACTAAATTTGAAACTCAAAATTGAAACATGAAATAAAAAATGAAACGAATCTAAAATCAAATCTCTCCAGGTCTTGTGATTTGGAATTCACCTCCTTTTTCCCCAGCGAGAGTTCATGAATCTTCAGTCTTGGAGATTTACCCGACACTCCCCAGTGCAATTGTTCTACGTTTTTTTCTAAGTGTGTCACTTAGACGTCTGTGCTGGTTTTGTTGATCTCTTCGGTCAACACCAATACGCGCAGTGTGCTTGGTTAGCACACCACACCTATTGGGGGTCCATTTGTTGACCTCATTTTTGGTGAGGTCTTTTCTCTCCTTAGTACTTCTTAGAATCTAGCCATAAGGTTTTCTCCTTGACTTTCCTAGAAGACTAGAATTGGGACCCACCCTTTAGCAATTCAGCTACTTCTTGACTCCTCTTGGGACCCAACTTGGATGATTGCAAACCTCTAAATCACCTTAGATGGTTAAGACCACCATATGGGGAACCAATAGCGAGCTCCTATAAGGTTGTTCAAGCCTTTGGACTACCTTGGGTGGCCTGGTCCTGGTGAGGTCTGACTTACACACACTGCACTCTCACACACACCCTCCTTACTCATTTCTACCTCTAGTTCATTGGAACACTCATGTGGCTAAGTCCAAACCCCTAGCTCTTTAGCTAAGAGGGTTGGGTACAACCCATGAGATGTTCAAAATGGACATTTCTTGGTCCATGGCTTACTTTAAGCTTCATCATGATCAAAATTCAACTTTTGCCAAAATGCCTGGTTTTGGCATTGGGTCCTTCAAACCTACCTAAAATTACCTAATTGTCCCAAATTTTCCAAAACTCCCCAAAAGTTACACAAAATTCCTAAAATACCTAAAGATCATTTTGAAACAACCCCCAACTTTTAAATTCACCAAAATACCCCAATACCCTCCAAATAACCTCTTGATACCCTAAAATACCCTTTTGGCACAAAATTCCAAAAATTCCTAGAAAATTTCAAAAAATCCCAAATATTCCCAATTTAATTTTGTTCAACTACAACATAGCCCTATTTTTCCAAAATAACCCACTTTTGTCAAAATCCCCAAATTGACTCATTTTTAACCTAAATGGACCCAATGTCACACCAAACCAACCCATTTAACCTCAATTTTGCCCCATTTCAATTCTAACCTTTAATTCAACATCATTACTACCAATCTAAACCAAATCTAAGCCCAATTTGATTCATATTTGAGTTCAATTCCATTTTAAATCCAAAACCCCCATTTTAGCCTAAAGTGAACCCATGCCCTAAACCTACCAAATTGATTAGCCAAACCCTGAAATTTTTTCCCAATTGATGTTGGGAACTCTTCAATACATTCCCCTAGACCATTTCAAACTTTCAATTGGGTTTAAACCCCACCTTAACCCAACTTGGACCCAAGTTGATTCAACTTTGCCTAAATTAACCAAAATACCAAAATCCACCAAATTGACCTTCCAATTGAACTCAAAACCTCTCTATGTCTTCATGAAACTTCTTCATGGAAATCATCTCTTCAAAATTTCTCAAGACACTTGGGCCTAAATCAAGACCTAACTCAAGCTAGCCCAACCCAAACACAAATCAGCCAATTTGAACCCATGACCAAACCAAACCAAATTGAACTAAATGTGGCTAAACCAACCTACCCACAGCCACTAAGTAAACCCTAGGAACCACCCTAGATCCGCCTAGCCCAAGCTAAGTGACCCATGGACCAAGGGTTCCCCATTTTAAGGGATCTCTTCCCTTAAATGGACAAATCCACCTTTTGCATCACCCCAAATCCCCCCTTGCCTGGTTTATCACCACTAAACCCTACTCCTTGGTTGACCTAACCCATGGCCAGCTCCCTTGTCCTCACCGGCCGATCTAGCCGCCAGAGGGGGTCAAAACCGAAAGCCACCATGAAGTGAAACAAACCCAAACTCACCCAATTGGCCAACTCAGCCAAATCAAACTTTGGAGCTCCACTGTCCTCCACCTAAGCATTGGAATCCACCCACTGTCGGCATTATTTTTTAGGTTGTGTTTTATTTTGAAACGGGGTCGCCTACTGAAATTGTGCGACGAATTTTTTAATTTAATTTAAATAAATAATTTTGAAAAGTAGTATTTGATTTTGAAAATAATTTTAAATTTGAAGGTTTTAAGATATGAGATTAAACCGATCTCACATCCCAAATAGTTTATATAAACGAGCATCGCACCACAAACCGTGTATCTATCCCTAAGGATAGACACACTGCTTGACGGTGGGGCTCGATTAAATAAACTAGAAGATTTGTGACATCCGTTTGGTCTGCGAACCAATTTTATAAGCCGACAAAATTCCCCCGCTTAATATGGAAACATTAAACGGGGTTTATATTACTCGGGTTCTTTAAAATTCCCTATAAGGGCAAGCCCCTATAGTTAATTACATCTTAAGTGATGGGAATCACCTAAGAAAACTCTCGATAATAATCAATAATTCTGCTCTCAAGGATTTCAAAGTTTAAGATTTTCAAGGGATTGAAATTTTGGAATTTCAATAGGGAATGGATCAAGTTTGGAACATTTTGTTTTGTGAATCCAAAGGAAGAAAAGTAGGAGAAATCACGAGATTTGAAGTGAACTTCGGTAATTTCCCGACTATCCTATTGTTTGGCTTGGATTTAGGGAAGTCCTAATATTTATTTAAATGTTTTGATTTTGCCAATTTTAGTTAATTAGGACTTATATTTATATGATAGAATCATATAAATAGCCTTGAAGATGTGAGGGTTTATGTCGTACCCAACGACTACCTCGGAATCCTAAGACCGGTTAGGGCTTAATTTGCAATGCAAATGCCTAAGGAAGGATTGAGGATTTATGTTGCACTAGGCAAATTACCTCGAAGTCCTACGGCTTGGTTATTTAGTTCTAGGAAAGTTTTGTTGAAGTAGACTCAAGTTTTGCTGATGACGATGGCCGTGCTGCCCACCATGCTCCGAGCTCCTTATTGTTGCAGAGGTTTAGTTTTAGAAATTATAAATCAGGGGATGAGAAAAGTGTTTTGGTTTAGAGAAAATCTTAATTTCCAAGTGTTTTTTTTACGTTTTAATTAAAACAAATCTTAAAGTTGATTATAACGACACCGGTTAAGATCCCACGGTTCCATCCTTCAGGCATCATTATTTTTATCGGATTCACTTAGTCCAGATGAATTTGCTAAACTCAACTGAATGAGTTCCACACTTTCATTTAGACCGTGGGAAATCCCGTTAGCAACACGTAGGTTACATCATCCGAGGTATTCCCGATCATCCAACGGGATGTTTTAATTTAGTTGTAATTGTAGTTTTCGTGTTCCGTTTGTGATTAAATTTTGAGTTGTTTTATATTTTGAAATGTTGTGGCGGTGAATTTTATCTTGCAATGACTTTTAACTTAGTTTTGGTTTCAGTTTTAGGGTCTATCCTAAAGGTGTGAGTTTTCATGCAACGAGTTGTTTATCATGCAAGAAAAGTAAGTGCGATGCGATTAATGAAATTGCAAGAAAGTAAATTGCAATAAAGTAGATTGCAATAAAATAAAAGCGTACCTGGAGGGTCTTCCCGTCATCCCAAGCTGCACTTAAAACACAATTAGAATATTTAAGCAAGTTCCTAGGTAAAGCTAAGGTAAGGGTTATGGTTTTCTACCAAATTCCTAATCCTATAGCTAGTCATCTCCTATGACGTCTAGGTTCTTTGTGTTTTGGTTTGAGGACGATTTTCTTCATCAAAGAATAATTAAGTTCAATTGTTCTTATGAACATCCTATCATATCGAGGAAGTGCTTAAGACAAATCTTAAACATCTTTTCAATATTTCTAGGATTGTTTTAAGTCCAAATGAATTTAATTATACAAATGAATTAATCGTCCAGGAATTCAAGTTTTGTTAACTTGCTCAGTGAACTAGGACATTTGAATATCCTATGAGTGAAGTAACATTTCATTTAATGTTCTGTTTAGGAGTTATAATAACTAAAACTTTCAAGGGTAAATTGGTATTCAAATGATTTGATTTAAGTTAATGTGTTTAAATTTGGAATAGTGTTCAAGTTATTTTAGATTTATTTTGACTTCTTTATGTCTTTAGTGATGTTATATTTAATTCAACTTAATTTAATTTAATTGAGTTTTAATTTAATTTAATTCAATATAGTTCAATTTAATTTGATTTGATGTTTAATTAATTTGATTTAATTTAATTTTAATTTAATTTAATTAATTTAATTTAATTTAATTTAATTTGATTTGATTTAGTTTAATTTAATTTAATTTAATTTAATTTAATTTAATTTAATTTAATTTAATTTGATTTAATTTGGTTTTATTTATTTAATTTAATTTAATTTTAATTTAAGTTATTTAATTTAATTTAATTTTTTTATTTAAATTAATTTAATTTAATTTAATCTTTAATTTAATTCAACTTTTAATTTTAATTTAATTTAATTTAATTTGATTTAATTCAATTTAATTTACTTAATTTAATTTAATTTTAATTTAATTTTATTTTTAATTTAATTGAAATTTTTTTTTAAAAGAGTTTAATAATTTAATTTTATTTTAATGATTAAGTCTTTTAATATATTGAATTTGAGTTATCATTTTAATTAAGAATTGAATATTAATGAGATAATTAATTTAGGAATTTTTAAATTAAAGAATAAATCTCTTCCTAATAATATCCCTATTTTAATAATTCCAATTTTATTATTCTTCCAAATTTAATCAATTATTTAATTAAGGTTTAATTATTTTAAATTGCTTAATGGGTTTCTACCCTTTAATCATTTAAATTTCAATCATCCAAATCAGATTAAGATCAAATATTTTACTTGTTAATTTTTTATTAAACCTAAAGTTTTAATTAAGGATTAAAAATTTTAATTACCACTTTACCCTTTAAGCTTAATAATTTCATAACTCACTAAATTGAACTCAAAATGAACTTGAAATTTTTATGTGACTTCACTCCTATGTCAATAAAGACATGAGAGGAGAAAATGTGATTTTTCTGTATTTAATTTATTTATATAATTATTTTTGGTGGAAAATAGAGATTTCCAAGGAAAATTTAATAACATGACCAAGGGAAAGTTTCTGTTCTTAAAAAAATTAGGGGACACTCCTAATGACTAGAGGATCACTTGGATCAATTTTGGTGATTTTTTGAATTATATTATTTTTATTATAATTATTTTAAGTTTTGGAGTGTTAATTAATTTAAAAATAAAATAAATGTTGAAAAATAAATTTTATATTTTTCAAAAATCTCTCTGATATCAAGGAAATCAGAGAAGCAAGTTTTGCAATTTTCTAATTTTTCTATGATTTATCATAATTATTTTAGTGAAAATGCTAGAAAATACATTTTTTTAATTTTAAAATTACCTTAAAGCTTTAAAATTTAATATCTCACTAAATAGACCTAAGAAAAATGTGGGATTTGTTCCTATGTGATTAAAATTCAAAATGTGACATTTTGGTGAATTTTATTATTTTTGTGATTTTTATAATTTTTTAATTATTAAAAATATTAAAATATTATTAAAAATCAACTTTTTTAGAAAATTGAAATTTTAATTTTCTTAGGTTCCCCTGATATCAGAGAGGCTCCAAAACCAATTTGGTGAATTTTTGAAAGGTATTTTAAAAGTTATGAATTTTTAAAGTTTAAAATGGCTAAGTGGCTTAATCAACCCAATTAGTGGGGCTAACCAAATCCAATTGACCTCAAACTTTTATGGTGGATTCCTCTGATCCTAAAGGTCGAGTGGAGAATTGATTTCAAGTCAATTTGATGCATGGTTAACTCTAATTAATTAGAGACCTATTTTGGGTGTTTAAGCCAATTAGGGTTGTTTTAAATGAACTAAGTCAAAAACTATTTTTCCTAGGGTTCTCTAGTCATAAGAAACATCACCAAATTTTCCTAGAATTTATTTCACAACATGCTATTTATTGGAATTAAAATACTCAAAACAAGCAACATGAATTTGAAAAATCAATAACTTTTTATAGGGATGGCCTCTGACTTTGGAAAATTCAGGGAATGTTCCCAAATTCAGAGGCTTCAAAAGCCCTATGGTCTCATGCCATGGTGAATTGTATACATGCATTGAGAATTAAAAGTATGTAGAGAGTAAATAAATTATAAAAAATAAAATACTTGATGAAATTAAATGATTTCTTTTCCACATTATTCTCCTCTGTTCACTGAGCAAGAGGGTATTTTTATTTTATTTTTCTGATTTTTCTACACAGAGATATGAATTTTTGAAGTTTAGGGAATTAAATAAATCAAAAAATACCCTAATTTTCTATTTATCCACGCGGCGCCAACTCATCCTCGGCATCTCCGAAACGCCGCGTGTCGCGCTCCCATTCGACGCCGCCACTTGAGTCAGCAGCCCAGGCCCCGCGGTTCTCGTACCGTCTCCTGGTCCGACGCCGTCTGAGCCGTTCGTCCGCGCGTGTATTGAATGGACGGCATCCGTTCATCGTCCCCGAGCGTCCTCACCCGAGAGCCGTCCACACTAAATCCCTAAGATCTCACTCGATACTCAATGGATTTTCATGTTCTTATGCTTCGTGGATTCGTCTTGAAGAGACGAACACATCTATACGGCTATCATGCATTGAAATTAAAGCATTCGAAATGGAGAATCTCTAGAAGCTCGGGATGAAAAATTAGCTCATACCTTTGCTCAGAGAAGTGTGGCTTCAATCTGAGAGTTGTTGCACCTTCGATTGGATCCCGCAAGCTCCGCATGAAGTCTCCCGGTCCAGTGAATTGTCTAGGTGTGATTTCGACCAAGCCCGATCACAAAGCTTGGAGGCCTGGAGCAACCGGGTGGCCCGGAGATGGGGCTTTTGCTCGGTGGACACCTTCCCTTGGTCCGGTGAAGGTGTAGAACCAATCAATTTGGGGATTGGCCCTCCGTGGAGAAGTGTCCCGGTTTTGGGTGGAATTTCAACTCGAAATCGAGCTCGCAGAGAAGAAATGGCAGGGGGATCTCACCGGGGATCAAGTGCTCGTGTATGGGGAGGAGTCCGGAACAATTTTGGCGAGTTTCCTTAAGGTTTGTTTTCGGCACCTCTCATGGCCGAGAGGGGTGGAGTTTAAATAGGAGAGGGTGGAGGGCCTCCCGGGGAGAGTTAGGGCTTGGGATCGAGCCTGCTCTTGCAAGAGAAGAACAACTCCAATGGCCATCGGGGATGGGGCAGCTCAGCAGGTGAGAATTCCAAGTTGGGCTCACATGTGAGCTCTCGGCCATGGTGTTTTCCGGTGGCTCAGTGGTCGGCCGACTGGGCATTGGTCACCATCTTGTTCAGGTGTGTCAGGGCTGGGGTTTGGTCCATTCAATTGAGGTTTGACATGTGTAAAGGGTTTGATTTAGATGGAATGGGGGAGGAGCTAATTTTGAGTCTAAGTGGGTCAACCCACCCATTTGGGCTTGGTGCACCCCTCAAGGTGGCTTTGGATGCTGTGGGGAATCAAAGGGATCGACTGGTTTGGCATGGAGAAGTCTCCATCCAAATATATTTGGATTAAATTTAAGTTTAGGTGAAACATGATTAAGGCTAATGAGCTTTAGGGATTAAGGAAAGCCCTCCCTCTTCTTACCCAATATGGCATGGTGGAGTGTCCAAAGCTCTCATGGCTCACATGTGGCTCATGCATGGCTTCATGGCTCACCTTTGGCTTCGGCAAAATGTTTGGTCAATTTCATGAAAATGGATTTTAGGAATTTTTGGTAATTTGATGGAAATTTGTATGAAACTTGATTTGGAATTATTTAATGATGAATTTAGGACTTAGGTAATGGATTTAATTAAGTGGATGGCAAATGGAGATGTCATGTGGGCTTTAGGGTAGATTTTGGGCCTTTGGATGTGGTGAAGGATGGGCTTTTAAAATGGTTTAGGAAAGTGGGCTTTTGAATTTTAGGATGGGCATTTGGGTAAAGATTTTGTGAAGAACTTTGTCAAATAAATGTCATAATTGGTTTAGGGATGTTCTATGAAGAGCTTGGAGTCAATTTGGTGTGACTTGGGGTTGAATTGGTTTGAATTTGGATTTATTTGGTAAGTGGGCCTATGTAGGTCAAATTGGGCTAACTTGGGCTAATGTTGGGCTAGGGTTGAAATTGATATAAAATCAATGTTGAGAAATGTTTATGGGAGTGTTTCAAAGAGGTTTTGACTTTGGTTGGGCTTTGATTTTGGGGTTTGGGCTCATTTGGGTTAGGTTTGGGTTTAGGTCAAAATAGGGCCTTTTAACTTTGGGTTGAGTTTGAGTGGGGTTTGGGTCTAAATTTTGGGCAAATCATGTTAGTGTTTTGTTTGTGGGAATGTTAAGGAAGATTTAGAAAAGATTTGGGGTTAATTGGAATTGAATTGGGTGAGTTTTGGTTAGGTTTGGGTCATGGGTCCAAATTGGGCTTTAAGGCCAAAAGTGAGATTGGATCCAAATGTCAATCAAATTAGGCTTGGATTTGGTCTAGATTGGTGTTGGGAAAGTTTAATTGAAGTTTAGAATTGAATTGGACCAAAATTGGGGTCAATTGGGTAGGTTTGGTTTGACATTGGGTTCACTTTGGGTTAAAATGGGTCAAATTGGGGGTTTTGACAAAAGTAGGGTAAATTGACAAAATTAGCCCATGGTGTGGTTGGACAAAATGAAATTGAGAATATTTGGAATTTTCTGGAATTTTCTGGGAATTTTCTGAATTTTTGGATTTTTAGGTCAAGAGGGGTATTTTGGGTATTTGGAGGGTATTGGGAGGTTTTCTTGGAATTTTTGGTATTTTTGGCTATGGATGATCAATTTAAGTGATGTGGAAATGTTTGGGAATGATTTTGGAGAATTTTGGAAAATTTGGAAATTTTGAGAAATTTGGGTAATTTCGGGGGTTTTGGGTAGGCTAAGCGGGTGTAGGGTCCCGGGGGTCAAAAATTGAAAATTTGGAAAATTGAAAATTTGGAAAATTGAAGATTGGGTGGATGTAAGTGGAAAGAAGTCATTTTGGTTGAGCCATGAAGCCATATCAAGCCCATGTGAGCCATGAAGGGACTCATTTGAGGCATTCACTATGTTGTTCCTAACCCTCTTAGCCAAGGGCTTAGGGGTTAAGGACCATCCATGTGAATCACCTACATGAGTCAGGAGGTCAAGTTGGGTATGGGTGTGGTTTTAGGAGGTATGTGGAAGTGTAGTGTGTAGGTGTAGTGTATAAATGTAGTGTGTGTGTAAGTCGGCCCCTTCACTGGACCGGGCCGCCCGAGGCGGTCCTAAGGCCAAAGAGTCCTATAGGAACTCATCCTTTAAACTTCCACATCCGATTTCAACCCTCTAGGTGATTAGGGGTCTACGGTCAAGTTTGTAGAGTTTGCGGGGAGTTAAGAAGTGGTTTGAATTTCTAAAAGGTGGGTCCCGATTCTAGTCCTCTAAGACAGATCGAAAGGAAAAGCCTAAGGCTAGATCCTAAGTACTAAAGAGAAGAAGAGAAGACCTCATCAAAAATGAGGTCAACAAATGGACCCCCAATATGTGTGGTGAGTTGACAGAGCACACCGCGCGTATTGGTGTTGACCGAAGCGATCAACAAAACCAACACAAACATCCAAGTGACAAACTTAGGATGAAATAGAGGAGTTTTCGCTGGGGAGTAGCAAGTATATCTCTCGAAACCGGATATTCCTGAACTCTCGTTGGGGAAAGGAAAAAGGAGGTGAATCCCAAATCACATGACCTGGGGGAATTTCGATTTAGATTTTATTTTGTTTCAATTTAAGTTTTGATGTGTGAGTTTAGATTTTAGTTTGGAGTTTCAATTTAGATTGAAGTTTGTCAAGATTAATTTGAAGGGATTTGATTTTAAATGAAAATTGGAATTCTGAGGTCGTAGATGTAACATCTTCAACCTCGAAAGAAAATTGAACTGATCGGATTGAATCACTGCAATGAGGAGAGATCTCAGAGTAATGCGGTATTGGATATAAAATCCTTAACCTCAAAAATTTTGATTTTGATGTATTTCATCGCAATGGGGAAAGAATCCTAAAGCAATGCAGTCTCGGATGTAAATCCTCAACCCAAAAGTTTGAATTTTGATGTATTTCAGTGCAATAGGAAAAGAATCCTAAAGCAGTGCAGTCTTGGATGTAAAATCCTCGACCTAAAAGTTTGAATTTTGATGTATTTCAGTGCAATAGGAAAAGAACCCTAAAGCAGTGCAGTCTTGGATGTAAAAATCCTCGACCCAAAATTTTGAATTTGATGTATTTCAGTGCAATAGGAAAAGAATCCTAAAGCAGTGCAGTCTTGGATGTAAAATCCTCAAACCAAAAGTTTGAATTTGATGTATTTCAGTGCGATAGGAAAGAATCCTAAAGCGATGCGGTCTTGGATATAAAATCCTCGACCCAAAAGGTTGAATTTGATGTACTTCAGTGCAATAGGAAAGAATCCTAAAGCAGTGCAGTCTTGGATGTAAAATCCTCGACCCAAAATTTTGAATTTTGATGTATTTCAGTGCAATAGGAAAAGAACCCTAAAGCAGTGCAGTCTTGGATGTAAAAATCCTCGACCTAAAATTTTGAATTTGATGTATTTCAGTGCACTAGGAAAGAATCCTAAAGCACTGCAGTCTTGGATGTAAAATCCTCGACCCAAAAGTTTGAATTTGATGTATTTCGGTGCAATAGGAAAGAATCCTAAAGCGGTGCGGTCTTGGATGTAAAATCCTCGACCCAAAAGGTTGAATTTGATGTACTTCGAGTGCAATAGGAAAGAATCCTAAAGCGAGTGCGGTCTTGGATGTAAAATCCTCGACCCAAAAGGTTGAATTTGATGTACTTCGAGTGCAATAGGAAAGAATCCTAAAGCGAGTGCGGTCTTGGATGTAAAATCCTCGACCCAAAAGGTTGAATTTGATGTATTTCGGTGCAATAGGAAAGAATCCTAAAGCAGTGCGGTCATGGATGTAAAATCCTCGACCCAAAAGTTTGAATTTGATGTATTTCGATGCACTAGGAAAGAATCCTAAAGCAGTGCGGTCTTGGATGTAAAATCCTCGACCCAATAGTTTGAATTTGATGTATTTCGGTGCAATAGGAAAGAATCCTAAAGCGATGCGGTCTTGGATGTAAAATCCTCGACCCAAAAGGTTGAATTTGATGTACTTCGGTGCTGATAGGAAAGAATCCTAAAGCGATGCGGTCTTGGATGTAAAATCCTCGACCCAAAATTTTGAATTTTGATGTATTTCGATGCGATAGGAAAGAATCCTAAAGCGAGTGCGGTCTTGGATGTAAAAATCCTCGACCCAAAATTTTGAATTTGATGTATTTCGAGTGCGATAGGAAAGAATCCTAAAGCATCTGCGAGTCTTGGATGTAAAATCCTCGACCCAAAAGTTTGAATTTGATGTATTTCGGTGCACTAGGAAAGAATCCTAAAGCGAGTGCAGTCTTGGATGTAAAATCCTCGACCCAAAAGTTTGAATTTGATGTATTTCAGTGCAATAGGAAAGAATCCTAAAGCAGTGCAGTCTTGGATGTAAAATCCTCGACCCAAAATTTTGAATTTGGTGTGATTGATATTTGATTCGAGATCTGGAAGAAATTGAATTTGAATTTGATTGAGACTTGAAATCTGGAAAGATTGAATTTGAGATTTGGAAGGATGAGTTTGAACTCGATTGAAATTTGATTTAAGATTTGATTTGAAATTTGGAAGATCAAATTTGAAATTTGATCGAGATTGGATTTGGAATTTGGTTGAGAATTTGATTTGTGATTTGGGAAGATCAAATTTGAAATTTGATCGAGAGTAGATTTGGAATTTGGAAAGATTGAATTTGAAATTTGATTGAGAATTTGCTTTGTGATTTGATTTATCATTCATGTTGATTTCGTCTATCTTTTAATGATTCAAATTTTATTTTATCGTTCATTTAATGTTCATGTGAATTTGGTGTTTATCATTTTTAGATCTTTAAAGAAAGTTTTCTTTTATCCTTTTTTTTCTTTTCTTTTCTTTGTTCGAAGTTTCATTTAACTTTAATGGCGTTTCCTAATCAATTTGCACAAAAGAGGTGAAGGCCAAAAATGTGACATGGTCACTTTCATTCCAATCATGTTGAAAATACATCATACAACTCGATGCGGAATACATTTCATACAATCCATGTATACTCGAAACGAGCTATGTATGATCTTTGGCGATCCATCAAGAGAAGCATCCGTCGAAAAATCCATGTCCGAATAGTGGGGTACATGGTTAATAACATCACCTTCCAAGCCATCCTTGGCAAGGATGCCGGCTGGATGTACGTTGGAGGTGTGATATCTCCCATGTAACTCGCGGCTCGTAAGGCCGGAGGTTCTCCAGCTGCGGGTACGGTTGGAAATGGTAAGGTGTCTTGCTTGTCGTCCATTCTCTCGAAAGTAAGCGAGATCCGCTTCATTGGCACTCTCGGTATGCGATGCTTAGCGATATACGCTCCGTTGCCCTTCGGTATCATGACGGAACCTACCGGTAAAGGTATCTTCACCGGCCCTCGGAACTCACCGGGCCTGCTATCCGGAGGTCGGATCCGAACATGATGTCACACTCGTTCGGGAAAGAGGCGTGCGAGAAGGTCCGACGAAGTCATGGTGATGCTATATGTGGGGGTATGCGGTCACTCTGTTTGTAGATGTTGATAATGCGACGATTGGGTATGCGATACGCTGGCGGTACCCTCCATGTTATCAATCTTTTTACCATTCTCTTGATGACTAATGGCATCGGATCTACTCGCCATGACGGAGTATTCCGGTGGGTTTCCCTTCTGTCTTCGGCGAAGTTGTAGCGACATCCGCATTGTATTGTGATTCTTCCCCTCCACGGCATCCATCTTCGGGGTTACGAGTAGGTATTTTCCCTTAGGCGGCTTGCTCGGCCCATTCTTTTCAAATCCGGATACAATCCACGATTTGCTTGTTGTTCATACTCGGAGAATACGTCGGTATGTAGCTCGAGGCCCTCTAGTATGTTGATTCTTCTTCCTTTAATTCTCTCGAAGTATTCGAAGGTTTTCTTTTCAACATTTTGCATCCTCTCCGGCTCGTATTCGGAATGATGCCGGATGGCGAGGCCTTGTGACATATTGTGGGATATATGGTTCGATCCCTTCACGTTCTCCTGCATACCTCGGCTCCTCGGGGATGATGCACAGTCGGGACATCCCCGGGGTTGCTTCGCAACAAGGTCATGCATCAGCTGGTGGTTCTATTCGGTGGCGTGGCGGCCTTCTTTCTTCGATCTTACGGAGATTTCCACGATTCTTTTACGGTATCCCGAGGTGGCCTCCTTTCTTCGGGTTCTGGTGAGCCGGTGTCTTCGAAGTGTATGTGCGGCATTAGCAAGCTGTCTCGTCGCGGTCGGTCGCGGCTAGTTTTGTTAACATCTTACGGATACGGCGATTCTTATTTCTTCGTTGTGTGGGTGTGAAAGTAGCCCTTCGAACTTCATGAATCTACTGTGGGCGCGGCGGCAGGCACTGCCCTCCGTCTGTAGCGACTACGGACTTCATTTTCTTATCTTCTTCGGTGTTTGCTTTTCTTTTCTTGTTGTTGGATTGGTGGCTTGGGCCACCCACTTTCATCCTTTGTCTGCCGGGTAGTTCTTCTCGGTTAGCGGGACCCGGTCACTTTCCTCGTACTGTAGGCTGCTGGTGCGAAATCCGAGTCGATCTCGATTATTGCTCCATCTTTCACCCTCTTTTCATCGAGTGCAAGGCTTACGCCATTCTTAAAGTTCAGGACCAACCGCCCATTCGACATTTCCCTGCGAAAAGACAAGGAAAAGGATCAGGGGCTGTACTAAGAACAAGAACATTAAGAAAATGTTTGTTAAAGACATTTTTTTTTTTACTTCTTGTATTTTAGAATTTAACAGGAATGAAGCGGGATAAGGTCAGGAAAGAGATCTTGATTTGGAAAAGAAAACAAGGAAAACTTAATTATCATGATTTTATTTATTTTAGCACATTTTATTATTTTTTGGGTTCGGACCCAATCATAAGTAATTACTTCGCCCTTGTTTCTTAGGGATGAAGAATTCAATCCTTCGAAACATCAGGTAGCGTAATACTTTTTCAAGTATCGTCCGTTGATCGGAAGCATATGTCGTTCTCACTGGCGATTCACTAGGCCTGGTAGGAAACTCCCGAGTATCTTGCTTGACCACGAAACGGTCCTTCCGAGTGGGTTCAAATTTTCCTCTTATCTTGCGGTGTGCGAGAATAGGTCTCTTGAGAACGAGAGCTAAGTCACCGACTTTGAAGGTTCTTGGGCGGACCGGTTTGTCATGGGCTTGAACCATCTTAGCTTGGTATAGTTCTAAATTGCATTTGCGTTGCAAGTCTTTTCCCTTCCGAGCTTTCTAATTCTTCGAGTCGTAATTTGGCGTTCTCTTCGTCGTGATCTTGTTTGCAAGCTACGATTACGAGTGAAGGAAGGCTGAACCTCTAAAGGTAACATCGCCTCGGACCCATACACGGAGCGTAAGGTGTAGCTTGTGTAGGAGTTACGAAGGTTATCCGGTAGGCCCACAAGGCTTCTAACAACTTCTCGTGCCAATTTCTCTTATTATCGTCCGAGGTTTTCTTTAAGATTTGAACGAGAGTTTTATTAAAAGCCTCGGCGAGATCGTTTGCTCTTGGGTAGTAAATTGTTGAGTATCGCCGGTCGATTCCGTGTCTCACGACAAAATTGTTGATTTGCGTGCTTCGAATGCGGCCGATTATACGAGATAATCTGCGCGGCACTCCGAAACGGTAGACAACTTGGTTCTTGAAAAGCTGTAGCATGTGGTGTGCTTTCACTTCTCTAAGTGGAGCGCCTCTGCCAGCTTGGAAAAGTAATCTGTAGCCGCAAGAATGAAGCGATGTCCTTTTGAAGATGGTGGTTCTATTGGACCCACTATATACGTGCCCTGACATTCGAATGGCCGCGACGCGATTGTCGGGTGCGGCACATTTGGAGGTTGGTGTAGAACCACTCCGTGCACTTGGCATTGATGACGGCTCTTGGCGATTTTCATGCGGTCGGTCATCATCGAGGGCTAGTAGTACCCTAGTCTTTTAATTTTCATTTTCATCTTCGGACCGACGGTGAGCGCCGCGAGTCTCGAATGCACCTCCTTAACAATTTCGCGGGCCTCGGACCCGCTTAGGCACCTTAGCCACATTTGATCAAAAGACCTTACATACTGATGTGTTGTTTATTAATGCGTTGGACGGAGTTCTTTTCTTGATACGATGGGCTAGCGACTATCGTCCGGTAGCTTTCTGTTTGCGAGTGATCTATCGATGGTTGTCGCCAGATCTTACGTGTTTTTACATCCTTCTTCTAGCTGATTCTTTTTCTTTTTCGATTTGTGTATTGTGTACATGTCGAGTCGTGATAGGACTGACGTCAGTGAGCTGACACTTCCAGCTGATTCATCTTGCAAACGGGCGAATTCTTTTGCGAGACGGGCTAAAGCTATCTGCTAAAGCATTTTCTTTTACAGGAATTTTGTAGATCGTTACATTTGGAATCTGTTCCAACAACTTGTATGGCGTCTTGGAAGTATTGCTCGAGTCTTGGCTTTAAAATTCTATATTGTCCGTGATCTGTTGAATGATTAGCTGCGAATCCAGTAGATGTTGATGTCTGTTATTCCCATTTGAATAGTTAATTCCGGTCCCGTTATGAGGGCTTCGTATTACTGCTTCGTTGTTTGTACACGGTTACGTCAAGTGGTAGGAGTATCTTAACATCCCCGCTCCGGTGTTATAAAGATTAGCCGATTCTCGCCTTACGAGGCACTTATCACTTGCGATTCTTCGTCTTTGTGTGCTTGAAGATGCTCCGTCGAAATATAATTCCCAACGTCGATCATCGAGGTCTTCTAGGTTCATTATTTGTTCATGCGGCAAATCGTCGTTGAGAGGAGATTCGGCCGCGAAAGGGTGTCTTGCGAGGAAGTCTGCTAAGACTTGTCCCTTTACGGCACGAAGAGGCACGAAAGTTATATCGAATTGCAATAATATCATTGACCATCGGCAAGTCTGCTCGGAAAGTGTTGGACGAGTCATCGAAGTATTGCAATGGATTAAACTTCGAGATCGGGTTGACCTTATGAGAAAGCATGTAGTGCACGAGCTTTTGGGCGGCGAAGATCGGGGCCAAACAATGCTTTTCGATTGCGGGATACCTTACTTCAGTCGGAAGTAAACGACGGCTTAAGTAGTAAAGAGCATTTTCTTTACCCTCATCATTGACACAGGCTAACGGGGCTCAGAGAAAGTCGTCTAGAGCCGCGGTGTAAAGTATCAGCGGTCTACTGAGGCCAGGGGCTGCTAAGACGGGAGGTGTCATTAAATATTGTTTAATGTCCTCGAAGGCCTTCTAGCATTTCTCTTCCCGAATAAATTTGGCGTCCTTTTTAACTAGTGCTGAGAAAGGCTGACACCTACCGACGGGTTTGAGATAAAGCGTCGAAGATATGCCGGCTTCCCTTGAAAGGATCGTAGTTGTTTTAAGGTTTTGGGAGGCGGCATTTCTAAGATAGCTTTAATCTTTTCGGGTCGATTTCGATTCCACGATGTCGGACAACGAATCCTAAGAATTTCCGGAGGTGACGCCGAAGGCGCATTTTAAGGGATTCATCTTAAGGTTAAATTGTCTTAATCGTTCGAAAACAATTCTCGAATCATACGAGTGGTTTTCCTTTACTTTGCTTTTGATGACCACATCGTCCACGTAGCATTCGACTTGATTGTGGATGAGATCATCAAAAATTCTTGTCATTGCTCTGCGGTAGGTTGCTCCTGCGTTCTTCGGTCCGAATGGCATTCTTGTGTAGCAAAATACTCCGATCGGCGTTCGAATGCTTTGTAAGCTTTTCATCTTCTGGAGCCATTTTTATCTGGTTGTATCCGAAGATCCATCCATGAACGAGAATATTTCATGTGTTGAAGCAATGTCGATCATTAATTACAGGATCGGTAGAGGGAATTCATCATTCGGACATGCCTTGTTTAAATCTACGAAGTCTACACAAATTCGATTTGACCATTCTTCTTTCGGCGGCACCACATTGGCTAACCAAGTCGGGTATTGTTCTTCGACGGACAAATTTAGCGTCTATTAGCTTTTTAACTTCGGTATAACTTGTTGTTCGATTTCTAGACGCATTCTTCGGGACCTTGTCGGCGGGACGAAGTAGGATCCACTCCTAGCTTATGAATTTGCGACCTGCGGAGCTAATCCTGGCATCTCGTCATAATTCCAAGCAAAACGGTCTTTAAATTCCATTAACAATTTGATTATTTCTTTGGATTCTTCTTTGTTGAGTAAGGAGGCTAACAAAGGTAGGTACTAGGTTCTTCGCTTAGTACCTAAGTTAACTTCCGTTAACTCATCTATTGTAGATTTGATTTCTTCTTCGAATTACGGTGGAGCGTCTCCGATTTGTAAATCTTCGAGTTCGTACGTAGTTTCCATACGGTTTTCATTGGACTTGCGAGTGACAACCGAAGCAAAATTCGGTATCGTCGGCTGATCCTACTTGTGCCGAATCCGAGTCCATGCTTTGAATTGGGAGGACGACGGAGTTATTCCATAATTTTTCAAAATGTTGTGATTGGCCTTTTGTCCATTGTCGAGGTAATAAACCACGTTGAATTAAATTTTGAACACGGGGAGAGTACCACTCAAAAGGTAATTCCATTAATTTGATGAAGTGACATCTTCGAATTGTACATTATTTTCAGTTTTGGAGGTAGAAGCACCACGGTAGAATTTGATTGGCCTTGCACCGTCGTTACGTACCTCTTTGACCACCATACCCTCAATCTTGTTAGAATGGATCGGGGTTAGGGACATAGTATGTACGTAGTGGTTAATCTTCTCGTACATTGATTTATATTCTTCATTCTTTTCATCTTCGAGGGAGATCTTGAATTGCGGCTTCTTCGACTTATTGCCGCTGCTTCTTGTTTGATTTCTTTTTCTTCTTCGAGACTATCTTCCCGATCGACATTGATGGGCTGGTTTCCTCGTCCAAGCTGTCCTAACGTCTCTACCACGGCCTCGTCCCGGCCTCGACCTCGGATGCGAGTTGTGGAGAAACCTTCACCATCTCGCCGGAAGGGAGTGGTGAGTGATCGTTGGACTAGAACTTCGGAGTTCTTCGTTGACACGAACTTTCTTCGCTTCATTTGTTAAGGTATCTGCGGAGAAGATCGTTTTCTTTGGCGGTGCATAATAAGGCTGCGTCCTCGTGGATTCCAATCTCATGTACGGAGAATGGTTGTAAGTCGCCTTTGATGCCATTGTTCCCCTCCATCGTAGTATTTGATGCAACGATGCGAGAGATGATGGTACCATCTGTTTTCATGTATCCATGGTCGGCCCGAGTAGAGCGTTGAATGATGTTTCGAATCGATTATGTGAAATTTTGCGGTTGTCTTTGCTAAGTCACCGGTCTTCATCGATAGCGTTATTGACCGAGGGCTCTTTCTCCTTTACGGTTGAATCCTCTTAATAACATTTTGTACGCCGAGCTCGCGAGCATCGATTTCCAAGTATGCTTAGTGTTCGAAGACTCATTATATTGATTGATGCTCCTGGATCCACCAATACTGCGGAGAGCGTAAACTTCCCAATTGTAAGCCGAAATGTACAACGGTCGGTTGTGATCTGCATCCCAAGTAGTAGGTCATTGTCCAGTGAAGGTAACACCTCGTTGTTCCTTTAACGAGCAAACCTCATCTAAGGAATCTCCAGGCCATTTGAGTTAAGCAAATTTACGGATCGAAGTAAGGCCTTGATCGAGCTTCTCTCAGTCTCCTTTGATAAGATGAGAGCATCGTAAATGCTCGGTTTGGCCGGTAGTTTCCTAAGATGGGCTAGCACGTTGTAGTCCACTTTGTTCTCATGCGTCTCGGCTTCTTCTCGAATGGGTATTTCTTCTGCTGGGGTTGGTTCTTCTTGAACAACCACCTGCTTTCCTTTGTCTTTTGGACCCATTCTTGGAGGTAGAACTTTTCCACTTCTTAAGTTGACTTCTGTAATTTCTTTTGAATCTAGTGTTGAACTTGTCGGTGTCTCCTCTGAATCGGAATGACGGGCTCTTCGGATTATCTTCAAAATACGAAGGCTCTAACTTCTATCGTAGCTGGAGCTCCTCGAAATTCACGGATAGATCCGTTGCTTGTTGAACTCTCGTAGCCTCCTTGATGGATGCCTTCTTCGTTATTTTGCTCGTCGAGATCGTGTATGATTTGAGAATTGTTGTTGGTATCGAAGTCGATGTCCGGATTGTCGCTAGTTACGTAATCGTTAGAAACAGTCAAAACGTAGCCAACGCCGTCACCCTTATCATTATATGATCCCACGAAGTGAGCGAGATAATCATACAAAATCGGAGGTTCGAGGGATTTCTCCCCAGAATCGGAAACGACTATCTCAGGATAAGCGGCCCTCAGTCCAGCCTTAGGAGTCTCGGTCCCCTCTTCTTCGTCGATTTTCTTCTTTTCTTCGATCGTCTCTGTCGAGGTGGTTCCTCTATCGCGAGTGATAGTACCGGCTTAACGGGTCTCGAACTACGAATTGAGGCTCGCACGAAGCGGTTCGGATGTTGTCTAAAATCTTCTTCGAAGACCTCGTCCGAGGCGGTAGTCCATCCATCGTCGGTTGCATAGGGATCTATCGGAATGACGGGATCGGTTGAGATAACATTGACGGAACCTCCTTTACGGGGTTCCTTCATGTACTCCTTCGGGATTGTTATATTTCCTTTCAGAAGGTTGTCGTTGAGCCGACTTTTAAAGGTAATGCAATCTTCATCTTGTGCCCGAAGCATCCGATGGTAGGGGCAAAAGTTGGGATCACCGTTCTTGTTGACTTCCTGCGGTCTTTTAGGTTCTGCATGTTGGAAATTTAGAGTCTTCATTAGGCTACGGAACATTTTCGATCTTGCTTCATTTTTGAACGGATATTCTCTGCTCGAAGCTCCCTTAATGTACGTTGCGGACGAGGCGGTTGTTCATCTTGCGGAGACGGTCGATAGCTGGACCGGGGTTCTTGGTAGTTCTGTTGTAGTTCTTTGCGGCCGTTACGGTGGTATTTGCATCGGTTGCTTGCCTTTATCAGCTATACGCAACGATCCCGGATTTCTTTTCGAAGGTCTTCACCGGCTACGCTTGTCCGTCTTGTCGGCGAAACTTAATTGCTTCGCCTCTTCTTGCAAGCTTCCGGCCTTGCTTAACAACTTCTCAAAAGTCTTAATAGTGAATCCTTTGAGGAGAAGTGCTTATCGGGCCGTGAATGCTTTTAAGCGAGATGCTGGTCGCATGTTGTTCTTGCGGTTGTGGTTCACACTTCATGCTCAAGTTTCTCCATCGAAGTATGTAATCCACGAAAGTTTCATTCGGCCTTTGTTTCTCTACCACTAAATCACCTATAGTGATGTGGTCTGCGAGCTCCGACAAATCGCTTGATGAAGAGGCTCTCTAGCTGCGAGAATGTCTTCAACGAACCATTGGGTAGTTCGCATACCGGTCGAAGGCGATTCACGACGGACTGGCGACGAGCTTGTCGGAAGAGTAGTGCATCGCTCCCGCCGGCATTGCAACAAGCGGCACGAAAGTGTGCGACATGCTTGTCGGGGGTTCCCGGTTCCGTCGAAGGTCTTGAACGAGAGGTGGTACGAAGCCTTTCGGGTATTGGACGGCGTCGAATTCTTACGGGTAAGGTCTACCCGTCCGAATGGATGTCCGTTCTTCGATTGTGCTAAGGCTTCTCGCACCTGCTGTTCTACGAAGTTCTTGATATCCTTTTCGGGGATCATACTTTGTGTTGTATCCTTTTCAGTTGGTCATCCCCATTGACGGATGTAATCTCCTTTCCTCCGTCTACGATGTGAATGACCTACGGGGGCGTCTCTCATGTGGTTGTACTTGACTGCGGAGGTGGCCGGAGCTACGGCCATCTCTTCCATCCTTTTCGCCATTTGAGCGATCGTGTCGTCCTTTCTCCCGGTTGTCTTCTCATCGGTTCCGGCTCCTCTCTTCTGCGCGCTGCGGGAGCACCTTGCGAAGGCGATGAAGCTCGTGTCTCAACCATATTGATTTGCATATTCGTCGTCCATGAACTCCGATGAATCGATCTCATCTCCGAACTTTTCTTCTCTTTCTTTTGCCGACCGTCGGATATCGGTTCTCGACTTTTCCATGGCATCTTCCAGCGGGGCTTTACGTGTGTCTTTGCGGTTGTCGTGCGATAGCTGCCGGGTCCACTTTTCACGAGTTCCCTTTATCGCGGTAGCACTTTCTTCGGATTCCGGCCTCCTGGCGAGACTTTCTTTCTCGAGGCTGTCGTTTCGATCTCAGCTGCCCGGTAGTGGGACGCCATACCATCCTTCTAGCGGCGGAAGGTCTAGGACCGGATGGTACGTCGGCCGAATGCTTTGGAAGGTGGTATCCTCCCTGTCTGCGATCACGAGACTACGATAGGCGGACTAGCCTTCATTCTCTTGCTTGGCTTTTCGTCATGACGGCGGGCTCTGCTCGGGGCCCGAGACGGGATTTGAGCGGCACCCGCCCTATCCTTCGTAGAATCTCCGATACGGGGCGGTTTTCCTTCCTTGCTAACTTTTCTACCAAAGCTTGCGGTCGAAGCAAACGGCGTAGTTCTAGTTCTTTTCTTGCGGTTATCGTCGTAATATGCGGGGCGAGGTAACGTGGCGGCAATCTTGCGAACATTCTCCTCGTCCTCTGCGGCGGAGAGGGGATGGAACTGCTTCCTCCCAAAAGTGGTATGTAGTCGGGCGGCGGTGTATATTACGGTAGCGGTGTATATTACGGCGGCTACGGAATTTCCTCGGGAAAGCGATCTCGGCGGCTACGGCTTCTGCGGCGATCCTTCTACTTGTTTCTTCTTTGGGTCCTTGTCGGTGATGGAATCTTTGAAGCTTGGACCCGATTTCGAAAACAGAAGGTCTTACGAGAAGATCCGTACCCTCCGCGGTAACGGAGTTTACCATAGTTACGGATTTCTTTCCCCTTTGATTTGGCGGAAGTCGGGGTAGGTGCAGAAACGACTAGACCGGTGGGGGTAGTAAGAGCGGTCCTCTGCGGACGGCGGTACTCCTCTGAGTCGGGACCCTTTGCGGGGAGGAAACTCTTGGGTCGACCTAAGGTTGAACTCGAGCGAGTGGCTCCTCGGCTTCGGATACCTTGTTCGTCGGTGCGAAGAGGGAGACGTCGGTGACCTTGACGTTCGTGTTTTCAAATCCTTGTCCAAATCGGATGATCCCATTGTCGGGCGGCTCATCGTTATAGACGGCGAAGTCCAGTCCGTTGGTGAAGGAGAAAATCGGTTTCGGGGCTTCCATTTCGCGGGGTAGATTACGGTTGTCGGTCCGAGTTATGCTTCTTTTCTTTAGGACGAGAAGAAAGGAATTTAAAAGAGTCGAACTCATTCTTGTTCATGTATTTATAAGAAGGAATCATTTGTTAAAAGGGTCACTTATTAGAGGGTTTGTTTATTTAGAACAGAATGTTCAAAGGTGTAGAGAAGGTAAGGAATCCGATTCGAGTTGGAAAGGAAAAGAAAGTCTTAAGCGAAGACTTCTCGACTCGAAGGATCATTCCTAAACTAACACTTATGGGGGGTCCGCCCCACCTCGAAATGAGGTAAAAGGATCTCGGAACCTCTCTGTTTACGGGGTGTCTAAACGAGTGGCTCCTAAATCCGAGAGAATGTTGGCTATACTCATTCAAGATAGAAATGAACATAGTATTCCAACGGAAAGAAGGGTAGTTTGATCCACTAAGGACATGGATGCACAACCGATTTTTGAAAGCAGAATTATCTGATTATAATGGAGAGAGGAATTTTCCCCAGCGAAGTCGCCAGAAATCCTGTCGGCATTATTTTTTAGGTTGTGTTTTATTTTGAAACGGGGTCGCCTACTGAAATTGTGCGGCGAATTTTTAATTTAATTTAAATAAATAATTTTGAAAAGTAGTATTTGATTTTGAAAATAATTTTAAATTTGAAGGTTTTAAGATATGAGATTAAACCGATCTCGCATCCCAAATAGTTTATATAAACGAGCATCGCACCACAAGCCAGTGTATCTATCCCTAAGGATAGACACACTGCTTGACGGTGGGGCTCGATTAAATAAACTAGAAGATTTGTGACATCCGTTTGGTCCGCGAACCAATTTTATAAGCGACAAAATTCCACTGCTTAATATGAAAACATTAAACGGGGTTTATATTACTCAGGTTCTTTAAAATTCCCTATAAAGGCGAAGCCCATATAGTTAATTACATCTTAAGTGATGGGAATCACCTAAGAAAACTCTCGATAATAATCGATAATTACGCTCTCGAAGATTTGAAGTTTAAGATTTTCGAGGATTGAAATTTTGGAATTTCGATAGGGAATGGATCAAGTTTGGAACATTTTGTTTTGTGAATCGAAAGGAAGAAAAGTAGGAGAAATCACGGATTCGAAGTGAACTTCGGTAATTTCCCGACTATCCTATTGTTTGGCTTGGATTTAGGGAAGTCCTAATATTTATTTAAATGTTTTGATTTTGCCGATTTTAGTTAATTAGGACTTATATTTATATGATAGAATCATACAAATAGCCTTGAAGATGTGAGGGTTTATGTCGTATCGAACGACTACCTCGGAATCCTAAGACCGGTTAGGGCTTAATTTGCGATGCGAATGCACTAACGAAGGGTTGAGGATTTATGTTGCACTAGGCAAATTACCTCGAAGTCCTATGGCTTGGTTATTTAGTTCTAGGAAAGTTTCTTGAAGTAGACTCGGGTTTTCTTGATGACGATGGCCGTCTTTGCCCACCATGCTCAGAGCTCCTTGTTGTTGCGGAGGTTTAGTTTTAGAAATTATAAATCGGGGGATGAGAAAAGTGTTTTGGTTTAGAGAAAATCTTAATTTCCAAGTGTTTTTTACGTTTTAATTAAAACAAATCTTAAAGTTGATTATAACGACACTGGTTAAGATCCCGCGGTTCCATCCTTCGGCATCATTATTTTTATCGGATTCACTTAGTCCGAGATGAATTTGCTAAACTCAGCTGAATGAGTTCCACACTTTCATTTAGGCACGTGGGAAATCCCGTTAGCAACACGTAGGTTACATCATCAGAGGTATTCCCGATCATCCAACGGGACGTTTTAATTTAGTTGTAATTGTAGTTTTGTGTTCTGTTTGTGATTAAATTTTGAGTTGTTTTATATTTTGAAATGTTGTGGCGGTGAATTTTATCTTGCGATGACTTTTAACTTAGTTTTGGTTTCGGTTTTAGGGTGCATCCTAAAGGTGTGAGTTTTCATGCAACGATTGTTTATCATGCAAGAAAAGTAAGTGCGATGCGATTAATGAAATTGCAAGAAAGTAAATTGCAATAAAGTAGATTGCAATAAAATAAAAGCGTACACGGAGGGTCTTCCGTCATCCTAAGTTGCACTTAAAACACGATTAGAATATTTAAGCGAGTTCTGAGTAAAGGCTAAGGTAAGGGTTATGGTTTTCTACCAAATTCACAATCCTATAGCTAGTCATCTCTCTATGACGTCTAGGTTCTTTGTGTTTTGGTTTGAGGACGATTTTCTTCATCGAAGAATAATTAAGTTCGATTGTTCTTATGAACATCTATCATATCGAGGAAGTGCTTAAGAACGAATCTTAAACATCTTTTCGATATTTCTAGGATTGTTTTAAGTCAAATGAATTTAATTATACAAATGAATTAATCGTCGAGGAATTCAAGTTTTGTTAACTTGCTCGGTGAACTAGGACATTTGAATATCATATGAGTGAAGTAACATTTCATTTAATGTTACGTTTAGGAGTTATAATAACTAAAGCTTTCGAGGGTAAATTGGTATTCGAATGATTTGATTTAAGTTAATGTGTTTAAATTTAGAATAGTGTTCAAGTTATTTTAGATTTATTTTGACTTATTTATGTCTTTAGTGATGTTATATTTAATTCAACTTAATTTAATTTAATTGAGTTTTAATTTAATTTAATTCAATATAGTTCAATTTAATTTGATTTGATGTTTAATTAATTTGATTTGATTTAATTTTAATTTAATTTAATTAATTTAATTTAATTTAATTTAATTTAATTTGATTTAGTTTAATTTAATTTAATTTAATTTAATTTAATTTAATTTAATTTAATTTAATTTGATTTAATTTGGTTTTATTTATTTAATTTAATTTAATTTTAATTTAAGTTATTTAATTTAATTTAATTTGTTTATTTAAATTAATTTAATTTAATTTAATCTTTAATTTAATTCAACTTTTAATTTTAATTTAATTTAATTTGATTTAATTCAATTTAATTTACTTAATTTAATTTAATTTTAATTTAATTTTATTTTTAATTTAATTGAAAATTTTTTTAAAAGAGTTTAATAATTTAATTTTATTTTAATGATTAAGTCTTTTAATATATTGAATTTGAGTTATCATTTTAATTAAGAATTGAATATTAATGAGATAATTAATTTAGGGATTTTTAAATTAAAGAATAAATCTCTTCCTAATAATATCCTTATTTTAATAATTCCAATTTTATTATTCTTCCAAATTTAATCAATTATTTAATTAAGGTTTAATTATTTTAAATTGCTTAATGGGTTTCTACCCTTTAATCATTTAAATTTCAATCATCCAAATCAGATTAGGATCAAATATTTTACTTGTTAATTTTTTATTAAACCTAAAGTTTTAATTAAGGATTAAAAATTTTAATTACCACTTTACCCTTTAAGCTTAATAATTTCATAACTCACTAAATTGAGCTTAAATGAACTTGAAATTTTTATGTGACTTCACTCCTATGTCAATAAAGACATGAGAGGAGAAAATATGATTTTTCTGTATTTAATTTATTTATATAATTATTTTTGGTGGAAAATAGAGATTTCCAAGAAAAATTTAATAACATGACCGAGGAAAGTTTCTGTCCTTAAGAAAATTAGGGGACACTCCTAATGACGAGAGGATCACTTGGACCAATTTTGGTGATTTTTTGAATTATATTATTTTTATTATAATTATTTTAAGTTTTGGAGTGTTAATTAATTTAAAAATAAAATAAATGTTGAAAAATGAATTTTATATTTTTCAAAAATCTCTCTGATATCAAGGAAATCAGAGAAGCAAATTTTGCAATTTTCTGATTTTTCTATGATTTATCATAATTATTTTAGTGAAAATGCTAGAAAATACATTTTTTTAATTTTAAAATTACCTTAAAGCTTTAAAATTTAATATCTCACTAAATAGACCTAAGAAAAATGTGGGATTTGTTCCTATGTGATTAAAATTCAAAATGTGACATTTTGGTGAATTTTATTATTTTTGTGATTTTTATTATTTTTTAATTATTAAAAATATTAAAATATTATTAAAAATCAACTTTTTTAGAAAATTAAAATTTTAATTTTCTTAGGTTCCCCTGATATTAGAGAGGCTCCAAAACCAATTTGGTGAATTTTTGAAAGGTATTTTAAAAGTTATGAATTTTTAAAGTTTAAAATGGCTAAGTGGCTTAATCGACCCGATTAGTGGGGCTAACCAAATCAATTGACCTCAAACTTTTATGGTGGATTCCTCTAATCCTAAAGGTCAGTGGAGAATTGATTTAAAGTCAATTTGATGCATGGTTAACTCTAATTAATTAGAGACCTATTTTGGGTGTTTAAGCCAATTAGGGTTGTTTTAAATGAACTAAGTCAAAAACTATTTTTCCTAGGGTTCTCTAGTCATAAGAAACATCACCAAATTTTCCTAGAATTTATTTCACAACATGCTATTTATTGGAATTAAAATACTCAAAACAGCAACATGAATTTGAAAAATCAATAACTTTTTATAGGGATGGCCTACGACTTTGGAAAATTCGGGGAATGTTCCCAAATTCGGAGGCTTCAAAAGCCACATGGTCTCATGCCATGGTGAATTGTATACATGCATGGAGAATTAAAAGTATGTAGAGAGTAAATAAATTATAAAAAATAAAATACTTGATGAAATTAAATGATTTCTTTTCCACATTATTCTCCTCTGTTCAGCTGAGCGAGAGGGTATTTTTATTTTATTTTTCGATTTTTCTACACGGAGATATGAATTTTTGAAGTTTAGGGAATTAAATAAATCAAAAAATACCCTAATTTTCTATTTATCCACGCGGCGCCAGCTCATCCTCGGCATCTCCGAAACGCCGCGTGTCGCGCTCCCGTTCGACGCCGCCGCTCGAGTCGGCGGCCGGGCCCCGCGGTTCTCGTACCGTCTCTCCGGTCCGACGCCGTCCGAGCCGTTCGTCCGCGCGTGTATTGAATGGACGGCATCCGTTCATCGTCCCGAGCGTCCTCGCCGAGAGCCGTCCACACTAAATCCACTAAGATCTCACTCGATACTCGATGGATTTTCATGTTCTTATGCTGCATGGATTCGTCTTGAAGAGACGAACACATCTATACGGCTATCATGCATTGAAATTAAAGCATTCGAAATGGAGAATCTCTAGAAGCTCGGGATGAAGAATTAGCTCATACCTTTGCTCGGAGAAGTGTGGCTTCAATCGAGAGTTGTTGCACCTTCGATTGGATCCCGCAAGCTCCGGATGAAGTCTCCTGGTGCAGTGAATTGTCTAGATGTGATTTCGACCAAGCCCGATCACAAAGCTTGGAGGCTGGAGCAAGCTGGGTGGCTCGGAGATGGGGCTTTTGCTGGTGGACACCTTCCCTTGGTACGGTGAAGGTGTAGAACCAATCGATTTGGGGATTGGCTCCTCTGTGGAGAAGTGTCACTGGTTTTGGGTGGAATTTCAGCTGCGAAATTGAGCTCGCGAGAGAAGAAATGGCAGGGGGATCTCACTTGGGGATCAAGTGCTACTGTGTATGGGGAGGAGTCCGGAACAATTTTGGCGAGTTTCCTTAAGGTTTGTTTTCAGCACCTCTCATGGCCGAGAGGGGTGGAGTTTAAATAGGAGAGGGTGGAGGGCCTCCGGGGAGAGTTAGGGCTTGGGATCGAGCTGCTCTTGGCAAGAGAAGAACAACTCCGATGGCCAGCTGGGGATGGGGCGGCTCGGCGAGTGAGAATTCCAAGTTGGGCTCACATGTGAGCTCTCGGCCATGGTGTTTTCGGCGGCTCGGTGGTGGCCGGCCGGGCATTGGTCACCATCTTGTTCGGGTGGGTCGGGGGCTGAGGTTTGGTGCATTCGATTGAGGTTTGACATGTGTAAAGGGTTTGATTTAGATGGAATGGGGGAGGAGCTAATTTTGAGTCTAAGTGGGTCAACCCACCCATTTGGGCTTGGTGCACCCCTCGAGGTGGCTTTGGATGCTTGTGGGGAATCAAAGGGATCGGATGGTTTGGCATGGAGAAGTCTCCATCCAAATATATTTGGATTAAATTTAAGTTTAGGTGAAACATGATTAAGGCTAATGAGCTTTAGGGATTAAGGAAAGCCCTCCCTCTTCTTGCCCAATATGGCATGGTGGAGTGTCCAAAGCTCTCATGGCTCACATGTGGCTCATGCATGGCTTCATGGCTCACCTTTGGCTTGGCAAAAAGTTTGGTCAATTTCATGAAAATGGATTTTAGGAATTTTTGGTAATTTGATGGAAATTTGTATGAAACTTGATTTGGAATTATTTAATGATGAATGTAGGACTTAGGTAATGGATTTAATTAAGTGGATGGCAAATGGAGATGTCATGTGGGCTTTAGGGTAGATTTTGGGCCTTTGGATGTGGTGAAGGATGGGCTTTTAAAATGGTTTAGGAAAGTGGGCTTTTGAATTTTAGGATGGGAATTTGGGTAAATATTTTGTGAAGAACTTTGTCAAATAAATGTCATAATTGGTTTAGGGATGTTCTATGAAGAGCTTGGAGTCAATTTGGTGTGACTTGGGGTTGAATTGGTTTGAATTTGGATTTATTTGGTAAGTGGGCCTATGTAGGTCGAATTGGGCTAACTTGGGCTAATGTTGGGCTAGGGTTGAAATTGATATAAAATCAATGTTGAGAAATGTTTATGGGAGTGTTTCAAAGAGGTTTTGACTTTGGTTGGGCTTTGATTTTGGGGTTTGGGCTCATTTGGGTTAGGTTTGGGTTTAGGTCAAAATAGGGCCTTTTAACTTTGGGTTGACTTTGAGTGGGGTTTGGGTCTAAATTTTGGGCAAATCATGTTAGTGTTTTGTTTGTGGGAATTTTAAGGAAGATTTAGAAAAGATTTGGGGTTAATTGGAATTGAATTGGGTGAGTTTTGGTTAGGTTTGGGTCATGGGTCCAAATTGGGCTTTAAGGCCAAAAGTGAGATTGGATCCAAATGTCAATCAAATTGGGCTTGGATTTGGTCTAGATTGGTGTTGAGAATGTTTAATTGAAGTTTAGAATTGAATTGGACCAAAATTGGGGTCAATTGGGTAGGTTTGGTTTGACATTGGGTTCACTTTGGGTTAAAATGGGTCAAATTGGGGGTTTTGACAAAAGTAGGGTAAATTGACAAAATTGGCCCATGGTGTAGTTGGACAAAATGAAATTGGGAATATTTGGGATTTTCTGGAATTTTCTAGGAATTTTCTGAATTTTTGGATTTTTAGGTCAAGAGGGGTATTTTGGGTATTTGGAGGGTATTGGGAGGTTTTCTTGGAATTTTTGGTATTTTTGGCTATGGATGATCAATTTAAGTGATGTGGAAATGTTTGTGAATGATTTTGGAGAATTTTGGATAATTTGGAAATTTTGAGAAATTTGGGTAATTTCGGGGGTTTTGGGTAGGCTAAGCGGGTGTAGGGTCCCGGGGGTCAAAAATTGAAAATTTGGAAAATCGTAGATTGGGTGGATGTAAGTGGAAAGAAGTCATTTTGGTTGAGCCATGAAGCCATATCAAGCCCATGTGAGCCATGAAGCCATATCAAGCCCATGTGAGCCATGAAGGGACTCATTTGAGGCATTCACTATGTTGTTCTTAACCCTCTTAGCCGAGGGCTTAGGGGTTAAGGACCATCCATGTGAATCACCTACATGAGTCGGGAGGTCAAGTTGGGTATGGGTGTGGTTTTAGGAGGTATGTGGAAGTGTAGTGTGTAGGTGTAGTGTATAAATGTAGTGTGTGTGTAAGTCGGCCCCTTCAACGGACCGGGCCGCCGGAGGCGATCCTAAGGCGAAAGAGTCTATAGGAACTCATCCTTTAAACTTCCACATCTGATTTCAACCCTCTAGGTGATTAGGGGTCTACGAGTCGAGTTTGTAGAGTTTGCGGGGAGTTAAGAAGTGGTTTGAATTTCTAAAAGGTGGGTCCCGATTCTAGTCCTCTAAGACAGTCGAAGGAAAAGCCTGAGGCTAGATCCTAAGTATCTTAAAGAGAAGAAGAGAAGACCTCATCAAAAATGAGGTCAACACCCACCAATTGAGCCCTAGCTCAGCCCAATGGCCCTGGCCATTTAAACACCTCTTCTCGGCCATGAGAAAGGTGCTGAAAGGTGTTGAAATTTTTCTCAACAAAACATCACCAAATCACTCCCAGAGCTTCTCCCAGCCTACAGAAGAAGAACCCCACTGTTCTCCTGCCTTGAATCCCACAGCTAAGCCCAATTTCTCAGCTAAAAATCAGGCCAGAAATAGGACACCCTCTGAAACTTCACCAAATCCAAATTAACTCTTCCCACACCTTCACTAGAGGTAGAGAAGGAGTTCTCTAGTGAAAGCCCCCTCTCCAGGCCACCCAGTTGTTCTAGCCTCCAAGCTTTTTGATCGAGCCTGGTAGAAGTCAAGGCTAGGCATTTCACCACAGCTCCAGACTTCATCCCTAACCTCCTTGGACTACAACGAATGTGCCGAGCATTTCTGATTGAGGCTTCACCTCTCAGAACCAAGGTATGAACCCTGCCTTCTTCTCGAGCTTTTGCGCATCCTCCATTTAATTTAGCTTAATTTAATGGCATGTTATCCATATGGATGTGTTCGTCTCATCAAGACAAATCCATAGAGTATAAGAACTCGAAAATCCATTGAGAAACGAGAGAGATCTTAGGGTTAGAAGGTCGACGGCTCACGGGACGCACCAGTCGTAGACGTTGACCAGGAGCCGTCCGATCTATTGTGTATCGGTTGAACGACGGAGATCAAGTCGGACCAGAAGACGGAACGGGACCGCGGGACCCGTAGCTGCTGACTCAGGTGACAGCGTCGAATGGGAGCGCGACACGTAGGGCTTCGGAGCCGCCGAGGTTGATGCAACGCTGACTGGTTTAAGTAAGAAATTAGGTTATTTTTTATTTAATTAAATACCAAAAACTTTAGAAATTCATATCTTTGCATAGAAAAATCATAAAAATAAAAGAAAAATACCCTCTTGCTTAGTGAACAGAGGAGAATAGTATGGAAAAGAAATCAAGTTATTTCGAAGAGTATTTTATTTTAAACTAATTATTTACTCATTTTAGTATTTTAATTCTCCATTCGCATAGACATTTCACAATGGCATGAGACCATAAAGCTTTTGAAGCCTCTGATCTTGGGAACATTCCCTGAATTTTTCAAGGTCGGAAGCCATCCCTATGACAAGTTATATATTTTTCAAGTTTATGTCACTATTTTTTATACTTTAATTCAAAAAATTAGCATGTTGCTTAGAAAGTTCAAGAAAAATTTGGTGAAGTTTTTTAGGACCAGGGGACCCTAGGAAAATTATGGTTTGATTTAAATCCTTAAAAAATATCCTAATTGGCCTAATCACTCTAAATTGAACTTTAATTTATTAGAGTTAATCACACATTAAAATGACTTGAAAATAATTTTCCACTGATCTTTAGGATCATGGGACCCTCACATAAAAATTTGAAGTTAATTGGAAATGTTTAACCCCACTAAATGGATTAATTAAGTCACATAACCAAAATTAAACTTTAAAAATTCATAACCTCAAAAATACATTTAAAAAATTCACCAAATTGATTTTAGGACTTCTCTGATATCAAAGGAGTCTAAGAAAAATAAAATTGGAATTTTCTAAAAACTTTCATTTTTAAGCATATTATAATATTTTTAATAATTAAAAAATAATAAAAATCACAAAAATAATAAAAATCATAAAATGTCATATTTGGTCCCCTAATCACTTAGGAACCAATCAAATATTTTCCTAAGTCTCTAGGTTAAGATATTTAATTTCAAAGCCTTAAAACAATTTTTGAATTAAAAAATGTATTTTCTAGCCTTTTCCACTAAATTAATTCTAATAAATCAATGAAAACTCATAAAAATATAAAATTTGTTTCTCTGACTTTCTTGAGATCAGAGGGATTTTTTTGAAAAATATAAAATTTATTTTTCAACTTTTATTTTATTTTATAATTAGTTAAAACTCCAAAACTTAAAATAATTATAATAAATAAAATATAATTGGATAAATCACCAAAATTGGTCCAAATGGTCCTCTGGTCATTAGGAACATCCCATAATTTTCTTAAGGATAGAAACTTTACCTTTGTCATGTTGGTGAATTTTCTTTGAAAACTCTTATTTTTCATTCAAAAGAATTATATAAATAAATTAAATTCAGAAAAATCACATTTTCTCCTCTAATGTCTTAACTGACATGTAAGTGAAGTGGCATAAAAATTTTAAGTTAATTTAAGCTTAAAGGTAAAGTAAAATGGGTATAAAGGAATTAAAAGATTTTAACCCCTAACTAAAACTTTAGGTTTAATCAGAATGGGGGGGGGGGGGGGGGTAAAATGCCTGATTTTAATTTTCTCTCAGATGATTGAAACTTTGGAAAGTTAAAGGGTAGGAATCCATTAATCACTTCAATAAACCCAAAAAATGAAACTTTAACTAATTGAGTGATTTAAATTTTGGAAGATAAATTGAAATTGGATTATTGAAATGGGGATATAACTTAAGAGGATATTGATTCTTTAATTTAAAAATCCCTAAATAAATCACCTATAAATATTTAACTCTTAACTTAAGAGGATAAGTGGAATTAATAATTAAATGATTAAAGGTAAATAATTCTTAAAACCTACATCATTAAATAATTTAATAATTGATTAAAGCCTAAAATGTTAAATAATTAAAAGGTAAATTAAAATATTTGAAACAAATTTAAAATCATTTCAAAACAAACTTAAATAAAAATTACAAATTTTAAATAATTTTAAGACACCTCACCTTAAAACATAATGTAAAAAAAAATTAAATTAATTAAATCGTCAAAATTTAATAAATAATTTGAACACCTCTTTTAACCTAAGTTAAATCTAAAATTTAATCCTTTAGTCTTTATCTAGGTATTGTTGAAATATTTAAATGCTTTAATATGTGTTTTAAAGTGTAGCTTGGAATGACTGGAGGACCCTCCAGGTACATTTTTATGTTATTGCAATCTACTCTATTGCATTTTCTACACTGCAATTTACTCTTCTTGCATGTTAAACAAGATTGTTGCATGAAAACCAAAACCTTTAGGATAGCCACCAAACTAAAACCCAAAAATTAAATTAAAAGTCACAACAAGATAAAATTCACCGCCACAACATTCAAAATATAAAACAACTCAAAATTTAATCACAAATAGAACAACAAAACTACAATCGTAACTAAATTAAAATGTCTCGTTGAATGATCGATAATACCTCGAATGATGTAACCCACGTGTTGGTAACGGGATTTTCCATGGTCTAAATGAAAGTGTGGAACTCATTCAGCTGAGTTTAGCAAATTCATCTGGACTAAGTGAATTCGATGAAAATAACAGTGCCGGGATGACGGAACCGTGGGATCTTAATCGGTTCTATTTAAACAAATTTAAGATTTGTTTTAATTAAAATATTAAAAATATTTTGACTTTAAGATTTCTAAACCAAAACACTTCTCTCATCCTTTGATTTATGACTTCTAAAACTAAACCTCTGCAAAAACAAGGAGCTTGGAGCACGGTGGTGCAGCACGGCCATTTTCTTCAGCAAAACTCGGGTCTACATCAGCTAAACCTTTCCTAGAATTAAATAACCAAGCCATAGGATTTCGAGGTAGTTTGCCTAGTGCAACATAAATCCTTAACTTTTTTAGGAATTTGCATAATCATGTTATGTAAATTAAGCCCTAACCGGTTTTAGGATTCCAATGTAGTCTTTTGGTACGACATAAACCCTCACATCTTCGAGGCCATTTGTATGATCATATCGTACAAATTTAAGACCTAAAAAAATAAAATTGGCAAGATTGCAACATTAAACATTATTCCGAAATTGAAGCCAAACAATAAGATAGTTTGGGAAGTTGCCAAGATTCTTCTTGGCTCTCCAGCTTCTCCTACCTCTCTTCCATTGGACTCCAAAATAAACTGTTCCAAATTTGAGCTAACCCCTTTTGAAATTCCAAAATTCAATCCTTTGAAAACCTTAAACTCTGAAATTCTTGAGAGCAAAACCACTGATCATTATCGAGAGTTTTCTTAAATGATTCCTGTCATTTAAGATGTAATTAACCATAGGGGCTTGTCCTTATAGGGAACTTTAAGAACTCAGGTAATATAAACCCTGTTTATTTCCTTTATATTAAGCGGGGGTATTTGTCGGCTTATAAAATTGGTTCGCAGACCAAAAGGATGTCACAAATCATCTTGTTTATTTAACTGAGCCCCATCATCAATCAGTGTGTCTATCTTCGGGATAGATACACGGTTTGTGGTGTGGTGCTCGTTTATATAAACTATTTGGGATCTGAGATCAGTTTGATTTCATATCTTAAAATTTTAAAACTTAAAATTATTTTCAAAATTAAATGCTAATTTTCCAAAAATATATATTTAAATTAAATTTAAAATCTAAAAATTCACCCACAATTTCTGTAGGCGACCCCTTTTCAAAACACATAACCTAAGAATATGCCGAAAAGAACATCTTATAAGACACCTATCAGAATGTCACCTTATCGGTTAATTTATAGTAAACATTGTCATTTACATGTTGAACTTGAACATAAAGCTTATTGGGCGATAAAGGAGTTCAATTATAATTTGAATACTGCAGGAGAAAAATAATTATTATAACTGAATGAAATGGAAGAAAAAAGAAATGAGTCTTATGAAAATGCAAGAATTTGTAAGGAAAGAATGAAGAAATTGCATTACAAAATGATTTCAAGGAAAATATTCGAGCCTGGACATGAAGTATTATTATTTAATGCTTGTTTAAAATGTTTTCTTGGAAAATTAAAATCTAAATGGATGATACCATTTATAATTGAGAAAGTATACTCTTATGGTGCTGTGGATATTAAAGATTCCAAAATTAGAAAAGTATTTAAAGTTAACAGATTAAGATTGAAGCCTTATATGGGAGAAATGAAATTAAATTACAAAGAGGCTTATGAGCTGAGTCTACCCGATTAATTCAATTAATTAGGTCGAGTTGACGATGTTAAACCAAGAGCTTTATGGAAATAGAAGGCTAACAAGTCTGTATTGGCTTAAGCTAAACATTTTCTTGAAGTATATAGAATTTAGACTCGTACCACTCCATGACAAATGTGAGTAAAAAGGAGATCAAGTTAACCTTCGTTTGTGATTGTTTGTGATTTAAATTTTCATAATTTTGTTTGTGTGTTGATCATACCCTCTTATTAGACCTATTTTATGACCGAAACTTGCAAAATTTGACGATATGCGAATCAAAGTTGATTGAGGTTTCGACGTCTAGGTGTGAAAATTTGGCGCCTAAGCGCCAGAATGGCCTGCGTATCGAAGATCCGGCGCCTATGCGCCAGATTCCGGCGCCTAAGCTCCATAGTTACAGATCGTGGAAAAACTGGAATTCTTCAGTTTTTCACACGAAATCTCTTTATTTATAGCCTATTCTTCATCCCCAGTCCCATAGAAACATTAATTTCGACCAGAGCAATCCATTTTGGAGGAGTTAAGAAGGATTTGGAGGCAATGTATAGAGGAAATCATGAAAATGAGGTAAGAGACAAATCTCCTAAAGATCCTCAGCCATATTTTAATGGTTTTATTGCTGTTAGTAAGGAGAAAATGTTTAGTCGATTGGATAATATTAAAGCAGAACTTCAAAGTATTGGTAATCATCTCCATTAGATGTACCACTAATACGAACACTTGGAATGACAAACCAAAGTTCAATCTGATCATATGGCAGCCTATCATGACCCTGAAGTAGAAATGTACTATAAGAAAAAGTGGATTGATGAAAAGACAGCTTTGGAATTTCCAAGGGCATTAGTGTTTTATCTCTTTGGTCCTAGCGAACTTCATTGCGAAAGAGATGGTAATTGAAGATCGGTGTTAAATAGATCCTATATGTGTTTTAGGTAGTCTTGTGTTAGTGTGTTGAATATCGAATTTGTGTGTTTGCTTAATTGATCAATGTGTGTTGTTGGATTTGAATGTTTGCTTTCAATATGTTGTTGTTTGTGTTGTTTATAAGACTATGAACCTTGAAACAGTCTTGTACTGAAATTTATTGAATTTGGAATAGAAATTAGGGATTGGAATTGAAGAATTTGGATACATGTTTGTGGATCTATACTATCATTTTAAATTGATTATGAAAATATTTGGAGGATATAAAATGAATTAATACTCTCATAAGAGTATTTAGGAGTCAAATTTGATAAGATTTAGTAAAAAATATTTAATTTAAATCAAATTTTTGGAAAGGCGAGTCTGGCGCCTAAGCGCCAGAATTCGGCACCTAGGCGCCGGTTCGGCCTGAACCAAAAAACTCATCTTCTTAAATCCCCATGCCATTTTTTGACGTCTAAGCTTCCTTCTTCACTTTTTTCGCAAAAATACTACCTTGAGATCCCATTTAAAGCTGGATTTTCAAGTTTTTGAGCTTGAAATCACCCGATTTCTTCATCCCGGGGTCAGATCTACATTCTAAACTCATTATTTTTTATTTTCACCATAGATTTTGCTCTCATTGAGAAAAATCAAAATTTTGAGAAAAATTTTGATTTTTAAAGTTAAATCCATGAAATTTTTAAGCTCTTTCAAGTTTGAAAAGCTTAAGTTAGTTTATTTTCCTATATCCGTTGAATTTATTTCACGTTTTTCTTTCACGTTTAGATGACACACAAATCTAAGCGAGGAAAGGAACAAGAAAATTTTGATCGTAGCAAGTTCATCACTGCTGCTGCACACTTCTGATACAATGATTTTGTTGCGACTAGGAAATTTATCTCAGAGCGATGTTTTTATAATCCTGGAGGAAGAATTGAGGAGACTGTCGTTGCGCTCAACTGACAATGATTATGCTATTTCACTGTTGTTTCCGTTATCCCAGTTGTTAGAGATTTTTATGTTAATTTTGTGGATGCTAAAGAATACGAGATTTTTGTTCGAGGAGTTGCAGTAGGATTCACTCCTGAACGCATCAATATTTTCTATGGCCTGCCGCCAAACATAGAGTGTTGTTACTCTGGATTATCTTCATTTGAGGGAGATTTGGATATGATCATTGCCTACCTAACTGATAGTACTGGATCCTGGAAGATTCGGAATGGGAGAAGGGTAAATTTTTCTTTTTCTATGCTTAATGGTGTTTCAAAGGCATGACACTACTTTATTTCTGCTTGTCTCCTTCCATCCAATCATCTGAGCGACGTTACCAAAGATAGAGCTATTCTCAACTAATGCATTCAAGAGAGGAAGCCTATTGATGTAGGGAGCATTATTTATGATTCTATAGAGGCTACTGCTCGTTCTAGCACTTTTATTGGACTTGGTTTTCCATCTCTAATCTATTCTTTATGTCATAGTACTGGAGTAGTTGCTGAGCTTTCTGAGGAAAAGCTAAACTCAACAAAGCCTATAGGAAGATAAAGCATCAGTATCTATGATTGACTTCGAGGTGAGAGCTCTACTGCACCTTCTGGTTTATTACCTACTTCAGGTAGAGCTTCTACTTCTAGACCATCTACTTCTGCTGAGCCACCATCTACTTTTTGGGATTGTTATTCACTATTAAATGGTGCAACCACTGATATTATACACTGCTGCTTTAGAAGAATCTATTCACGCCTTATTAGATCTAGTTAATGAGAAAGGAAAAGTGAATTTGCTATATTACTTGAGTCATCGATCGATATCAGCCAAAATGATTTATCCTCCATATCAAAAGTATTGTTTAGCCTTAAGTCCAGAAATAAGGCATTACATGTTCTCTGATAAAATCAGTCTTATTTTTAAATTCATTCATTTAAAAATTTTGATGACTCACCATACGTTAATTGGAATAATAAAAAGATGATTGATAATTCTATTGCAATTTGATATAAATTATGTATCCTTACGTGACATTAAGGGTCAAAATTTAGCAGACCTCCTTGCAGCACATCTGTTATCTGTAGACTATTCTCTTAATGATGATCTACCAGATGAACAATTCTTAAATCTCAAAGAATAAGACAAGCCGTGTTAGACATTTTATTTTGATGGAGCTTCATCGTCAAAGAAAGATCCTAGTTTGCATGAAGTCATCCCTGACAAAGCAGGAATGAAGCTAATCTTCATCACCCTTGATCGAGGAATGTTGATATTCGCATATCACTTATCAAAGCCATGCACCATTAATGAAGCATAATTTGAAGCTCTGATCATTGGCTTAAATTTCATAATTAAAATGAAGGTTAAAAGGATAAAGATTTTTGGAGACTCACGGTTGGTGATTGATTTATCAAATTGCAGGAATATACCATACATTAAAGCTTAAGCTTTAATGGTATTAACATTACATTATCAAATTACTTGAATAGATACCTGAAGTTATTTTATATAGAATAACTCATCATAGTAAAATTAATGCAGATGCTTTATCAAAGTTAGCTATTGATCAGTTTAGAAGAAGAGTCTATTCCAATCGAAGTATAAGGTTGTCAGGCCCTTTACCCCTTTTATATGAAATATTTGAGTAAATGAACTATGAAGAACAGGTCACCACAACAACACATAAAAAAGAAGATTAAGATTGTCGAAGTCCTTTCATAAATTACCTAAGTGAAAGCAAGCTTAATAAGATAAATCCCTTGCTACCAAATAAATTCAAGAGCCTTATCTTTTACACTCTTGAATGACACACTTTATTAAAGATCCTTTTATCAAATGTGGCTACGATGCTAAAACAAGCAGGAAGCCCAAACAATTGCTAAAGAGATACACTCTGGATTATGTTTTGCTCACTAGTTAGGTCTCAAAATAAAAGTAAAAATCAGAAGAATGTGACATTATTGGCCTAAGATGATCAATAATTTGATGGAGACTACTAGATGTTGTCACTAATGTCAAGTGAATGGTGTACTCTTTCATTAACCTCCTAATGTACTACACCCAATGATTGTCTCATGGTTCTTTAAATGCCGGGGCACAAATATACTAGGACATATTGATACTCACTCATAAAAAGATATAGGTTTATATTAGTTGCAACAAATTATTTATCTAATTGAGTAGAGACCATACCTCTAAGGGTAGTCAAAGCCTATCACATACTTTAGTTCTTCAAGAACCACATTGTACATAGATTCAATATCCTCATTGAATTTGATTCGATAATGGTCTTGCCTTCAAAAGTACCAAGATCAATAACTTTATTTTCCGACATGGTATTGCTTAGTGCCATGCGACCATCTGCTACCCTCGAACCAATGGATTACCCAAAGCTTTCTATAAACTAGTCCAAATTTTGAAGATAATGTTTGACCAGATAAAAAGAAAATGACATAAACTACTAGTGGAAGCATTATGAGCTACCAAAGTACTCAAAGGCCTCCATCTCAGTCTAATCCCTTTTCATTAAGATTATGGATCCAAAGTCGTGATGCTCTTAGAAGTTTGGCTTCCATCATTAAGAATTGTAACTTGCTTGAAAAATCCTCCAAAACGGAACATCATGTTATGATAAGAAGAGCTTGAAGGATTAGATGAAGCTCACTTGAAAGCAAAGCAAAATATTGAGTTGTACCAATCACAACTGATTCAAGCACATGACAAGTTAGTTAAGCATTGGACTTTTCATTTAGGAGAGATGGTTCTGGTTCTCAAGAGACTAATTCTAACCCACTGAAAAATTGGTCGCAAATTTGAGCCAACTTGGGAGGTCCCTCTTATACAATTGAAAGAGTCTATCATGGAGTTTGTTATCATTTGATAGTTTACATGGGAGAACATCCAATACCCCAATTAATGGGTGCCATTTAAAGAGCTATTATGTGCAAAAAGTTGTATGTGAAGAGACATGATAGTCAAATTATTGTAGAATCTTTTGAAATCTTCTAGTAGAAATTTAAATTGTTTATTAGTGTAAATTGAGACCTGATTGACGATGGATTTTCTTTCATGAATTTTGTTATCCCTTTTCATTTAATCCTTTAAATTTTCTTAATTATGAGCTTTTAAGATGACAACTAACTCTTTCATTTATCTGATTGCAGGGAATGTCCTTAGAAAAGCTCATCCTCTTCTTCAAAGAAAATGTCTCTGAAAATTGACCAACCACATCTGAAAACATTTCAGTCATTAGATTTTGCATTGACTATAAAGACTAGCGCATGCTTTACAATTCTCCACAAATAACTGCAATTGAGCTATAACAACCTCTTCAGAAAAAGTCTTTGATTTAGGTTTCCTTGAAAGAGACAGTTGACAGCTCATCATTAAAAAGAAATAGGCAGACATTCCCAATGACACTTGTAGAACTAAGGATCAAGTCCATATTCGTAAAGTCTACACTAACCAAAATGTAGCAGATAGGATGACAAGGGAAACAAATGTCAAGAAAAATTCCAGCACTGAGTGTATACCTGTGAAACTGTAATAGATGGTTCGAGACAGTAGATTCACATATATACCAGATTCGTTTTCTCCTAAGAGATCTAAACCACTTTTAGAAGGTGAAGCTGATAATTTGGTAGTCCATTGCAAGAGAATGAAAACACAAAGTTTTGAATGTATAAAATAGGTCTGAGCAAAATTTTTCAATATATTGGAATGACTAAAACTCTTCAAGGGAGCTCTTTTAGAGATTGAACAATAGAATTTCATGCAAAAAAATCAATATTTTTCAAGATAAGGGTCGTGGGGGAGAACTTAAGAGGCACACTTATAGCAAGCCTAAGAGATAGATGAAGGTAAAGGAACAACAACTCTTCAACATGAGTGTTCTTACAACTATATCCAATATAATGAAGGAAACCGAACTAGAATTCTATGGAGTGAAGCAATGGATGATAATCTTTTGATATTCAAATTTATGGTCAAGATATTTGTATCTTGGTACATATTTCCTCCTTCATCCATACCAGAAAGTTGCATCGTTGACCTTTATGAAAAAAATGACTGCATGTCACTACATATTGACTCCTGATACACCTAAAATATATAGTATATTCATACATATTTTTGATGATATTGTACTTTAATGGAAGGTATATTATGTATTTTGCTTGCAAGTATGATTAAATAGATGAATGTGATGAGAGGAGTGAAAAAGAATCAAATTTTGAGCAAAATAAAGGAAGGTACAAAATTGATATGTGGCAGCTAAGCGCCCAAACTTGGCGCTTACGCGCTAGAGCCTCATGGCTAAGCGCTGAGACCTCATACTTATGCGCGACAGTTACTTTAGAGAATTTAATTGATTTTTTGCACCATTTTGAAGGCGTGTTTTAGACATCCTTTCGTACAAATGTGGGTAACTTCCTATTAGCGCCAAAATTAATTTAAATTACTCTTGAAAGGATGCATCTCTTGGAGGATTCATTGAATCTGGACATAATTTGAAGAGAAGCCAAAGCACCTATTGGAAAATTATATAAAGAAGACTTGAAGATCAGAAATTGGTTGTTGTTGGAGGGCGTGTGGTTTATGTTTAGTGTGTAGGATAGTTCTTCAAGTATCATGCCACTCCACTTCATTATTTCTACTTACTCTAGTATAATTTGTAATAGGATTAGAAGAGAGATTTGGAGTCCTTAGAGTTAGACACCACCCTCTAAGGAAGATTGTAAGGAAAAACAAAGTTTTCAAAGGAACTTCAAGAGTTTGGTGGAGAGGATTTTCAAATAATTCTTTATCTTTGTTATTACATTTGGTTTTTAATTAATACTTCTCGTGATTTCACTATGATTTCTACTTTTAAACCAAGTTGTGATTGTATTTTGTCCATGAATTCTGAGCAGTTTTCTTTATCTTTTTCCTTAAAATGATGAAGTGATTAAGTTATGGATGGAAGTTGTGTGAAGATAGGAAATCAATGTTGGAAGACGTTGTGATGATTCAAAACATTGCACTTCATTTACTTCTAGATTTGACCAATTAAGATGTTAATATATGTTGTGAGAACCGGTATGGTATTTTCTCAGTCAACAATTGGTAAGAATCACATGAGATTAGATGGGTGAGAATGTAGTACATATGATTGTCGGCGTATTTTTTAGGTTGTGTTGTATTTTAGAAAAAGGGGTCGCCTACGTAAATTGTCGGTGAATTTTAGATTTTAAATTTAATTTAAATATATATATATATATATATATATATATATATATATATATATATATATAATTTAGAAAGTAGCATTTGATTTTGAAAATAATTTTAAGTTTGAAAATTTTAAGATTGAAATCAAACCAATCTCACATCCCAAATAGTTTATATAAACGAGCACCACATCACAAACCGTGTATCTATCCAAAAAAAAAATAGACACACTGCTTGATGATGAGGCTCGATTAAATGAACTAGAAGATTTGTGACATCCGTTTGGTCTGCGAACCAATTTTATAAGCCTACAAATTCCCTTGGTTAATATAAAGGAATTAAGTAGGGTTTATATTACCTGAGTTCTTAAAGTTCCCTGTAAGGGCAAGCCCCTATAGTTAATTACATCTTAAATGATAGGAATCATTTAACAAAACTCTCGATAATGATTAGTGGTTTTGCTCTCAAGAATTTCAAAGTTTAAGGTTTTCAAAGGATTGAATTTTGGAATTTAAAGAGGGATTAGCTCAAATTTGGAACAATTAATTTTAGGAGTCCTAAGGAAGAGAAGTAGGAGAAGCTGAGGATCCAAGAAGAATCTTGGCAACTTCCCAAACTATCCTATTGTTTGACTTCAATTTGGGAGTTTATTTAATATTATAATCCTACCAATTTTAATTAATTAGGACTTATATTCGTATGATATGATCATATAAATAGCCTCGAAGATGTGAGGGTTTATGTCCTACCAAACGAATACCTCGGAATATTAAAATTTGTTAGGGCTTAAATTACATAATAAGATTATACAAATTCCTAACAAAAAGTTGAGCATTTATGTTGCACTAGGCAAACTACCTCGAAGTCCTATAGCTTGGTTGCTTAATTCTAAGAATGGGTTTAGCTGAAGAAGGCACAAGTTTTGCTGTTGAAGATGGCCGTGCTGCCTACTATGCTCCAAGCTTCTTGTCGTTGCAGAGGTTTAGTTTTAGAAAATAAAATCAGGGGATGAGAAAAGTATTTTGGTTTAGAAATCTTAAAATCCAAATGTTTTTTTTAGTGTTTTAATTAAAACAAATCTTAAAGTTGATTAAACAGAACCGATTAAGATCTCACGGTTCCGTCATCCCGGCACCGTTATTTTCATCGAATTCACTTAGTCCATATGAATTTGCTAAACTCAAATGAATGAGTTCCACACTTTTATTTAGACCGTGGGAAATCCCGTTAGCAACACGTGGGTTACATCATCCGAGGTATTCCCGATCATTCAACGAGACGTTTTAATTTAGTTAAAGTTGTGGTTTTGTTGTTCTGTTTGTGATTAAATTTTGAGTTGTTTTATATTTTAAATGTTGTGGTGGTGAATTTTATCTTGTGTGACTTTTAATTTAGTTTTGGATTTCAGTTTTGTGGCTATCCTAAAGGTTTCATTTTTCAAGCAACAATCCTGTTTATCATGCAAGAAAAGTAAAGTGCAGTGCAAGTAAATAAGTTGCAATAAAGTAAATTGCAATAAAGTAAAAGCATACATGGAGGGTCTTCTCATCATTCCAACCTGCACTTAAAACAGATGTTAGAACATCTAAATATCTGCAACAAGTACCTAGGTAAGGCTAAGGGAAAGGTTTTGGTTGTCTACCAAGATCCTAATCCTACTGCAAGTCGGTTCTATGGCGACGTCTATGTTCTTTATATTTTGTGGATGATTTTCTTCACCAAAGAACAATTAAGTTCAATTATTCTTCTTAAAACACCTCATTGTATTGAGGAAGTGCTTAGAACGGGTTCTAAAAATCTTTTCAATACTTCTGAGATTATTTCGAGTCTAAATGAATTTTTATTGTAGAGATGAATCAATCATCCAGAATTTTTTAGTTAAGTTTTAACTCTTGCTCAGTGAACTTAGGACATTTGATTATCCCATGAATGAAGTGGCACCTCACTTGATGCTCCATTTAAGAGTTATAATGATAAAAGACTTTAGGGGCAAATCAATTTATTAAGAATTTCAACGATTTAAAATTAGAATTAATGTTTTAAGGTGATTTAGTTTAGTTATAAAATTTTAATAAATTTAAGTTTGGAATAGTGTTCAAGTTATTTTATTCTTAAGTGTATTAAACTATTTGAATTGAAAGAAGAGTTTAAATTATTTAATTTAGACTTTAAAGATTTAATTTTAATTTAATTGTAATATTCTAGATTAACTTTTAATTGGTTTGATTTTTTTAAATTAAGAATTATTTTGTGAAATTGATTTTGATGTTTCAATTTTGTTTTAAATTTGCTTTCAAGTGATTTTTTAAATTAATAAATTTTTTTTAATTTTTTAAATTTATTTCAATTTAATTATCAAGTTATTTAATGTTTTAAGTTTAAATTTAATTAAGGGTTACCTTTTCTTTATTATTAATTTATTAATTTCAATTATCATCTTAAGTTTAATTAAGACTTAAATATAATTAAAGTGTTTCATTTGGGGATTTTAGTTTAAGTGATTATAGTCTTTCTAACTTATATCCCCATTTTAATAATCCAAATTTTTAATTATTCTTCCAAAATTCAAATTATTTAATTAATTAAGATTTCATTTTTTTGGTTTATTAAAAGTGATCAATGAGTTCCTACCCTTTTATTTTCCAAAGTTTCAATCATCTAAGAAAGAATTAAGATCAACTATTTTATCCCCCCGTTTTGATTAAACCTAAAGTTTTAATTAGGGGTTAAAATTCTTAATTATTAATATGCCCTTTTAAGCTTAATTATTTCATAACTTATCAAATTGAGCTCAAATGAGCTTGAAATCTTTTATGTCACTTTATTCACATGTCAATTAAGACATTAGAGGAGAAAATGTAATTTTTCTATTTTTAATTTAATTTATATATTTATTTTAATAGAAAATAGGGATTTTCAATGGAAATTCAACAACATGACCAAGGTAAGGTTTCTGTCTTTAAGAAAATTATTGGATGTTCCTAATGACCAGAGGACCACTTGGACAAATTTTGGTGATTTTTTGAATTATTTTTGATTTATTATATCTATTTTGATTTTTAGAGTATTAACCAATTATAAAATAAAATTAAAGTTGAAAAATAGATTTTATATTTTTCTTAAATCTCTCTAACATCAAGGAGTCCAGAGAAACATATTTTATAATTTTCTAATTTTTCTTTGATTTGTTAGAATTAATTTAGTGAAAATGTTGGAAAATTCATTTTTTAATTCAAAAATTGTTTTAGGGCTTTAAAATTCAATATATTTACTTTGAGGCATAGGAAAAATATTTGGTTTATCCCTAACTGATTAGAAGGTGAAATATGACATTTTTATGATTTTTAATATTTTTGTGATTTTTATGATTTTTTTTAATTATTAAAATATTAAAATAAGGTGAAAAATGAAGATTTTTAGAAAATTCTAATTTTAATTTTCCTAGACTCCTCTGATACCAGAGAAATCCCAAAACTAATTTGGTGAATTTTTAAAAATTATTTTTGGAGTTATGAATTTTTAAAGTTTAATTTTACTCATGTGACTTAATTCATCAATTTAGTGGGGTTAAACATTTCTAATTGATTCCAAATTTTTATGTGAGGTCCCTCTAATCCTAAAGATTAGTGGAGAATTGTTTTCAAATTCTTTTGATGTGTGGTTAACCCTAATTAATTAAAGTTTAGTTTTAAGTAATTAGGCCAATTAGGGTTATTCTTAATGATTTAACTAAAAACATAATTATCCTAGGGTCCTCTAGTCCTAAGAAACTTCCCCAAATTTTCCTAGAATTTTCTAAGTAATACGCTAATTAATGGAATTAAAATACCAAAAATAGTGACATAAACTTGAAAAATACATAACTTACCATAGAGATAGCATCTGTCCTTGAAACATTCAGGGAATGTTCCCAAGATCAGAGGCTTCAAAAGCTTTATGGTCTTATGCCATGGTGAATTGTCTATGCAAATGGAGAATTAAAGTACTGAAATGAGTAAATAATTAATTAAAAATAAAATACTCATTAAATTAACTCAATTATTTTTCCATATTATTCTCCTCTGTTCACTGAGCAAGAGGGTATTTTTATTTTATTTTTGTGATTTTTCTACATAAAGATATGGATTTTCTAAGTTTCAGGCATTTAATTAAATCATAAATTCCATATTTTCCTACTTATCCGACTCAGTGCCATGGCAACCTTAGCATCTTCGATGCTCCACGCGACGCGCTCCCATTCACCGCCACCATCCGACTCAGTGCCACGCGGCCCGCGGTGCACGTACCGTTCCCTGGTCTGACGCAATCTGAGCCGTTAAGTCAATACACGCTCGATCCAACGACAGCTGGTCGTCGTCTCTGACTAGTGTGCACCTGTGATCGTCCACACTCAAACCCTAATATCTCCCTCGTTTCTCAATGGACTTTCTTGTTCATATACTCTATGGATTCGTCTTGAAGAGACAAACACATTCATACGGTTTACATGCTATGAAATTAACTCAAATGAAATGGAGAATCACTGGAAGGTCGGGTTAAAGAGAAGTCTCCATACCTTGGTTCAAAAGGTGAGGCCTCGACTAAATGTGCTCGGCACGTTCATTGGAGCTGGAAGAGCCTAGGGATGAAGCCTCTGGCCCTAGTGAAAGGTCTAAGTATGAAAGTGACCAGGCCCGATTTCAGACTTCGGAGGCTAGAGCAATTGGGTGGCCTGGAGAGGGGGCTTTCACTAGGGCACTCCTTCTCTTGGTCATGTGCAGGTGTGAGTGAGTTTAATTTGATTTTGGTGGAGGTTTGAGAGATGTCCTGTTCTGGCCTGAGAATTAAGCTCCAAAATTGAGCTCAATCAATGGGATTTAGGGCAGGAGAACAGTGGAGATGGATTACTTTTGGCTAGGGGAAGCTCAGTGAGGATTTTGGAGGGATTCTATGAACGTTGATTTCAGCCGGCCTTTTGGCCGAGAGGGGGTGGCTGGTTTAAATAGCCATGCCCAGGGCTTCCCCGGGGCAATTGATGGCTGGGATCAGCTGCCTAAGGGAGGAGATGAAGAGCTGTGGTGGCCAATTAGAGTGGGCCAGCTCAGCAGGTGAGAATTTAAAATTTGGCCCATTCCAAGCTCCTCGGCCAAGGCATTTTCCGGCGGCCTGGTGGTTGGCCGACCAGAGTCAGGCCACCATCTGACTCAGGAGAGTCAGGGCTGGGGTTTGGTGCAGTCAATTGCCTTTGGACATGTTTAAAGGATTTGATTTAAGTGGAAAGGGGGAGGCTTATTTTGGCTTGATTTGGTCCAAGGCATGGTTTAGGCTAGGTGCACCACCCCAAGGTTTGACTTTGGGCTAAGGGAGAATCATTTGGGCCAGCTAGGAAGGGGTGGTGAAGTCCCCATCCAAGGTGATGTGGCTAAACTTGGTTTAGAGTGTAGCATAAATGGGGTTAAAAGGGCTTAATGAATGCTTTGGAAAGGCTCCCCTCTTCTTGCTATAAATGACTAGGTGAGGTGTCAAAACTCTCATGGCTTCATATGGCTTGTAAATGGCTCACTTTTGGCTTACATTTGGCTTGGAAAAGGTTGGCTTGTTTCATGAAAAAGGGTTTTGGCATTTTTGATGAATTTAGGGGAAATTGGCATGTGGATGGATGAAAATTTTGGTAAATATTGGGCCTTACAAATGTTGGGTTTAGTTTAGGGATGTGTCATGAGTGATTTGGAATAGATTTGAGGTGATTTGGAGTTGAATTCGGTTTGATTTGGGACTTTTTGGTAAAGGGGCCAAAATGGGTAAAATTGGGCTAACTTGGGCTAAGGTTTGGCTAATGTTAGATTTGATGTAAAATTAATGTTGAGAAATGTTTATGGGAGTGTTAGAAAGAGTTTTCAATTTTGGTTGGGCTTTGATTTTGGGATTTAGGCCCATTTGGGTTAGGTTTGGGTTTAGACCAATTTAGGGGATTTTGGTTTTGGGTTAGGTTTGGGTAGAGTTTAGGTTCAAATTTGGGACAAATCAAGTTAGTGTTTTGTTTGTGGGGATGTTAGGGAAGTTTTAGAAAAGATTTGGGGCTAGTTGGGGTTGAGTTTAGGTTCGTTTGGGCTAAGTTTAAGTTATGGGCCAAAATTGGGTTTTAAGCTTCAAATTGAAATTGGATCCAAATGTCAATCAAATTGGACTTGGATTTGGTCTAGATTGATATTGGGGATATTGAATTGAAGTTTAAGACTGAATTGGATAAAAAATAGGATCAATTTGGTTGATTTGGTTTGACATTGGGTCCATTTAGGTTAAAAATGGGTCAAATTGGGGATTTTGGTAAAAGTGGGCCAAATTTACAAAATTGGCTTATGGTGTAGTTTAAAAAAATGAAATTGAGAATATTTGGGATTTTTTAGAATTTATTGAGAATTTTCTAAATTTTTGGAATTTTTAGGTTAAAAGGGTATTTTGGGTATTTGGAGAGTATTGGGGATATTTTTGGAAATTTTGGTATATTTGACTAAGGATGATCAATTTGAATGGTGGGAAATGTTTAGGATTGGTTTTGAGGAATTTTGGGTAATTTAGGTGATTTTGCAAATTTTGGGTAGTTTCAAGGGCATTTGGTAGGTTTGATGGGTGAGGGTCTCGGAGGTCAAAAATTGAAATTTTGGAAAAATAAAGATTTATCAAGTTTGAGTAGAATGGAATCACTTTGGTTGAGCCATGAAGCCATATCAAGCCCATAAGAGCCATGATTGAACTCATTTGAGGCATTCACTATGTTGTTCATAACCCTCTTAGCCAAGGGCCTAGGGGTTAAGGTCCATCCATATGAATTACCTACATGAATCAGGAAGTCAAGCTAGGTATGAATAGTTTTAAGATTTAGAATGTGTGCGAAAGTGTAATGTGTGCAGGTCAACCCTCACCAAACCAGGACACCCAGGGTAGTCCTAAGGCTAAAGAGTCCTATAGAGAACTCATCCTTTAAACCTCAACATTTGATCTTAACCCTCCAAGTGACTTAGGGGTTTACAATCAAACCTATGGGGTTTGCAGAGAGTTAAGAGGTGTTTGAATTTCTAAGTGGTGAGTTCCATTTCTGGTCCTCTAAGATAGTTAAAGGGAAAGCCTAAGGCTAGATCCTAAGTACTAAGGAGAGAGAAGAGAAAAGACCTCATCAAAAATGAGGTCAACAAATGGACCCCCAATAGGTGTGGTGTGCTAATCAAGCACACCGCACATATTGGTGTTGACCGAAGAGATCAACAAAACCAACACAGACGTTTAAGTGACACACTTAGAACATAGTAGAAACAAATTTCTGCTGGAGAGTATCGAGTATATCTCCAAGACTGGAGATCCCTGAACTCTCGCTGGGGAAAAGAAAAGGAGGTGAATTCCAGATCATAACATATGGGGAAATTTGATTTAGATTTCATTTCATTTTCTATTCTGAGTTTTTTTTTAAATTTGTGAGTTTAGATTTTGATTTTTTCTGAGTTTCAATTTCGATTGAGGTTTAATTTAAAATCAATTCAAGGAAATCTGGATTTGAAATGAGAATTGGAAACTAGGTTCCAACCTCGGGATTGCAAAGAGAACTAGAATTTAGGTACCAGCCTCGGAGTGAGAATCGGAGTTTAAGTATCGATTGAAAGGGATGAGAATCAGAATTTAGGTACTAATCTCGAAAGGAGAGAACTGGAATTTGGTACCAGTCTCGAACATTTAAAGAGAACTAGAATCTGGTTCCAGTCTCGAAGGTTTAAAGAGAACTGGAACCTGGTTCCAGTCTCAAAGGTTTAAAGAGAACTGGAATCTAGTTCCAGTCTCGAAGGTTATGCAGTCTCGAAGGTTTAAAGAGAACTGGAATCTGGTTCCAGTATCGAAGGTTTAAAGAGAACTGGAATCTGGTACCAGTCTCGAAGGTTTAAAGAGAACTGGAATCTGGTTCCAGTCTTGAAGGTTTAAAGAGATGTGAAAGTGTTTCATGTCCCACGAGGATCGATCAAAGTCTAATTATTTGGCGAAGGATATGAATTCATGCCATCAGAACAAAATCAAAAATTTTCGTGGTTCTGTGTCAGTAGATTCAGTCGACCTTCTTAAAAGAGGGAAGGAAATATGGAGAGTCAAAAAAGAGATTTGAGAATAGTCGAAGGCTGGGGATTTCAAATTCAGGAATTTGTCTTAGTCGCTTATTGTGATTTGATTTTAGCTTGATTTTCAATTTAGGGTTCACATTTATTTGGGGTTCCTTTTGACATTCAGATTTTTAAAAGAGTTCTCATTTATTTTTATTTTCCCTTTGTTCTTTGTTCGAAGTTCATTTAACTTAATGGCGTTTCCCAGTCGATTTGCACAAAAAAAGGTGAAGGAAAAACATGACATGGTCATTTTCATTCCAATCTTGTCGAAAATACATCATACATCTTGCTCCAAAACATGATGATATTTCCCTTGAGAATGCAATATCTCATACAATCCATATAAATCCAACACGGATTGTGTAAGATTCTTTAGTTTCTTTTAAAAGCAGATGTCGAAATTCATGTCTGAATAGTGAGATACATGGACAATAACATCACCTTCCAAGTCATCCTTGGTAGGAATGTCGTATGGATGTGCATTGGAAGTGTGATATTTCCCATGTAAATCACAGCTCGTAGGGCCGAAGACTCTCTAACTCTGGATCTGGCTGAAAGTGGAAAAGCATTTTTCTGTCATCCATTCTCCTGAAAGTGACAGAGATTCGTTCCACAGGCACTCCTGGAATGCAATGTTTTGCGATGTCCACTCCATTTCCTTTCAACACCAGGACAGAACCTACCAGTAGTGGTATCTTCACCGGCCCTCGGAACTCACTGGGGCCTGCTGATCCGGAGGTCGGATCCGAACATGATGTTACATTGGTTGACAAAAGACACTCGTGCAAAGGTCCGACGAAGTCATGATGGTCTATGTGTGGAGGTATGCAGTCGCCCTCCTTGTAGATGTTAATGATGCAGCTGTTGGGTATGCAATCTACAGGCAATACCCTCCATGTTATCATCCTTTTAACCATTCTCTTAATAATATTCGGCATCGGATCCACCTCACTACGACGGAGTATTCCTGGTGGGTTCCCTTTTCTGTCTACCACGAAGTTGTAGCAACATCTGCATTGGATTGTAATTCTTCCTTTTCCTGGCATCCATCTTCGGGTTTCTGAATAGGTCTTTTCCCTCAGGCGGCCGGCTCGGCCCATTTTCTGAAGTTCAACGACACAATCTACAATTTGTTGCTGCTCGTAATCTGAGAATACATCTGTATGCAGCTCGAGGCCTTCTAAGATATTGATCCTCTTGCCTCAAATCCTTTCAAAGTATTCAAAAGTTTTTTTTTCAACATTCTGCAATCTTTCCAGCTCATATTCCGGAATTATCTGCAATCGGTGAAGTCTAGTAACCTACTGGGGAATGTATGGTTCAAACCCGGCACGCTCTCCTGCATGTCTTGGCTCCTCGGGGATAGTCTCTATCGGGACATCCTCCGGGGTTGCTTTCGCAACAAGACTCTTCAGAACTGGTGCATCTGCTTGGCGTCGAGGCGCTGATTCTATTTCTGCTCTTCTTGGAATTTCCTGTATATGTTCTGCTTTCCTTGGAGTTGATCCCCTCCTTTCTAGTTCCTAGCAAACCAATTTCTTCGAAGTATTTGTATTGACGGTTGCAACTGTCTCTTCATGTTGATCTGCTGCTAACTTGGTTAACATCTTGCGAAAGCGGCAATTCTTGTTCCTTCGCTGTGTGGCAGTGAGAGTAGCTCTCCTTACCCCTTGGACTTCTGCGGACATGGCGCTGACAAGCCTGCCCTCTGCTGTAGCAACAACGGACTTAACTTTATTGTCTTCTCCTGTTGCATAAGCAGTGTTTGCTTTTCTTTTCTTGCTGGCGGATTGCTGACTTGGGCCACCCACTTTCATCACTGTTTGGCTATGGAACTCTTCCCAGTCAATCGGGGTCCAATCATTTTCTTCATGTTGTAGCCTGGCTGGTGTGAAGTCAGAGTCAATCTCGATCACGGCTGCATCCCTCACCCTCTTTTCATCAAGTGTTAGACTAACGTCGTTTCTAAAGTTCAGAACCAACCGCCCGTTCGACATTTCCCTACAAAAAAATAAGGAAAAGATCAGGGGTTGTACTAAGAACAAGAACAATAAGAAAAATATTTATTAATGAAAAATTCTTATTTATCTCTTTTAATTTTTAAAGAAAGTAGGAAGAGATGAGGGAAAGATCAGGAATGAATTGATTTAAAAGGAAAGATTGACATTTTATTATTACAATTTCACACGTTTTTTTTTCTTTTTAACACATTTTTTGTTAATGATTTTCTTTTTTATCATCCATTTTTTTTTATGTTTTGGGTTCGAACCCAGTCGCAAATGATTACTCTACCCGTGCTTCTAGGAATGAGACCTTATTTTTAAAGTTCATCCTTCGAAACATCAGGTTGCGTAATACTTCTTCAAGTATCGTCCATTAATTGGAAGCATAGGTCGTTCACCACGGCAATTCACCAGTTTGTAGGAACCTCCTGAGTTGATTGTCTCGACCACGAATGGCCCTTCCCATGTTGGTTCAAATTTACCTCCTATCTTGCGGTGTGCAAGAATAGGTCTTTTGAGAACTAAAACCAAGTCATCGACTTTAAATGTCCTTGGACGGACTAGTTTATCGTGAGCCTGGATCATCTTGGCTTGATACAGTTCCAAATTTTGCTATGCTGAAAGTCTTTTTCCTCCAAGCTTTCCAATTCTTCTAGTCGTAATTTGGCATTTTCTTCTGTAGTGATCTTGTTCGCAACTGCAATTCTGAGTGACGGAAGCTGTACTTCTAAGGGTAAAACGGCCTCGGACCCGTACACTAAGGCGTAAGGCGTAAACTGGGTAGGAGTTCTGAAAGTCGTCCTGTAGGCCCATAAGGCTTCTAACAACTTCTCGTGCCAATTTCTTTTGTTGTCGTCCAAGGTTTTCTTTAGGATTTGGAAGAGAGTTTTATTAAAAGCCTTAGCCAAGCAGTTTGCTCTTGGGTAATAGATCGTCGAATAACGCCAATTAATCTCGTGTCTTCTGACAAAATTGTTGATCTTCTTACTCTTGAACACAGACCCGTTATCTGAGATAATCCTGTGTGGTACCCTAAAATGGTAGATGACTTGATTCTTGAAAAACTGTAGCATGTAGTGTGCCTTCACTTCTCTCAGTGGTATAGCTTCTGCCCCTTTGGAAAAGTAATCTGTAGCTACAAGAATGATGCGATGTCCCCTTGAAGAAGGCAGTTCTATCGGACCAACAATATCTGTGCCCCAACATTCAAATGGCCACGACGCGATTGTCGGACGTAACACATTTGGAGGTTGATGTAGAACCACTCCATGTACTTAGCACTGGTGACAACTTTTGGCAACCTTCATGCAGTCGGTTATCATCGGGGGTCAGTAATACCCTAGTCTTTTAATCTTCATTTTCATTTTCGGACCCGACTGATGAGCGCCACAAAGTCCTGAGTGTACTTCTTTCACAATTTCATGAGCCTCAGACCCGCTCAGGCATATTAGCCACATCTAATCAAAAGACCTTCTGTATAACATGTTGTTTATTAATGCGTAAGACAGAGTTCTTTTCTTGATTTGATGAGCTATCGACTTATGGTCCGGTAGGTTTCTGTTTGCGGGTAGTACATTAGTGGTCGTCGTCGATCTTCCGTATTTTCACGTCACATTTGTAATTTTTTCTTCTGCTTTTTCTGATTTGTGTATTGTATCCATGTCGAGCTGTGAGAGAACCTGCCGTTCCTGAACTAACATTTCAACTGACTCATCCTGTAAGCAGGCAAATTCTTTTGCAAGGTGGGCTAATGCATCTGCAAGATTATTTTCTCTCCTGAGAATCATGTAGATCGTTACATTTGGAATTTGCTCCAACAATTTCATGGCATACTAAAAGTATTGTTCGACTCTTGGCTTTAGAATTCTGTACTGTCCTGCGACCTGTTGAATTATCACTGAGAATCCCCATAGATGTTGATATCTGTTATCCCCATCTGAATGGTTAATTCCAACCTGGCTTCGTATTCTGCTTCATTATTTGTACACGGTTCTGTTAGATGGTAGGAATACCTTAACATCCCCTCTCCGGTGTTATAAAGATTAGTCTGATTCCTGCCTTACCGGGCACTATCGTTTGCGATTCTTTATCTTTCTGTGCTGAAGATGCTCCATCGAAGTACAGTTCCCAACACTGATCATCGGGGTCTTCTAGGCTCATTATCTGCTAGTCTGGCAAGTCGTCGTTGAGAGGCGATTCTGCCGGTATAGGGTGTCTTTGCAAAGAAGTCTGCCAAGACTTGTCCCTTTACGGCACGAAGAGGAACGAAAGTTATATTGAATTGCAATAGTATCATTAACCACCTAGCAAGTTTGCCGGAAAGTGTCGGACGGGTCATCAAATATTGCAACGGATTACTTCGAAATAAGGTTGACTTTATGAGAGAGCATATAGTGCCTGAGCTTCTGTGCGGTGAAGATCAAGGCCAAACAATGCTTCTCAATAGGAGGATACTTTACTTCTGTCAGAATTACACGACGTCTTAGGTAATAGAGCGCGTTTTCTTTTCCCTCATCATTGACCTGGGCTAACAGGGCTCCGAGAGAGTTGTCTAAAGCCGCGGTATAAAGTATCAACGGTCGTCTCGAGACTGAGGCTACTAAGACAGGAGGTGTCATTAGGTATTGTTTGCTGTCATCGAAGGCATGTTGACATTTGGAGTCCCAAGTAAACTTGGCATCCTTCTTAACTAAAGCAGAAAACGGCTGACACTTTCCTGGCAAATTCGAGATAAAGCGTCAAAGATATGCCAATTTCCCTTGAAAGGACCGTAGTTGTTTCAAGGTTTTGGGAGGTGGCATTTCTAAGATAACTTTAATCTTCTCTGGATCGATTTCAAATTCACGATGTCAGACAACAAATTCGAAGAATTTCCCAGAGGTGACGCTGAAGGCGCATTTCAGGGGATTCATCTTAAGGTTAAATTGTCTTAATTGCTCGAAAACAATTCTCAAATCATACAAGTGATCTTCCTTTAATTTTCTCTTGATGACCACATCATCCACGTAACACTCGACATGGTTGTGAATGAGATCATCAAATATCCTCATCATTGCTCTTTGGTAGGTTGCTCCTGCTTTCTTCAATCCAAATGGCATCACTGTGTAGCAGAACACTCCAATTGACATTCTGAAGGCTGTGAGCTTTTCATCTTCCGGTGCCATCTTTATCTGGTTGTATCCCGAAGATCCATCCATGAAAGAAAAGATTTCATGTGTTGAAGCGATGTCGAGCATCAATTCTGGAATTGGTAGCGGGAATTCATCCTTTGGACATGCTTTATTCAAATATCTGAAATCCACGCAGATTCTGATCTGACCATTCTTCTTTCTGACTGGTACCACATTGGCTAACCAAGTAGGGTATTTCTCTTCACGAATAAATTTAGCATCTATTAGCTTCTTAACTTCAGCTATTACCTGTTGTTCGATCTCTAGACGCATTCTTCTCAGAGCTTGTCTGACTAGAACGACAGTGTGATCCACTCCTAGCTTCGTGAGCTGCAACCTACGGAGTCGATCCTGACATTTCATCGTAACTCCAAGGAAAACAGTCTTTGAACTCCATTAATAGCTTGATTATATTTTCGGAGTCTTCTTTATTGAGTAAGGAGCTAACAAAGGTCGGCCTAGGCTCTTCGCTAGTACCTAAGTTAACTTCCATTAACTCGTCTATTGTAGATTTAATTTCTTCTTCGAATTCTGTGGAGCATCTCCGATTGGTATATCTTCGAGATCTTCAGAAGCTTCCAAGCAGTCTTCATTAGGCTTGCAAGTGACAACCAAGCAAAATCACGTATCTTCAACTGATCCTACCGTGCCAAATCCGAGACCATGTTTTGGATTGGGAGGCCGGCTGGCATTATTCCATAAGTTTTCAAAATGTTGTGATTGACCTTTTGTCCATCGTCGAGGTAAGAAACCACGTTGAATTAAATTTTGAACACAGGGAGAGTACCACTCAAAAGGCAGTTCCATTAGTTCAGATGAAGCGACATCTTCAAATTGTACATCATTTTCAGTTTTGGAAGAAGAAGCACCATGGTAAAACTTGATTGGTTTAGTACCACCACCATGCACTTTCATGACCACCATACCCTCGATCTTATTAGAATGGATCGGGGTCAGGGTCATAGTATGCACATAGTGATTGATCTTCTCGTACATTGATTTGTATTCTTCATTCTTTTCATCTTCGAGGGAGATCTTGAACTGTGGTTTCTTCTGATTTATTTGCATTGCTTCTTTCTTAATTTCTTCTTCAAAATTGCTTTCCCAATCAACATCGATGACTGGTCTCTTCTGTCCAACTATTCCAATGTCTCTTCCTTGACCTCATCCCCGGCCTCGACCTCGGGTGCGAGTTCTGGAGAAACCTTCACCATCTCGCCGTGAGGGAGTGGTGAGTAACTGTTGAACTAGAATTTCAGGTTCCTCATCGTCCCGAACTTCTTTTGCTTCATTTGGTATGGTATTTCTGGAGAAGATTTTTTTCTTCGGAGGCGTGTAGTAGGCTGAATCTTCATGAATTCCAATTTCATGCACGGAGAACGGTTGCAAGTCACCCTTGATACATTGTTCTCCTCCTTCGTAATACTTTATGCACTGGTGCAGAGACGACGGAACCATCTGGTTTTCATGGATCCATGGCCGACCCAGTCCAGCGTTGAACGATGTCGCAGATTTAATTATATGGAATTTTGCGGTAGTCTTTGCTAAGTCACCGGTCTTCATTAACAGTGTAATCGATCCGAGAGCTCTCTCTCCTTTTTGATTGAAGCCTCTTAGTAACATCTTATCTGCTTCGTGGTCGCGAGCATCAATTTCCAAATATGCTAGCGTCCGAAGATTCATTATGTTGATTGATGCTCCCAGATCAACAAGCACTATGGAGAGCGTAAACTTTCCAATAGTTACTGAAATGTATAAAGGTCGGTTGTGATCAGCTACTCCCAGTAATAGATCATTGTCCGTGAAGGTAACACCTCGTTGTTCTTTTAATGAGCAAACCTCATCGAAGGAATTACCGGCTATTTGAGCTAAACAAATCTATGGATCAAGTAGAGCCTTAATCAGAGCTTTCCTCATCTCCTATGATTGGATCAGAGCGTCGTATATGCTCAGTTTGGCTGGTAGCTTCCTATGATGGGCTAGCACGTTATAGTCCACTTTATTACCATGTTCCTCAGTTTCTTCCTAAAAGGTTAATTCCTCTGCTGGGTTTGGCTCCTCCTGAGCAACCACATGCTTTCCTTTATTCTTTAGACCCATTCTCGGAGGTAGAACTTTTCCGCTTCTTAGGTTGACTTCAGTTACTTGTTCTGAGTCTGGTGCTGGATCTACCGATGTTTCCCCTTGAATTGGAACGACTAGCTCTTCTGGAGTTGCTTCAGAATCTGATAACTCTAATTATATCACGATTGGATCTCCTTGAAATTCACCAATAGACTCGTTGCTTGTTGAGCTTTCGTAGCCTCCTTTGTGAACATCTTCTGCGTCGTGGTCATCGAGGTTGTGTATGATTTGAGAATCATTATTTGTATTGGAATCGAGATCCGGATTAAGTCGGTTGTCGCTAGTTATGTAATCATTAGAAACAGTCAAAACATAGCCAACGCCATAACTCTTATCATTATAAGATCCCACCGGGGCGAGCAAATAATCATACAGAGTCAGAAGTCTGAGGGATTTCTCCCCTGAATCGGAAACAACCATCCTAGGATAAGCAGCCCCTAGTCTACCCTTCAGAGCCTCAAGTTTCTTTTCTTCTACTATCATCTCCTTCTTCTGAGGTGGTTCTTCAATCGCAAGCGATAGTGCCGGCTCAGCAGGTTTCAAACTTTGAGTTGAAGCGCGCACCAAAGCGGTCTGGATGTGATCCAAAATTTTCTTTGAAGACTTTGTCCAGACGGTACTCCATCTATCATCGGCCGTATACGAGTTTATCGAAACAATAGGATCCGTCGAGATAACATTGACAGAACCTCCTTTTTGGGGTTCCTTCATGTATTCCTTTGGGATCGTTATGTTCCTTTTCCGAAGATTTTCTTCAAGCCAAATCTTGAAAGTGATGCAATTCTCTATCTTGCGTCCGAGCATTCGGTGGTAAGGGCAATAGTTCGGATGATCTTTCTTGTTGACTTCTTCCGGCCTCTTGGGCTCCAGTAGCTGAAAATCTGGTGTCTTAATTAAACTGCGGAACATCTTAGCTACTGCTTCAGTTTTGAATGAATATTCCTTATTCAGAAAATCTTTTAGGGTACACTGTGGACGAGGCAGTTGTTCATAATGCTGAGGTGACTGATAGCTCGATCAAGGCTATTGACAGTTTTGTTGAGGTTGCTGATAGATCTGTTATGGTTGTTGGTATGTCCATTGCGGTGGTTGATAACTAGGTTGTGGCCGCTCTGGCTGTATCTGAACCGGCTGCTTGCCCTTACTACTGCCGCGACGATTCTGGATTTCTTTTCAAATACTTTTACGGGCTTCTGCTTATCGTTCTTGTCCAAGAAACTTAACTGCTTTGCCTCTTCTTGCAAGCTCCTGGCCTTGCTAAGCAACTTCTCAAAAGTCTTGATTGTAAATCCTTTAAGGAGAAGTGCTATCAGGCCATGGATACTCTTAAGCAAGATGCAGACTGCATGCTGTTCTTGAAGCTATGGTTCACACTTCATGCTTAAGTTTCTCCATCGAAGTATGTAATCCACTAAAGTCTCATTCGGCTTCTGGTGCTCCACCACTAGATCACCGATGGTGATGTGGTGTCGAGCCCCAGCAAATCTCTTAACGAAAAGGTTTTCCAATTCTTTAAAGGTCTTAACTGAACCATTTGGCAATTCTGCGTACCAGTCAAAGGCGATCCCTGACAAACTGCTGACGAACTGACGGAAGAGTAAAGAGTCAGTCCCACCTGCATTGCAACAACTAGCATGAAAATGTACGACATGTTGCCGGGGGTTTCCCGTTCCATCAAAAGTCTTGAACAAAGGTGGTACGAAGCCTTTCGGGTATTGGACTGCATCAAACTCTTCGGGGAAAGGTCTGCCATATGAATAGATGCTCCACTCTTAGATTGTGCTAAGGCTTCTCGCACGTGCTGTTCTACCATGTTTTAAGGTCCTTTTCGGGAATCATATTCTGTGTAGAATCCTTCTTTGGTGGCTCATCTCCGTTGATAGATGTGATCTCTTTTCCTCCATCTGCAATATGGATGATCTCTAGGGGTGTTTCTTTCTGAGGTTGTACCTGACTCTAGAGAGTGGCTAAACCAGCAGCCATCTCTTCCATCCTCTTTGTCATCTGGGAAATCGTGTCATCTCTATCCCGAAGCTGTGCTCTCATCACTTCTGGTTCATCTCTTTCCGCAGCTGTCGGAGCACCTTGCGAAGCTGATGATGCTCGTGTCTCAACCATATTGATCTCGGTATACTCCTCATCCATGAACTCTGATGAATCAACTTCATTTTCCAACTTTTCTCCTCTTTCTTTCAGCAACCGTCGGATATCCGTCCTTAGCTTTCCTATAGCATCCTCAAGGAGTCTCTTCCAGACTGTCTCGCGGGTTGTCGTGTGATGGCTATTGAACTTCTTTTTCGGGAGTTTTTTTTATTGCTGTAGCACTTTCTCCTGATTCAGGCTCTTTGAAGAGGCTTTTCTTCTCAGGACATTGTGTTGGTCTCGGCTCTGTAATAATAGGTCACCACACCTTCCTTCTTGCAGCAAAAGGCCTAGGACCGGACGGTCTGTCGGCTATGTGCTGGTAGGTGGTGTCCTCTCTAATATGATGGCCCAATACAACAACAGGTGAACTAGCTCTCATTTTCTTCCTTGGTTTCTCTACAGCAGTGACGGGCTCTACTCGCAGTCCGAGGCGGGATCTAGCTAGCACTCGTCCCATTCTTCTTAGGATTTCTAACACGAGACATCTTTCTTTCTTTGCCAATTTTTTTATCACAGCTTGTAGCCGAGCAAATGGCATAATCTTAACCCTTTTTCTTTTGTAGTTACAATAGTATGCAGGTCGGGGTAATGTAGCGGCAATCCTTCAGACGTCTTCTTCTTCCGATGGAGCAGAGAGGGGGTGAAATTTACTTCCTTCCAATAGAGGTATATACTCAGGCAGTTCAGGAATCTCTTCTAGGAAAGCAACTTCAGTGGCCTTGGCTTTCTCAATCCTGGCTATCTTTCTGCTTTTATTTCTCCTTTGAGTCCGAGTTAGGGGTGCAACTCTTGAACTAGACCCAATCTCGAAAATAGATGGTATTGTAGCAAAATTTGTACCCTCCACGGTGACAGGCTCATCACAAACTTGGATTTCCTTCCCCTTCAGTTTGGCAGAAGCCGGGGTAGGTGCAAAGATGACTAGACCGGTGGGGGTAGAGACAACAGTCCTCCTACGAATAGCAGTACTTCTTTCAGCTGGAACCCTTTGCAGGGGAGGGAACTCTTGAGTCGACTTCAGGTTGAACTCAATCAGGGGTTTCTCAGTTTCCGATACATTGTCCATTAGTGTGAAGAGGGTGGTGTCAGCGAACTTAATATCTGTATTACTGAATCCTTATCCGAAAAGGATGATCCCATTGGCAGGCAGCTCATCCTTGTAGACAGCCAAGTCCAGTCCATTGGTGAAGGATAAGATTAACTTTGGGGCAATCATTTCTGTAGGGCAGATTCCGAACGTCAGTCCCGAATTATGCTTCCCTTTTTCGTAAAACATAGGATAAAAAGAAAGAGTCCCAACGCATTTTTGTTTATTTATGATTTCTAAGAGAATTCATTTATCAAAAGAGTCGTTTGTTAGGGGATTTGTTTGTTAGGAACAAAACAATTAAAGGAGGAAGGTTATAGAAAAGGTAAAGGACTCGATTCAGAATTGGAAAGGAAGAGAAAGTCTCGCAAAACTTCTCGGCCCGAGGACTCGCTCCTAAGCTAACACCTATTGGTGGTCCACCCCACCTCAGAAAAGAGGTAAAAGGATTTCGGAACCTCTCTGTTTATGGGTGTCTAAACAGTGGCACCTAAATCCGAGAGAAGTTGGCTATACCCGTTCAAGATAAAAATGAATGTGGTATGCCAACGGAAAGAATGGTAGTTCGCTCCACTAGGGACATGGATACACTACCGATCTATGAAAACAAAACCATCTGATTAAAATGGAGAGAGGAACTTGTCCCCAGCGCAGTCGCCAGAAATATGTCAACGTATTTTTTAGGTTGTGTTGTATTTTAGAAAAAGGGGTCGCCTACAGAAATTGTCAGCAAATTTTAGATTTTAAATTTAATTTATATATATATATTTATATATATACATATATATATATATATACATATATATATATATATACATATATATATATATATATATATATAATTTAGAAAGTGATAAAAAAAATGGAAGTGGCGAGCTGGAATTGCTCTGCTAGGGTTTCAATGGAGCTAGTGGATAGAGTTGGCGGCATGTCTTCGTTCAAGGTGGTGGAAGGTGGTCGGAAGATAGCGGGAAGTCTCCTTATTTCTTTTTTTCTTAGTTTGGGGTGGGGGGAGTGTTTTCTCCTTTCCGGGCTCTTTCTTGTTTAAATTTTGTTGAGTTATCGTTACATTGAGGAATGGCCCGGGACCTCACTCGAGCCGATCCTCACTTCATTGGAAGGGGCACTTTGCTTGAAGTCATATTGAGGAAAGAAGGTGGCACTACCCTTGGTGATAAACTAGTGTTCCCTCAACTGTTTCATGATGCCATGGAGGGAAAGGCCGAGTGTGAGTTCATCGGGAAATGCACAAGGAAGGCGGGAAAAGCGGCACTAATCTTCACCGAGGAGGAACTTCAAAAGCGTTCGTACCATACGGAGTTCACATTGGTAGGGAAGTTCCAATTTGGACACCCCAAGCTTGATGTTTTAAGGAAAGCGATTGATGATTTTAAGCCGGTGGGCAGTTGGAAAATAGGGGTATTTGATGACGGACATATAATGTTGCAGCTAGCTTTGGAGGAAGATTATGCCCAAATTTTCTCTAAAAAAGTGATCATGATAGATGGGAAACTAATGAAATTACTAAAGTGGACGTTGGATTTTGATCCTACTAAAGAACCACCTATTGTCCTTGTTTGGTTCAGCCTCCCTAACTTAAAACTCCCTTCGACAATCATAGAATCATTTATGATATTGCGAGATTCCATGGGGAGACCACTCAAGCTAGACATCCCATCGGCTAATGCTACAAGGATCTCTAATACCGCATTTCTAGTAGAAAGGGATATCACTCGACCCCATATTGATGGGGTTTGGTTAGGGACTGCCAATAATGGGTACTCGGCGGCCCATTGTTATGGAATATCGACCATCTGTATTGTAAACACCGCCACCAATTTGGACATACCATGGAACAATGCTTTAAACTACACCCCTGAATTAAGACCTTATAATGTGAATAATTCTGCTAAGAAGAAGGAGCTCAACACTATACCTCCAGCTATTCCATCAGATCATGTCCCTGGTGGCCAGGAATTGAACTCTGAACACATTGAGGTCATGGCTCCCAATACAGATGGGCAACCTCCTCTACTCCATACTGATCTAGTTGTGCAGACAGGTTGTTTAGCTATTGGACAGTATGCAGATCCCCTAATAGAACTCAAAAATCCTGATGATAACCCCAACATGGTGGAAACGGACTCGCTGCGAGATGTCCCTATAAGCTACGAAGCGGGTGCCACATTTATCTCCCCTATCGAACACGTTACTTGGGGCGAGCGGCTCAACTGTACTTGAAAATTTAGCCACAACGACGAAGGTGTTTGGTCTCAACAAAAGAGTAGGAGAAGGAGAAAAGACATTATGGAGCTACGGGATCTATCTAAATCAAACATTATAGGTTTGGATACTTCAGCTGTCACCCCCTAGGATCACTAGGGCTGGTAAGGCTATCCACCATGATTAATCTCCTTTGTTGGAATGTTAGGGGTATTGCTAGTCCTAACACCCTTAACAGAATTTTGCACTTGAATAGGACTCATAAACTTTGGATAATTGCATTACTTGAACCAATGGTGCACACCAATATATCTAAAGTCACTAAAAGATTTCCTGGATTTCACTTCCACTCAAATTGTAATAACAAAATATGGGTCTTTACCAGAAAGGAGTTGAACTGTACCATCAAGTTAGATAATTATCAATTTTTACATTTACATTTTGGTTTGGATCAGTTTCATGGTAGTGCCACTTTCATTTATGCTGGATGTACTCAATTGGATAGGGAATTGCTTTGGACAGAATTGTGCCAGATCAGTCTCAACAACCCTTCCAATTGGATTGTGAGTGGGGACTTTAACTGCATTAAAGAACCAAGTGAAAAGAAAGGGGGCAGAACACCTGATTTAAACTCTATGTTGAAATTTTCTCAAAATATTACTCAAGCTGGGCTATTTGATATTGGTTTCATTGGTTCCCCTTTCACATGGCAAAGAGGTAAACTGTTAGAGAGACTGGATAGAGTATTAACCAATGATGCTTGGTCGCAAATGTTCCCAATCACACGAGTACGAGCATTTACATAGAACTTCCTCGGATCATTCACCATTATTGATTCGATTTCTTACGGTTCTTATAAGGGATGCTCGCGAGTTCGGGTTCCTAAATGTATGGTGTACTCATAACAATTTCATAGTCTGTGGTGAAAAGAGCCTGGATTTTACTCGATTATCTTATTTGTAACCCACTTGTGAAATTATGGAGGCTGCATAAGAATGTAGCATATCGGTTAAGAATGTGGAACAAACGACGATTTGGTGATGTTTTCCAAAAGGTCAAAGATGCTGAAGCCAAAGTACTGTTGTTGGAAGCTATAAATGATTCAGGAGGGAACCATGTACAGGATTTATGGTCTGCTCAGTCACAATACTTACAAGCTTTGGAAAGGGAGGAACTCTTCCTCCAACAAAAAGCTGTTGTTGACAAATTCCTCTATGGGGATAGGAATTCTAGGTACTTCCATGCAATCATTAAACATAGAAGGAAACTTAATGCTATACTTAAAATCAGGGATGATGCTGGTAATTGGATTACTGATCAAACCAATATTTCCCAAAGTGCTGTCCAGTATTTTCAGAATATGTTTACTGCTTCTCCAATATCACCTGCTTCCTTTGTTGCTGATATTTTCTCTGATAACTTTGACTATGTGAAACAGCTTAACTTAACCTTCCTACCAGATGAACAGGAAATCTTGCAGGCTCTAAAAAGTATTGATGGTAACAGGACTGCTGGTCCAGATGGTTTCACATCCACATTTTATATTAAAGCTTGGGAAGTTGTGGGTGCTGATCTTGTTCAAGCTGTACAATCCTTCTTCTTAGGGACTGATCTTCCTAAATTTTTTGCTGCTGCAAGTATTGTACTTATCCCTAAAGAGAACCAAAAATCCCATTGGACTGATTTCAGACCTATAAGTCTCACTACTACCTTCTCTAAAATCATTAGCAAGATTCTTGTGGGGAGACTACGACCACACCTTAATCATTTGATTAGCTCTAACCAATCTGCTTTTGTGCGGGGTAGAACCATAAGCGATAACCGTTTGTTGGCTCAAGAATTATTACTTGGACCTTGATAAAAGATGTAGAGGGCATAATTTAATTCTCGAGTTGGATCTTAAGAAAGCCTATGATACTCTCAGCTGGCAGTTCATTGATATTGTACTTAAGGCACAAGGGTTTCACCCTTCCTTTTGTGCATTAATCCAGAGATGGCTTTCTAATGCTTACTATAGTGTTCTAGTTAATGGTAGCAGCTGTGGATTCTTCAAAGCTGGTAGTGGTCTGAAGCAAGGAGACCCACTATCTCCTACCATATTCATCTTAGCATTTGATTATTTTTCCAGAATTTTGAATGCTGCACATAATCACTATCCTTACCTCCATTATAAGCATGGCTCTTCTCAGCTCATCAGCCATTTGGCCTATGCTGATGATGTCATCATTTTCACTAATGGAAGCAAGCTTGCTGTAAGAAAGACATTACAATTAACAGATCATTTAGCTATGGTTGCGAGGCCTTGAACTAAATCAAAAGAAATGTCAATTTCTAGCTGGAAAAGGTTTCAAATATCGGCGAGTGGATGAAAGAGTTCACTCGGATTTACTATCGCGAGACCTCCCCTAAGATATTTAGGGGTACAGCTTACCAAAGGAAGAAGGAAACAGTCCCAATATGATGAAGTGGTTAGAAAGGTAACAACAGCATTAAATTATTGGACCACTGTCTTTCTATCAAATGGTGGTAGAGTAACTCTACTGAAGAGTATCCTCTCAACATTCCCCCTCTATCATTTGCAAATGGTTAGAATGAAGAAGAGCACTCAGAAATTGATTGAAACTATGTTTAACAAATTTTTGTGGGAAGGTCAAACAAAACAGTACCATTGGGCAGTATGGAACAAAGTGTGCAAACCACTCAAAGCTGGGGGATTAGGTTTGAAAAGCTTCCAACAGATGAGCTATTTGTTTTATTGCAAGCAGTGGATCAAATTTAGAAGACAAGATACAATGTGGGCCAAATTTCTGAATGATAAGTATTGCTGGAAGTTACATCCTAACTCTGTAAGGCCAAAGCAAGGGGATTCCAAGCATTGGAAATATCTGCTGAAAGTTAGAGAATTAGCTAACCAATTCTTCTGTTGGGAGGTTGGCAAGGGGACTGTTAATTTCTATCATGATAACTGGCTTGAGGAAGGAACTTTAAATTTCACTGCTGAGTTTAATCACCAACTCACTGTTTCTGATTTTTGGGTGGAGGATCACTGGAATGTCAACATGCTTAGAGAGATTTTGGCTGAGGACAGTGTTCAACAAATTCTACAAATCCCAATTAACTCTGATAAACCTGATAGACTTCTGCTGAAAAAGTCTAATCAGAAATCATTAAATAGCATGATACATAACACAACATGTTCTTGGCCTGACACTACTTGGGGAGACAAAATCTGGACTAGGCTCTTATCCCCCTCAATGTCTTTCTTCTGCTGGAGACAGTTCCATAATTATATGCCATTGGATGATTTACTGAAACTTAAAGGTTTAAGATCTGCATCCAGATGCTGGTTATGTCATCGTCAAGAGGAGTCCATTTCCCATCTTTTTTCCGGTGTTTTGTCACTAAACAGGTTGGGAATATAGTATTACAGCATTTCAAGTTGAATCATCTCAACTATAATTGGTCTCATTTGGGGGCTTGCTGGGATGACTGGAAAGAGGAGACATGGTTCCATATACCATTAGTAATCTGCTGGTTTGTATGGATGGCAAGAAATCTTGCTAAATATGAGGACAAAACCCGTACTTATTCATCGGATTGTGGCAAATTGCTGCGAGTTTCCTATGTAAACACTCACTGCTTGGACTCATCTCCAAGAAAAAAGCCTATTTTGCTGAAATGGTCTCTTCCACCTCCACCATGGGTTAAAATTAATATTGATGGCGGTTATACACCTTCTCTGCGGGAATTGGAGCTATTTGCGAAATTCGAGTGGGACGGACTTTATGGTTCTTTCATGCACCTACTATCTCCACATCGGCCATTGAATCGGAAGCTGCAAGTCGCACATTGGGCATTGCTTCGCGCAAGGCTTTGAATTATCAATTTGTATGGATTGAATCCGACTCACAACGACTAGTTAACATTCACGCAAGGTCTATCTCCCCCTCTAGAACTTGGTCTATCTTCGCAGAACTTTGATCTCCACTTTTGGCTCCCTCGACCTTAAATGGACACATATCTACAGAGAGGGCAATCAACCGACCAACCGGTTGGCAAAACATGCTAATACCTCCCAAACTATAGCTTTTTCTGTTACTCCTGTTGAGCAATTAAGGCATTTACTTTTTGGGGACTTGACTGATATTCCATATATCAGATGTATGTAATTTTTGATTGAATGAAGATTTTTGTTTTTTGAAAATATATATATATATATATATATATATAATTTAGAAAGTAGCATTTGATTTTGAAAATAATTTTTAGTTTGACAATTTTAAGATTGAAATCAAACCGATCTCACATCCCAAATAGTTTATATAAACGAGCACCACACCACAAACCGTGTATCTATACAAAAAAAAATAGACACACTGCTTGATGATGAGGCTCGATTAAATGAACTAGAAGATTTGTGACATCCGTTTTGTCTGCGAACCAATTTTATAAGCCGACAAATTCCTCTGCTTAATATAAAGGAATTAAGCAAGGTTTATATTACCTAGGTTCTTAAAGTTCCATATAAGGGCAAGCCCCTATAGTTAATTACATCTTAAAGGACAGAAATTATTTAACAAAACTCTCGATAATGATCAGAGGTTTTGCTCTCAAGAATTTTAAAGTTTAAGGTTTTCAAATGATTGAATTTTGGAATTTCAAGAGGGATTAGCTCAAATTTGGAACAATTAATTTTAGGAGTCCAAAGGAAGGGATCCAAGAAGAATCTTGGCAACTTCCCAAACTATCCTATTTTTCGGCTTCAATTTGGGAGTTTATTTAGTATTATAATCCTGCTAATTTTAATTAATTAGGACTTATATTCTTATGATATGATCATACAAATACCCTTGAAGATGTGAGGGTTTATGTCTTATCAAACGACTACCTCGGAATCCTAAAACCGGTTAGGGCTTAATTTACATAATATGATTATACAAATGCCTAAAAAAAGTTGAAGATTTATGTTGCACTAGGAAAACTACCTCGAAGTCCTATGGCTTGGTTGTTTAATTCTAAGAATGGGTTTAGCTGAAGAAGGCACGAGTTTTGCTGTTGAAGATGGTCGTGCTGCCCACTATGCTCCAAGCTTCTTGTCGTTGCAGAGGTTTAGTTTTAGAAAATGAAAATCAGGGGATGAGAAAAGTGTTTTGGTTTAGAAATCTTGAAATCCAAATGTTTTTTTTAGTGTTTTAATTCAAACAAATCTGAAAGTTGATTAAACAGAACCGATTAAGATCCCACGGTTTCGTCATCCCGACACCGTTATTTTCATCAAATTCACTTAGTCCAGATTATTTTGCTAAACTCAACTGAATTAGTTCCACACTTTCATTTAGACCGTGGGAAATCCAGTTAGCAACACGTGGGTTACATCATCTGAGGTATTCCCGATCATTAAACGAGATGTTTTAATTTAGTTAAATTTGTGGTTTTGTTGTTCTGTTTGTGATTAAATTTTGTGTTGTTTTATATTTTAAATGTTGTGGTGGTGAATTTTATCTTGTGTGACTTTTGATTTAGTTTTGGGTTTCAGTTTTGCAGCTATCCTAAAGGTTTCTATTTTCATGCAACAATCATGTTTACCATGCAAGAAAAGTAAAGCGCAGTGCAGGTAAATAAGTTGTAAAAAAGTAAATTGCAATAAAGTAAAAGCATACCTGGAGGGTCTTCTCGTCATTCCAAGCTGCACTTAAAACACATGTTAGAACATTTAAATATTTGCAACAAGTACCTAGGTAAAGCTAAGGGAAAGGTTTTGGTTGTCTACCAAGATCCTAATCCTACTGCTAGTCAGTTCCTATGACGTCTAGGTTCTTTATATTTTGTGGATGATTTTCTTCACTAAAGAACAATTAAGTTCAATTATTCTTCTTAAAACACCTCATTGTATTGAGGAAGTGCTTACAACGATTTCTAAACATCTTTTCAATACTTCTGAGATTATTTCGAGTCTAAATGAATTTTTATTGTAGAGATGAATCAATCATCCAGAATTTTTTATTTAAGTTTTAACTCTTGCTCAGTGAACTTAGGACATTTGATTATCCCATGAATGAAGTGACACCTCACTTGATGCTCCATTTAAGAGTTATAATGATAAAAGTATTTAGGGGCAAATCAATTTATTAAGAATTTCAACGATTTAAAATTAGAAATAATGTTTTAAGGTGATCTAATTTAGTTATAAAATTTTAATAAATTGAAGTTTGGAATAGTGTTCAAGTTGTTTTATTCTTAAGTGTTTTAAACTATTTGAATTGAAAGAAGAGTTTAAATTATTTAATTTAGACTTTAATGATTTAATTTTAATTTAATTGCATTATTCTAGATTAACTTTTAATTGGTTTGATTTTTTTAATTAAGAATTATTTTGTGAAATTGATTTTGATGTTTCAAGTTTGTTTTAAATTTGTTTTCAAGTGATTTTTGAAATTAATAATTTTTTTTAATGTTTTAAATTTATTTCAATTTAATTATCAAGTTATTTAATGTTTTAAGTTTTAATTTAATTAAGGGTTACCTTTTCTTTATTATTAACTTATTAATTTCAATTATCATCTTAAGTTTAATTAAGAGTTAAATATAATTAAAGTGATTCATTTGGGGATTTTAGTTTAAGTGATTATAGTCTCTCTAAATTATATCCCCAATTTAATAATCCAAATTTTTAATTATTCTTCCAAAATTCAAATTATTTAATTAATTAAGGTTTCATTTTTTTTGGTTTATTAAAAGTGATTAAAGAGTTCATACCCTTTTATTTTCCAAAGTTTCAATCATCTAAGAAAGAACTAAGATTAAATATTTTATCCCCCCATTTTGATTAAACCTAAAGTTTTAATTAGGGTTTAGAATTCTTAATTATTAATATGCCCTTTTAAGCTTAATTATTTCATAACTTATCAAATTGAGCTCAAATGAGCTTGAAATCTTTTATGTCACTTCACTCACATGTCAATTAAGACATTAGAGGAGAAAATGTGATTTTTCTGTTTTTAATTTAATTTATATATTTATTTTAATAGAAAATAAGGATTTTCAATGGAAATTCAACAACATGCCCAGGGTATAGTTTCTATCCTTAAGAAAATTATGGGATGTTCCTAATGACCAGAGGACCACTTGGACCAATTCTGGTGATTTTTTTGAATTATATTTTATTTATTATAATTATTTTGAGTTTTGGAGTATTAACCAATTATAAAATAAAATTAAAGTTAAAAAATGGATTTTATATTTTTCATAAATCTCTCTGACCTTAAGGAGTTAAGAGAAACAAATTTTATAATTTTTCTGATTTTTCTTTGATTTATTAGTCTTAATTTAGTGAAAATGTTGGAAAATTTATTTTTTAATTCAAAAATTGTTTTAGGGCTTTAAAATTCAATATATTTATTTTGAGGCTTAGGAAAAATATTTGGTTTATTCCTAACTGATTAGGAGGTGAAATATGACATTTTTATGATTTTTAATATTTTTGTGATTTTTATGATTTTTTTAATTATTAAAATATTAAAATAAGGTGAAAAATTAAGATTTTTAGAAAATTCCAATTTTAATTTTCTTAGACTCCTCTAATACCAGAGAAGTCCCAAAAGTAATTTGGTGAATTTTTAAAAAGTTATTTTGGAGTAATGAATTTTCAAAGTTTAATTTTACTCATGTGACTTAATTAATCCATTTAGTGGGGTTAAACCTTTCCAATTGATTCTAAATTTTTATGTGAGGTCCCTCTAATCCTAAAGATCAGTGGAGAATTATTTTCAAGTTCTTTTGATGTGTGGTTAATCCTAATTAATTAAAGTTCAGTTTTGAGTAATTAGGCTAATTAAAGTTATTCTTAATGAATTAACTCAAAACATAATTATCCTAGGGTCCTCTAGTCCTAAGAAACTTCCCCAAATTTTCCTAGAATTTTCTAAGCAATATGCTAATTAATGGAATTAAAATACCAAAAACAGTGACATAAACTTGAAAAATACATAACTTGCCATTGAGATAGCCTCTGACCTTGAAAAATTCAGGGAATGTTCCCAAGATCGGAGGCTTCAAAAGCCCTATGGTCTCATGCCATGGTGAATTGTCTATGCAAATGGAGAATTAAAATACTGAAATGAGTAAATAATTAATTAAAAATAAAATACTCATCAAATTAACTCAATTCTTTTTCCACATTATTCTCCTCTATTCACTGAATAAGAGAATATTTTTATTTTATTTTTGTGATTTTTCTATACAAAGATATGGATTTTCTAAGTTTCAGGCATTTAATTAAATCATAAATTCCATATTTTCTTACTTATCCGACTCAGCGCCACGACAACCTTAGCATCTCCGAAGCTCCACGCAGCGCGCTCCCATTCGCCGCCGCCATCCGACTCAGCGCCATGCGGCCCGCGATTCACTTACCGTTCCCTGGTCCGACGCAATCTGAGCCGTCCAGTTAATACACGCTTGATCCAATCGCGGCTGGTCGTCGTCTCCGACTGGTGTGCACCCGTGACCGTCCACACTCAAACTCTAATATCTCCCTCGTTTCTCAATGAATTTTTGTGTTCTTATACTCTATGCATTCGTCTTGAAGAGAAAAACACATCCATACGGTTTACATGCTATAAAATTAACTCAAACAAAATGGAGAATCGCTGGAAGCTCAGGTTAAAGAGAAGTCTCCATACCTTGGTTCAGGAGGTGTGGCCTCACTTGAATGTGCTCGGCACGTTCGTTGGAGCTGGAAGAGCCTAGGGATGAAGCCTCTGGCCCTGGTTAAAGGTCTAAGTATGAAAGTGACCAGATCCGATTTCAGACTTTGGAGGCTAGAGCAATTGGGTGGCATGGAGATGGGGCTTTCACTGGGGAACTCCTTCTCTTGGTCCTGTGCAGGTGTGGGTGAGTTTAATTTGATTTTGGTGAAGGTTTGAGAGATGTCCTGTTCTAGCCTGAGAATTGAGCTCCAAAATTGAGCTCAATCAATAGGATTTAGGGCAGAAGAACAGTGGGGATGGATTGCTTTTGGCTAGGGGAAGCTCTGTGAGGAGTTTGGAGGGATTCTATGAAGGTTGATTTCAGCCAACCTTTTGCCCGAGAGGGGGTGGCTGGTTTAAATAGCCATGACCAAGGTTTCCCAGGGGCAATTTATGGTTGGGATCAGCTGCCTAGGGGAGTAGATGAAGAGCTGTGGTGGCCAATTAGAGCGGGGCAGCTCAACAGGTGAGAATTTGAAATTTGGCCCATTCCAAGCTCCACAGCCATGGCGTTTTCCAGCGGCCTGGTGGTTGGCCGGCCAGAGTCAGGTCACCATCTGACTCAGGGGATTCAGGGCTAGGGTTTGGTGCAGTCAATTGCCTTTGGACATGTGTAAATGATTTGATTTAAGTGGAAAGGGGGAAGGCTTATTTTGGCTTGATTTGGTCCAAGGCATGGTTTAGGCTAGGTGCACATCCCCAAGGCTTGACTTTGGGCTGAGGGAGAATCATTTGGGTCAGCTAGGAAGGGGTGGTGAAGTCCTCATCCAAGGTGATGTGGCTAAACTTGGTTTAGAGTGTAGCATAAATGGGGTTAAAAGGGCTTAATGAAGGCTTAGGAAAGGCTCCCTTCTTCTTGCCATAAATGACTAGGTGAGGTGTCAAAACTCTCATGGCTTCATATGGCTTGTAAATGGCTCACATTTGGCTTACATTTGGCTTAGAAAAGGTTGGCTTGTTTCATGAAAAAGGGTTTTGGCATTTTTGATGAGTTTAGGGGAAATTGGCATGTGGCTTGATTTGGAATGACTTGATCATTGATTTAAAACTTAGGGATGGCTTCAATTGAAATGTATGATGGAAAGAGATGTTATGTGGGCTTTAGGGTCAATTTTGGGCTTTTGGAATTGTTTAGGAATGGGCTTTTAAAGGCTTTAGGCAAGTGGGCTTTTAGATTTTAAATCAAGTTGATGGATGAAAATTTTGGTAAATATTGGGCCTTACAAATGTTGGGTTTAGTTTATGGATGTGTTATGAGTGATTTGGAATAGATTTGAGGTGATTTGGAGTTGAATTGGGTTTGATTTGGGACTTTTTTGGTAAAGGAGCCAAAATGGGTCAAATTGGGCTAACTTGGGCAAAGGTTTGGCTAATTTTAGATTTTATGTAAAATTAATGTTGAGAAATGTTTATGGGAGTGCTGCAAAGAGTTTTCAATTTTGGTTTGGCTTTGATTTTGTGATTTGGGCCCATTTGGGTTAGGTTTGGGTTTAGGCCAATTTAGGGTATTTTGATTTTGGGTTAGGTTTGGGTGGAGTTTAGGTTCAAACTTGGGGCAAATCAAGTTAGTGTTTTGTTTTTAGGGATGTTAGGTAAGTTTTAGAATAGATTTGGGGCTAGTTGGGGTTGAGTTTAGGTTGGTTTGGGCTAAGTTTAGGTTATGGGCCAAAATTGGGTTTTAAGCTTCAAATTGAAATTAGATCCAAATGTCAATCAAATTGGACTTGGATTTGGTCTAGATTGATATTAGGGATATTTAATTGAAGTTTAAGACAGAATTGGATCAAAATTAGGATCAATTGGGTTGATTTGGTTTGACATTGTGTCCATTTAGGTTAAAAATGGGTCAAATTGGGGATTTTGGTAAAATTGGGATAAATTGATAAAATTGGCTTATGGTGTAGTTGAACAAAATGAAATTGAGAATATTTGGGATTTTTTGAAATTTATTGGGAATTTTCTGAATTTGTGTAATTTTTGGGTTAAAAGGGTATTTTGGGTATTTGGAGGGTATTGGGGGGTATCTTTGGAAATTTTGGTATATTTGGCTAAGGATGATCAATTTGAATGGTGGGAAATGTTTAGGATTGGGTTTGAGAAATTTTGGGTAATTTAGGTGATTTTGCAAATTTTGGATAGTTTGAAGGGCATTTGGTAGGTTTTGTGGGTGTAGGGTCCCGGAGGTCAAAAATTGAAATTTTGGAAAAATAAAGATTGATCAAGCTTGAGTAGAATGGAATCACTTTGGTTGAGCCATGAAGCCACATCAAGCCCATAAGAGCCATGAGAGGACTCATTTGAGGCATTCACTATGTTGTTTCTAACCCTCTTAGTCAAGGGCCTAGAGGTTAAGGTCCATCCATATGAATTACCTACATGAGTCAGGAAGTCAAGCTAGGTAGGAATGGTTTTAGGATTTGGAATGTGTGTGAAAGTGTAATGTGTGCAGGTCAACCCTCACCAGACCAGGCCACTCAGGGTAGTCCTAAGGCCAAAGAGTCCTATAGGGAACTCATCCTTTAAACCTCCGCATTTGATCTTAACCCTCCAAGTGACTTAATGGTTTACAATCAAATTTATGGGGTTTGCAGGGAGTTAAGAGGTTTTTGAATTTCTAAGTGGTGGGTTCCATTTCTAGTCCTCTAAGATAGTCAAAGGGAAAGCCTAAGGCTAGATCCTAAGTTATAAGGAGAGAGAAGAGAAAAGACCTCATCAAAAATGAGGTCAACAATTATTGTGTGGAAATAAATAGGGAGATACTTTGATGGGTAGATAATTGGAGGATGTTAGAGTGACAAGCTAAAGTAAACAATTTGATTTAATGTTTTATGTCTTTATATGTGATGTTAGCCCCTGGTGGAGGGAGAAGAGGAAACTCTAGAGTGAGAGCTAGTATTTTTCCTGCCTAGCCCGTCTTCAAGATTACTAAAGCATTAAATTAACCTATGTTCTTTATAACATCTCTAGTAAGGGTAAAGAATATAATTGCTCCTATTTGGTGCAACACATTTTAGATACTTTCACAACATAATTTCGTGACGTGTTACTGATTCATATTAAGGAAAAAGTTATTATATTAGAATTTGTTTTTATCTTACAAAAATATAGTTAAATTTAATTGTTTGCTTTCATTTCAAATTACAAAAACTATAAAAAAGAATTGAACTTTCTTTCCTATAATATTATCTTTAATTTGAGTAAAATCTTTCTTAAAAAGTAAAAAAGTTATTTTTCTTTTTTATTTGTTAATAATATTTAACATTTTCCCTGTGGGTTCGATATCTTGGGGCATAATCAGAAAATCCTATATTACTTGATAACAATATATATACTTGCATAGAATCTCATTTTATAATATTAACAATTAAAATCTTATTTGCATCGACATCAAATTGATGGCGTCGTTGTAAAGAAAGAGATAATTAAAGGAAGTATAAAGTGTAAACTCATATATAAAACGTAAGCATAAATATCAGGGATCAAGTTTTTGGCGCCGTTGAAGGGGCATAATAAAAAAAAATTAAAGCAATATTTGAAAAAAATTTAGAAAAACTAATTTTTACTTTTTAAAGTCTTATTTAAACTTGTTAGATTTATTTTAGGAAATTTTTGTCTTGTTTTTATATAAGTTCTTATTTTTATTTTATTTTGATTTATTATAGTGTATGCGTGGTTCAGGCTCTGAAGGACTTGTACTTTACGATTCTGAATTAGAAAGAACTATCAGATAAATTTAAAATAAAAAAAACAAATATTCAAGAAATGACAAATCTAAATAATCAAAATGCTAAAAACCATAAAAATTTTAAACATTTATGAGATTATGCTAACCCTACAGTAGATGAATTTCATGGTAGTATTCACAATCCTGTTGTAGCAACTAATTTATTTGAACTTAAACCTGCTATTATCCAAATGTTATCTAGTAATCAGTTTAGGGGAGCGCCAACTGATGATCCAAATTTCATCTTGCCAATTTTCTAGAATTGTGTACTACATTTAAATATGATGGTGTTTTAAATGATGCTATTAGACATAGAAAATTTTTCTTTTTCTTTAAAGGATAAGGCTAAGATGTGGTTAAATTCATTAGCACTTGGATTTATCAAAACTTCGGGTAATTTAGTGTAAAATGTTTTACTAAATATTTTACACCATCAAATACTATGAAGCTTAGAAATCATATTACATCTTTTTGTCAGTTTGAAGGAGAATCTATTTATGAAGCATGTGAATGTTTTAAAGATCTCCTAAAAAAGTTTCCACATCATTCGATACCAGATTGGTTAATAATTCAAACTTTTTATAATTGATTAGTTAGATCTCTTAGATCTATTATCGATGATGCTGGTTCGTTGATGTCTAAACAATTTAATGACGCTTATGCTTTAATTGAAGAAATGACTACTAATAATTTTCAATGGACATCTGAGAGTGTAAATCCTAAAGAGGTAGCTAATATTTATGAATCTGATGCTTTTGCAATGTTAGCAAATCAAGTAGCTGCAATTTCAAGGAAGATAAACCAATTTAGAATGAAATTTTCTCAACCAATTTCAAAGATTGAAGAAAATTCATTAGGCCAAATGGTAGATTCTCAAACATCATTAGAAACTTTGAATGCTATAAACATGACTAATAACCCATATTCCAATTATCATAACCAAGGTAGCCATCCAAACTTTAATTGAAATAACAATAATCCGGGTGTTAGTAATCAACAATGGAGGAACAACTAAGTAAACTCATTGGGAAATTGGAACAACCAATGTAATAATAATTATAGACTTCTTATCCTACAGGTTTTAATAGTATTTCATAGTTTAAGGAGAAGTTATCTATAGAATAAGTAGTGTTACAAATGAAAAATCAATTGCAAAGTCAAGGAGCTACAATTTCAAATATTGAGAATCAATTGGGACAAATAACCAATTTATTAAGTAATAGATCCCAAGAAACACTTCTGAGTAATACAGAAATACATCCAAGAGACAAAAATAAAGAGCAAATAAAAGTTGTTTAACTAAAAAGTGAAAGAGAGTTGGATGGTTGAGTTCAAAAAGAGATTGAAGTAGAGAAAGAAGAGATTGAAGAACTAAAAGAGGATGCTCCGAAAGGTTTGGAAAAACCTATTTCTTCACTAAAATTTGATTTAGAAAAACCACCACAACCATTTTCTCAGAGACTTCGACAATAAAAGTTGGATAAGTAATTTTCAAAATTCTTCGAAATTGTTAAGAAACTTACAATTAATATTTTATTTGATGAAGCCTTAGAACAAACACCAAGCTTTGTGAAGTTTATGAAGGATATCCTCAATAGAAAAATGAAGCTTGAGGATAATGAGACTGTTGCACTTAGTGAAGAGTGCAGTGCTATAATTCAGAAGAGCTTCCTGAAAATCTTAAATATCCTGGTAGCTTCACAATTTCATGTGCAAGCAGCGACAAATTCTATAAGAAAGCTTTATGTTATTTAGGTGCAAGCATTAACCTTATGTCATTATCTATATTTAAAAAACTAGGATTAAGAGAAATAACAACGACTGCTGTAACTCTGCAGTTAGGAGATCGTTCGATAACATATCTTAAAGGAGTTATAGAAGTGTTTTAGTGAAAATAGATCAATTTATCTTTCATGTTGATTTCATTGTGAAAAAAGATAAAGAGATACCTATTATTTTTGTGAGACCTTTCCTAGCTACATGAAGAGCAATGATAGATGTGCAGAAAGGGGAATTAACTATGCACATCAATGATCAAACTTTTACATTTCATATTTCAAAATCAATATCCTAAAAAAGGTAAAAATGATGAATGATATAAGATGGATGTTATAAGATATTTGAGTTAATGCCATTCTAAAGCAACTTATGAAGAAAAATCTGAAAGTGCAAAATTGGAACACGAGTAAGAAGAGAAAGTACAATTTTCTGATGATTTTAATGAGGAAGATTTAAATTATGTTCAAGGAAGTTTTGATGTTTTTGACATGACAAAGAAAGATGAATCTTTTAGTCCAACAATTTAAAAACCTCATGAACTTGAATTAACATTACTTCCTACATATTTAAAATATGTTTTTTTGGGTGGTTCCTCAACTTTGTTGATTATAATTTCCTCAAAATTAATTGTAGAAGAAGAAGAGAGTTTGCTTGAAACATTAAAGAAATATAAGAAAACCTTTAGATGGACAATAGTTGATAATAAATGAATCAGTCTTTCAATTAGTATTCACAAAATCCTTATGGAAGAGAACTGCAAACCCAGGGCTGATCCTCAAAGAAGATTCAATCCTATTATGAAAGTGGTTGTCAAGAAATAAATTTTAAAGTGGTTAAATGCTGAAATTATCTACCCTATTTCAGATAGTGCATGGGTTAGTCCTATTCACTGTGTTCCCTGAGAAAGGAGGAGTAACTCTAATTGTTAATGAAAAGAATGAACTAATATCAACAAAACAAGTTACAAGATGGTGAATATGCATTAATTATAAATAATTAATTTTTACCACCAGGAAAGATTATTTTCCACTACCCTTTCTAGATCAAATGTTAGATAGACAAGTTGGGCATAAATAATTTTATTTCTGGATAGATATACTGGTTATCACCAAATACAAATTGCTCCAGAAGATCAAGAGAAAACATGTTTACCAATCCTTATGGTACCTTTACTTTTATAAGAATATCCTTTGGTCTATATAATGCCCCTGTTACATTTAAAAAATGTATGATGACAATTTTTTGTGATTTAATTAAAAAAAGGAGTTGAAGTGTTTATGAATTATTTTTTAGTATTTGAAATTTCATTTGAATCATGCTTAGTATTTGAAATTTCATTTGAATCATGCTTACAAAATTTATTTAAAGTTCTTAAATGCTATGAAGAAACAAATTTAGTCTTTAATAGGGAAAAATGTCAATTTATGGTAGCAGTAGAAATTGTTTTGGGACATCATATATAAGAAAAATGTATGGAAGTAGACCCTGTAAAAATTCAAGTGATCGCTAATTTTCCTTGTCCAACAAATGTAAAGAGAGATTATGAGTTTTTTAGGACATGAAAGATTCAACAGGCATTATATTAAAGACTCCTAAAAAATTACTAAGCCTCTATGTCATTTATTAGAAAAGGATGCATTTTTAATTTTAATGAAGAATTCCTAAAAGCTTTTGTGTTGTTAAAAGAGAAATTAATCACTGCACCAGTTATTATTTCACCAGATTGGGAAAAACTTTTTGAATTAATGTGTGATGCAGGTGATTATGCTATTGGAGCTGTTTTAGGATAAAAACATGATAAATTTTTCAAAGTGATTAACTATGCTAGCAGAACTGTTAATGAGCTCAAATTAATTCTACCACAACTGAGAAAGAGTTATTAGCTATATTATATTCTTTTGATGAATTCAGATCATATATAATTGGAACAAAATGTGTAGTGCATACTGACCATTCTGCTATTAAATATTTAATGCAAAAAGAAGAATGCAAAACCAAGACTGAAAAGATGGATTTTTCTTTTACAAGAATTTGACTTTGAGATAGTAGATAGCAAGAGTGCTGATAATTAAATTGCTGATCATCTATCCAGACATGAAAATGAAAATCTCTCTGTTTTGAAGAAGAAATTAATGAACATTTTCCTGATGAAAAATTGTTCACTATCAATGAGTGGTGTGTTCCATGGTATGCTGATATTGTGAACTTTATTGTTAGTGATATTATACCCTATGGTTTTTGATACCAATAGAGGAAGAAATTTTTATATGAAACTAAGACTTAGTTATGGGATGACCCATTTTTATCTAAACAAGGAAATGATCTAATTGTTCGATGATGTATGCCATTAGAAGTAACTTATGAAATTATTCAAAAATGTCATGATTCTAATTTTGTGGGACATTTTGGTGTTGATAAAACTACATAACAAATTCTACAATCTGTATAATTTTTAAGGATGTTAATGCTTATATTAAAAATTATGATCGATGTCAGCGTGTAGGCAATATTTATATGTTAGAAGTTGAAATATTTAACGTTTAGAGATTATATTTCATGTGACCATTTATCCAATCTTTCAGAAATTTATATATTGTTAACAGTAGACTATGTATCTAAATGGATAGAAGGTGTTGCTTTACCTCGATGTGATACTCGAAGTGTTGCAAAATTTTTAAGAAAGAACATATTTTGTAGATTTGGAATGCCAAGTGTAATCATAACTGACGAGGGAACTCATTTTAGAAAGGAAATTATGGAGAAATTAGTACAAAAAAATATCATATCAACCATAAAATTACTACTACTTATCATCCTCGGACATGTGGTTTGGTTGAATGATCCAATCGTGAAATTAAAAGAATTTTGAAAAAATATGTTAATCCAAACAAAAAGTATTGGTCAATCAAACTGAATTTGCTTTGTGGGCCTATAGGACATCATATAAAATTCCTATAAGAATGTTCCCATATATGCTCATTTTTGGGAAAGCTTGTCATTTACCAGTTGAACTTGAGCACAAAGAATATTGGGTTAATAAGGAGTTTAATTATAATTTGAAGGATGCTGGTGAGAAAAGATTGTTGTAATTAAATGAGTTTGAAGAGATAAGGAATGAATCATATGAAAGTGCTAACTTATATAAAGAAAAAAAGAAGATGTGGCATGATCTTAGGATTTTGATTAAAAATATTGAGCTAGGACGACAAGTTTTGTTAAATATACCATATTAAGATTATTTTCTGGAAAACTAAAGTCCAAGTGGATGAACCCATTTATTGTAATAAAAGTTTATCCCTATGGAGCTGTGGATATTAAAGATCCTAAAACTGAGAAAATATTCAAAGTGAATGATCATATACTGAAACCATATTTCTCAATGGATCAACTTAAACTTAATGAAAATATGATGTTAGGTCACCCATCATAAGCACTAGGTATTTTAGGCTGACGATGTAAAATCAAGCACTTTGTGAGAGGCACCCCATAGTTATCGGTGTGATTTTTTTTTAGTTTGTTTTGGGTGCTTTGTTGTATGATTTGAAGTAAGAATTGTGGTAGTATTTTGATTATATTATGTTAATGGAGATTAATGAGACCTTAATTGATAACTTGGATGAGTTAGAATGATTATTTGGACATTTAACAAACCTGTGCTAAAATGAGCATTGGCGGCTAAGCGCCAGCAGTTGGCACTTAGGCGCCGGAGTTATGAAAAACGTGAAAAATGAGGTTCTAGAAGTCCTACTCATGGGAAACTTGTATGGAATGTTATTTGATGATTTGTGAATGTGGGGGGACGGTTTTAGTGCTTCTAAAGTCTATAAATAGGAACTGGATGAAGAGATATTTACCCAATTCCAAATTTTCATCCTTAAAGTCTAAGGAAAGAGTTTAAGTTACAATAATGTCTTCTTAGGAGAGTGAAATTAAAGAAAGTGTATGTGAACAAGAAAAAATTTATTTGTGAGAGTGTGCAAGAGTTATACAACTAATTTCTGGCTATTAGTATCAAAGGAATAGCAGAGAAGATTGTAAAGATTAAGGCCGATGTGGCATCAATCGAAGCAAAGGTAAATGAAACAAAGCACATTTAGCATATATTGGATGAAAATTAAAGATGCAATTTAGTCATACTAGTCATGTTGAAGAGGCGAATAAATCAATGTTTTTGAGGAACAAGTGGATAGAAGAAGATTCGGTAAGAGTTTTCAACCATCGCCCATTTTATCAAATTTATATACCAAATGGTTTAGAAAGAACTAGTGAAGGTTTTGAATGTGTTCCACTTGATGGAGAATGGAATAAAGTTCTTAAGTTGTATTAAGTTGTTAGTTAGACATATTTAGTTGTTAGTGTTTTGTGTTTTATGTATTATTTGTGTTATAAGTTTGTTGTGTCTTAAGTGTTTGTTTTGTGTTTTGTTTAATGTGTTAAAGTGTGAGTAAAGATGAGATCTTATCCAAGAATCTTGGATTGAAGATTTGTATTTTGTACTTATTTGTTCGTTGGTAATGAAGTGTTTGTTTGTGTGAAACTTGTATTGAATCTATTTTTGTAGTGAATGATTTTGGAGTATAAGAAGATTACAAGGGGAAGCTATACTTATTAAGACCATTTAGGGTTGATCAAATGAAAGAAGAGTTAACTTCCCTGCCTCAAAGTTGAATACCACCTCTAAGGCATGACATTACTTTATATCATCCAAAATCATTTCCACCAATCATTTAAGTGAAGTCACGAGGGAAAGAGCCACATTAAATTATTGTATCAAGCAAGAGAAGGCAATTGATATAGGAAAGATTATTTATGAGTGTATTTGGAGTTCTGCCATTGCTGCTACTACTGCAGGTGTGGGATTTGCTTCCCTTATTCATTCATTATGTGAGCAGGCTGGTGTGAGATCAGATAACTGGGAAGAGGTCCTTCATCCTCTTAAGCCTATTACCAGTGTGAATTTGAAGACTTACGCTGAGCATTCTATTTTTGGCTGGAGAGGACGATTCTCTAGAGCTTGAGGTGCTTCTACTTCTGCTGCTTCCACATCTCGTGCTTTGACTTCTCATGCATCATCAGGTCAATTTACAAGTTCACAAATAGAACTATTGAATTAAATGAAAATTTATATTAATTATACTGAGGATTGAGTACATGATATTGAAGGAAAAGTAGATCATATAAGGGATTATTTGCAAGAGCATAGTGAGTATGAGAAAAGTTATCACAGTTATATGGACAGACTGATTAGAGCAGATCATAGTGTTGTTTTACCTCCACATTCACACTATACCCCATACGAGCCTACATATGTTTGGAATGAGGGAGATAATGATGAGAATGTTGATGAGGCTTAGGATTGATCTTCTGTTTGGACTTTTGTGTTATTTTGTGTGTTTTGAACTCTTTATTTGTGGTTGATTATTTAGACTTTTATGTTTTATTTGTGATTAAACAATCTGATGTACTGGTTGGTAAACTACTTTATTTTTTTATGTTATTTGTGGATGTTATTTGTTTGTGTTATGTGATGTGAGTGTTTAGTGCTTTTGTGGTAGTAAATTTGTTAGAAAATTCTTAGTGTTTTTTTTTTTTGATAGTATAAAACTTATTCCCAAAACTATTAGGAAGGTTTAGAACACTATTAAAATCCACTATTTAATTTCATGCATAACTTTTTAATTTTCTACCATATATTGTTGTTGTGAATTTCTATTTAAGTATCTGTGAATTTGCTTTTGTTACCGCCACTACTTTAGAAGTCTTTTGAATTTCTTTTATGGAAAATATAAAGTTAAAATTTCATCGAGTTGTTTTTACTCTTATTTTTAATTTTTATACTTGCATATTTAGGATATAAAAATTTATGTGAGCATGATACTTATAGTTTTCAATTCCTACCCACGTATCTTTTTACTATGCTTAAATGATTTATCATAACAAAAACATTAAAGTTTGGGGGAGTGAATCACAATTTTCAAAAATTTATATTTTATTTGTTCTCAAATGTGTTATAAATAAATTTGATTTTGATTGAAAAATAATTATGTGTATGAAGTTATATTAGAGAAGTAAAATTTTGAATATAGAAATGAGTAAGAGAATTTAGTTAAAATTTATAGTAATGATGAAAAATTTAAAGTTAAAAATTTTGTAACTATCGTTAGCAACAAAAGTTGTATTTTTTGAAAAATAGAAGGATTAGATTTTATTTTTTAGTACTTAAATTTATTTTATTAAAAATAATTTTCAAAAATTTTATTATATTTCCAAGTAAAAGATATCTAGCTAACTTATGCTTTAGGAAAGGAATTGTGGAATTCAAAATTATTAAAGGCATATCCAGATATAGTAATCCTTCACTAAAAAGAAAAGTGAAAAATAGTATGTGGAAAAGGAAGAAGAAGCTTAAGGATTAAAGGGCCTAATCAAAAATTGGTTCCACACTTGATCTTTTTAGAGTATAAAATTTAAGAAAATCTTGAAGCTTATGAATATAATATAGTTAGTATCATTATTTTTAGTAAAGATTTTTAAGTAAAGGAAATAAAATGTCTAAGCCATATATTTTGAAAAATCTATAAGTATTTTTGAATAAGATATGAACTCATATTTTTCTTAAACCTTTACCTATGAGATTTCTAAACTTTAAATTGGTCTCATTTACTAAATTTTTTTCTAAATTGGACTACTACATTTCTATAACAAAATTTTGGAACTCCTAAAGAAACTCATTCACATAATTTGCTTGTTTGATTTTTTGTGATTATAGTGTCACTTGAGGACAAGTAACTTTTCATGTTTGGGAGATTTTGATACACCTAAAATATATAGTATTTTCATACACATTTTTATACATATTTTTGATGATATTGCACATTAATGGAAGGTATTTTTTATATTTTTCTTGCATTTATAGCTCTGTGTTACTTGAACGATATGTATACTTGCATGTATGAGTGACTGTCTAATTAATAAATTGATCTTACTGTGAAACTGAACTGAAACTATCCTCTGAATATTTACGTTAGAGGCAGTGCACACCCTGATTCAGTGTCCTTATTAACATGAGGAATCAACCTCTAAAGTTTCAAGGCAAGGTAATTGTTATTTAATGAGTTATGATTAAAACATCCCCCAGGTATTTATAATTTCCACCCAATTTCTATTCTAAACCTTTTATAACAATCACCTACACCACTTTGGACCATTAATTGAGCCCTAGCCAAACTCTAACCTAACCTAAACCCAAGCTTAACACATGGTGACCCAAATTAACCAAATCACCCAAATTCATCAAATCCACTTCCCAAATTAATTCAAATTCATTCTAAACCTTTTCCATATGCTTTGTGACAATCATTTAAGACATTTTGATCAATCAATATGATCCAAATCAAACCCAAACCTAACCTAGCCCAAATCAAACCCAAACCAATCCATGTGGACATATGATCCAAATTAAACCCAACCAAACCAAATTGGACTAAAACAACTCCATGGCAGCCAACCCTAGACCTCCTAGAGTGGGTTTGACCTGACTTAACCCATGCCCCATGAGCCATGGACCAATGTCCACCACTTGGGACCAATGGGTTTAGCCATTTGCTAAGGCTAAGTCCCATCCATTAAACTTCCCTTCAGCAAGCTCTCTGCCCTAATTAATTGCTCTGAACTCCATCTCCACTCCTCCTCCACTCTTCCTCAGGCATGCCAGTCCTTGCTAGTAGCCCCAGCCACCAGAACAGGCAGGCCCGAGCGCCCCCGTGAGCTTAAAATTCAAAATTGAGCCATGACAGTAAGCAATCCCCTCACCGCACTACCTGACCTGCTCAGTCCTCACTCTGAGCTCCCCACTCTGGCCATGGCTATAAAATCCTCCCCTCTCGGTTGAGTTTAAGGTGTTGAAATTTTCCTCACAAAACTCCCTCAAATTGCTCCCAGACCTCCTCCCAGCCAAGAGAAGAAGATCCCCACTGTCCTCCTGCCCTGAATCCCCTTAGCTGAGCTCAATTTCTCAGTTAAAATTCAAGCTAGAAACAGGACATTCCCAGAGACTCCACCAACATCAAATTAACTACACCCACACCATCCCCACACCAAGAGAAGAAGTTCCCTAGTGAAAGCCCCCTCACCAGGCCACCCAGTTGTTTTATCGGCCAAAGCTCCAAATCGGGTCTGGACAAAATCAGGTCAAGGAAATTCATCGTGACCAGAGGCTCAATCCATAGGCTTTTGGAACTCCAACGAACGTGCCTAGCATCTCTGATAGAGGCCTCACCTCTCAGAGCAAAGGTATTTAACTTTCCTTCCTCCTGAGCTTCCAGCAATTCTCCATTTCATTGGGCTTGATTTCAAGGCATGTTAGCTGTATGGATAGCTTCGTTTAGGCTAGACAAGCATGTAGAAACAAAACACACTAGATTTGGTAGAGTATAGCTCGAGATCTTATGGTTTTAGTATGGACGGCTCTCGAGTTGAACCAGATGAAGACGATGAGCATCCACCATTGGATCGAGCGTGTATTGAATGGACAGCGGAGATCGAGCTGGAAAGAACTACAGGATGAAAAGAGCGCACTGACTCAGATGGCGGCGCAGAATGGGAGATGACGCGTGTGACTTCGGAGCCGTCTATGTTGAGGTGGCGTGTTGACCTCATTTCTGGTGAGGTCTTTCCTTTCGTCTTAGCGCTTAGGATCTAGCCATAGGTTTTCCCTTTGACTATCCTAGAGGACTAGAAGTGGGACCCACCACTTAGAAATTCAAACACTTATTAACTTTTCTTGAACCCCACACAAATGACCATAAACCTCCAAGCCTCTTTGGAAGGTTAAAAGTCAAATGTATTCAAGGATGAGTTCCAATAGAATTCTTTTGCCTTAGGATTACCCTGGGTGGCCTGGTCTTAGTAAGGTTCAGCTTGCACACACTACACTCTCACACACATTCTAAACCTTGAAACCACTCTTACCTAACTTGGCTTCTTGACTCATGTAGGAAACTCATATGGATGAACCTCAACCCCTAAGCCCCAGGCTAAGAGGGTTAGGAACAACATATTGAGTGCTTAAAATGAGTCCTCTCATGACTCTTGTGAGCTTAACATGACTTCATGGCTTAAACAAAATGGTTTCATTTTACTCAGATCTAATCAATCTTCATTTTTCCCAAATTTCAATTTTTGACCCACAGGGCCCTAAACCCACCAAACATACCAAATACCCTTCAAGTTGTCCAAAATTCCCAAAATTGCCTAAATTAACCAAGATTTCTCAAAATCAATCTTAAATATTCCCCATCACTCAAATTGATCACCCATGACCAAATACACCAAAATTTTCAAAATAGCCCCCAATACCCTTCATGTACCCTCCTTGTACCCTAAATAGCCTAAAATTCCAAAAATTCAAAAAAAATCTCCAAAAATTCCAAAATATTATTCACGTCATTTTCTTCAACTACCACCTACCCTAATTTTGTCAATTTAACCTATTTTGATCAAACAATCCTAAATTGGCCCTTAAGGCCCAAAGTGACCAACCAACCCAATCCATCCCAAATTCAACCCAAATGTCACCCAATTTTCCCCAAATATTTTTTAAAATCTTCCTAAAATCCCCACAAACAAAACTCTAACTTAATTTAGCCAATATTTGGACCCAAACTTCACCCAAGTCCAACTCAAACCAAAACTCCCCAAATTGGCCTAAACCAATTATGAACCCAAACAAGCCCAAATCCCGAAATTAAGACCCAAAAAAAATTGAAAACTCTTTCCCTTACCTCCATGAATATTTTTCAACATTAATTTCACATCAAACCCAACATTAGCCCAACCTTAGTCCAAGCTAGCCCAATTTGACCCACTTTGACCTCATTACTAAAAGACCCAAATTAAACTCAATTCAACTCCAAAATACCCCAAACTTGTTTCAAATCACTCATGACACATTCCTAAACTAAATGCAACATTTATTTGGCACAACATTTTACCAAATTTTTATCCAAAAGTTTATCTTAAAACCTAAAAGCCCATTTCATTAAGACATTTTAAAAGCCCATCCAAAACAATTTTAAAAGCCCAAGTCTTCAATACAAGCCCACATGACATTTCTTTCCATCATCCATTTAATTAAAATCATCCCTCTAAAGTTTCATTTCATGATTAAATAATTATAAATAAAGCCTCATGATAATTCCATCAAAAATACCCCAAAATTCCAAATTCCTTTCTCATACAAGTCCCTAAGACAAATGTGAGCCAAGAAATCATGGGCAAGCTATATGCAAGTCATGAGGAGCCCTTTCCACCTCACCATGCCATTAATGGAAAAAGAGGGAGTCTCTTTCTTAATCCCTCACTAAACTTTTTAACCCCATTCATGTCACACTTTAGCTAAGTTTAGCCACCTCACCATGGATGGAGACTTCACCACCCATCTTTGAGCTGACCCAAATGATTTTCCCTCAGCCCAAAGTCAAGCCTTGGGGGGTGCACCAAACCCCAAACAATGAATGAACCCAATTAAGCTCAAAATTCACCCTTCCCCATTCCATTTAAATCAAACCTTTGACACAGGTTCAAAACCAATTGAACTCACCAAACTCCAGCCCTGACCTCACTGGTCAAGATGGTGACCCATGCCTGCCAGCCAACCACTTGGGTCACCGGAAAACACCAAACCCGTGAGCACCCATTTGATTCAAAAATTCAAATTGAGCTTGCTGAGCTGTCCCATGGCCAGTGGTCACTGGAGCCCTTCTTCTCCTCCCCTGAGCAGCTGATCCCAGCCTTGAATTGATCTTGGGAAGCCCTCTAGCCATGGCTATTTAAACACCACCACCTCCACGGCCAAAAGGGTTGATGCATTGGACCTTAGCCAAACTCTACCAAATTGATCCCAAATTCTTCATACAACCTAGAGCAGTTGATCCCCACTAAAATCTAGCCCTAAAACCCCCTCTGTGAGTTCAATTTTTGAGCTCAATCTCAAGCCTAAAAAATAGGAAACTCCACCAAAGCGAGATAAACCTTAAATTGATTAACCCTCCACCATCACTAGACCAAGAGAAGAAGTTCCCCACTGGAAGCCCCCTTACCATGCCACCCATTTTTGCTGGAGACCAAAGCTCGAAATTGGGTTTGATGAAAATCATACCTAGGCAACTCACCGGGACCAGAGGCTCAATCCGTAGGCTCCTTCGACTCCAGCAAACTTGTCGAGCACATCCAATCGAGGCTCCACCTCTTGGACCAAGGTATGATGACTTCTCCTTAGCCCGAGCTTCCAGTGATTCATCATCTCTTTTAAATCGATTTCAAGGCCTATTAACTGTACAGATTTGTAGCTCTCGTTTAGACGAACACATAGGATCAAATTTCGTGTGATTTGGTTGAGAAACGAGTGAGATCTTAAGGTTCTAAGGTGGACGACTCTCGGGGCACAACAAATGAAGACGATGACCATGGACCGTTCGATTACGCATGTTTTCAACAGACGGCTCAGATGGCGTCGGACGAAGAGATGGAGCATGAACCGCGGGACGAGTGGCTGCCAAGTCGGATGGCGGCGTCAAATAGGAGCGCGCCACGTGGAGCTTCGACCCGGACAAGGATGACGCTGCGCCAACGTGGTTAAGTAGATAAATAAGGTATTTTTGAATTGTTTAAATGCCCTGATCTTTGAAAATTCATATTTTTGCATAGAAAAATCCTAAAAATAAATTTAAAATACCCTCTTGCTCAGTGAACAGAGGGGATTAATGTGGAAAAGGAATCAAGTTGTTTTGTTAAGTATTTTATTTTTAATTAATTTAATACTGATTTAAGTATTTCAATACTCCATTTGTATACATATTTTGTCATGACATGAGACCATAGGGATTTTGTAGTCCCTGTTCTTGGGAACGTTACCTGAATTTTCCAAGGCCAGAGGCTATCTCTATGACAAGTTATTTATTTTTCAAGTTTATGTGTCTGTTTTGGCATTTTAATTCCAATAATTTGCATATTGCTTAGAAAAATCTAAAAAAATTAGGGGAAGTATCATTAGACCAGAGGACCCTAGGAAAATTATGGCTTGATTTAATCCTTTAAAAATAACATTAATTATCCTAAACACTTAAAAATGAAATCTAATTAATTAGGAGTAACCACACATTAAAATCACTTGAAATCAATTCTCCGCTGTCACTTAGGATACAGAGAACCTCACATAAAAATTTCAACTCAATTGAAATTAGTTTACTCTATTAAATGAATTAATTAAGTGACATAGCTATTTTGAAAATTAAAAAATTCAAAAAATCTAAAATACATTTCAAAAATTCACCAAATTAATTTTGGGAGTATTCTGTGATCAGAGGAGTCCAAGAAAAATAAAATTTTATATTCATAAAAATTTGATTTTTAATCATTTTAAAATATTTAATAATTAAAAATTATAAAAAATCACAAAAATATAAAAATTCAACAAAACATCACATTTGGTCTCCTAATCACTTAGGAACCATCAAAATATTTTTCCTAAGTCTCTAAGTTAAGATATTAATTTTTAAAGGCCTAGGATAATTTTCAACATTTAAAAAATGAATTTTCTTAACCTTCCACTAAAATAATTCTAATAAATTAAAGAAAAATCAAAAAAATAAAAAATTTATTTCTTTGGATTCCTTGACTACAGAGAGATTTTCTAAAAATATAAAATTAGTTTTTCCACCTTTAAAATATTTTAAAATGAATTAATACTCCATAATTAATATAATTATAATAAATAAAATTAAATTAAAAATCACCAAAATTGGTCCAAGTTGTTCTCTGGTCAGTAGGAACATCCCATAATTTTCCTAAGGACAGAAACCTTACCTTGGTCATGTTGTTGAATTTTCATTGAAAATCTCTATTTTCATTAAAATAATTATATAAATTAAATTAAAAATGAAAAAAATCAAATTTTCTCCACTAATGTCTTAATTGACATGTGAGTAAGCTGACAAAAAAATTTCAAGTTCATTTGAGCTCAATTTAGTGAGTTATGAAATGAATATGCTTAAGAGGGCATAAAAGTAATTCAGGATTTTTAACCCTAATTAACACTTTAGGCCTAATCAAAGGGAGGGTAAAATATTTGATCTTAATTTTCTCCTAGATGATTGAAACTTAGGGAAATTAAGAGGTAGAAACCCATTAATCAGTTTGAAAATATCAAAATGGAACATCAATTAATTAAATCATTTAAATTTTGAGAGAATAATTAAAATTTGGATTATTAAGATTAGGAATATGACTTAAGAAGGTATCAATTCTTTAATCTAAAAATTCCTAAATGGATCAATTCAATAATATTCAACTCTTAAAAAAACGATGATGATTGAAATTAATATTTAAAAAAGAAATAACCCTTAATTAAATTAAAGCTTAAAACATTAAATGATTTAATAATCAAATTAAAATAAATTTAAAACATTTAAAACTAATTTGAAATCACTTAAGAATAAACTTAAAACAAATTTGAAACATTAAATAATATTAAAACAATTCATAATTAAAAATGTAAAAATCACACTAATTAAAACTAACCTAAAGTATTATAATTAATCCAAATCAAATCATCAAAATTTAATGAAATTAAATAATTTAAACACCTCTTTCAACCTAAGTAATTTTAAAACATTTAAAAATCAACCTAAAACTTTACTATTAAATTGGATTGTTTTAAATCATCAACTCAATTTTATTGGTTAAATTCCTCAATGAATTAATCTGCCCCTAAAGGCTCTCACATTTATAACCTCTAAAAGGAACATCAAGTGAAATGTCACTTCACTCATCGGATAATCAAATGTCCAAGTTCACTGAGCAAGAAACGAAACTTAACTAAATTCTTGGATAACCAATTCACCTGTACAATGAAATTCATTTGGACTCGAAATAATCTCAGAAGCATTGAAAAGATGTTCAGAACTCGTCCTGAGCACTTTCTCAATATGATGAGGTGTTTTAGAAGAACAATTGAACTTAATTGTTCTTTGATGAAGAAAATCATCCTTAACAAAACACGTCCAAGTTCACTGAGCAAGAAACGAAACTTAACTAAATACTTGGGTGACTAACTCACCTGTACAATGAAATTCATTTGGACTCAAAATAATCTCAGAAGCATTGAAAAGATGTTCAGGACTCGTCCTGAAAACTTTCTCAATATGATGAGCTGTTTTAGAAGAACAATTGAACTTAATTGTTCTTTGATGAAAAAAATCATCCTTAACAAAACACAAGAACCTAGACGTCATAGGAAGTGACTAGCAATAGGATTAGGATTTTAGTAGACAACCAGAACCTTCCCTTAGCTTTACCCAGGTGCTTTTCTTGGAATACTTAAATGCTCTGACATGTGTTTTAAGTGCAGCCAGGAATGGCGAGAAGACCCACCAGGTATGCTTTTATTTTATTGCAATTTACTTACCTGCACTCTACCTTCTCTAGCATGTTAAACAACAATGTCACCCTGCATGAAAACTGAAACTTTTAGGATAGCCACAAAACTGAAACCCAAAACTAAATTAAAAATCAACACAAGATAAAATTCATTGCCACAGCATTCAAAAGATAAAACAACTCAAAATTTAATCACAAACAAAACAACAAAACTACAACCACAACTAAATTAAAACGTCTCATTGGATGATCGGGAATCCCTCGAATGAAGTAACCCACGTGTTGCTAACGAGATTTCCCACGGTATAAATGAAAGTGTGGAACTCATTCAGTTGAGTTTAGCAAATTCATTTGGACTAAGTGAATCCGATGAAAATAGTGGTGTCGGGATGACGGAATCGTAGGATCTTAATCGATTCTGCTTAATCAACTTTAAGATTTGTTTTAATTAAAATACTAAGTCATCTCAATTTTTAACCCATCTAAACCAAAACACTTCTCTCATCTTTTTATTGCCACTTTCTAAAACTAAACCTTCTGCAAAAACGAGGAGCTTGGAGCACAGTAGGTAGCACGACCAACTTCATCAGCAAAAATTTTGTCTACATCATTTAAACCTTTCCTAGAATTAAATAATCAAGCTATAGGATTTCGAGGTAGCCTGTCTAGTGCAACATAAATCCTCAATTTTCGTTAGGCATTTGCATAATCATGTTATGCAAATTAAGTCCTAACCGGTCTTAGGACTCCGAGGTAGTTGTTTGGTACGACATAAACCCTTACATCTTCAAGGCTATTTGTATGATCATGCCATACAAATATAAGTCCTAATTAACTAAAATTGGAAGGATTGAAACATTAAATAAACTCTCAAATTGAAGCTGAACAATAGGATAGTCAGGAAGTCACTGAAGTTCACTTCGGGTCTGTAACAACCCCTACTTCTCTTCCATTAGATTGATGAAATAAACTGTTCCAAATTTGATCTGATCCCTTTTGAAATTTCTAAAATCCAATTCCTTTGAAACCTTAAACTTTGAAATTATTGAGAGCAAAACCACTAATCATTATCGAGAGTTTTCTTAAATGATTCCCGTCATTTAAGATGTAATTAACTATAGGGGCTTGCCCTTATAGGGAACTTTAAGAACCCAGGTAACATGAACCCTGCTTAATTCCTTTGTATTAAGCAGGGGAACTTGTCGGCTTATAAAATTAGTTCACAGACCAAACGGATGTCACAAATCTTTTAGTTTATTTAATCGAGCCTCATCATCAAGTTGTGTGTCTATTCTTCAGGATGGATACACAGTTTGTGGTGTGGTACTCGTTTATATAAACTATTTGGGATGTGAGATCGGTTTGATTTCATATCTTAAATTTTTTAAAACTTAAAATTATTTTCAAAAGTCAAACACTACTTTTTAAATTATATATATACATTTAAATTAAATTTAAAATCTAAAATTTGCCGACTTCTATAGGTGACCCCCTTTTCAAATCACAACCTAAAAATTGATTTTACTCTTGAATGGATAAATGCCTTATATCAGTTAGAAGATACATATATTTGTCAAAATTCATCATTTGGTGCCACTGATTCTACTTTGGTTGAAGTCATTGCTTATTTAACTGATGGAAAAGGAGCTTGGAAAATAAAGAACAATTATAAGGTAAAATTCGCTGACAACCTAAAATTATTTTCAAAAGTCAAACACTACTTTTCAAAATATATATATATTTAAATTAAATTTAAAATCTAAAATTCGCCGACAACTTCTATAGGCGACCCCCTTTTCAAATCACAAATCTAAAATTCCCCGCGGGTTCATTTCAAATTGAAGAGTTTTGGCAGATTTTTGAAGGGGTGCTTGAAGAAACTCTTGGGGAATTCATTCCTAACATTAAAATAAGTACTCAAGACGAAAAAGAGAGGAGGATTACTGTAGAGAGTGTAAGGAAAGTGTGAGTCAGAGTTAGGGTTTGTGATTTTAAGAGAGATTCTTCTCTAAGGAGGGGAGAAGAGGGAGTAAAGTGAGAGATTGCTTCTTCATCTTTGTTCCAAGAAGATAATTGATCCATGAAGAAAAATACATATTTTTATGCCTTGATTTTTATCAATTTCTAAGGATATTATGCTTTAATGAAAGGTATTTTTGTATTTTTGGATGTAGGTGATGTAAAAAGGTCTAGAAAAGGAAAAGGAGCAAAATGGAGCAAAAATGGAGCAAAATACAAAAAGAAGAAAAAAATATGGCCTAGCGCCTAGGCGCCAAAAACTGGAGCCTAAGCACAAGACTCAATACAGAAACTGTCAAGTTTTTGAAGACTTTTGGAAGGTTATTTTGACGGAGTGAACAGTTATTGTACATTCTAGAAGACTAGCAGTTGTTCCTTGATAATAGGACATGTGATACATTGCATTTGGACGCTCCAAAATGGTTTTGAACGCGAAGAGGTGCGAGCCAAAGAGAAGAGGTGGGAAGAACTGGATACTATGTCTAGCGCCTAGGTGCTAGATTCCGGCGCCTAGGCGCTAGACCGACCTTCTAGAAGGTTCATTGAATTTGGACATGTTTTGAAGAGGTGCCTCAAGGTAACCCTTGGAGTCTATAAATAGGAGTCCACTCCTTCAGAGAAAATCGCCCCCCATTCGCCCCACCCCCTCTAGTCTCCTTAGAGAGAGAAATCTCATTAGAGAGAGAGTCTAGAGAATTAGAGAGAGAAATTTAGGGCCACTTTTGTTTAGTTTAGTGAGTTTACTTTCAAGTTGTAGCATCTGGAGTTCATTACACTTGTGGAGTCGGGAGTCAGAAGATCTGTAGAAGGAATATTTGATATAAGTATTTTTATTTGATTCAAAGTTTATTTATTATGTTTTGCAGTTTATTTTCAATGTATTCTATGTAGTTAGTTTACTTTCTTCCTTCAATCATGAAGAGATAGATAAGATAATATAAAGATTCGATGGAGAATTAAAATTCAAAATATTTTCAAAAACATTGTGATGACATTAATACTCGATCTTACTTTACTTTTTAAAATGGCCATTTAAATTGTTAAAACCTGTTGAAGAGATTTGAAACCTTGAAGGAGAAGAACTCTTAACTTGTAAATGTCACATGAATCCTTGGGTAGTCGAAGGCCATGTGCGGGCTATTCAAGGTGAAGTGCAAATAAATAGGAAGATAAGATTTAAAGGGCGTAGAATTGATACGTTTTTAGAGTGACAGGCTAAATTCTTATAATTTGATTTATAGACCATTACTACTAACAATACATCCGAACCTGATCTGTAAGTTAGCTAATGTTCTTTGCACCTGGATCAAAAGGTAAAGAATAGGAATGCTTCTATTTGGCATAATACAATAAATCAGATTCTCCAACGAATATTAAATTATCTTAAAAATCTTGGATTAATTGAAGGAAAGAAAGTTGTTATTTTATACAGTTTTTATAAGTCATTCTCTTAGTATTGTTTTCTTTAATTGCATCTAGTAAATTAATAGTAATTTATAGTTAATTTAAAGGATAAAAAGATATTTTTAAAATATAATATTTAGAAAATTTATTTCTATAATTTTTTCCCGTGAGATCGATACTTGGGTTATAATAGAAAACCCTATATTACTTGAAATGATACGTATACTTACGTAGTACCCCTAGTGTGTAAAGTAATTTTTAATATTTACAATATTTTTATTTATTCACTAGCCTCTTATTATAAATTGGGTCAAGCTTTGGCCATCTTTTGGAAGCATATATCACCGCGTTACTTGCGGTCGGGTCAAGTTTTTGGCACCGTTGCCGGGGAGAGAAATAAAATAGTTATAAATTTCTGTAAAAAAAACTATTATATTTCTAAAAATATAAAAATATAAATAAAAAAAATTAAAAATATAAAATATAAAAAATTGTATTTTATTCCTTGTTTTATGCGAAGATTTGGTTCTGAAGGATTAATACATTTAGATTCTAAATTAGAAAGAACAATTAGAAAAATTAAAAACGGAAAACAAATTAAAAAATTTCAAGAAATGGCTACTTTACAAAATCCAATTGAACTTAATGATCAAAATGTTTATAAACCATTAAGGGATTATGCTAACCCTACAGTTGATGAACTTCATAGTAGTATTTAAATGCCAACTGTAGATGCTAATTCTTTTGAACTTAAACCGTCTATTATTCAAATGGTGCAAAACAATCAATTTGGTGGAAATGTCATGTCATCATTTTATTGTGGTATAGAAATATCATCGTATGTATTTATTAATGTTGATGTTATGTCTATGTCATGTCTATGTCAATGTTAATAATTTTGTCATTTTATTTCAGATTTCGTGACTAACCTTAAAGTCCAGTGGTCTTTGTTGTCATGTCAATTTTATTTTGTTGTTTGTAGAAAGTTTAAGTTTTGTGGCTATCCTAAAAGTTATGGTTTTGTTGTCATTGTTCCGTCGTCGACGTCCTGCAAAACAGAGTTAGCACAACTTATAACATGCAAAGAAAATCTAAACGAAACTTCATGTCTTCATCCTACAAGGAAAATAAATTTAGAAACAATGTCATATCAAGATATTTAGATTACCTTGTCAAAGTGTCTGTTGATCCAGAGTTGTCAGATGTTCGAGTTTGGTTGAAATGTTGATTTAGGTTTATGTCAGTTTATGTTTAAATTTATATTTGTCTTGAATATTGATTTGGGTTGGATTGTCGATTTTTAATTTTATGACGAGTTAAGTTCAATGTGGGTCGAACTTTAAGAATTATGTCGTTTTATGTCGAGATATGTTGAGTTTGGTTTGAAATGTCAATTAATGTCATTTAATGTCGGTGATTGTTTAATTTGGTTTGAAATGTCATTTAATGTCGGTGATTGTTTAATTTGGTTTGAAATGTCGATTAATGTCAGTTTGTGTTTGGGAATGTTGATTAATGTCGAATAATTTCATTTGAAATGTCGAATTTATTGAGTTTCGTTTGGAATGTCGGATTTAAGTTGGTTATGTTGATTTTTATTTGAAATGTCAAATTTATGTCGATTATGTTGATTTTGGTTTAAAATGTCGATTTTATGTCAGTTATGTTTGAAATGTTAAATTTATATCGATTATGTCGATTAATTGTTTGGAATGTCAAATTTATGTTGATTATGTCGATTTTGGTTTAAAATGTCGATTTAATGTCAGTTATGTTTGAAATGTTAAATTTATATCGATTATGTTGATTAATTGTTTAGAATGTCAAATTTATGTTGATATGAGTTCAATTTTGTCTATCATAAGGCTTATGTTGATTTAGATTTAATTTTCTCGATTTAGATTCAATTTGGGTTGAACCTAAGATTTATGTTGATTTAGGTTTCATTAGGTTAAACCTAAAATTTATGTCGATTTAGGTTCAATTTATGTTGAACCTATAGTTTATATTAGTTTAGGTTCAATTTTGGTTGAACCTAAAGTTTATGTCGATTTAGGTTTAATTTGAGTTGAACCTAAGGTTTATGTCGACTTTTGTCTGTTTAAATTTGTTTTCAGGTTTTGATCTTGATTTGATTTTAGTTATGGGTTTAATGTCGATTTGAGTTTGGTTACGTTTATTGTCAATTGAACCAAAGATTTATGTCAAGTTGAATTGAGTTAGGTTCATTGTCAGTTGAACCTAAGGTTTAGATTTTGACTTAAGTTTAATATGAGTTTAAGTTGGGTTTTAGTTTAGATTCAAGTTAGGTTGAACCTAAGGTTTAGGTTAGACTTAAGTTCATGTTATGTTTAACCTAAGTATGGTTTGACTTAAGTCTAATATGGGTTAGACTTAAGTTAGGTTTTTGGGTTAGGTTCATGTCAGGTTGAACCTAAGTCTGGTTTGACTTAAGTCTAATATGGTTTAGACTTAAGTTAGGTTTTTGGGTTAGGTTCATGTCAGGTTGAACCTAAGTTTGGTTTGACTTAAGTCTAATATGGGTTAGACTTAAGTTAAATTTTGAGTTTAGGTTAAGTTAGGTTAAATTCATGTTGACCCTAGACTTAAGGTCGACTTAAGTTCAATATGGGTTGAACTTAAGTTAAGTTTTGAGTTTAGGTTAAGTTAGGTTCAAGTCAGATTGAACCTAGACTTAAGGTCGACTTAAGTTCAATATGGATTGAACTTAAGTTAAGGTTTTGAGTTTAGGTTAAGTTAGGTTCAAGTCAGGTTGAACCTAGACTTAAGGTCGACTTAAGTTCAATATGGGTTGAACTTAAGTTAAGTTTTGAGTTTAGGTTAAGTTAGGTTCAAGTCAGGTTGAACCTAGACTTAAGGTCGACTTAAGTTCAATATGGATTGAACTTAAGTTAAGGTTTTGTGTTTAGGTTAAGTTAGGTTCAAATTAAGTTGAACCTAGACTTAAGGTCGACTTAAGTTCAATATGGGTTGAACTTAAGTTAAGATTTGACTTAGATTAAGTTAGGTTCTAGTTAGGTTGAACATAGACTTAAAGTTGACTTTAGTTCAATGTGGGTTAATTTAAAATATAATTTGAGTTTAAGCTAGGTTGAACTCAAGTTTAGTTCAGTTTAGGTTAGGTTCAAAAAGGGTTGAACCTAAGGTTTTAGGTTATGTTAGGTTCAATGTGGGTTGAACCTAAAGTTTAGGTTAACTTTAGTTCAAGTTAGGTTGGACTAAAGTTAGGTTATGTTCAGGTTAGGTTCAATGTGGGTTGAACCAAAGGTTTAGGTTAACTTGAGTTCAAGTTAGATTGGACTCAAGTTAGGTTAGGTTTAAGTTAGGTTCAATGTGAGTTGAACCTAAGGTTTAGATTAACTTGAGTTCAAGTTAGATTGGACTCAAGTTAGGTTAGGTTTAGGTTAGGTTCAAAGTGGGTTGAACCTAAGGTTTAGGTTAACTTGAGTTCAAGTTAGATTGGACCCAAGTTAGGTTAGGTTTAAGTTAGGTTCAATGTGGGTTGAACCTAAGGTTTAGATTAACTTGAGTTCAAGTTAGATTGAACTCAAGTTAGGTTAGGTTTAGGTTAGGTTCAAAGTGGGTTGAACCTATGGTTTAGGTTAACTTGAGTTCAAGTTAGATTGGACTCAAGTTAGGTTAGGTTTAAGTTAGGTTCAATGTGCGTTGAACCTAAGGTTTAAGTTAACTTGAGTTCAAGTTAGATTGGACTCAAGTTAGGTTAGGTTTAAGTTAGTTTCAATGTGGGTTGAACCTAAGGTTTAGGTTAACTTGAGTTCAAGTTAGATTGGACTCAAGTTAGGTTAGGTTTAAGTTAGGTTCAATGTGGGTTGAACCTAAGGTTTAGGTTAACATGAGTTCAAGCTAGATTAGACTCAAGTTAGGTTAGGTTTAGGTTAGGTTCAATGTGGGTTGAACCTAAGGTTTAGGTTAACTTGAGTTCAAGTGAGTTTGGACTCAAGTTAGGCTAGGTTTCGGTTTGAATTTATGTTCAATGTGAGTTGAACTTAAGTTATATATTTTATGTCTTATTAGAGTTAGGCTTACTTGGGTATATAAGTTACTTAAGTCTAATGTAAGTAAGACTTAAGAAAAAATTAAGTCTAATAGGGTTAGACTTAACTTAAGGTTTAAGGATTATTTAAGCCTGATGTGAGTAAGGCTTTAAGATTAATTAAGTCTAATTAGGTTAGACCTAATTAGGATTTAAGTATTACTTAAGCCTAATGTAAGTAAAGCTTAAGGATTAATTAAGACTAGTTAGGTTAGACTTAATTAGGGTTTGAAGGTTACTTAAGCCTAATGTAAGTAAGGCTTAAGGATTAATTAAGTCTAATTGGGTTAGACTTAATTATGGTTTAAGAGCTATTTAAGCCTGATGTGAGTAAGACTTAAGGATTAATTAAGTCTAATTGGGTTAGACTGAATTATGGTTTACGAATTATTTAAGCCTAATGTAAGTAAGACTTAAGAATTAATTAAGTCTAATTGGGTTAGACCTAATTATGGTTTAAGAGTTATTTAAGCCTAATGTAAGTAAGGCTTAAGGATTAATTAAGTCTAATTGGGTTAGACCTAATTAGGTTTTAAGAGTTATTTAAGCCTAATGTAAGTAAGGCTTAAGGATTAATTAAGTCTAATTCGGTTAGACCTAATTAGGGTTTAAGTATTACTTAAGCCTAATGTAAGTAAGGCTTAAGTATTGATTAAGTCTAATCGGGTTAGACTTAATTATGGTTTAAAAGTTATTTAAGCCTAATGTAAGTAAGACTTAAGGATTAATTAAGTCTAATTGGGTTAGACCTAATTAGAGTTTAGGTTTGATTAAGTCTAATTTAGTTAAGACTTAATGGTTTAATTAGGTCTAATGGGTTAGACCCAATTAAGGTTTAGAAGTTACATAATCTTAATGTAAATAAGGTTTAAGTTTATTAATTTGGTTTAATAGGGGTTAAACCTAATTAGGGTTTAAGGGTTACTTAGACCTAATGTAAGTAAGGTTTAAGTTAATAAACTAGGTTTAATGTGGGTTAAACCTAATTAGGATTTAAGGTTTACTTAAACCTAATGTAAGTAAGGTTTAAGTTGATTAACTAAGTTTAATGTGGGTTAAACCTAATTAGGATTCAAGGGTTACTTAAACCTAATGTAAGTAAGGTTTAAGTTGATTAACTAGGTTTAATGTGGGTTAAACCTAATTAGGATTCAAGGGTTACTTAAACCTAATGTAAATAAGGTTTAAGTTGATTAACTATGTTTGATGTGGGTTAAACCTAATTAGGGTTTGTTTATTATTAAACCTAATGTCTTTAAGATTTAATAAGAATTAAATAAACTTAATTGTCTTTTAAGTTTAATTAAAAATTGATTTTATATTAAACCTAATGTCTTTAAGGTTTAATAAGAATTAATTAAACTTAATTGTCTTTTAAGTTTAATTAAAAATTGATTTTATATTAAACCTATTATCTTTAAGGTTTAATTACGATTAATTATGTTTAAGAATGTTTTAAACCTAATTAATGTTTGTTTATTAAACCTAATTTTTTTTAAGGTTTAATAAGAGTTAATTAAACTTAATAATGTCTTTTAATTTTAATTAAAAATTGATTTGATATTAAACCTAATGTCTTTAAGGTTTAATAAGAATTAATTAAACTTAATTATGTCTTTTAAGTTTCATTTAAAAATTGCTTTTATATTAAACCTAATGTCTTTAAGGTTTAATAGGAGTTAATCAAACTTATTTATGTCTTTTAAGTTTAATTAAAAAAATTTGATTTTATATTAAATCTAATGTCTTTAAGGTTTAATAAAGTTAATTAAACTTAATTATGTCTTTCAAGTTTAATTAAACTTTGATTTTATATTAAACATAATGTCTTTAAGGTTTAATAAGAGTTAATCAAACTTAATTATGTCTTTTAAGTTTAATTAAAAATGTATTTTAGTCTATTTTGATGTCATTAGACTTGCCTTAAGTCTATTTGGAGTTAAACTTAATTTTGACTCAAACCATTGTGGAATGGGCTATGTTGGGTGAAAGAGTGATTTTTAGGATTTTAAATTTATTACTTAATAATGAAATTTAAATCCTAAATTTTGAAATGTCATTCAAAATTGCTTAATGGCTTAAAAATCATTGTCTTTAAAGTCTTCATGTGTCACCCTAAAATTTCTAGCCAATTTCAAATTTATTTTCCTTAATTTCTAATTTTTATAAATAATTACAAAGTACCTTAGAAATTAAATAAAAATATCCTAAAGAATTTTTCTGTCCTTAGGAAAATTAGGAGATGTGTGTCATAACAAAAGGATAATTTTGTGAAAATTTCATAAATTTTGGAATTATAATTAAATTACTCCAGAGAGTAATTAATTAATTAAAAATAAAATATAACTCAAAAATTCAAAATTTTACTTCGAAATTATTCTCCTCTTTCTCCTCTTTCCAGAGGTATTTTTATTTTATTTTTGTGATTTGTCTACACAAAGTTATGCAATTTTGAAGTTTTTAAGGATAATCTGGAATTAAATTCCAGAATTATCCAGAATTACCCTCTCTCTTCATATATGTCGTCGATTTTCAATGATCAATATCTCACTCAATTCTTAACAGAATTGAGTGATTTTTTTTTAAATGATCCTCTCGACGACAGTCACCCATCCATACAGTGATGAATGGGTTTTGAGAGGTCAAATGATACAGATTTTGGAATATGTATTAAACCCAATAATTTTGATAATTGCATCCATACCTTTGCCTTAATCCATTTGGAATCGATTTGATTATTTGAGGAGCTTCCCCTTAGCTTCCTTGAGGTGGATTTCAACTCAACTTGACTCAATTTGGTTTGAAATTGGGTGGAATTTGGGATTCCACTATGTAGGTGGCGTGAGTCACCTTAAGTGGGTTTGGAGCCAAATTGGCTAGGTTGGGTGAGTCGATGTGGTTAGATTTTGCTATGGCTCTAAAGTTGGGAACCTTAGGCACAATATTGTTGTAGAAGGTCAAGAGATTTGAGCATCCTATCTTGGTTTTCCAAGTTGTTTTTTCTCTCTTCCATATGCTTGGGTTTGGGTCCTATTTATAGCCATGGGAGGGCTTTGGATGAGTTTTGGCTGATGTGGATCATTTGGAGGAGTTTTCATCTGCCTCATTAATGTCTTGTGGGAAAAATTTAGGCTATGAAAATGATGAATTGCCAATCTCCAAGCCTAGGCAACATAGGCTTAACCATGGTGAAGGCTTTGGAGTTGGGCTCTTGTCTTGCCCCCATTGGGTTCTTTGTGTGGTGGATTTGGCTGGGCAAATCATGTTGAATCCACCTCCCCTAGATGGCACTCAAGGTGATTTTCTCTATTTGAGGAAATGGTGACACATAAGCCCCTTACTCATCTCATGCAAGCCTTAGCCATGATGGCTCTTAACCAAGGTGTGGGATGGGTTAGCTTCTTGTCTCCCTTCCATTGGGTGGTCTAAAAGGTGAAGGATGAGTCATGAGAGTGAGCCCTCCCCCTTCCAACATCTCATTTAAGGTTTGGATGAGAAGGTGACACATATTTTTCTCATGCAAAATTCTTAAAATTTGGTTATAACCATGGTTAAGTAAGTTACTCATGTAAGTTTAATTGGTCTCTAATTTTTATTGGTGAGTTCATGAGGATGAGCCACCTCAAATTTTAATTTCATGAGAGGATGACACCTCATTTTCTTTAATGATTATTTTCTTTAACCATGGTTTATAGGTTATTTTAATGTAATAACCTACACTTAATAAGTCCCATGAGTCATGAATAATCCATGGATGAGGTCATTTATGATGTAATAAAGAGATTTGGAATTTTTAAAAATCATGGTTTCATGGGTTAAAATTCCATTTTATGCCCTTTTCATTTTAATTTCCATATTTAATTAATTATGTCATTATTTAAATATTGGAAATTATTTTATTAATCAATAATTAATTGGAAATAATTACAAATTAATTATTTGATTAATATCCATGTCATTAAAATTGATTTTTGTCTTTTTTCATGACTTTTCAATTTAATTTTCACTTTAATTAATTAAGTCATTAATTAAAACATGAAAATTAAATTATTGGTCAATTAATTAATTAAAAATAATTTTGGGATTAATTATTTGATTAATTCCATTATTTTTAATCAATTTGTGGATTTTGTAATTTTATGGCTTTTGAATTTAATTTTTCATTTTAATTAATTAGGTCATTAATTAAAATTTTTAAAATTAATTCATTAGCCAATTAATTAATCAAAATAATTTTGAAATCATTTATTTGATTAATTTTGTCATTTTATGACTTTTAATTTAATTTTCATCATGTCATTTAATTAATTAAAATATTGAAAATCCAATTATTAGTCAATTTAATTAATCAAAAATAAATTTTTTTGAAATTAATTTGATTAATTTTTGTCATTGTGGGGTTTTAACATGTCATTGGTTGTTTGATCAAAAATTGATCATTTTGACCAAAATTGACTTTTTAGGTCATGTGTTGACACAATGGGTCAATAAGGTTGGTGATTGGATCTTGATTAGTTATTTTGACCAAAATTATCATTTTAGGTCAAAAAGTTAACCTGTGGGGTCAACAGGATTGGTCATATAGTCTGGATTGACCATTTTGACAAAAGCTATCATTTTTGGGTAAAACGGCTGACCTGTGAGGTCAACAGGGTTGGTCATTGGGTCGGCATTGACCATTTTGACCAAAATTTTCATTTTAGGTCAAAAGGTTGACCTATGGGGTCAACAGGGTTGGTCCTTGGGTCTAGTTTGACCATTTAGACCAAAGTTGACTTTTTAGGTCAAAAGGTTGACCTATGGGGTCAACAGGGTTGGTCATTGGGTCTGGTTTAACCATTTTGACCAAAGTTGACTTTTTAGGTCAAAAGGGTGACCATGGGGTCACCAGGGTTGGTCATTGGGTCTAGTTTGGTCATTTTGACCAAAATTAACTTTTTAGCTCGAAAGGGTGACCTATGGGGTCAATAGGATTGGTCATTGGGTCTGGTCTGACCATTTTGACCAAAGTTGACTTTTTAGGTCAAAAGGGTGACCTATGGGGTCAACAGGATTAGTCATTGGGTCTGGTTTGACCATTTGACCAAAGTTAACTTTTTAGGTCAAAAGGGTGGCCTATGGGGTCTGGTTTGACCATTTTGACCAAAGTTGACTTTTAAGGTCAAAAGGGTGACCTATCGGGTCAACAGGATTGGTCATTGGGTCTGGTCTGACCATTTTGACCAAAGTTGACTTTTAAGGTCAAAAGGGTGACCTATCAACAGGGGTTAGTCATTGGATGCGGTTTGATCATTTTAACCAGAAGTTAACTTTTTAGGTCGAAAGGGTGACTATGGGGTCAACAGGATTGGTCATTGGGTGCAGTACGACCATTTTGACCAAAGTTGACTTTTAGGTCAAAAGGGGACCTATGGCATCAACTTGGATTGGTCATTAGATGCAGTTTGACCATTTTGACCAAAGTTGACTTTTTAGGTCAAAAGGGTGACCTGTGGGGTCAACTAGGTTGGTCATTGGGTCTGGTTTGACCATTTTGACCAAAGTTGACTTTTTAGGTCAAAAGGGTGACCTATTTGGTCAATAGGGTTGGTCATTGGGTCTAGTTTGACCATTTTGACTAAAGTTGACTTTTTAGGTCAAAAGGTTGACCTATGGGGTCAACAGGATTGGTCATTGGATACGGTTTGACCATTTTGACCAAAGTTGACTTTTTAGGTCAAAGGTATTGACTCATTATAAAAATGAGGTCAACAAAAGGGCCTCCAATATGTGTAGAATACTATATAAGTATTCTTCACATATTGGCGTTGACCGAAGTGATCTAAGAGATGTCCCATAACAATCAAGAAAAGAGTGGGCATCATACTGCTCCTAGAGGATGTCAGATGTCTTGTTTGTCGGTTCTTAGAAGGAATATTCTTCTCGTGTACGAAAAGGAATTTACGGGAGAGAAAATGGATGTCATGTTCCATTTCTCAAAATGTCAATGTTGTTATTTTGTTAAAGGAATGCCATGATTTCGGTGTCAGGATAGGACTTATATCCCATAACTGGAGAGAGAAAATTTACGTCATTTTCTATTTTTCTCAAAATATCAATGTCGAGATTTGTTTAGAGGAAAGCCAGGATTTCCGTGTCAGGAAAGGACTTACATCCAATAACTAGAGAGAGAAAATAGATGTCATTTTCTATTTTCCTCAAAATGTCAATGTCAAGATTTGGTTAGAGGAAAGCCATGATTTTTGTGTCAGGAAAGGACTTACATCCAATAACCAGAGAGAGAAAATAGATGTCATTTTCTATTTTCCTCAAAATATCAATGTCAACATTTAGTTAAAGGAAAGCCATGATTTCCGTGTCAGGAAAGGACTTACATCCAATAACCGGAGAGAGAAAATAGATGTCATTTTCTATTTTCCTCAAAATGTCAATGTCAAGATTTGGTTAGAGGAAAGCCATGATTTTCGTGTCAGGAAAGGACTTACATCCAATAACCAGAGAGAGAAAACAGATGTCATTTTCTATTTTTCTCAAAATGTCAATGTACCGGAGAGAAAAAATAGATGTCATTTTCTATTTTCCTCAAAATGTCAATGTCAAGATTGGTTAGAGGAAAGCCATGATTTCCGTGTCAGGAAAGGACTTACATCCGATAGCAAAGGAGAGGATGAGTGTCAAATGTTGATATGTCAAATGTCGTAATGTCGATATGTCAGAAGTTGATGATAATTATTGATATATCAAAGGTCGAAATATAGATGTGTCAAATGTTGATAACGATTGTTGGTATGTTGAAATGTACATATGTTGAATGTCGAAAGATCGTTATCTCAAATGTCCATAACAATTGTCGATATGTCAAATGTCGAAAGGTCGATATGTCACATGTTGAAATGTCTGTCAAATATCGAGACGTTGATATGTCAAATGTTGATATGTCAAATGTCAAAAATGTCTATCAAATGTGGAGATGTTAAATTATGGGAATGTCATAATTTTCAGGGTAGGAAAGGACTTTCATCTGAAAGTTATAAAGAGAAAATGGATGTTGACCCGACCCGCAATATGCCGTAATATTCGCATCCAAAAGATGGCCAAAAACTTGACTCAATTTATAAATAACTGCTAGTGTATAAAAATCAAAATGTTGTAAAATTATAAAATATTTTACACACTAGGGGTACTACGCAAGTATACGTATCGTTTCAAGTAATATAGGGTTTTCTTTTATAACCCCAGTATCGATCCCACAGAGTAGCGAGGTAAGAAATCCTTTAGGCTAATTCCAGTCTATTTTTATAAGGCCTAAAATTGGAATGTCGATTTGAATGAGTTTTCTAATAACTAATCCTAAATTAAATTCTTAAATAAAAAGATAACTTATGGATAAATTGGTTTGGAGAAATTCGAGATATTAAAAAATACCTTTCTCTAGCAATTACATAATGTGTAAGAAAGATATGCTTAGAATTAATGTAATAGTGCCAAATAGAACCATTCCTATTCTTTACCCTTTGGTTCAGGCATAAAGAACATTGGCTAATCTATAGGTCGGTTCAGAATGTTTTATTAGTAGAATGGGTTAATCTAGGCTCACACTACTTGATGTCCAAGGGTGGCTATGGTCGGCCCTACCAGTGACCCGTTCCCATTCTATAGACCAAATTATTATAATTTAGTTTGTCACACTAAAAACTAATCAATTCTGCGCCCAATAAATCATGTCTCCCTATTTATTTGCACTTCACCTTGAATAACCTGCACAAGGCCTTTGACTACCCAATGATTCATGTGATATCTACTAGTTAAGAATTCATCTCATTCTAGGTCTCAGAATCCTTCAACAGGTTTTAATAATACAAGTGATCAATTTGTAAAGTAAATGAAGATCCGGTATGAATATCATCACCATAATTTAATAAGAGTATATTTAAGCAAATCTTAATTCCTAAACATGCATCTATTTCATTACAAAATAAAAGTAAATGAAATTAATGACATAAGAAGTAAAAGCATTGATAGAATTATGTAATAAATTACGTGCCAACAAGGAACTTATTTCATTAGTATTCTATTATATTTATGCAACTATCTGTCACCTAGAAGCATTTAATAGTTAATTCTATCATAAAAATGATTTTCCTACGCATGCCAGTACTTCATATTAAAAGAAAGAGTAAAGGAAATCACTTACGAAACATGGATGATTCACGACAGAAAACTTGGTTTAAAATAAAGAAAATTCACTAGAAAATTTTTACAACAAATACAAAGAAATGAAGAACACAATACTTAGCTTTTTCCTCTAAAAGAAAGAAGAAATTCTCTCCACCAAAGTTTCCCACCGATCCATGCACCGCTCGTACATCCCTTACATAAATATCTCAAAATCCCTCACCAATCTCTCCATAAGATATAGAAATCTACATCTTCATGATTCTAAAATGACTAAAATGACTAAGGGGAAAGAGAGAGACTATAGGGTGCAATTTTCTCTGAAGGAGTGGAATCCTATTTATAGGCTCCAGGGGTTGCCTTGAGGCCCCTCTTCAAAATGTGTCCAAATTCAATGAATCTTCCAGAAGGTGTCTCTGGCGCCTAGGTGCCGGACTCCGTTGACCAAGTCTTCGCACCCGTTCACTTGGGACGCACCTCTTCGTGATTAAAACCGTTCCAATGTGTCCAGATACATTGTATCACATGTCCTATATATTAAGATTAACTTCTAGGCTTCTATACGGCCTAGAAACTACTTAACACCGTCAAAATAACTCCTAAAGTCGTCAAAAATCTGTCACATAACCGTTTCTAGATGATTCTGGAGCCTAGGCCTTGATTCTGGCGCCTAGGCGCCATTTTCTCGTTGTCACTAGCGCCTAGGCTCCACCCTGTGCGCAGCTCCACCATTTTGCTCCGTTTGGCTCCGTTTCAACTCTGTTTCACCCCATTTCAGTTGCGTTGCATTCCTAACATCTTTACCTAAGAGATAGATATAAAAACAACCTTTGTCAAAAGTATAATTTCATCCAAAAACATGTGAGAAATATGAAAGATAGTAAACATAGAAAGACATATTGATATGTGCTAAGTCAGAAGTTTCTTTCTTGCTCATTTTGGCTCAAAATTGCGTAGTTTTTGCTTCATTTTCTCTAAAATCATATTTTTATACTTGAAAACAAAATATGCAAAATTAATTTCTTTATAGTGTAATATCTTTAAAAATATGCATAAAGTGAGCATGAAATGAATACTAAAAATAGGTACTTCTTTTTCATGGATCAGATGTCGTATTCCATTTCTCAGAAATATCAAATGTCAATGTCGAATTATAGGGATGCCATAATTTTTGTGTCAGAAAATGACATATATTCGATAGCTAGAAAGAGAAAATGGATGTCATGTTTCATTTCTCAGAAATGTCAAATATCAATATCGAGTTATAGGAATGCCATATTCCGTGTCAGGAAAGGACTTATATCCAATAATCAGAAAAGAGTGGCAAACTCAAGATGAAGAGTGTATCCACTGGGGATTTAACCTTTACAGATCGAAAGATATTAATTATCACAAGTTGTTTCTCATTTTTAATTCAAAGTCATTATTTTGGCATTTTAGAATTGTCGATGTAATGTAGACAATTGAGGAAAGAGAGTAAATGACATATTCAACTTTCTCAGAAAAAGTGTCAATGTCAAAATGTCGATTTTGAAATAGGAATGCGTATGAGACTTATATCCTATCCAAAGAAAAATTGCTAAAGGAAAACCAATGTCTGATGGTCTTATATCCAATAACGAAAAAGTGAGTAGAGGTTGTGTTCCATTTGAGGAGGTCTTACACTATGTCATAGAAATGTCAATGTCAAAATGTCGATTTTGGAATAGGAATGCGTATGAGACTTATATCATATCTAAAGAAAGATTGCTAAAGGAAAGCCAATGTCATGATGGTCTTATATCTGATAGCGAAAAATAGGATAGATGTCATCTTCCATTTAAGGAGGTCTACACTATCTCTTAGAAATGTCAATGCCGATATGTCAATTTTGGAATAGGAATGCATATAAGACTTGTATCCTATCCAAAAAAAGTTGCTAAAGAAAAACCCATGTCTGATGGTCTTATATCCAATAGCGAAAAATGAGTAGAGGCCATGTTCCATTTAAGGAGGTCTTACACTATATCACAAAAATGTCAATGTCAAAATGTCGATTTTCGAATAGGAATGCGTATGAGACTTATATCATACCTAAAGAAAGATTGTTAAAGGAAAGCCAATGTCATGATGGTCTTATATCTGATAGCAAAAAATAGGGTAGATGTCATCTTCCATTTAAGGAGGTCTTACATTATCTCTTAGAAATGTCAATGTCGATATGTCAATTTTGGAATAGGAATGCATATAAGACTTGTATCTTATCCAAAGAAAAGTCGCTAAAGGAAAACCAATGTCTGATGGTCTTATATCCAATAGCAAAAAAGTGAGTAGAGGTCATCTTCCATTTAAGGAGGTCTTACACTATATCATAGAAATGTCAATGTCAAAATGTCGATTTTGGAATAGGAATGCGTATGAGACTTATATCCTATCCAAAGAAAGCATGATGGTCTTATATCCAATAGCAAAAAAGTGAGTAGAGATCATGTTCCATTTAAGGAGGTCTTACACTATATCATAGAAATTTCAATGTCGATATGTCAGTTTTGGAATAGGAATGCATATAAGACTTATATCCTATCCAAAGAAATATTGCTAAAGGAAATCCGATGTCATGATGGTCTTATATCCAATAGCGAGAAAGAGAGTAATTGCCATCTTCCATTTAAGGAGGTCTTACACTATCTCTTAGAAATATCAATGTCGATATGTCGGTTTTGGAATTGGAATGCATATAAGACTTACATCCTATCCAATGAAAGGTTGCTAAAGGAAAGCCAATGTCATGATGGTTTTATATCCAATAGCGAGAGAGAGAGCAGATGCCATATTCCATTTAAGGAGGTCTTATACTACTTCATAGAAATTTCAATGTCAAAATGTCAATTTTGAAATACGAATGCGTATGAGACTTACATCCTATCCAATGAAAGGTTGCTAAAGGAAAGTCAATGTCATGATGGTCTTATATCCAATAGCGAGAGAGAGAGAGAGCAGATGCCATACTCCATTTAAGGAGGTCTTATACTACTTCATAGAAATGTCAGTGTCAAAATGTCGATTTTGGAATAGGAATGCGTATGAGACTTACATCCTATCCAATGAAGGGTTGCTAAAGGAAAGCCAATGTCATGATGGTCTTATATCCAATAGCGAGAGAATAGATGTCATCTCCCATTTAAGGAGGTTTTACACTATTAATGTCAAAATGTCAATTTTAGAATAGGAATGCGTATGAGACTTATATCATATCCAAAGAAAGATTGCTAAAGGAAAGATATGTCATCATGGTCTTACATCCAAAAGCGAGAGAGAGATCAGATGCCAAATTCCATTTAAGGTCTTATACTACTTCATAGAAATGTCAATGTCAAAATGTCGATTTTGGAATAGGAATGTGTATGAGACTTACATCATATCCAATGAAAGGTTGCTAAAGGAAAGCCAATGTCATGATGGTCATATATCCAATAGCGAGAGAGAGAGCAGATGTCATATTCCATTTAAGGAGGTCTTATACTACTTCATAGAAATGTCGATTTGGTTTTCTTTTGTCTTGGTTGTTTGTTTTCCAGTTTACAAAACAAGTCATTCATTTTTGTCTATGTCGCATTTTTTTCAAATACTGACCATTAATTGGATGTATTATGTCTTCTTGGTAGTCTGATAGGATTTTCCCAAATGTGTCTTCTTAACAAGCATATGGGCCCTCCCATGAGAATAGGTGTTTGAATTACTAAATCCAAATCCCTGATCTGAGTGTCCTAGGGTGAACCAATTTATCATGGGCCCGTACAATGTTTGTCAGTCATGTAGGTTCATAAAGCTCCCTTTAATCACCAATTTTATAAAGATCATTCAGATTGTCCTTCAAAAATCACTTTAACATTTCCAAATTGGGATTGGGGTTGGATCTTTGGAAAATTATGACTTCAAGGTATAATTTCCATTAATCTCCAATAACAAAGTCATTTACCTTAGTTCTTTCTTTTTGGGTCATAAGAATTTTTCGAAAACAGTTATCAAAATATCTTTTATCTTCTAAAGATATGTCTGAACAAATTAATAGTCAACCAAAAGACGAGATCACTTAATTCTTTCCTGAATATAATATCGGAAGAATTTTCTTAAGACAGCTTTTCAAGATTTATCAATTAGGGGAGAATTTGGACACCAATTTTTGATTTTATGCTCACCTTAAGCTTCTTCTCAGGGAATTACTATATACGGTGGAGCATGCTAAAGATTTTGAATGTTTGAATTGAGACACCAATTTTTGATTTTGTGCCCACCTCAAGCTTCTTCTCAGAAACATCTTTTTTTCTTCTTTTTTTTTGTTTTTTTTTTGTTTTTTTTGGTTGGGCACACTTAATGATTTTGAATGCCTGAACTGAAACACCAATTTTTGATTTGCTACTCACCTCAAGCTTCTTCTTAGAGAATTACTATATCTGGTAGAGCATGTTTTAAGGGTTTTGAATGTCCAAACTCCCCTAATTAATAACTTTCAATATTTCTTAAGACGAATTCTGGGATATTATAACTCATTCAGAAGTCAGGACTTATTCACACGACAGAAGATTAAGAGACTCGTGACATCTTTAGTCAATTACTTGTATTTTGATCACAATATTTTATTTTTCATTTAGGACCCAGTCTGAAGATTTAAGATAAAGGGCCTAGTTATTAGGGCATTAATTTTCTTTTCCCCTTGAAATCACAATTTTCTTGTCAAAATTTCAGAATTTTTGTCTTGAATTCTTCATTTCTGAATTGTCTTTTTGTCAATAGGTGAACGAGAAGAATATTTACAAAGATATTAAATCCAAAGATTTCAAATTTCATTTCACCTCACAGATCAATTTGGGTTTTATTTCCAAAGATATTATATCCAAAGATTTCAAATTTCATCCCTCGTCACAGATCAATTTTCATTTCTCCACAAAGGACATGCTAGTTGACTGGTCATAGAACTAGACTAAACATAGATCAGATTCTCTCTTCAGTTGATTTCTTTTTTTTTTCTACAAAGCTGTCCTAAGGGAAACCCTTGATGGAATTCATCCAAAATCGATCGTCTTCCCAAAATTTGATTAATGATTTTAATTTTTAGAGTCTTTGGTAGATTGACGAATCAGAACCTTGAGGGTAGGAAAAAGATCAACCAGAGGAGTGGTTCAGAGGCTGTGAAAAGCACAACCATGAAGAATAGGTTCATAGGTCATAAAAAGCATAACCTAGGGAAATGGTTCAGAGGCTGTAAAAAGCATAACCACGAAGAATAGGTTCAGAGGTCATAAGGGCATAACCTAAAGGAGTGGTTGAGATGTTGTAAAAAGCATACCCACGAAGCCAGATAAACTAAACATATTTGGCTGAGAAAGTATTTGCCTGAACTTATTCAAAACGGCAATATCAATCTATTTGACAACAGAATCGATGAAAACTCTGTACTTGGGTGAGAAAGGAGGGAACATATGTTGTTTTTGTATGTCTTTTTATGTCATTTTGGTCTGTCGATGTAAGATTCTAGAATTTGTTGGTCGTGAACAAATCTTTGAATCGAGGAGGTGTTAGTTCTATTTTACTCGAGATTGAGTAAGATATAGAACAAAAGAAAGGATTATTTAGCCTTTCATAGTCATGAGGACAAATTGATTAACCAAAGATGGGGAGAGAGAATTTCCCTAGAGGAGTCGCCACTCTTTGATGGCGATGAAATATATTTTGGTTGCATGTCATCGCTGTCAATTTCTGTATCATGCCAATGTCAAGGAGTCGCCACTCTCTTTCTCTATCTATTACCCTAATTCTTATTCTACTTAGACTTTTGTCAGAAGTCTTTGGAGAAATTGAAGAAGGATTAATCATGATAGAGATTGAGAGAAAAAGAGATCGAATGATAATCTCATAGAATAAACCTTCAGATTGTGTTATTACTGAAGTTTTTCGTATAAGAAAATCACATGAAGATCTTGGGTAACCAGAGAGATCTTATAGGTGAAATACATATCCAGAGTTCTTTAATCTCTTATAGAAGCACCTCCTATAGTTAATTGCATCATGAGCAATTAATGCTGCCTAGGAAAACTCCCGATTAAGCTTAACATTTATCCTCAAAAAAATGTAAGTGTTTTTGTGGCAGTGTGTTTCTGAAGAATCGATACTACCAAAAGTTTTGTTTATGTTGGGTGTATGTCGTTGCTTTGTGGTGTTTTGTTTTGTTGTTATAATGTCATTCTCTTATTTTGTATGTCATGTCATATGTCATGTCGGAATGTCGTAGTTTGTATGTCATGTTGTTTTATGTCATGTCGTAATGTCATAAGATGTCGTGATTAATATCTCGATTTTTCATGAGATAGTTTATCTTCTATAAGAAGAAGTCGTTATTATATCATGAGATACCTTCTATGATGTCAGGAAGATATCATTATTTATTTATTTTTGTTATTTTGTTTATGATTCCATTTTGTTTTAAATTTTGGTTTTGTCATTTCATTTTGTCATGTCTTTATATGATGTCATTTTATGTCATGTCTTAATGTGAATTATAATATCATGTCATTTTATGTGATGTCGTAATTTCATAAGATGTCGTGATTAATATCTCGATTTGTCATGAGATATTTTATTTCTTATGTCGTTATTATGTCATGAGATACCTTCAATGATGTCAAGAAGATATCAATACTTATTTATTTTTTGTTATTTTGTTTATGATTCCCTTTTGTTCTAAATTTTAGTTTTTTTCATGTCATTTTTTAATGTATTTATTTTGGTTTAGTGTCATGTCATCATTTTATTGTGGTATAGAAATGTCATCGTATGTTTTTATTAATGTTGATGTTATGTCGATGTCAATGTTAATAATTTTGTCATTTTATTTCAGATTTCGTGACTAACCTAAAAGTCCAGTTGTCTTTGTTGTCATGTCATTTTTATTTTGTTGTTTGTATAAAGTTTAACTTTTGTGGCTATCCTAAAAGTTATGGTTTTATTGTCAATGTTCCGTCGTCGACGTCCTGCAAAACAGAGTTAGCACACCCTATAACATACAAAGAAAATCTAAACGAAACTTCATGTCTTCATCCTGCAAGGAAAATAAACTTAGAAATAATGTCATATCAAGATATTTAGATTACCTGGTCAAAGTGTCTGTTGATCCAGATTTATCGGATGTCCGAGTTTGGTTGAAATGTCCATTTAGGTTTATGTCAGTTTATGCTTAAATTTTTATTTGTCTTGAATATTGATTTGGGTTGGATTGTCGATTTTTAATTTTATGTTGAGTTATGTTCAATGTGGGTCAAACTTTAAGAATTATGTCGTTTTATCTCGAGATATATTGAGTTTGGTTTGAAATGTAGATTAATGTCATTTAATATCGATGATTATTTAACTTGGTTTGAAATGTCATTTAATGTCGGTGATTGTTTAATTTGGTTTGAAATGCCGATTAATGTCAGTTTGTGTTTGGGAATGTTGATTAAAGTTGAATAATTTCATTTGAAATGTCAAATTTATTGAGTTTCGTTTGAAATGTCGGATTTATGTCGGTTATGTCGATTTTTGTTTGAAATGTCAAATTTATGTCGATTATGTCGATTTTAGTTTAAAATGTCGATTTTATACCAGTTATGTTTGAAATGTTAAATTTATATTGATTATGTCGATTAATTGTTTGGAATGTCAAATTTATGTCATTTATGTCGATTTTGGTTTAAAATATCGATTTTATGTCAGTTATGTTTAACATGTTAAATTTATATCGATTATGTCGATTAATTGTTTGGAATGTCAAATTTATGTTGATATGAGTTCAATTTTGTCTATCGTAAGGCTTATGTTGATTTAGATTTAATTTTCTCGATTTAGATTCAAATTGGGTTGAACCTAAGATTTATGTTGATTTAGGTTCAATTAGGTTAAACCTAAAATTTATGTCGATTTAGGTTCAATTTGGGTTGAACCTATAGTTTATATTAATTTAGGTTCAATTTGGGTTGAACCTAATGTTTATGTTGATTTAGGTTTAATTTGAGTTGAACCTATGGTTTATGTCAACTTTTGTCTGTTTAAATTTGGTTTCAGGTTTTGATCTTGATTTGAGTTTAGTTATGGGTTTTATGTCGATTTGAGTTTGCTTAGGTTCATTGTCAATTGAACCTAAGATTTATGTCAAGTTGAATTGAGTTAGGTTCATTGTCAGTTGAACCTAAGGTTTAGATTTTGACTTAAGTTTAATATGAGTTTAAGTTGGGTTTTAGTTTAGATTCAAGTTAGGTTGAACCTAAGGTTTAGGTTAGACTTAAGTTCATGTCATGTTAAACCTAAGTATGGTTTGACTTAAGTTTAATATGGGTTAGACTTAAGTTAGGTTTTTGGGTTAGGTTCAAGTCAGGTTGAACCTAAGTATGGTTTAACTTAAGTCTAATATGGGTTAGACTTAAGTTAGGTTTTTGGGTTAGGTTCATGTCAGGTTGAACCTAAGTTTGGTTTGACTTAAGTCTAATATGAGTTAGACTTATGTTAAATTTTGAGTTTAGGTTAAGTTAGGTTAAATTCTGGTTGAACCTAGATTTAAGGTCGACTAAAGTTCAATATGGGTTGAACTTAAGTTATGTTTTGAGTTTAGGTTAAGTTAGGTTCAAGTCAGGTTTAACCTAGACTTAAGGTCGACTTAAGTTCAATATGGATTGAACTTTAGGTTTTGAGTTTAGGTTAAGTTAGGTTCAAGTCAGGTTGAACCTAGACTTAAGGTCGACTTAAGTTCAATATGGGTTGAACTTAAGTTAAGTTTTGAGTTTAGGTTAAGTTAGGTTCAAGTCAGGTTGAACCTAGACTTAAGGTCGACTTAAGTTCAATTTGGATTGAACTTAAGTTAAGGTTTTGAGTTTAGGTTAAGTTAGGTTCAAGTCAGGTTGAACCTAGACTTACGGTCGACTTAACTTCAATATAGGTTGAACTTAAGTTAAAATTTGACTTGGAATAAGTTAGGTTCTAGTTAGGTTGAACCTAGACTTAAAGTTGACTTTAATTCAATGTGGGTTAAGTTAAAATTTGATTTAATTTTAAGTTAGGTTGAACTCAAGTTTAGTTCAGTTTAGGTTATGTTCAATATGGGTTGATGTCGGCTTATTTTTAGGTTGTGTGTTTTATTTTGAAAAGGGGGGTCGCCTAACAGAAGCTGTCGGCGAATTTTTTTAATTTAATTTAAATAAATAATTTGAAAAGTAGTATTTGATTTTGAAAATAATTTTAAATTTGAAGGTTTTAAGATATGAGATTAAGCCGATCTCACATCCCAAATAGTTTATATAAACGAGCACCGCACCACAAACCGTGTATACATCCCTAAGGATAAACACACTGCTTGACGGTGGGGCTCGATTAAATAAACTAGAAGATTTGTGACATCCGTTTGGTCTGCGAACCAATTTTATAAGCCGACAAAATTCCCATGCTTAATATGAAAACATTAAACAGGGTTTATATTACCTGGGTTCTTTAAAATTCCCTATAAGGGCAAGCCCCTATAGTTAATTACATCTTAAGTGATGGGAATCACCTAAGAAAACTTTTGATAATAATCGATAATTCTGCTCTCGAAGATTTGAAAGTTTAAGATTTTCGAGGATTGAATTTTGGAATTTCGATAGGGAATGGATCGAGTTTGGAACATTTTGTTTTGTGAATCGAAAGGAAGAAAAGTAGGAGAAATCACGGATTCGAAGTGAACTTTGGTAATTTCCAGACTATCCTATTGTTTGGCTTGGATTTAAGAAAGTCACTAATATTTATTTAAATGTTTTGATTTTGCCAATTTTAATTAATTAGGACTTATATTTATATGATAGAATCATACAAATAGCCTCGAAGATGTGGGGGTTTATGTCGTATCGGACGACTACCTCGGAATCCTAAGACCGGTTAGGGCTTAATTTGCAATGCAAATGCCTAACGAAGAGTTGAGGATTTATGTTGCACTAGGCAAACTACCTCGAAGTCCTATGGCTTTGTTGTTTAATTCTAGGAAAGTTTTCTTCGAAGTAGACTCGGGTTTCTGCGATGACGATGGCCGTCTTGCCCACCATGCTCCGAGCTCCTTGTTGTTGCGGAGGTTTAGTTTTAGAAATCATAAATCGGGGGATGAGAAAAGTGTTTTGGTTTAGAGAAAATCTTAATTTCCAGGTGTTTTTTATGTTTTATTTAAAACAAATCTTAAAGTTGATTATAACGACACCGGTTAAGATCCCGCGGTTCCATCCTTTCGGCATCATTATTTTTATCGGATTCACTTAGTCCGGATGAATTTGCTAAACTCAAGCTGAATGAGTTCCACACTTTCATTTAGACCGTGGGAAATCCCGTTAGCAACACGTAGGTTACATCATCCGAGGTATTCCCGATCATCCAACGGGACGTTTTAATTTAATTGTAATTGTAGTTTTGTGTTACTGTTTGTGATTAAATTTTGAGTTGTTTTATATTTTGAAATGTTGTGGCGGTGAATTTTATCTTGCAATGACTTTTAACTTAGTTTTGGTTTCGGTTTTAGGGACTATCCTAAAGGTGTGGGTTTTCATGCAACGGTTGTTTATCATGCAAGAAAAGTAAGTGCGATGCGAGTTAAATAAATTGCGATAATGTAAATTGCGAAAGTAAATTGCAATAAAATAAAAGCGTACACGGAGGGTCTTCCCGTCATCCCAAGCTGCACTTAAAACACAATTAGAATATTTAAGCAAGTTCCTAGGTAAAGCTAAGGTAAGGGTTATGGTTTTCACCAAATTCCTAATCCTATAGCTAGTCATCTCTATGACGTCTAGGTTCTTTGTGTTTTGGTTTGAAGACGATTTTCTTCATCAAAGAATAATTAAATTCAATTGTTCTTATAAATGTCTATCATATTGAGGAAGTGCTTAAGAAGAATCTTAAACATCTTTTCAATATTTCTAGGATTGTTTTAAGTCAAATGAATTTAATTATATAAATGAATTAATCGTCCGAGAATTCAAGCTTTGTTGTTATCTTGCTCGATGAACTAGGACATTTGAATATCACTATAAGTGAAGTAACATTTCATTTAATGTTAACGTTTAGGAGTTATGATAACTAAAACTTTCGAGGGTAAATTGGTATTGAATGATTTGATTTAAGTTAAAGGGTTTAAATTTGGAATAGTGTTGAAGTTGCTTTATATTTAATTTCTTTCTGTTTTAGGTGTTGTTATTTAATTCAATTTAATTTAATTTAATTTAATTGAGTTTTAATTTAATTTAATTCAATATAGTTCAATTAAATTTGATTTGATGTTTAATTAATTTGATTTGATTTAATTTTAATTTAATTTGATTTAATTTAATTTAATTTATTTAATTTAATTTAATTTAATTTAATTATTTAATTTAATTTAATTTAATTATTTAATTTAATTTAATTTGATTTAATTTAATTTAATTTAATTTAATTTGATTTAATTTAATTTAATTTAATTTAATTTAATTTGATTTAATTTGATTTAATTTAATTTAATTTACTTAATTTAATTTAATTTAATTTAATTTAATTTAATTTAATTTAATTTAATTTAGTTTAATTTGTTTAACTTAATTTAATTTGATTTAATTTAATTTAATTTAATTTAATTTAATTTATTTAATTTAATTTAATTTTAATTTAATTTTATTTTTAATTTTAATTGAAATTTTTTAAAAGAGTTTAATAATTTAATTTTAGTTTAATGATTAAGCCTTTTAATATTTTAAATTTGAGTTATCATTTTAATTAAGAATTGAATATTAATGAGATAATTAATTTAGGGATTTTTAAATTAAAGAATAAATCTCTTCCCAATAATATCCCTATTTTAATAATTTCAATTTTATTATTCTTCCAAATTTATTCAATCATTTAATTAAAGTTTAATCATTTTAAATTTGCTTAATGGGTTTCTACCCTTTAATCATTTAAATTTCAATCATCCAAATCAGATTAGGATCAAATATTTTACTTGTTAATTTTTTTATTAAACCTAAAAGTTTTAATTAAGGATTAAAGATTTTAATTACCATTTTACCCTTTAAGCTTAATAATTTCATAACTCACTAAATTGAACTCAAATGAACTTGAAATTTTTATGTCACTTCACTCATATGTCAATAAAGACATGAGAGGAGAAAATGTGATTTTTCTGTATTTAATTTATTTATATAATTATTTTTGGTAGAAAATAGAGATTTTCAAGGAAAATTTAATAACATGACCAAGGGAAGTTTCTGTCCTTAAGAAAATTAGGGGACATTCCTAATGACCAGAGGATCACTTGGACCAATTTTGGTGATTTTTTGAATTATATTATTTTTATTATAATTATTTTAAGTTTTGGAGTGTTAATTAATTTAAAAATAAAATAAATGTTGAAAAATGAATTTTATATTTTTCAAAAATCTCTCTGATATCAAGGAAATCAAAGAAGTAAATTTTGCAATTTTTTGATTTTTCTATGATTTATTATAATTATTTTAGTGAAAATGCTAGAAAATACATTTTTTTTAAATTTTAAAATTACCTTGAAGCTTTAAAATTTAATATCTCACTAAATAGACCTAAGAAAAATGTGGGATTTGTTCCTATGTGATTAAAATTCAAAATGTGACATTTTGGTGAATTTTATTATTTTTATTATTTTTTAATTATTAAAAATATTAAAATATTATTAAAAATCAACTTTTTTGGAAAATTGAAATTTTAATTTTCTTAGGTTCCCCTGATATCAGAGAGGCTCCAAAACCAATTTGGTGAATTTTTGAAAGGTATTTTAAAAGTTATGAATTTTTAAAGTTTAAAATGGCTAAGTGGCTTAATCAACCGAATTAGTGGGGTTAACCAAGTCCGATTGACCTCAAACTTTTATGGTGGATTCCTCTGATCCTAAAGGTCGAGTGGAGAATTGATTTCAAGTCAATTTGATGCATGGTTAACTCTAATTAATTAGAGACCTATTTTGGGTGTTTAAGCCAATTAGGGTTGTTTTAAATGAACTAAGTCAAAACCTATTTTTCCTAGGGTTCTGCTGGTCATAAGAAACATCACCAAATTTTCCTAGAATTTATTTCACAACATGCTTATTTATTGGAATTAAAATACTCAAAACAGCAACATGAATTTGAAAAATCAATAACTTTTTATAGGGATGGCCTCGACTTTGGAAAATTCAGGGAATGTTCCCAAATTCAGAGGCTTCAAAAGCCTATGGTCTCATGCCATGGTGAATTGTATACATGCATGGAGAATTAAAAGTATGCAGAGAGTAAATAAATTATAAAAAATAAAATACTTGATGAAATTAAATGATTTCTTTTCCACATTATTCTCCTCATGTTCTACGAGCAAGAGGGTATTTTTATTTTATTTTTCTGATTTTTCTACACAGAGATATCAATTTTTGAAGTTTAGGGAATTAAATAAATCAAAAAATACCCTAATTTTCTATTTATCCACGCGGCGCCAACTCATCCTCGGCATCTCCGAAACGCCACGTGTCGCGCTCCCATTCGACGCCGCCACTTGAGTCAGCAGCCCGGGCCCCGCGGTTCTCGTACCGTCTCCTGGTCTGACGCCATCTGAGCCGTTCGTCCGCGCGTGTATTGAATGGACGGCATCCGTTCATCGTCCCCGAGCGTCCTCGCCGAGAGCCGTCCACACTAAATCCCTAAGATCTCACTCGATACTCGATGGATTTTCATGTTCTTATGCTCTATGGATTAGTCTTGAAGAGACGAACACATCTATACGGCTATCATGCATTGAAATTAAGGCATTTGAAATGGAGAATCTCCGGAAGCTCGGGATGAAGAATTAGCTCATACCTTTGCTCGAGAGAAGTGTGGCTTCGATCGGAGAGTTGTTGCACCTTCGATTGGATCCCGGCAAGCTCCGGATGAAGTCTCACGGTGCAGTGAATTGTCTAGATGTGATTTCGACCAAGCCCGATCACAAAGCTTGGAGAGCTGGAGAAGCTCGGGTGGCTCGGAGATGGGGCTTTTGTTGGTGGACACCTTTCCTTGGTACGGTGAAGGTGTAGAACCAATCAATTTGGGGATTGGCTCATTGTGGAGAAGTGTCCCGGTTTTGGGTGGAATTTCGGTTGGGAAATTGGATTTTATCGGTGGGGATTAGAGGCAAATTGACATCGGGGATCAAGCTGCACATGGGTGGAGAAGGGTTTGGAACAATTTTGGCGAGTTTCGGCAAGGTTTGTGCAACTCTCCTCCATGGCCGTGAGGGGTCGGGTTTAAATAGAGGTGGGCTGGAGAGCCTCCCGGGGATGGCCGAGGGTTGGGATCGAGCTGCTGCGGTCATGGGAAGAATAGCCATGGTGGCCATTGGGCATGAGGCGGCTCGGCGAGGTGGAATTCCAAAGTTGGCTCACATGTGAGCTCTCGGGTGTGGTGTTTTCCGGCGATCCGGGCGGCTGGCCGGCAGGCATGGGTCACCATCTTGACCGGGGAGGTCGGGGCTTCGCAATGGTGAAGTCGATTGGGCTTGGACATGTGTAAAGTGTTTGGATTAAAATGGAATGGGGGAGAGGCCACTTTGGCTTGAAATTGGTCAACCCATTGGTTTGGGTTGGGTTCACCTCCCCATGGCTGGTCTTGGTACGAGAAGATCGGTTAAGTGGCTGAGTCGAGAGGTGGTGATGTCCTTATCCAAGAATATTTGGATTAAATCTTGGTTAAGGGGAAACATGCTTAAGGCTAATGACTTTTAGGAGATGGTTAAAGGACTTCCTCCTTTTGCCATTAATGGCATGGTCACATGCCAAATTTTCATGGCTTCATATGGCTTGTGAATGGCTCATCCTTGGCTCTATTTGGCTTGGGAAAAAGCTTGGGTCAATTTCATAAAAATGGGTTTTAAGAATTTTTGGTAATTTGATGGAAATTTGTATGAAACTTGATTTGGAATAATTTGATGGTGAATTTAGGACTTAGGTAATGGCTTTAATTAAATGGATGACAAATGGAGATGTCATGTGGGCTTTAGGGTAGATTTTGGGCCTTTGGTTGTGGTGAAGTGGGCTTTTAGGAAAGTTTAAGGGAAATGGGCTTTTTGATTTTAGGATGGGCATTTGGGTAAAGATTTTGTGAAGAACTTTGTCAAATAAATGTCATAATTGGTTTAGGGATGTTCTATGAAGGGCTTGGAATCAATTTGGTGTGATTTGGAGTTGAATTGGTTTGAATTTGGATTTATTTGGTAAGTGGGCCTATGTAGGTCAAATTGGGCTAACTTGGGCTAATGTTGGGCTAGGGTTGAAATTGATATAAAATCAATGTTGAGAAATGTTTAAGGGAGTGTTTCAAAGAGGTTTTGACTTTGGTTGGGCTTTGATTTTGGGGTTTAGGCTCATTTGGGTTAGGTTTGGGTTTAGGTCAAAATAGGGCCTTTTAACTTTGGGTTGAGTTTGAGTGGGGTTTAGGTCCAAATTTTGGGCAAATCATGTTATTATTTTGTTTGTGGGGATGTTAAGGAAGATTTAGAAAAGATTTGGGGTTAATTGGAATTGAATTGGGTGAGTTTGGGTTAGGTTTGGGTCATGGGTCCAAATTGGGCTTTAAGGCCAAAAGTGAGATTGGATCCAAATGTCAATCAAATTGGGCATGGATTTGGTCTAGATTGGTATTTGGGATATTTAATTAAAGTTTAGAATTGAATTGGACCAAAATTGGGGTCAATTGGGTAGGTTTGGTTTGACATTGGGTTCACTTTTGGGTTAAAATGGGTCAAATTGGGGGTTTTGACAAAAGTAGGGTAAATTGACAAAATTTGCCCATGGTGTAGTTGGCCAAAATGAAATTGGGAATATTTGGGATTTTCTGGAATTTTCTGGGAATTTTCTGAATTTTTGGATTTTTTGGCGAAGGGGTATTTTGGGTATTTGGAGGGTATTGGGAGGTTTTCTTGGAATTTTTGGTATTTTTGGGTATGGATGATCAATTTAAGTGATGTGGAAATGTTTGGGAATGATTTTGGAGAATTTTGGATAATTTGGAAATTTTGAGAAATTTGGGTAATTTCGGGGGTTTTGGGTAGGCTAAGCGGGTGTAGGTCCCGGGGGTCAAAAATTGAAAATTTGGAAAATTGAAGATTGGGTGGATGTAAGTGGAAAGAAGTCATTTTGGTTGAGCCATGAAGCCATATCAAGCCCATGTGAGCCATGAAGGGACTCATTTGAGGCATTCACTATGTTGTTCCTAACCCTGCTTGCCAGGGCTTAGGGGTTAAGGACCATCCATGTGAATCACCCACATGAGTCGGGAGGTCAAGTTAAGTATGGGTGTGTGAAAGTGTAGTGTATAGGTGTAGTGTATAAGTGTAGTGTGTGTGTAATCCGGCCCCTTCACCGGACCAGGCTACCAGGGGCGATCTAAGGCCGAAGAGTCCCATAGGAACTCATCCTTTAAACTTCCACATTTGATTTCAACCCTCCAGGTGATTAGGGGTCTACGGTCGAGTTTGTGGAGTTTGCGGGGAGTTAAGAAGTGGTTTGAATTTCTAAAAGGTGGGTCCCGATTCTAGTCCTCTAAGATAGTCGAAGGAAAAGCCTAAGGCTAGATCTGAAGTACTTAAAGAGAAGAAGAGAAGACCTCATCGAAAATGAGGTCGACAAATGGACCCCCGATAGGTGTGGTGGTGACGGAGCACACCGCGCGTATTGGCGTTGACCGAAGCAATCAACAAAACCAACACAAACATCCAAGTGACAAACTTAGGATGAAATAGAGGAGTTTTCGCTGGGGAGTAGCAAGTATATCTCCGAAACCGAAGATTCCTAAACTCTCGGCAGGGAAAGGAAAAGGAGGTGAATCCGAAATCACATGACACAGGGGAATTTCGATTTAGATTTTATTTTGTTTCAATTTAAATTTTGATGTGTGAGTTTAGATCTCGATTTGGAATTTCGATTTAGATTGAAGTTTGTCGAGATTAATTTGAAGGATTTGATTTGAAATGAAAATTGGAATTCTGAGGTTTTAGATGTAACATCTTCAGCCTCGAAAGAAAATTGAATTGATCAGATTGAATCATTGCAATGAGGAGAGATCTCAGAGAAATGCGGTGTTAGATATAAAATCCTTAACCTCAAAAGTTCGATTTTGATGTATTTCAGTGCAATAGGAAAAGAATCCTAAAGCAGTGCAGTCTTGGATGTAAAATCCTCAACCCAAAAGTTTGAATTTGATGTACTTCAGTGCAATAGGGAAGAATCCTAAAGCGGTGCGGTCTTGGATGTAAAATCCTCGACCCAAAAGTTTGAATTTGATGTACTTTAGTGCAATAGGAAAGAATCCTAAAGCGATGCGGTCTTGGATATAAAATCCTCGACCCAAAAGTTTGAATTTGATGTACTTCGGTGCAATAGGAAAGAATCCTAAAGCGATGCGGTCTTGGATATAAAATCCTCGACCCAAAAGTTTGAATTTTGATGTACTTCGAGTGCAACGAGGAAGAATCCTAAAGCGGTGCGATCTTGGATGTAAAATCCTCGACCCAAAAGTTTGAATTTGATGTATTTCGAGTGCAATAGGAAAAGAATCCTAAAGCGAGTGCGGTCTTGGACGTAAAATCCTCGACCCAAAAGTTTGAATTTGATGTACTTCGGTGCAATAGGAAAGAATCCTAAAGCGGTGCGGTCTTGGATGTAAAATCCTCGACTCAAAAGTTTGAATTTGATGTACTTCGGTCAGATAGGAAAAGAATCCTAAAGCGAGTGCGGTCTTGGATATAAAATCCTCGACCCAAAAGGTTGAATTTGATGTATTTCGATGCCGTAGGAAAGAATCCTAAAGCGATGCGGTCTTGGATGTATAATCCTCGACCCAAAGTTTGAATTTGATGTACTTCGGTGCAATAGGAAAGAATCTAAAGCGGTGCGGTCTTGGATATAAAATCCTCGACCCAAAAGTTTGAATTTGATGTACTTCGAGTGCAATAGGAAAGAATCCTAAAGCGATGCGGTCTTGGATGTAAAATCCTTGACCCAAAATTTTGAATTTGATGTACTTCGGTGCAATAGGGGAGAATCCTAAGCGATGCGGTCTTGGATATAAAATCCTCGACCCAAAAGTTTGAATTTGATGTACTTCGGTGCGATAGGAAAAGAATCCTAAAGCGGTGCGGTCTTGGATGTAAAATCCTCGACCCAAAAGTTTGAATTTGATGTACTTCGGTGCAATAGGAAAAGAATCCTAAAGCGGTGCGGTCTTGGATGTAAAATCCTCGACCCAAAAGTTCGAATTTGATGTATTTCGGTGCAATAGGAAAAGAATCCTAAAAGCGGTGCGGTCTTGGATATAAAATCCTCGACCCAAAAGTTTGAATTTGATGTACTTCGGTGCAATAGGAAAAGAATCCTAAAGCGGTGCGGTCTTGGATGTAAAATCCTCGACCCAAAAGGTTGAATTTGATGTATTTCGGTGCGATAGGAAAAGAATCCTAAAGCGAGTGCGGTCTTGGATGTAAAATCCTCGACCCAAAAGGTTGAATTTGATGTACTTCGGTGCGATAGGGAAGAATCCTAAAGCAGTGCAGTCTTGGATGTAAAATCCTCGACCCAAAAGTTTGAATTTGATGTACTTCAGTGCAATAGGAAAGAATCCTAAAGCAGTGCAGTCTCGGATATAAAATCCTCGACCCAAAAGGTTAAATTTGATGTGATTGATATTTGATTCGAGATCTGGAAGAAATTGAATTTGAATTTGATTGAGACTTGAAATGCGGAAAGATTGAATTTGAGATTTGGAAGGATGAGTTTGAACTCGATTGAAATTTGATTTAAGATTTGATTTGAAATTTGGAAGATCAAATTTGAAACTTGATCGGGAGTGGATTTGGAATTTGATTGAGAATTTGATTTGTGATTTGATTTAACATTTATGTTGATTTCGTTTATCTTTTAATGATTCAAATTTTACTTTATCGTTCATTTAATGTTCACGTGAATTTGGTGTTCGTCATTTTTAGATTTTTAAAGAAAGTTTTCTTTTATCCTTTTTTTTTGTTTCTTTTTTGTTCTTTGTTCGAAGTTTCATTTAACTTTAATGGTGTTTCCCAATCAATTTGCACAAAAGAGGTGAAGGCCAAAAATGTGACATGGTCACTTTCATTCCAATCATATTGAAGATACATCATACAACTCGATCCGGAATACATTTCATACAATCCATGTATACTCGAAACGGACTATGTATGATCTTTGGCGATCCATCAAGAGAAGCATCGTCAAAAAATCCATGTCCGAATAGTGGGGTACATGGTTAATAACATCACCTTCCAAGCCATCCTTGGCGAGGATGCCGGCTGGATGTACGTTGGAGGTGTGATATCTCCCATGTAACTCACGGCTCGTAAGGCCGGAGGTTCTCTAGCTACGGGTCCGGTTGGAAATGGTAAGGTGTCTTGCTGTCGTCCATTCTCCTGAAAGTAACTGAGATCCGCTTCACTGGCACTCCTGGTATGCAATGCTTAGCGATATCCGCTCCGTTGCCCTTCAGTATCATGACGGAACCTACCGGTAAAGGTATCTTTACTGGCCCTCGGAACTCACCCGGGCCTGCTATCCGGAGGTCAGATCCGAACATGATGTTACACTCGTTCAGGAAAGAGAGCAGTGCGAAAGGTCGACGAAGTCGTGGTGATCTATATGTGGGGGTATGCAGTCACCCTGTTTGTAGATGTTGATAATGCAGCTATTGGGTATGCAATCTGCTGGTAGTACCCTCCATGTTATCAATCTTTTTACCATTCTCTTGATGACTAATGGCATCGGATCTACTTGCCCATGACGGAGTATTTCCGGTGGGTTTCCCTTCTGTCTTCGACAAAGTTGTAGCGACATCCGCATTGTATTGTGATTCTTCCCTTCCACGGCATCCATCTTCGGGGTTACGAGTAGGTATTTTCCCTTAGGCGGCCTCGCTCGGCCATTCTTTTCAAATCCCGGATACAATCCACGATTTCTCGTTGTTCATACTCGGAGAATACGTCGGTATGTAGCTCGAGGCCCTCTAGTATATTGATTCTTCTACCTTTAATTCTCTCGAAGTATTCAAAGGTTTTCTTTTCAACATTTTGCATTCTCTCCGGCTCGTATTCGGAATGATCTGCGGATGGCGAGGCCTTGTGACATATTGTGGGATATATGGTTCAATCCCTTCACGTTCTCCTGCATACCTCGGCTCCTCGGGGATGATGCACGTCGGGACATCCCCCGGGGTTGCTTCTACAACAAGGTCATGCAATATTGGTGGTTCTATCCGGTGGCGTGGTAGCCTTCTTTCTTCTGATCTTCTGGAGATTTCCCTGATCCTTTCTATTATCCTAGGAACTGGCCTCCTTTCTTCAGGTTCCTGGTGAACTGGTGTCCTCGAAGTGTATGTACTGGCATTAGCAACTGTCTCGTCGCGCTGGTCCGCAGCTAGTTTTTTTAACATCTTACGGATACGGCGATTCTTATTTCTTCGTTGCGTGGCTGTGAGAGTAGCCCTTCAAACTTCATGAATCTCTGTGGGCGCGGCGCTGACAAGCCTGCCCTCCGCTGTAGCAACTACGGACTTCATTTTCTTATCTTCTTCGGTGTTTGCTTTTCTTTTCTTGTTGTTGGATTGGTGGCTTGGGCCACCCACTTTCATCACTGTTTGCCCGGTAGTTCTTCTCGGTTAGCGGGACCCGATCACTTTCCTCGTACTCGTAGGCTCGTCGGTGCGAAATCCGAGTCGATCTCGATTATCGCTCCATCTTTCACCCTCTTTTCATCGAGTGCGAGGCTTACGCCATTCTTAAAGTTCGGGACCAGACCGCCCGTTTGACATTTCCTCGCGAAAAGACAAGGAAAAGGATCAGGGGCTGTACTAAGAACAAGAACATTAAGAAAATGTTTATTAAACATACATTTATATATATATATATATATATATATATATTTTTCAAATTTAACAGGAATGAAGTAGGATAAGATCAGGGAAGAGATTTTGATTTGGAAAAGAAAACAAGGAAAACATATTATCATGATTTGTATTTATTTTAACACATTTTATTATTTTTGGGTTCGGACCCGATCGTAAGTAATTACTTCGCCCGTGTTTCTTAGGGATGAAGAATTCATTCCTTCGAAACATCGAGTAGCGTAATACTTTTCAAGTATCGTCCGTTGATCGGAAGCATATGTCGTTCTCCACGGCAATTCACTAGGCGGTAGGAACCTCTCGAGTAAAGCTGCTTCAACCACAAACGGTCCTTCCCGAGTGGGCTCGAATTTTCCTCCTATCTTGCGGTGTGCAAGAATAGGTCTCTTGAGAACGAGAACTAAGTCACCAACTTTGAAGGTTCTTGGGCGGACCAGTTTGTCATGGGCTTGAACCATCTTAGCTTGGTATAGTTCTAAATTCTGTTGCGCTGTAAGTCTTTTCCCTTCCAAGCCTTCTAATTCTTCGAGTCGTAATTTGGTGTTCTCTTCTGTCGTGATCTTGTTTGCAACTGTAATTCTGAGTGAAGGAAGCTGAACCTCTAAAGGTAACTACTTGCCTCGGACCCATACACCGGAGCGTAAGGTGTAGCTTGAGTAGGAGTTCGAAGGTTGTCCGGTAGGCCCATAAGGCTTCTAACAATTTCTCGTGCCAATTTCTCTTATTATCGTCCAAGGTTTTCTTTAAGATTTGAACGAGAGTTTTATTAAAAGCCTCGGCGAGACCGTTTGCTCTTGGGTAGTAAATTGTTGAGTATCGCCGGTCGATTCCGTGTCTCCCGACAAAATTGTTGATTTGCGTGCTTCGAATGCGACCCATTATACGAGATGATCATGCGCGGCACTCCGAAATGGTAGACAACTTGGTTCTTGAAAAGCTGTAGCACATGGTGTGCTTTCACTTCTCTAAGTGGAGCTGCCTGCCGCACTTGGAAAAGTAATCCGTAGCCGCAAGAATGAAACGATGTCCTTTTGAAGATGGTGGTTCTATCGAACCCACTATATACGTGCCCCAACATTCAAATGGCCACGACGCAATTGTCGGGTGCGGCACATTTGGAGGTTGGTGTAGAACCACTCCGTGCACTTGGCATTGATGACGGCTCTTGGCGATTTTCATGCGGTCGGTCATCATCGAGGGCCGGTAGTACCCTAGTCTTTTAATTTTCATTTTCATCTTTGGACTCGGTAGTGAGCGCCACGGAGTCCTGAATGCACCTCTTTAACGATTTCACGGGCCTCGGACCCGCTTAAGCACCTTAGCCACATTTGATCAAAAGACCTTCGTACGATGTGTTGTTTATTAATGCGTAAGACGGAGTTCTTTTCTTGATGCGATGGGCTAGCGACCTATCGTCCGGTAGCTTTCTGTTTGTAGGTAGTTCATCGATGGTCGTCGCCAATCTTACGTGTTTTTACATCACTTCTTTGCAACTGATTCTTTTTCTTTTTCGATTTGCGTATTGTGTCCATGTCGAGCTGTGATAGGACCGACGTCACGTGAGCCGACACTTCCACCGATTCATCTTGCAAACGGGCGAATTCTTTTGCGAGACGGGCTAAAGCATCTGCTAAAGCATTTTCTTTTACGGGAATTTTGTAGATTGTTACATTTGGAATCTGTTCCAACAGTGTATGGCATACTTGGAAGTATTGTTCGAGTCTTGGCTTTAAAATTCTGTATTGTCCGGCGATCCGTTGAATGATTAAGCTGCGAATCCCCGTAGATGTTGATGTCTGTTATCCCCATTTGAATAGCTAATTCCGGTCCTGTTATGAGGGCTTCGTATTCGCTTCATTGTTTGTACACGGTTCGTCGAGTGGTAGGAGTATCTTAACATCCCCGCTCCGGTGTTATAAAGACTAGCCCGATTCCTGCCTTACGGGCACTATCACTTGCGATTCTTCGTCTTTGTGTGCTTGAAGATGCTCCGTCGAAATACAATTCCCAACATCGATCATCAAGGTCTTCTAGGTTCATTATTTGTTCATCCGGCAAATCATCATTGAGAGGAGATTCAGCCGTGAAGGGTGCGCTTGCGAGGAAGTCCGCTAAGACTTGTCCCTTTATGGCACGCGAGAGGCACGAAAGTTATATCGAATTGCGATAATATCATTGACCATCCGGCAAGTCTGCCGGAAAGTGTTGGACGAGTCATCAAGTATTGCAATGGATTAAACTTCGAGATCGAGTTGACCTTATGAGAAAGCATGTAGTGCTCGAGCTTTTGAGCGGCGAAGATCGGGGCCAAACAATGCTTTTCAATTGCGGGATACCTTACTTCCGTCGGAAGTAAACGAAGGCTTAAGTAGTAAAGAGCATTTTCTTTACCCTCATCATTGACACAGGCTAACGGGGCTCCGAGAGAGTCGTCTAGAGCCGTGGTGTAAAGTATCGACGGTCTACACGAGGCCGGGGCTGCTAAGACAGGAGGTGTCATTAAATATTGTTTAATGTCCTCGAAGGCCTTTCGGCATTTCCCTTCCCGAATAAATTTAGCGTCCTTTTTAGCTAGTGCCGAGAAAGGCCGACACCTACCTGACAAGTTTGAGATAAAGCGTCAAAGATATGCCAGCTTCCCTTGAAAAGATCGTAGTTGTTTTAAGGTTTTGGGAGGCGGCATTTCTAAGATAGCTTTAATCTTTTCCGGATCAATTTCAATTCCACGATGTCGGACAACGAACCCTAAGAATTTCCCGGAGGTGACGCCGAAGGCGCATTTTAAGGGATTCATCTTAAGGTTAAATTGTCTTAATCGTTCGAAAACAATTCTCAAATCATACGAGTGGTTTTCCTTTACTTTGCTTTTGATGACCACATCGTCCACGTAGCATTCGACTTGATTGTGGATGAGATCATCAAAAATTCTTGTCATTGCTCTTTGGTAGGTTGCTCCTGCGTTCTTCGATCCGAATGGCATCACTTGTGTAGCAAAATACTCCGATCGGCGTTCGAATGCGTAAACTTTTCATCTTCTGGAGCCATTTTTATCCGGTTGTATCTCGAAGATCCATCCATGAACGAGAATATTTCATGTGTTGACGCAATGTCGATCATTAATTCCGGGATCGGTAGAGGGAATTCATCCTTTGGACATGCCTTGTTTAAATCTCTGAAGTCTACACAAATTCTGATTTGACCATTCTTCTTCCTGACTGGCACCACATTGGCTAACCAAGTCGGGTAGTGTTCTTCACGGACAAATTTAGCGTCTATTAGCTTTTTAACTTCGGCTATGACTTGTTGTTCGATTTCTAGACGCATTCTTCGGGACCTTGTCCGACGGAACGAAGTAGGATCCACTCTAGCTTATGAGCTGCAACCTCCGGAGCCAATCCCGGCATTTCATCGTAGTTCCAAGCGAAACGAGTCCTTAAATTCCATTAATAATTTGATTATTTCTTCGGAGTCTTCTTTGTTGAGTAAGGAGCTAACAAAGGTAGGTCTAGGCTCTTCGCTAGTACCTAAGTTAACTTCCGTTAACTCATCTATTGTGGATTTAATTTCTTCTTCGAATTCCGGTGGAGCGTCTCCGATTTGTAAATCTTCGAGTTCGTCCGTAGTTTCCATGCGGTTTTCATTTGACTCGCAAGTGACAACCAAGCAAAATCCGAGTATCGTCAGCCGACCCTACCGTGCCGAATCCGAGACCATACTTTGAATTGGGAGGACGACCGGAGTTATTCCATAATTTTTCAAAATGTTGTGATTGGCCTTTTGTCCATTGTCGAGGTAAGAAACCACGTTGAATTAAATTTTGAACACGGGGAGAGTACCACTCAAAAGGTAATTCCATTAATTCTGATGAAGTGACATCTTCGAATTGTACATTATTTTCAGTTTTGGAGGAAGAAGCACCACGGTAGAATTTGATTGGCTTTGCACCGTCGTTACGTACCTCTTTGACCACCATACCCTCGATCTTGTTAGAATGGATCGGGGTTAGGGTCATAGTATGTACGTAGTGGTTAATCTTCTCGTACATTGATTTATATTCTTCATTCTTTTCATCTTCGAGGGAGATCTTGAATTGCGGCTTCTTCCGACTTATTGCCGCTGCTTCTTGTTTGATTTCTTTTTCTTCTTCAGAACTATCTCCCCAATCAACATTGATGACTGGTCTCCTCTGTCCAACTGTCCTAGCGTATCTACCACGACCTCGTCCCCGGCCTCGACCTCGGATGCGAGTTGTGGAGAAACCTTCACCATCTCGCCGGAAGGGAGTGGTGAGTGACTGTTGGTCTAGAACTTCAGGTTCTTCGTCATCCTGAACTTTCTTTGCTTTATTTGTTACGGTATCTCTGGAGAAGATCGTTTTCTTTGGCGGTGCATAATAAGCTGCATCTTCATGGATTCCAATTTCATGTACGGAGAATGGTTGTAAGTCGCCTTTGATGCACTGTTCCCCTCCATCGTAGTACTTGATGCACTGGTGTAGAGATGATGGTACCATCCTGTTTTCATGTATCCATGGTCGGCCCAGGTAGAGCGTTGAACGACGTTTCGAATCAATTATGTGAAATTTCGCGGTTGTCTTTGCTAAGTCACCGGTCTTCATCGATAGCGTTATTGACCCGAGGGCTCTTTCTCCTTTACGGTTGAATCCTCTTAATAACATTTTGTCCGCTTCGAGCTCGCGAGCATCAATTTCCAAATATGCTAGTGTTCGAAGACTCATTATATTGATTGATGCTCCTGGATCCACCAATACTGCGGAGAGCGTAAACTTCCCGATTGTAGCTCGAAATGTACAATGGTCGGTTGTGATCCGTTGTCCCAAGTAGTAGGTCATTGTCCGTGAAGGTAACGCCTCGTTGTTCTTTTAACGAGCAAACCTCATCTAAGGAATCTCCGGCCATTTGAGTTAAGCGAATTTCGGATCAAGTAAGGCCTTGATCGAGCTTCTCTCATCTCCTTTGATAAGATGAGAGCATCGTAAATGCTCAGTTTGGTCGGTAGTTTCCTAAGATGGGCTAGCACGTTGTAGTCCACTTTGTTCTCATGCGTCTCGGCTTCTTCTCGAATGGGTATTTCTTCTGCTGGGGTTGGTTCTTCTTGAACAACCACCGCTTTCCTTTGTCTTTTGGACCCATTCTTGGAGGTAGAACTCTTCCACTTCTTAAGTTGACTTCGTAATTTCTTCGAATCTAGTGTTGAGTTCGCGGTGTCTCCTCCTGAATCGGAATGACGGGCTCTTTCGGATTATCTTCGGAATCCGAAGGTTCTAACTCTATCGTGATCTGGAGCTCCTCGAAACTCACAGATAGATCCGTTTCTTGTTGAACTCCCATAGCCTCCTTGATGGATGTCTTCTTCGTTATTTTGCTCGTCGAGATCGTGTATGATTTGAGAATTGCTGTTGGTATCGAAGTCGATGTCCGGATTGTCGCTAGTTACGTAATCGTTAGAAACAATCAAAACGTAGCCAACGCCATCACCCTTATCATTATATGATCCCACCGAAGTGAGCGGATAATCATACAAAATCGAGAGGTTCGAGGGATTTCTCCCCCGAATCGGAAACAACTATCCTAGGATAAGCAGCCCCTAGCCTAGCCTTAGGAGTCTCGGTCCTCTCTTCTTCGTCAATTTTCTTCTTCTCTTCGATCGCCTCCTGTTGAGGTGGTTCTTCTATCGCAAGTGATAGTACCGGTTTAACAGGTCTCGAACTCTGAATTGAAGCTCGCACCGAAGCGGTTCGGATGCTGTCTAAAATCTTCTTCGAAGACCTCGTCCAGGCGGTAGTCCATCCATCGTCGGTTGCATAGGGATCTATCGGGATGACGGGATCAGTTGAGATAACATTGACGGAACCTCCTTTCTGGGGTTCCTTCATGTACTCCTTCGGGATTGTTATATTTCATTTCTGAAGGTTGTCGTTGAGCCAACTTTTAAAGGTAATGCAATCTTCTATCTTGTGCCCAAGCATCCAGATGGTAGGGGCAAAAGTTGGGATCACCGTTCTTGTTGACTTCCTCCGGTCTTTTAGGTTCGGCGGCTAGAAATGCGGAGTCTTCATTAGGCTACGGAACATTTTCGGTACTTGCTTCATTCTTGAACGGATATTCCACTGCTCGAAGCTCCCTCGATGTACGTTGCGGACGAGGCGGTTGTTCATACTTGTGGAGATGGTCGATAGCTGGACCGGGGTTGATGGTAATTCTGTTGTGGTTGCTGCGGCCGTTCCGGTGGTATTTGCATCGGTTGCTTGCCTTTGTCAACTGCTGCAACGATCCCGGATTTCTTTTCGAAGGTCTTCACCGGCTTCTGCTTGTCCGTCTTGTCAGCAAAACTTAATTGCTTCTCCTCTTCTTGCAAGCTTTCGGCCTTGCTTAACAACTTCTCAAAAGTCTTAATAGTGAATCCTTTGAGGAGAAGTGCTATCGGGCCGTGAATGCTTTTAAGCAAGATGCCGACCGCATGTTGTTCTTGCGGTTGTGGTTCACACTTCATGCTTAAGTTTCTCCATCAAAGTATGTAATCCACCAAAGTTTCATTCGGCCTTTGTTTCTCTACCACTAAATCACCTATAGTGATGTGATGCTGAGCTCCGGCAAATAGCTTGATGAAGAGGCTCTCTAGCTCTGAGAATGTCTTCACCGAGCCATTGAGTAATTCTGCATACCAGTCGAAGGCGATTCTCGACGGATCGTCGACGAAGCTGTCGGAAGAGTAACGCATCGCTCCCGCCGGCATTGCAACAATCGGCACGAAAGTGTGCAACATGCTCGTCGGGGTTCCGGCTCCGTCGAAGGTCTTGAACGAGAGGTGGTACGAAGCCTTTCGGGTATTGGACAGCGTCGAATTCTTCCAGGTAAGGTCTACCCGTCCGAATGGATGTCCCGTTCTTCGATTGTGCTAAGGCTTCTCGCACCTGTTGTTCTACCAAGTTCTTGATATCCTTTTCAGGGATCATACTTTGTGTTGTATCCTTTTTCAGCTGATCATCCCCATTGACGAATGTAATCTCATTTCCTCCGTCTACAATGTGAATGACCTGCGGGGGTGTCTCTCTATGTGGTTGTACTTGACTGCGGAGAGTGGCCAGAGCTACGGCCATCTCTTCCATCCTTTTCGCCATTTGAGCGATCGTGTCGTCCTTTTCCTGAAGCCGTCTTCTCATCGGTTCCGGCTCCTCTCTTCTGCGCGGCTGCAGAGCACCTTGCGAAGCCGATGAAGCTCGTGTCTCGACCATATTGATTTCGCATATTCGTCGTCCATGAACTCCGATGAATCGATCTCATCTCCGAACTTTTCTTCTCTTTCTTTTGCCAACCGTCGGATATCGGTTCTCAACTTTTCCATGGCATCTTCTAGCGGGGCTTTCTGTGTATCTTTGCAGTTGTCATGCGATAGCTACCGGGTCCCTTTTTCACGAGTCCCCTTTATCGTAGTAGCACTTTCTTCAGATTCCAGCCTCCTGGCGAGACTTTCTTTCTCGGGCAATCGTTTCGATCTCAATCGCCCAGGTAGTGGGACGCCATACCATCCTTCTAGCGGCAGAAGGTCTAGGACCGGATGGTCCGTCGGCCAAATGCTTCGGAAGGTGGTATCCTCCCTAATCTGCAATCCCGAGAGTACGACGGGCGGACTAGCCTTCATTCTCTTGCTTGGCTTTTCCGTCATGATGGCGGGCTCTACTCGGGGCCCAAGACGGGATTTGACCGGCACCCGCCCTATCCTTCGTAGAATCTCCGATACGGGGCAGTTTTCCTTCCTTGCTAACTTTTCTACCAAAGTTTGCAGTCGAGCAAACGGCGTAGTTCTAGTTCTTTTCTTGCGGCTATCGTTGTAGTATGCGGGCTGAGGTAATGTGGCAACAATCTTGCGAACATTCTCCTCATCCTCTTTGTCAGAGAGGGGATGGAACCTGCTTCCTCCCAAAAGTGGTATGTAGTCAAGCAGCGGTCTATATTCGGCGAGTGGTGTATATTCGCGTAGTTACGGAATTTCCTCCAGGAAAGCAATCTCGGCGGCTACGGCTTCTCCGGCGATCCTTCTACTTCGTTTCTTCTTTGGGTCCTTGTCGATGACGGAATCTTTGAACCGGATCCGATTTCGAAAACGAAGGTCTTACGAGAAGATCCGTACCCTCCACGGTAACGAGTTTACCATAATTCCGGATTTCTTTCCCCTTTGATTTGGCAAAAGTCGGGGTAGGTGCGAAACAACTAGACCGGTGGGGGTAGTGAGAACGGTCCTCTGCGGACGGCGAGTACTCCTCCTAGTCGGGACCCTTTGCGGGGAGGAAACTCTTGGGTCGACCTAAGGTTGAACTCGAGCGGCGGTTCCTCGGCTTCGGATACCTTGTTCGTTAGTGCAAAGAGGAGACGTCGGTGACCTTGACGTTCGTGTTTTCAAATCCTCGTCCAAATCGGATGATCCCATTGTCGGGCAGCTCATCCTTATAGACGGCGAAGTCCGGTCCGTTGGTGAAGGAGAAAATCGGTTTCGGGGCTTCCATTTCAGCGAGGTAGATTCTGGTTGTCGATCCCAGCTATGCTTCTTTTCTTTAGGACGAAAAGAAAGGAATTGAAAAGAGTCCGAACTCATTCTTGTTCATGTATTTATAAGAAGGAATCATTTGTTAAAAGAGTCACTTATTAGAGGGTTTGTTTATTTAGAACGGAATGTTCAAAGGTGTAGAGAAGGTAAGGAATCCGATTCAGAGTTGGAAAGGAAAAGAAAGTCTTAAGCAAGACTTCTCGACTCGAAGGATTACTCCTAAACTAACACCTATTGGGGGTCCACCCCACCTCGAAATGAGGTAAAAGGATCTCGGAACCTCTCTGTTTAGGGGTGTCTAAACAGTGGCTCCTAAATCCGAGAGAATGTTGGCTATACTCATTCAAGATAGAAATGAACATAGTATTCCAATGGAAAGAAGGGTAGTTTGATCCACTAAGGACATGGATGCACTACCGATTTTTGAAAGCAGAATTATATGATTATAATGGAGAGAGGAATTTTCCCCAGCGGAGTCGCCAGAAATCCTGTCGGCATATTTTTAGGTTGTGTGTTTTATTTTGAAAAGGGGGGTCGCCTAACAGAAGCTGTCGGCGAATTTTTTTAATTTAATTTAAATAAATAATTTGAAAAGTAGTATTTGATTTTGAAAATAATTTTAAATTTGAAGGTTTTAAGATATGAGATGAAACCGATCTCACATCCCAAATAGTTTATATAAACGAGCACCGCACCACAAACCGTGTATCTATCCCTAAGGATAAACACACTGCTTGATGGTGGGGCTCGATTAAATAAACTAGAAGATTTGTGACATCCGTTTGGTCTCGCGAACCAATTTTATAAGCCGACAAAATTCCCCGCTTAATATGAAAACATTAAACGAGGTTTATATTACTCAGGTTCTTTAAAATTCCTATAAGGGCAAGCCCCTATAGTTAATTACATCTTAAGTGATGGGAATCACCTAAGAAAACTCTCGATAATAATCAATAATTCTGCTCTCAAGGATTTCAAAGTTTAAGATTTTCAAGGGATTAAATTTTGGAATTTCAATAGGGAATGGATCAAGTTTGGAACATTTTGTTTTGTGAATCCAAAGGAAGAAAAGTAGGAGAAATCACAGATTCGAAGTGAACTTCGGTAATTTCCCGACTATCCTATTGTTTGGCTTGGATTTAAGAAAGTCCTAATATTTATTTAAATGTTTTGATTTTGCCAATTTTAATTAATTAGGACTTATATTTATATGATAGAATCATACAAATAACCTCGAAGATGTGAGGGTTTATGTCGTATCGGGCGACTACCTCGGAATCCTAAAACTGGTTCGGGCTTAATTTGCAGTGCAAATGCCTAACGAAGAGTTGAGGATTTATGTTGCACTAGTGCAAACTACCTCGAAGTCCTATGGCTTTGTTGTTTAATTCTAGGAAAGTTTTGCTGAAGTAGACTCGGGTTTTGCGCGATGATGATGGCCGTGTCGCCCACCATGCTCCGAGCTCCTTGTTGTTGCAGAGGTTTAGTTTTAGAAATCATAAATCAGGGGATGAGAAAAGTGTTTTGGTTTAGAGAAAATCTTAATTTCCAGGTGTTTTTTATGTTTTATTTAAAACAAATCTTAAAGTTGATTATAACGACACCGGTTAAGATCCCACGGTTCCATCCTTTCGGCATCATTATTTTTATCGGATTCACTTAGTCCGGATGAATTTGCTAAACTCGAACTGAATGAGTTCCACACTTTCATTTAGACGTGGGAAATCCCGTTAGCAACACGTAGGTTACATCATCCGAGGTATTCCCGATCATCCAACGGGACGTTTTAATTTAATTGTAATTGTAGTTTTGTGTTCTGTTTGTGATTAAATTTTGAGTTGTTTTATATTTTGAAATGTTGTGGCGGTGAATTTTATCTTGCAATGACTTTTAACTTAGTTTTGGTTTCGGTTTTAGGGACTATCCTAAAGGTGTGGGTTTTCATGCAACGGTTGTTTATCATGCAAGAAAAGTAAGTGCAATGCGGTTAAATAAATTGCAATAATGTAAATTGCAAGAAAGTAAATTGCATAATAAAAGCGTACCTGGAGGGTCTTCCCGTCATCCCAAGCTGCACTTAAAACACAATTAGAATATTTAAGCAAGTTCCTAGGTAAAGCTAAGGGAAGGGTTATGGTTTTCTACCAAATTCCTAATCCTATAGCTAGTCATTTCCTATGACGTCTAGGTTCTTTGTGTTTTTGTTTGAAGACGATTTTCTTCATCAAAGAATAATTAAATTCAATTGTTCTTATAAATGTCCTATCATATTGAGGAAGTGCTTAAGGAGAATCTTAAACATCTTTTCAATATTTCTAGGATTGTTTTAAGTCCCAAATGGGTTTAATTATACAAATGAATTAATCGTCCGAGAATTCAAGTTTTGTTGTTATCTTGCTCAGTGAACTAGGACATTTGAATATCCTATAAGTGAAGTAACATTTCATTTAATGTTACGTTTAGGAGTTATGATAACTAAAACTTTCGAGGGTAAATTGGTATTCAAATGATTTGATTTAAATTAAAGGGTTTAAATTTGGAATAGTGTTCAAGTTGCTTTATATTTAATTTCTTTCTGTTTTAAGTGTTGTTATTTAATTCAATTTAATTTAATTTAATTTAATTTAATTGAGTTTTAATTTTAATTTAATTTAATTCAATTTAGTTTGATTTGATGTTAAATTAATTTAATTTGATTTGATTTAATTTTAATTTAATTTGATTTAATTTAATTTAATTTATTTTAATTTAATTTAATTTAATTTTATTTAATTTAATTTAATTTAATTTAATTTAATTTTAATTCATTTGATTTGATTTAATTTAGTTTAATTTAATTTGATTTAATTTATTTCATTTAATTTAATTTAATTTAATTTAATTTAATTTAATTTAATTTAATTTAATTTACTTAATTTAATTTAATTTTTAATTTAATTTTATTTTTTAATTTTAATTGAAATTTTTAAAAGGGTTTAATAATTTAATTTTAGTTTAATGATTAAGTCTTTTAATGTTTTGAATTTGAGTTATCATTTTAATTAAGAATTAAATATTAATGAGATGATTAATTTAGGGATTTTTTTTAAATTAAAGAATAAATCTCTTCCTAATAATATCCCTATTTTGATAATTCCAATTTTATTATTCTTCCAAATTTAATCAATTATTTCATTAAAGTTTAATCATTTTAAAATTGCTTAATGGGTTTCTACCCTTTAATCATTTAAATTTCAATCATCCAAGTCAAAGGAGGATCAAATATTTTACTTGTTAATTTTTTTATTAAACCTAAAAGTTTTAATTAAGGATTAAAGATTTTAATTACCATTTTACCCTTTAAGCTTAATAATTTCATAACTCACTAAATTGAACTCAAATGAACTTGAAATTTTTATGTGACTTCACTCATATGTCAATAAAGACATGAGAGGAGAAAATGTGATTTTTATGTATTTAATTTATTTATATAATTATTTTTGGTGGAAAATAGAGATTTCCAAGGAAAATTTAATAACATGACCAAGGGAAAGTTTCTGTCCTTAAGAAAATTAGGGGACATTCCTAATGACCAGAGGACCACTTGGACCAATTTTGATGATTTTTTGAATAATATTATTTTTATTATAATTATTTTAAGTTTTGGAGTGTTAATTAATTTAAAAATAAAATAAATGTTGAAAAATAAATTTTATATTTTTCAAAAATCTCTCTGATATCAAGGAAATCAGAGAATTAAATTTTGCAATTTTCTGATTTTTCTATGATTTATTATAATTATTTTAGTGAAAATGCTAGAAAATACATTTTTTTTAATTTTAAAATTACCCTAGGGCTTTAAAATTTAATATTTCACTAAATAGACCTAAGAAAAATGTGGGGTTTATTCCTAAGTGATTAAAATTCAAAATGTGACATTTTGGTGAATTTTTATTATTTTTGTGATTTTTATTATTTTTTAATTATTAAAAATATTAAAATATTATTAAAAATCAACTTTTTTAGAAAATTGAAATTTTAATTTTCTTAAATTCCACTGATATCAGAGAGACTCCAAAACCAATTTGGTGAATTTTTGAAAAGTATTTTGAAAGTTATGAATTTTTAAAGTTTAAAATGACTAAGTGGCTTAATCAACCCAATTAGTGGGACTAACCAAGTCCAATTGACCTCAAATTTTTATGGTGGGTTCCTCTGACCCTAAAGGTCAGTGGAGAATTGATTTTAAGTCAATTTGATGCATGCTTAACTCTAATTAATTAGAGACCTATTTTGGGTGTTTAAGCCAATTAGGGTTGTTTTAAATGAACTAACTCAAAACCTATTTTTCCTATGGTTCTCTGGTCATAAGGAACATCATCAAATTTTCCTAGAATTTATTTCACAAAATGCTATTTATTGGAATTAAAATACTCAAAACAGTAACATGAACTTGAAAAATCAATAACTCTTCATAGGGATGGCTCTCGACTTTGGAAAATTCAGGGAATGTTCCCAAATTCAGAGGCTTCAAAAGCCCTATGGTCTCATGCCATGGTGAATTGTATACATGTATGGAGAATTAAAAGTATGCAGAGAGTAAATAAATTATAAAAAATAAAATACTTGATGAAATTAAATGATTTCTTTTCCACATTATTCTCCTCTCGTTCACCGAGCAAGAGAGTATTTTTATTTTATTTTTCCGATTTTTCTACACAAAGTTATGAATTTTTAAAGTTTAGGGAATTAAATAAATCAAAAAATACCCTAATTTTCTATTTATCCACGCGGCGCCGCGTCAACCTCGGCAGCTCCGAAACGCCGCGTGGTGCGCTCCCATTCGACGCTGCCATCTGAGTCAGCGCTTCCGGGGCCCGCTGTATCGCTCCGTCTCCCGGTCCGACGCCATCCGAGCCGTCCGCCCGCGCGTGTATTGAATGGACGGCATCCGTTCATCGTCCCCGAGCGTCCTCACCCGAGAGCCGTCCACACTAAATCCCTAAGATCTCACTCGATACTCAATGGATTTTCATGTTCTTATGCTTCTATGGATTCGTCTTGAAGAGACGAACACATCTATACGGTTATCATGCATTGAAATTAAAGCATTCGAAATGGAGAATCTCCAGAAGCTCGAGATGAAGAATTAGTTCATACCTTTGCTCAGAGAAGTGTGGCTTCAATCTGAGAGTTGTTGCACCTTCGATTGGATCCCAGCAAGCTCCAGATGAAGTCTCCTGGTCTGGTGAATTGTCTAGATGTGATTTCGACCAAGCCCGATCACAAAGCTTGGAGGCCGGAGCAGCCGGGTGGCCTCGGAGATGGGACTTTTGCTGGTGGACACCTTCCCTCGGTCCGGTGAAGGTGTAGAACCAATCAATTTGGGGATTGGCTCACTGTGGAGAAGTGTCCTGGTTTTGGGTGGAATTTCAACTCTGAAATTGAGCTCACAGAGAAGAAATGGCAGGGGGATCTCACTGGGGATCAAGTGCTCTGTGTATGGGGAGGAGTCTGGAACAATTTTGGTAGAGTTTCCTTAAGGTTTGTTTTCAGCACCTCTCATGGCCGAGAGGGGTGGTGTTTAAATAGGAGAGGGTGGAGGGCCTCCCAGGGAGAGTTAGGGTTGGGGATCAGCTGCTCTTGGCAAGAGAAGAACGACTCCAATGGCCACCGGGGATGAGGCGGCTCGACAGGTGAGAATTTCAAGTTGGGCTCACATGCGAGCTCTCGGCCATGGTGTTTTCCGGCGGCCTGGTGGCCGGCCGGCTGGCATTGGTCACCATCCTCGTTCGGGTGGGTCGTGGCTGGGGTTTGGTGCATTCAATCGAGGTTTGACATGTGTAAAGTGGTTGAATCAAAGTAGAAAGGGGAAGGGGTCATTTTGGCTCATTTTGGTCAACCCATGCAAATGGGTTGGGTGCACCTTCCCATGGCTAGCTTGGGCTGAAGATAAAGTGGTTTAGGTCAGCTTAATTAGTGGGGAAGGGTCACCATCCAAGTACAATTAAGCTTAAGCATGGTTTAGTGGAGTCATGGAAGTGGCTAAATCACCCTTAAGGGAATCATTAAAGGACTCCCTCCTTTTGCCAAAAATGACATGGTGATGTGTAAAGTGGCTGCCATGGCTTGCATATGGCTTGTGCATGGCTTCATGGCTCCATTTGGCTCGGGAAAAGGTCAGGTCAATTTCATAAAAATGGGTTTTAAGAATTTTGGATATTTTGGTGAAAATTTGCATGAAGCTTGATTTGGAATGGTTTAATTGATGATTTTGAAACTTAGGGGTGATTTTGATTAAATGGATGATGAGGGAAAGTGCCATGTGGGCTTTGGATGGATTTGGGCTTTTGAATGTGGTGAAGTGGGCTATTAGGAAAGTTTAAGGGGAATGGGCTTTTTGATTTTAGGATGGGCATTTGGGTGAAGATTTTGTGAAGGAATTTATCAAATAAATGTCATAATTGGTTTAGGGATGTTCTATGAAGGGCTTGGAGTCAATTTGGTGTGATTTGGAGTTGAATCGGTTTGAATTTGGGTTTATTTGGTAAGTGGGCCTATATGGGTCAAAGTGGGCCAAGTTGGGCCAATGTTGGGCTAGGGTTGAAATTGATGTAAAATCAATGTTGAGAAATGTTTATGGGAGTGTTTCAAAGATGTTTTGGCTTTGGTTGGGCTTTGATTTTGGGGTTTGGACTCATTTGGGTTAGGTTTGGGTTTAGGTCAAAAATGGGCCTTTTAGCTTTGGGTTGAATTTGAGTGGGATTTGGGTCTAAATTTTGGGCAAATCATGTTAGTGTTTTGTTTGTGGGAATGTTAAGGAAGATTTAGAAAAGGTTTGGGGTTAATTGGAGTTGAATTGGGTGAGTTTGGGTTAGGTTTGGGTCATGGGTCCAAATTGGGCTTTAAGGCCAAAAGTGAGATCGGATCCAAATGTCAATCAAATTGGACTTGTATTTGGTCTAGATTGGTATTGGGGATGTTGAATTGAAGTTTAGAATTGAATTGGACCAAAATTGGGGTCAATTGGGTAGGTTTGGTTTAACATTGGGTTCACTTTGGGTTAAAATTGGTCAAATTGGGGGTTTTGACAAAAGTAGGGTAAATTGACAAAATTGGCCCATAGTGTAGTTGGAAAAAATGAAATTGGGAATATTTGGGATTTTCTGGAATTTTCTGGGAATTTTCTGAATTTTTGGATTTTTTGGCCAAGAAGGGTATTTTGGGTATTTGGAGGGTATTGGGAGGTTTTCTTGGAATTTTTAGTATTTTTGGGTATGGATGATCAATTTAAGTGATGTGGAAATTTTTGGGAATGATTTTGGAGAATTTTGGATAATTTGGAAATTTTGAGAAATTTCCAAAATTTCGGGGGTTTTGGGTAGGCTAAGCGGGTGTAGGGTCCCGGGGGTCAAAAATTGAAAATTTGGGAAATTGAAGATTGGGTGGATGTAAGTGGAAAGAAGTCATTTTGGTTGAGCCATGAAGCCATATCAAGCCCATATGAGCCATGAAGTGACCCATTTGAGGCATTCACTATGTTGTTCCTAACCCTCTTACGCGAGGGCTTAGGGGTTAAGGACCATCCATGTGAATCACCTACATGAGTCGGGAGGTCAAGTTAGGTATGGGTGTGTTTTAGGAGGTGTGTGGAAGTGTAGTGTGTAGGTGTAGTGTATAAGTGTAGTGTGTGTAAGTCAGCCCCTTCACCGGACCGAGCCACCGCAGGGCGCCCTAAGGCCAAAGAGTCCTATAGGAACTCATCCTTTAAACTTCCACATTTGATTTCAACCCTCTAGGTGATTAGGGGTCTACAATCAAGTTTGTAGAGTTTGCAGGGAGTTAAGAAGTGGTTTGAATTTCTAGAAGGTGGGTCCCAATTCTAGTCCTCTAAGACAGTCAAAGGAAAAACCTAAGGCTAGATCCTAAGTACTAAAGAGAAGAAGAGAAGACCTCATCAAAAATGAGGTCAACAAGTTTATTTTCAATGTATTCTGAGTAGTTAGTTTACTATCTTCCTTCAGTCATGAAGAGATAGATAAGATAATATAAAGATTCGATGGAGAATTAAAATTCAAAATATTTTCAAAAACATTGTGATGACATTAATACCCGATCTTACTTTACTTTTTAAAATTGCCATTTAAATTGTTAAAACCTGTTGAAGAGTTTTGAAACCTTGAAGGAGAAGAACTTTAACTTGTAAATGTCACATGAATCCTTGGGTAGTCGAAGGCCATGTGCGGGCTATTCAAGGTGAAGTGCAAATAAATAGGAAGATAAGATTTAAAGGGCGTAGAATTGATAAGTTCTTAGAGTGACATGCTAAATTCATATAATTTGATTTATAAATCAGGAATGGGTCACTAGTAGGGCAGACCATAGCCACCATTGGACATCTAGAAGTGAGAGTCTAGATTAACCCATTACTACTAACAATACATCCGGACTCAATATCGTAAGTTAGCCGATGTTCTTTGCTGCTGGATCGAAAGGGTAAAGAATAGGAATGCTTCTATTTGGCACAATACCATAAATCAGATTCTCCAATGAATATTAAATTATCTTAAAAATCTTGGATCAATTGAAGGAAAGAAAGTTATTATTTTATATAGTTTTCATAAATCATTCTCTTAGTATTGTTTTCTTTAATTGTATCTAGTAAATTAATAGTAATTTATAGTTAATTTAAAGGATAAAAAGATATTTTAAAATATAATATTTAGAAAATTTATTTCTATATTTTTTTCCCGTAGGATCGATACTTTAGTTATAATAGAAAACCCTATATTACTTGAAACGATACGTATACTTGTGTAGTATCCTTAGTGTGTAAAGTAATTTCTAAAATTTACAATATTTTGATTTATACACTAGCCGCTTATTATAAATTGGGTCAAGCTTTGACCATCTTTTGGAAGCATATATCACTGCGTTACTTGCGGTCGGATCAATAATCAAGTGTTGCAAGGAATAGAAAAGGAATCAAGGGAACTTCGATGGAATTTGTTTGGGGAAGAGAAGGAGATAAGTTGTATTTACTATTGTGGTTTGTATGACTTTTCTTTTATATATAAAATCCATGTGTTCTTATATCTTCTCCATGATTTGTGAGTAGTTTCCTTTGCCTTTCTTCTTGCATAAAGTAGTGATGATGTGGTGATGTGGAATTGATGTGCCCTTAAAGTGTTATAAAAGTTGTGATGTTTCTTTCATTTGGAACTTAATTTACTTTTCAATCCGTCCAATTGAATTGTTAAAATATGTTGAGGAACATTAATTCCAAGAGAATTGAATGTTCCACAACAAGAATGAAGAACCCATTTAATGTCCGCGAATGAATTGAGTAGTTCATGGGGATTAAGTGCAAATAAACAAAGAAATGAGTTTTGATGGACTTCAAATTGGAGGTTTCATGGTGATAGAATGGGATCCCCAATTTGGTCTTAAGATTGGTAACTAAATCCTATGCTAGCCTTCGGGTGAGGGGTGAGTGGGAGCTCCGTAGTGAGAGTCGGTATCCTCCCAGCCTAGCCTTAAATTTAGTGACTAAACTTAAGATATGGCAATGTTCTTTACATGCTTGGAAGAGGAGGTCCTCTTTTAAGGGTAAAGAAGCAAATATGCTCCTATTTGGCACAATACAAAAATTTACCATTCTTCATCATCCACACATCATAATCTTTATGCAGGAAGGAAGACACTTTCCACATAGAAGTATCTTATAAATCACGTAAGTTAGTGTGTGTTAGTTAAAGAGTTTAGTAAGTAGAAATAATTTTAGTAGCTTTATTATTATCTTACTTTGCATTAACTAGTTGTAGTACACTTGAGCAATTGTTACAATTGGTATTGGATTTTAGTGCTATATTATCTGATTTGAAGAACATTTTCCCTCCCTGTGGGATCGATAACCAGGACTCCATTAGAGCCCTGTATTACTTGATACGATACGTATACTTGCGTTGCATGTGTGACTTTACTAAATTATAATAAACATATAAATCTAAATTCATAAAGTCTTGCATTTTTAAGCATATATAAAGTCGTCGTTAAGTTTGTGGCGCCATTGCCGGGGAGATAGATAAACTGTACTTATTTATAAATATTGTAGTAACTGAAAACCTTTACTTTGTAGTATATTTGTGTGCTTATTTACTTTTTAGTGTGATTTATATGCGTAGTAGTGGATCTGTAGGTTTGATACCTTACGATTTAGAGATAGAGCGTACTATTAGAAAAATTAGAAAACAACAAAAAAAAATGAAAATTACTGTGAAATGGCGAATAATCAAGAGAATCACAATCTTAATATTGGAAATTTGCCAAGACCCATAAGAGATTATGCTAACCCAACAGCAGATGAAATTCATATAACTATTCAAAATCCTGATGTTGCTACTAATTCTTTTGAACTTAAACCTGTTATTATCCAAATGGTAAAAAATAATCAATTTGGAGGAACACCTAATGAAGACCCAAATTTACATCTCGCTTGTTTTTTTTAGAATTGTGTGCTAATTTTAAGTATGAAGGAGTGTCGAGTGATGCTGTGAGACTTAGACTTTTTCCTTTTTCCTTAAGGGATAAAGCTAAGGCGTGGTTAAACTCGTTATCACCTGGATCTATTCGAACTTGGGGAGAACTTTCTCAAAAGTTTCTATCAAAATACTTCCCTCCATAAAAAGCTGCTAAATTAGGAAATGATATTAATCATTTGGTCAGTTTGAAGAAGAGTCAATATATGAAGCTTGGGAGAGGTTTAAAGATCTTCTTAGGAAGTGTCCACATCATGTTTTACCAGATTGGTTAATAATTCAAACTGTTTATAATGGATTAGTGGGATCATTGAGATCAATTATTGATGCTTCTGCTGGTGGATCGTTAATGTCAAAACCTTTCGATGAAGCATATTCATTGATTGAAGAGATGGCTACTAATAATTTTTAATGGACCTCTGAACGGGTAAACCCTAAGAGAGTAGCTAGTGTTCATGATTCTGATATGATGACTATGATAGTTTCTCAAATAGCAGCACTTTCTAAGAAAATAGATCAATATGGAATGAATTATTCTCAACCACCCCCAGTGTTAGAGGAAAATTCATTTGGATAGATAACTGAATCTCAAACACCTTATGAAACTTTGAACGCGATTGATAGACCTAATAACCCTTATTTGAATTATTATAACTCTTGTTGGAAGAATCACCCAAATTTTAATTGGAATAATAATAATGCTAATGTGAACCCACAATGGGGGCACAATTCTATGAACCGAGTTGGAAACTCAAACAACCAAGGGAATCTAACTTTATACCACCTTATCCTCCTGGATTTAATAATAACACACAGTTTAAGGATAAGAAGTTTTCTACAGATGAAATGATTTTTAATATGGGTAACCAATTACAAGTTTAAGGTGTTGCGATTAAAAATATTGAAAATCAATTGGGACATATTTTTACTGCGCTTAATAATAGACCTTCTGGAACACTTCCTAGTAATGTGGAGATCAATCCAAAAGATCAAAACAAGGAGCAACTTAAGGCTATTCAATTAAGGAGTGGAAAAGAATTAGAAACTAGAGTGCGAAAAGAAGTTGAAGAAGAGAAGGAGAAGGTGAATATTGAAACAGGTTCAAATAAGATTTATCCAGACCTGGAATATCCTCTTGAACCAATGAAGATTACTGTTGAGAAACCACCTCCTCCATTTCCCCAAAGATTGAAGCAAGAAAATAGGGATAACAGATTTGGAAAATATTTGGAAATCCTTAAGAAGTTAACAATAAAAATACCTTTTGTTGAAGCATTAGAACAGATGCCTAATTATGCAAAATTTATGAAGGATATTCTTAAAAAGAAGAGAAAGTTTGCTGATCATGAGACTGTTGCACTTAGCGGGAGTGCAGTGCAATAATTCAGAAAAAGCTTCTTGAAAAACTTAAAGATCCTGGTAGTTTCACTATCCCGTGTGATATAGCTGAAAAGTTTTTTGGAAGAGCCTTATGTGATATGGGAGCTTGTATTAACCTTATGCCTTTATTAACTTTCAAAAGATTGGGAATTGGAGAAATTTCTTCTACATCTGTAACTCTTTAATGAGCTGATCTTTCTATTACTTATCCTAAGGGAGTGGTAGAAGATGTGTTAGTGAAAGTGAATAAATTTATCTTTCCTGTGAATTTTATTGTGCTTGATATGGAGGAAGATAAAGATATTCCAATTATTTTAAGAAGATCATTCCTAGCTACTAGAAGAGCTGTAATTGATGTTCAACAAGGAGAATTAACTATAAGAGTTAATGATCAAGATGTGACCTTTAATATTTTGAAGTCTATGAAGTATCCCTCAGTTGAAAAAGATAATGAATATTTTTGGATGGAAGTCTGTGAATATTTTGAGAAATGATTATTTTAAAGAGATGTTTGAAAAGAAAGTGGAATGCTAAAATATAATTGAAGATGAAACTGGAAATGAAAAAGATTCAGATAATGAGATGAATAAGGAGTTGAAATATATTCAGGAGAAATTTGAAGTATTAGATACCATGGAAGGTGGAGATAAAAGTTTAATTTCATCTATTGTTAAACCACCTGAACTTGAGATGAAAATTCTCCCTAAGCATTTAAAGTATATGTTCTTAGGAGAATCATCAACCCTACCAGTTATTGTATCTTCATAGTTAACTGAATATCAAGAACAGAAATTATTGAAAATCTTAAAAAGATACAAAAAGGCTTTTGGATGGACTTTGGCAGATATCAAAGGAATCAGTCCTTCAATCTGTATGCATAGAATTTTATTAAATGAAGAACATAAACCTAAAATTGATCCTCAAAGGAGATTAAATCCTATAATGAAAGAAGTAGTTAAGAAGGAAATTTTAAAATGGCTTGATGCTGGAATTATTTATCCTATTTCAAGTCCAATCCATTGTGTACCGAAAAAAGGTGGAGTGACTGTGGAAGTGGATGAAAGGAATGAAATTTTACCTACTAGACAAGTGAATGGATGGCGAATTTGTATTGATTATAGAAAACTGAATGCTGTCACCCGAAAAGGTCACTTTCCTCTTCTGTTTCTCGATCAAATGTTGGATAGACTTGCTGGACACAAGTACTATTGCTTTTTGGACGGATATACTGGTTATCATATAATATCTATTGCTCTTGAGGATCATGAAAAGACAACGTTTACTAGCCCCTGTAGAACATTTGCTTTTCTAAGAATGCCTTTTGGACTGTGTAACGCACCTGCAACTTTTCAAAGATGTATGATGTCTATCTTTAGTAGTATGATAGATAATGGAATAGAAGTTTTCATGGATGATTTTTCTGTGTTTGTAACTTCATTTGATATTTGTTTGGAAAACTTGGCAAAAGTGTTAAAACTCTGTGAGAAAACAAATTTAGTTCTGAACTGGGAAAAATGTCAATTTATGGTTGCAGAAGGAATAGTGCTTGGGCATAAAATTTCTGAAAATGGTATGGAGGTCGATCCTGCTAAAATTTGAGTGATTGAGAGAGTACCATCACCCACTACTGTGAGAGAGGTGTGGAGTTTCTTAGGACATGCTGGATTTTACAGGCGTTATATTAAATATTTTTCTAAAATTACTAAACCTTTGTGCCAACATCTAGAAAATGATAGGAAGTTTGATTTTAATGATGAATGTTTGTGTGCTTTTAATTTACTTAAAGAAAAATTAATCACTGCTCCTATAATTATTTCACCTGATTGGGAGAAACCCTTTGAATTGATGTGTGATACTAGTGATTATGCTATTGGAGTTGCGTTGGGGCAAAGGTATGATAAAACTTTCAAAGTCATTCACTATGCTAGTAAAACTCTTAATGATGCTCACATTATTATACCGCTACTGAAAGGGATTTATTAGCTATAGTATTTGTTTTTTATAAGTTTAGACCTTATTTAATTGGGACTAAAAGTATAGTGCATACTGATCATTCAGCTATTAAGTTTTTAATGAAAAAGAAGGATGCTAAACCTAGATTTATTAGATGGATACTCCTTTTGCAAGAATTTGATTTTGAGATAGTTGATAGGAAAGGATCTGATAATCAAATTGCTGATCATTTGTCAAGAATAGAATATGATAATTTATCTGTATTTGAAAAGGAAGTTACAGAAACTTTTCCTGATGAACAATTGTATATTCTTATGGAAAAGAATTTACGTTGGTATGCTGATATTGTCAATTTTATTGTGAGTGATATTATACCTTCGGTTTTAACAAGGCAACAACAAAAAAATTTTAAATATGATGCTAAATTTTATTTTTGGGATGAGCCTTATTTATATAAACAGTGTAAGGATCTGATTATTAGAAGATGTGTGCCACATGAAGAAAATAATCTGATCATTCAGAGATGTCATGATTCTCAATTTGGAGCTCATTTTGGTGTTGATAAAACGACTTATAAGATTTTACAATATGGATTTTATTGGCCAACTCTTTTTCGTGATGTTTATAAATATGTCAAATTTTGTGATCGATGTCAAAGAGTAGGTAATATTTCTAGAAGAAATGAAATGCCTCTGAATTATAATTTGGAATTTGAAATTTTTGATGTATGGGGATTAGATTATATGGTACCATTTACACCTTCATTTGGAAATTTATATATATTGGTCGCTGTCGATTATGTTTCGAAATGGATTAAAGATGTAGCTTTACCAAGATGTGATGCTCAGAGTGTTTCTAAATTTTTAAAGAAAAATATATTTCCAAGATATGGAATGCTGAGAGTAATTATAACTGATGGTGGATCCCATTTCAGAAACAATCAAATTAAGAGATTAATTGAAAAATATAACATTATTCATAGGATCTCTACTGCTTATCATCCCCAGACTAGTGGTTTAGTGGAAGTATCGAATAGGGAAATTAAAATAATTTTGTAGAAAACAGTGGATATTCATAAATTAGATTGGTCTACTGGATTAGATACCGCATTATGGGCTTAAAAGACTGCTTTTAAGACCTCTATTGGAATGTCTCCTTATAGACTAGTATTTGACAAAACATACCATTTACCGGTTGAATTGGAGCATAAAGCATATTGGGCGATTAAGGAGTTGAATTTTAATTTGAAACATGTGGGAGAAAAAAGAATTTTGCAATTGAATGAGTTGGAAGAAATCAGAAATGAATCATATCATAATGATAGAATTTATAAAGAGAGAATGAAATTGTGGCATGATCGGAAGATATTGAAAAAACGATTTGAACTTGGACAAAGAGTTTTGTTATATAATACGAGATTGAAATTATTTCTTTGAAAACTTAAGTCCAGATGGATGGGACCTTTTACTGTAGTGAAAGTTCATTCTTTCGGAGCTGTTGATATCGATTATCCTAAAATTGGAAATATTTTCAAGGTTAATGGGCATCGTTTAAAACCTTAATTTGGAGGGGTTTTACCAGATTTCAAAGTGATTTTATTGTTGAGTCATCCTAGTTAACTGAATGGTTTGTCCGGCTGACGATGTTAAACCAAGCGCTTTACGGGAGGCAACCCATGTGTACTTGTGTGTTGTGTTTGCTTGCTTATTGTTGTTTGTGCTTTTAGTTAAAAATTAAAAATATATTGGATTCTATTGTGAAAATGAAGAATTTCGAGCCAAACGAAGTTCGGTGAAAATTTTTACCACTAGCGCCACCGGCGCCCTATTCTTTTAAAAATAGCAGAATTTCTAGTTTGAGCGCCGCCGGCGCCCAAATTCTGGTTGACGGTTTTTAATTTTTAAAATGCATTTTTTATCAGTTTTGAGCTGGTTCTTCTTCCATAAAACATCCCAAAACTCCATTTTAAACCCATAACCACCAGAAAAATAAAAACTTCCTTTCCCAATTCGCATCCCATGGATTCCTACTCCAATGAACTCCCTAGATCTCACATTTACAACCGACGGAAGTTCGTTAGTTTCGAGGCGCAGTGTCTATTCCATAAAGTGATGATGAAAACAAGGATTATCAAGGAAAGAGGATTTATAAATCGAGGTTTGGAGAGTCCGACTACAAGAGTTGAAGAGATAGTAAAGCAAAGGCGTTAGGAAGTGTTATGCTACACTACCACCGCAGTGGTTGTTCCGGTCGTGAAAGAATTTTATGCAAATCTGCATGGGATCAACCAAGAATGTGTTTTAGTGCGAGGTAGGTATGTATCATTCACTCCTGCAAGGATTAATGATCTCTTGATGATTGAAAATGTACCTATTTGTCATTATGCAAATTTTAATGCGACTAGCAATGATATGAATGAAATCTATCATTATTTGACGGATGAGAATGAAGAATGGGAAGTAAGGGATAATGGACATATCAGTTTCTCTTCTTCATCCTCAAATCCAGTATCAAAACAGTGGCATTACTTTATTTCGGCAAAATTAATTCCTACTATGAAGATAAGGTAACAAAGGAAAGTGTTATTCTGAATTTCTGTATACAAACTGGAAGGCCAGTGGATATTGGATCAATCATTACGAAATATGTTTTGGGATTGATTGTGCATGGATCTAAATATTGGCTTGGACACCCGTCCACCATATTTCTGTTATGTAGTCAATCACAAGTACCATATGAGAGTTGGGAAAAGTTCTTTTGCCCTGGAGACCTATTAATCCAAATGATCTTTATGAGTACCGAACAGTAGGTGATGAAGGAGATATGGATTTGCTTGCTGATCAGCCTACTGAGTGTTCACAACCTATTCAGCCTTACTATTCTGTAAGTTCGAGGGTGATATTGAAGAAGATAAAGAAGTTGGAAAATGAGGTACATAATCTTTTGAATGCTATTAATAATATTTCTGATTTATTTGATCATATTGATTGGAGGATGAAAGAGCAATTTGATCATACTGGTCGGATTGAGTTGGGTTTGATTAATTTGTTGAAGAAGAATGTTGTGGTGATTGAAGATTCATTTGATGAATTCCCATATCGTCCCTTCTACAATCTGTTCGTTCATCATCAATCAATTGGAGACATTAGAGAGGATGATAGTTCTGAGACTGATGAGGAGTAATTAGTGGATTCTGTATGCTGTTTTGTTATGTTTAAGTGTTTGCTTTGATTATTATGTTGTTTTTTTTGCTTTGCTTTGCTTTAGTAAGGTGTGCTTGGACTATGATTTGATTTCTTGTGTCTACTTAGGACTTAGTGTTTGCTTATCATAGTGTACCTGCAATACTAAGGATCTAAGCAGTGTTGCTTTTATTTGATGAACATATGTGTGTAATCATTGTATCGTGGATTTTATATATGAAAGTGATGTTATGTGTTGTTTGTGTAAAGTGATATTGTTTAGTGTTTGTGAGATGAAATAGATGCTTGTTGATGTGTTAATAAGACTGCAGAGGTTGAAATGATTGAATTTACAAAAGAAAATTTTGAACCCAATAGAATTTTGGACTGGCGCCGCCGGCGCCTAAATCTAGAGAGTTTGGCTACTATTTTGAATAGAGCGCCGATGGCGTCCGAGCCCGGCACTCTTAAAAATTTGTGAAAATTACCTAGGACCCATTTTTCCGCCACGTCTCCCACCTCCATGTTCGCGATTTTAAAGCTTTAGGGTTCGTTAAATCTCGAAGTAGATATGATTTCAAGGATTTCTGAGGTCGGATCTGCACTTCTCTTGGAAAGAGCTTTACTTTAAGCTAAAATTTTTGGATTTTGGCCATGTGAAACTCTCACATTGTTTGGATGATATTTTTAGGAGATTGTTGAGGAAAAGTGAGGTTTCCTATGGTAGAATTCATTCTTACTTGTTTGGATTAATGCTTGGAGTTAGTACATTGTGGATTTTGAGATTTATTGGTAAATTTTTGCAATTTTTAGAAATTCACATGGCTCGTAGAATGAGTAAGGGAAGCAAAAATTTGATTGGGACGATGAAAGATTTGTTAATGTTAAGGCTCAGTTTCGCTTCAAATCTCAGTTGCAAAACAAGAAGTGTATGCAGGATCGAGCATTTGAGAATCCTTGTGGATCTGTGGAACAGTTGAATTCTGAGCAGAATTGGGAACGTTTCTGTTACTTTTCTGCTAATGTTATTTTGGGAGTAGTCCGAGAATTTTATGCTAAGGTGCTCTGGTCTGAGACGAAATATGTGCTAGTCCTAGGGAAAATGGTTGAGTTCACCCCACAACGTATCAATGCATTTTATCAAATTCGAGAACCTTTTGTTTGTGAATTTGAGAATTTTGATACTAGTGAGGGGAATTTGATGGCTGTAATCACATATATGACCGATGGAAGAGGGGAGTGGGAAATGAATCAGAAATAGATGATTAACTTCCCTGCTTCTACTTTAAATGTTGCTTCTAAAGCGTGGCATTATTTCATTTCTACGAGACTGTTACCTTCTTATCATCACAGCAAAGTTACTAGCGATCGAGCTATTTTGAATTATTGCATCCAGAATATGAAGAAGATCAATATTGGAGCTATTATTTTCAGGAGCACTCACGCTATTGCCAAAGGAGAAACCACTGGTGGATTAGGAGATCCTACCCTAATTCATGCCCTTTGTGTTCAATCAGGAGTTGAGTATAGTAGTTCTGAGGAAGTGGCGATACCTTTGAGACCAACTACGAAGACCATTATTTGTACTTATGAGGCTCATGTGGGTGCAAAAGAGGAGACTAGGAGTACTGATATTCCTACCACAAGCTATGATGTTCCATATAATTCTGAGCCCCTGACACTATCTGATGTCATGAAGCAGTTGAGATTGCAAAGTGATAGTATTAATAGGATGCATAGTAGGATGGAAGTATTTGAGGCCAGGAGTGATGTGAATGAAAACTATTTGCAGAGAAGAGTTGAGTTCGATATTGCTTATTATGATGCTCAGGCCAGATTTATGAGAGGAGATACTGGGGTGACATTTCCTACTTGCCCTAGTTATACACCGTACAGGCCTGAACCTGATGACCCTGCTGCTGATCCTGGTGATGAAGACTAGTAGATAGTTTGTTTGTTTTATTTCTGTTGTTCTTAGTCATTTGTGATGTATTGATGTGATGTAGTGGATATCTACTTTTCATGTAATGTGTAACCCTGTGTTGTACTGTGTGATGTAGTGTTATTTACTTTTCATGTTGAACTGTCAGTTGTACTGTTAGTAGTGTGATAGTTTGCTTCATGTTGTTGTGTTTTGTTGGATGTTTGGATGTTTAGTGTTAATTTCTCTTTACCCATGCAAATATTTTAAATTGTTATTTCACTGCTACTAATTGTTTCATGCTTGCTAGCTATAAAATTTTGATTAATACCAGATACATTATGAAGATTTCAGAATTTCAACACAGAAAGGTTAGTTTTCTTTTACTCTCAACTATTTCAAATTTATTGAAAAATTTAAGTTTGAGGGACTGTAGAGAAATGCAAACTTTTATTTGTTCTCAATTATTATATTTTCAAAAATTATTAGCATAACTTTTGGCAGTTGAACTTCATTGTATGATAACTAAAACTTTTTATTTCAGTTGAATATTATGGAAGGATAAGAAGAAAATTTTTGACAATAAAAGTTGATTTTATAGAAATAAGATATTTGGTATGAAAGGATTTGATTATAGTTAATTGTTTAAAGTAAAGAAAACTATATTTTTGAGATATTAAGAGACTTAAAGTATTGTGTATTAAGAAGAGATTGTGACTTTATGAAAAATAAAAAAGCTTGAGCCTAACTATAAAGTAAGGTGGTGTTTCAAGTTTGAACTTTAGAAAGAGGAGAGTGAAGTTCAAAATCATTAAAGGCTATCCAGATATAGTAATCCTCAATAAAAGAAAAGAAAAGAAAAGAAGGATTGAAAAAACAATCCCTAAAGAAAAAAAAAGAAAGAAAAATGTTTATGAGGAGAAGCTTGAGGAGATGCCTAATCAATAATTGGCTTCACTTGAATCACCCTAAAGGCAAAACTTGATTTCATGTCACATATTCTTTCAAGGTACTCTTAATGTGATAAATTATGGTTTATCTTGAAATAAATAGAAGACTAAAACTCTTAGACTTGATTACTGAATATTCTTATACCTGTAATGTTGACCTGAGTTACTAAACTTTTTCTGAAAATCTAACCAATATATTCTTTTGAATGAGAATTTTAGTGTCTTCAGTTTAAAAGTATATTGCCTAGAGTTATATTTTATGTAGTAAAAGGATTACTTGAGGATAAGTAATATTTTAAGTTTGGGGGATTTTGATGCACCAAAAATATATACTCTTTTAGCTATATGTTTTTACCTATTTTTGGTGATATTGCACTTTAAAAGAAGGTATTTTTCATGATTTGTTGTAGGTATGAAGATTATAGGTGATTGGAGCGAAACGATAAAAAAAAGGAACGAATTTGGAGCAAAATGGAGCAATTTAGAGGAAAACACCTTCTGGCGCCGCCGGCGCCAGAATGGGCACCGCAGGAGCCCTCTCCTAGAGACTTCAGCAATTATTGGCAGGATAGGGAGCCGCCGGCGCCACTATCAGGCGCCGCCGGCGCCACTATCAGGCGCCGCCGGCGCCACTATCAGGCGCCGCCGGCGCCACTATCAGGCGCCGCCTATGCCTTATGTCGGTTCATTTCAAATTGAAGAGTTTTGGCAGATTTTTGAAGGGGTGCTTGAAGAAACTCTTGGAGAATTCATTCTTAACATTAAATTAAGTGTTCAAGACGAAAAAGAGAGGAGGATTGCTGTAGAGAGTGTAAGGAAAGTGTGATTCAGAGTTTAGGTTTGTGATTTTAAGAGAGATTCTTCTCTAAGGAGGGGAGAAGAGGGAGTAAAGTGAGAGATTGCTTCTTCATCTTTGTTCTAAGGAGATAATCAAGTGTTGCGAGGAATAGAAAAGAAATCAAGGGAACTTCGAAGGAATTTGCTTGATGAAGAAAAGGAGACAAGTTGTATTTACTATTGTAGTTTGTATGACTCATCTTTTATATATAAATTCCATGTGTTCTTATATCTTCTACATGATTTGTGAGTAGTTTCCTTTGCCTTTCTTCTTGCATAAAGTAGTGATGATGTGGTGATGTGGATATGATGTGCCCTTAAAGTGTTATAAAAATTATGTTATTTCTTTCATTTGGAACTTAATTTACTTTTCAATCTGGCCAATTGAATTGTTAAAATATGTTAAGGAACATTAATTCCAAAAGAATTGAATGTTCTACAACAAGAATGAAGAACCCATTTAATGTCCGTGAATGAATTGCGTAGTTCATGAGGATTAAGTGAAAATAAATAGGGAAATGAGTTTTGATGGACTTTAAATTGAAGGTTTAATGGTGACAGAATGGGATCCCCAATTTGGTCTTAAGATTGGTAACTAAAGCATATGGTTAGCCTTCGGGTGAAGGGTGAGTGAGAGCTCCATAGTGAGAGTCGGTATCCTCCCAGCCTAGCCTTAGATTTAGTGACTAAACTTAAGATATGACAATGTTCTTTACATGCTTGGAAGAGGAGGTGCTCTTTTAAGGGTAAAGAAGCAAATATGCTCCTATTTGGCACAATACAAAAATTTACCATTCTTCATCATCCACACATCATAATCTTTATGCGGGAAGGAAGACACTTTCCACATAGAAGTATCTTATAAATCACGTAAGTTAGTGTGTTTTAGTTAAAGAGTTTAGTAAGTAGAGATAATTGTAGTAGCTTTATTATTACCGTACTTTGCATTAACTAGTTGTAGTACACTTGAGCAATTGTTACAATTGGTATTGGATTTTAGTGCTATATTATTTGATTTGAAGAACGTTTTCCCTCCCTGTGGGATCGATAACCAGGACTCCATTAGAGCCCTGTATTACTTGATACGATACATATACTTGTGTTGCATGTGTGACTTTACTAAATCAGTATAAATATATAAATATTAATTCATAAAGTCTTGCATTTTTAAGCATATATAAAGTCGTCGTCAAAGCCCCCTCACTAGGCCACCCATTTGTGCTGGAGACCAAAGCTCGAAATCGAGTTTGGTGAAAATCATACCTAGGCAACTCATCGGGACCAGAGGCTCAATCCGTAGGTTCCTTGGACTCCAGCGAATGTGCCAAGCACATCCAATCAAGGCTCCACCTCTTGGACCAAGGTATGAAGACTTCTCCAAAGCCCGAGCTTCCAGCGATTCATCATCTCTTTTAAATCGATTTCAAAGCCTATTAGTCGTATGGAGTTGTAGCTCTCATTTAGACAAACACATAGGATCAAATTTCGTGTAATTTGGTTGAGAAACGAGTGAGATCTTAAGGTTCTAAGATGGATGGCTCTCGGGACACACCAGACGAAGACGATGACCATGGACCGTTCGATTGCGTGTGTTTTCAGCAGACGGCTCAGATGGCGTCAGACGAAGAGATGGAGCATGAACCGCGGGACGTGTGGCTGCCGAGTCGGATGGCGGCGTCAAATAGAAGTGCGCCGCGTGGAGCTTCGACCTGGATGAAGATGACGCGGCACCGATGTGGTTAAGTAGATAAATAGGGTATTTTTGAATTATTTAAATGCCCTGATCTTTGAAAATTTATATCTTTGCATAGAAAAATCCTAAAAATAAACTAAAAATACCCCCTTGCTCAGTGAACAGAGGAGATTAATGTGGAAAAGGAATCAAGTTGTTTTGTTAAGTATATTATTTTTAATTAATTTAATACTGATTTAAGTATTTCAATTCTCCATTTGCACACACATTTCACCATGGCATGAGACCATAGGGTTTTTGTAGTCATTGTTCTTGGGAACATTCCCTGAATTTTCCAAAGCCAAATGCTATCTCTATGGCAAGTTATTTATTTTTCAAGTTTATGTGTTTGTTTTGGCATTTTTAATTCTAATAATTTGCATATTGCTTAGAAAAATTAAAAAAATTAAGGGAAGTATCTCTGGACCAGAGGACCCTAGGAAAATTATGGCTTGATTTAATCCTTTAAACATAACCTTAATTAGCCTAAACACTTAAAAATGAACTCTAATTAATTAGGAGTAATCACACATTAAAATCACTTGAAATCAATTCTCCACTATCACTTAGGTTATAGAGAACCTCACATCAAAATTTCATGTCAATTGGAATTAGTTTACCCTATTAATGAATTAATTAAGTGACATAGCTATTTTGAAAATTAAAAAATTTATAAAATCCAAACTACATTTCAAAAATTCACCAAATTAATTTTGGGAGTTCTCTGTGATCAGAGGGGTCCAAGAAAAATAAAATTTATTATTTCATAAAAATTTAATTTTTAATCATTTTTAAATATTTAATAATTAAAAATTATAAGAAAACACAAAAATATAAAAATTCACCAAAACATCACATTTGGTCTTCTAATCACTTGAGAACCATCAAAATATTTTTCTTAAGTCTCTAAGTTAAGATATTAATTTTAAAGGCCTAGGATAATTTTCAACATTTAAAAAATGAATTTTCCTAACCTTCCACTAAAATAATTCTAATAAATCAAAGAAAATTTAAAAAAATATAAAATTTATTTCTCTGGATTTCTTGACAACGAAAAGATTTTATAAAAATATAAAATTAGTTTTTTCAGCTTTAAAATAGTTTAAAATGAATTAATACTCAAGAAATTAATATAATTACTATAAATAAAATAAAATTCAAAAAATCACCAAAATTGGTTCAAGTGGTCCTCTAGTCAGTAGGAACATCCCATAATTTTCTTAAGAATAGAAACCTTACCTTGGTCATGTTGTTAAATTTTCATTGAAAATCCCTATTTTCATTAAAATAATTATATAAATTAAATTAAAAATGGAAAAATCACATTTTCTCCTCTAATGTCTTAATTGACATGTGAGTAAGGTGACGTAAAAATTTCAAGTTCATTTGAGCTCAATTTAGTGAGTTATGAAGTGAATATGCTTAAGAGGGCATAAAAGTAATTAAGGATTTTTAACCCTAATTAATACTTTAGGCCTAATCAAAGGGAGGGTAAAATATTTGATCTTAATTTTCTCCTGAATGATTGAAACTTAGCGAAATTAAGAGGTAGAAACCCATTAATCACTTTAAAAATATCAAAATGGAACCTTAATTAATTAAATCATTTAAATTTTGGGAGAATAATTGAAATTTGGATTATTAAGATTAGGAATATGACTTAAGAAGGTATCAATTCTTTAATCTAAAAATTCCTAAATGGATCAATTCAATAATATTCAACTGTTAATTAATTCTAAAAAAAATAAATGTTGATGATTGAAATTAATAATTAAAAAAGAAATAACCCTTAATTAAATTAAAGCTTAAAACATTAAATGATTTAATAATCAAATTAAAATAAATTTAAAACATTTAAAACTAATTTGAAATCACTTAAGAACAAACTTAAAACAAATTTGAAACATTAAATAATCTTAAAACAATTCATAATTAAAAATGTGAAAATCAAACTAATTAAAACCAACCTAAAGTATTATAATTAATCCAAATCAAATCATCAAAATTTAATGACATTAATTAATTTAAATACCTCTTTCTACCTAAGTAATTTTAAAACATTTAAAAATCAACCTGAAACTTTACTATTAAAATGGATTGTTTTAAATCAACAACTCAATTTTAATGGATAAATTCCTCAATGAATTAATCTGCCCCTGAAGGCTCTCACATTTATAACCTCTAAATGGAACATCAAGTGAAATGTCACTTTACTCATCGGATAATCAAATATCCAAGTTCACTGAGCAAGAAACGAAACTTAACTAAATTCTTGGATGACCAATTCACCTATACAATTAAATTCCTTTGGACTCAAAATAATCTCATAAGTATTGAAAAGATGTTCAGGACTCGTCCTGAGCACTTTCTCAATATGATGAGGTGTTTTAGAAGAACAATTGAACTTAATTGTTCTTTGATGAAGAAAATCATCCTTTAGAAAACATAAGAACCTACACGTCATAGAAAGTGACTAGCAATAGGATTAGGATTTTGGTAGATAACCAGAACCTTCCCTTAGCTTTACCTAGGTGTTTTCCTTGGAATACTTAAATGCTCTGACATGTGTTTTAAGTACAGCCGGGAATGACGAGAAGACCCACCAGGTACGCTTTTATTTTATTGCAATTTACTTACCTGCACTGTATCTTACTTATCTTGCGTGTTAAACAACAATGTCACCCTGCATAAAAACTGAAACTTTTAGGATAGCCATAAAACTGAAACCCAAAACTAAATTAAAAATCAATACAAGATAAAATTTACTGCCACAACTTTCAAAAGATAAAACAAATCAAAATTTAATCACAAACAGAACAACAAAACTACAACTACAACTAAATTAAAACGTCTCGTTGGATGATCGGGAATCCCTCGGATGATGTAACCCACGTGTTGCTAATGAGATTTCTCATGGTCTTAATCGGTTCTGCTTAATCAACTTTAAGATTTGTTTTAATTAAAATACTAAGCCACCTCAATTTTCAACCCTTCTAAACCAAAACACTTCTCTCATCTTCTGATTGCCACTTTCTAGAACTAAACCTTCTGCAACAACAAGGAGCTTGGAGCACAGTGGGCAGCACGGCCATCTTCATCAGCAAAACTCGTGTCTACATCAGCTAAACCTTTCCTAGAATTAAATAACCAAGCTATAAGATTTTGAGGTAGTCTGCCTAGTGCAACATAAATCCTCAACTTTTCGTTAGGCATTTGCATAATCATGTTATGCAAATTAAGTCCTAACCGGTCTTAGGACTCCGAGGTAGTTTTTTGGTACGACATAAACCCTCACATCTTCAAGGCTATTTGTATGATCATGTCATACACATATAAGTCCTAAATAACTAAAATTGGTAGGATTGAAATATTAAATAAACTCTCAAATTGAAGCCAAACAATAGGATAGTCGGGAAGTTACCGAAGTTTATTTCGGATCTGTGACATCCCCTACTTCTCTTCCATTGGATTCATGAAATAAACTGTTCTAAATTTGATCCGATCCCATTTAAAATTTCCAAAATCCAATTCATTTGAAACCTTAAACTTTGAAATTCTTGAGAGCAAAACCACTGATCATTATCGAGAGTTTCCTTAAATGATTCCCGTCATTTAAGATGTAATTAACTATAGGGGCTTGCCATTATAGGGAACTTTAAGAACCTTGGTAATATCAAGCCTGCTTAATTCCTTTGTATTAAGCAGGGGAACTTGTCGGCTTATAAAATTGGTTAGCGGACCAAACAAATGTCACAAATCTTTTAGTTTATTTAATCGAGCCTCATCATCAAGCTGTGTGTCTATTCTTCGGGATGGATACATAGTTTGTGGTGTGGTGCTCGTTTATATAAACTATTTGGGATGTGAGATCGGTTTGATTTCATATCTTAAATTTTTTAAAACTTAAAATTATTTTCAAAAATCAAACACTACTTTTCAAATTATATATATACTTTTAAATTAAATTTAAAATCTAAAATTTTGCCGACAACTTCTGTAGGCGATCCCCTTTTCAAAACACAACTTAAAAATATGCCGACATGGCGTCGCGTCAGATAAGTAGAAAATTAGGGATTTTCTATTTATTTAAATACCAAAACTTTGAAAATGCATATATTTGCATAGAAAAATCCAAAAATTAAAAGAAAAATACCCTCTTGCTTAGTGAACAGAGGAGAATAATGTGGAAAAGGAATTGAGTTATTTTGTTGAGTCTTTAATTTTTAATTAATTAAACATTGTTCTGAGTATTTTAATTCTCCATTAGCATGCATAATTCACCATGGCATGAGAGCATAGGGCTTTTGTAGCCTCTGATCTTGGGAGTATTCCCTGAATTTTCTAAAGCCAGAGGCTATGTCTATGGGAAGTTATCTATTTTCTAAGTTCAGAGTCATTTTCTTGAAAATTAATTATGAAAATTAGCATGTTGTTCATAAAAATTCAGAAAAATTAGGAGAAGTATCTCTAGACCAGAAGACCCTAGGAAAATTATGGCTTGATCTAATTCATTAAAAATGACCTTAATTTGGCCAAATATTTAAAATTGAAATTAAAGTAATTTATAACAACCACACATCAAAATAGCATGAAATCAATTCTCCACTGATCTTTAGGGTCAGGGGAACTCCACATAAAATTTCAAGTCAATTGAAAATGATTTAACCCACTAAATGAATTATTTAAGTTACATGACTATTTTTGAAATTATAAAATTCATAAAACCTAAAATATAAATCAAAAGTTCACCAAATCAATTTTGAGAGCTCTTTGAGGTCAGAGGAGTCTAAGAAATTTAAAATTGGAATTTTCCTAAAATTTTCATTTTTAACCCATTTTTTGGTATTTTAATAATTAAAAAATTATAAAAATCATTAAAATATTAAAATTCATAAAAATGTCATAATTGGTTCCCTAATCACTTAGTAACCAACCAAATATTTTTCCCAAGTCTCTAAGCAAAGATATTGAATTTTCAAGCCTTAGGGTAACTTTTAATATTAAAAAATGGAGTTTTCAACTCTTTCACCAAAATAATTCTAAAACTTCAAAGAAAAATCAAAAAAATATAAAATTTGCTTCTCTGAGTTCTCTGACCTCAGAGGGATTTAAAAAATATATAAAACTTAATTGTCCACCTCAACTTTATTTTATAATTAATACCCAAAAAATTAAAAATAATTATAATAAATAAAGTAAAATTCAAAAAATCACCAAAATTGGTCCAAGTGGTTCTCTGGTCAATAGGAACCTCCCATAATTTTTCTAAGGATAGATGTTTCATCTTGGTCATGTTGTTGGATTTTCATTGAAAATCCCTTTTTTCATTAAAATAATTATACAAATTAAATTAAAAATTGAAAAATCACATTTTCTCATCTAATGTCTTAACTGACATGTGAGTGAGGTAACATAAAAATTTCAAATTCATTTGAGCTTGATTTAATGAATTATGAGAAGAATATGCCTAAGAGGGCATTAAGGTAATTAATGGGCTTTAACCTTAATTAATATTTAAGCTTAACCAAAGGGGAAGGGTAAACATTTGATCTTAATTTTCCTGTTGGATGATTGAAACTTAGGGAGTTAAGGGGAAGAAACCGATTGATCACCTTTAACATTAAAAGAAGAAATCTTAATTAATTAAATAATTAAGCTTTAGAAGATAATTAAGGCATGAATTATTAAGGTTAAGGGATCTTAATATAGGAAGATTATAATATTTTGAAATTGAATCCCTAATCAATGAATTGATCAAACATCACTTAATTTTTACTAATGAATTCATAACAAGTGATGTTTAAAGCTAAAAGGAATATCTTGAAATCTTATAATTAAATTAAAAGCTTAAAATATTAAAGTTAATGTGAAATGATTTAAAAATCGGATTAAGATAACTTAAAATATTAAAACTAATTTGTAATCACTTAAAACTAAAATTAAAAGAAAATTGAAATATTAAGGTTAATTTAAAACAAATCATAATCAAAACATTAAAATTAAACTAATTAAAATTAATTTAAAAACATTATAATTAAGTGAAAACAAACTTAAATCATTAAAACTCAATTGAATCAAATAATTCAAAACACCTTTTTAACTTAAATTATTTAAAACATTTGAAAATCAACTTAAAATTTTTTATAACTAAATTGAATCACTTTAAATCATCAATTCAAACTTCAAATAAGGATGGTTAAGTCTTTTAATAAACTAATTTGCCCCTAAAGTCTTTCACCTTTATAACTCTTAAATGATGAAATGTCACCTTACTCATAAGATAATCAAACATCCTAGTTCACTGAGCAAGAATCAAAACTTAACTAAATTCTTGGATGATCAATCCATCTATATAATGAAATTCATTTTGACTTAGAATAATCCCAGAGGTGTTGAAAAAATGTTCAGGGCTCATCCTAAGCACTTTCCCAACCTAATGGTATGTTTTAGAAGAACAATTGAACTTTATTGTTTTTTGATGAAGAAAATTATCCACAAACACACCTTAGGAATTGATTAGTGATAGGAGTAGGATTTGGTAAACAACCAGGACCTTACCTTAGGTTTACCTAGGTTTTTTCTTATAAATATATAAATACCCTAACATGTGTTTCAAGTGCAGCTGGAAATGACGAGAAGACCCGCCAGGTACACTTTTAATTTATTACAATTTATATACATGTGTTATACTTTCCTTTCTTGTAAGCTTGCATGTTAAACAATAATGTCACTCTGCATGAAAATTGAAACCCATAGGATAGCCGCAAAATCGAAACCAAAACTTAGTTAAAAATAACACAAGATAAAATTCACCGCCACAACATTTAAAGTATAAAACAACTCAAATTTTAATCACAAACAAAACAACAAAACTACAATTATAACTAAATTAAATCATTTCGTTGGATGATCGGGAATCCCTCGAATTATGTATCCCACGTGTTTCTAACGAAATTTCTCACGGTCTAAATGAAAGCGTGGAACTCATTTAGTTGAGTTTAGCAAATTCATTTGGACTAAGTGAATCCGCTGAAAATAGTGGTGTCGGGATGATGGAACCGTGGGATCTTAACCGGTTCTGCTTAATCAACTTTAAGATTTTCCCTAATAAAACTTAAGACATTGAATTTAAAACTCGACCTCTAAACCATGACACTTATCTCATCTCTTGATTGTCATTTTCTTAAACTAAACCTTCTGCAACAACAAGGAGCTCGGAGCAAGCGCGGTGGGCAGCACGGTCGACTTCGTCAGCTTTCCTTTCTTTAGTAATTAAATAACAAGTCATAGGATTTCGAGGTAGTTTTCCTAGTGCAACATAAATCCTCAACTTCTCTTTAGGCCTTTGCATAATTATGTTATGCAATTTAAGCCCTAAGGTAGCCATTTGGTATGACATAAACCTCACATCTTCCAGGCTATTTGTATGATTATATCATACAAATATAAGTCCTAATTTATTAAAATTGGCAGGATTTCAACATTAAATAATTCTCTCTAAATCAAAGTCAAACAGCATGATAGTTGGGAAGTCATCGAAGTTCGCTTCGAATCCGTGACATCACCTACCTTTCTTCCTTTGGATTCCGAAAAATAAAATGTTCCAAATTTTATCCATTCTCTATTGAAATTTCCAAAATTCAATTCTTTAAAAACCCTGAACTTTGAAATTCTTGAAAGCAAACCAATGATTTTTATCATGTGTTTTCTTAAGTGATTCCCGTCACTTAGGATATAATTAAATATAGGGGCTTGCCCTTATAGGGAATTTTAGAACCCAACTTAATATGAATCCTATTTAATTCTTTTGTATTAAATAGGAGAATTTTTCAACAAATAAAATGGTTCGCATACTAAATGGATGTCATAAATTTTGCTGGTTTAATTAATCGAGCCCCATTAAGCAATGTGTTTATTCCTCGGGATAAATGCATGGCTTATGATGCGGTGTTCAATTATTTAAACTACTAAGGATATGAGATCGATTTGGTCTCGTATTTTCAAAATCAAATAATATTTTCCAAACTATTTAAAACTATATATATACTTAAATTAAAAATAAACCTAAAATGCGTCGACACACTCCAATAACATCACCACAATAACACCATAATAACACTCTAATAACATCATAATAACACCACATTAACTCTTAAATATGGATAAAATACAACTTCAATCTCAACTCAATAACAGTAAAATACCATAAAATAACATCATAATAACATGAGAATACCTAGAAGAAAAATAATAAAAATTTCACAAAAACACCAATAAAATAATACCATAAAATAACCACAGTAACACCACAATATAGACAATTAACAACTTCAATCCCACATTAATAGAACACAATACCAAAAAATAACATCATAATAACATGAAAACACCCAAAATAAAAATAAAAAAAAACTTCACAAAAACACAAGTCGAATACCACTCCAATAACACCATAGTAGCACCATAATAACACTACAATAACACTCCAGTAATACTCTCACAACGCCACAATAACCACAAAAATTCTATAATAACATTGAAAACTAAAATAAAATACAATCTCAATCTCACCTCAATACAACCACAATACCACAAAACAACATCATAATAAAATGAAAACACCCGAAAGAAAAACAAAAAACCTCCACAAAACACTAATCAAATACCACAACGGTGCTGCTACAACATCACTCCAATAACATCACAATAACACCACAATAATACATAATAATACTAAAATAACACCACAGTAACACCACAAAAACACCACAAAAACACCACAATAACACTCAAATACAAATAAAATATAACCTCAATCCCACGTTAATACAACCACAATACTACAAAACTTCATCATAAAAAACATGAAAACATCCAAAATAAAAATATAAAAAACTTCACAAATGCATCAGTCAAATGCCACTACAATAACACCATAATAACAATCTAATAACACCAGAATAATACCATAATAACACTCAAATATGGAAAAATACAACCCCAATCCCACCACAATACAAGAAAACAACATAAAAATAACCTGGAAACACACAAAACAAAAACAACAAAAGAAAACATCAATCAGATACCGCCACAGAACCGCCACAATACTACTCCGATAACACCATAATAACACCATAATAACACTGCAATAACACTCCAGTAACATCATAATAACACCACAACAACGTTACAATAATATCATAATAACACTCAAATATGAAAATAATACAACCTTGATCCCCCTCAATACACCCACAATACCACAAAATGACATCAAAATAACATGAAATAACCAAAATAAAAACAACAAAAACTTCACAAAAATACCAGTCGAATACCACCATAGAACTGTCATAATAACATAACAATAACACCACAATAACACCAAAATAACACTGCAATAAAATTCTAATAACATCATAATAAAACTCAAATATCAATAAAACGAAACCTCAATCCCACCTCAATACAACTGAAATGCTGCAAAACAGTATTATAATAACATTAAAATACCCAAAAGAAGAACAACAAAAATATCACCAAAACATGAATTAAATACCACCACAGAACTGCCACAATAAAATTCTAATAGCACCACAATAATACTCCACTAACTCCACAGTAACACCGCAATAATTCTCTAATAATATCATAATAATACCACAATAATACTCAAATATAAACTAAAGACAACCTCAATCTCACATCAGTACAACCATAATACCATAAAACAACATCATAATAACATGAAAACACCGAAAAGAAAAATAATAAAACTTCAGTAAAACACTAGTTCAATACTACCAAAAAGCCGCCACAATATCACTCCAATAACCCTACAATAACACTATAATAATATCACAATAACACTGCAATAACACCACAAAAATAAAATAATATACTCCAATAAAACTATAATAAAACCACAATAATACCACAATAACACTCAAATATGGACAACTACAACCTCCATCTCACCTCAATACAACCAAAATACCACAAAACAGCAACATAATTACATGAAAATGCCTAAATGGAAAATAACATAAGGTTCACAATAACACCATTCAAATGCCATCACAGAACTGTGACACCAAAAAAATGTTTAATTTTATATATACATTTCATGCTTAATTTAGTGATATTGCACTTTTAAGAAATATATTTCTCATGTTTTATTGCAGGTATATTAAGTCTAGGCACTTGGAGTAAAAAGAAAGAAAAAGGAAAAATTTTGGAGTCAAATGATGTAATTTTTGAAATTACACTGGCGGCAGAACTGTCGCTAGTTTCCAGAGAGCAGGAATTGCACTGGCACCAATGGCGCCAGAACTGGCGTTAACAATTCTAGAATACAGAGAGCACACACAAATCTAGATTTTAGCACCAATGGTGCCAAATTTCAGCGCCAATGGTGCCAAAAGCGGTTATTCTCCTAAATTTATTGAATTTGGACGGATTTTGAATGGGTGCTTTAGGAATTCTTGGGAAATTCGTGATTACATTATAAAGGTGTGTTTTTATGTCAGAAAAAGTGTCTTTTTTGTCTGTCTTTTTGTCTTTGTCTTGTGTCTTTTCGTCTTTTGGTCTTTGTCTTTTGTCTTTATTATGTGGGAAGTGTGAGTCAAGGTTGGTGTGTGAGAGAGTTTAGGGAAGATTTTTTCTAAGGGTTGTAAGAGAAGAGGGAAAATGAGAGATTTCTTCTTCATTACGCTTCTAAGAGAGAATTGAGTTGTATTATAAAGACAGAAAGTGATTCAAAAGAACTTCAAGAAATTTACTTGGGGAGGAGATTGAGTTAGGTTGTGTTCTTTCCTTTTTGTTTTGTAAACTTATTTTTATATATATATAATTAATTTTTTTATTGTATCTTCCTCATCAATTCTATGTAGTCTTCTTTATCATTCTCCTTATAATGAGATATAGTCATGTGAAGAATCAAAATTGTTGCGCAATAATTAAATGTTCATAATTATGATGATTCAAAATTTGAACTTCATTTATTTTTGATTTGGCAAACTGAATTATTAAAATTTGTTGTAAAACATATGATTTGAAGGAATTATGCTCTCTACAATAGAGTAAGAACCACATTTGATTTCAAGGATGAGAATGTAGTCCATGGGGTTGAGTGCAAATAAAAAGGGAAATATACTTTGATCGGCGTAGAATTGGAGATTTTAGGGTGACAGACTAAAATCCCTAATTTAGTCAGGAAATTTAAGTGAGGTGTTAGCCTTCAGGCGAGGGGAACGTGGAAACTTTGGAGTAAGAACCAGTATATTCCCAGCCTAACCGCGAATTTAGAGACCAAACTTTGAATTAGTCAATGTTCTTTTTCGCTCATAAAGTGGATAAATAATCTAAATGTTAATATTTGGCACAATACAATACAATTTACAACAATTTTAATCTTTCACAGACTATAACCTCATTATAAAGGGGAAGGATACTTTATTAAATTTTAACTCATCGTCACAAAACTTAGTTTAGTTTTCGTAAATTTAACTTTGAAGTTTAGAGATTAGTTTAGTAAACATATTTTCGTTAGCTATATTAAACCAATTTTGACTTATTTTTCTTACTTGATTTTATATAGTTTGAATATTGTGTTTTTGCATTATTAAAATAAGAATTACCACCTCCTTGTGGGATCTATACTTAAGACTCCATCAAAGCCCTATATTACTTGATCGACATGTATACTTGCATTTGCATCCTAGTGACTATTTAAAATCGAAACTACACATTAACTCACTAGGAGTAGCAGCTTTGAAAGACTTTGAAAAGATAAAACTAATAATACTGAAGTAAATACTATTGTGATTAATCTGCATATTTCCTAATTTAGCTGTCGTGTGTGTTGTAGTGTTGAAAGAAATTTATAGCACATTAGAAAACTCGCATCAAACTGCCACAATACCAATTTACTAACACCACAATAACACTTCAATAACACTTCAATAACACCACAATAATACTCTAATAACACCACAATAACACAATAATAACACCACAATAACACCACACTAAAACTCAAATATTGACAAAATATAACCACAATCTCACCTCAATAAACCACAATACTGCAACACAACATCATAATAACATGAAAGCACTAAAACACAATCAACAAAAACTTCACAAAAAAACCAGTCAAATACCACCATGGAGCTGCCACAATACCACTCCAATAACACCATTATAACACTACAATAATACTACAATAACTCTCTAATATTACCATAATAACACCATAATAACACAACAATAATACCATAATAACACTAAAAAAAAGGACAAAATAAAACCTTAATCCCACCTCAATACAACTACAACACCATAAAACAAAATCATAAGAACATGAAAACACCAAGAAAAAACAACAAAAGATTCACAAAAACACCAGTCAAATACCACTATAATAACATCATAATACCACCACAATAACACTTCAATAACACTATGATAATCCAATAATAACATCACAATAACACCACAGTAATACCACAATAACATTAAAATATAAACAAAATACAAACTCAATATCACCTCAATACAACAACAATATTGGAAAACATCATAATAACATGAAACTACCCAAAACAAAAACAACAAAAACTTTACAAAACACCAATCGAATACCACCACAGAGTCGCCACAATACAATTATAATAACATCACCACAATAACACTATAATAACACTTTAATAACATCACAATAACACTCAAATATGAAAAAAATACAACTTTAATCTCACCTCAATACAACCAAAATACCATAAAACAACATCATAATGACATGAAAACACCCAAAAGAAAAAAAAATAAAAGCTTCACAAAAACACCAATCGAATAATACCATAGAACTACCATAATAATACCGCAATATAGACAAAATACAACCATAATCCCACATCAATACAGCCACAATACCACAAAATAACATTAAAATAACATGAGAACACCCAAAATAAAAAACAATAAAAACATCACAAGACGCTAGTCAAATACCACTCCAATAACACCACAATAACACCACAATAACACCACAATAACACTTCAATAACACTACAATAACCACAAGAATTTCAAAATAACAGTAAAAACTAAAAATAATGCAATCTCAATCCCACCTCAATACAACCACAATACTAAAAAACAACATCATAAAGTGAAAACAAATAAAAGAAAAACAAAAAAAACTTCACAAAACATAAGTCAAATAGTAACATAATGCCACCATAAAACCATTCCAATAACACCACAGTAACACCATAATAACACTCCAATAATGCCACAACAACACCACTATAAAACTAAAAACACACCACAGTAACACAACAATAATATCATAATAACACTCAAATATGGCTAAATACAAAGTCCGTCCCACCTTAATACAACCACAATACTACAATACATCATCATAATAACATGAAAAAATCCAAAAGAAAAACAGAAAAAAAAAACTCTACAAAAATACCAGTCAAATACCACCACAATAACACTACAAAAATAATGTAATAACACCACAAAAATACCAGAATAATACTACAATAACACTTAAATATGCACAAAATATAATCTCAATCCCACAACAATACTGTAAAATAACATCAAAATAACATAGAATCACAACAAAAAATTTAATAAAAACATCATTCGGATACCTTAACAAAACTACCGTAATACCAATCCAATAATACCAAAATAACACTGCAATAACAATCCAATAACACTACAATAACGTCACAATAACACCACACAAACATTACAATAATACCACAATTACACTCAAATATGGACAAAATAAAACCTCATTCACTCCTTAATACAACCACAATATCGCAAAACAACATCATAATAACATGAAAATAACTAAAAGAAAAACAACAAAAACTTCACAGAAATACCAATCGAATACCACCACAGAACCACCATAATAGCACCATAATAACTTCATAATAACACTAAAATAACACTACAATAACATTCCAATAACACCATAATAATACCACATAAAAACTTCAATATAGACAAAATAAAACCTCAATCCCACCTTAGTATAACCACATTGCCACAAAACAACATTATAATAACATTAACATACCCAAAATAAAAATAACAAAAACATCACAAAAACATGAACCAAATACCACCACAGAACTGCCACATACAACTCCAATAACACTACAATAACACTCCAATAACTCTACAGTAACACCACAATAATACTTCATTAACACTATAATACACCAAAATAATACAATAATAACACTTAAATATAAACTAAAAACAACCTCAATCTCACATCAATACAACCACAATACCACAAAACAACATCATATTGACATGAAAACACCCAGAAGAAAAACAACAAAAGCTTTACTAAAATACCAGTCAAATACTAACACAGGGCCGCCACAACACCACTCTAATAAACCCACAATAACACCATATTAAAAACATAATAAAACTCCAATAACACCATAATAAGAACACAATAACACTCTAAAAACATAACAATAAAACCATAATAATACGACAAGAACACTCAAATATGGAAATAATACAACCTCAACCACATCTCAATATAACCAAAATACCACCAAACAGCATAATTACATGAAAACACCTAAAGGAAAAACAATAAAAAATACCACTCAAATACCACCACAGAACTGCCACAATACCACTACAATAACACCACAATAATACTTCAATAACACTACAATAACACTAGAATAACACCACAAATACCATAATAACACTCTAATAACATCACAATAACACAATAATAACACCACAATAATATCGCAATAACAGTCAAATATTGACAAAATATAACCTCAATCTCACCTCAATAGACCAAAATACCGCAAAACAACATCATAATAACATGAAAACACTCAAAATACAAACAACAAAAGCTTCATAAAAACACCTACCGCCATAAATCACAACAACAGTACTCCAATAATACCACTATAATGCCACAATAACACTACAATAACACTTAAATATGAAAAATATACAATCTCAATCCCACCTCAATAACCATAAAACTGTTGTAGTACCACAAAGCGACGTCATAATAACATGAAAACACCCAAAAATAATAATAATAACTTCAAAGAAACATCATTCCAATACCAACACAGAACCGTCACAATACCACTCCAATAACATCATAATAACACCACGATAACACTCCAATAACACCACAATAATACTCCACTAACGCTATAATAACACAAAAATAATATCATTGTAACACTCAAATATAAACAAAATACAAACTCAATCCTACCTCAGTACAAACACAATACTACACTAATAACATCACAGATTACAACAATACCACCAAAATAATAGGACAATAGCACTACTAAATCCTTGCAATATCATTACAAGCCCACCAAAAAACTACTATAATCTAAATAACATACAACCTCAATCTCACCTCAATACAACTACATATCAGTCAAATAACTTCACAAACAATAAAAATAACACTAGAATAGTATGACAATATTACCAAAATAATATCACAATGCCACCTCAAAACCACCATAATAACAAAAAAAATCAATATTAACTGTAAATACCACAAAAAAAACATCATTGTTAGAATAGCATTGCAATAGCACTACAACTGCACAAAAGTAACATAATACCATTGATTTGAAGTACAAAGGAAATCAAGCAAACATAAATTAATGTTGATATTTCAAACGAAGCTAAACTCACATCCATTTCAAACTTCTCGTCACTATTTCCAGATTTCATCATCAATATTTCTCTGAGAGAGAGAGAATGACTGTGAACTTCTTTTCCGACGAATGACACTGCGAGGAATTTCAAACGAACCAAACCCTAACTACCAAAATTGCAAGTGAAAATCCTTCTACAAAATCCTTCCTAATGGCGATAAAGGAAAATGGAGATTGATTCAGCGCGCAGGGTTTTGTTTCGAAGTAATGAGTTGGTTCAGACCAGGTCATGAGGCAATATATACACCTTTTATACTTTTTTTCAGTGAATCCAACTCTTACATGAGGCGAAATATCATTGAAGTCCGGACGCATAGCGGCACTAGGAATCTGGATGCAATATTTTCTCTTTAAAAGGGGCTTATGTTTTAAGGAGTTTGGATGATTAATATATTATACTGAAAGTTTAGGGTGATGGGCATGTTAAAATCCCCAACAAAATTTGATAAGAGCGTTGCAAAAAGCTATAGCAACTGTTTTCGAATCCCTGAGGAAATTTTTCGTATACAAAAATGGCAGCGGTATTCAGACTGATTTTAAACCGCATGTACTTTTTTGTAAAGCGGCTAAGTGCCCGTTTGGGGAAGCTTATAAGTGCGGGGGCGTTTTTAAAAACGCCCGCACTGTTTGTTTCGCACTTATCAAGTGCGCATTTAAAAACCGAGTTTCAAATTTCCATTACACGCGACCCACAGGAGGACCCCCGCGGGTCGCTGTTTCGATGGCGTATCTCGCCTCTTTTACGCCTCTGCCTCGCGATCGAGCCCTCTGGCTGCTGCTGCCCGATCCTCGCCCTAGGAAGAAAGCTGATGGTCTCGCTGCACTAGGAAGGAAGCCGAAGCAGATCCTCGCCCTAGGAAAAGCCGAAGCAGAAGCCGATGCTCTCGCTGCCCTCCTCTGCTTGGATGAGTTCGGGTAGGCGGTGGTGAAGGAGATGCCTTGTAAGCATCGATTCCATGGAGAAGAAGGAACCCGCGCCCGGAGCTTTGTGCAGAAGGCGTTGACGACTTAGTGGCGTTAGCGCACGAAGAAGGATAGGATTTGTTGACCTAGAAGAAGCGGAGGTGAACTGCCTGTCCTTCACCCCCTTGGCGTGCTTCAGTTGCAAATCAGAGGAGTAAAGGGATTTAAGATTCTGCAGGATTTCAACTGTTTGGTAGGATTTACGCCAGATTTATTTCGTAAATCCTGCTACCAATCGGAGGAGTAAAGGTCGTCTCCCTTTTATTTCGTAAATCCTGTTGTTGGAAACTTGATAAAATTCTCTTAGCATTCGTCTGCTGTGCTATCTGGCGCTATTGCATCTGATTATCAAAGATTGAGGGTGGAGATTGTTTGTGCAAGGTTAGGACTCGTTTCTTTGCCTTATCTAGGGAAGGAAGATCAAGTACTCCTTGAAGAGATGATAATTTAAAATTAATGTCACTTTTTATTGCTAGCTTTTGTACTGCTTTTGTACCTATGCATTATTTTCTTATTAAATGGCTTGTCCTTTATGTGCTAGTAGATACAAAGAAGCATTGTAGCTGTTATTATTAAGGTAAATGATTCCATTAGATGAAGTAAACTAAACAGTTTATCCAAAACGAGGCGGATCGGTCATTTATTCGAGAATCGGCATTTTTCGAACACACAAACGCAAACGATCAAACGAACTTATCCGGATCGAACTCGATCAATGAACTTATCAAGATAAACAGCTTATCTGAATAAGCTGGATAAGCTGCAGCTGCCCCAAACAGACCCTAAGTTATGACCAGTTCTAGCCGGAGCCTTTTCTTTACTGTAGTGCATATGGTTTCTTTATTACTTCTCTCATTATTAAGCCGTGCTTGATAATTTCGATCGATTTTTGGATTTAACTTCAATAAACTTCATAATATGATGCATAATTGATATTTTGTATCATTAAATCTTATAATACCTGACACATGTTTACATTCAACATGCGTATGATAATTATTGGATTTGCTGTCATTTCTAGATACAAAATTAAGGTATATATATATATATATATATATATATATATATATATATATATATATATATACACACGCGCGCGCGAAGAATTGAGTGAAATTGTGATGTTGAAAATAATGAAACTCTGAATAAAAAGAAAGAATTAAAAGTTTTAGCAATTGATTTATTTGGATTAGTTATATTCTATAATTTATTTTTACATTTTCCTTAAAATAATTAAAGTTAGTATATACATTTTTTAATTGCATAATTCATTCAACTTGTGGAAGAAGTTGACGTGGTAAAATTTGATTTTATTTTAATAAGACGTTTGCGTACTTGGGTGGCCGGTGATTACAACTATTAGGTTAAATTTATTTTTTTTTTTCACTTTTCTCTCATTGAAGGACGAAGTTTAGGCATCGTGGCAAGATGACCTCCACCTAGGGATGATATTTTGTTCAGTGGAACAAGAATCTTACAAAAAATCTTACCTGGAAGGGCTTCATAGCTTTTCATAAAAATGAAAAATTAACTAAAAAATGTTTCATATTTAGTTAAAAGAATAAGTTTTTACCCAAGATTGAAAGCTTCTTCAGGAAGGAAATAGCAAATTTCACAAAATTTTTAGAGGGGCATTTACATTCTCTAGATTACAGAAATGCCAACATGAATTTTGAAGCGCTCGAGTGGTTAGGAATTGGGGCATACACGTAGGGGCCCGGACAACAGAACGTAGAATCCATCAGCAAAGTTAGTGATTGATCTGATGGTGCGACCGACCGACGTGACTAGCCAACCCGCAGGAATCATTCATATAGTGAAGTTAGTTGACTAACAAGCCTACCAATCGAGAGGCCACCGTCAGAATCCACTCAGCTTGATCGAGCAAAAGAATCTTTGAAGATAATATAGTCTGTCGTCGCTATCGATCGACGCACGCATATGATGAATGTTCAAAATAATCGACCGATCCCAAAGCATTGGCTGACCGACCAGATGTTGACTCTCGTTATCAGTATCATGTAATTTGAATAAGAATCATTGAGATAGTTATAAAAATAGTCATTTCCTTACATGTATTTGTATTCTAAGACCCTTACAAATAGGAGATCCTAACATCAATAAAGAGACTTTGGAACTCTCAGACTTTTGGATTCTAGTGCTTTGGAATCCTCACACTTGCGGATTCTGGAATCTAAATATTCTCTTATATTTACCCTTAGAGACAAAATGCGAAATGAATATATCCGTAATAGGGTTGTTGTTGCACCAGTGACGGATAAAATTAGAGAGAGTCACCTTAGATGGTTTGGTCACATTAAACGTCGACCACCTGATGATCCAATTAGGAGAGTAGATATTTTAGTTACAACTTATATTAAGAAAGGCAGAGGTAGACCTAGGAAAACTTGGGCTTATTGTATAAAAAATGATCTTAATTTATTAGAATTAAAAAAAAAATTTAACACTAAATAGAACGCAATGGAGAAAAAGGATTCATGTAGCCTACCCCACTTAGTGGGATTAAGGCTTTGTTGTTGTTGTTGTTGTGGTTGTTGTATTTCTTAGCCTTCTCCCTCTCCCTCCCTCTCTCTCTCTCTCTCTCTCTCTCTCTCTCTCTCTCTCTCTCTCTCTCTCTCTCTATTCTCTACTCTAACTCTCGGGGCTACACACCTTAGCCCTCTCTGTCTCTCTCTCTTCTCAGCTCTAACTCTCGGAGCGTGTTAACAAGAGGACAATCTCGGATTCAAATTTTCAAAGGTGGTGTGGTGAGCATGACATCTCATATACAAGAAGTAGAGCCAATCACAAAGGAGAATCACGACAAAGAGTTCCAAGGGAGATGGGATTCATTAGAGAATCTGTGAATCATGAAATTCAGTGACAGTTCAAGAATTACGAGAACCGTTGATAGGCCAATTTGAGGACATTCGACAGGCGAACTTGCAAAGAAAAAATTAGCCTGCACTCTCGAGGGTTGAATCTTAGGGACCTTGTCCTCAAAAGGTTCCCCGTAACAACTTCCAGTGCTAGTCAGATGTGTCGGCAACCAAGTAGTTGAGGGAGAAGGAGGCTCTCAACAACCAGTCAATATTGGATCTAAGTTGATGGTTAGGCATCTCAAAGAACTCGTTTAGGTGTCCATTCAGGCTTGCTACTGAAAATTCCTTCACTCGACAGATTCTAGAGGCAATACCATCAGTGAAGTTGCAGATTCTGCATTTGGACCCCTAAAAGGGTAGAAGTGTTTCGATCGACCACTTGGCATCTTTTGAATCATCGATCAGTATCCTGCAGATTAATGAAACCATAAATTCTAGCCTCTTCTTAACAATACTCCAAGAGTCAGCTATTCTCTAGTTACATGCTCTATGTGTCAGAATCATTCTGAATTATGCTGAATTTAAGAAGTTCATTCTGTCAAACTTTGCTAACATGTAGAAGCTGAGGAAGAAAACACAAGCTCTTCTATTGATCAAGAAGAGGGAGAATGAGAGCCTGTGATCATACATCTCTCATTCTCAGAAGGAGATGTTAGAAGTACAGGACTTCTAGCCATTCATAGCCCAGACTTGTCAAGCACAATGGGTTAGAAACGGACACTTCAAGCTTGATCTAACTATGCTTGAACTAAAGTCTCTTTCTAAGATGGTCAAAAATGGCCAACTGCCATATCGCTGGTGAAGAATCCTCATCGAACTCCTCTCTGATCGGTTTAGTATTGACCAACCTACAATTGAAGAAGAGAAAGGCTAGAGATGAGCGAAAAAGTTTAAAGAGCAGCTAGAACCCCTCTGATTGTCAAAATCGTAGCAACATCAGCAACCTCAAGAAAACAGATGTTATCAGAGCAAGAATCAGAGTTTGGATCAGTAACCGCCTCGATATTTCGAGCAACATCATGTGCACTAAGAGAAGCAAGGTTTGAATTTACTAAATTTCTCAATGGCTGAATTAGTGACAGCTATTTAAAATAAAGTATATTTTAAAAGAGATCCCCATCAATGTAAGCCAGTCATGTACTTCGAAACCCTCAATAATATTATGAATATATTGAGACCATGGGCATGATACAGAGAACTTTCAGCACCTGAGATGTTTGATGGAAGACGAAGCACTGGATGATCTCAAAGAGGTACACTCTAGAGAATGCAGGAGTCACTCTAAATGAAAAAACTTTGGCTTATCAGGTACATCAAGATGGTTAATTCTAGCCACACTCCTTAAAAATACTAAAGAATTCTCCTAGAAATGCAAGAAATTTTAGAAGTACGCACCTCTACATTATCAGCCAGTTCACAAGCTTCAACCGATTTCAAGTTCCTGGCCTTTCACCATTTGGGGATTGGACATCCTGGGTCATTTTTCCTCATGTAAAGGCCAGCAAAAGTTTCTTTTAGTAGCACTCGACTACTTTTCCAAGTGGATCGAAGATAAATAACTCACATGAATTACCATAAAAGTGCTACGGAACTTCATTTGGTTGAATCTCATATGTAAAATAGAACTTCCACAGGTCATTACCACCGATAATGGAACACAGTTATTGGATCATTGTGTAAAAGATTTATGTGTGAGTCAATGAATTGATTTGAAGTTCGCTTCAGTTCATCACTCCCAAATGAATGAGTAGATCGAGGTAGCTAACAATTATCCTGAATTTGCAAAGGAAGAAAGTTGAAGCAACTAAGTAAAACTAGGTGGACCTGTTACTGTCAGTATTTGAGCAATTTGGATGGTACCATCATCAGTGAATGACCAAACACCATTCATGTTGACTCATGGAATGGAGTTATTGTTACCAGTCGAATATAACCATCACAACTAGAGGTATTGCAGCTGCCTCGTTCACAAAGGTGAATCTTGTTGCATGGTAGGAAGTAAACATTGAGTTTGCTATTTTTGCTCTTGATCTAGCGGAATAAAGGCAAACCGATTCAGCTCTTCCACAGTAAGAATTTAATAGGCGGAGCACGCGCTACTTCAATAAACACGTCTGAGAAAAAGTATTTGTCCCAGGAAAATTGGTGCTAAAGAAAGTTGTTTCAGCTGCCCGTGGATAGTCAGCTGGAAAATTGGGTCAAACAAGTAGCAGACCATACATAATCAGCCGAAGAATCTCTCTTGAAGATTACAAGCTTAAGACATACACCGGAAAGGAACTCTCTCAGAAATGGAGCAAAGGTGACTTAAAATTTTTTCCTTAGAAAATCTTATGTAAACATAAAGGGGAGTGTCCTTACCAAATTGTAAATTCGATTAATACAATGAATATTATAGTTAACTCATTTTACACAAATATTATGCAAGTATCTCCAACACTCGGTTACTCGATCCGATTGATTGATTAATGATGGCCAATTTTGAAACTCAAGAAACATGTTTTCAAATTGATCATGTTTGATGATCATTTTTCATACTCGTCAAGCTCAAGCCAATTAAGATAAAGAAAGAAAGTACATAATAAAACATTACAAGTTGACTGACCATACAGCAATAAGTGGACGAAGCATTTGCAATTGAATAAAACCAGTAATTTTATTTATCTCGATTGAAAGATACAAACATCTTGGTAACAATATATACAAGGAACATTTGTTACACATTTTTATAAAGTACAAACTTCTAAAGGAAAAACTCTCATATTATTTCCCTCTCTCTCTCTCACTCTCTGTCTCTCTCCACTTTTGCACTTTCTCTATAATGACAAAAGCTAGAGAAAGTACAAAAAAATTGAAGGTTCTGTGTTGAGGGTCACTCAATGAGAGCACCCATTCTCCTCACCTTCCATCTTCTCATACCTTCCTCATAACGAAGAAAGGTTGGAGGTTGTAAGAGTGTCGAAGAAGGGGGACATCTTTTCCAGGTGACGACCCAGTTCCGCTTATGACTGCAGTCTTCAAACGGATATGATGCCCACTAGTAGCGTATTGTCAGTTCTTCCAAGGGGCTCGCCATCCTCTCATATAGTGGATTTTGAACAGGTGTGCTACCAAAATCTATTCCCCCCCATTAACTCCGAAGAGTCAATCAAACCTCTGAAGGCAGCTATCAATCATACAAATGGCCCTCCTTAAGAATGTGTTGTCAGTGTAACCATCGCCGATGGGACACTATGCACTTTTGTGAGGTGGGATGACCTCGATAATCCACCTTGCCTAATGTTACTTTCATCACTCGACTTAGAGAAAATCCACTTTTTAGACACTCAAATCAAAGAATAAAAAAAATGAGTACATGGTCCAAGCGAGGCCTGCCATCCCTACCCGTGGAAAATCACTTTCACTTTAACTCCATATAAAAACTGATCACACTCTCTTAATCGAAACAAACTTGTTAAACTTGTTTTGAGCATGAGTGCAAGAAACGAAGACTTCCTCCCTAATTTTTATAGGAGGGATGGGGGTCAATTATCTCAACCTAAATTGCCCAATAAAAGAATGCAGAAGGACCCATCGCAGTCAGACAATTCAATGTCATGACAGAACAGCTTGAGGCTGCAACATGATAGATCATCAGCGAGATTCCCTAAATTGAAAAAGAAAATCATATCAAAATTAATGCAATCTTTAAAGATGGCTCACCAAGGCTCACGAGAAATGATATGGTACTACCATTTTCACCGTGAGGATCAATGGTCATTCTCTTTGAAATACTTGGGGAACTCAAATAAATTGAATGTAAAGGTATAGATCCCGGGACGATTGACAACAATACATCAATTTATTCTTTTTACACTTCCTTTGAATCACAAAACTCGAGTCCCTAAAATCGAGAGGATCTGACTGTTCAGGATGCTTCTTTGCATATTAACAATAGACCCATAAAAGAGTATAGTGTAAATAATCCCAGAAACAAGTCTCGGGGGTTGCCCTCACTATGTAATGACAAGATCATGTCGGCATATTTTTAGGTTGTGTGTTGTATTTTAAAAAAGGGGTCGCCTACGGAAGTTGTCGGCGAATTTTAAATTTTAAATTTAATTTAATTATATATATATATAGTTTTAGAAAGAAGGATTTGATTTTGAAAATAACTTTAAGTTTGAAAATTTTAAGATATGAAATCAAACCGATCTCACATCCCAAATAGTTTATATAAACGAGCACCACACCACAAACCGTGTATCTATCCCAAAGAATAGATACACTACTTGATGATAGGGCTTGATTAAATAAACTAGAAGATTTATGACATCCATTTGGTCTGCGAACTAATTTTATAAGCCGACAAGTTCCCCTACTTAATATAAAGAAATTAAGCAGGGTTTATATTACCTGAGTTCTTAATGTTCCCTATAAGGGCAAGCTCCTATAGTTAATTACATCCTAAGTGACGGGAATCACTTAAGAAGACTCTCGATAATGATCAGTGGTTCCGCTCTCAAGAATTTCAAAGTTTAAGGTTTTCAAAGGATTGAATTTTGGAGATTTCAATAGGGAATAGATCAAATTTGGAACGGTTTATTTCAGGAGTCCAAAGGAAGAGAAGTAGGAGAAGTTGAGGATCCAAGAGGAATCTTGGCAACTTCCCAAACTATCCTATTGTTTGGCTTCAGTTTGAGAGTATGTTTAATGTTGTAATCCTGCCAATTTTAGTTAATTAGGACTCATATTTGTATGATATGATCATACAAATAGCCTTGAAGATGAGAGGGTTTATGTCATACCAAACGACTACCTCAAAATCCTAAGACGAGTTAGGGCTTAATTTGCATAACATGTTTATGCAAATGCCTAACAAAGAGTTGAGGATTTATGTTGCACTAGGTAAACTACCTCGAAGTCTTATGGCTTGGTTGTTTAATTCTAAGAATGGTTTTGCTGATAACGATGGCCGTGCTGCCCACTGTGCTCCAAGCTCCTTATTGTTGCATAGGTTTAGTTTTAGAAAGTAAAAATTAGGAGATAAGAGAAGTGTTTTGGTTTAGAAGTCTTAAAGTTCAAGTGTTTTTAATATTTTGTTAGGGGAATATTAAAGTTGATTATAACAACACCGGTAAAGATATCACGGTTCCATCATTCCGGTGCCGTTATTTTTATCGGATTCACTTAGTCCAGATGAATTTGCTAAACTCAACTAAATGAGTTCCAAACTTTCATTTAGACCGTGGTAAATCTCATTAGCAACACGTAGGTTACATCATCTGAGGTATTCACGATCATCCAACAAGACATTTTAATTTAATTATAGTTCTAGTTTTGTTGTTCTGTTTGTGATTAAATTTTGAGTTGCTTTATCTATTGATTGTTGTGGCGGTGAATTTTATCTTGTTGTGACTTTTAATTTAGTTTTGGTTTCAGTTTTGTGGCTATCCTAAAGGTTTCAGTTTTCATGCAACAATCTTGTTTAACATGCAAGAAAGGTAAAGCGCAGTACATGTAAGTAACTTGCAATAACATAAAAGCGTACCTGGAGGGTCTTCCCGTCATTCCAAGCTACACTTAAAACACATATTAAGAGCATTTAAATGTTTAATGCAAATACCTAGGTAAAGCTAAGGGAAAGGTTCTAGTTGTCCACCAAGATCCTAATCCTTCTGTTAGTCAATTTCTATGACGTCTAGGTTCTTTATATTTTGTTAAGGATGATTTTCTTCATCAAAGAACAATTAAGCTCAATTATTCTTCTTAAAACACCTCATTGTATTGAGGAAGTGCTTAGAACGGGTTCTAAACATCTTTTCAATACTCCTGAGATTATTTTGAGTCTAAATGAATTTTTATTGTAGAGATGAATCAATCATCCAAAATTTTTTTAGTTAAGTTTTAACTCTTACTCAGCGAACTTAGGACATTTGATTATCCTATGAATGAAGTGACACTTCACATGATGCTCCATTTAAGAGTTATAATGATAAAAGTCTTTAGGGGCAAATCAATTTATTAAGAATTTCAACGATTTAAAATTAGAAATAATGTTTTAAGGTGATTTAATTTAGTTATAAAATTTTAATAAATTTAAGTTTGGAATAGTGTTCAAGTTGTTTTATTCTTAAGTGTTTTAAACTATTTGAATTGAAAGAGCAGTTTAAATTATTTAATTTAGACTTTAATGATTTAATTTTAATTTAATTGCAATATTCTAGATTAACTTTTAATTGGTTTGATTTTGTTTTTAATTAAGAATTATATATATATTTTTTTGAAATTGATTTTGATGTTCTAAATTTGTTTTAAATATGCTATTAAGTGATTTTTGAAATTAATAAAAACTTTTTTTAATGTTTTTAAATTTTTTTCAATTTAATTATCAAGTTATTTAATGTTTCAAATTTAATTAAAGGTTATTTTCTTTTAATTATCATCTTAAGTTTAATTAAGAGTTAAATATTATTAAAGTAATTCATTTAGGAATTTTAAATTAAAGAATTGATATCTTCTTAAATCAAACCCTAATCTTAATAATCCAAATTTTTAATATATTCTTCCAAAATTCAAATTATTTAATTAATTAATGATTCGTTTTTTTTTTTGTTTATTAAAAGTGATCAATGAGTTCCTACCCTTTTATTTTTCAAAGTTTCAATCATCTAAGAAAGAATTAAGATCAAATATTTTACCCCCATTTTGATTAAACCTAAAGTTTTAATTAGGGGTTAAAATTCTTAATTATTAATATACCCTTTTAAGCTTAATTATTTCATAACTCATCAAATTGAGCTCAAATGAGCTTGAAATTTTTATGTCACTTTACTCATATGTCAATTAAGACATTAGAGAAGAAAATATGATTTTTCTGTTTTTAATTTAATTTATATATTTATTTTAATAGAAAATAGGGATTTTCCATGGAAATTCAACAACATAACCAAGGTAAGGTTTTTGTCCTTAAGAAAATTATGCGATGTTCCTAATGACTAGAGGACCATTTGGACAAATTTTGGTGATTTTTTGAATTATATTTTATTAATTATAATTATTTTGAGTTTTGGAGTATTAATCAATTATAAAATAAAATTAAAGTTGAAAATTAAGTTTTATATTTTTCTTAAATCTCTCTAACCTCAAGGAGTCTAGAGAAATAAATTTTATATTTTCTGATTTTTCTTTGATTTATTAGAATTAATTTGGTGAAAAGGTTGAAAAATCCAATTTTTAATATTAAAAATTGTCTTAAGCATTTAAAATTCAATATCTTATCCAAAAGACTTGGGAAAAATATTTTGCTTGTTCCGAAGTGATTAGGAGTTAAAATATGACATTTTTATGATTTTTAATTTTTTTATGATTTTCATTATTTTTTTAATTATTTAAAATATTAAAATAAGGTGAAAAATGAAGATTTAAAAAAAAATCTAATTTTAATTTTTTTAGACTCATCTGATACCAGAGAAGTCCCAAAACCAGTTTGGTGAATTTTTGAAATGTATTGTTGGAGTTATGAATTTTTAAAGTTTAATTTTACTCATGTAACTTAATTAATCCATTTAGTGGGGTTAAACATTTCCAATTGATTTCAAATTTTTATGTGAGGTCTCTTTGATCCTAAAGATCAGTGGAGAATTGATTTCAAGTTCATTTGATGTGTGGTTAACCCTAATTAATTAAAGTTCATTTTTGAGTAATTAGGCCAATTAGGGTTATTCTTAATGAATTAACTCAAAACATAATTATCATAGGGTCCTCTAGTCCTAAAAAACTTCCCCAAATTTTCCTAGAATTTTCTAAGCAATATGCTAATTAATGGAATTAAAATACCAAAAATAGCGTCATAAACTTGAAAAATACATAACTTGTCATAGAGATAGCCTCTGACCTTAAAATATTCAGGGAATGTTCTCAAGATCAGAGGCTTCAAAACCCCTATGGTCTCATGCCATGGTGAATTGTCTATGTAAATGGAGAATTAAAATACTGAAATGAGTAAATAATTAATTAAAAATAAAATACTCATCAATTTAACACAATTCTTTTTCCACATTATTCTCCTCTATTCACTGAGCAAGAGGGTATTTTTAGTTTATTTTTATGATTTTTCTACACAAAGATATGGATTTTTCAATTTCTGGGTATTTAAATAAATAGAAAATAACCTATTTATCTATTTATCCAGCGTGGTGCTAACTCAAACTCGGCGGATCCGAAAGCCCACGCGGCCGCTCCCATTCAAAGTCTCCATCTGACTCGGATGCCACGCGGCCCGCGGTCTCGCTCCATCCTTCGATCTGGCACAATCTGGACCGTCCGCTCGATAAACGCACGATCGGACGGCGCCTGGTCATCGTCTACGACTGGTGTGCACCCGTGACCGTCCACACTCAAACCCTAAGATCTCTCTCATTTCTCAACGGATTTTTGTGTTCTTATACTCTATGGATTCATCTTGAAGAGACGAACACATCCATATGGTTTACATGCATTGAAATCAACTCAAATGAAATGAAGAATCGCTGGAAGCTCTCGAGGAGGAGGAGTATCCATACCTTAGTTCAGGAGGTGAGGCCTCAACTGAATGTGCTTGACTTCGTTGGAGCTGGAAGAGCCTAGGGATGAAGCCTCTGGCCCTGTCGAATTGTCTAGGTGCGACTTCCATCAAGCCCGATTTCAAAGCTTGGCCGATAGAGAGAATGGCTGGCCTGGTGAGGGGGCTTTCACTGGGGAACTCCTTCTCCTGGTCCTGTGCAGGTGTGGGTGAGTTTAATTTGAGTTTGGTTGATGTTTGAGAGATGTCTCGTTCGGCTCGAGAATTGAGCTCCAAAATCGAGCTCGATCACCGGGATTTAGGGCGAGGAGAACGGTGGGGATGGATTGCTCTTGGCTAGGGGAAGCTCGCGAGGAGTTCGGAGGAATACTGTGAAGGTTGATTTCGACCGACCTTTTGGCCGAGAGGGGGTGGCTGGTTTAAATAGCCATGGCCATGGCTTCCCGAGGGCGATTGATGGCCGGGATCGACTGCTTGGGGAGGAGATGAAGAGTTGTGGTGGCCAGTGGGTTGGGACGACTCGACCAATTCAATTTGGATTTTTGAATTAAATTAGCCTTCTCGACCTGGTGTTTTACGGTGACGCGGGGTGGTGGTCCAGCCGGGGTCGAGTCACCCTCGGGGGTCAGGGAGGTCAGGGCTTGATGTTTGTGAGTTCAATTGGTCGATGCCATGTGTAAAGGGATTGATTCAAATGGAATGGAGGAAGTGGCTCTTTTGGGTTTAAATGGGTCAAGTCATGGTTTAGGCTAGGTGCACCTCCCCAAGGCTTGACTTTGGGCTGAGGGAGAATCATTTGGGTCAGCTAGGAAGGGGTGGTGAAATCCCCATCCAAGGTGATGTGGCTAAACTTGGTTTAGAGTGTATCATAAATGGGGTTAAAAGGGCTTAATGAAGGCTTAGGAAAGGCTCCCCTCTTCTTTCCATAAATGACTAGGTGAGGCGTCAAAACTCTCATGGCTTCATATGGCTTGTAAATGGCTCACATTTGGCTTGCATTTGACTTGGAAAAGGTTGGCTTGTTTCATGAGAAAGGGTTTTGGCATTTTTGATGAATTTAGGGGAAATTGGCATGTGGCTTAGTTTAGAAAAGTTTAATGATGAATTTGAAACTTAGGGAGTGATTTAAATCAAAGGGATGATGAGGTGAAAGTGTCATGTAGGCTTTGGATTGACTTTGGGCCTTTTGGATTTGGTGAAAATGGGCTTTTAAAATGGTTTAAGAAAGTGGGTCTTTAGGTTTGAAAACAAATTGGTGGATGGAAATTTTGTGGAGGATTTGGCCAAACAAATGTTGGGTTTAGTTTAGGGATGTGTCATGAGTGATTTGAAACAAATTTGAGGTGATTTGAAGTTGAATTGGGTTTGATTTGAGACTTTTTGGTAAAGGGGGCAAAGTGGGTCAAATTGGGCTAACTTAGGCTATGGTTGGGCCAATGTTAGATTTGATGTAAAATTAATGTTTAGAAATGTTTATGGGAGTGTTACAAAGAGTTTTCAACTTTGGTTGGGCTTTGATTTTGGGATTTGGGCCATTTGGGTTCATGGTGGGTTTAGGCCAAAATTGGGGATTTTGGTTTTGGGTTAGGTTTGGGTGGAGTTTGGGTCCAAATTTGGGGCAAATCTTATTAGTGTTTTATTTTTGGGGATATTAGGAAGGTTTAGGAAAAGATTTGGAGTTAATTGGAGTTGAGTTGGATTAGTTTGGGCTAAGTTTAGGTTATGGGCCAAAATTGGGCTTTAAGCTTCAAATTGGAATTGGATCCAAATGTTAATCAAATTGGGCTTGGATTTGGTCTAAATTGATATTGGGGATATTTAATTGAAGTTTAGAATTGTATTGGATCAAAATTGAGGTAACTTGGGTTGATTTGGTTTGACATTGGGTTCACTTTGGGTTAAAAATGGGCCAAATTGGGGCTTTTGGCAAAAGTGGGCTAAATTAGAAAAATTGGTTTTGATGTAGTTGAACAAAATGAAATTGGGAATATTTGGAATTTTCTGGAATTTTCTGGGAATTTTTGGAATTTATGGATTTTTTTGGTTAAAAAGGGTATTTTGGGTATTTGGAGGGTATTGTGGGGGTATTTTTGGAAATTTTGATATATTTGGCTAAGGATGATCAATTTGAGTGGAGAGAAATGTTTAGGACTGATTTTGAGGAATTTTGGGTAATTTAGGAAATTTTGCAAATTTTGGGTAGCTTCAAGGGCATTTGGTAGGTTTGGCGAGTGTAGGGCCACCGGGGTCAAAAATTGAAATTTTGGAAAAATGAAGATTGATCAAGTTTGAGTAGAATGGAATCACTTTGGTTGAGCCATGAATCCATATCAAGCCCATAAGAGCCGTGAGAGGACTCATTTGAGGCATTCATTATGTTGTTCCTAACCCTCTTATCCAAGGCTTAAGGGTTGAGGACCATCTATATGAATTACCTACATGAGTTAGGAAGTAAAGCTAGATATGAATGGTTTTAGGATTTGGAATGTGTGCAAAAGTGTAATGTGTGCAGGTCAACCCTCACCAGATCAGGCCACCCAAGGTAGTTCTAAGGCCAAAGAGTCCTATAAGGAACTCATCATTTAAACCTCCACATTTGATCTTAACCCTCCAAGTTAATTAGGGGTTTACAATCAAACTTATGGGGTTTGCAGGGAGTTAAGAGGTGTTTGAACTTCTAAATTGTGGGTTCCATTTCTAGTCCTCTAAGATAGTCAAAGGAAAAGTCTAAAGCTAGATCCTAAGTACTAAGGAGAGAGAAGGGAAAAGACCTCATCAAAAATGAGGTCAACAGATCAGTGCCTAATGTATAGAATAAACCTGGCCAAGGCAAGGATCAAATAAGTCGGATGGGGTTAGAGATTAGCAATTACTTCAGTTTAATGCAAACTATTTAATTAGTGTAAGATAGTTGATCGACCAAAGTTAAGGTTTTCTACAATCTGTCAATTTTATCAATCAAATAAAATAAAGTCACTCAAAATTACAGTTTAAATTATTTTTTGAAAGTTTTTGTTGATCGGTCTTTTAAGGTTAACAATCAATCAATGTGAATATGAGCATGTTCAATTTGGAATTTAGCCCTGTAGGAGATTCAATATATAATAGCGTCAAGATTGACGACACTTTATTAGAATCACCAAAGATGTGAGTCTCTTAGTAGGTGACAATCTAATTGAAACATTTTAAATGGAGCACAACCATCTATAAACTTAAAATAGTAGACTCACTTCTGAGTTGAGCAAAAAACTCGATAGTCAAAGATCTATCTCAAGTACTGAGAAACATACACAAAATGTCAGTAAAAAACTTTTTAATATGCTGAAATCATTATTTTTTTGGCATTAATTTTCTTTTGACTAACTGAAAAAATAATACAAATTTTCTGATAAAGGCAAGAAATTTTAATGAGTAGCCGATCAATCTTCTTCGCTGCAGCTTTCTGTATCATCTTCCTCCGAAAATTCCTCGACCCCGTCGTTGGAAAAAATTATGAATTCCTCTGGTCAGGAATACATAGCATCGATCAAGCCTTGGTGGAAAAATCTTTGAACTGTAAAATTCTTGTCGCAGTGATAAAACTTATTCAACTCCTTCACATGCTCTTCAAATGGAACAGACGAAGAAAATTTATCCTTTGAAGCCTCCAGCTTCCCGACCGACTCTTTATTTTCCATGGAGGCATTTTCATGCTTCACTCGGAGGAGTTGCCCGTCATCTCTAGCCCTCTTTAGATCGACTTCCAGTAACTCAATCCTCTTTATTTTCTTCTCTCCGGAATTGCTCATCATCAGCCCTTGAATGTGGGCAGCTTGTGCTGCCAATAGGTTAAATCAGGTCATATGTCGAATCATCAATGGGCAGGTCAGCTTCTTAAACTTCTTAGCCAAGTTCTCTAGCCATGACAGTTCCAGAAAAGCGAACGAAAAGCGGGCAGTTTCCACAGAACCGGGTAACAATCTTTGGAAGTATCCACTATACTGTATCAATCATCAGAACTGATCCATAATATCCCCTCTACCACTTTCATCAGGCGCCACACAAAAGATTCCCACTACCTTTTTGGTGAAGGATGGAGGGAAATTTGTCTTCTCCTCCAGTTCTTTCCCCGAACGATGAGATCGGTCTTCTCTTAGAGATTGGGAGAGCTCATAGCCAGTGGAAGCTTCTGAGTCATGTCCTGGAGAGAAACTAGAAGCAAAGTGGGCTCGATGTGGGTGGCCTTGTCCCTCTCCGAAAAATCAATTAGAGGAGGGCTGAGCAACTAAGAGGCAAGTGTAGCAGTGCTAATCACCAGAGGATCAAACCACCATGAAGTGGCTGGCTAAGTGGAATAATGAGCATAAGAGCTAGGGACCTCGCCTCCTTTGAAAGCCCCTTCATCAGCAGCTGACCTATGTCCCTCACTTTTCTCTGCATTAACCAAATGAGATCAAGAAATAATTGTGACCTCATCGTCACCATACTCAGAATAACCATCGAGGTCTTAGAACAAGAAATAGTAATTTCTCACCTCTAGTGTCAGCTGTCGTAGAGGTTGCAACACTAAGCAGTGGACCTTCAATAACATTTTTTGTAAGACTACCTATTGTCAAGGGACACTTCAATTTTCGTTACTTGGCAGCCAGCTTTACCTTCACTACTTTTTCTCTCTCATCCTTAGTTGAGTTTGAGGCATATCATTGGTCCTGAGTCATTTGACCCTTAAGCATCTGGGTACTATTACTTCGACACTAAATTGTGGGACCAAGTGATGCTGTTCATTCAGCATCACCTCGACACCGTGCATCTCCTCCGAAAGGGACTTTAGCCTGTCTCATGCTTGCTTCAACGACTTGGTATAAATTCCCCAGTCGTCGAAGCAGGAACCAATCACAAACAGCTTCTTCTAATCAATTTTTTTTATTCTCAACTCTAATAAGTTGGAATTTCTTACCGGCCGAGAACCGAATTCCTCCTTGTCGACCTTAAAAGAATGAAAAAAACTAAGGGTAGGCTAATCAGGTGATACCCTCTCAGTGAGAGAAGATATATAAGTTTATTATCACAATAATGGAGTTCGACAACACTTGGGCCGAAATAACCCCTTAGTTATTGGAAACACTCAGAAGCACGACGCACAGGGTTAGCGGAGGTGATACTTAAACTGATCCTGATAAAATACTAGATCTAAACCCGCATCTTCCATCACACGTGTTGACCCTAACACTCTCCGAAGATGATGTTGTTATAAAAAACAAACCACTGTGCACCTCCCTCACATTGTTCTCCATCAAAAACTAAGTATTGGCAACCGCGAAGTAACCAAAGAGGGTGGGAGAATACTTGAGAGCCATTGTAATAGTCAAGGATACAATCAGAGAATAATAAGGAAAAAAGAATTAAGAGGCAGAGAGAAAGAAATCAGAAAGTATAAAAGACAAAAAGTGGTCCCACACCCTATTTATAGGGTAGGCGCATAAAACGAGGTATCATATGATGATAAATGTCACACCAAATATCATTTCAAGCACATTAAATATTATTTTATTGCAAATAACGTCATCACAATTTGCAAAGAAAAAACTTTATGAAAGGGATTTCCTTCTATTTAGCCGAGCCATATCCGTTTTGAAGCATCCTACGGAAGACCTAATCTTCAGCCAATATGCAATGCTTCAATTAGTTGACATCATTTTCAAATCTATTCAAAACAGTTGACTCATAGATGGGCCCCAAATTAGCACACGTCACACATGGAACTTTGAAGCGACGTAAGCTTATGACAATATTAGCCGACATTCGCCACAAAGAAATGACCTATGCCTCCAGGCGCTCACAACAAACATGCCACTCTGGCACAGATACTTTAGTCGGATGTACGACCACTTGAGTCGAAGAACCAGCCATCTCTTTTATCTGACACTCCATTGACTCAGAAGACAGTCCCCGACCCCTCGACTACTCCTGCTTGGAGTTACCAAGTTGATCGATCCCCACAGAATCTGATCGGTCGCAGGGGGTACCATGATTGGTCTCAGAGGTGCAGCCTCGACCGTCGGGCTAAAATCAACAATGTTCGGGGGTGGCTCGCTATCAACACGGGTCTCTAGAACAGTCATCTCATTTATATCAAGGATGACGTAAAAAGATTATTATAAAAATATTTTTGAAAGAAATAATTTTTCATACCTAAAATTATAAGTAGTCGTGAACTCTTCTACTCGTAGAAGAAAAACCTCTCCTTTCTTACTTGGTATATAAGGTGGAGGAAGATCAACAAGTGCATTTTCCTTCGACCCCACTCGACCACCCTGAGTGGGAGGTGCAGGCCTTCCACTTTCTCTAGTAGCAACATTAACACTTGAACCAATTGTTAGTCCAGGGTTTGTCGTGAACATCTTCTTAGACGACTGAGCATCAGGACTATCAGAAGAATTTACTTGATCAACTAATTCAGGTCCACGTGTCACTCACTTCTTTTTCTTAAGAAATCTTCTGCTTTTCTTTTTATTTACAAAAGGCGCAAAACTACTAAAACTTTCCAAAACTAGGAGTTGAAGATCCATTTCCTTCTTTTAAGAACCCTCAACCATGATGCTAATCGAAAGGCGTGAAGCAATGTGAATAAAATGAAATAATGCTAACTCAGCACCCTTATTTATAGGGTTTACTGGGCATGATAAACAAAGGGAGAATCTTTTATCAAATTATTTCTCTCAATTCTTGTGCCATTTATTGCTTATTAATTTTACTATTCTTATCGCAGTTGTCACTATCAAGGAGCTGGAAAATCGGAGCTATTATGTATATTACATAAATGTCAGCACAATTTCAAAGTGAATGATCTGTCAGAAAATAGGGCAACACGTGAAGCCCCAGACGAGAGAACATAGAATCCATCAGCAAAGTCGTCGATTGATTCGATGGCGTGGCCGATCGACGTGACCAAAAAATCGACGGGCATCCTTCATCTAGTGAAGTTAGTCCCCCGACGAGACTACCAACTGAGAGGCCACCGTCAAAATCCACTCGGCTTGATCGAGCAATAGAATATTTGAAGGGAATATAGTCGATTGTCACAACCGATCGACACACACATATGACGAACGATCAACACAACCGGCCAATCCCAAAGCATCGACCGATTTACCGGACGTCGACTCTCATTATTAGTATCATATAATTTGAATAAGAAAAAATTAGTCGGTTATAGAAACTAAAACTATCTTTTCTATACATATACTTGTATTCTAAGACTCCTATAAATAAGAGTTCCTAACATTAACAAAGGGACTTTGGAACTTTCATATTTCTGTATCATAGTGCTTTGGGATCCTCACACTTGTAGGTTTTGACATCTGAATATTCTTTAACATGCCCAACATTGTTTCTCTATCTCTGTCTTCTCTTCTCTCAACTCTAACTCTCGGAGTGTGTTCACAAGAGGACAGTCTCAGATTCAATACATACATACCAACAATTTTTTATATATTTATATATCTAACAAACAAAATTTTATTGTTTGTATCTATATCACCTAAATCTTTCATATCATATCAAAATTATCATTATTTTAACTAAAAAAAAGTGAAATACGGATATTCATGCATGAATAAGATGGCGGTGGGTGTGTTCATGTTAGCATAAAAATTAAAATTTAGGTGCTAAATATTTACAAAAAAAATTGATTGATATATATGTAAATTATCTTTTAGTAATGAATCCCATTATCCAAATACAAATAAGAAAGTGGCACAAATAAAAAGTTGAATTAAAAAGTTCATTTATATCAAAATCTTATCTATTTAATTTAATTAAAATCCTTAACATTATTAGCAAAATATAAAAATGAATTCCCATTTTTATTAAATTAATGTTTGAGAACCAAAATTTAAAAAAATTAACAAATGCATTTTCCCAACTAACCCAACCATAAGTCCCACCAACCATTATTCTTCAAGTCGTTGAATGCATGCATAATTACGGACCCACTTGTCATAAATCCGTCCATTTTCTAAGCCTCGCTTGATACGTGGAGCATATAAAGTGGCTTACTACGTTGAGAAATGCTAAAAGAACTCAACCTTTTAATAATGCTGATTAGTTGAAATAGTACTTAATAGGTTTGATATATTATTCAACAATTATGTAAGATATAGACATCCAGACGCGCACGAAAGTGTTAATTGTTGAATAATTAAGGAAAAATTTTATATCATATGTGCTACATCGTAGAGATTATTTGAGTTATTAAAGTAAAACTGTGGAGGTTATTAGGGGTTATTGGGGTGTTATTAGGGGGTTATTGCGGGGGTTAATGCAGAGTCATTGAAGTGGATCCGTGGAGGTTATTGGGAGGTTATTGAGAGGGTTATTGCAGGAAGTTATTGAAGTGGAATATCGGTGGTTATTGGGGGTTATTTGGGGCTTATTTGGGGCTTATTGCAGGGGTTATTAGAGTGGAACTGTACAGGTTATTGAGAGTTATTGGGGGGTTCCTGAAGGGTTATTGCAATGTTATTGAAGTTAATACCCTAATAATCCTCCAATAACCTTCGAATAACCCTCCAAATAACATCCGCAGTTCCACTCCAATAACCTTTGTTGTTCTACTCCAATAACCTCCTCGGTTCCACTGTAATATTTTTTAGGTTGGCTCGTTATAGCATACATGATGGTACATTACTGTACTCCATACTTTAAACTACGTAAAGAGTTCTGGCAGAAGGTTTCTCCAACAATTAAACTCCTACTCTTCAAGAGCAATAAATTCTTATGAAATATTAAATAGAAAATTTACAATGTATTACATAACTTGATTCTTAAATTTGACATATATATTTATAAAACTTAAGTAATAAAAACTGCTTAAAATGTATATTTTAGCTTTAAAAAACTGTTAAAGGCAATATTTTTTATGTCTGTTTAAAAAAAGTTAAGTATTAGATATCTAAATGCATAACAATCGTGTCGTCTGTATGTCAATGCCTCACAAATTTATATATAATTCTGCAATTCCAAAATAAATACACTCAACTTTCATTTAATGGTCATTCATGCGGGAAATATTATTAATCACACTAATAAAATATTTATTACCAGTTGTGATGAAATTTATTAAGATATTTTATCAATTTTTTTATTTACACATCATTGCCACACTCTTTTTTGACTATAACTTTTTAATTATTTTTGAGAGTTTTCCATTGTTATTTTTTCACAATATAAACTAGAATGTCAACACAGAGCCTATATACTGCTGTCAAAATCTCTGATTCCGGAGAAAATATTACATCGGGATTATGCACGTAGAGCTACGTGCAAAGTCCAATCAAATCACGCCACGTGGCGGGTGAGAAAAAAAATTTGCCCGGTAACGCAGAGAATATTCCCCCCGTGTTATTCCGTGTTATTCAGGTGTTATTGTGTGTTATTCATGTATTATTTATGTGATATTGTATTATTATAATACTGAGAATATTCTCAGAATAAAATAATACCTAAATAACACACAATAACACATGAATAACACACAATAAGCGGAATAACACGGGGGAATATTCCCTGTGTTACCGGGCAAATTTTTTTTTTTTTTACACGCGCCACATAGCGCGATTTGATTGGACTTCGCACATAGCTCTACGTGCGAAGTCCTGATGTAATATTTTTTCCTGATTCCGATGTGGTAGATTTATGAAAATTATTTATATATAGATATATATATATATATATATATATATATATATATATGATAATATTTAATTTCATTTTTTGTTCTTCATAACAATTCCTTTGACTACTTTTGTGGCTAGATGGTGTTGTCTCCTCTCAATTGGGCACTCAATTAGACTCTCTTAATAAGGCTTGTGAATCAATACTATTGAATGCATGGAAGTAGAGTTGCTAGAGAAGGGATTCCATTGACTTCTTCGAGGCATCTCACATGCAATACAAAATCAAATAGTTTTCATGCAAAAGATTTAGTAGGCAAAAAAATATTGGTATTAAGCCAAGCTCAAATAGCTTAATTTCATTAATATTGTAAGAGTTACAATAAGACCTTCACTAAATCTGTACAAAGTGTTAATCAACAGAGATGAAATCAACATGTTACTATCCTATTTGTTGTTTAGGAAATAATAAAGCTGAGTCGGTAGCTAGAGGAAGAATGACTGTAAGACACCAATCATGTTGATAACATAAGAACATCTTGGTGGCCATTGAAAATGTTTCATATTTGTCCGCCTCTATGTGAAAAGTCATGGTAGCTATTAAAAATGAGTATATGTCATTCATTGAATGTGAATGTGACACAACCTATAAATAGCGAAGCTAAAAAAGAAAATCATGAATATCACTAAACATAGATAATTTATGATAATTTAAATTTTTTAGTTCCATTTTATTCAATAAGTATTCTTTAAACTTATTATATAACATGAATATTTAGTTGTGCTGCACGTTAACAAATTTATAGTGGTAAAATATTGTTATCTTAGCATTGCACAAATTACACGCATGCAAATAAATAGATATTCTAACAAATTCAAGCGATCATACAAAAAAAAATTTAGAAAAAAAAATTACAGGACTTGGCCTAACAAAAATAATCTAATATATAAATAAAAAGTATATCAATTTTCTCTTCTCTTTAGTTGAAGAATGTGGTGAAAGAATAAATTAATTATTGACATGGTTGATCCTGCCAGGTTTCGGTTTTCTCATCACTGATATGTTGTATAGAATCGAGGATTTTGATTGTTTTGAATAATCAAACACTTCACAGAAAGTTGTAAATCTCCTTGAAAGGTATAAATCTAACTTCTGCGATGGGTTTGATTATTCGAACTAGGAAAACATTAAATTTCTGCATTGGGCTGTGGTACAAACCCGACATATCATTTTTCCTATCCAATCTAAAAACTAGATAAGGTTTAGATTAGTTCTGGGGTCTTCTCTTTCATATAGGGGCAATCCCAATAGTTAATTACATCTTAAGCAGATGAAGTTACTTAAGAAAACTCTTGATTGGTGTTGTTGTCTTGTTCTTATGATGTAAGTGTCGATTCTAAAGAGTCATTTTAATATTTCATCCAGATGTTTCATTATAATATTAGGACTTTTGTTGCACGACATACAATCATGTAGGAGCCAAAAGGTAAGTATTTACGTCGTAACTGGACTGACAACCTTGGAGTCCTAGGGTGAAGTTCACCGATAGAAATGAAACTTTGGGGCCCTAAAAGAAAGAAGACATGCAATGTGATGGACTTACAACCCTATCTGGAAACTACTGTCTCCTAAACCAACTAATCACATTAAAAAACCATGCATAGCTGCTCTCGACGATGCAAGATAGGGTAGATTGTTGTTTATTAAGAGTTGTAGGCCTTACGACTCGATTATAAATCAAGATGTTTGGGTACGTATGGTATGCATAATATCCTAAAACTGCAAAAATAATTTAGAATTTCATATTTAAATGTTTTAGACCTCACTACACTCAAACATTTAGTTTAATTGGTGTTGAGTGCATCGAAGTAGGCAGTGTACTGAGTTATGCAAATCCTTGATGGTGAATGCATCGAAGATTTGTTTCAAAAGGCTTATCAATATGTGTAGGAAGAACCTACTCCATAAAGTAGTGGTTCTCATGGGTCAAATCACTAATTTCTGTGCAATGAATGAGGGCCCAAAGATAAGGAATGAGAGTAACATGTTATGCATATGTCTACAAATCATGTTCTCGTTCATATTCCTAGATCAAATTGGATTTCTACTCAGTCTTATTTTGAAGTCAATGGAAGTTGTTTAGATGGTTGTGAATGTGATGATTTATGTGGTTTAATTTTTTTATTATAAGTTTCATTTTGAAAAATTGAGCTAAAGTTGTTTAGGCTGGGGGTAGAATATTTAGTCCTTAAGCGAGCCTATGGGTAATCCAGGCAAAAGACAAAAATGTAAATGTCACCCTACAGTTTGGGCACGTATATCGAATGAGTACAATTAAACCAATAATATGGGTACCAACCCTAACTTATGACAGACTCGTCAATTGACATCATTCATCCTATTATTGATGATTTAATTGAGGTTCATCCTTTGCTTCATATTTTGTCTTCTATTGTGTAGTTTGGATGTATGTAGTTAGTTAACCATAACACTGCCTAACTTTACAAAAGAAAATGAGACTCAAAGAAAAAAATCATAGGTTATAATAACAACTCATTTGTTCAAAGCAGCCCTGCAAAATAGAGGTAGCAAGCCTAATAACATGTAAAGTAAATCTAAGGCGACATTTCATATGTCATTACTACAAAACAGAGTTAGCACACTTTAATAATATGCAAAGTAAATCTAAGACGGCCGCTTGCGCTTTGTCTATAGCAGCCCTGCAAACAGAGTTAACATGCTTCATTCTAATTTAAAATGTATTTATTGTGATTTTTTATTATTTTTATTTAGGACAATCCGGTCAAGCTACCCATGATTTTCCATTGTCTGATGGCTGTCGATTTCCCTGGTCTACTTAGATCAGAGAGAAAATCAAGCCTACTCCGACTGGAAGATTCCTGCCAACAACCATGGTTTCTGTCCTCAAGAAGATCTTAGTAGATCCTTGTAGCAGGTTTAAAGTCAAATTTGGTGATCTTTGTTCAATAGGGTTTCATTGAAATTTTAGTGTCTTTCTTTTAGATTTTAAGGGGTTGAGTGTTCTGGGTTGCTTAAGACTTCTTAGCCAATTAAATTTTGTGATTTATTAAATTTTTATTTTTATTTTTGAAATTACCCGGCCAAGATCTCGTGATTCCTTCCTCTCAAGGTCATTGGGTTTGTGGTTTGATTAGTCATGATTAACTGGAAGATACTTCGTTAGCATCCAATGGTTAATTCCTCTAAAGTACCTCTCAAAACAAGTTGTGTTATGGTTGAAGTTTAAGATTTAATGATTTTTATGGCATATTTTATGTTGTCTTTTATTCTTATTTTGCATTTTAGCTCATCTCATCTCTCAGACGTGTTAAGTGTGACTTTATTCTCTTGTGAGAAGTCAAACTCTCCTTAACCTGAGTTACTATTATCAATTTTAAGTTTGATTTATGTTTTCCTAGGTTAGCCTAAGTTAGTTTAACTTGATTAGGTTGGCTTAAGTTGGATTAAAATTTATGTGGGTTGACCCATGTTAGGCTGGGTTGACCCAAGTTGGATTTTTGTTGATTTGAGTTAACCCAAATTAGGTCGAGTTAGTCCACGTTTGATTCAAGTTGATTTGGGTTAACCCGAGTTAGGTCGGGTTGAGTCAAGTTTGATTTTAAGTTGATCCAGGATTGGTTTAAGTTGATTAGGGTTAGCTCGAGTTAGTTTGGGTTGACCCAGGTTTGATTTTAGTTGAATTGGGTTAACTCGAGTTTGGCCGTATTAACCCAGGTTTGATTTAAATTGATTTAAGTTAACCCGAGTTAGGCCGAACTGACCTAGGTTTGATTTAAATTTACTTGTCTTAACCTGAGTTAGGTTGGGTTGTCCAGATTTGATTAAGGTTGATTTGGGTTAACTTGAGTTTGGTCGGGTTAATCTAGGTTTGATTTAAATTGGCTTGGTTTATTCTGAGATTTGTCAGGTCGACTCATATTTGATTAAGGTTGATTTGGGTTGACCCAACATAGGTCAGATTGACCTAGATTTGATTTTGAGTTGGGTCTAAATTAGGTTAGACCTGGGGTAGTTTAAAATTTGAGTCAAGTTTAATCAGGTCTAAGGTTGAATTAGACCTATGTCGAATGTTAAATTTAAGATTCAAATCTTAAGTTTAAGTTGAATTGGGTCAAAGTTAGGTTAGACCAAGATTAGCTTAAGTTTGGAATTTGATTGAATCAAGTCTAAGACGGGTTCGGTCAAAGTTGGGTTAGACCCAATTTACGTTTAATGTTCGAGTTGAGTTCGGCTAGTCTATTGGTTTAGACCTAGGTTTAATTTAAAGTTGGGTTTAGGTCTAGGTTGATTTCAAATTGAGTGTAGATCAGTTATGTTAGGTTAGGATAGGCCTAATTTGAATACAAAATTGAGTTTTATTTTGTACTAGGTCTACATTGGGGCTAGACCTAAGTTAAGCTTGAAGTCACTTAGGTTGAGTTAGGTCTAAGCCGGTTAGACCTAAATTGAATTAAGGTAGGTCTATACTGAACTATTAGTTGAGTAACGTAATCTTACAACTAAAGGGTATTCATGAGATTAACCCTCCCTAATTAACTTAATGCTTTCATTGGGATGTAATCCGAAGATTTTATAAGTTAATTTTTTATGTTTAATTTAAGTTTAGGAGACAATTTGGGCTGAAATGCAAAATTTATAATTTTGTCGATTTACCTCTAATACTCTATTTTTATTTTTAAGTTTTGAGATGTGAGAATTCTCATTTTAGTGTTTAGAGGTGCTCTCATAATTTTTCTTTTTAATTTCCATCTTAGTTTATATTTTCCTGATTTTTCTTTTATTTTAATAATTATTTTTTAAATCAATCATAATTTTGATGAAAAATTAGGCATTTTGGTGCTAGTGAGATCCCCTATCTTTGAAAAAATTAGGGAAAAATCTTAATGACAGAAGGAATAATCCATGAAAATTTTTTATAATTAAAATACCCTCTAGGATATTTAATTAGTAAAAAATTAGATATAAGTTAACTATTTTTATTTTATTTTAATTATTTTCCTTTATGTTTATTGATTACAAGGCTATTATTTGTTTAATTTTGTGATTTTTCCTAATTAAGTTATGAATTTCTAAAGTTTATAAACATTTTTTGGAATTAAATAATCTGAAAAACTTGAATTTTTCACTTAAACATGTCATCCCTCGTACGCTCCGAAACTCCACTCAGTTTCTTCTGATTTGTGGCACTTTACACGCAAGCGCAGAGCTGGTGCCAATCCACTATGCTTCTCCCCACAATTCCATTTTTTAGATAGATCTCCACCATCCCTTTCAAGTACGAAGAAAGAGATAACATCTGTTCATCGTCCCAAATCACTCAAACCCTAAGATCTTGCTCTACACTCAACCAAATTGCATAGGGTTTGATCATATAACTTTATTTAAGTGAGACGAACGTATATATAAGGTTAAGTGGACATGCTTTGTGTTTTTGCTTCACAAAAGACCGAATCGAGAGCAAAAAAGTATGAATTCAAACCATTACCTTATTCCAAGTGGTGAGGCCTCAATTGGGCTTGATAGAGACAATCACCTTGATGTCAGGAAGCTCCCCCTTTAATTTGCTCTGAGGTTGAGCCTAAGTACTGACCAAAAGGAGGCCTGATTGGGAGAGTGGTTTTAGGAACTTTTGAAGCTTATGGGAGGGCTTATTTTTAGTTTTGGTAGGATTGTTGTCAAAGCTATAGAACACCCTATATTTTAATGGTGAAATGAGGATTTTGTGGTGGTGGAGATGGCTTGGAAATGGTAGGAGGTGCCAGCTAGGGTTTGTGGGAGCAACTTTGGTGTTGAAGGCAGGGACTTTAAGTGAGGGTTTTGTGAGCTTAAGGTATGTTTGGAGCTCTGGGTTACCCCCCTTATATAGCCATGGAGGGTACATGGGGGAGCTTAGAAGTGCTTGGGGATCTTTAGTAGATTTTAGAGAATGAGCCGAGGATTTTCAGAGGCCTTTAGCAGATGTAAACTCCATTTTTGATGTATTAAGCATGGTGGCTCCAATGGAGATGAAGTTGGCATTGGTTGGAGCTTGGAGTGATTGGAGGAACTTTTAGTGTGATGGCTAAGACTAGAATTGGTCTAGTTTGACTCCTGATGGGTTGGTCTAAGGAATGATGACTTGGGTGCCATTTGTTAGTCTCCTTGGTTAAATGTGCATGTTTTTTTCATTTTGTGCTTGTTTTATGTTTAATTTCCTTTAATTAATACATGTTTAGGTTGTAGTGTCATGGTGGGTTTCTTATGTTATGTAAGTCATGTGTGTCATGCCTGAACCATGGGGAATAAGCCATGGGCCCTCTCATTATGGTTTGGGTTTAAGCTTAAGTTTGGGCTTTTGTAGTTAAGCTTAGCCTTAGGTGATTAAGGTTAGTTCAAAATGATTAAACTTAGTGAGTGTTCATAATTTAATTTGATATAAAAGTGTCTTGACCTTAATATTTTGAATAAATTTTGATTTTAGCTATTCACTAATTGGCTTCGTAAATCTTGGTGATTTCAATTTTTAGGGTTAATGTGTTTGGGTTTATATCACATCAAAATGATTACTACTTTAAGTAAAAAAAAAATGAAACACACATTTTTATGAATAAATAAATTGATGTGTATGCATAAAATATTAAAATTGAAAGGCGTTCGGTAAATATGTAAATTCATAAGAGTTGAGCGGTTCAAATGTAAATCTTCCTATTTTAAACATTTTTTTCGTACCAAATGATGAGCTGATACTTCTAGAAATGTTTACACAATTGCAAAGCCTCGTTTTTGGGAGTCACCTATTATTATTAGCACTTTATAATTAAAAATATTTATATTTTGAGCAGGCATCAAGGCAACACGCACCTGCCAATCCTATTCAGTTTGATTAGAAAGGCAAATCAGCAGTTGAGAAATTAATTTTATCAAATTTCTTAAATAAGATCTAAGTTCGGTCGAAATGATTTGGTTGACGATATTACATACGTACCACCAAAATTCTTTGTATTTACATAACTAACACCAAATTTTTGCATTTTATATTTATAAAAACCACCCAAATCTTTCATATCACATCACAAATAACATCATTTCAATTTTTAAAAATGAAATAAATCTTTTCATACATAGTTTAGGGGGTATGCTTGTAATAAAGAAAGCTTTGGTTTTAGATATGTAAATGCATGGGAAATAAGGGGTATGTATATATAAATATACATACATACATACATACATACATACATACATACTACATACATACATACATACATACATAGATACATAACACTTAAATATTTAACATTACAACAAAAATAATACCTTTGGTAGCTTTTTAAAAGTGAAATATGCAAGTTTATGCATAGGTTTATAATACAAAAAATTATTAAAAAATATCAAATTGGAGGCAATAGGTATTCAAATACATAAGAATTATGTATCATATATGTAAATTTTTCTTTTATTATTTAAATAAGAATCTTTTCATATGTGCAATGTTTTTTACAATACTGACACAAAGAATTGGCACTCTTTTCTCATATATTCTCTAGGACGCAACATGTATAATTATAACATTTAAATGTTCAACAATTGTTTCTAAAGTACTTTTCATTATTTTACTATAGTAGTAAATTCTTTCACTGTTTGAGCATTCAAGGCTCTCAAATTTATCATTGCTAATACTAGTTTTTAGGGAATGATGTAGTGACTCAATTACCTCTCATTACTCATTTTATCCTTTTTTACAAATCATAGCGAGTTGAGCTTGATTAGTATAGTGTTGAGTCGACGAATGGACAAACGAAATGACACCAATCCCTTGCTTATTTCTTCTAAGCAATTCATCAAAATATATCTCACATATTTCAAGAAAAAATTCTTTAGTCATACTTTTTTTACATTATTTCCTAAGGTTTTCAAAATGCGGATGATGATATTCTTGAATGAGAATAACCCTCACATTACTTCTGTGGGTGTAATTCATTAATAATTAAAACAAATCTCAGAGGGAGTGGGAGAACAATTTTCTTTCACTAAATAAAAAAGTTGATTTCTATTCATCTGAAGAGCTTCTTCTGGAATCTAATCATGAGGAGAAGACAAGACAACAAAATTTTTAGATGGGATCAATATTCTAAGAATATTCATCAATCACTTAGGATTAAAATCAAATTCAATGCCTCCTTCAAACGTTTAAATTATCTGATCAATGTTTGGGTTTATCTTAGCTTCATAGTCAAGATGATTGAATAGTCCATGAATCAAGGAAGGTTACCTCATTCCATCTTATGGTTATATTAATAACAATAAGGGAAGCCAATAGATTGGTCTAAATCAAGGTGGTTCTTTCAATTAACTGAACTGCTTTTTAACATTAGAGTTTAAGGTATTCATAATTCTAAATTGAATTCAAAATAAAATATCTTTGGTTTCTTATCCTGGGAGGAAATCATAACCTTGTAATTGTAATTTATGTTTGATGGCATCAAATAGATTAACATCTCTAAAAGATAGACTTAGATTAGAAAATGTGTTCAAATAGACTGGCCCATGGCACAAACTAGTTTTAATTACATCCACAAGAGATTGAGCCTAGTGGAGGCATCTACTCTCTCTCAAACTAGTAGGTAGTGATGCATTTAATCCTTTTAAGTTTAGATAAGTTGAAAGGTGTAAATGCAATATGTATTTGACCAATACGAAAACATTTATAATATTGAATATATCTATGTAGGTCATCTTCCGTTAATAAATAGATTAACCTGATTAGTGTGGTCAAGTTTCCATCCAAGAGTATTAAGGTTAATCACGGGTTTAAGAGAGTAATGAGAGTGGCTAATCACTTTTAAGGGAATCATTAAAGTGGATCCTTGTTTTGCTAACTTGGGTATGGTGACATGGCAAGGCTTCCATGGCTTGCATGTGACTTGGAGGTGGCTTTATGACTTGCCTTTGGCTTGACTAATTTGCATAAGAAATGATTTTTGAAATTTTTGGTATTTTAAGAGGGTTTGTCATGGGGCTAATTTTATAAATTTTTAATCATGAAGCTTGGAACCTAGGTTGGATGATGGGAAAGTTTTGTCATTTAGGCTATGAATTTGGGCTTTTAGAATTTAAGTGTGATGGGCTAACTTTGGGCTTTTGGAATAAGGCATGTAAAATTGATTTTGAACTTAGGATTTTAGCTTTTGGATTTTAGTTTAATGATATGAAAATTATTCATGATGGGCTTGAATTTTAGCAAAATTGGGTTTGTAATAGATTTGGTGGAAATTTGGGTAATTTGGGAATTTTGGACAGTTTGGGTAACTTTGGTATTTTTTGAGATTTTTTGGGATTTTTGATAATTTTGATCAATTTTGGTGAAGGGTTACTTGGAGGGGTTTAAAGGTGATTTTGGTGGGAAACAAGGTATTTGGGCAATTTTAGGGAATTTTGAGAACTAAAAGGGTATTTTGGTCTTTAGGAAATTTGGGGTTTAAGGGTAAAAGTTGGACATTTTAGTAAATTTAGAGTTGATTAGGCATGGTGGACATGCAAGCCATTAAAAACCTCGCTGGAGTCACATGTGTCTTGTGAGAACTCATCAAAGCCTCTACATGTTGGTCCTAGCCATCCTAACCAAAGGCTAAGGGCTTGGGTTAACCAAGCCATGACAAACGAATTATTGAATGACATAGTCCATGCGTAGTTTAAAGTACTCTGTCTAGAATCCTCTTACTGTTCTTTGGAGACCAAGTCAGTGTTTTCTTCTTCTAGAGAAGCTATGATGCCATGGGATTCATTCTTGGCCTTCAAAGACGCATAACTTGAGCTTTAAAAGGTCTTGACCATCATGAGCCCTATTCAGGTTCACCTTTAGTAAAACCTCCTTCTTCCGAGCTTCCTCTAGTGACCAGTCAACCTCAACCAAGGCCATCCCCAGGAATTGAGTGCTCTACACCACCATTATTGCCACAGGCCCATGTTCTGGAGTAGGTCTTAGTGATCGAAGCCTCTCATAGTGTGGTCGAGTCCGGACCATAGTTGTTTCAACAAGGTCGGCGGCAATTTTCTATTGAAATTTGTATGTAGGTACCAATCCAAGGATCGATTTAGCAAATGAAACTAGTTACTGGCATCTTCCTATATCCTTCTGGCATTCTCGGGCATAGGCTCCCACATGGATCCCCTCATTCTTTTCATGAGAGGGGGATCAAGTGACTGCTCCCTCCATCAGTTCCTTTCCCCACTGACATGCCGTTATTCCCTCATGCAAAGGCGAAACCTTACTTTCAGGGATGATGTTGACTCCTGGTGAAGAACTAGATGAAAAAGAAAGGATGACCTAACTCATCTTGTCCCTCTCAGACAGAGAAATGAAGGAAAAATCACCGATCTAAGGATCCGACAGAGCGACAATGGTTGGAGATGTGCATGCCAGCGGCAGAAGAAGAGGGAGCTACGACTGCAGCTCTGTCAGGATTGCCTTCAGAAGCGGGCTCCCTTTGTCACCTTCCCCCGAATTAACAAAGTGAGAAGAAGGTTTTGAGGAACAACAGTGACCTTGCCAGTAACCTGGTCTTGAATAATAATGCTATGAGCATACACAAGATAAGGTATTTCACGATCACATTGTAAGGGGGCAGATCCTTGTGTCCTGCAGGATTACCTAACTCTAAGAGACGCTTCTGCTTCCTGTGTTTAGTACCTAGCTTTTCCTTCACCCCCTCTCTCTTGAACATCTTCTACAATGTCTTAATCACGCCACAATGTTTCTGTCATCTCACTCGACAACACAATAGTAATCGTCGCCTCTACAACATATTGCGGAACCCACAGATGGCGGCTGGTCAACATCTCCCTGATAACCTCTATTCTCTCCGGGAGAGACCTCGGCTTGGACACTGGCGTCTTATTAGCTTGTTTCGAATCCCCTAAGCATAAGAACAAGAACCAACCAAGATCTTCTTTTAGTCCTTTATTTAGTTCTCCATTTTTGTTAAGTAGATCTCTTTTCTCGCCGAAAATATGGCAAAGCCATTTCTGTTAACCTTAAACGAGAAAATATACATAAAAAAGTTAATATTCTACGAAATATTCTCCCGTAGACAGAAAAGAAAAAATGTCACTATCCTGACTATGATGTTCGACATTACTTGTGATGGAATAACTCCGTACATGTCTAAGGCACTCTAGAACTTATCACTCTGGGCAACTAGAGGACATATTTGAATTGTTCTTGGTAATAGACCAGATCCCTACCCATAAAGTCTGCCGCCCATGCTGACCATGTCAACCTCCGAAGGGTGACGCTACCTTGCATAACATATTTCATCTTCAATTCCCGCACTTCATTCTTCATTAAGAATAAAAGGATTAGCGCCCTTAACGGAGCTGAAGAGGGTGGGGATGTATTTCGGGGCCATTTTAGAAAACTGAAGACATGAGAAAGAATGAAATGATTAAAAAAGAAAAACCAAAAGCTCAAAATGCAGAAAACGAAATGCTTAAAGTAAGAAACAATGTCCCGCTCCCTAGTTATAAGGCCGACATGCAAAAACGAATCATCATACGATGATAAATAACATATGAAAAAACCTCTCAAAATTGTAGAAAATTTTATTTTTATTTCCAAATAACATTTTTATAGGTCTAAAATAAAATGATTTATGAACGGGTCTTTCAAAACCTCAGACAGGATGTACCCATTCCGAGTCAACCTTGGAAGAAATATCGCCCCACCTATCTTAAGTTGTTCCATTCCGTCAGCCTTGCGGTGGAATTTTGACACGTTGGTCAACTCCCGAAGTGCTCGCAGTTCGCGTAACATTTCAATCTCTTCGATCTATTGCCCTAAGGTTCCAAGTGAAAGGGGATCAATGCTCCATTGGCTCTTGTCTAGTACCAATAATGGGCAAAGAAGTGGACAGATGGCATACTCCTAAAGTGACTGCTAGAAATACTTGCGCGAGCTTCACCTGTAGACCGGCCACTGCATCAATGGACTTTGACCTTGATATTCTTTATAGAAGTCGAGGGCTCGTAGCCTACCATCGCCAAAATCTTGCAGTCTACATGGAGCTCCCTCAGATCGTCAACCATAACTTAAATTGGCGAATTAGGGAAAAAAGACGACAACAGATGCAATGCTAAGTCTATGTCTCTATTTATAGAACATAATAAGCACAAAATCTGAAGGAAGTGGACTTTTAAATTGACTTTTTTGATTTTTAGTATCATTGAATACTGATAATTTCTCTATTCTTATCCTAGCTATAACCTTCAAAGAGCAGAAAAATTCGGGGAACTAATATTTATAGCCACAACTAACAACATGAATCTCAAAGCAATCGAAGGACCTAGACAGTGACCAAATAACCAAGGCGTCCTACTGCCCTACTGTTATCCGCGTGATCAAGAATGGACTAACATACTATGGTGAAAGATTCGAACGACGGAGCACACCAACATTCTTGAATGAACAAGGACGCAGACAAGAATCTTTGATCCGACTAATCGGCCGATCCACCTTACCGGGGCGGATGAGATCGATAGTCAACCAAGTGCCTCGACCGACTGACACATACTTCAGAAGTCGCAATCGCATCTCCGTCAATCGCCTCAATTAGTCGAATTAAAGCAAGTCCACTTATTATGTTAAAATTGAAATTGTCTTACAGATATTGTATGAAATTCATACGACTAATAAGAATATCTATTGTATTAAGAGTGGTTTCCATTAACGTTCTCTCATTTCTGTAATTGTTCAAATACACTCCTATAAAAATATGAGGCAAAAATACGAATAAAAGTGACGACTTCCGAGCTCTCTCTAAAGCAAGTTCTAAACTTTTTCTACTCTCGCTCTCTCTCTTCTCCCTCCTTCGTCCGGCCCAAACTCTCATAGCGTTTTCACAAAGGACAATTTAAGATCTAACAATATATATATACATCTAATTTTTTTTTTAAGAACACACCCCTAATGCTCAAAGCTCTTGTTTGAACCAGACATTCATATCCATCTCTTAATTATAACATAAGAGGGGTTACCCTCGGAAGAGATAGGGTGCATCCACGCATTCTAATACATATATTAATAATATCATTTTCTACCCGCGTAGGAAGATATCACATGAAAGGCTCTTACTGAAAGCTTCCAGGTACAAGAAGAAGCGGTAGGAGTAGTCGGTCGATCCATGGTAGCTCCCAGCCTACTGAAGAAATTGCTTAGAAGAGAAAATCTGAAACTAAAATCATGATAATAAAAAAGATTTTCATATCAATTAAAAATATGAGGGTTATGATGCAAGTAAAGGTAAATTTCTCACTTTTTTTTTAAAAAAAAACTAAGCCGTATAAATAACTCATTCCGACACACCTGCCGGCAAATTGAAGCCTTATTCAACTAAACTAGACAACTTAGCGGGAAATGCGTAAGATTCATATAATGACTGAGATAATATATCATCTCGATATTGATTTTGTTAGAAAAAATAAAATTTTTAAAACATATACCTTGTTTGGTAGGACATCTTTTCCTCCCCAAATCTAGCGCTACACGGCACGCGGACCCGGTCTCACAACCCTTTCGATCTACACACGTCACCGAACTAAACCGCCGGTTCACACATGGACGGCGATGAAGCCCACACACCTCCGGTCTAGAACTAGACTCCGCGCCGGTCCAAATTCAAATCTCGGACGGGGGCCAATATCTTTTAACCTTGCATCAAACGACCACGTGCACCAACAAATGCGATCACAACCGTCCACGTCTCTCCATAAAATCCACGTCCTGACGCGACACCGGCACGGTCTTGTCCTTTCTTAACACGTGGATGCATCCTTCGGCCTTTCGCAATCTAACGGTTGCTTTTTCTCATTCCCCCAAACAAAATTCTTATTAATGATTCTGTCCCTTAGTTCTTCTTTCTCTCCCTCTCGCTTCCGCTGCGTGTTGGAGCGGGGGAAGAAAGAGATGAGGAAAGAAATGGTTTCGCCCGCCATGGATGAAGGAGAGGAAAAGGCCTCTCTATGCAAGAAGGCGCAGTCAGCGAGGTTGCGCCGTCTGCATCTCCGGCAGAAGAAATCAGCTGGAGCTGAAACGGATGCGCCAGTGAAGAGGATGCGCGAAGAAGAGGATAGATCGATGTCGAATTTGTCGTCAGAGTCCAACTCGCCATCATCTGGCGAATCCGTTCCGGCCGATCACGGGTGGATATCGCTGATCGGACGGCGGAGCGAGATGGAGGACGAGGTGGCTATCGAGCTAGCTTTCGTTGGTGGCGAGTACGATTTCTTCGCGGTGTATGATGGACACGGTGGCGCAGCGGTGGCTAGGGTTTGTCGGGAGAGGATGCACGTGGTATTGGCGGAGGAGGTGGGGAATATTGAGGAGGGGAAGGAAGAGGAGTGTAAGTGGAGAGAGGCGATGGCCGTTAGTTTTGCCAAGGTGGATGAAGAGGTGTCAGCTGCGGCGGCGGATGGGGAGGCGGCGGCGGAAAGAACTATGGGGTCGACGGCGGTGGTGGCTGTAGTGGGGAGGAAAAGGATTTTTGTGGCCAACTGTGGGGATTCAAGGGCCGTTCTTTGTCGTGGCGGTGTCGCCGTTCCGCTCTCCACGGACCACAAGGTTTTGTTTCGCATTATTTTTCAGTCCCTTTCTTTTTTTTTTTTTTTTTTGTTATTTTTACTCACTTTAGTATCTGCTGCTGTTTACGCTGGTGAAATTTTTTAATAATATTTAACTTCCATTAAACAATTCAGATGTTCGTCAACGACGATGATATATTTAAATGTGCTCATGGAGAAGACAAGGCCTGCAAAGAAATGTTTATATAATTGTTTGATTTTTTTTTTCAAGTAATATTATACTGTTTAAATTAGACGCTACTGTCAAACAAACTATATTTATTGTCTGAATTATATTGACGGATTTTCGAAAACTATAGAGGTGCAGTATACTTCAACCATTACTGATTTAATTATACAAGACTGGTGTGATTTTCCAAAATATAAAATTTAATAATAAAATGTCAACCGCACAAGGTAAAATGGACGGCTTGAATGAGCCAAACCCGTTGAGATCTAAATCTCTTTGAACGAATTTAAAATGAAATATTGTTACTTTTATGCTTGCTTCTCATTAGTCCTTCGTATATATTTAAACTTTAGTGCCTAATAATGCTTAAAGTAAAACCACATAAATTTCCAACTATATCAAATTTGATTGATTCCTCCTGAAATTTCTGTACCATTTCTTCTATTATGAGTTTCTATTGTGACTGCTGAATTAATTATCATATATGACAGATGTGGGAATCATATTCTTAACAGTTTCCTGCTTTAAATAGGAATCAACTCAATAATTTTTTTTTCTGTTCATACATACCAATACAAATGCTATGATAATCATGGGCAGTTCTAGTTTAGGTCATTAGGGGAATATGCTATGATAATCATGTGCAGTTCTAGTATCAGGAGGGATACTCTACATGCTCTCATCGGCCAAGGGTGGAATCAGACTCTTTTTTCAGGGTGGGCAAATCTCTTATATAAATGAAATGATATTAAAAAATAAAGTGGATATTATGTTATACGAAATAAAGCATTTCATTTCAGCTTGAGTGTGATGAATTGATTAACCATTAAACATTTTTCAACCTTTTTTACATATTTTTATAAATAAATTAACAGTCTTCCATTTTTTAATTTGTAAAGATTAAGATTTTATATTGCTTAATTTTTTTTTTCCAAAAATATTACACGAATGAAATAAGATGGATGTCTGTGTGTGTGTGTGAGAGAGAGAGAGATCACTTACCGGCAACCTGCATCCAACCTACCAATTTTTTTCCTTGTTTAAAGCTGATATTTATGCTTGAAATTAGCTGGAGGTATTTTTCTTTTTCTTTTTTTTTTTTGGAATAATTTGACTTTGAATGGACTTGAGCGAATGTCCAAATTATTGAGCTGTCAAGCTGGCATAATCTGCGAGGGCTTGTCAGCTAGATCTTTGAAAACTGGGAACTATTATGAGGTGTTGTGGTCTTCAGTTTCCTACTGTAAGTTTTTTGTTTGAAATTTGTTTAATTTATTGTGTTTGGTAACAAAATAAAGATTTCCAGAACACCTTTTAAAGGCAATGAGTCAACCAGAAATACCTTGTTTAAGTTCAAAGTATATAAATTATTTATATTAATTGAGTAGAAGCATCCGAGCCTTTTGGTCAATTGTGCAGGCTTTATTCTAATGATTGCTACCACTTCATTACAGCTATTGGGACCCTAGTTTTGACTTGAACGTCATTATTCATGTTTATACTCTACTTGCTGGTTTGAAAAACATTGACTATTTGGCTTTTCCCTTTCTCGTCTTATTTTATCTCTATTCTTCATGCAAAAACAGTCTGAACTATTCTACTTCCGCTTGGTTGATTATGGGTGAAAGTAGTAGGCTGCTGTTATTTTCTTTATTGTTTGCTGGAAGGCAAAAATATTACTGGTCTGTAGCTTTGTATATTGCAATCTACATTCATTTTGAAGGTTTTAATTAATTATGAACATAGAGGCTACTGTGACTGCTGAATAAAAATAGTCTTCATACTATACGTTATGGAAGCTTAATTCTTCTTCTGCAATTTTGGCTTCTGTCTAGATTTGTCGAAATTAATTTATTTTTATTTCATTTAATAAATGCTTGTTCTAGCTTTTAGTACGTTGGTTCTGATTGCAAGGCCCTTGTTTTATAATATATGCCATGACTTATGAGTATTTTTATACATGAACATGTTTGTCTTCATGAATATATCAGCAAGTTCTCTGATTTTCTGATATAGCTTATTTTCATAGCTAGATTATTGGAGTAGTTGCTGGTAAACTTTGTAGGCAATTTGTAATTAGCCATTAACACCTATTGAAATTTAGTATAATTACGGGTACCCATCTCTCTGATCACAGCAATATTGCTTGATTCCTCTGTTGATAGTTGCGTTAAAAAATCAGTTAATTCAATCAATTTTCCTATTTCTTTTCCTTCTCTCTTTTTTTTTTTTGTGTTTTTTGTTTTTTAGTAATGTGCTTTCTCTCCTTAAATGTCAGAAATACTAAAACATAGGTTTCTTCCTCACCACACAGCCTAACAGACCTGATGAACTGGAAAGAGTAACAGCAGCAGGGGGAAGGGTCATCAATTGGGGCGGTTATCGCATCCTAGGAGTGCTTTCTACTTCCAGATCTATAGGTACGCGGATCTTATCAATGTTAATGTGGAGTATAAAATTCATATGTGCGCTTGTGTGGAGTATAAAATTCATATGTGCGCTTGTGCTATTATTTATGGGTATCGTTATTATGGCCAAATGTTCCCCGACTTTTGGAGCCTTATTATTACTACAAGATCCACTTTATAGTTGGAGATTAGTCCCATATGGAAATAAGATCCACATTATAGTTGGAGATTAGTCCCATATGGAAAGTAAAGCATGTTAAATTTCTAATTTACTGGAAGTAGTTCTCAGTCATTTGCTTCAACTTTTGGGTTGATGATTGTTTATCTGTTGGTATATTAGGATAAATTTGGGGCCTTGGGATTTTTTGTTTTCTTATCACATGGTGTTATAAATGTTAGCTTGGTATAAATGTAAAATGTGAAGTTTAAGATGTAATGGCTATGATGGGTTTTGTAGTCTTCTGTTTGTTATATTTGAGCTAGTTTCAAGAGCAGTTATGCACGAACACGTAACATATTATTAGTAGAATTAGATGAATTTCTTTTTTTTGCGCTCAATTTGAGTGGTGTCACGCCATTTTGTCCCCTAAAATTGTAACATAATTTAATTGATGCTTGAATTTGTGATTATAATTATTACTACTATTATTTAATTGGTTCACATGAAATTGTTTTGTCATTTCTTGTTTGCAGTAGATATGGCAGTCATAATGATGGCATCCTATTTTTCATTAATAAAAGCTTTAGGATTTATTATGTAACGTTTGTTTTTTATGTTTATCTTTTTTTTTATTTTTAGTTTTTGAAAATATATTTAGTTAGTATAATTTTTATATATTTTTATTTTTTGTTTTTAAAATAAATCATTTTGTTTTAAATTTTTAAAAATTCAAAACATATAAAAATATTTTGGCGTTTTTAATAATTATCTCAATTAAATATATTTTAATTTAAATTAAAATATAATAAAAAATTAAAATGATCCCTGAAGGCCTTCAGGAGTTTTTTTTTTTTTTTTTAAATTTTTATTGATATTTTCACAACCATTCCAATTTAAAAATACTCGATATTTATCAAATCAAAACCAATAAATCCACATATTATCTTCATCCATCCTTAAGCCGACGATTTTACTGCAGGCGACTATTACCTGAAACCCTATGTGACAGCAGAGCCCGAGATCACCATGACTGAGCGGGATGAGAAGGACGAGTTCCTCATACTTGCCAGCGACGGCTTATGGGACGTCATCCCCAACGAAGTAGCCTGCAGAATTACCCGAAAATGCTTATCGGGGCAAGCTGCAAAGCTGTTTCCTCATATGGTGAGCGGCCAATCGGCGGCCGAAGCGGCCAATCTGCTGGCTGAGCTTGCAATGTCCCAAGGCAGCAGGGATAATATCAGCGTCATCGTTGTCCAGTTGTCCTGTTCAACGCGGTAACCTTTACGTCGATTTTATGATAAAAATTGGTGGTTGATGATGAGCTTTGTTGAAGCTGATGGGCTCAGGGCTTCTTGGATGGTCTGTGCTGGGGTGTATAAAGGCTGTTGTTTTTAATTAATGCCAAGTTTAAACCTTCCGATATTGTAAAGGAGTCGACGGTGGATGATATTTTGTTTTTATGTATTGTTTACGAATTTTACAATGTACAGTGAACTAGCCCTATGCTTTGATTTTTGAAGATTTACATGTATTCCACTCAATTCCTATGCATTTATGTATCTGACACCTCAACTTCTCTGTTTATGTACATGGCAACTTTTTCGTGCTTGAAAATATGCGTTTCACTTTTAAAAATTTAGATGGTAATATTTTTGTTCTGATATGAGAGATTTGGGTGGGTAAAAATTTAGAAGTTTAGCTGTCAGATATGTAAATGCATGGAAATTGGGTGTAAGCGCCACTTTTATTCTTGAAGGAACCGATTTATATGCTGAAATGCGAAAGTTTAAGGGATATTGCTAGGCTCATTGAGGAATAAGTATTATGCCTACACATTTAGACGGCTAATTGCTGGATGTCACATCGCATGGAGCTGGTGTGTATGGTAATGTGTTTGTCTGTCTGGACGTAAAATTTCTTCCTCATTGAGGACTTGATTATATTAAAGTTTGAGGGTCTGCTTAAATTGCAAGACGTGGTTAATGCCTTAAATTGGTGAAAACATAAACTCTCCTATGTCGGATGTCTTGATAATATTTTTTAATTATGATATATTTCCGTTAAACATAAATTTCATGGTATGATGTGTGTTTTGAGGTAATTTTTTAGTAAGAACTGTTTAAAGTTCAATTAAAATTTATGCAGAGCTTCAATTTCAATGGACTTAAGTGTCAAATTGATTGGCTCAATAAGATGAATCGTAGTGATAATATAATTTGTCCAATCTGTCTCAAATTAAGACATTAAACCTCTTTCAGAAGTTTTCTGTGCACTTTTGAAATGGCAAACGGATGTTGAATATAGTGAGCTTATAGTCGAATCGATCATCTTGATAAGAAGAATCAAAATGAGCTTAAGATCGTTAAATTTCGACATTGTTAAGACACTCAAATATCCATCAAACGTGATCTGATCGAGAGAATTTTTCGGGCCATCCGATCAGATATTCATTAATTGTAACGATGGCATGAAGAGGGAGGGTGTGGGAGAAGGGTGCTTGAAGCTTGAAGAATAGCTTTAAGTTTAGAGAAGGTGCTTCAGTCTAGAATCAACTCGTCGATGACTGCCATCGACTTCTAGTCGATGACTGCTGCCAACCATCACTTGCCAGCTGTCATTTGTTACGATTGACCGCCATCTATCACTATTGACCACTGTTGATCATCATCGGCTGCCGTCCACTTTTTACAATAAATTCATCCTCCCAACGAGATTGTGCAACTCATTACCACTCGTGGAATAATATATTACAGCTTTAATTTACAGTTTATAGTAGATCAATTCAGTTCAGCCAGACCCTGTGGCTTTTACTTTTACTTGTTTTCCACGTAAAAATTTCTGGTGTTCTCCTAGTATTTTTTCATCTGAGTGTGGGTCGAATTCTCGTGCAACGCTAAAAAGATAATTTATTACTTTGTGGTCGCGAACCCTCTAGAACGCATCAGTTTGACATCGCATATTAGAAGTAGTCTTATTTGACACTGTCTTTAACTCTGAGACACTGAGCCCCTACTTTGTTTCCCAATGACGTACATCATCCAATTGGTGAAGGAACATCCTTTACATCTTAAAGATCATCTCTGAAATATCTTCAATGTGAGGGGTAGCCTTCATTACAGCCTCGAAAGATCATTCAGGTCAACGTCACTAGTACGATTGTAGTGGAGTTGTTTTCTTGCATCTTATTCAGACACAAAATCTTTCACAACTTTCAGAGTGGGAGCTAGCTTTCTCTGCAGTCTCCAAAGGTCATTCACGTTAATGTTTCGAGTACGATTGTAGGGTACTCATCCACATTTCGTGAAGACAAAAAGTTCTTGAAAACCGCTTCTAGACTGTGGGTAATATTCGTCGCAAATAATGCTTCATCAGTGCCTCCTCATCGTACTAGAGTTCCTTTTTAACCAGATCAAGAAGCTGATCTCTTCAAGGCTCTATAAGTGGCCTGCTTTATGAGTTCGTGTGGAAAACACACTAGCTTGGGGGGGGAGAAGATTTAAAAGCAACAACTAACGATTTGTCAAACATTATTCTTGAATATTGCAGTAACTATATTTTCAAGAAAACATACGATTTATTGTGACATACGCCCAAACTTGTGAAACACAAGACATCTCTAACATCTCATTCTGGACATAATCGATCATAAGGGGACTCGATTCGACCTCTTCAGTCACAAGCTACAGTCTTCAAGCAGAAGCTTCAACTAACAGCCTTGAATATGTCAAAAATCCTTGGTGGATTTCCATCAACCTCTTCCATAACAAGTTACGCCCGTCAAGCAAAAGCTTTTACCAACAACATAAAATAGGTCAACCATCCTCAGTGGATTTCATATGACTTTGTCCGCTGCCGGTTAATGCTGTCAAGCATATCCAACGATACAGCATAGGAAGGGTCTTACATCCTTAATGGATTCTCCTTTCAACTATGCTTCAACACAGACTACAATTGTTAGACAGACGTGCTTTGACTAATAGTCCGGGAAAAGTTGGACATTCACAGTGGCAGACAAGGTCCCCAAACATGCACCTAAAAGTCAAGCTCAAGAGGCAACACTCGATGAGAAGATAAGATACCCCTGGAAGTCGAGCCTTAGAGGCAAGATTTAATGAGAAGCTACCATACCTCTCGAAGACAAGCCCATGAGGCAAGACTCGATGGGAAGATACGGTACTTCTGAAAGTCGAGCTCAGGAGGCAAGCCTCGATGGAAAGATACATTACTCCTAGAAGTCGAGGTCAAAAGGCTTAGACTCATTGAAAAACTACCATACCCTTGGAAGACGAACGCAAGTGGCAAGACTCGATGTGAAGCTAGTAGTGGACATGATCCTTCGCGAGAGCAAATAGTTGATAGGGTCTTCACTCAAAATCCTCATAAGGCTACAGGCCTTAGAAGACACGACCACATCAAAGACCATAGAAGGCTACAAGCCTCAGAAAAGCATAGTACATCCGAAACCTCACACGGCTACATGCCACATCAAAAATCATAGAAGGCTACAAGCTTCGAAAAGCATAAGTACATCCAAAACCTCACACGGCTACGAGCCTCATCAGTTATCAATTCATTTCACGCTCTTATAAGACTGTCCCTAAGAAGATACAGACTTAAGAGGGCACAACCTCAGAAGGTAAAAGCTTCAAAAGCTACACGATTCTTTTTTATTAAAACGCACATTCTAAGTTTGATTGCAGATTTTGACATGATTGAGAAGTCATAAACTTTAGAAGGTATTGATATAAAAAATATCACAAAAGTGAGACAACGATAACCCATAAGCCAAAAAATGAGGCAAAAGCAACCTCAAATGTGATGTCAGAAATTTTATTTCAACTAGCAAGTTAATGACATGCAAAATAATATGTTTTTTACTTTGTAAAAATTTCAAATCAGACGATAAAAATGCTACAAATATCAACATGCATCATACAAAGACAACAAGTCTGTACTTCTTCAAATGGTGTCAACATCATCTTCTCAAATTTTGGTACTTCCACCAACTTCTAGTGATGATCTTCAGCAATCATCTCATCAACACGAAAAAAGAACTCGTTGATCTCCTGGTAGGTAGGATGTGGACAATTTTCTTCTTTGCTACAAAATGAAAAAAAATCTCGTTGATCGCCTACTACACAGGTCGAAGACGAATTTCTTCTTCACTGTAATAAGAAAAAAAATCTCGTTGATCACCTGCTACGCATATTAGAGACGACTTTCTTCTTTTGAGAAACCTCAAATCACCTGCTGAGCATGAATGAAAACTTCACCTCTATCATTTTCTTCTACTTAACTGTAGTCTAAAAAATATTTTTTCAATTAAGCTCATTATTACGAATGAATAATAAAATAAATAAAAAATTGAATTTTACCAAATTTCCCGAAAATGCCGAAAGCCTGTCGTTCGTCTTTCCGCATCCGTGATTCCGCATTGCTATTCCGCTTTGCATTTCCTGTCGTGCTGCCTTCCCGCCGATTTTATGTTAGGCATAAGAATAACCATAAGATTATATGGTACTAAGCATGAGAATTATATTTATGTAAATGCCACCTCCATCCTCACGGTTACAGAAATACAAGGCATGTGTGTGTCTATATATATATATATATATATATAGAAAAAGAGCAAAACTAGCTCCTTACATGTTGATATGGAGGATTACATGGTGTTAAGAAACAAGGATCCTCACATACAAAATGCACTCAAAAGGAAAGGATATACTCGTTATATATGAAATATAACGAGTGTAACAAAAAATATGTAAATCCGTAACTATATATTTCCAAATTCAGCACCGCACTGCTCCAATAGCTAAAAAACCAAACCATGCTGAGGTTGAGTGATTCTGAGATAGGGAAAAGGCATTTGATCACCAGCAAGAAGAAAAGAGAGGGTGGGAGGTGGGGAATTAGAGATTCTGCTGGTACAAGTAATCCCGGCTTCCTAGCTAACCAATTAGTCGGAAGATTGCCCTCTCTATAAATGAACTGATAATGGTAATTGCAATTGCTTCTCAAGTCTGAAATTTTATCCATCCACAGTTGGATATGCCAAGGGAGGGAATCAGCATCCCCCAAGGATTGAAAGAAGATAACAGAATCCACCTCCACAATCAGGGAGGACCAATGAAAGTGAGCAGCTACCTTGAAAGCCCAGTAAACTGCAATGACTTTAGCTTCCAATGCATCAACACCTCTGACAGGGATCTGGAAGAAAGTTAAGCACTTGCCATTACAGTTTCTGAACACCCCCCACCCCAGCTCCCTGGGTGGAGAAACTGCCATCAGTATTTACCTTAATATAGGGGTAAGTTGGGTTTGTCCAGTCCACACAGGTAATGGTAGGTAGCACCCTCCTAGCAGCAGATGGGAAAGAGCAGAAATTAGGATACCCCTTCCAATGAATTAACTTGGCAATGTAGGAGAGACTATTCCTAGCCACTTTCTTGGCACAGGGGGTAACATTATCAAAAGAGGAGTTATTCCTGCTCATCCATATAAACCAGGCAATGATAAATGGGACATCCCCCAAATTTGCTTTCTTCCACTCTAACCAGCAAGAAGATAGACATCTCCAGGATAGATTGATAAGATTCAACTTAAAGAACTGTGTACGATGAAGCCCGACACTGTTGGGAGAAAGGACACTCAAAGAAAAGATGTGAATTGGATTCCTCATCCTTCATACACAATCTGCAGCAAGAGGGACCCCTCAAACCTTTTAACTTGAGGAGGTCATCAGTGGGAAGGACATTGTGGAGCGCTTCCAAGAAAAAGGACATGAGGGAGTTAGATATTTATTCCAAATGGCAAAGTCCCTAGGAGAAGCCTGCCACTGGAACAACTTTGAGTAAATAGCTTTAGATAAACTTTGAGATTTAAAAGCAGCCCAACTAATTCTGTCAGGTCTGGAGGGGTGGAGAGGTATAGCAGCCACCAACTTTGCAGAATCGAGTTGAAGAAGGGAAGTGAGCTCGGGAAGAGACCATTCACCATTGCTCCAGCGAGTCAGCAACCTTCAGCAAGGGAGCTTTTGTGACATCAGGGGATGGCAGGAGCCATTCCTCAGGGCACCACTTGTCCAACCAGAAGGAGATTTGGCCACCACCCAGCTCCCAAGGGAACATATTATGAGCCTTGGGTCTAGCTTGAAGCATGTTGACCCACACTCTAGAGTCACCCAACTTCCTAGATACCAAAGCTGGGTGATAATCTCTATAGTACTTGCCCATCATGAATTTAGCCCAAAGGGAACTTTGTGATTGAAATCTGATCCACAACTTGCAGTGGTTGATCTGGGAGAGTTGATTCAGACTTTTAACCCCAATACCCCCAGCTCAAGCAGTGTTTAGCAACCTTAAGCCGGGAAGTCCAATGCGGTTGCCTCCTATTCCCGCACCACGTAAATCGTTAAAGAGCCTTTCCATCCGCATCCGAGTTGATTTGGTCATAGCTATCATCCGAAGGGTGTAGGAAGGGAAGGTAGTGAGAATGCTTTTAAGAAGTGTGATCCTCCCTCCACTAGATAAGAAGGAATGGGACCGGCTAGAAAGCCGATTATGAATCTTCCGGAGAATGGAGTCAAAGTGGGTCCGCTTAATTCTCCCTCCGAGTAATGGAACACCAAGATATATAAGAGGGCCAGGAGGACTTCTGAAACCAGTAAACTGAAGGATCCAATTCTTATGACAGAGTGCCATTCTTTTATGGCAGATCAATTGGCATTTATCAGCATTGAATTGTAAACCTGAGCAAGCATGGAAATGCTGGAGACATTTCATAATATTCTTAACAGCATTCTTCTGAGCATTAGAGAAAATAATCACATCATCAGCATAAATGAGATGGGAAATATGGATATTGGACTTATGATGGTATCTATAAAGGTGTTGGGACTGGTTAAGGGAGTTGAGCACCCTGGAAAAATAGTCCATGGCCAAAATGAAAAGGGAAGGGGACAAGGGGTCACCTTGCTTAAGACCCCTAGAAGCAACAAAATTACCCCAAGCTTGACCATTGATAAGGATGGAGTGACTATTCGATTGGAGCCATCTATGGATAAGATTGCAAAACTGCTCAGAAAATCCCCTAGCAGATAGAACATCCAGAAGAAAATCCCAATGGAGTGTATCATAGGCCTTACTGATGTCCAGCTTATAGATGAGATTCCCACCTCTACACCTCCTATCCAGATCCAGAAGCATTTCATGGGCCAATAGGACATTGTCAGTAATGGAACGGCCATGAACAAATGCAGATTGGCTGGGAGATATAATTTTATCTAAGAGAGGCTGTAGTCTAGAAACCAGGATCTTGCCGATGGTCTTCGTCGATAACAAATGACGGACTAATAGTGCCTATAATGATTCCATGATTCAACCTTAGTTGATTTAGGAATTAAAACAATATTAGAGTGATTAAAATAGTATGGAATGTCCCGCCCTCGGAAGAAGGACTCAGATGGAATGGATCACCTCCAGCTTAACAATGCTCCATGCTTTCTTATAGAAGTCAGCAGTAAATCCATCAGGACCTGCTGCTTTAGAACTATCAAGAGTGGAAATGGCAGCCCAGACTTCCTGCTCAGTAGGGATTTGACACAACTCAATGTTGTTGGTGAACTGTGCATCCTGAGCAAATAAAGATTTATCAAACTCGGGTTCTCTCTAGTCGGGGTTGGTCGAGAATGTGCTTGATAAGATCTGGACATCATCAAGTGCAATGGCAGAATTATCAGTAAGGAGGGTACCATCAGCAAAAATGATTTTATGAATAGTATTGCATCTTCTCTTGTATTTGATATGAGCATGAAAAAATTGTGTTCCTGTCTCCATCTGTAAAAATATTCACAGCTGCTTTTTGCTTTAATAGTAGTTCCTGAATATGGTTAGTGGTGAGTAAGTTTTCCTGAGCTTGAAGAACAAGGCCATCCAAGGATTCATTATCCAACACCTCCTTCTCTAACTGGGCCACCTTCCTGCTAGCAACCTCCACGACGAGAAAACACATCTCCAAAAATAAGTCCAGCCTCCACTTCTTGAGGCCCTTGCCCACCTTCTGATGAAGAAGGGAAAGCCTAGTCCAATGGTCAGGGTGAAGGACCCCTGACCACAAAGAAGCCACCTCAGCAAGGAAAGAGTCATTAGCTGACCAAAAATTTAGATATCTGAAAGGGAATTGCTTGTAGGTGGGGGGAGGAGAAGTAATGGTAATGAGATGAGGTCTATGGTTTGATCCAGCAAGTGGAAGGTGGGTCACAAAAGTATGGAGAAAATGGGACTGCCAGTATCCATTCACCAAGAATCTGTCCAGTCTCTCCCACAGCCTACCTCTCTTCCAAGTAAATTTAGGACCAGAAAATCCCAAATCAAAGAGACCAACAAGAGATATATTATTACATAAGTTATTCATGGTGGTGATATTAGGTGGTCTCCCCCCCCCAACTTCTCAACATAGGTAGAGATGCAATTAAAGTCTCCCCCAACCAACCAAGGAGAGACCAGATCATTTCCAATGGAATGAAGAGAAGCCCACAGTTCCGGTCTATCATTCCTAGTATAACCGACGATATATGAAAGAAGCCACACCTTGCATCCCATGAAGAGAGAATGAAATGTGAAGAAGTTGTATTTGGTCCAAAAGAACAGACCACCTGAGTTCATGTCTACAGAAAATCCAGATTTTATTACTGATGTTAGAGTAATGGGAGAATACAGGGAATTTAAGGAGAATTTTTTCAGGTTTTTTATGGACCATAGGTTCAAGCAGGACTATGCACCAGAATTTGTGTTTTCTATTCAGGTTGATTAATCTTTGGAGGGATGAGGGGTGAGCGGCCCTCTAATATTCCAACAAATGATGTTAATCATTAGGTGTTGGAAGATGGTGCTGGGGGGTAAATAGCAGATTGAGATTTTGATCTGGTTCTCCCTCTAGTGTTCACCTGGGGTGCAGCTGCCAGGAGAGAGTCCAACTCTTCTACAGATGGGGTAGGGTGGAGCCTGAGAATTTCTTTACTATTTTTCCTTTTCTTTTTTGGGGTAATGACATGCCACTCTCCCTCAGTCAGATTATTCTCACTAGCAGTAGGGTCAGATGAAGTGGTAGGGGAGATGATGGCAACAGGAAGAGCTTCCTCCGTCATTCTACCCAGGGGAGAACGATCGAAGGAAAGGGGAAGATTGGAGGGGAAGAGGTTGAAGTAGTAAATGGTGAGGGGTGACTAGGGGATGGAGAGGGGATGAGGGGGGGGGGGAGGGGATGACCTATGAGAAGGTGAGGTGGGTAGGGGGGAACAGTCTAACTGTGGGGGAGCTGGGTGAAGTGAGGGGGGGGGGCAGGAGGAAGTCTAAGTGTGGGGGAGCTGGTTAAATTCTGAGGAAGGGAAGGTAAGGATTCAGTAGTACCAGGTATATTTGATGGTTTAGAGGGGGGAAGAGGACAGTTACCCGTTAGAGGGTTAGAAAGGGGTTGAGGTGAAGAGATAGGATGGGGGGAAAGATTCACAGCTGGTGGGACAGGCCCCAGGACACCAGCAGAGATTGAAGCAGGCACCTCAGCATGCTTTCTTGAAGGGGGATGGAGTCCGTAGCATTTGTTAACCGTGTGTCCAAACATTCCGCAATGATCGCAGTAATAAGGTCGTCGCTCCATGATCACGGACTCGCCAATAGGCCTCCCCATCGGATCCTACCCAAAGCCTCTTAATTTCGTGGAGTGTAACATCTCTCTCAATTAATACCCTTGCGTCCGCAGTGTCCGGCCTTGTTCTTGGTGGGATTGTCCATCCTCAAAGGAGTGCCAATAGCTTTGGCAATGTTGAAGAGGGCATTTTGATTAAAAATTCTGAGAGGGAGCTCAGGAAATTTAAACCAGATGGGAACAACTGGTGGCTCATTCCTGGGGTTAAACTCTGGGGTCCATTTGAAAATTCTCATCTCAGAGCCAGCAATAATCACAGCCTTTTTTGCAAAGAGCCTTGCAAAATCTTCCTCAGTAGATAATTGAATGAGAAGATGTCTACCATCAAGTAGACCCAGCTGCCAGGTACCAGCAAACTGAAGGGACTCAAAAAACTTTCTAACCAGTTCCATTCGTGGGTGTCCAAGAGCAAACTTTCCTATGAGAGTGAGTTTCACCTCCTCATTGAGTTGCAAAATATCCTGAGCAGAAAAAGACAAGCAGAGCTCACCATCTTTGGTTCCAATTGGATGAACAAAAGGGCGAGTTGACCTCCTCTGCAGCAAGCATCATGGTGGTATTGTGGGAAGAAAGTTCCTTCAGGATTAGCCTCCACATTTTTGCTGTTACCAACAACACTAGCAAAAGTGGCCTTAGACCACTGAATATTAGTATCTAAGTCCAGCTGCTGTGCCATAGAGCCAACAACAGCCTCCACCACAGAAATCCAGAGCAATCCAACAGTAACCAATCCAAAGAAATTGAAAAAACAAGAGCCCGGGAAGGAGTAAAAACAGCAGACCACCTCAATTCACCAAAACCACCAAACAGCCTGCCTTCCCTAAGCCCCACCACACCAGCAGCAAGCCTCCCACAGATCACCGCCGCCATGGATGCCAAGGAAACCCTAGCAGAGCACCTCCCTCCATTATATATATATATATATATATATATATATATATATATATATATATATATATATATAAATCATAATATTTTCAGACAATGAAAATGATCTCACTCGACAATAAGACAATAACTGATAGTACACCAATAAATTTTTATTATCCGACATAAATCTCAAAACATAACATGGATCTTAAAGCAATCTTTTGAGCAAAAAATGTTCAATGTTCAATTAAAAGTCATCCAGAGCTCTGATTTCAATAAATTTGCTGTCAAACTGATTGACTTAATGAGACGTACTCAATGATAACAAAATTGGTCCAATCCGAGTGAATCAAGCATCAATGAAGCCATTAAACCACTTTTGGAAACTTTTCGAGCATAGTTAGAAGGTCAAATTGGTGTCAAATCTGACAAGCTTGTAGTTAAATCAAGCATCTCGACAAGCCAAAGTCCAACGAGCCTAATATCGCTCATTTTCAATATCATTAAGGCACTCAAATATTCACCAAAAGTTATTAGATTGAGGGAATCTCTTCGGTTCGTCTGATCAAAGTAATTCATATTCCTTCATTAATTACAATTAGAACTCTATAAATAAAGTCTCACCTTTCTCATGAAGGGGGATATGACCTTGAAGCTAGAAGAAGAGTTTGAAGCTTAGAGATGAAGCTGAAGACCAGCATCACCTCACCGTCGACCACTGCAGACTACCAGCCTGACCATCAATTGTCGGCAGCCGCCGACCACCATCGACCACCGCCGTTCACCATCAGCCGCTGCTCACTTTTTACAATAAATTCATCCGCGTACCGACGTTGTAACTCAAAAGATTATGCAACACTTTCCCGCTTGTGGGACAAGAGATTGTAACTGTAATATTCAGTTAATAGTGAATCTTTTTAGCTAGGCCAAACCACATTGTTTTTTCCTTTACGGGTTTTCCACGTAAAACTTCTAGTGTCTCTACCAGTTTTCTTTCATCTAATTGTGCGTTGAATTCTCATAGAATGCTATAATGATAATCAATTACACTACCGTCGCGAATCTTCGAGCATGCATCAGATATTAATTAACATCGAATGATTATATATATATATATATATATATATTAATTAAATAAAGTAATTTTAATATTTAATTATTAATAAATAAAAACGTAAATTAATAATTTTAAAATTTTTTAATATTGTAATATTTTAATTGGTTTTTAATTAAGCATAACTATTTTCTAAATACCAAATAACTAAGTCATTGATTAATTATATAAAAAAATAAAGATCAGCATTTTAACTAAGTTAATCATTATCAATTTAGTTATTAATTAATCATTAAACTTAAAAAATCATAAATATCTTACTAAAAAACTATATATCTTAAATTATTTCTTTTTAATTTTAAAAGAATTAATTAATTACCCATCAATATAAAAGCAGTCATTTGTTTAAATAAAAATCTCATATCATTCATATTTAATCTAAGTCAATAAAAAATTAATTTAATAAGTCAACTATGTTAAGTTTAGTAATCATACTAACTTTACTAATAAAACAACTTTGCCACAATTATGTATCATAATTAATTCTTTTATTATAAGTGGTATGATTATTTGTCTTAGGTTTATTAATCATAATATCTTATTAATTAAACTATCCCGCAATTATTTATAATAATTTTCTTTATCGAAAAAATTATTGCAGATAAATATATATATATTTTATTATGAGTGGTTGCTTAATTAATTATTCTTATAAAAATCCCATAAATGAACAAATGCTTACAATAATATTTTAATTTTAATAGAGAAGTGAACTTGTTTGCCTCATTATATTGTAATTGATCATAAATTCTTCCCATTTCATTATTTAAAAATGTAGATCCTAAAATTTAATTAAATCAAAAAAGCCATCTACTCATAATTCGTATAAAGTTTCAAATAAGGAAGTTGCTTGAATCTCTCTCTTTTCACAAATTACTCTTCCGGTGATTTAATAATTAGAGTAATATGTTGATAAAATTCAACAAAATGAACCCAACTTTCCAACTATCAGTTCAAGATTAGTGATATCATACTTTATACTTAGTAACAATTAAATGCATTTATCACCAACAGTTGTAATTTAAATAGGAATGACACTAAAGGAGAATATTATATTAAATAAATGTAAAAATCTATAAAAGTAATTTCAAATTTGCTAATACAATAAATTATATACCATAATTTTCATTTTAGATCATATTACATGCTACAACAATGTTCAAGAATGTTCAAGTTTGCTTAAAATCTTTACCATAATTTTCATTTGATATCATATTACGTGTTAGAACAATATTCAAATCATAGTGGAGCATTGTTCGAATATTTTAGCATCAATTTTCTAGGTCGCATAAGCGGGATGTCCTTTGGAGAATACAAGACTATGTTTAGCTTCCCATCATCCAAGACATCCTATTAGACCTTCTGCTACATACCCCAAGCTTGAAATTAGGATCGTTACTGAGTTGACCCTGCCTGGGGAAATTCACCGTGAGGTGGTGTTGGCCCTGACTCTGACTTGCTTTACATCTATTTTGATGTTGAGAGAACCAAATCTATCAATCTAGAGTCTTCTGAGGCAAGCCAAGATCTCCCACACACATTTTGGGAAAGTCGAGTTAGGACATATTTTACCCCAGTGGGGGTCAAGGACCCCTGTTGGTAGTTTGGAATCCCTAGAATGTTAATTGAGTTACGGGGACATATTTTTAGTGATATACAAATTTTCGTGGCTACCAGATCGTCCACGACCTTCCTACGTTCATTCGGGAAAAAAATTGGAATAGAATATCCTACCCACGCCATGCTCCAGGGTGACCATTGACGACGATTTTCCCGATGAATGACAGATCAAAATAATCATTTTCAAACTTAAGGGACCATATTTCAGTATTACCTAATCTCTCATAGCTTATAGATCGAAGAAAACGTCCTTCGGACAATCTGCGTGGAAAGATTTTCAGACCTGTTTGGGGCCTAGGCACCAGTCTCAGCCTCTTAGGTACCAAAAACTGCATTCCAGAGCCTTTTCCCGAGCTCTAAGAAAGTAAGATCCTGCCTACTAGTGCCTAGCTGCTAGACTGGGCACCTGTGAACCCAAAATGCTCTCAGGCGCCACCCTGCTAGTGTCTAGGCGCCATGGTGCCAGGCTAGGCTCTTAGGCATTAAAGTCGCAGCGCTGAAGCTCAAGTCTAGTTTCAAGATGTGATATTTTAGATTTTGGGGCTGTCTTGACCATGAAACTTCCCTCATGCAACTGAAATTTGAGTCTCATTGGGAATGGGAAGATTACATTGGTGGGGTAAAAAGGGAGGTACTCATGACACTTTTTAACTTATTTTGGAGGCTTTCCAAAGGCTTAATCATGCAAATTATGGTAAAATTAGAGGGAAGGCTGGTTGGCTTGAGGCTTTAGCTTAGCTAGGACTAATTTTATAATTATCTTTTTTGGGTTTTGAGGGGAGATTTCTCCTCAATCTCTTAGACTTAGGGCTGGTAATTGGAGCAAGAGAGGGGAGCTTGTAGCTTCCTTGGGAGAAAGCATCTTTGAGCAAGAAGTGGAAAAAGGCTTTTCATTTTCCTCAAGGACAGAAGCCAAAGGGGTAAGTCTTCCAAGTTTTTCTTCATCTTCTTCCTTCTTGCTTTTCTCTGGAGAACTCCTTTACACATTTTGTGGTGAATGGTGGCTAGCAATGCTAGCTTGCCAGTGTGTAAATTTCATATATGGAGGACATACCACTACATCTTTTATGATGTCATACTTGAACGCCACAAGCCTTTTCATGTTGTATACTTAAATCCTGGTTATGCTTTAGAGACTTTGAGCTGTTGATTGTACAACATATCTGCATTTAGGTTCTGCGTTTTCACGTAGCTTAAAGATTTTCCATCATATTTGTTATTACCCTATATAGTAACCTTGGTGTTGAACCTTATGTTATTTTTACTTGCATTTGCATTTATCTGCATGCTTTGGTACCAATCTAGACTTAGTAGGTGATTGACCTTGTTTTGGTTGCGATGCTTTAATGAGCATTGTTCATTACGTAGATCCTAGAGAGTAGTGTGAGTAAAAGCATCATGATCAACATGAGTATGACTGCTAAGGATCCAAGGGATTTAACTTATGTCATCTTGCATTTTACTGTTGTGCATTTAATGGCTCTATTTTAAAATAAAAAGAATATTTTTTTTCCTATGATATCCATCCTAATTTTAAAACTATGTAAATAGAGATCTAGGCCATATGTAAGGTCAACTCTCTTCAAAATCCATTTTGGGAGATGTTGTTACATACCTTGGATCATTATAACGGGGCTGATGTTGCGACTCCGTTAAATTCATGCATGCCCGAACACTTTATCCCAGGCACTTTGATGTTGTTTAAGACAATATTCATTAGATGGTGTGCTAGGCTAGGATTATGGTGTTAGATAGTCATTTTTGATGCTTGGCTATTGTTCTTTGCCGATTTGGTTGCCCTAGCCAAATAACACTTTTATTGTGCTTTCGTGTGTTTACTGAGTGTGGACAAGTGAAATAGTCTATTAGGTCGATCTTCTTGTAGGGAGTCATGCTTATATATATATATACACAAACATACAAGTTTAATATGAGGGGAACAATGTCATGATTTATATGCTAACCCTTTATTGTAGGAACTACTATAAGCTCCTCCTACCAAGTATTGCTCATATGTGTTACATGTTAACCCATGCTAACATTTTCTACAGATCGAGTACATATTATTCTATTATCATGTATTTGATAGGGTCCTAGGACCGAGTCTGAACTAGAAATAAGTTACATGCATGGGTTCTAAGGCGTTTGTCACTGAAATCACGTGATGGGCATTAGAGCAGCATCTTGTGTTCAATTCCTTAATTTTGAATTTATATTTTTATATAGAATTAGTTCTAAGAATGTATATGTGGAGTCCGACCACTTTTACTGCTTTCTTGGAAGATGTTGCTTACCTAACGGAGCTGACCTGTTTTTTATATTTTGCTTGTTTTGGCTTGAATTTTGTTTTTTGATTGGTTTATTTTTGTGTTCCTTTCAGTTTGTTGCTTATCTCAGATTGATCACGAAAAATAACCTAGACTCATTAAGGACCTTAAAAATTTAAACTTTCTACAAAATTTTAATAATAAAAGATCAAGTTTAATTAAGATTTAGGGTTAAAATATTCAGGACATTTAAGACTTGTACATACATTTCTTCATGGCTTTTTGATTGATTTTAAAAATAGTTTACAATACATGACTATATTTTAAACAAGTTTAAGATGGCCTTTACATCTTGGATTATGCTAGAAAATTGCATTATATTGCATAAAATTGAGGAGAAGCTCTCGTGCCTCTCCAATCTGACTGACCCAACATATAATTCTTCTTAGGTGGCTGTCTAGTGTGCTTAGGGCTTCAGTTGAAGGGAAGTGGGAGCTCTAGAGTGAGAGCAAGTATCCTCCCAGCCTAACCACAGATTTAGGGACTAAGCCTAGGATTAGCCAATGTTCTTTATAGCACTTGAAAGAGGGTAAACAATATGTATATTTCGATTTTGCATAATACAAATATTATACTAATCTATATCATTCACTCACCAACATATCATTGTAAAGGGGAGGAAACTTTCTCTATATTTGAACCTTGCATTACAAAACTTAGTGTAGAATTATTTACTTTAATCTAAAGTTTAGAAAGTTTTATAGTAATTATAAATTCTCTTGCATCTTTAAACTTTAGTAGTTTTAGTATTTATTTTTTGTTTTTTGGAAATTCATACATTGGATTTCTATGCTACGCTTTAAGGTGTGCTTCCTCCCCGTGGGATCAATATACGGGACTCCACTAGAGTCATTTATTACTTGAACGATACTTATACTTGCGTAAAGATTGGCTGCTTTTTTATTAAACTGATTCTACTTTGTAACTGAATTGAAATCAATTTTGATGTATTACTTTACGTTAGCAATCCACCGCATCACCTATGCTCTCCATAGGATAAATTTCTCTATCTCTATCAGTATGTTTCACCTATCTCACTCTTGCGTAGAGCATGACTGACACCCCCTCTATCCTAGAATCATTAAAGGTGAACAGATTTTCAGATCTGAAAATTTGAAACAAAAATGAGAAAATTGAAATGACATAACAAAACTAACAAAAAAAATAATGAAAAAATAAATAAAAAAACTTAACAAACATACAAAACTAAATCAAAACTCCCAGTATACATAACGGGTCAGAAAAATAAGAGAAAGACAAGTCAGGATAACACTCTCAAAATTGTAGAACCGTTGCAATGGACTCCTCAAAGTTAGTCTTTAATACTTTTGAGGACTTGACCTACCAATCAACAATGCTGCTTGTTCCCAAGTGTCGATAATCAAATTTGGGTCTTAGTTAGACGAGATTGAGGTGGTACTCACCGATCTCCCTCACACCATCCTAAAGACAACAACCCCAAGAGTGGAGCCACCGATTGAATTGACTTTATGTCTGACTAGGACTTCTCTCTACTCAAGAAAACTTTGTGCATGAAGGTCTCTACTGTTAAATGGACTATGAAGTTTGTTGATTTTAGTCCTGCTAATGAAGCTAAAGAAGTCAACCGCAAAGGAAAGTCTATCCTCACAGAGGAAGAGGAGCATGCTCCACCACCCATGTTAGAGATTGGGTCTAGTTCTAAGTATTTGTCACTAACTCACACTTAGTGGAGGAAAAGGAACTGCTCTACCATAAAGAAGAGAAAGAACAAATTTAACAAGAAGGAGGCCAATGAACTTGGAGAAGTGGGGCTCCCTAAGGACTACATTTTTCTAGGAGGAACTAGGTTCTACACATTCTCTATTGCTCACGGTGAGGAAGCTGTTTGCCAAATTTCTACCAGTCTACCTCAATCCTTCTTCTGATAGAAAGAAAAATAAAAGAGCTAATTTGTTTCAAGGGTTTGCTTTATGTTTGAGACAATTTCTTGAAAGGAGAAATGCTCGATCACCCAGATCTTGCACAGGATGGGGTGCACAACCTCCCCACAAATAAGAAGAGAAATTTTCAATAAAGAAAAGTAATGATGCAAGTATTAGAATGATGATACACTTAGGGTCCCTGCAAAGATTCACTTGGGGGCTGTTGTGCAAAAAGATTGCATGAACTTCTTTATGTTTTGTTCATCTTTTTGGATGAAATTACACATTATCTTTATGTTTTTCTTACAGGTATAATAGGTACTAGGAGTGGAGAGAAAGTGGAAGAAACATGGAGTGAAAAGAAGAAGATTTGGAGAAAAAGCAATTCGTGAAGGCTGAGGCTATGGTGCCAATTACTGGGTGCATTGGCCCCAGCCAAGCTATGGAAACCTAAGAGGATGGCGCTTAGGTGCCACTATTAGGAGCTATGGCCTCAGCCCTGAAAGCCAAGGCCATGGTGCCAAACTAGTGTGGCACGTAGGCACTGATCCCTAATTTTTAAGCTTACATTTTATATATGAATTGATACTTCTCTTTAATGATATCTCTTTCTTTACAAAGATGCCAAAAACTTGATGTCAATGTAAATAAGACATTTAAATGGTATTTTAAAATGGGAGACTACGAAAGCATACGTATCGTTATCAAGTAATATAGGACTTTCTGATTAAGCCCCAAGATATCGAACCCACAGGAAAATTGTTAAATATAAATTTATATTTTTAGCAAAGAAAACAGAAAAATAACTTTTTACTTTTTGTTAGAAAAGATCTTACCCACACTAAAGACAATATTTTAGGAAATAAGATTCGATTCTTTTTGTTAATTTTTATAATTTGACATGAAAGTAAGAACTACTTTAACTAAATTTTTGTAAGATGAAAAATAATGCAAATGAAATATCTATTTCCTTTTTATGAATCATTAATAAGTCTTGGAGTTTTGTTGTGAAAGTATGCTAAATGTGTTGTGTCAAATATGAGCAATTATGTTCTTTACCCTTACTAGAGATGTTATAAATAACATAGGTTAATATATTGCTTTATAAATCTTGAAGACTGGTTAGGCAGGAAAGATACTAGCTCTCACTCTAGATTTTCCACTTCTCCCTCCACCTGTGGGCTAACATCTCATATCAAAACATAAAACAATAAATCAAATTGGGGGCTTTAGCCTGTCACTCTAAAGTCCTCTAATTCTACACCCATTAAAGTATATCTCCCTGTTTATTTGCATTTAATCATATGGACTACATTCTCACCTATATAATCTCATGTGATTCTTACCAATTGTTGATGAGTAAATACCATACCAGTTCTTACATGTTCTCATAACAAATTTTAACATCTTAATTGGCCAAATTAAGAAGTAAATGAAGTTCAAGGTTTTAAATCATCACAACTTCTTCCAACATTGATTTTTTATACTTCACACAACATTCTTCCATATCTTTATTACTTCATCATTTTAAGGAAAAAGATAAAGAAAACTACTTAGAATTCATAGAGAAAATACAATCACAACTTGGTTTAAAAGTAGAAATCTTAGTGAAAAATACAAGAAGTCTTAATTAAAAACCAAATGTAATGACAAAGATAAAGACTTATCTGAGAATCGTCTCCACCAAACTCTTGAAGTTCCTTTGAAAACTTTGCTTCACCTTACAAGCCTCATTAGAGGTTGGCTCCTAACCCAAAGGACTCCAATTCTCACTTCTAATTCTAATACAAACTATACTAAAGTAAAGTAAAAATGGTGAAGTGGAGTGGTGTGTTTCTAAAATAACTCTCTTAGACAATAAATATAAACCATACTCTCCAACATCAACCACTTTTATGATCTTTAAGTCTTCTTTTTATAATTTTCTAATAGGTGTCTTCATATCTCTTCAAATTGTGTTCAAATTCGACTTATCGTCCAAAAGATGCATCAATTTAAGAGTATTTTGAATTGACTTTTGCGCCAATAAGAAGTTACCCATGTTCTTACCAAGTGATGCCTCAAATACCTCTTCAAAATGGTGCCTAAAATTAAATAACTCCTCTTTAGTTACTATCACGCGTAAGCATGAGGTCTGGGCGCATAGCCGCGAGGCCTTGGCATGTAAGCGCGGGTTCCGACGCTTAGCTGCCACATATCACATTTTAAATTTTATTCATTTTTGCTCTAAATTTGATCCTTTTTCACTTCTTTCATCGCATTCATCTATTTAAACATACCTGCAAGTAAATACATAAAATACCTTCCATTAATGTGCAATATCATCAAAGAATAGGTATAAAAATGTGCATAAAAACTTTATATACTTTAGGTGAATCAAAATCTCCAAAACTTTAAATATTACTTGTCCTCAAGTAACACTTTAATCATATAAAATCATATAAGTAAATTATGTGATGAGTTTCTTTAGGAGTTTCTAAAATTTTGTTCTACAAATGTAGTAGTCCAATTTAGAAAAAAAATTAGCAAATAAGACCAATTTAATGTTTAGAAATCTCTTAAGTAAGGGTGAACGAAAAATATCAGTTCCTATCTTATTCAGAAATGCTTGTAGATTTTTCAAAATATAGGGCTTAGATATTTTATTTTCTCTACTTAAAAATCTTTATAAAAAATAATTATACTAACTAAATTATATTCATAAGCTTCAGGATTTTCTTAAGTCTTATACTCTAGAATGATCAGGTGAGGAACAGACTTTTTATTAGGCCCTTAAATCCTCAAGCTTCTCCTTCCTTTTCACATACTATTTTTCATTTTCTTTTCTTTTCTTTTCTTTTTTTTTAATTTTATTTTTATTTTTATAAGACAATGATTATTGTATCTGAATAGGTCTTTAATGAATTTAAATTCCACCCTTCATTTCCTAAAGCATAAGGTAGATATATATCTTTTACTTAGAAATATAATAAAAGTTTTGAAATTATTTTCAATAAAAGAAATTTAAATATCAAAAATAAAATTCAAATCCTTCTATTTTTCTAATTATATAATTTTTCCTACTAAAGATAGTTACAAAATATTTATCATTTCTTCACTAAGAAGATTATTAACTTTAAAATTTTCATTTTTACTATAGATTTTAACTAAATTTTATTACACATTTTTATATTCAAAATTTTACTTCCCTAATATAACTTCATACACAATTATTTTTCAATCAAAATTAAATTTTTAGTATATTTGAGAACAAATAAAATTTAAGTTGTTGAAAATTGTTTTTCATCCCCCTAAACTTTAAAATTTTCGTTATGATAAAACATTTAAGCATAGTAAGCAAATACATGGGTAAGAATTGGAAACTATAAATATCATAATTGCAGGAATTTTTATATCCTAAATATGCATGTATTAAATACATGAATGAAAATAACAAGATCAAATTTTAAAAACTTTTCATTTTATAAAAGAAATTCAAATTACTAAAGTAGTGGAGGAAATAATAAGCAAATTCACCCATATTTAAACAGAAATCCACAACTAAAACATAAATATGGTAGTAAATTGAAAAGTATGAAATTTAAATAGTGTTTTAAACCTTTCTGAATAGTTTCTGAAATAAGTTCTTAAACTAACAAACAAAATACACTCTAACACATTTACTACCACAAAGACTTTAAACATTCATAGTACACAACATCCACAAATAACATCAAAACAAACTATAGTAGCTTACTAACTATTACATCGATAAAGTTCACATAACAACCGTACAAAAAAGTTCACAACATTAAATAAACTATAAAATCCAACATAAAACGAAACATAACAATCCACAACACATACAAACTATAAATCCTAATTCTCATCTTCTTCATCATCGTCATCCCTTTTATTCCAAGTATGGGGCTCATATGGGGTAATGTGTAGATGAGTAGATAGCACAACACTATAATCACCTTTAATCAATATATCCATGTAACTTTGGTAATTCATCTCATACTCACTATGTTTCTGAAGATAATCCTCAATATGATCTACTTTCCCTTTTATATCACGCACTCTATCTGCAGTATAATTGATATTAACTTTCATATTCTTTAAAAGCTCAGTCTGTGAATCAGAAAACTGACCTAATGAAGCCTGAAATGGGGAAGCCCGAGAGGTAGAAGCAGCAGAATAAGATGCACTAGAAGCCCCAAAGAATACTCCTCTCCAGCCAAAAAGTGAATGCTCAGCATAGGTCTTTACATTCGTACTGGTAATAGGCTTAAGAGGCTGATTGACCTCTTCCCAATTTTCAAATCTAACACCAGCTCGCTCACACAATGAATGTATGGGGGAAGCAAATCCCATACCCACAGTGGTGACAGCTTTGGCAGACATCCAAATACAATCATAAATAATCTTTCCATTGTCTATCGCTTTTCCTTGTTCAATATAGTAGTTCATTGTAGCTCTTTCTTTCGTCACCTCGCTCAGAGTGATTTGTAGAAAGTAGCTTGGATGATATGAAATAATGCCAGGCCTTAGAGGTGGCATTCAACTTTGAAGCAGGGAAGTTTACTCTTCTCTCATTAGTGATATTCCATAATCCCCTATCATATGTCAAAGTAGAAATATTTCATCCAATTCTTCCTTTGTAGGATTATAATTCTAATAGAAAAAAAATTTAGAAGCATTAAATAGGTAGAACTCTTTTATTACCTCAGCAGTAAAATGTACCAACTGTCCTCGGACCAACCCAAAGTTTTCTTCTGACTCTGAGAGATTGCATAGCTCTGGAACAACAAAAGTAACTGTTACAGCCGTGAAGCAATAGAATCTATCCCAAAGGCATCTCACTATCATATCATCTATCACTCCACCTGGCTTATCAAAACCTCGCTCTTGAATCAGTTTAGATGATTGTAATGCTTGCACATATCAATCTTGAGCCTTGGAGCTTACAAACTTGTCTGAATCAAAAGTGGATTTCAACTTGCTCCTTTTGGTGCCATTTCTATAATTTGTATAAAAATCACTGTAAATCCTACATTCAACTTAAAATCACTAAACTTAACTTCCTAAGGCTTAAATTACTAAATCCAAGTAATTTCCAAAGAATTTTCTTAAATTTTGACCATGAATAATGATTTTCTGATTTCTCTAAAATGCACTCAAACTATATGGTGAAAATAAAAAATTTATACTTAGGCTTAGTGCTCTTACCTCAAGAAGATCAAATCTAGCAAATTCCACTTGAAATGGCTAAAAAATCACAAAACTTGCTGATGCCCTAGCCGTCTATGTCACGAACGCTGAGGTAGAAGACAATGGGGGTGAAAATATTATGATTTTTCAGGTTTTTAAAACCTAAAAACCAAATTTCACGAATCGGTGCCTAAGAGCGAAAGTACGACGCTTAGCCGCAAACTCGCTGTTTCAATTTTTTTGATAAATACACATTCTCGTTCACTTAATTAACCCTAAATTGTAATATATTATCACCTTATAATCTTCTTATCTCAGAATTAAGCTTCTATAGATTAAAAATGGATTCTTTTACAGAAAACACAAACTCTTTACTTAATAAAACAAATACAAATTACAAATACAAATTACAAGTCTTTAATCCAATATCCTTGGATAAGATCTCATCTGTTCTACTCACATTTAAACATAAACAAATCATTAAACACAAACTAAAAACACAAACACAATTATAACACACAACATACTTAAAATAGTAAACACTAACACTTAACACGATTGATTAACACATAACACAAATTATTAAAACTTAACTCAATATATAACTTAATTCCATTCTCCATTAGGTGGAACATATCCAGAACCTCCATTAGTTCCATCTGAACCATTTTCTATATAAATTTGACAAAATGGACGATGGTTGAAAACTCTCACAAATAAACTTCTTTTTATTTGCATCCTCCTTCTTAACTTCACTCTCCCAAGAAGACATTTTTCTAACTTAGACTCTTCTATAAGGCTCTTAGGTTAGAAATTTGGAATGGGATGAATTTCCTTTAATCTGATCCCTATTTATAGAATTTAGATGCCATGCAACTTCCCCATGATAATGGCTTCTAGAAACACATTTTCTACATTTTTGGTAACTCTGACGCCTAAGCGCCAACTGTTGGAGCTTAGCCGCCAGTGTTCATTTTAGCACAGGCCAGCTAAATGTTTGAATACTCATTTTAACTCATCCAATTTTTCAATTATGGTCACATTAATCTCAACTAACATAATATAATCACAATACTACCACATATTACCTCAAACAAAGCAACAAACACTCAAAACAAATTTAAAACAAAGCACACCGATAACTATGGGTTGTTTCCCATAAAGCACTTGGTTTTATGTCGTTAGCCCGACATACCACAGTACTTAATCTGGGTAACTAGTACACCAAAGATATGTTAGGTTTTTTGCTATACAATTTGTACTCATTTTTTGTGATATTGCACTTTAAAAGAAGATATTCTTCATTTTTTACTGCTGGTAGGATGATTTTAGGTGATTGGAGCAAAAGAAAGCGAAAAGGAATGAATTAAGAGCAAAAGGAGGCAAAATGGAGAAAAAGGCTTTCTGGCGCCGCTGGTGCCCAATTCCAGAGAGTTTAGAAATTAAAAGGTGGCTCAACGCCACCGATGCCCTGTCAAGCGCCGCCGGCGCCTAATGTCGGTGGAACTCAAATTTAGTGTATTTGGACGCTTTTTGAATGGTTACTTGAGGAAACTCTCGGGGAATTCATTTCTAAACTCATATAGGCAGTTATAGACACAAAAAGTGTGTCTGTAGAGAGTGGTGTGAGTGTATATGAAGGGAGAGAAGTGCATATGAGTGAAGAGAGTCTGTTAAGTGTTGTTTTGAGAGGGATTCTTCTCTTAAGGAGTGTAGGAGAAGGAGGAAAACATATATGAGGGATTCTTTTGAAAATTACTTTAGAGGCAGTGATCCCTGAATATTTATGCTTATGATTTAGGTTGTAAATTTATGATTTATAATATCGGATACTACACAAGTATATGTATCGTTTATCAAGTAATATAAGACTTTCTGATTAAGCCCCGAGATACTGAACCCACAGGGAAATGTGTAAAACTTTAAAGAAATAAAAAAAATAACTTTTTACTTTTTTAATTGATTTTTGTAAGTATGTTTTAAGATAATAATTTCGAAAAGTTTTTTTTTGATATTTTTAATAAAAAGTTAAGCAGGAAATAAAATTATCAATACTCTAAACATGATATAAAAGTTATAAGAATCAAATATCTTTTTCCTTCTTCAATGAATCAGTAATAATTATGGATATTTATGTTGTGGAAATATTTAAATGTATTGTGCCAAATATGAATAATTATATTCTTTACCCTTACTTGGTTCTACAAAGAAAATTGGTTAATTTGAAATTTTGAAATTTTGTAGATGGGTTAGGCAGAGAAAATACCAGCTCTCACTCTAGAGTTCCATCGATTCCCTCCACCTGGGGGCTAACATCTCATAACAAAATTTAAAACAATAAAACAAATTAGGGGGCTTTAGCTTGTCACTCTAAATTCCTCTAATTTTACTCCCCAATAAAGCATATCTCCCTATATATTTGCATTCAATTATGTGGACTACAATTCTCACCCATATAATTACATGTGATTCTTTCCAATTGTTGTTTGAGACAATATCGCATTGGCTCTTACATAATCTCGCAATAAATTTTAATATCTTAATTGGCCAAATCAAAAAGTAAATTAAGTACAAGGAATTGAATCATCACAATTTCTTCCAGCATTAATCACTTATACTTTCCACAACATATTTCCATAATTTAATTGCTTCATCATCTAATAAAGAAAAAGATAAAGTAAACTACTCAAATTTCATGAAGAAACACAAACACAACTTGATTTGAAAGCATAAACCATAATGAAAACTCAACAATCTTACTTAAAAACAAAGTGTAAAAATAAAGATAAATACTTATCTGAAAATCCTCTCCATGAAACTCTGGAAGTTCCTTTGGAATTTTGCTTTCCACAATAAAACTTTACAGAGGTGGCACCCAACTCTGATGACTCTAATAAAAACTTTAAACTTTAATAAAAACTAGATACAAGGTTAAAAGAAAATTAGTGAGAAGAAGGCTTCACACCAACCCTTTTCCTTTCTTACTCTCTACTCTCTACTAACAACTATATAAAAGAAGAACTCCAAAACCTCACACATTCAAAGCACTAACTACAACTACTCACTTCAACAACAACAAACACTTGTAAATTATGAGGCTTCATTTTTATATTTTTCCAAAAAGTGCCTTGGTGTCGCTTAAATAATATTCAGATTCAATGTATCCACCAAAAGATGCATCCCTTCAATCATATCTGCCGCCCAAAGGAAGTTAAGGAAGTCACCACCAAACACCCCTTGAAAATGGAGCCAAATTTGATTAAAATTTAATTTTTAACTGTGGTGCTTAAACGCCGACACTTTGGCGCCAGAGGCTAAATTTCTCAAAACTTCATAATTTTGCTCCAAATTTGATCATTTTTTGCTCCTTTCATCATATTTAATCATTTTCATCATACCTGTAAGAAAAACACAAAATACCTTCCATTAAAGTGCAATAACATCAAAAATAGGTATAAAAATGTGCATAAAATACTATATATTTTAGGTGTATCAAAATCCCCCAAACCTAAAATGTTACTTGTCCTCAAGTGACTCTTAATCATGAAAAATTTTAACATGCAAATTATGTAAATGAGTTTCTTAGGAAGGTTTCAAAGTTTTGTTCTAGAAATGAAATAATCCATTTAGAAAAAATTTTAGTAAATAAGATGAATTTAAAGTTTAGAAAGTTCTTAAGTAAAAGATAATGAAAATATAAGTTTCTATCTAATTCAGAAATACTTGTAGATTTTTCAAAATATAGGATTCAAACATTTTATTTTTCTCACTTAAAAATTTTAATTGAGAATAATTTTACTTACTATATTATAACCTTAAGTTTTAGATTTTCTCAAAATTTATATTTTAAACTTTAGGTATGGAACCAATTTTTGATTAGGCCCTTAAATCCTAAAGCTTCTCCTTCCTTTTCACATACTATTTTTCACTTTTTTTTTTCTCTTTATCTTTTTCTTTTTCTTTTTTCTTTTCTTTTTCTTCTTTTTTTTTATAAGGAAAGGATTATTATATCTGGATAGGCCTTTAATGATTTTGAATTCCACTATTTCATTTAAAATAAAGTTCTGATATGTATCTTTCACTTAAAAATTCTAATAATAGTTCTGAAAATGATTTCTCAATAAAAGAAATTTAAGCTTTGAAAATAAAAGTTAAATCTTATATTCATCCAAAAATACAACATTTCTTACTAATGTTAGTTTAACTATATTTAACATTTCTTTATTAAGAACATTTTAACTCTAAATTTTTCATTATTACTATAAATTTTAACTAAATTCTTTTATTCATTTCTATATTTAAAATTTTGTTTCCCTAATATAACTTCATATACATAATTATTTTCAATAAAAAATCAAATTTATTTTAAGTATTCTTTAGAACAAATAAAATTTTAGGTTTTTAAAAATTTAGTTTTTCAAACCCCCCCAAACTTTAATTTTTAGTCATGATAAAAATATTTAAGCATAAGAAATGATACATGAGTGAATATTAAAAACTAAAAAAACATGCTTGCAGGAATTTCAATATCCAAAATAAAGCAAGTATAACTGTTTTAAAGAAAAACATGTGTAAAAAGAAACTAAATTCAGTTTTTCATAAAAATAAAAAATTTCAGAAGACTTCTACAGTAGTGGAGGTTTTCAAAGCAAACACACACCAACTTAACATAACTAAAATTACAACAATATTAGATAATAGTTGGTAGTAGATTTTGAAAAGTTTTAAACATGCAATTTTTAAATAGTGATTTTTAATAGTGTTCTACATTTCCTAGCAAGTTTTGAATTAATTTATACTCTATTAAAAATTCAAACACTAAATACACATTAAAACTTTTACTACTACACACATATCACAAACTACAACATTTAACATTAATTTATCACATAAACATTTGAATGTGCATAAAAAGAAATAGTCCAACTATGCTCTATAACAATATCAGAGTTCATATCATAAATACATCACACAAAAATTAATCATAACATCACATATAAAAATAAAAACATAACTACACATAAGAAATCACAAAACAAAACAAACTAAACACAACACTAATAATCATCCTCATCATCATCGTCTTCAGCCCGGTATCTAGATGGCACATAAGGTATATCAAACGGATGAGGGGGTATCTCAGTACTGTGATCACCTTTAATCACTCTATCCATATACTGCTAATAATTCTCCTCATATACATCATGCTTAACAATATACCTTTCACTATTTTCAATCTTACCATCCATATCTCTAACATGCTCTCGGGTAAGACTCACTTTTTTCAAAATCTTCTTAAATAGTCCAGTTTGTGAATCACTAGATGATGATGGTCTAGAAGTAGTGACACGTGAAGTGGAAGCAGCAAAAGCAAAAGCAGAAGCAGTGGAAGCTCTAAATCCTCGTCTCTAGCCAAACTCTGAATGTACAGTGTAAGCACCAACATTTACACTAGTAATAGGTCTCAATGGCTGAAGAACTTCCTCCCATGTTTCAAACTTCACACCAGACCACTCACAAATTGAATGAATTAAAGATGGAAATCCCATACATGAAGTAGTAGCAGATCTGGCACAGTTCATCACATAATAAAAAATAATAGCCCATATGTCAATAAGCTTTCCTAACTGAATACAATGGTTTAGAATTGCTCTTTCCCTTGTAACTTCACTAGTATGACTTGAAGGTAACAATTTAGATGAGATAAAATAATGCAATGCCTTTGAAATGGCATTGAACTTAGAGGCTTGAAAATTTACTCTTTTTTCATTTGTTATCTTCCACAAACCTCTTCCATCAGTCAGAAAAGATATTATCTCATCTAATTCTCCTTCAGTAGGATGATGATAAGCATAAAAACAAAAAAATGCAGGTGGCAAGTGGTAGAAGACATTGATTACTGCAGGTGAAAAATACACTTGTTCACCTCTAACCATCACTAAATTCTCTTATGCTACAGGTAAGTTTTCATAAAACTCTCTAACATCAGAAACAACAGCGATAGCTGAGAAGTAACAGTAATTCTCCCAATTCTTTCTAGTAATCATTTCTTCAATAACTTCTCCTGGCTTACTAAATAATCTTTCAGGAATTAATTTACATGACGACAGTGTGTCGACGTATCGATCCTCTGCTCTCGCACTAACAAATTTTTTGTAATCAAAATTTGCCTTCTCTTTCGAGCGCTTTGACTTTAGAGTCATCTCTAAAATAAAATCTTAAAAATTCACTATAAATTCCAATATTAAACTAAACTTGCTAATTTAACTTCCAAAGGTAATTTCCACTAAATCCAAGCAATTTCTCATGCTTTTCCTCAAATTTCACCATAAATAATGATTTTAAGATTTTTCAATAATGTACTCAAAATATATGGTGAAAATAAAAAAATTTTACTTAGGAGTAGTGCTCATACCTCAAGGAATTCAAATCTGACAAATCTCGTTGAATCAGCTCTTAATTAATCCAACCTAAGGATGCCCTAAATCCTATATCACGATTTTGAGAGGTTAATGGTGACGAGAGGTGTTAAAAATGTGAATTTTTGGATTTTTAACTGCAGAAAACCAATTTTCGTGAACCGGCGCTTAAGCGCGAGGCATCAGTGCTTAGCTGTGAAATCTGGCGCTTAGGCGTCAGTACGCTGATTTTCACAATTAATTTAAAAGTGTACTAAACTCCCTGGTTAATCACCCAAAATGACTTCAAAAAATCATTTATCCCCCATAAAGTTTTCTAATTCTCCAAAGAATGTTAAATTTCCATCAATTCCAAACAAATTTCACACAAACACCAACTTTCATTTAATTAAGACAACCACACTTAATAAAAACAAAAAAATTTCTATCCAAACATTTTGGATAAAATTTTCCAATACACAAGTATTTAAATACATAAAAACAAAGATGAATTTACATCATTAAGATGTAACAAACATGTTAAAGTTCAATAAAACACAAACATATAATACTAGACACAAAACACTTAACACTTAAAAACTACAGCACTAGACTATACTTAAATTAATTCCAATCTCCATTAGGTTGAATATATCCAGAACCACCATTATTTCTATTTGAACCATCTGGAATATAAATATGACAAAACGGGCGATGGTTGAAAATTCTCACATCTTCTTCTAACAATTTATTTTTTAGAAACATCACCTTGTCCGCTTCTTCCACATGACTTGTATGACTGAATTGCATTTTAAGTTTCCATCCCATATGCGCTAAATGAGCATTAGTTTCATTTACCTTTGCTTTAATTAACTCCACGTTGGCTTCAATCTTCGAAATCCTTTCTACAATATCTTGAATACTTACTGCTAGGAATCCGTTGTATAACTCTTGTGCACTTTCACTAATAAATTTATTCTTGTTGGCTTCCTACTTCTTCTTAATTTCACTATCCCAAGAAGATATTTTTACACTCAAAACACTCTTGTTAAAACTCAGGAATGAAAATAAGGACTGGGGCAAGTGTTTCTCTTAATTCATGATCTTTTTATAGACATGGGAAGTACTAAAACTGACCCTAGACATTTTAAAACTCCAAAATAACTTATAAAACCACTTCCCCATGATTTTGGTTTCTAGAAATTCATCTATCATGTTTTTCATAACTGCGACACTTAAGCGCCAACCAGGCGGCGCTTAGGCGCCAGTGCACTTTTTTGCACAGGTCTGCCAAATGTCCAAATTTTTCATTCTGACTCTTTTAAGTCATCAATTATTGTCAAATAAACACCACTATAATCAATCTCTTCAAAATACTACCACATAATCATAAAAACAAAACAAACAAAGCTCACAAAGAAAACATAAAGCAAAGCACACCGATAAATATGGTTGCCTCCCACAAAGCAATTGATTTAATGTCTTCAGCCTGACATACCCATAACTTATTATGAGTGACCCAACATCAGATTCTCATCAGGTTTAATTTGATCAATTGAAAAATAAGGTTTAAGTCTATGACCATTAATTTTGAATATTTTCCAATCTTAGGATCTTGAATATCCAAAGCTCCATAAGAATAAAATTTTATCATAATAAATGGACCCATCCATTTGGATGTAAGTTTTCCAGCAAAAAATTTCAATCTGACATTATAAAACAAAACTTTTTATCCTGGCTCAAGATTTTAAGTAAGAATCTTCCGATCATGCCATAAGTTCATCTTCTCTTTATAAATCTTAGCATTTTCATAAGCTTCATTCCTTATCTCTTCAAGCTCATTTAATTGCAATAATCTCTTCTCAACAACGTCCTTCAAATTATAATTGAACTCATTTATAGCCCAATATGCTTTATGCTCAAGTTCAACAGGTAAAGGACAAGCTTTTCCAAAAATTAGCCTATATGGGGACATCCCTATAGGAGTTCTGTAAGCAGTCCTATAGGCCCACAAAACATAATCCAGTTTGATTGACCAATCATTTCTATTTGGATTAACAGTTTTTTCCAATATTATTTTAATTTCACAATTGGATAATTCAACCAAACAACTTATCTACGGATGATAAGCAGTAGAAATGCGATGGTTAATATGATATTTCTTTACTAACTTCTCCATAATCACATTTCTAAAATGACCTCCCCCATCTGTTATGATTACTCATGGTATTCCAAATCTGCAAAATATGTTCTTTCTTATAAACATTGCAATACTTTGAGCATCACATTGACTTAAAGCAACAACTTTAATCCATTTGGATACATAGTTTACTGCTATTAAAATATAAATCTTTCCAAAAGATGGTGTAAATGGTCCCATGAAATCTAGTCCTAAACATCAAATATTTCAACTTCCATCATATAATTGAGGGGCATCTCGTTTCTTCTAGAAATATTGCCTACACGCTGATATCAATCACAATTTTTAATATATGCATTAACATCTTTAAAAATTATAAGCTAATAAAATCCAAATTGTAAAATTCTATAAGCAGTTCTATCAACTCCAAAATGTCTCCCATAATCAGAATTATAACATTTTTGAATACTTTCATAAGTTTCTTCTAAAGGCACACATCATCGTATGATCAAATCTTTTCCTTGTTTATATAAAAATTGGTCATTCCAAAAATAAGTTTTAGCATCAGATAAAAATTTCTTCCTCTCCTGGTATGTCAAACCATATGGTAAAATATCATTGGCAATAATGTTTACAATGTCAGCATACCACGTAACACGCCACTCATTAATAGTGAATAATTTTTCATTAGGAAAATGTTCATTAGTTTCTTCAGTATCACTAAGAGATTTTTAAGTTTCAAGCCTGTATAAATATCAGCAATTTGATTATTAGCACCATTCCTATCTACTATCTCAAAATCAAATTCTTGCAAAAGAAGATCCATCTAATCAATCTCGGTTTCACATCTTTCTTCATTATTAAATATTTGATAGCAAAATGATCAGTAAGCACCATACATTTTTTTCATATGATCGAAATTTATCAAAAGCAAATACTATAGCTAATAACTCTTTCTCAGTAGTGGTATAATTAATTTGAGCTTCATTAAGAGTTTAACTAGCATAATAAATTACCTTGAAAATTTTATCTTATTCCGACGCAAAACAGCCTCTATAACATAATCACTAGAATCAGACATTAATTCAAAAGGTTTTTCCCAATTTGGTGAAATTATAATAGGTGCAGTGATTAATTTTTCTTTTAATGATTCAAAAGCTTTTAGGCATTCATCATCAAAATAAAAAACTACATCCTTTTCCAATAAACGACTTAAGAGCTTTGAAATTTTTGAAAAGACTTTAATGTAACACCTGTAAAATCTAGCATGTCCTAGAAAACTTCTAATTCCCTTTACATTCGTTGGACAAGGTAAATTAGAGATAACTTAAATTTTTTGTAGGATCTACCTCTAAACCTTTTTCTGATACTCTATGTCCTAATAAAATTCCTCTTGCTACAATAAATTGGCTTTTTTCCCAATAAAGGAACAAATTAGTTTCTTTATAGTGTTTTAGAACTTTAGATAACTATTCTAAACATGATTTAAATGAACTTCCAAACACTAAAAGGTCATCCATAATAACTTCCATCCCTTTTTCAATTAAATCACAAAAAATAGCAATCATACATCTCTGAAATGTAGTAGGGGCATTACATAAACCAAAAGACATTCTTCTAAAAGCAAACATATCATAAGGACTGGTAAACATTGTTTTCTTTTGATCCTCAGGAGCAATTTGAAATTGGTGGTACCCAGTATATCCATCCAGAAAACAGAAGTATTTATGCCCAGCCAGTCTATCCAACATCTGATCTAGAAATGAGAGTGGAAAAATGATCTTTCCTTGAAGCAAGATTTAATTTTCTATAATCAATTCATATTCGCCACCCTGTAACTTATCTTGTTGGTATAATCTCATTCTTCTCATTAATAGTCACAGTTACTCCTCCCTTCTTAGGAACATAGTGAATAGGACTAACCCATGCATTATCTAAAATAGGGTAGATAATCCCAACATCCAACCACTTTAAAATTTCTTTCTTAACAAAATCATTCATAATAGGATTTAATCTCCTTTAAGGCCCAGCCCTAGGTTTACAGTTATCTTTCATAATGATTCTATGCATACAAATTGAAGGACTGATTCCTTTAATATCAGCTATCGTCCATCTAAAAGCTTTTTTTTACTTCTTTAAAACTTCAAACAAACTCTCTTCTTCTTTTTTAGTTAATTAAGAGAAAATTATCACAGGAAAAGTTGAGGACTCACCTAGAAAATATACTTCAAATGATCAGGAAGCATCTTTAACTCAATTCAAGAGGTTTTTCAATTGATGGACCAAAAGATTCATCTTTTTCAGTCATTTCCAACAGTTTAAAATTTTCATGAACATAATTTAGATCATCCTCATGAAAATCTTCAGAATGATGTAACTCTTCTTCTTACTCATGTTCTAATTCTTCTCTTTCAGATTCATCTTCATAAATTGATTTGAAACACATTCATTCAAATACTTGATAACATCCATCCTATAACATTCATCATCTTTACCTCTTGTAGGATATTTCATTGATTTTGAAATGTTGAATGTAACAGTCTGATCTTTAACTCTCATTGTTAATTCCCTTTTTTGCACATCTATCATTGCTCTTCCTGTGGCGAAGAAGGTCTTCCTAAAATTATGGGTATCTCTTTATCTTCCTCCATATCCAGCAAAATGAAATCAGCAGGAAAGATAAATTGATCCACTTTTACCAAAACATCTTCCATAACTCCTTTAGGATATGTGATCGAAAGATCTACTAATTGCAAAGTTACAGTAGTTGGAGTTATTTCTCCTAATCCCAGTCTTTTAAATATTGATAGAGGCATAAGGTTAATGCTTGCACCCAAATCACATAAAGCTTTTCCATAAAATCTATCTCCGATTGCACATGGAATTGTGAAACTATCAGGATCTTTAAGCTTTTCAGGAAGCTTCTTCTAAATTTTTGCACCGCATTCCTCCCTAAGTGCAACTGTCTCATTATCTTCAAACTTTATTTTTTTGTTGAGAATATCCTTCATAAATTTCATATAGCATGGCATCATTTCTAAGGCTTCAGCAAATGGAATGTTGATTGTAAGCTTCTTAAATATCTCCAAAAATTTTGAAAATTGCTTATCCAATTTTTCTGACGAAGTCTTTGAGGAAATGGAGGTGGTAATTTTTCCAAATCTTCTTTAAGTAGAGAAATAAGTCTTTCCAAACCTTTCAGAGCTTCCTCTTTTGGTTCTTCAATCTCTTCTTTCTTCACATCAATTTCTTTTTGAACTCTACCTTCCAACTTTTTTTCACTTCTCAGTTGAATTGCTTTTACATGCTCTTCATTCTTATCTCTTGGATTTACTTTAGTATTACTTGGAAGCATACCTTGGGATCTATTACTTAATGTATTGATAATTTGTCCCAATTGATTTTCAATATTTCTAATTGTAGCTCCTTGACTTTACAAATGATTTCCCATTTGTAGCACCACTTCTTTAATATACAATTTCTTCTCCTTAAATTGTGAAGCATTATTAAAATCTAGAGGATAGGTTGGTCTATAATTATTTATTCCCTTGTTTTTTCCAGTTCCCCAATGAGTTTACTTGGTTGTTCCCCCATTGTTGATTAATACCACCCTGATTATTGATATTCCAATTAAAGTTTGGATGGTTCTTCCAACCTGGGTTATAATAATTAGAATAAGGGCTATTAGGCTTACTTATAGCATTTAAAGTTTCTGGTGAAGTATGAGAATCAACCATTTGACTTAATGAATTTTCTTTAATCATGGCAATTGGCTGAGAAAAATTCATCCCAAATTGGTCTATCTTCCATGAAATTGCAGCAACTTGATTTGCTAACCTCGTAAAAGCATCATTTTCATGAATATTGGCTACCTTTTTAGGATTTAACCTTTCAAAAGGCCATTAAAAATTATTAGTAGTCATTTCTTCTATCAAAGCATAAGCATTAGTAAACTATTTAGACATCAGTGATCCTCCTGCAGCAGCATCGATAATAGATCTAAGAGATCCAACTAATACATTATAAAAGGTGTGAATTATTAACCAATATGGTATCAAATGATGTGGACATTTTCTGAGGAGATCTTTAAATCTTTCCCATGCCTCATATATAGATTCACCTTCAAACTGACAAAAAGACGTGATATCATTTCTAAGCTTCGCAGTCTTTGATTGTGAAAAATATTTAGCAAGGAATTTTTGTGCTAAATCACCCCAAGTTCTGATAGATCCAGGTGCTAACGAATTTAACCATATCTTAGCTTTATCCCTCAGTGAGAAAGGAAAAAGTCTAAGTCTAATAGCATCATCCGAAACACCATCATATTTAAAAGTAGCACACAACTCTAGAAAGTTGGCAAGATGTAAATTAGGATCTTCAGTTGGTGCTCCCCCAAACTGATTATTAGACACCATTTGGATAATAACAGGTTTAAGCTTAAAGGAATTAGCAGCTACAACAGAGTGTTGATTACTACCATGAAGCTCATCCACTGTAGGGTTAGCATATTCTCTTAAAGGTCTAAATTCTTGATGGATGTCAACATTTTGATTTTGATGATTTGCCATTTCTTAAATATTTTTATCTTTTTCAAAATTTTCAATTTTTTTGATTTTTCTGATTGTTCTGTCTAATTCAGAATTGTAAGGCACAAGTCCCTCAGACACTGAACTACACATACAATGTTAAATAAAACAAAATAGAACACACTAACAAAAGCAAAGAAAAGTAAAATTTTTTTAATTTTCTTAATTTTCTTTAAATTAAATTTTAATCAATTTCCCCGACGACGACGCCAAAAACTTGATCCCTCAATTTTTATGCTTACGATTTAGATAGTAAATTTATGATTTATAATAATGGATATTACGCAAGTATACATATCATTTATTAATTAATATAGGACTTTCTGATAAAGCCCCGAGATATCGAACCTACAGGAAAATATGTAAAACTTTAAAGAAATAAGAAAAATAACATTTTAATTTTTAATTGATTTTTGTAAGCATGTTTTAAGGTATTAATTTTGAAAAGTTGTTTTTGATATTTTTAATAAAAAGTTAAGCAGGAAATAAAATTATCAATACTCTAAACACGATATAAAACTTATAAGAATCAAATATCTTTTTCCTTCTTCAATGAATCAGTACTAATTATGGATATTTATGTTGTGGACGTATTTAAATGTATTGTGCCAAATAGGAGCAATTATATTCTTTACCCTTACTTGGTTCTATAAAGAAAATTAGTTAATTTGAAATTTTTAAATTTTGTAGATGGGTTAGGCAGGGAAGATAGCAGCTCTCACTTTAGAGTCCCCTCGATTCCCTCCACCTGGGGGCTAACATCTCATAACAAAATTTAAAATAACAAACCAAATTAGGGGAATTTAGTCTATCACTCGAAAGTCCTTTAAATTTCCTCCCCAATAAAGTGTATCTCCCTATATATTTGCATTCAATCATATGGACTACAATTCTCACCCATATAATTGCATGTGATTCTTTCCAATTGTTGTTTGAGATAATACCGCATTGGATCTTAAATAATCTCACAACAAATTTTAACATCTTAATTGGCCAAATCAAGAAGTAAATTAAGTAGAAGGAATTGAATCATCTCAATTTCTTCCAACATTAAACACTTATACTTTCCACAACATACTTCAATAATTTAATTAATTCATCATCTAAGAAAGAAAAAGATAAATTAAACTACTCAGATTTCATGAAGAAACACAAACACAACTTCATTTGAAAGCATAAACCATAATGAAAACACAACAATCTTACTTAAAAACAAAGTGTAAAAACAAAGATAAATACTTATCTGAAAATCCTCTCCACAAGACTCTGGAAGTTCCTTTGGAATTTTGCTTTCCACAATACAACTCTACAGAGGTTGGTGCCCAACTCTGATGACTCTAATAAAAACTTTAAACTTCAATAAAAACTAGATACAAGGTTAAAAGAAAATTGGTAAGAAGAAGGCTTCACACCAACCCTTTTTCTTTTCTTACTCTCTACTCTCTACTAACAACTATATGAAAGAAGAACTCCAAAACCTTACACTTTTAAAATAATAACTACAACTACTCACTTCAACAACAAGACACACTTGCAATTTATGTGGCTTCATTTTTATATTTTTTCAGAAGGTGCCTTGGTATCTCTTCAAATCATATCCAGATTCAATGTATCCACAAAAATCTACATCCCTTCAATCATATTTTCCGCCTAAAGGAAGTTAAGGAAGTCACCACTAAAAGTTTCTTCAAACATCCCTTGAAAATGATGCCAAATTTGATTAAAATTTGATTTTTAACTGTGGCGCTTAAGCGCCGGCACTTTGGCACTTAGGCGCTAGAGGCCAAATTTCTCAAAGTTCATAATTTTGCTTCTGTCATCATAATTTATCATTTTCATCATACCTGCAAGAAAAACAAAGAAATACCTTCCATTTAAAGTGCAATATCATCAAAAATAGGTATAAAAATGCTTTGTGGGAGGCAACCCATATGTATCTTTGTAATGTTTGTTTGTTTGCTTGTTTTTAATAGTTGTACTTATAGTTAGTAATATTTGAGTCCTACTCATTTGTAAATATCATAAAAGATGAAATTTTTTGGATCATTTTGAAGATTTGGAATATTTCAAACCAGAACGAAGTTCGGTGCATTTTTGAACACTGGCGCCGCGGGCTCCCTATTCCAGAGAAGATGCACAATTATTTCGATAGAGCGCCACCGGCGCCCTATCAGGCGCCACCGGCACCGAGAACCATTTGACGGTTCCAAGAGTTTAAAATACTATCTTTTGTGGTTTTAGGCAGCATTTCATTCATCCTAATAACTCCCCAAAACGTGTTTTTTAACCCCCTAAACTCCAGAAAAACGAAAACATCCATTCCTAATTCGCTTCCATGGATTCCAACTCCATAAAAACCCTGAGATTTAGAATTTTCAACCGAAGAAATTTCATCAGTTTTGAGGCGCAGCGATTATTCAACAAAGTGATGATGAAGAGGAGGATTATCTAGTAAGAAACTTTGTAAATTGAGGTATGGATACTTCAAATACTTGAGTAGAAGAAATAATAGTGCAGATAGGTTGGGAAGTGTTATGCAACACTACTGCCGCTGTAGTCATTCCTGTTGTGAAAGAGTTTTATGCAAATTTTCATGGAATCAACCAAGGATTCGTATATGTGTGAGGTAGGTTTGTACCATTCACTCCTTTGAAGTTTAATGATTTTTTTGTGATTGAGAACGTGCCTACCTGCCATTATACAAATTTTGATGTGACAAGAGACAATATGAATGAATATTATTGCTATTTGAGGGATGAAATGAAGATTGGGAGATAAGAGACAACAGAATTGTAAGTTTTTCTACTTCATTTTTAAATCTGATGTTGAAGCAATGACATTACTTTATTTCTGTGAAGTTACATCCTACCAAGAAAATTAGTAAAGTGACTAAGGAAAGTGTCATTTTATTTTATTGTGATCAAACTTGAAGTTTGATAGATGTTGGAACTATAATTGTGAAATCTGTATTGAGATTGATTATTCATGGATCTAAATATGGACTTGGACATCCCTCCACCATATTTCTTCTTTGCTGTTAGTCACAAGTTTCTTATGAAAGTTGAGAAAAAGTACTTCCTTGGAGGCATATTGACCCAACTAATCTTTATGACTGTTAGGAAATAGGAGACAAGAATGATATGAGCCTCATTGCAAATCAACCATCTCAGAGTTCATGACCTATTCAACCTTACTCTCCTGAAAGTTCCCAAGTGATTTTGAAGAAGATCAAGAAGTTGGAGAAGGAGGTACAAAATCTTATGAAAGTTATTGATAATATCTGTGATTTATTTGATTACTTGGATTGGAGGATGAAAAAATAGTTTGATCACTCTGGTAAAATTAAAGAAGGTTTGATAAATCTGACGAAACGAAATGCTGTGATTACTGAGGATTTGGCTGATGAATTCCTGTATCGTCCCTTCTACAATCTGTTTGTGCATCATTAATCTATTTAAAATATCAGAGGAGAAGATGGTACTGAGGTTGACGATGAGTAGTGACTTTTCTTTGTATTTAGTATTTTGTATTTTTATTATGCTTTAGCATGCTTATTGTTGGCTTAATTTACTTTTAGTTTGTGTTTGGACTCTGTCGGCATATTTTTTTATAGGTTATGTGTTTTAAATTTAGATTTAATACATATATTTTGTAAAGTAACATTTTAATTTTGAAAATAATTTTAAGTTTGAAAAATTTTTGAAGTATGAAATCAAACTAATCTCACACCTTGAAAAGTTCATATAAATGAGCACCACATCACAAACCATGCATCTATCCCGAGGAATAGATACACTGCTTGATGATGGGGCTCAATTAAATAAACTAGACGATTTGTGACATCCGTTTGGTCTGCGAACCAAATTATAAGCCTACTAATTCCTCTGCTTAATATAAAGGAATTAAGCAGGGTTTATATTACCTGTGTTCTTAAAGTTCCCTATAAGGGAAAGCCCCTATAGTTAATTACATCTTAAATGACAGGAATCATTTAAGAAAACTCTCGATAATGATCAGTGGTTTTGCTCTCAAGAATTTCAAAGTTTAAGGTTTTAAACAAATTAGATTTTGGAAAATTCAACAGGGAATAACTCAAATTTGGAACAGTTATTTCAGGAGTCCAAAGGAAGAGAAATATGGGATATCATAGACCCGAAGCGAACTTCAGCGACTTCTTGACTATCCTATTGTTTGGCTACAATTTGAGAGTTTATTTAATGTTTCAATCCTACCAATTTTAATTAATTAGTACTTATATTTGTATGATATAATCATACAAATAGCCTCGAAGATGTGAGGGTTTATGTCATACCAAACGACTACCTCAGAGTCCAAAGACCGGTTAGGACTTAATTTGCATAACTTGATTATGCAAATGCCTAACAAAAAAGTTCAGGATTTATGTTGCACTAGGAAAACTACCTCGAAATCCTATGGCTTGGTTATTTAATTCTAAGAAAGGTTTTGCTGCAGTAAACCCAAGTTTTGCTGATGAAGATGGTCGTGCTGCCCACCGTGCTCCAAGCTCCTTGTTGTTGCAGAGGTTTGGTTTTAGAAAGTGACAATCAGGAGGTGAGAGAAGTGTTTTGGTTTAGAAAGGTTGAAAAATTGAGATTGATTAGTATTTTAATTAAAAAAAATCTTAAAGTTGATTAAACAAAACCGATTAAGATCCCACAGTTCCGTCATCCCGACACCGCTATTTTCATCAGATTCACTTAGTCCAAATGAATTTGTTAAACTCAACTGAATGAGTTCCACACTTTCATTTAGACCGTGGGAAATCTCGTTAGCAACACGTGGGTTACATCATCCGAGGGATTCCCGATCATCCAACGAGACGTTTTAATTTTAGTTGCAATTGCAGTTTCATTTTTGTTGGTGATTAAATTTTAAGTTGTTTAAACATTCTGGGTTCAGTCATTTTCATGCATTTATAAGTACAGGAAAGTAAGACATTTAATAAATTGCTGAATGTAAATCGCAATAAACTCAAATGCATACCTGGTGGGCACTCCCGTCTTTGATTTAATTTAGTTTAAATGTTTTAATTTTAATTTAATTTAATGATTAAGTCTTTTAGTATTTTAAGTCTTCAGTTTGGATTATCATTTTAATTGGGAATTAAATATTATTGAAGTGATTAATTTAGGGACTCTTAAATTAAAGAATAAATGTCTTCTTAATAATATCCCTATTTTAATAATTTCAATTTTTTTAATCTTCCAAATTTAATTAATTAATTGATTAAGGTTTACTTTAATTAATCTTAAAAATGATTGATGGGTCTCTACCCTTTAATTATTTAAATTTCAATCATCGAAATCAAATTAGGATCAAATATTTTACTCTCTCATTTTATTAAACCTAAAGTTTTAATTAAGGGTTAAAATTTTAATTACCATTTTGCCTTTCAAGCTTAATAATTCCATAACTCACTAAATTAAGCTTAAATAAATTTGAAATTTTTATGTGACTTCAGTTACATGTCAATTAAGACATTAGAGGAGACAATGTGATTTTTCTATATTTAATTTATTTATATAATTATTTTTTGTGGAAAATAGGGATTTTCAAGAAAAATTCAATAAGATGACCAAGGAAATTTTTATGTTCTTAAGAAAATTATGGGGCATTCCTAATGACCAGAGGACCACTTGGACCAATTTTGGTGATTTTTTAAATTATATTTTATTTATTAGAATTATTTTGCCTTTTGGAGTATTAATTAATTTAAAAATAAAATGAAGGTTGAAAAATAAATTTTATATTTTTCTTAAATCTTTCTGACCTCAAAGAGTTCAGAGAAACAAATTTTATATTTTTCTGACTTTTCTTTGATTTATTAGAATTATTTTAGTGAAACAGTTGGAAAATACATTTTTTAATATTAAAAAATTACATTAAGCCTTTAAAATTCAATATCTTATCCTAGGGACATAAGAAAAATATTTGATTTGTTCCTAAATGATTAGAATTCAAAATGTGACATTTTGGTGATTTTTAATATTTTTATGATTTTTATTATTTTTTTAATTATTAAAAATATTAAAATAATGATAAAAATTAACTTTTTTAGAAAATTACAATTTTAATTTTCCTAAGTTCCTATGATATCAGAGAAGCTCCAAAACCATTTTTGTGAATTTTTGAAAAGTATTTTGTGAGTTATGAATTTTTAAAGTTTGATTTTACCCATTTTTGCTTAAGAGGCTTAATCAACCCAATTGGTGGGGTTAATCAAGTCCAATTGGTTTCAAATTTTTATGTGGTGTTCTCCTATCCCTAGAGGACAATGAAGAATTGTTTTTAAGTTAATTTGATGGATGGTTAACCCTAATTAATTAAAGTTCAATTTTGGGTATTTAGGCTAATTAGGGTTATTCCAAGTGAACTAACTAAAAACCTATTTTTCCTAGGGTCCTCTGGTCATAAGAAACATCGCCAAATTTTCCTAGAATTTATTTCACAACATGCTAATTATTGGAATTAAAATATCTAAAACAGTAGTATGCAATTGAAAAATCAATAACTTCTCATAGGGATGGCCTCTGACCTTGAAAAATTAAGGGAATGTTCCCAAGTTCAGAGGCTTCAAAAGCCCTATGGTCTCATGGCATGATGAATCGCCTATGCAAATGGAGAATTAAAACAATGTAGAGAGTAAATAAATTATTAAAAATAAAATACTCAACGAAATTACTTGATTTCTTTTCCACATTATTCTCCTTTGTTCACTGAGCAAGAGGATATTTTTATTTTATTTTTAAGATTTTTCTACACAAAGTTATGAATTTTTTAAGTTCTCGTAATTAAATAAATAGAAAAATGGCCTATTTTCCTACTAATCCACGCGACGCCGCGTCAACCTCGGCAGCTCCGAAGGGGGTGCGTGTCGCGCTGTGATTGGGCACCGCCATCTGAGTCAGCCGTTCCTGGACCTGCCTTTCACGTAGCATCTTCTGGTCCAACGCGATCCTAGCCGTCCCTCCGATACACGCGCGATCCAACGGCTCCCAGTCATCGTCTACGACTGGTGCGAACCCGTGACCGTAGACCTTCTAATCCTAATTTCTCACTCGATTCTCCATGGATTTTTGTGTTCTTATGCTCTATGGATTCGTCTTGAAGAGACGAACACATCCGTACGGTAAACATGCACTGAAATTAACTCAAACTAAATGGAGAATCTCTGTAAGCTCGGGAGGAAGAGTGAGTCCATACCTTTGCTCAGAGAAGTGAAGCTTCAATCTGAGGGTTGTGTCACGTTCGATTGGGTCCAAGCAAGCTCCAGATGAAGTCCCTTGGCCTGGTGAATTGTCCAGGTATGATTTCGACCACAACCGATCACAAAGCTTGGAGGCTGGAAGCAATGGCTGGCCTGGTGATGGGGCTTTTGCTGGGAAACTTCTCCTCTTGGTCTGGTGAAGGTGTAGAGTCAATCAATTTGAGGATTGACTCACTGTAGTGAAGTGTCCTGGTTTTGGGCTTGGATTTCAACTCTGAAATTGAGCTCACAGAGAGGAAATGGCAGGGAGATTTAAGTGGGGATCAAGTTCTCTATGTGTAGAGAGTAGTCTGGGATGATTTTGGCAGGGTTTCAATAAGGTTTGGTTCAACACCTCTTTTGGCCAAGAGGAGGGGTTGTTTAAATAAGAGAGGCTGGAGGGCCTCCCAGGGGGGTTCAAGGGTTGGGATCAACTGCTCTGGTGAGGAGAAGATCAGCTGCAGTGGCCATTTGGAGTGAGGCAACTCAGCAAGGTGGAATTCCAAAATTTGGCTCCTCCCAAGGTCTCGGCCATGGTGTTTTCCGGCGATCCGAGCGGCCGGCTCGCAGGCATGGTTCACCCTCGTGTTCGGGTGGGTCGTGGCTGGAGGTTTGTGCGAGCGATTGAGCTTTGCCATGTGTAAACGAGCTTGGATTAAAATAGCATGGGGGAGAGGCCATTTTGGCTTGATTTGGTCCAAGCCATGGTTTGGGTTGGGTTCACCTTCCCATGACCTGGTTTTAGGTTGAGAGGATCATGTGAGTCAACCTACCAAAGGTAGTGAAGTCCACATCAAGGATTAGGTGGCAAAGTATGGTTTAGAGTGTATCATGTTTAAGGTAAAAAAAGGTTTAAAAAGGTTTAAGGAAGAGATCCCCTCTCTTGCCATTAATGGTTTGGTGAGGTGGAAAGTTGATTCCATGGCTCTCATGGCTCCGATGTGGCTCATGCATGGCTTCATGGCTCATATATGGCTTGGGAAAAGTTGTCTCACTTGCATGAGAAAGGGTGTTGGAATTTTTTATGGATTTAAGGAGAATTGTCATAAGGCTTGATTTGGATTTATTTGGTGATAGATTTTAGAACTTAGGAAGTGTTTTAAATCAAAGGGATGATGAGAGGAATTTCATGTGGGCTTTGTCATGGACTTTGGGCTTTTGAACTTGCTTTGGATGGGCTTTTTAAGAAGGCCTAAGGAAGTGGGCCTTAGGTTTTTTTTTTAAAATAAGTTTATGGATGAGAATTTTGTAAAACTTTGGGCCAAATAATTGTTGGGTTTGGTTTAGGGATGTGTCATGAGTGATTTGAAATGAATTTGAGGTGGTTTGGGTTTGAATTGGGTTGGATTTGAGCTTCTTTGGTAAAGGGGCCAATATAGGTCAAATTGGGCTAATTTGGGCCAATGTTGGGCTAGGGTTGAAATTGATGTAAAATTAATGTTGGGAAATGTTTATGGGAGTGTTTCAAAGAGGTTTCAACTTTGGTTGGGTTTTGGTTTTGGGACTTGGGCTTATTTGGGTTAGGTTTGGGTTTAGGTCAAAATTGGGCTTTTTTTGTTTTGGGTTGAATTTGTGTGGGGTTTGGGTCCAAATTTTGGGCAAATCTTGTTAGCGTTTTGTTTGTGGGGATATTAGGGAAGGCTTAGAAAAGGCTTAGGGTCAATTGGAGTTGAATTGGTTTGGTTTGGGCTAAGTTTGGTTCATGGGTCCAAATTGGGCTTTAATGTCAAAAGTGAAATTAGATTCAAATGTCAATCAAATTGGACTTGAATTTGGTCTAGATTGATATTGTTGATATCAATTTGAAGTTCAGAATTGAATTGGACAAAAATTGGGGTCAATTGGGTAGATTTGGTTTGACATTGGGTTCACTTGGGTTAAGAATGGGCTAAATTGGGGGTTTTGGTAACAGTGGGGTAAATTGACAAAATTGGCCCATGGTGTAGTTGGCAAAAATGAAATTGGAAATATTTGGGATTTTTTGGAATTTTCTGGGAATTTTCTGAATTTTTGGATTTTTGTCTAAGAGTGGCATTTTGGGTATTTGGAGGGTATTGGGGGTATTTTTGGAATTTTTGGTATTTTTGGCTATGGATGATCAATTTGATTGGTGAGGAAATGTTCAAGGTTAATTTTGGGGAATTTTGGGTGATTTGAAAATTTTGGAGGATTTGGGCAATTTTAAGGGCTTTTGGTAGGTTTGATAGGTGTAGGGTTCCCGGGAACAAAAATTGAAATTTTGGAAGAATGAAGATTGATCAAATATGAGTGAAATGGAATCACTTTGATTCAGCCATGAAGCCATATTAAGCCTATATGAGCCATGAGAGGACTCATTTGAGGCATTTACTATGCTGTTCCTAACCCTCTTAGCCAGGGGCTTAGGGGTTAAGGTCCATCCATATGAATTATCTACATGAGTCAAGGAGTCAAGTTGGGTATGGGTGTGGTTTTAGGATTTGGATTGTGTGTGTGAGAGTGTAGAGTATGAGTGTAGTGAGTGTGTAAGTCAACCCTCACCAGACCAAGCCACTCAGGGTGGTCCTAAGGCTAAAGAGTCCTATAGGGAACTCATCCTTTAAACCTTCACTTTTGATCTCAACCCTCTAGGTGATTAGGGGTCTACAATCAAGCTTGTGGGGTTTGCAGGGAGATAAGAAGTGGTTTAAATTTCTAAAGGATGGGTCCCAATTCTAGTCTTCTAAGATAGTCAAAGGAAAAGCCTAAGGCTAGATCCTAAGCACTAAAGAGGCAAGAGAAGACCTCATCAAAAATGAGGTCAACAAATGGACCCCCAATAGGTGTGGTGTGCTAACCAAGCACACCGCGCATATTGGCGTTGACTGAAGAGATCAACAGAACCAAAACAAATGTCCAAGTGACAAACTTAGGACGAAGTGTAAGAAATTTCCACTGGGGAGTATCAGGTAAATCTCCAAGACTGAAGATTCCAGAACTCTCGCTGGGGAAAAGGAGGTGAATTTCAGATCACAAGATTTCAAGAGATGGGATCTTAGATTCGTTTCATTTTCTATCTCAAGTTTTAATTTTGAGTTTGAATTTCGACTTGAGTTTCAATTTTGATTTTATGCGGAGAAAAGAGTAGGGCGGAGGCCTACCCGAATGCATTTGTATGCTGAGAAGGAAGCATGACTGAACCTATTCCATATGCTGAGGAAGAATAGGACAAAGCCTATCTGAAATGCAGAGTTCTTTAATTTCAATTTCTTAATGAGAGGATCAAATTTTGAGATTGTTGAGAAAGGAGTAGGACTGTGCCTATCCCAAGTGCTGAGAATTGCTGAGAAGGGAGTAGGGCGGAAGCCTATCCCGAATGCTGAGATTGCTGAGATGGGAGTAGGGCGGAAGCCTATCCCGAATGCCGAGATTGCTGAGATGGGAGTAGGGCGGAAGCCTATCCCGAATGCTGAGATTTGCTGAGATGGGAGTAGGGTGGAAGCCTATCCCGAATGCTGAGATTGCTGATATGGGAATAGGGTGGAAGCCTATCCCGAATGCTGAGATTGCTGTGATGGGAGTAAGGCGGAAGCCTATCCCGAATGCTGAGATTTGCTGAGATGGGAGTAGGGCGGAAGCCTATCCCGAATGCTGAGATTGAAATGAGATATGAAAGTGTTCCATATCCCATGGGAATCAATCAAAGTCTGATTACTTGGCGAAGGGTACGAACCCATGCCATTCGAATCAAATTGAAAATTCTTCGTGATTTTGAAATCATCGCAAGAGAGGGTTTCAAAGGAGGTCCGGAATAGATCTTGATTTGAAGAAGGATTGGAGGATTTGAAAAGATGGACTTAAACTGGAATTCAATTTGAGCTTTAGATTTGTTTTGCTTGTTCTTTAACTATCCCATTTTTTTTGTTTATTTGGTGTTCATGTAGATTTAAAATTCTTTTTAATGTTTGGATTTTTATGAAGAGAGTTCTTATTTATTTTCCTTTTCTTTCTCGTTCTTTGTTCGAAGTTCATTTAACTTTAATGGCGTTTCCCAGTCAATTTGCACAAAAAGAGGTGAAGGACAAATGTGACATGGTCACTTTCATTCCAATCTTGCTGAAGATACATCATACAACTCGATCTGAAATATTTCTCATACAATTCATGACTCAAAACGGACTATGTATGATTCTTGTTGATCCATCCAAAAAGTATCTGTCAAATTCATGTCTGAATAATGAGATACACGGTCAATAACATCACCTTCCAAGCCATCCTTGGCAGGGATGCCGCATGGATGTGCATTGGAGGTATGCTATTTCCCGTGTAACTCACAGCTCATAGGGCCGGAGACTCTCCAATTCTGGATCTCGCTCGGAAGTGGTATGGTGCCTTTCGTCGTCCATCCTTCTAAAAGTGACGGAGATCCGCTCCACTGGTATTCCCGGTATACAATGTTTTGTGATGTCTGCTCCATTTCCTTGTAATATCATGACGGAACCTACCAGAAGTGGTATCTCCACCGGCCCTCGGAACTTACCCGGACCTGCTTTCCGGAGGTCAGATCCGAACATGATATTGCATTGGTTGACGAACGAAACCGTGCGTAAAGGTCCGACAAAGTCGTGGTGGTCTATGTGTGGAGGTATGCAGTCGCCCTTCTGATAAATGTTGATGATGCAACTGTTGGGTATGCAGTCTGCTGGCAGTACCCTCCATGTTATCATTCTTTTCACCATTCTTTTCACCATTCTTTTAATTATCCTAGGCATCGGGTCCACCTCACCGTGACGGAGAATCCCTGGTGGATTTCCTTTTCTGTCCTCTACGAAGTTATAACAACATCCGCATTGTATTGTGACTCTTCCTTTCCCTGGCATCCATTTCTGGGGCTCCGAATAAGTCTTTTCTCTCGGACGGCTCGCTTGACCCATCTTCCGAAGTTCTAAAATGCAATCCATAATCTGTCGTTGCTCGTACTCCGAGAATGCACTCGTGTGTAACTCGAGGCCTTCCAAAATGTTGATTCTTTTGCCTCTAATCCTTTCAAAGTATTCGAAAGTCTTCTTCTCAACATTTTACATTCTTTCTAGTTCATATTCCGGGATGATCCGCAAGTGACGAGGCCTAGTAACGTATTGCGGGATGTATGACTCAATCCCGTCACGTTCTCCTGCATACCTTGGCTCCTCGGGGATTGTCTCTGTCGGGACATCCTCTGGGGTTGCTTCCGCAACAAGGTTCTTCAGATATGGTATCTCTATCCGGGGTCGAGGCGATCTCTCTGCCTCTGATCTTCTCAGAGTTTCCCTTATCCTTTCTGTTGTTCATGGAGCTTGTTCTCTCTTTTTAGGTTCCTGATGAACCAGTATCTTTGAAATGCGTGTGTCTGCGAAGGTGGCTGTTTCCTCGTGTTGATTTGCTGCAAGTTTAGTCAACATCTTATGGATACGACGATTTTTATTCCTTCTTTGAGTAGCAGTGAGCGTAGCTCTCCTCACTTCTTGAATTTCTGCGGGCGCGGCGCTGACGAGCCTGCCCTTTGCCGTGGCAATTACTGACTTGATTTTCTTGCTTTCTTTGGTGTTTGTCTTTCTTTTCTTGTTGCTGGATTGGCGGCTTGGGCCACCCATCTTCATCACAGTCTGGCTATGAAGCTCCTCTCGGTCCACTGGGACCCAGTCATTTTCTTCATCCGTACGCTGGCGGTGTGAAGTCGGAATCAATTTCTATCATCTGCTCCATCCTTCACCCTCTTTTCATCGAGTGCGAGACTCACGCCATTTTTAAAGTTTAGGACCAACCGCCCGTTTGACATTTCCCTGCGAAGAAAACAAGGAATGGATCAGGGGCTGTACTAAGAACAAGAACATTAAGAAAGTATTTATCACTGAAGATTCTTATTCACATATTCCAATTTTAATTTTTAAAGGAAAGCAGGAAAAGATAAAGAAAGATCAGGAAAAAGATTTGATTTGAAGGGAAGGATAAAACTTTATTATTATGATTTTCACATATTTTATTTTTTAGTACATTTTTTTATTTATTTTTATGTTTTTGGGTTCGGACCCAGTCACAAAGTGATTGCTTCACCCGTGTTTCTAGAGATAAGACTCTATTTTAGAGGCCACCCTTCGAAACATCAGGTTGCGTAATACTTCTTCAAATATCGTCCATTGATTGGAAGCATTTGTCGTTCTCCTTGGTAATTCACAAGTTGGTAGGAGCCTCCGAGTAGATCGCCTCGACCACAAACGACCCTTCCCAAGTTGGTTCAAATTTGCCTCCTATCTTACGATGTGCAAGAATAGGTCTTCTGAGAACAAGAACTAAGTCACCAACTTTGAAAGTCCTCGGGCGGACCAGTTTATCATGGGCCTGAATCATCTTAGCTTGGTACAGTTCCAAATTTTGTTGCGCTGCAAGTCATTTTCCTTCTTTTCCAGTTCTTCCAGTCATAATCTGGCATTTTCTTCTGTAGTAATTTTATTTGCAACTGCAATCCTGAGTGATGGAAGCTGGACTTCCAATGGCAACACTGCCTCGGACCCGTATACTAAAGCATAAGGCATAGACTGAGTAGGAGTCCTGAAAGTCATCCTGTAGGCCCATAAGGCTTCTAACAACTTCTCATGCCAATTTCTCTTGTTGTCATCCAAAGTTTTCTTTAAAATTTGAACAAGAGTATTATTAAAAGCCTCGGCCAAGCCGTTTACTCTTGGATAGTAGATTGTTGAGTATCGTCAATCGATTCCATGTCTTCTGACAAAATTGTTGATCTTTATACTTCTAAATGCAGACCCATTATCTGAAATGATTCTGCGCGGTACTCCGAAACGGTAGACGACTTGATTTTTGAAAAACTGTAGCACGTGGTGTGCCCTTACTTCTCTGAGTCGAATTGCTTCTGCCCATTTAGAAAAGTAGTCTGTAGCTGCAAGGATGAAGCGATGTCCTCTTGAAGAAGGCGGTTCTATCGGACCCACTATATCTGTGCCCCAACACTCAAATGGCCACGATGCAATTGTTGGATGTAGCACATTTGGAGGTTGGTGTAGAACCACTCCGTGCACTTGGCACTGGTGACAACTTTTGGCAATCTTCATGCAATCGGTCATCATCGAGGGCTAGTAATACCCTAGTCTTTTAATTTTAATTTTCATTTTTGGACCCGACTGATGTGCGCCACAAAGTCCTGAATGCACTTCTTTGACAATTTCACGAGCCTCGGACCCGTTCGAGCATCTTAACCACATCCGATCAAAAGACTCGTTGTATAATGTACTTGTTTATTACTTGCGTAAGACGAGCTCTTTTCTTGATTTGATGTGCTAATGACTTATCGTCCGGTAATTTCCTCGTTTGCGGGTAGTCTATTAGAGGTCGACATCAATCTTTTGTGTTTTCTCGTCACTCGTCATGAATCGATTCCTCTGCTTTTTCGATTTCCGTATCATATCCATGTCAGGTCGTGATAGGACCTGTCGTCCTTGAACTAACACTTCAACTGACTCATCTTGTAAGCATGCAAATTCTTTTGCAAGGCGAGCTAGCGCATCCGCAAGAGCATTTTCTCTTCTGAGGATCTTGTAGATTGTTGCATTCGGAATTCGTTCCAACAGTTTCATGGCATACTGAAAGTATTGCTCGAGTCTTGGCTTTAAAATTCTGTATTGTCCGGCGACCTGTTGAATGATCAACTGAGAATCTCCGTAGATATTGATATCCATTATTCCCATTTGAATGGTCAGTTCTAGTCCTGTTATGAGGTCTTTGTATTCTGCCTCATTGTTTGTGCATGGCTCTGTTAAGTGGTAGGAGTATCTTAACATCCCTCGCTCCGGTGTTATAAAGATTAGTCCGATTCCTGCCTTACCGGGCACTATCGTTTGCAATTATTTGTCTTTCTGTGATGAGGACGCTCCGTCGAAGTATAGTTCCCAATGTTGATCATCAGCGTTTTCTAGGCTCATTATCTGCTCGTCTGGCAAATCGTCGTCAAGAGGCGAATCTGCCGGTAAAGGGTGTGCTGCAAGGAAGTCAGCTAGCACTTGTCCCTTTACGGCACGGAGAGGAACGAAAGTTATGTCGAATTGCAATAGTATCATCGACCACCTGGAAAGTCTGCCAGAAAGTGTTGGACGGGTCATCAAATATTGCAACGGATTAACTTTCGAGATAAGGTTGACCTTATGAGAGAGCATGTAATGCCTGAGTTTCTGTGCGGTGAAGATCAGGGCCAAACAATGCTTCTCAATTGGAGGATACTTTACTTCCATCGGAATCAAACGACGGATTAAGTAGTAGAGAGCATTTTCTTTTCCCTCATCATTGACCTGGCCTCCAAGGGAGTCGTCTAGAGCCGTGGTATAAAGTATCAACGGTCTACCTGAGACTGGGGCTGCTAAGACAGGAGGTGTCATTAAGTATTGTTTAATGTCCTCGAAGGCCTGTTGGCATTTCTCTTCCCAAACAAATTTGATGTCCTTTTTAACTAATGCCGAGAAGGGCTGACACCTACCTGACAAGTTCGAGATAAAGCGTCGAAGATATGCCAACTTCCCTTGAAAGGATTGTAGCTGTTTTAAGGTTTCGGGAGGCGGCATTTCTAAGATAGCTTTAATCTTTTCCGGATCAATTTCAATCCCGCGATGTCGGACAACAAATCCTAAGAATTTCTCGGAGGTAACGCCGAAGGCGCATTTTAAGGGATTCATCTTAAGGTTGTATTGCCTTAGTCGCTCGAAGACAATTCTCAAATCATACAGGTGATCTTCCTTCAGTTTTCTTTTGATGACCCATCATCCACATAGCACTGAACTTGGTTGTGAATGAGCTCATCAAAAATCTTTGTCATTGCTCTTTGGTATGTTGCTCCTGCGTTCTTTAGTCCGAATGGCATTACTTGTGTAGCAATACACTCCGATTGGTGTTCGAATGCCGTGAGCTTTTCATCTTCCGGTGCCATCTTTATCCGGTTGTATCCTGAAGATCCATCCATGAAAGAGAATATTTCATGTGTCCAAGCGATGTCGATCATCAACTCTGGAATTGGTAGTGGAAATTCATCCTTCGGACATGCTTTGTTCAAATCTCTGAAATCCACACAGATTCTGATCTGACCATTCTTCTTTCTGACTGGTACCACATTGGCTAGCCAAGTTGGGTATTGTTCTTCACGGACAAATTTAGCATCTATTAGCTTCTTAACTTCAGTTATGACTTGTTGTTCAATTTCCAAACACATTCTTCTGGAAGCTTGTCTAACTGGAATGGAAGTAGGATCCACTCCTAGCCTGTGAACTGCGACTTCTGGAGCTAATCCTGGCATTTCATCATAACTACAAGTAAAACAGTCCTTGAATTCCATTAGTAGCTTGATTATTTCCTCAGAATCTTCTTTATTGAGTAAGGAGCTAACAAAGGTTGTGATCACTGAAAATTTTATAAAAAATTCATACCTATTTTTGATGAAATTGCACTTTAAAGAAAGGTATTTTCTTTATTTTATTGCAGGAATGGAGAATTTAGGTGATAAAAGCAAAAATCATAAAAAGGAGCGGATTTGGAGCAAAAAGGAAGAAAATAATGCAATTTGTGCTTGAGTCGCCGACGGCGAGATCGAGCTCGCCGACGGCGAGGTTACGAGAAGAAAATTCGAAGGATTTATAATCGTCTAACTGACAGCGAGCTCGAGCCCGCCGACAGCGAGATAGCGCGGTTTGAAGATCTTCTAGAAGCCTCGCCGACAGCGAGGTAGTTCGTCGCCGACGGTGAGCTAGTTCAAATGGCGCAGATACATTGAACCTGGAGACTTTTTGAAGAGATGCTTACACACCTCTTGGTCCTTTGCTCACCTCTATATATAGAGGCCGAAATTCAGCAGTTTGTGTGTCTTAGTGTGCCGTTTTTGTGTGTTAATTTGTTCTAAATTAAAATTTTATAAGTGTATTAGTTGTGTGCAGTTTTTAGGGAGTCTTTAGTGAGTTAGTGAGTTAGTGAGTTTTTAGTGAGTCTTGCTCTACTGGAAGGAAGAGTTAAAGGAACTGCTAGGAGTCTGCTTGGGGATAAATTGAGATAAGTATTTATATTTATTGTTTTTAACTTTAAATGAAATCTATGCTTAGTTTAGTGAACATGCATTCTGAGTAGTTTATTAGTCTTTCTCCCTGTTATAAAATTAAGTGACTTGATGAACTAAAAATAGAAGTATTTTTATATATATTAATAAATTGTGATAATTTTTACTTAAAACTTAATTTACTTTCAAACTGGCCATTTGATTTGTTAAAATATGTTGATTATCAACCATAGTAAAAATTACATCTGATATTTGGGGAATTCAAAAGCCTTGAAAGGAAGGTGCAAATAAATAGGGAAATAATATCACTGGGCGTAGAATTGAGCATTTTAGTGCGACAGACTAAAATATTCAATTCGGTCCTATTATTTGAGAGCTGAAGTGTAGATGTTAGCCCTCAGGCGAGGGGAACGTGGGAGCTCGAAGTGGAAGTCGGTATCCTCCCGCACTAGCCGCGGATTCGGTAATCAAATATAGGATTAGTTAATATTCTTTACACCTGGACCAAAGGGTAAAGAATAGGAATGCTCCAATTTGTCACAATACCTTAAAATTATCTATTTAAATTCATTAATCACTTAAATTTCTAAACAAGGGGAAAGATACTTTTTCTGAATAGTTAAGACTTATTTAGCACTTAGTTTAATTTCCTGCACTTTCAATACGTATTAATTTTCTACTTAGTTAAGTTACCTAATTGAAATACTTAGTTTACTTTATTGCGCTTAAATTCAGAATTCCAAATTTTCGTATATTATTATTATTATTATTATTATTATTATTATTTTAAAATTAGTCGTTATTTAATTTTCTTTTTCCCTGTGGGATCGATAACCAGGACTCCACTAGAGCCCTGTATTACTTGATACGATACGTATACTTGCGTAGCATCCACAACATAAACAATTACAATTCTATACATATAATATAGCGGGGTCAAGTTTTTGGCGTCATTACAAGTAAATTAAAAATATCATAATATAAAATTGTGGGTCAGGTTGGTCTAGGCTTTTCACTAGTACCTAAGTTAACTTCCATTAACTCATCTATTGTAGATTTGATTTCTACTTCGAATTCTGGTGGAGCGTCTCCGATTGGTAGATCCTTGAGGTCCTCTGAAGCTTCCAAGCAGTCTTCATTAGGTTCGCAAGTGACAACCAAACAAAATTCTGTATCATCAACTGAACCTACTGTGCCGAATCCGAGACCATGTTTTGAATGGGGAGGCCGACCGGCATTATTCCATAATTTTTCGAAGTGTTGTGATCGGCCTTTTGTCCATTGTCGAGGTAAGACACTACGCTGAATTAAATTTTGAACACAGGGAGAGTACCCCTCAAAAGGTAATTCCATTAATTCGGAAGAAGTGACATCTTCAAATTGTACATCGTTTTCAGTATTGGAAGAAGAAGTGTCACGGTAAAATTTGATCGACTTTGACCGCTGCTATGTACTTCTTTGACCACCATACCCTCGATCTTATTAGATCGGATCGGGGTCAGGGTCATAGTGTGTACATAGTGGTTAATCTTCTCGTACATCGATTTGTATTCTTTGTTCTTCTCATCTTTGAGAGAAATCTTGAATTGTGGTTTCTTCCAGTTTATTGTAGCTGCTTCTTTCTTGAATTCCTCTTCTTCCTCAGAGCTGTTCTCCCAATCAAAGTTGATCATCAGCTTTTTCTGTCCAACTGTCCCAGTGTCTCTTCCACGACCTCGTCCCCGGCCTCGACCTCGAATGCGAGTTCTGGAGAAACCTTCACCATCTCGCCGTAAGGGAGTGGTGAGTGATCGTTGGACTAGAACTTCGAGTTCTTCATTGTCTCGAATTTCTTTTGCTTCATTTGGCACGGTGTCTCTGGAGAAGATTGTTTTCTTCGGAGGTGCGTAATAAGCTGCATCTTCATGGATTCCAATCTCATGTACGGAGAAAGGTTACAAATCACCTTTAATGCACTGTTCTCCTCCTTCGTAGTATTTTATGCACTGATGCAGAGACAACGGTACCATCCGGTTATCATGTATCCACGGTCGGCTCAGTAGCGCGTTGAACGATGTTTCAGAATCAATTATATGGAATTTTGCGGTTGTCTTTGCTAAATCACCGGTTTTCATCAACAACGTTGTTGATCCGAGGGCTCTTTCTCCTTTCTGGTTGAATCCTCTTAGTAACATCTTGTCTGTTTCAAGCTCGCGAGCATCAATTTCCAAGTATGCTAGCGTCCGAAGATTCATTATATTGATTGACGCTCCTTGATCCACCAATACTCTGGAGAGCGTAAACTTTCCGATTGTGACTGAAACATACAACAGTCGGTTGTGATCGGCTGTCCTAAGTAGTAGATCACTGTCCGTGAAGGTAACACCTCGCTGTTCCTTTAACGAGCAAACCTCGTCTAAGGATTCTCAAGCCATCTGAGGTAAACAAATCTCTAGATCAAGTAAGGCCTTGATCAGAGCTTCTCTCATCTCTTTTGATAAGATGAGAGCGTCGTAGATGCTCAGTTTGGCTGGTAGTTTCCTAAGATGGGCTAGCACGTTATAGTCCACTTTGTTACCATGTGTCTCAGTTTCTTCCCAAACGGGCAATTCTTCTGCTGGGGTTGATTCCTCCTGAATAACCACCTGCTTTCCTTTGTCTTTTGGGCCCATTCTCGGAGGTAGAACCCTTTCGCTCCTTAAATTGACTTCTGTGATTTCTTTTGAATGCGAGTGCGAGTTTACGAGTGTCTCCTTTTGAATCGGCATGACAGGTTCTTCTGGAGTCGCTTCGGAATCTGAATGCTCTAACTCTATTGTGATTAAAGTTCATTGGAATTCACAAATAGATTCATTGCTTGTTGAAGTTTCGTAGCCTTCTTGATGAATGTCTCCTTTGTCATCGTGATTGTCGAGGTTGTGTATTATTTGAGAATTGTTATTTGTATCGGAATCGAGATCCGGATTAGATTGGTTGTCGTTAGTTACGTAATCTTTAGAAACAATCAAAATGTAGCCAACGCCATAACTCTTATCATTATAAGATCCCGCCGGAGCGAGCAAATAATCATACAGAGTCAGAGGTTCGAGGAATTTTTCCCCCGAATCGGAAACAACCATCCTAGGATAAGCAGCCCCTAGCCTAGCCTTGGGAGCCTCGGTCTTTTCTTCTTCTTCGATCTCCTTCTTTTCTATGATCTTTTCTTCCTGGGGCGGTTCTTCAATTGCAAGCTATAGCGCCGGCTTGACAGGTTTCAAACTTTGAATTGAAGCACGCGCCGAAGCGGTTTGGATGCGATCCAAAATTTTCTTCGATGACTTCGTCCAAGCGATACTCCATCCATCATCGGTCGTGTAAGGGGTCTATCGAAACAATGGGATCCGTTGAAATAACATTGACAGAACCTCCTTTCTGGGGTTCTTTCATGTATTCCTTTGGGATCGTTATGTTCCCTTTTCGGAGATTGTTGTCAAACCAACTTTTGAAGGTGATGCAATCCTCTATCTTATGTCAAAGCATCTGGTGGTAAGGGCAGTAGTTGGGATGGTCTTTCTTATTAACTTCTTCTGGCTTCTTGGGTTCTGGTAGTCAAAAATCCGAAGTCTTCATCAAACTGCGGAACATCTTTGGCATTGCCTCATTCTTGAATGGATATTCTCTATTTATAAGCTCCTTTAACGTGCGTTGTGGGCGAGGCGGTTGCTCATATTGTTGGGTTGGCTGATAACCGGGTTGAGGTTGTTGGTAGTTCTGCTGAGGTTGTTGATAGTCGGGCCGCGCCGCTCCAACTTGTATTTGCATTGGTCGCTTGCCCTTATCGACTGTCGCGACGATCCCAGATTTCTTTTCAAATGTCTTCACAGGCTTCTGTTTGTCTGTTTTGTCAAAGAAACTTAGTTGCTTCGCTTCCTCTTGCAAGCTTCCGGCCTTGCTTAACAACTTCTCGAAAGTCTTAATTGTAAATCCCTTAAGGAGAAGTGCTACCGGGCCGTGAATGCTTTTAAGCAAGATACCGACCGCATGCTTGCTCTTGTAGCTGTGGCTCACACTTCATGCTTAGATTTCTCCATCGAAGTATGTAGTCCACTAAAGTTTCATTCGGTTTATGTTTCTCCACCACTAAGTCACCGATGGTGATATGGTGCTGAGCTCAGGCAAATCGTTTCACGAAGAGGTTTTCTAATTCTGAAAATGTCTTTACCGAACTGTTCGGTAATTCTGCATACCAATCGAAGGCGATCCCTCACAGGCTGCTGACGAATTGTAGGAAGAGTAAGGCGTCACTTCCACCGGCGTTGCAACAACTAGCACGAAAATGTGCAACATGCTGTCGAGGATTTCCGGTACCATCAAAAGTCTTGAACAGAGGTGGTACGAAGCCTTTTGGGTATTGTACTGCATCAAATTCCTCGGGGTATGGTCTACCATCTGAATAGATGCTCCACTCTTAGACTGTGCTAAGGCTTCTCGCACCTACTGTTCCACCATGTTCTTGATGTCCTTCTTTGGAATCATATTCTGGGTAGAATCTTTCTTCGGCTGATCGTCTCCGTTAACAGATGTAATCTCTTTTCCTCCGTCTGTAATATGAATAACTTATGGAGGCATTTCTCTTGGGGGTTGAACTCGACTGCGAAGAGTGGCTAGAGGCTGCAGCCATCTCTTCCATCCTTTTGGCCATTTGAGAGATTGTATCATCTTTTTCTCGAATTTGTGCTCTTAATGCTTCCGGTTCATCTCTCTCCACAGCTGCCGGGGCACACTGTGAAGCTGACGATGCTCATGTTTCAACCATATTGATCTCCAGATATTCGTCATCCATGAACTCCGACAAGTCAACTTCATCTCCAAACTTTTCTTCTCTTTCTCTTGCTAATCATTGAATGTCGGTTCTTAGCTTTTCCATAGCGTCTTCCAATGGTCTTTTTCGTGCAGTTTTGCAGTTATCATGCGATGACCGTTGGGTTTCCTTCTTGGGAGTCCCCTTTTTTGCAGTGGCGCTTTCTTCGGACTCGAGTCTCCTGACGAGACTTTCCTTTTTCGGTCGTTGTTTCGGTTTTAATTGGCCAGTAGTAGGACGCCACACCATCCTTCTAGCAACAGAAGGCCTAGGACCGGATGGTCTGTCGGCTAAATGCTGGAAGGTGGTATACTCCCTGATCTATAAACCTGAAACAATAACAGGTGGGCTAGCTTTCATCTTCTTATTCGGCTTTTCTGTGGCGCTAACGGGTTCTACTCACGGCCCAAGACGGGACTTGGCTGGCACCCGCCCTATTCTTCTTAAAATCTCTGACACAGGACATTTCTCTTTCTTTGCTAACTTCTCTATCACAGTCTGTAGTCGGGCAAATGGTGTAATCCTAGCCCTTTTCTTTCGGCTGTCGCTATAGTATGATGGTCGAGGTAATGTAGAAGCAATCTTGCAGACATTTTCCTCGTCAGCTGTGGCGGAGAGGGGATGGAATCTACTTCCTTCCAAAAGCGGTGTATACTTAGGCAATGGTATGTACTCAGGTAGTGGTGTGTACTCAGGAATTTCTTCTAAGAAAGCTACTTCAGCGAGTCCCGGCCTTTACGGCAATCTTCCTACCTCTCGTTTCTTCTCCGAGTCCGTGTTAGGGGTGGAACCCTCGAGCTGGACCCAATTTTGAAAACGGAAGGTCTTGCACGGAAGTCCGTACCCTCCGCGGTAACATGCTCGTTACAAATTTGAACTTCCTTCCCCTTCAGTTTGGCTGAAGCCGGGGTAGGTGCAGAGACGACTAGACCAGTGGGGGTAGAGATAACAGTCCTCCTATGGACAGTAGTATTCTTCTCAGCTGGAACCCTTTGCAGGGGAGGGAACTCTTGAGTTGACTTAAGGTTGAACTTGATCAAAGGTCTTTCAGTTTCAGGCACATTGTCTGTAAGTGTGAAATGGGTGACGTCGGCGATCTTGACATCTGTGTTGCCAAATCTTTGTCCAAAATGGATGATCCCATTGTCGGGCAGCTCATCCTTGTAAACAGCGAAGTCCAGTCTATTGGTGAAGGAGAAAATCAGCTTTGGGGCAGACATTTTCTCGCAAGGTAGATTCCGATTGTCGGTCCCAAGTTATGCTTCTTCTCATCAGGACGAAAAGAAAGGAATCAAAAAGAGTCCGAACACATTTTTGTTCATGTATTTATAAAAAGGAGTTATTTGTTAAAAGAGTCATTCATTAGAGGGTTTGTTTATTAGGAACAAAATGTTCAAAGGTGTAGAGAAGGTAAGGAATCCGATTTAGAATTGGAAAGGAAGAGGAAGTCTTATGCAAGACTTCTCGACTTGAAGGATCGCTCCTAAACTAACATCTATTGGGGGTCTACCCCACCTCAGAAAAGAGGTAAAAGGATCTCGGAACCTCTCCGTTTAGGGGTGTCTAAACAGTGGCTCCTAAATCCGAGAGGAGTTGGCTATACTCGTTCAAGATAGAAATGAATGGGGTATTCCAATGGAAGAATGGTAGTTTGGTCCACTAGGGGCATGGGCTCACTACCGATTTATAAAAGCAAAGCCGTCTGATCAAAATGGAGAGAGGAACTATTCCCCAGCGGAGTCGCCAGAAGTTGTCGGCATATTTTTAGGTTATGTGTTTTATTTTTGAAAAGAGGTCTCCTATAGAAATTGTCGACAAATTTTTAATTTAATTTAAATAAATAACTTGAAAAGTAGTATTTGATTTTGAAAATAATTTTTAAATTTGAAAATTTTAAGATATGAAATCAAACTGATTTCACATCCTGAATAGTTTTTATAAACGAGCACCGCACCACAAACTGTATATCTATCCCGGAGAGTAGACACACTGCTTGATGATGGGGCTTGGTTAAATAAACTAGAAGATTTGTAACATCCGTTTGGTCTGCGAACCAATTTTATAAGCCAACAAGTTCCCCTACTTAATATAAAGGAATTAAGCAGGGTTTATATTACCTGGGTTCTTAAAGTTCTCTATAAGGGTAAGCCCCTATAGTTAATTGCATCTTAAATGAAGTGAATCATTTAAGAAAACTCTCGATAATGATCAGTGGTTTTGCTCTCAAGAATTTCAAAGTTTAGGGTCTTCAAAGGATTGAATTTTGGAAATTCAAAAGGGAATGGATCAAATTTTGAATAATTTATTTCAGTAGTTCAAAGGAAGAAAAGTAGGAGAAGTTGAGGATACAAGAAGAATATTGGCAACTTCTCAAACCATCCTATTGTTTGGCTTCAATTTGGGGATTCATTTAATGTTTCATCTTGCTCGTTTTAATTAATCGGGACTTATATTCGTATGACACAATCATACAAACAGACCTCGAAGATGTGAGGGTTTATGTCGTACCGAACGATCACCTCGGAGTCCTAAGACCGGTTAGGGCTTAATTTACATGATATGATCATGCAAATGCCTAACGAAGAGTTGAGGATTTATGTTGCACTAGAGCAAACTACCTCGAAGTCCTATGGCCTGGTTATTTAATTCTAAGAAAGTTTTGCTGAAGTAAACTCAGGTTTTGCTGATGACGATGGCCGTGCTGCCCACCATGCTCCGAGCTCCTTGTTGTTGCAGAGGTTTAGTTTTAGAAGTCATCAATCAAGAGATGAGAGAAGTGTTTTGATTTAGAGAAAAATCTTAAAATTCAAGTGTTTTTTAATATTTTAATTAAAAAAAATCTTAAAGTTGGTTAAACAGAACCGATTAAGATCCCACGGTTCCGTCATCCAGGCACCGTTATTTTCATCGAATTCACTTAGTCCAGATGAATTTGCTAAACTCAACTGAATGAGTTTCACACCTTCATTTAGACCGTGGGAAATCCCGTTAGCAACACGTGGGTTACATCATCCGACGTATTCCCGATCATTCAACGAGATGTTTTAATTTAGTTGCAATTGTAGTTTTGTGTTCTGTTTGTGATTAAATTTTGAGTTGTTTTATATTTTGAAATGTTGTGGTGGTGATTTTTATCTTGTAATGACTTTTAATTTAGTTTTGGTTTCAGTTCAGGGACCATCCTAAAGGTTTTGGTTTTCATGCAACAGTTGTTTATCATGCAAGAAAAGTAAAGTGCATTTGCAATAAAGTAAATTGCAATAAAATAAAAGTGTTCCTGGAGGGTCTTCCCGTCATCCCCAGCTGCACTTAAAACACATGTTAAGGCATTTAAATATTTCAACAAGTACCAAGGTAAAGCTAAGGGAAAGGTTTTGGTTGTCTATCAAATTCCTAATCCTATAGCTAGTCATCTCCCATGACGTCTAGGTTCTTGTATTTTTGGTTTAAGGACGATTTTATTCATCAAAGAACAATTAAGTTTAATTGTTCTTATAAACATCCTATCATATTGAGGAAATGCTTAAGACGAGTCTTAAACATCTTTTCAATACCTCTAGGATTGTTTTAAGTCCAAGAGAATTTAATTATACAAGTGAATTAATCATCCGGGAGTTTAAGTTTTGTTCTTTTGCTCAATGAACTAGGATGTTTGAATATCCTATGAATGAGGTGACACTTCACTAAATACTCCACTTAGGAGTTATGATAACAAGAGCTTTTAAGGGCAAATCAAATTATTAAATATTTTAATGATTTGAACTTAATGATTTAATTTTAATTTTGATTTAATTATAGAAAATTAGTTTAAGTTTGGAATAGTGTTCAAGTTGTTTTAGATTTATTTTGAATTCTTTATGTCTTAAGTGATGTTATATTCAATTTAATTTAATTTAATTTGGTTTAGTTTGATTTTAATTTAATTTTATTTTAATTTTAATTTAATTTTAATTTTAATTTTAATTTGTTTTTTATTTTTAATTTAATTTAATTTAATTTAATGTGTTTTAATTTAATTTAATTTAATTTAACTTGAATTTACTTTGATTTAATTGTGATTTAATTTATTTTTAATTTGATTTAATTTTTTTATTTTTAATGTTTTTAAAGCTGATTTAATTTAATTATTAAAGTATTAATTTAATTGAAATTTTGATTTAATTTAGTTTAAATGTTTTAATTTTAATTTAATTTAAGGATTAAGTCTTTTAGTATTTTAAGTCTTGAGTTTGGATTATCATTTTAATTGGGAATTAAATATTATTGAAGTGATTAATTTAGGGACTCTTAAATTAAAGAATAAATGTCTTCTTAATAATATCCCTATTTTAATAATTTCAAATTTTTTTAATCTTCCAAATTTAATTAATTAATTGATTAAGGTTTACTTTAATTAATCTTAAAAATGATTGATGGGTCTCTACCCTTTAATTATTTAAATTTCAATCATCGAAATCAGATTAGGATCAAATATTTTACTCTCTCATTTTATTAAGCCTAAAATTTTAATTAAGGGTTAAAATTTTAATTACCATTTTGCCCTTCAAGCTTAATAATTCCATAACTCACTAAATTGAGCTTAAATGACTTTGAAATTTTTATGTTACTTCCCTTACATGTCAATTAAGACATTAGAGGAGAAAATGGGATTTTTCTGTATTTAATTTATTTATATAATTATTTTTTGTGGAAAATAGGGATTTTCAAGGAAAATTCAATAAGATGACCAAGGGAATTTTTATGTTCTTAAGAAAATTATGGGCCATTCCTAATGACCAGAGGACCACATGGACCAATTGTGGTGATTTTTTGAATTATATTTTATTTACTAGAATTATTTTAAATTTTGGAGTCTTAATTAATTTAAAAATGAAATAAAGGTTGAAAAATAAATTTTATATTTTTCATAAATCTTTCTGACCTCAAAGAGTCCATAGAAACAAATTTTATATTTTTCTGATTTTTTTTTATTTATTAGAATTATTTTAGTGAAAAGGTTGGAAAATACATTTTTTAATATTAAAAAATTACATTAAGCCTTTAAAATTCAATATCTTACCCTAGGGACTTAAGAAAAATATTTGATTTGTTCCTAAATGATTAGAATTCAAAATGTGACATTTTGGTGTTTTTTAATATTTTTATGATTTTTATTATTTTTTTAATTATTAAAAATATTAAAATAATGATAAAAATTAATTTTTTTAGAAAATTACAATTTTAATATCCTAAGTTCCTCTGATATCAGAGAAGCTCCAAAACCATTTTTGTGAATTTTTGAAAAGTATTTTGTGAGTTATGAATTTTTAAAGTTTGATTTTACCCATTTTTGCTTAAGAGGCTTAATCAACCCATTTGGTGGGGTTAATCAAGTCCAATTGGTTTCAAATTTTTATGTGGTGTTCTCCTATCCCTAGAGGACAGTGGAGAATTGTTTTTAAGTTAATTTGATGGATGGTTAACCCTAATTAATTAAAGTTCAATTTTAGGTATTTAGGCCAATTAGGGTTATTCCAAGTGAACTAACTCAAAACCTATTTTTCCTATGGTCCTCTGGTCATAAGAAACATCACCAAATTTTCCTAGAATTTATTTCACAACATGCTAATTATTGGAATTAAAATATCTAAAACAGTAGCATGCAATTGAAAAATCAATAACTTCTCATAGGGATGGCCTCTGACCTTGGAAAATTCAGGGAATGTTCCCAAGTTCAGAGGCTTCAAAAGCCCTATGGTCTCATGCCATGATGAATTGCCTATGAAAATGGAGAATTAAAACAATGGAGAGAGTAAATGAATTATTAAAAATAAAATACTCAATGAAATTACTTGATTTATTTTCCACATTATTCTCCTCTCTTCACTTAGCAAGAGGGTATTTATATTTTATTTTTAGGATTTTTCTACACAAAGTTATGAATTTTTGAAGTTCTGGTAATTAAATAAATAGAAAAATGGCCTATTTTTCTACTTATCCATGCGGCGCCGCGTCAACCTCGGTAGCTCCGAAGGGGGTGCGTGTCATACTGTGATTGGGCGCCGCCATCTGAGTCAGCGTCCCGGGACCCGCCTTTCACGTAACATGTTCTGGTTCGACGCGATCTGAGCCATCCCTCCGACACACGTGCGATCCAACGGCTCCCAGTCATCGTTTACAACTGGTGCGAACTCGTGACCGTAGACCTTCTAATCCTAATTTCTCACTCGATTCTCCATGGATTTTTGTGTTCTTATGCTCTATGGATTCGTCTTGAAGAGACGAACACATCCATAGGATAAACATGCACTGAAATTAACTCAAACTAAATGGAGAATCTCTGTAAGATCGGGAGGAAGAGTGAGTCCATACCTTTGCTTAGAGAAGTGAAGCTTCAATCTGAGGGTTGTGTCACGTTCGATTGGGTCCAAGCAAGCTTCAGATGAAGTCCCTTGGCCTGGTGAATTGTCTAGGTATGATTTCGACCACAACCGATCACAAAGCTTGGAGGCTGGAAGCAATGGCTGGCCTGGTGAGGGGGCTTTTGCTGGGAAACTTCTCCTCTTGGTCTGGTGAAGGTGTAGAGTCAATCAATTTGAGGATTGACTCACTGTAGTGAAGTGTCCTGGTTTTGGGCTTGGATTTCAATTCTGAAATTGGGCTCACAGAGAGGTAATGGCAGGGGGATTTCAGTGGGGATCAAGTTCTCTATGTGTAGAGAGTAGTCTGGGATGATTTTGGCAGGGTTTCAGTAAGGTTTGGTTCAGCACCTCTTTTGGCCGAGAGGAGGGGGTGTTTAAATAGGAGAGGCTGGAGGGCCTCCCAGGGGGGTTCAAGGGTTGGGATCAGCTGCTCTGGTGAGGAGAAGAACATCTGCAGTGGCCATTTGGAGTGAGGCAACTCAGCAAGGTGGAATTCCAAAATTTGGCTCCTCCCAAAGTCTCAGCCATGGTGTTTTCCGGCGATCTAGGCGGCTGGCCGGCAGGCATGGGTCACCCTCAGGTTCAGGTGGGTCAGGGCTGGAGGTTTGTGCAGGCAATTGAGCTTTGCCATGTGTAAAGGGCTTGGATTAAAATAGCACGGGGGAGAGGCCATTTTGGCTTGATTTGGTCCAAGCCATGGTTTGGGTTGGGTTCACCTTCCCATGACCTGGTTTTAGGCTGAGAGGATCATGTGAGTCAACCTACCAAAGGTAGTGAAGTCCACATCAAGGATTAGGTGACAAAGTATGGTTTAGAGTGTATCATGTTTAAGGTAAAAAAAGGTTTAAAAAGGTTTAAGAAATAGATCCCCTCTCTTGCCATTAATGGTTTGGTGAGGTGGAAAGTAGATTCCATGGCTCTCATGGCTCCCATGTGGCTCATGCATGGCTTCATGGCTCATATATGTCTTGGGAAAAGTTGTCTCACTTGCATGAGAAAGGGTGTTGGAATTTTTTATGGATTTAAGGAGAATTGTCATAAGGCTTGATTTGAATTTATTTGGTGATAGATTTTAGAACTTAGGAAGTGTTTTAAATCAAAGGGATGATGAGAGGAATTTCATGTGGGCTTTGTCATGGACTTTGGGCTTTTGAACTTGCTTTGGATGAGCTTTTTAAGAAGGCCTAAGGAAGTGGGCCTTAGGTTTTTTTTTTTTAAATAAGTTTATGGATGAGAATTTTGTAAATGGTTGGGCCAAATAATTGTTGGGTTTGGTTTAGGGATGTGTCATGAGTGATTTGAAATGAATTTGAGGTGGTTTGGGTTTGAATTGGGTTGGATTTGGGCTTCTTTGGTAAAGGGGCCAATATAGGTCAAATTGGGCTAATTTGAGCCAATGTTGGGATAGGGTTAAAATTAATGTTGGGAAATTTTTATGGGAGTGTTTCAAAGAGGTTTCAACTTTGGTTGGGTTTTGGTTTTGGGACTTGGGCTTATTTGGGTTAGGTTTGGGTTTAGGTCAAAATTGGGCTTTTTTGGGTTTTGGGTTGAATTTGAGTGGGGTTTGGATCCAAATTTTGGGCAAATAATGTTAGTGTTTTGTTTGTGGGGATGTTAGGGAAGGTTTAGAAAAGGTTTAGGGTCAATTGGAGTTGAATTGGTTTGGTTTGGGCTATGTTTGGGTCATGGGTCCAAATTGGGCTTTAAGGTCAAAAGTGAAATTGGATTTAAATGTCAATCAAATTGGACTTGGATTTGGTCTAGATTGATATTGTGGATATCAATTTGAAGTTTAAAATTGAATTAGACCAAAATTGGGGTCAATGGGTAGATTTGGTTTGACATTGGGTTCACTTGGGTTAAGAATGGGCTAAATTGGGGGTTTTGGTAAAAGTGTTGTAAATTGACAAACTTGGCCCATGGTGTAGTTGGAAAAAATAAAATTGGGAATATTTGGGATTTTCTAGAATTTTGTGGGAATTTTCTGAATTTTTGGATTTTTGGCTAAGAGGGGCATTTTGGGTATTTGGAGGGTATTGGGGGGTATTTTTGGAATTTTTGGTATTTTTGGCTATGGATGATCAATTTTATTGGTTAGGAAATGTTCAAGGTTGATTTTGGAGAATTTTGGGTGATTTGGAAATTTGGGAGATTTGGGCAATTTTAAGGGCTTTTGGTAGGTTTGATAGGTGTAGGGTTCCCGGGGTCAAAAATTGAAATTTTGGAAGAATGAAGATTGATCAAATTTGAGTGAAATGGAATCACTTTGATTGAGCCATGAAGCCATGTTAAGCCTATATGAGCCATGAGAGGACTCATTTGAGGCATTCACTATGTTGTTCCTAACCCTCTTAGCTAGGGGCTTAGGGGTTAAGGTCCATCCATATGAATTATCTACATGAGTCAAGGAGTCAAGTTGGGTATGGGTGTGGTTTTAGGATTTGGATTGTGTGTGTGAGAGTGTAGAGTATGAGTGTAGTGAGTGTGTAAGTGAACCCTCACCAGACCAAGCCACCCAGGGTGGTCCTAAGGCTAAAGAGTCCTATAGGGAACTCATCCTTTAAACCTTCACTTTTGATCTCAACCCTCTAGGTGATTAGGGGTCTACAATCAAGCTTGTGGGGTTTTTAGGGAGACAAGAAGTGGTTTAAATTTCTAAAGGATGGGTCCCAATTCTAGTCTTCTAAGATAGTCAAAGGAAAAGCCTAAGGCTAGATCCTAAGCACTAAAGAGGGAAGAGAAGACCTCATCAAAAATGAGGTCAACAAGGCATTTATATAATTGCGAGAAATACATTGGTTAAGCTAAGGGAAGGTTCTAGTTTTCTACCAAAATCCTAATCCTATTGCTAGTCAATTCCTATGATGTCCAGGTTCTTGTGTTTTGTGGATGATTTTCTTCCTCAAAGAACAATGAAGTCTCACTGTTCTTTTAAAACATCCCATCAAGTTAGAGAAGTGCTCAGAACTTAATTCTGAACATCTTCCTAAAAAATTTAGGGACTATTTTCGAGTTCAGTTAGTTTCATTATGGTGATGAATCAATCACCCAGGTTGCTCTTGCTTAGTAAATTAGGATGTTTCATTATCCTATGAATAAAGTGACATTTCATTTAATGCTTCATTTAAGAGTTATAGAAGTGAAAGCCTTTAGGGGAAAATTACTTTATTAAGGAATTTAACCATTCTTAGTTAAAGTTGGAATTAATGGTTTAAAGTGATTTAGTTATAAAATTTTGATTGATCTTTTTCAAATGCTTTAAATTATTTTAAGTTTGGAATAGTGTTCAAGTTATTTAATCCCGTTAAATTATACCCTTTCAAACGGTCTTAACTTTTTTGATTAATTTTAAATATTTTAAACATGATTTGACTTTAATTTATGAGCTTTTAATTGTGAATTATTCCAAATTAGTGTTTTAATTTTGTTTTTATTCAAGTTCTTTTTTTTCTAAGTAACTTCAAATTAGTTGTAATGTCTTAAAGTGTTTTAATTTAGTCTTAATATTTTGAATTTATTTTAATTTAAGTTTTAAGCAATTTCAAATCAATTTTCTAATGCTTTTTAGTTTAATCATTATTTTCTTAAGATATTAACTCCAATCATCACTTTAGAATTCCATTAATTTATGTGTAAATAATATTTGATCAAATTATTAATTAGGGATTTAATTTAAAGAATTAGAATTCTCCTATATTACATCCCTTAATCTTAATCATTCGAGCCTTAATTAATCTTCCGAGTTTTATGTAATTTTATTAATTTTTTTTCTTTAATGTTTAAGGTGATTTAATGAGTTTATACCCCTTAAATTCACTGTGTTGCAATCATCCAAAATAAAGTTATGATCAAATATTTTTCCCTTCCCTTTGGTTTAGCCTAAGTTTTAATTAGAGTTAAAATTCCTTAATCACCATTATGCCCTTTTAAGCACATTCATCTCATAACTCATCAAATTAAGCTCAAATGAACTTGAAATTATTATGTCACCTCACTCACATGTCAATCAAGACATTAGAGGAGAAAATGTGATTTTTTTGTTTTTAATTTAATTTATATAATTATTTTAATGAAAATAGGGATTTTCAATGAAAATTTCATAACATGATCAAGAGGAAGTATCTATCCTTAGGAAAATTATGGGAGGTTTTTATTGACCAGAGGACCATTTGGACCAATTTTGGTGATTTTTTGAACTATATTTTATTTATTATAATTATTTTTAATTTTGAGGTATTAGTTAATTATGAAATAAAATTAAAGTTGAAAATTAAGTTTTAAATATTTTTTTAAATCTCTTTGATCCCAAGGAGCTTAAAGAAACAAATTTTATATTTTCTAATTTTTTTTTTTAAATTTTTAGAATTGTTTTAGTGAAAGGTTGTAGAATCCATTTTTAATTTAAAAAAATGCCTTAAGCCTTTAAAATTCAATATATTTATTTTGGGATTTTGGAAAAATATTTGGTTGGTTCCTAAGTGTTTAGAGGACCAAATATGACATTTTTATGAATTTTAATATTTTTGTGATTTTTATAATTTTTAAATTATTAAAATATTAAAAGTTAGGTTAAAAATGAAGTTTTTTTTTGAAAAATCTATTTTTAATTTTCTTAGACTCCTCTGACATCAGAGAGTCCCCAAAATTAATTTGATGATTTTTTGAAATGAAATTTGAGGTTTATGAATTTTTTAAGTTCAAATTTGGCCAAGTTATTTAGAAAATCCATTTATTGGGTTAAACCATTTTTAATTAACTTAAAACTTTTTATGGGGGTTCCTCTGTCCCTAAAGATCAGTGGAGAATTCATTTCAAGTTATTTTGAATTTTAGTTTGTTCTAATTAATTCAAAGTTGGTTTTAAGTCAAGTGAACAATTAGGATTACTTATAATATTTTAATCCATGCCATAATTATCCCAAGTTCCTCTGGTCATAGGGAACCTATCCTAATTTTCTTAGAATTTTCCAAACAGTATGCTAATTATTGGAATTAAAATACCAAAACAGGCATAAAAACTTAAAAATCAGATAACTTGTCATAAGCACAGCCTCTCGCCTTAGAAAATTAAGTGAATGTCCCTAAGATTAGAGGCTACAAAAGCCCTATAGTCTCATGCCATGGTGAATTGTCTGTGTGAGTGGAGAATTAAAATATTCAGATCAGTATTAAATTAATTAAAAATTAAATATTCAATCAAATAACTTAATTTCTTTTCCACATTATTCTCCTCTGTTCACTAAGCAAGAGGGTATTTTTCTTTTAATTTTGTGATTTTTCTATGCAAATTTATGGATTTTTAATGTTTCAGGGATTTGATTAATTCAGAAAATAACCATTTTTCTACTTATCCAACGCGGCGCCACGACATCCTACGATGGGTCGAAGCTCCACGCGTCTCCTCCTGATTCGACGCTGCCATCTGACTTGGCAGCCACGCGGCCCGTGGTTCATGTTCCATCCCTCCATCCGGTGAGATCCTGGCCATCCATCCGATACACGCGCCATCCAACGGTTCCTGGCCATCGTCCCGACTGGTGTGAGCCGAGAACCGTCCACCTTTTAGCCCTAATATCTCGCTCGATACTTGACCAAATCAAGTGCGGTTTCTTCCTACATGCTCATCTAGCCTAGAGCTACACATCTATATGGCTAATGCACAATGAAATCAAGCAGAATAAAATGGAGAATCCATGAAAGCTCGGGAAGAAGAAGAGCTCAATACCTTTTCTCTAAGAAGTGAAGCTTTGATCAGAGGTGCTCGACACGTTCGTTGGAGTCCCAGGAGGCTACGGATTGAGTCTCGAGCACTGGTGAAATGACTAGGTATGAAAGTGATGAAATCCGATTTCGAGCTTTGGTCTCCAGCACAAATGGGTGGCCTGGTGAGGGGGCTTTCACTGAGGAACTTACTCTCTACCTCTTGTGAAGGTGTGGGAGAAGTTAATTGAAGTTTGGTCAAGTTTCAAGGGTTGTCCTATTTTTTGGCCTGAGATTGAACTCAAAAATTGAGCTCAATCAGTAGGGATTAGGGCAGGAAAACAGTGGGGTTCTTCTTCTCTAGGCTGGGAGATGCTCTGAGAGTGATTTGGGGAGGTTTTGTGACAAAAATTTTCAACACCTCTCTCATGGCCGAGAGGTGGTGCTTATATGGTCAGGGCCATATAGCAGGGCTTGGGTTCAATTGAAGGGTGGATTCCACTGCTTAGGTGGAGGGCAGAGGAGCTCCAAGGTTTAAGTTGGCTGAGGTGGTCAATTGGGTAAGTTTGGGTGAGTTTAGGTAGGTGGTGGCTCTCAGTTTTGACCCCCTCCGGCGACTAAGCCAGTCGGCAAGGACAGAGGAGCTGGTCCTAGGTCAGGTGAGTCAGGTGGCAGGGTTTAATGGTGAATAACCAGGTATGGGGGGATTTGGGATGAGGCAAAAGGGAATTTATCCACTTACGGCAAGAGATCCCTTAAAATGTGGGACTCTTGGTCCATGGCTCACTGATGCACCAAAAATATATACTCTTTTAGCTATATGTTTTTACTTATTTTTGGTGATATTACACTTTAAAGGAAGGTATTTTTCATGATTTGTTACAGGTATGATGATTATAGGTGATTGGAGTGAAAAGATGCAAAAAGGAACAAATTTGGAGCAAAATGGAGCAATTTGGAGGAAAACAGCCCTGACGCCGTCGGCGCCCTATTCCAGAGACTCAAGAATTAATTGGCATGATAGGGCGCCACAGGTGCCACTATCGGGCACCCCGGCGCCCGATGACGGTTCACTTCGAATTCAAAAGTTTTGGGGGATTTTTGAAAAGGTCCTTGAAGAAACTCTTGGGGAATTCTTTCCTAACATTAAATTAAGTGTCCAAGACGAAAATAGGGAGGAGGAAGAGAAGAGAATTGTTGTAGAGAGTGTGAGGAAAGTGTGAGAGAGAGTTAGGGTTTGTGATTTTAAGAGAGATCCTTCTCTAAGGAGGGGAGAAGAGGGAGTAAAGTGAGAGATTGCTTCTTCATCTTTGTTCCAAGGAGAGAAATCAAGTGTTGCAAGGAAGAGAAAAGGAATCAAGGGGACTTTGAAGGAATTTGCTTGGGGAAGAGAAAGAGATAAGTTGTATTTACTATTGTAGTTACTATAACTCTTCTTTTATATATAAAATCTACGTGTTTTAATATCTTCTCCATGGTTTGTGAGTAGTCTCCCTTGCCTTTCTTCTTGCATGAAGTAATTATGATGTGGTGATGTGGAAAGGATGTGCCCTTTAAGTGTTATAAAAGTTGTGATGTTTCTGTAATTTGGAACTTAATTTACCTTTCAATCCGGCCAATTGAATTGTTAAAACATGTTGAGGAACATTAATTCCAAAAGAATTGAATGTTCTACAACAAGAATGAAAAAACCATTTAATGTCCGTGAATGAATTGCATAGTTCATGGGGATTAAGTGCAAATAAATAAGGAAATGAGTTTTGATGGACTTCAAATTGGAGGTTTCGTGGTGACAGAATGGGATCCCTAAATTGGTCTTAAGATTGGTAACTAAAGCCTATAGTTAGCCTTCGGGTGAAGGGTGAGTGGGAGCTTCGAAGTGAGAGCCGGTATCCTCCCAGCCTAGCCTTAGATTTAGTAACTAAACTTAAGATATGGCAATGTTCTTCACCTGCTTGGAAGAGGGGGTACTCTTTTAAAGGTAAAGAAGCAAATATGCTCTTATTTGGCACAACACAAAATTACCATTCTTCATCATCCACACATAATAATCTATATGGAGGAAGAAAGACACTTTTCATATAGAAGTATCTTATTAATCACATAAGTTAGTGTGTTTGTTAGTTAATATAGTTCAGTAATTAGAAGTAATTGTAGTAGCTTTATTATACTTTGCATTAACTGGTGGTAGTACACTTAAGTAATTGTTACATTGGGTATTGGATTTTAGTGCTATATTATCAGATTTAAAGAACGTCACCTCCCTATAGGATCGATAACCAGGACTCCATTAGAGCCCTGTATTTCTTGATATGATACGTATACTTGCGTTAAATTTGTGACTTTACTAAATCATTATAAATATACAAATTTGACTTCATAAATTCTTGCTTAATATATAAAGTCGCGGTCAAGTTTTTTGCGCCGTTGCCGGGGTGGTAGATAAATGATACTTATTTATTGATATTGTAGTAACTGAAAACATTTACTTTGTAGTGTGATTTTATATGCGTAGTAGTGGATCTGTAGGTTTGATACCTTGCGATTCAGAGTTAGAGCGTACTATTAGAAAAATTTGAAAACAACAAAAACAAACTGAAAGTTACTGTGAAATGGCGAATAATCAAGAGAATCAGAATTTTAATGTTGGAAATTTGCCAAGACCTTTAAGTGATTATGCTAACCCAACTGCAGATGAAATTCATATAACTATTCAAAATCCTGATGTTGCTGCTAATTCGTTTGAACTTAAACCTGCTATTATCCAAATGGTAGAAAATAATCAATTCAGAGGAACACCTACTGAAGACCCAAATTTACATCTCGCTATTTTTTAGAACTGTGTGCTACTTTTAAGTATGACGGAGTGTCGAATGATGCTGTCAGACTTAGACTTTTTTTCTTTTTCCTTAAGGGATAAGGCTAAAGAATGGTTAAACTCGTTAGCACCTGGATCTATTCGAACTTGGGGAGAACTTTCTCAAAAGTTTCTATCGAAATATTTCCCTCCATCGAAAACTGCTAAATTAAGAAATGATATCACATCTTTTGGTCAGTTTGAAGGAGAGTCAATATATGAAGCTTGGGAGAGGTTTAAAGATCTTCTTAGGAAGTGTCCACATCATGCTTTGCCAGATTGGTTAATAATTCAAACTTTTATAACGGATTAGTGGGATCATTAAGATCAATTATTAATGCTGCTGCTAGTGGATCGTTAATGTCAAAACCTTTTGATGAAGAATATTCATTAATTGAAGAGATGGCTACTAAAAATTTTCAATGGCCCTCTGAATGGGTAAATCCTAGTGTTCATGATTCTGACATGATGACTATGATAGTTTCTCAAATAGCAGCACTTTCTAAGAAAATAGATCAATATGGAATGAATTATTCTTAACCACCCCCAGTGTTAGAGGAAAATTCATTTGGGCAGATAACTGAATCTCAAACACCTTATGAAACTTTGAACGCGATTAATAGACCTAATAACCCTTATTTGAATTATTATAACTCTGGTTGGAAGAGTCACCCAAATTTTAATTGGAATAATAATAATGCTAACGTGAACCCACAATGGGGATACAATTCTATAAACCCAGTTGGAAACTCAACCAACCAAGGAAATACTAACTTTAGACAATCTTATCCTCCTGGATTTAATAATAACCCACAGTTTAAGGCTAAAAAGTTGTTTATAGATGAAATGATTTTGAATATGGGTAACCAATTACAAGTTCAAGGTGTTGCGATCAAAAATATTGAAAGCCAATTGGGACATATTTTCACTGCACTTAATAATAGACCTTTTGGAACGCTTCGTAGTAATGTGGAGATCAATACAAAAGATCAAAACAAGGAGCAACTTAAGGCTATTCAATTAAGGAGTGGAAAAGAATTAGAAACTAGAATGCATAAAGAAGTTGAAGAAGAGAAGGAGAAGGTGAATATTGAAAAAGGTTCAAATAAGATTTATCCAGACCTGGAATATCCTCTTCAACCAATGAAGATTACTATTGAGAAACCACCTCCTCCATTCCCTCAAAGATTGAAGCAGAAGAATAGGGATAATAGATTTCGAAAATTTTTGGAAATCCTTAAGAAGTTAACAATAAATATACCTTTTGTTGAAGCATTAAAACAAATGCCTGATTATGCAAAATTTATGAAGGATATTCTTAAAAAGAAGAGAAAGTTCAAGGATCATGAGACTGTTGCACTTAGCAGAGAGTGTAGTGCAATAATTCAGAAAAAGCTTCCTGAAAAACTTAAAGATCCTGGTACTTTCACTATTCTGTGTGTTATAGGTGAAAAGTTTTTTGGAAGAGCCTTATGTGATCTGGGAGCTAGTATTAATCTTATGCCTTTATCAACTTTCAAAAGATTGGGAATTGGAGAAATTTCTCCTACATCTGTAACTCTTCAATTAGCTGATCGTTCTATTACTTATCCTAAGGGAGTGGTAGAAGATGTGTTAGTAAAAGTGGATAAATTTATCTTTCCTGTGGATTTTATTGTGCTTGATATGGAGGAAGATAAAGATATTCCAATTATTTTAGGAAGACCATTCCTAGCTACTGGTAGAGCTGTAATTGATGTTTAAAAAGGAGAATTAATTATGAGAGTTAATGATCAAGAGGTGACCTTTGATATTTTGAGGTCTATGAAGTATCCCTCAGTTGCAAAAGATAATGAATGTTTTAGGATGAAAGTATGTGAATATTTGAGAAATGATTATTTTAAAGAGATGTTTGAAAAGAAAGTGGAGTATGAAAATATAACTGAAGATGAAAAGGAAAATGAAACAGATTCAAATAATGAGAAGAATAAGGAATTGAAGTATATTCATGAGAAATTTAAAGTGTTAGATACCATGGAAGGTGGAGATAAAAGTTAAATTTCATCTATTGTTAAACCTCTTGAACTTGAGATAAAAATTCTCCCTAAACATTTAAAGTATATTTTCTTAGGAGAATCATCTACCTTACCAGTTATTGTATCTTCAGAATTAACTGAATATCAAGAACAAAATTATTGGAAATCTTAAAAAGATACAAAAGAGCACTTGGATGAACTTTGGCAGATATCAAAGGAATCAGTCCTTCGATCTGTATACATAGAATATTATTAAATGAAGAACGTAAACTTAAAATTGATCCGCAAAGGAGATTAAATCCTATAATGAAAGAAGTAGTTAAGAAAGAGATTTTAAAATGGCTTGATGCTGGAATTATTTATCCTATTTCGGATAGTTCTTGGGTAAGCCCAATTGATTGTGTACTAAAGAAATGTGGTGTGACTGTGAAAGTGGATGAAAGGAATGAAATTTTACCTACTAGACAAGTTAATGGATGGCGAATTTGTATTGATTATAGAAAACTAAATGCTGCCACCCGAAAAGATCACTTTCCTCTACCTTTTCTTGATCAAATGTTGGATAGACTTGCTGGACACAAGTACTATTGCTTTTCAGATGGATATAATGGTTATCATCAAATACCTATTGCTCCTGAGGATCAAGAAAAGACAACATTTACTAGCCCCTATGGAACATTTACTTTTCGAAGAATGCCTTTTGGATTGTGTAACGCACCTGCAACTTTCCAAAGATGTATGATGTCTATCTTTAGTAGTATAATAGATAATGGAATAGAAGTTTTCATGGATGATTTTTCTGTGTTTGGAACTTCATTTGATATTTGTTTGGAAAACTTGGCAAAATTTTTGGAACTCTGTAAGAAAACAAATTTAGTTCTGAACTGGGAAAAGTGTCAATTTATGGTTGCAGGAGGAATAGTGCTTGGGCATAAAATTTCGGAATATGGTATGGAGGTCGACCCTGATAAAATTTGAGTGATTGAGGGATTACCACCACCCACTACTGTGAGAGAGGTGCGGAGTTTCTTAGGAAATGCTGGATTTTACAGGCGTTATACTAAGGATTTTTCTAAAATTACTAAACCTTTGTGCCAACTTCTAGAAAATGATAGGAAGTTTGATTTTAATGATGAATGTTTGAGTGCTTTTGAATTACTTAAAGAAAAATTAATCACTGCTCCTATAATTGTTTCACCTGATTGGGAGAAACCCTTTGAATTAATGTGTGATGCTAGTGATTATGCTATTGGAGTTGCGTTGGGGCAAAGGTATGATAAAACTTTCAAAGTTATTTACTATGCTAGTAAAACTCTTAATGATGCTCAAATTAATTATACCACTACTAAAAGAGAGTTATTAGCTACAATATTTGCTTTTGATAATTTTAGACCTTATTTCATTGTAACTAAAAGTATAGTGCACACTGATAATTCAACTATCAAGTATTTAATGCAAAAGAAGGATGCTAAATCTAGATTGGTTAGATGGATACTCCTTTTACAAGAATTTTATTTTAAGATAGTTGATAGGAAAGGGTCTGATAATCAATTTGCTGATCATTTGTCAAGAATATAATATGATAGATTTTCTGAATTTGAGAAGGAAGTTGCAGAAACTTTTCCTGATGAACAATTGTATATTCTTATGGAAAAGAATTTGCCTTGGTATGCTGATATTGTGAATTATATTGTAAGTGATATTACACCATCAGATTTAACAAGGCAACAACAAAAAAAATTTAAATATGATGCTAAATTTTATTTTTGGGATGAGCCCTATTTATATAAACTTGTAAGGATCTGATTATTAGAAGATGTGTGCCACATGAAGAAATTAACCCAATCATTCAGAGATGTCATGATTCTGAATTTGGAGGTCATTATGGTGTTGATAAAACAACTTATAAGTTTTTACATTCTGGATTTTATTGGCCCACACTTTTTCTTGATGTTTATAAATATGTTAAATTTTGTGATCGATGTCAAAGGCTAGGTAATATTTCTAGAAGAAATGAAATGGCTCTGAATTACAATTTGGAAGTTGAAATTTTTGATGAATGGGGATTAGATTTTGTGGGACCATTTGCACCTTCATTTGGAAATTTATATATATTGGTCGCTGTTGATTATGTTTTGAAATGGATTGAAGCTATTGCTTTACCAAGATGTGATGCTCGGAGTGTTTCTAAATTTTTAAAGAAAAATATTTTTGCAAGATATGGAATGCTGAGAGTGATTACAACTGATGGTGGACTCCATTTCAGAAACACACAAATTAAGAGATTAACTGGAAAATATAACATTATTCATAGAATCTCTACTGCTTATCTTCCCCATACTAGTGGTTTAGCAGAAGTATCGAATCGAAAAACTAAAAGAATTTTGGAGAAAACAGTGGATATTCATAAATTAGATTGGTCTGCTAGATCAGACACCGCATTATGGGCTTATAGGACTGCATTTAAGACTCCTATTGGAATGTCTCCTTATAGATTAGTGTTTGGCAAAACTTTCCATTTACCGGTTGAATTGGAGTATAAAGCATATTGGGCGATTAAGGAGTTGAATTTTAATTTGAGAAATGTGGGAGAAAAAAGATTTATGCAATTAAATGAGTTGGAAGAAACTAGAAATGAATCATATCATAACGATAGGATTTATAATGAGAAAATGAAATTGTGGCATGATCAGAAGATATTGAAAAAATGATTTGAACTGGAACAAAGAGTTTTATTATATAATACGAGATTGAAATTATTCCTGGAAAACATAAGTCCAGATGGATAGGACCTTTTACTGTAGTAAAAGTTCATTCTTTCGGAGTTGTTGATAATGAGGATCATAAAACTGGAAATATTTTCAAGGTTAATGGGCATCGTTTAAAACCTTACTTTGGAGGGTTTTTACCTGATTTCAAAGAGGTTTTATTGCTAAGTCATCCTAGTTAACTGAATGGTTTATCGGGCTGACAACGATAAACCAAGCGCTTTGTGGGAGGCAACCCATGTGTATTTGTCTGTTGAGTTTGCTTGTTTATTGTTGTTCGTACTTTTAGTTTAATATTAAAGAATCCTAATTACCCGTAAATAAGTTAAAAATTTAAAATATATTGGATTGTATTGTGAAAATGAAGTATTTCGAGCTAAACGAAGTTCAGTGAAAATTATTACCATTGGCGCCGCCGGCTCCAGAATGGCCGCCACCGGTGCCCTATTCTTTTATACTAGACGAATTTCTAGTTTGAGCTCCGCCGGCGCCCAAATTATGGGTGACAGTTTTTACGTTTTAAAATGCAGTTTTTGGCGGTTTTGAGCGGGATTTTCTTCCTTAAAACACCCAAAAACTCCATTTTAAATCCATAACCACCAGAGAAATGAAAACTCCCTTTCTCAATTCGCATCCCATGGATTCCCACTCCATTGAACTCCCTAGATCTCGCATCTAAAATCGACGAAAGTTCGTTAGTTTTAAGGCGCAACGTCTATTCCATTAAGAGATGATGAAGAGAAGGATTATCAAAGAAAGAAGCTTTGTGAATCGAGGTTTGGAGAGTCCGACTACAAGAGTTGAAGAGATCGTGAAGCAGAGACGTTGGGAAGTGTTATGCTACACTAACGCTGCAGTGGTTGTTCCGGTTGTGAAAGAATTTTATGCAAATCTGCATGGGATCAACCAAGGATGTGTTTTTGTGCGTGGAAGGTATGTACCAATCACTCCTGCGAGGATAAATGATCTCTTCATGATAGAAAGTGTACCTATTTGTCATTATGAAAATTTTAATGCGACGAGCAATGATATGAACAAAATCTATCGTTATTTGACAGATGAGAATGAAGAATGTGAAGTAAGGGATAATGGATATATCAGTTTCTCTTCTTCATCCTTGAATCCGGTATCAAAGCCGTGGCATTACTTTATTTTGGCAAAATTTATTCCTACTATGAAGATAAGTAAGGTAACGAAGGAAAGGGCTATTCTGAATTTCTGCATACAAACTCGAAGGTCAGTGGATATTGGATCAATCATTACTAAATCTGTATTAGGATTGATTGTGCATGGATCTAAATATTGGCTTGGACACCCGTCCACCATATTTCTGTTATGTAGTCAATGACAAGTGCCATATGAGAGTTGGGGAAAAGTTCTTCTATGCTGGAGACCTATTGATCCCACTGATCTTTATGACTAACGTGCAGTAGGTGATGAAGGAGACATGGATGTGCTTGCTGATCAGCCCACTGAGAGTTCACAACCTATTCAGACTTACTATTCTGAAAGTTCAAGGGTGATATTGAAGAAGATAAAGCAATTTGAGTAATTTGGGAATGTTTGGGATTGATTTTGAGGAATTTTGGGTAATTTAGGTGATTTTGCAAATTTTGGGTAGTTTCAAGGGTTTTGGGTAGGCTAAGCGGGTGTAGGGTCCCGGGGGTCAAAAATTGAAAATTTGGAAAATTGAAGATTGGGTGAATGTAAGTGGAATGAAATCATTTTGGTTGAGCCATGAAGCCATATCAAGCCCACATGAGCCATGAAGGGACTCATTTGAGGCATCCACTATGTTGTTCCTAACCCTCTTAGCCAAGGGCTTAGGGGTTAAGGACCATCCATGTGAATCACCTACATGAGTCAGGAGGTCAAGTTGGGTATGGGTGTGGTTTTAGGAGGTGTGTGAAAGTGTAGTGTAATGTATGTGTAAGTCAGCCCTTCACCAGACCAGGCCACCCAGGGTAGTCCTAAGGCCAAAGAGTCCTATAGGAACTCATCCTTTAAACTTCCACATTTGATTTCAACCCTCTAGGTGATTAGGGGTCTATAGTCAAGTTTGTGGAGTTTACAGGGAGTTAAGAAGTGGTTTGAATTTCTAAGTGGTGGGTCCCAATTCTAATCCTCTAAGATAGTCAAAGGAAAAGCCTAAGGCTAGATCCTAAGTACTAAAAGAAGAAGAGAAGTCCTCATCAAAAATGAGGTCAACAAATGGACCCCCAATAGGTGTGGTGAGCTGACGGAGCACACCGCGCATATTGGTGTTGACCGAAGTGATCAACAAAATCAACACAAACGTCCAAGTGACAAACTTAGGACAAAGTAGAAGAGTTTCATCTGGGGAGTGTCAAGTATATCTCTGAGACTGGAGATCCCTGAACTCTCGCTGGGGAAAGGAAAAGGAGGTGAATCCCAAATCACATGATCCGGGGAATTTCGATTTAGATTTTATTTTGTTTCAATTTAAGTTTTGATGTGTGAGCTTAGATTTCAATTTGGAGTTTTAATTTAGATTGAAGTTTTATCAAAATTAATTTGAAGGGATTTGAACTTGAAATGCAAATTGGAATTTTGTGGTTTTAGATGTAACATCTTCAACCTCAAAAGAAAATTGAATTGATTGGATTGAATCATTATAATGAGGAGAGATTTCAGAGCTATGTGGTATCGGATGTAAAATCCTTAACCTCAAGAGTTTGATTTTGATGTATTTCATTGCGATAGGGAAAAAATCCTAAAGCAATGCAGTCTCAGATGTAAAATCCTCGACCCCAAAAGTTTGATTTTGATGTATTTCATTGCGATAGGGAAAGAATTCTAAAGCAATGCAGTCTCGGATGTAAAATCCTCAACACCAAGAATTTGATTTTGATGTATTTCATTGCGATAGGGAAAGAATCCTAAAGCAATGCAGTCTTGGATGTAAAATCCTCGACTCCAAGAATTTGATTTTGATCTATTTCATTGCGATAGGGGAAGAATCCTAAAGAAATGCAGTCTTGGATGTAAAATCCTCAACCCCAAGAATTTGATTTCGATGTATTTCATTGCGATAGGGAAAGAATCCTAAAGCAATGCAGTCTTGAATTTGATTTCGATGTATTTCATTGCGATAGGGAAAGAATCCTAAAGCAATGCGGTCTCGGATGTAAAATCCTCGACCCCAAGAATTTGATTTCGATGTATTTCATTGCGATAGGGAAAGAATCCTAAAGCAATGCGATCTCGGATGTAAAATCCTCGACCCCAAGAATTTGATTTCGATGTATTTCATTGCGATAGGGAAAGAATCCTAAAGCAATGCGAGTCTCGGATGTAAAATCCTCGACCCCAAGAATTTGATTTCGATGTATTTCATTGCGATAGGGAAATAATCCTAAAGCAATGCAGTCTCGGATGTAAAATCCTCGACTCCAAGAATTTTATTTCGATGTATTTCATTGCGATAGGGAAAGAATCCTAAAGCAATGCAGTCTCGGATGTAAAATCCTCAACCACAAGAATTTGAATTTGATGTCGGCATATTTTTTTTGTCACTTGGACGTTTGTGTTGGTTTTGTTGATCGCTTCGGTCAACACCAATACGCGCGGTGTGCTCCGTCAGCTCACCGCACCTATTGGGGGTCCATTTGTTGACCTCATTTTTGATGAGGTCTTCTCTTCTTCTTTTTGTACTTAGGATCTAGCCTTAGGCTTTTCCTTTGACTATCTTAGAGGATTAGAATTGGGACCCACCACTTAGAAATTCAAACCACTTCTTAACTCCCTGCAAACTCCACAAACTTGACTATAGACCCCTAATCACCTAGAGGGTTGAAATCAAATGTGGAAGTTAAAGGATGAGTTCCTATATTACTCTTTGGCCTTAGGACTGCCCTGGGTGGCATGGTCTGGTGAAGGGCTGACTTACACATACACTACACTACACTACACTTTCACACACCTCCTAAAACCACACCCATACCCAACTTGACCTTCTGACTCATGTAGGTGATTCACATGGATGGTCCTTAACCCCTAAGCCCTCAGGCAAGAGGGTTAGGAACAACATAGTGGATGCCTCAAATGAGTCCCTTCATGGCTCATGTGGGCTTGATATGGCTTCATGGCTCAACCAAAATGATTTCATTCCACTTACATTCACCCAATCTTCAATTTTCCAAATTTTCAATTTTTGACCTCCGGGACCCTACACCCGCTTAGCCTACCCAAAACCCTTGAAACTACCCAAAATTTGCAAAATCACCTAAATTACCCAAAATTCCTCAAAATAAATCCCAAACATTCCCACATTACTCAAATTGATCATCCATACCCAAAAATACCAAAAATTCCAAAAATAACTCCCAATACCCTCCAAATACCCAAAATACCCCTCTTGACCCAAAAATCCAAAAATTCAGAAAATTCCCAGAAAATTCCAGAAAATCCCAAATATTCCCAATTTCATTTTGTTCAACTACACCATGGGCCAATTTTGTCAATTTACCCTACTTTTGTCAAAACCCCCAATTTGACCCATTTTAACCCTAAGTGAACCCAATGTCAAACCAAACCTACCCAATTGACCCAAATTCTTGTCCAATTCAATTCTAAATTTCAATTCAACTTTCCCAACACCAACCTAGACCAAATCCAAGTCCAATTTGATTGACATTTGGATCCAATTTCACTTTTGGCCTTAAAACCCAATTTGGACCCATGACCCATGACCCAAACCTAACCCAAACTAACCCAATTCAACTCCAATTAACCCAAAATCTTTTCTAAACCTTCCTTACCATTCCCACAAACAAAACACTAACATGATTTGCCTAAAATTTAGACCAAAACCCCACTCAAATTCAACCCAAAGCTAAAAGGCCCAATTTTGACCTAAACCCAAACCTAACTCAAATAAACCCAAACCCCAAAATCAAAACCCAACCAAAGCCAAAACCTCTTTGAAACACTCCCATAAACATTTCCCAACATTTATTCTACATCAATTTCAACCCTAGCCCAACATTGGCCCAAGTTAGCCCAATTTGACCTATATTGGCCCATTCACCAAGGAAGCCCAAATTCAACCCAATTCAAACCCAAATCACTCCGAACTTGCTTCAAATCACTCATGACACATCCATGAACTAAACCCAACATTTTTTGGCCCAATCCTTCACAAAATTCCCATCCATAAATTTATTTTCAAACCAAAAGCCCACTTTCTTAAACCTTCCTAAAAGCCCAAACTTCATGCTAAAGCCCATATGACAAATTCTTCTCATCATACCCTTAATTAAAATCATCCCTAAGTTCAAATCAATCATCAAATGATTCCAAATCAAGCCATGTGCCAAATCCCATCAAATCACTCCTAAATTACTAAAATTCCTAAAAACCTCTTTCATGAAAGTTGACTTAGTTTTTTCCAAGCCAAAGGTGAGCCATGAGGCCATGCATGAGCCACATGTGAGCCATGAAAGCCTTGAGCCACATGTGAGCCATGAAAGCCTTGGACACTTCACCATACCCAAAATGGCAAGAAGAGGGGACCCTTTAATGATTCTCTTAAGAGTGATTAACCACTCCCATGTCTCCCCTAACTCTTGCTTAAGCTTAATTGTACTTGGATTGTGACTTGACCCCACTAATCAAGCTGATCCAAGTGACTTTCCCTTCACCCCAAATTGGCCTTGGAGGGTGGACCTAACCTAAAACCAAGGGTTTACCCATTTAGACCCAAAAATAGCCCTTTCCTATTCCACTTTGATTCAAACCCTTTACACATGTCCATGGCCGATCGATCGCACAAACCTCCAGCCCTCGACCCACCTGGACTCGAGGGTGACCCATGCTCGCCGGCACCGCACCGGGTTGCCGTAGAAACACCATGGCCGAGACCTCGGGAGGAGCCAAACTTTGGAATTCCACCTTGCTCGAGTTGCCCCATGCCCAATGGCCACCATGACTGTTCTTCCCTTGACCTAAGCAGCTGATCCCAAACCCTAACTCCCCCTGGGAGGCCCTCCACCCTCTCCTATTTAAACACCACCTCCTCTCGGCCATGAGAGGTGCTGAACCAGATCTTACTGAAACCCTGCCAAAATTGTTCCAGAACACTCTCCATACTTAGAGCTGTTGATCCCCACTGACAATTTGCCCTAATCCCCACCAACGTAGCCCAATTTCTCGCCCAAAATTCCACCCAAAACCAGGACACTTCTCCACAGGTGGATCAATCCTCAAATCGATTGGTCCTACACTTTCACCCGGACCAAGGGAAGGAGTCAACCAGCAAAAGCCCCTCTCCGAGCCACCCATCCGTTCCGTACTCCAAGCTTTGTGATCGGGCTTGGTCGAAATCATACCTGGCGATTCACTGCACCGGGAGACTTCATCTGGAGCTTGCTGGGATCCAATCGAAGGTGACACAACCCTCAGATTGAAGCCACACTTCTCTGAGCAAAGTTATGAGCTAATTCTTCATCTCGAGCTTCTATAGATTCTCCATTTCAAATCCTTTAATGTTAATGCATGATCACCATATAGATGTATTCGTCTCTTCAATACGAATCCATAGAGCACAAGAACACAAAAATCCGTTGAGAAATGAGTGAGTTCTTAGGGTTTTAGTGTGGACGGCTCTCGAGTGAGAACGGCTGGGACGATGAACGGATGCCGTTCATTCCATACACGCACGGACGGACCGCCGAGATCGCGCCGGATGAGGAGACGGAACGACACGGCGGGCCCGCGAGTGCCGAGTCGGATGGCGGCGTCGAATCAGAAAGCGCCACGCGGCGCTTCGGAGATGCTAAGGTTGACGCGGCGCCGATTCGGATAAATAGAAAATAGGGATTTTCTTATTTATTTAATTCCCTAAACTTCAAAAATGCATAACTTTGTGTAGAAAAATTAGAAAAATAAAATAAAAATACCCTCTTGCTCAGTGAACAGAGGAGAATAATGTGGAAAAGAAATCATTTAATTTCATTAAGTATTTTATTTTTAATGATTTATTTACCCTCCGCATTGTTTTAATTCTCCATGCATATAGGAAATTCACCATGGCATGAGACCATAGGGCTTTTGAAGCCTCCGAATTCGGGAACATTTCCGAATTTTCCAAAGTCGTAGGCTATCCCTATGAGAAGTTATTGATTTTTCAAATTCATGTTACTGTTTTGAGTATTTTAAATCCAATAATTAGCATGTTGTGAAATAAATTCTAGGAAAATTTGGTGATGTTTCTTATGACCAGAGTACCCTAGGAAAAATAGGTTTTGAATTAATCCACTTGGAATAACCCTAATTGGCTTAAACACCTAAAATAGGTCCATAATTAATTAGAGCTAATCATACATCAAATTGACTTGAAATCAATTCTCCACTGACCTTGAGGATCAGAGGAACCCACCATAAAAATTTGAAGTCAATTGGACTTGGTTAGCCCTACTAAATGGGTTGATTAAGCCATTTAGCCATTTTAAACTTTAAAAATTCATAACTTTCAAAATGCTTTTCAAAAATTCACCAAATTGGTTTTGAAGCCTCTCTGATATCAGGGGAATTTAAGAAAATTAAAATTTCAATTCTCTAAAAAAGTTCATTTTTTATATTATTTTAATATTTTAATAAATAAAAAATAATAAAAATCACAAAAATAATAAAATTCACTAAAATGTCACATTTTGAATTCTAATCACTTAGGAACAAACCCCATATTTTTCTTAGGTATATTTAATGAGATATTAAATTTTAAAGCCTTAAGGTAATTTAAAAATTAAAAAAAATGTATATTTCTAGTATTTCCACTAAAATAATTCTAATAAATCAAAGAAAAATCAGAAAATTATAAAAATTGATTCTCTGATTTCCTTGATATCAGAGAGATTTTTGAAAAATTTAAAATTTATTTTTCAACCTTTATTTTATTTTTAAATTAATTAATACTCCAAAACATAAAATAATTATAATAAAAATAATATAATTAAAAAATCACCAAAATTGGTCCAAGTGGTCCTCTGGTCATTAGGATTGTCCCATAATTTTCTTAAGGACAGAAACTTTCCCTTGGTCATATTACTAAATTTTCCTTGGAAATCCCTATTTTCCACCAAAAATAATTACATAAATAAATTAAATACAGAAAAATCACATTTTCTCCTCTCATGTCTTTATTGACATATGAGTGAAGTCACATAAAAATTTCAAGTTCATTTAAGCTCAATTTAGTGAGTTATGAAATCATTAAGCTTGAAGGGCAAAAATGGTAATTAAAAATTTAACCTTTAATTAAAACTTTAGGCTTAATAAAATGAAAAAGTAAAATATTTGATCTTAATCTAATTTGGATGATTGAAATTTAAATAATTAAAGGGTAGAAACCTATTAAATAATTTAAAAATAATTGAAATGAACTTTAATTAAATAATTGATTAAATTTGGAAGAATAATAAAATTGGAATTATTAAAATAGAGATATTATTAGAAAGAGATTTGTTCTTTAATTTAAGAATCCCTAAATTAATCATCTCAATAATATTCAATTCTAATTAAAATGATAATCCAAATTTAAGATTTAAAATGTTAAAAGACTTAATCACTAAACTAAATTAAAGTTAAATTATTTAAATTAAACCCTTTTAAAATTTCAATTAAATTAAAATTAAAAAAAAATTAAATTAAAATTTAAATTAAATTAAATTAAATTAAATTAAATTAAATTAAATTAAATTAAATTAAATTAAATTAAATTAAATTAAGTTAAAATTAATTTAAATTAAATAAATTAAATTAAAATTGAAACTAAACCAAATTAAATTAAATTAAAGTTAAATTAAATTGAATTAAAAAAAATAACATCACCTAAGACATAAAGAAATTCAAAATAAAGCAACTTGAACACTATTCCAAATTTAAACCCGATAACTGAAATTAAATTGAAGCACAAACCATTTGAACACCAATTTGCCTTCGAAAGCTTTGGTTATCATAACTGCTAAAAAGAATGTTAAATGAAATGTTACTTCACCTATAGGATATTCAAATGTCCTAGTTCACTGAGTAAGATAACAAAAATTGAATTCCTGGACGATTAATTCATTTGTATAATTAAATTCATTTGGACTTAAAACAATCCTATCAGTATTGAAAAGATGTTTAAGATTCTTCTTAAGCACTTCCTCAATATGATAGGATATTTATAAGAACAATTGAACTTAATTGTTCTTTGATGAAGAAAATCGTCCTCAAACCAAAACGTAAGAACCTAGACGTCATAGGAAATGACTAGCTATAGGATTAGAAACTTAGTAGAAAACCATAACCCTTCCCTTAGCTTTACCTAGGAACTTGCTTAAATATTCAAATTATGTTTTAAGTGTAGCTTGGGATGACGGGAAGACCCTCCAGGTACCCTTTTATTTTATCGTAATTTACTTTATTGCAATTTATTTAATCGCATCGCACTTACTTTTCTTGCATGATGAACAACTCGTTGCATGAAAACCCATACTTTTAGGATAGTCCCTAAAACCGAAACCAAAACTAAATTAAAAGTCATTGCAAGATAAAATTCACCGCCACAACATTTCAAAATATAAAAACAGCTCAAAATTTAATCACAAACGAATACAAAACTACAATTATAACTAAATTAAAACGTCTTGTTGGATGATCGGGAATACCTCGGATGATGTAACCTACGTGTTGCTAACGGGATTTCCCACGGTCTAAATGAAAGTGTGGAACTCATTCAGTTGAGTTTAGCAAATTCATCTGGACTAAGTGAATCCGATAAAAAATAACGATGCCGAAAGGATGGAACCGTGGGATCTTAACCGGTGTTGTTATAATCAACTTTAAGATTTGTTTAATTAAAATATTAAAAAACACCTGGATTTTAAGATTTTCTCTAAACCAGAACACTTCTCTCATCTCCTGATTTATGACTTCTAAAACTAAACCCCTGCAACAACAAGGAGCTCGGAGCATGGTGGGCAGCACGACCATCGTCATCAGCAAAACTCGGATCTACCTCAGCAAAACTTTCTTAGAATTAAATAACCAAACCATAGGACTTCAAGGTAGTTTTCCTAGTGCAACATAAATCCTCAACCTTGTGTTAGGCATTTGCATTGCAAATTAAGCCCTAACCGGTCTTAGGATTTCCGAGGTAGTTATCTGGTACGACATAAACCCTCACATCTTCAAGGCTATTTGTATGATCATGTCATAAGAATAAAAATCCTAATTAATTAAAATTGGCAAGATTAAAACATTAAATAAATATTAGGACTTTCCTAAATTCAAAGCCTAACATTAGGATAGTCTGGGAAGTCACCGAAGTTCACTTCGGGTCTGTGACTTCTCCTACCTTTCTTCCTTTGAATTCTCAAAACAAAATGTTCCAAACTTGATCCAATCCCTATTGAAATTCCAAAATTCAATCCCTTGAAAACTTAAACTTTGAAATTCTTGAGAGCAGAATTACTGATTATTATCGAGAGTTTTCTTAGGTGATTCCCGTCACTTAAGATGTAATTAACTATAGGGACTTGCCCTTTTAGGGAATTTTAAGAACCCATGTAATATAAACCCTATTTAATGCTTTCATATTAAGCAGGGGAATTTGTCGGCTTATAAAATTGGTTCGCAGACCAAACGGATGTCACAAATCTTCTAGTTTATTTAATCGAGCCCCATCACCAAACAGTGTGTCTATTCTTCGAGATAGATACACAGTTTGTGATGCGGTGCTCGTTTATATAAACTATTCGGGATGTGAGATCAGTTTGATTTCATATCTTAAAATTTTCAAATTTAAAATTATTTTCAAAATTAAATACTACTTTTCGAATTATTTATTTAAATTAAACTAAAAATTCGCCGACAATTTCTGTTAGGCGACCCCCTTTTCAAAATAAAATACACCAACCTAAAAAGAAATATGCCGACATGGAAAATGAGGTACAAAATATTATGAATGTTATTAATAATATTTTTGATTTATTTGATCACATTGATTGGAGGATGAAAGAGAAATTTGATCATACTGGTCGAATTGAGTTGGGTTTGGTTAATTTGTTGAAGAAGAATGCTGTGGTGACTGAAGATTCATCTGAGGAATTCCCATATCGTCAATTCTACAATCTGTTCGTTCATCGTCAATCAATGGGAGACATTAGAGAGGATGAGACTTCTGAGACTGATGAGGAGTAATTTGTGGATTCTGTAAGCTGCTTTGTTATGTTTAAGTGTTTGCTTTGATTGCTATGTTGTTTGCTTTGCTTTGTTTTAGTAGGGTGTGTTTGAACTTTGCTTTGATTTCTTGTGTGTACTTAGGACTTAGTGTTTACTTATCGTAGTGTACTTGCAACACTAAGGATCTAAGGAGTGTTGCTTATATTTGATGAACATATGTGTGTAATCGTTGTATCATGGATTTTATATATATGAAAGTAATGTGATGTGTTGTTTGTGTAAATTGATGTTGTTTAATGTTTGTGAGATGAAATAGATGCTTGCTCATGTGTTTAATAGAAATGTGGAGGTTGAAAAGATTGAATTTGAGATGAAAATTTTTGGACCCAATAGAATTTTAGACTGGCGCCGCTGGCATCCAAATCCAGAGAAACGAGCTATTATTTTGAATAGAGCGCTGCCGGCGTCCAAACACCGAAAATAGCCCGAGACCCTTAAAAATTCACGAAAATAGCCTTGGACCCATTTTTCTGCCATTTCTTTCGTCTCTCACCTTCATATTCGCGATTTTGAAGCTCTAGGGTTTGTTAGATCTCGGATTAGAGAGGATTTCAAGGATTTCTGAGGCTGGATCTGCACTTCTCTTGGTAAGAGCTTTACTTTAACCTAAAATTTTTGGATTTTTGCCATGTGAAACTCTCACATTGTTGGATGATATTTTTGGAGATTTTTGAGAAAAAGTGAAGTTTCATATGGTAGAATTTGTTCTTACTTGAATATATTAATGCTTGCAGTTAATACATTGTGGATTTGGAATTTATTGGCAAATTTTTGTAATTTTTCTAGAAATTCACATGGCTCCTAGAACGAGTAAGGGGAAGCAAAAGTTTGATTGGAACGATGAAAGATTTGTTAATGTTAAGGCTCAGTTTCGCTTTAACTCTCAATTACAAAATAAGAAGTGTATTCAGGATCGAGCGTTTGAAAATCCTGGTGGATCTATAGAACAGTTGATTTATGAGAGAAATTGGGAATATTTCTGTTACTTTTCTGCTAATGCTCTTTTAGGAGTAGTCCGAGAATTTTATGCTAATGTGCTCTGGTCTGAAACGGAATATGTGCTAGTCCGAGGAAAACTGGTTGGGTTCACCCCACAACGTATCAATGCATTTTATCAAATTTGTGAATTTGAGAATTTTGATACTAGTGAAGGGAATTTGATGAGTGTAATCACGTATCTGACTGATGGAAGAGGGGAATGGAAGATGAATTAGAGACAAATGATTAACTTCCTTGCTTCTACTTTAAATGTTGCTTCTAAAGCATGGCATTATTTCATTTCTGCAAGACTATTGCCTTCTTATCATCACAGTGAAGTTACTAGGGATCGAGCTATTTTAAATTATTGCATCCGTAATATGAAGAGGATTAATATTGGAGCCATTGTCTTTAAGAGCATTAACTCTATTGCCAAAGGAGAAACCACTGGTGGATGAGGACATCCTGCCCTGATTCATGCCCTTTGTGTTCGCCTCTGGAGTGGAGTATAGTAGTTCTGAGGAAATGGTGATACCTTTGAGACCGATTATGAAGGCCATTATTCGTACTTATGAGGCTCATGTGGGTGCAAGAGAGGAGAGTAGGAGTACGGATATTCCTACCACGAGTTATGATGTCCCTTCTACTTCTGAGCCCCCGACACTATCTGATGTCATGCAGCAGTTGAGATTGCTAAGTGATAGTTCTGATAGGATGCATCGTAGGATGGATGTATTTGAGGCCAGGAGTGATGTGAATGATCACTATTTGCAGAGAATAGTTGAGTTCGATATGGCTTATTACGATGCTTAGACCAGATTTATGAGGGGGGAGTCCGATGTGACATTTCCTTCTTGCCCTGGTTATACACCGTACAGGCCTGGGCCTTCTGACCCTACTGATGACCGTGCTGCTGATCCTAGTGATGAAAACTGGTAGATAGTTGTTTGTTTTATTTTTGTTGTTCTTAGTCTGTTGAGATGTATTGATGTGATGTGGTTGACATTTACTTTTCATGAGATGTGTAACCCTGTGTTGTACTATGTGATGTAGTGTCATTTATTTTTCATGTTGAACTGTTAGTTGTACTATTATGTGGTGTGATAGTTTGCTTCATGTTATAGTGTTCTGTTGGATATTTTGTTGTTTAATGTTTATTTCTCTTTACCCATGCAAATATTTAAAATTGTTATATCAATGCTACTAATTGTTTCATGCTTGCTAGCTGTAAATTTTGATTAATACCAGGTAAATTATGAAGATTTCAAAATCTCAGCACATAAAGGTTAGTTTTCTTTTACTCTCAACTATTTCAAATTTATTGAAAAATGTAAATTTGGGGGAGGGTAGAGAAATGCTAAACTTTTAATTGTTCTCAATTATTATATTATAAAAAATTTATTAGCATAACTTTTGGCAATTGAACCTTATTATAAGATAACTAAAACTTTTCAATTCAGTTGAATATTATGGAAAGAAAGGATGAAATTTTTTAGTGATAAAAGTTAATTTTATAGAAGTAATATTTGGTATGAAAGGATTTGATTAAGTCAACTATTTAAAGTAAAGAAAACTGTATTTTTTTTGAAATATTAAGGGATTTAAAGTATTGTGTGTTAAGAAGAGATTGTAACTTTATGATGAATAATAAAGCTTGTACTTAACTATAAAGTAAAAAGATGACTTAAGTTTGAACTTTATAAAGAGGAGAGTGAAGTTCAAAATCATTAAAGGCTATCCAGATATAGTAATCCTCAGAAAAAGAAAAGAAAAGAAAAAGAAAAAGAAAAGAGAAAGAAAAAGAAAAAGAAAATAAAAGAAAAATGTTATGAGGAGAAGCTTGAGGAGATGCCTAATAAAAAATTGGCTTCACTTGAATCACCTTAAAGGGAGAGCTTGATTTCATTTCTGAATTTATGTTTAAGGTACTAGCTTACATTTTAATAAAGTTTGCATGGACTCCTTTTTCACATCGTCCTTTAAAGCACTCTTAATATAACAAATTGTGGTTCATCTTTAAATAAATAGAAGACTAGAACTCTTGGACTTAAGTACTGAATATTCTTATACCTGTAATGTCGACTCGAGTTGCTAAACTTTTTCCGAAAATCTAAACACTATATTCTTTTGAATGAAAAATTTTGGTCTCTTACAATTGAAAAGTACATTGCCTAGAGTTATATCTTTATGTAGTAAAAGGATTACTTGAGGACAAGTACTAGTTTAAGTTTGGGGTATTTTGATGCACCAAAAATATATACTCTTTTAGCTATATGTTTTTACCTATTTTTGGTTATATTGCACTTTAAAGGAAGGTATTTTTCATGATTTGTTGCAGGTATGATGATTATAGGTGATTGGAGTGAAAAGATGCAAAAAAAAAAAGAATTTGGAGCAAAATGGATCAATTTGGAGGAAAACAGCCCAGGCGCCGCCGACGCCCTATTCCAGAGGCTCCAGCATTAATTGGCATGATAGGGCCCCGCTGGCGCCACTATCAGGCACTGCCAGGACCCTATGTCGGTTCACCTTGAATTCAAAAGTTTTGGCGGATTTTTGAAGAGGTGCTTGAAGAAACTCTTGGGGAATTCGTTCCTAACATTAAATTAAGTGTCCAAGACGAAAATAGAGAGAAGGAAGAGAAGAGAATTGCTGTAGAGAGTGTGAGGAAAGTGTGAGAGAGAGTTAGGGTTTGTGATTTTAAGAAAGATTCTTCTCTAAGGAGGGGAGAAGAGGGAGTAGAGTGAGTGATTGCTTCTTCATCTTTGTTCCAAGGAGAGAAATCAAGTGTAGCAAGGAAGAGAAAGGGAATTAAGGGGACTTTGAAGGAATTTTCTTGGGGAAGAGAAAGAGATAAGTTGTATTTACTATTGTAGTTTCTATTTCTGTTCTTTTATATATAAAATCCATGTGTTTTTATATCTTCTCCATGGTTAGTGAGTAGTCTCCCTTGCCTTTCTTCTTACATGAAGTAATTATGATGTGGTGATGTGGAAATGATGTGCCCTTTAAGTGTTATAAAAGTTGTGATGTTTCTTTAATTTGGAACTTAATTTACTTTTCAATCCGACCAATTGAATTGTTAAAACATGTTGAGGAACATTAATTCCAAAAGAATTGAATGTTCTACAACAAGAATGAAGAAACCATTTAATATCTATGAATGAATTACGTAGTTCATGGGGATTAAGTGCAAATAAATAGGGAAATGAGTTTTGATGGACTTCAAATCGGAGGTTTCGTGGTGACAGAATGGGATCCCTAATTTAGTCTTAAGATTGGTAACTAAAGCCTATAGTTAGCCTTCGGGTGAAGGGTGAGTGGGAGCTCCGAAGTGAGAGCTGGTATGCTCCCAGCCTAGCCTTAGATTTAGTAACTAAACTTAAGATATGACAATGTTCTTTACCTTCTTGGAAGAGGGGGTACTCTTTTAAAGGTAAAGAAGCAAATATGCTCCTATTTGGCACAACACAAAATTACCATTGTTCATCATCCACACATAATAATCTCTATGCAGGAAGAAAGACACTTTTCATATAGAAGTATTCTATAAATCACATAAGTTAGTGTGTTTGTTAGTTAATATAGTTCAGTAATTAAAAGTAATTGTAGTAGCTTTATTATACTTTGCATTAACTGGTGGTAGTACACTTAAGTAATTGTAACATTGGGTATTGGATTTTAGTGCTATATTATCTGATTTAAAGAACGTTCACCTCCCTGTGGGATCGATAACCAGGACTCCATTAGAGCCCTGTGTTACTTGATACGATACATATACTTGTGTTGAATTTTTGACTTTACTAAATCATTCTAAATATATAAATTTGACTTCATAAATTCTTGCTTAATATATAAAGTAGCGGTCACTCACTTAGCTTGGGCTAGGTGGATCTAGGGTGGTTCCTAGGGTTCATATGGTGGCTGTGGAAGAGTTGGTTTAGCCATATTTGGTTCATATTGGTTAGGTTAGGTCATAGGTTCAATTTGGCTCATATGGGTTTAGGTTGGGCTAACTTAGGTTTGGGTTTGATTTAGGTCCAAGTGTCTTGAGTAACATTGTGTAAATGATTACCATGAAGAACTTTCATAAAGACATGGAATAGTTTTGAGTTCAATTGAAAGGTTAATTTGGTGGATTTTGGGATTTTGGTAGATTTGGGTAAGGTTGGGTTAACTTAGGTATAAGTTGGCTTAAGGTGGGGTTTAGACCCAAGTGAAAGTTTCAAATGGTTTAGGGGAATGTATTGAAGAGTTCCCAACATCAATTGGGAGGAGATTTTAGGATTAGGACAATCAATTTGGTAGATTTGGGGCATGAATTCAATTTAGGCTAAAACGGGGTATTCTTGAATTTCAAATGGATTTAGGTTAGGTTTGAGCTCAAATTCGGATAATTTAATGTTTCATGGGTTTCATAGGAGTGCCATGGAAGGTTTAGGATTTAAATTTGGGTGGAAATAGTTGACATTAGGTTAATTGGGGGTTTTGGATTAAATTGGCAAAATTGGGGATTTAGGTTTCAAATTGAATTGAACTCAAATGTGAATCAATTTGGACTTAGATTTGGTTTAGATTGATATTGGGGAGGTTGAATTAAAGTTTATAATTGAAATTGGGTAAAATTGAGGTCAAATGGGTTGATTTGGTTTGACATTGGGTCTATTTGGGTTAAAAATGGGTCAAATTTGGGATTTTAATATAATTGGGTCAACTTGGCAAAATTAGGTTATGGTGTAGTTGAACAAAATGAAATGAGAATATTTGTGATTTTCTGAAATTTTCTGGGAATTTTTGGAATTTTTAGATTTTTGGGCTAAAAGGGGTATTTAGGGTATTTAGAGGTTATTTGGAGGGTATTGGGGTATTTTAGTGGATTTAAGAGGTGTGAATTGTTTTAAAATTATTTTTAGGATTTTTCAAAATTTTGGGTAATTTTTGGGAAATTTTTGAGGGTTTGGTGATTTTAGGGGCATTTAAGGTAATTTTGGGTAAGTTTAAGGACCCAATGTCAAACCCAGAAATTTTGGCAAAATGGTATTTAGTTAAGGTTGGGAGGGTGGAAAGCTTAAAGTGAGCCATGGACCGAGAAATGTCCATTTTGAACATCTCATATGTATTGTTCCTAACCCTCTTAGCCAAGGGCTAGGGGTTTTGGACTTAGCCACATGAGTGCTCTAATGAACCAGGAGTCAAGATTGGGTAGGGATGGTTCAGGGTTTAGGATGGGTGTGAGAGTGTAGTGTGTGCAAGCCAGACATCACCAAGACCAGGCCACCCAGGGTTTTCCTAAGGTTTGACCATCCTATAGGAATTCATCCTTGTCTTCCTGCACATTGGTCCTAATCTTCCAAGTGACTTGGAGGTTGATGACCATCTATGTAGGATTCCAAAGAGAATCAAGATTTGGTTTGAATTTCTAAAAGGTGGGTTCCATCTCTAGTCTTCTAGGATAGTCAAGGAGAATTCCTATGGCTAGATCCTAAGCACCAAGAGGAAAGAAAAGACCTCACCAAAAATGAGGTCAACAGACTCATTATGTTTATATTTTGTGTTTGTGTGTAGTTTTCAGTGTTAGAGTAGTAGTGTGTTTGCGATGCTGAATTGATATGGCTTGATGAACTTATTTAGTGAATGCTTAAGTGTGTATGTTAAAATATGGATTTTATATATTAAAGTGATTTTTTGTGGTGTTAATATAAATTTGTTTTAATTAGTGCTTAATTAATGAAATGGATACTTAAAGAGGCTAATTATGTGATGGTGTAACGTCGAAACGATCGAAATTGCAAAAATTTTATGGACCCAGAAAATTGAACTGGTGTCGTTGGTGCCCAAATACAGAGAGTTTGGCTATTTTAATTAAATAGAGCGTCACTGGCGCCCGAACACAGAAATGCCCAAACCCTCTTTATTTCACAATTTTTGCCCTGGGACCCGACTATTTTGCCATTTCCATTGTCTTCTATCTCCAGCCACCTCATTTTCAAGACCAAAGGCTTGCTATATCAAGGATTACAAGCAATTTCAAGGCCTAAAAGGTGTGGATCTTATCTTCTCTTGGTTAAAGCTTCACCCTATACTAAACATTTTTTATTTTCACCATGGGAATTTCTCACATTGCTTAGATAAAAAATTGAAATTTTTTGATGAAGTTTTAAGATTTTTCATAGTGATTTAAGCTCTTATTTACTTAGTTTTGCTTTAGGAGTCTCCTACATTGTGATTTTTAAATTTATTGGATGTTCTTGCAAATTTTTAGAATTTCAAATGGCTCCTAGAACAAGCGAAGGCAAGAGAAAGTTGGATTTTGATGTAGGTAAATTTTTTAATGTTAAAGCACAATTTCATTTCAATTTAGTCATGCATAATAAATAGTGTATACAAGATCGGGTTTTTGAAAATCCGGATGGATCTGTAGAGCAGTTAATTTCTGATAGGAACAAGGAAAGATTTTTTTATTTCACTGCTAATGATATTATGGGTACTGTGTGAGAATTTTATGCACATCTACCTTGGACCAAAATAGAATATGTGCTTATTCAAGGAAAAATGGTTGAATTAACCCCTCAGTGTATTAATGATTTTTATTAGGGGTATAGATTTTGTTAACATTAACACTTTGATATGAGGGAGGCCAATATGAAAGAAGTTATTGCTTTTCTGACTAACGGGAGATGGTAATGGAAAGTAAAGCAGAAACATATGATTAATTTCTCTGCTTCCAAATTAAATGTAGCTTCTAAAGCATGTTACTATTTCATTTCTGCAAGATTACTACCATCTTATCATCATAGTGAAGTGACTAGAGACAAGCAAGTCTTAATTATTGTATTCAAACTATGAAAAGAATTGATATTGGATCGATTATTTTTAAGAATATCCAGACTATTGCTAGAGGAGAAACTACTAGTGGATTAGGACATCTTGCCCTGATTCATTCACTATGTGCACAGTCTGGAGTTGACTTTGATAGTTTTGAAGAAATAACCATACCACTGAGACCTATTACCAAGACTATTATTCGTACATATGAGTCTCATGTGGCAGGGAGAGGAGAAAGTAGGAGTACTGATATTCCTTACAAGCCAGGATATATCCTCTACTACTGAGCCACCTACATTATCTGATGTTATGGAGCAGTTGAGGATTCGAGTGCTAGAATAGATAGACTCCCTAGCAGGATGGATGATTTTGAGGCTAGAAGTGATGTGAATGAAGATTACATGAGGAGGAGAGTTGAGTATGATAAGGCCTATCATGAGACTCAGGTCAGATTTATGGGGGGAGATACTAGAGTAATATTTCCTACCTGCCCCAGTTATGTTCCTTATCGGCCTAACCATGCAGAAGAAGCTGAAGAAACTGGTGATGATGATTGGTAGTGTATTGTGTTTTATGATTTTTTGTTTTATTTTTGTGTTGTAGTACTTTGTTGTATTGTTATTTGGTGTTCTGTGATTTATGTAGTTTGTTGATGTAATTATGTTAAAAAAATGAAAATATAACGAACATTGTGTTAGTTTGTTTAGTATTATGGATTGAGATTGTGATGTTATGTATGATGTTTAATGTTTTAAGTGTTTAATATTTCTTCACCCTAGCAAATTTTTAAGGTTATATATATCACTGCTTCTAACTGTTTCATGCTTGCTAGCTTAATATTTTGATTAATACCAGCATAGCTTCAGAAGATTTCAAAATTCCAGCACAAAAAGGTTAGTTTTCTTCTAATTTCTACCTTTGCAAATTTAGATGTGATGAAAAGCTAAAGTTAGGCGGAGGGTAAAAATATTAACTCTTATTTATTCTTAATTAATATAATTTCAAAAATTTTTAGCATGACTTTTAGTAGTTGAACCTAACTTGAGACATCTAAATTTTTTATTTCATTTAAATATTATGGTGGATTTGAATGAAAGTGTTTAGTAATGAAGGTTAATTTTATAAGGTTGAGATATTTAGTATAAGAGAATTGGACTATAGTTGACTATTTAAAGTAAAGAAAACTGTATTTTTGAAATGTTAAGGGACTTAAAGAACTATGTGTGAAGAAAAATTGTGACTTTATGATGAATTATAAAGCTAATATATGTTTATAAAGTAAGGAACTGTTTCAAGTTTCAATTTTAAAAAGAGGAGAGTGAAGTTCAAAACTATTAAAGGCTATCCAGATATAGTAATCCTCACGAGAAAAAGAAAAAGAAAAGATTGAAAAACAATCCCAAATAGAAAAAGAGAAAAAAAGAGAGAGAAAGAAAAATAGAAAAAATAAATGTAAGGAGAAGCTTGAGGAGATGCCTAAAAAAAAATGGCTTCACTTGAATCAACCTAATGTGAGAACTGTCACATTTCTAAATTTATATTTAAAGTATTAGCCTATGTTCTAATAGAGTTTGCATGAATTTCTCTTTCATATAAGTCTTTCAAGGCACCCTTAATATGATAAATTATGGTTCATCTTGAAATAAAAAGAAAACTAGAACTCCTAGACTTGACTACTGAATGTTCTTATACCTGTAGTTTTAACCTGAGTTACTGAATTTATTTTTAAGAATCTTACTATTATATTCATGTGAATAAAAAATCATAGTATTCTATAAGTGAAAATTTTACTACTTTGAGTTATATTTTTATGTAGTAAAAGTTATATTTTTATATAGTAAAAGGATTACTTGAGGACAAGTAATAGTTAAGTTTGGGGGATTTTGATACACAAAAAATATGTTAGGTTTTTACTATACAATTTGTACTCGTTTTTGGTGATATTGCACTTTAAAGGAAGGTACGCTTCATGTTTTACTGTAGATATGATGATTTTAGGTGATTGGAGCAAAAGAAAGCAAAAATGAACGTATTTGGAGCAAAAAGAGGCAAAATGAAGAAAAAGACTTTCTGGCGCCGCCGGCACCCAACTCCATAAAGTTAAGAAATTAAAAGACAGCTCAGCTTCGCCAACACCCTATCTAGTGCCAATGTCGGTGGAACTCAAATTCAATGTACTTGGACGCTTTTTTAGGGGTTGCTTGAGGAAACTCTTGTGGAATTCATTTTTAAACTCATATATATGGTTATGGACACAAAAAGTGTGTGTGTGGAGAGTAGTGTGAGTGTATGTGAAGGGAGAGAAGTGAAGAGGAGTGCAGAGAGTCTATGTTAAGTGTTGTTTTGAGAGGGATTCTTCCCTAAAGAATGTAAAAGAAGGAAAGCGAGAGTTTGCTTCTACCTTACTATTCTAAACAGAGAATTGGGTGTTGAAGAGAAGAGAGAAATGATTCAAAGGAACTTCAAGGGATTTGCTTGGGGAAGAAAGTGAGATAAGTTGTATTTACTTTTGTGGTTTGTATGACTTTACTTTTATATATAAAATCCATGTTGTATTGTTTCTTCCTCATGAATTCTGAGTAGATTTCTTTGTCTTTCTTCTTGCAATGTGATGTGGTGAAGTATTGATGTAGATTTGATGTGCCATAAAAATGTTAAGAAATTGTGATAGTTTTTCACATTGAACTTCATTTACTTTTCGATCTAGCCAATTGAATTGTTAAAATTTGTTGTAAAACATCCAATCCGAAAGGACTAAGTATTCTACAATAATAGTGGATAATCCATTCAATGTCCATGAGTGAAGTGAATAGTTCATGGGAATTGAGTGCAAATAAATAGGGAAATATGGTTTGATGCGCGTTGAATTGGAGGTTTTAGAGTGACAGGTTGAAATCCCAAATTTGGTCCTAAAGTTTGGCAACTAAAGCTAGGGTTAGCGTTCAGGAGAAGTGAAGTGGGAGCTCTGAAGTGAGAGCAAGTATCCTCCCAGCCTAACTTTGGATTTAGTGACTAAGCATAGGATTTTCCATTGTTCTTTGTAAACTTGGAAGAGGGGGTACTCTGACGAGGGTAAAGAATATTAATGCTCCTATTTGGCACAATACAAATTTACTTTCAATCTATATCAATCACTCATCATAGACACATTGCGGGAAGGAAGATACATTTCCATATTTGAACCTTTCAATACAAAACTTAGTGTATGCTAATTAGTCTTGCTTAGAAGTTTAGAAAGTAATTGTAGTTAATTTAGTTTAATTATATTTGCACTAGCAACTTAAATAGCACTTGAATTTGCATTGTGAATTTAGTATTGGAGTTCAAATGTTTGCTATAATTTGATAAGTTATAACCTTCCTAGTGAGATCAATAACCAGGATTCCACTAGAGCGCTGCATTACTTGAGTGATACGTATACTTGTGCATACATGGTGATTGCCTAATTATTAAAATTGATCTTATTGTGAAACTAAACTGAAACTATCTTTTGAATATTACTTTAGAGGCAGCATATCTGGCAGCACCGACCTCGATTCAATTACCCAACTTAAATCCTCATCAAGTTTAAGTTGTGTTGACCTCATTTTTGATGAGGTCTTCTCATCTTCTTTTTAGTGCTTAGGATCTAGCCTTAGGCTTTTCCTTTGACTATCTTAGAGGACTAGAATTGGGACCCACCTTTTAGAAATTCAAACCACTTCTAAACTCCCCGCAAACTCCACAAACTTGACCGTAGACCCCTAATCACCTAGAGGGTTGAAATCAAATGTGGAAGTTTAAAGGATGAGTTCCTATAGGACTCTTTGGCCTTAGGACTGCCCTGAGTGGCCTGGTCTGGTGAAGGGGCTGACTTAAACACACACTAAACTTATACACTACACCTACACACTACACTTCCACACACCTCCTAAAACCACACCCATACCCAACTTGACCTCCTGACTCATGTAGGTGATTCACATGGATGGTCCTTAACCCCTAAGCCCTCGCGTGAGGGTTAGGAACAACATAGTGGATGCCTCAAATGAGTCCCTTCATGGCTCATGTGAGCTTGATGTGACTTCATGGCTCAACCAAAATGACTTCATTCCACTCAAATTCACCCAATCTTCAATTTTCCAAATTTTAAATTTTTGACCCCCGGGACCCTACACCCGTCTAACCTACCCAAAACCCTTGAAACTACCCAAAATTTGCAAAATCACCTAAATTGCTCAAAATTCCTCAAAATCAATCCCAAACATTTCTCTCCACTCAAATTGATCATCCATACCCAAAAATACCAAAAATTCCAAAAATACCTCTCAATACCCTCCAAATACCCAAAATACCCCACTTGACCCAAAAAATCCAAAAATTCAGAAAATTTCCAGAAAATTCCAAAAAATCCCAAATATTCCCAATTTCATTTTGTCCAACTACACCATGGGCCAATTTTGTCAATTTACCCTACTTTTGTCAAAACCCCCAATTTGACCCATTTTAACCCAAAGTGAACCTAATGTCAAACCAAACCTACCCAATTGACCCAAATTCTGGTCCAATTCAATTCTAAACTTCAATTCAACATTCCAAATACCAATCTAGACCAAATCCAAGTTCAATTTGATTGACATTTGGATCCAATTTCACTTTTGGCCTTAAAGCCCAATTTGGACCCATGACCCAAACTTAACCCAAACTCACACAATTCAACTCCAATTAACCCCAAATCTTTTCCAAATCTTCCTTAACATTCCCACAAACAAAACACTAACATGATTTGCCCAACATTTAGACCCAAACCCCACTCAACTTCAACTCAAAGCTAAAAGGCCCTATTTTGACCTAAAACCAAACCTAACCCAAATGAGCCCAAACCCCAAAATCAAAGCCCAACTAAAGGTAAAACCTCTTTGAAACACTCCCATAAACATTTCTCAACATTGATTTTACATCAATTTCAACCCTAGCCCAACATTTGCCCAACTTGGCCCACTTGGGCCTATGTTGGCCCATTCACCAAAAGAACCCAAATTCAACCCAATTCAAACCCAAATCACTCCCAATTTGCTTCAAGTCACTCATGACTCATCCATGAGCTAAAAACAACATTTGTTTGGCCCAATCCTTCACAAATTCCCCATCCATAAATTTATTTCCAAACCAAAAGCCCACTTTCTTAAACCTTCCTAAAGCCCATCTCCACCAAAATCCAAAGGGCAAAATCAATCTAAGGCCCATATGACAAATTCTCTTCATCATGCATTCAATTAAAATCATCCCTAAGTCCTAATCCAATGATCAAATAATTCTAAATAAAGCTTCATCCAACTTTCCACCAAAATGTCCAAAATCCTTAAAATCCATTTTTATGAAGTCGACTAAACTTTTCCCAAGCCAAATGGAGCCATGAATGAGCCATTCACAAGCCATATGAAGCCATGAAAGTTTGGCATGTGACCATGCCATTAATGGTAAAAGGAGGGGCTCCTTTCCTAATCTTTCATTAAGCCTTTTTAACCTTATTCATGACACACACTAAACCATGTTTAGCCACCTCATCATGGATAGAGACCATACCATTCTCTCTTGGTCGACCTAACCGATCCTCTCACCAAAATCGAGGCCATGGGGAGGTGCACCCAACCCAAACCAATGGGTTGACCAAATTGAAGCCAAAATGACCCCTTCCCCATTCCATTTTAATTCAAAGCCTTTACACATGGCAATTGCCATTGACCGCACAAACCTCCAGCCACGACCCACCGGACTCCGAGGGTGACCCATGCCTGCCGGCCGGCCGCCCGGGTCGCCGGAAAACACCATGGCCGAGACCTTGGGAGGAGCCAAACTTTGAATTCCACCTTGCCGAGCCGCCCCATGCCCAATGGCCACCATGGTCGTTCTTCCCATGACTGCAGCAACTCGATCCCAACCCTCGGCCATCCCCGCGAGGCTCTCCGACCACCTCTATTTAAACCCGACCCCCTCACGGCCATGAGAAGAGAGTTGCACAAACCTTGCCGAAACTCGCCAAAATTGTTCCAAACCCTTCTCCACCCTTAGAGCAGTTGATCCCGAGTGTCAATTGCCCTAATCCCCATCGACAAAATCCAATTTCTCAACCGAAATTCCACCCAAAACCGGGACACTTCTCCACAAGTGAGCCAATCCCCAAATCGATTGGTTCTACACCTTCACCGGACCAAGGAAGGTGTCCACCAGCAAAAGCCCCATCTCCGAGGCCACCCGGTTGCTCCAGCCTCCAAGCTTTGTGATCGGCGTGGTCGAAATCATACCTGAGACAATTCACTGCGACCGGAGACTTCATCCGGAGCTTGCTAGGATCCAATCGAAGGTGCAACAACCCTCAGATCGAAGCCACACTTCTATGAGCAAAGGTACGAGCTAATTCTTCATCCCGAGCTTCTGGAGATTCTCCATTTCAAATGCTTTAATTTCAATGCATGATAACCGTATAGATGTGTTCGTCTCTTCAAGAAGAATCCATAGAGCATAAGAACATGAAAATCCATTGAGTATCGAGTGAGATATTAGGGATTTAGTGTGGACGGCTCTCGGGTGAGGACACTTGGGGACGATGAACGGATGCCGTCCATCCAATACACGCGCGGACGGACGGCCGGGATCGCGTCGGATCGAAGACGGAACGATACGGCGGGCCCCGGGAGCGCCGAGTCGATGGCGGCGTCGAATGGGAGCGCGCCACGCGGCGTTTCGGAGCTGCCGAGGTTGACGCGGCGCCGCGTGGATAAATAGAAAATTAGGGATTTTTCTGATTTATTTAATTCCCTAAACTTCAAAAATTCATAACTTTGTGTAGAAAAATCAGAAAAATAAAATAAAAATACCCTCTTGCTCAGTGAACAGAGTAGAATAATGTGGAAAAGAAATCATTTAATTTCATCAAGTATTTTATTTTTAATAATTTATTTACTCTCTGCATATTTTTAATTCTCCATGCATTTATACAATTCACCATGGCATGAGACCATAGGGCTTTTGAAGCCTCTGAATTTGGGAACATTCCCTGAATTTTCCAAAATCAGAGGCCATCCCTATGAAAAGTTATTGATTTTTCAAATTCATGTTACTGTTTTGAGTATTTTAATTCTAATAAATAGCATGTTGTGAAATAAATTCTAGAAAAATTTGGTGATGTTCCTTATGACTAGAGGACCCTAGGAAAAATAAGTTTTGAGTTAGTTCATTTAAAACAACCCTAATTGGCTTAAACACCCAAAATGGATCTCTAATTAATTAGAGCTATCCATACATCAAATTGACTTGAAATCAATTCTCCACTGACCTTCAGGATCAGAGGAACCCACCATAAAAATTTGAGGTCAATTGGACTTGTTTAGCCCTACTAATTGGGTCGATTAAGCCACTTAGTCATTTTAAACTTTAAAAAATTCATAACCTTCAAAATATCTTGCAAAAATTCACGAAATTGGTTTTGGAGCCTCTCTGATATTAGGGGAATTTAAGAAAATTAAAATTTCAATTTTCTAAAAAAGTTGATTTTTAATATTATTTTAATATTTTTAATAATTAAAAAATAATAAAATCCACAAAAATAATAAAATTCACCAAAATGTCACATTTTGAATTTTAATCACTTAGGAACAAACCCCATATTTTTCTTAGGTCTATTTAGTGAGATATTAAATTTTAAAGCTCTAGGGTAATTTTAAAATTAAAAAAAAAATGTATTTTCTAGCATTTTCACTAAAATAATTATAATAAATCATAGAAAAATCAGAAAATTGCAAAATTTACTTCTCTGATTTCCCTGATATTAGAGAGATTTTTGAAAAATATAAAATTCATTTTTCAACATTTATTTTATTTTTAAATTAATTAACACTCCAAAACTTAAAATAATTATAATAAAAATAATATAATTTAAAAAATCACCAAAATTGGTTCAAGTAGTCCTCCGGCCATTAGGAATGTCCCCTAATTTTCTAAAGGACAGAAACTTTCCCTTGGTCATGTTATTAAATTTTCCTTGGAAATCTCTATTTTCTACCAAAAATAATTATATAAATAAATTAAATACAGAAAAATAATATTTTCTCCTCTCATGTCTTTATTGACATATGAGTGAAGTCACATAAAAATTTCAAGTTCATTTGAGTTCAATTTAGTGAGTTATGAAATTATTAAGCTTAAAGGGTAAAGTGGTAATTAAAATTTTAACCCTTAATTAAAACTTTAGGTTTAATAAAAAAATTAACAAGTAAAATATTTGATCCTAATCTGATTTGGATGATTGAAATTTAAATAATTAAAGGGTAGAAACCCATTAAACAATTTAAAATGATTAAACCTTAATTAAATAATTGATTAAATTTGGGAAGAATAATAAAATTGGAATGATTAGAATAGGGATTTTATTAGGAAGAGATTTATTCTTTAATTTAAAAATCCCTAAATTAATTATCTCATTAATATTCAATTCTTAATTAAAATGATAACTCAAATTCAAAATATTAAAAGACTTAATCATTAAACTAAAATCAAATTATTAAACTTTTTTAAAAATTTCAATTAAAATTAAAAATAAAATTAAATTAAAAATTAAATTAAATTAAGTAAATTAAATTGAATTAAATCAAATCAAATTAAATTAAAGATTAATTAAATTAAATTAAATTAAATTAAATTAAATTAAATTAAAATGAAAAGTTGAATTAAATTAAAGAATTAAATTAAGTTAAATAAACAAATTACATATTAAATTAAATTAAATGAATAAATTAAATTAAATTAAATTAAATAAATAAAATCAAATTTAAATTAAATTAAGTTAAAACAAATTAAAATTAGAATTAAAATTAAATTAAATTGAATTAAATTAAATTAAATTAAATTAAATTAAATTAAATTAAATTAAATCAAATTAAATTAAAATTAAATCAAATCAAATTAAATTAATTTAACATCAAATCAAACTAAATTGAATTGAATTGATTAAAATTAAATTAAAACTTAATTAAATTAAATTAAATTAAATTAAGTTGAATTAAATATAACATCACCAAAGACATAAAGAATTCAAAATAAATCTAAAATAACTTGAACACTATTCCAAATTTAAACCCATTAATTGAATTCAAACTAAATCATAAATTTACCCTCGAAAGCTTTAGTTGTCATAACTCCTAAACAGAATATTAAATGAAATGTTACTTCACCTATAGGATATTCAAATGTCCTAGTTCACTGAGCGAAGACAACAAAATTTGAATCCTCGGACGATTAATTCATTTATATAATTAAATTCATTTGGACTTAAAACAATCCTAGAAATATTGAAAAAATGTTTAAGATTTGTCTTAAGCACTTCCTCGATATGATAGGATGTTTATAAGAACAACTAAATTTAATTATTCTTCGATGAAGAAAATCGTCCTCAAACCAAAACACCAAGAACCTAGACGTCATAGGAAATGACTAGCTATAGGATTAGGAACTTGGTAGAAAACCATAACCCTTACCTTAGCTTTACCTAGGAACTTGCTTAAATATTCTAATTGTGTTTTAAGTGCAGCTTGGGATGACGGGAAGACCCCTCAGGTACGCTGTTATGTTATTGCAATTCACTTTCTTGCAATTTACATTATTGCAATTTCATTAATCGCATCACACTTACTTTTCTTGCATGATAAACAATCGTTGCATGAAAACCCACACCTTTAGGATAGTCCCAAAAGCTGAAACCAAAACTAAGTTAAAAGTCATTGCAAGATAAAATTCACCGCCACAACATTTCAAAATATAAAACAACTCAAAATTTAATCACAAACGAACACAAAACTACAATTACAACTAAATTAAAACGTCTTGTTAGATGATCGGGAATACCTCGGATGATGTAACCTACGTGTTGCTTAACGGGATTTCCCACGGTCTAAATGAAAGTGTGGAACTCATTCGATTGAGTTTAGGAAATTCATCTGGACTAAGTGAATCCGATAAAAATAATGATGCCGGAAGGATGGAACCGTGGGATCTTATCCGGTGTCGTTATAATCAACTTTAAGATTTGTTTTAATTAAAATATTGAAAACACTTGGAAATTAAGATTTTCTCTAAACCAAAACACTTTTCTCATCCTCTGATTTATGACTTCTAAAACTAAACCTCTGCAACAACAAGGAGCTTGGAGCATGGTGGGTAGCACGGCCATCATTGTCAGCAAAACTTGAATCAACATTAGCAAAACTTTTTTAGAATTGAACAACCAAGCCATAGAATTTCGAGGTAGTTTGCCTAGTGCAACATAAATCCTCAACCTTTTGTTAGGCATTTGCACTGCAAATTAAGCCCTAACCGGTTTTAGGATTCCGAGGTAGTCGTCCGATACGACATAAACCCTCACATCTTCGAAGTTATTTGTATGATTGTGTCATACGAATATAAGTCCTAATTAATTAAAATTGGCAAGATCAAAACATCATATAAACATTAGGACTTTCCTAAATTCAAGCCAAACAATAGGATAGTCGGGAGATTACCGAAGTTCACTTCGAATACGTGATTTCTCCTACTTTTCTTCCTTTGAATTCCCAAAACAAAATGTTCCAAATTTGATCCATTCCTATTGAAATTCCAAACTTCAATCCTTTCGAGAACTTAAACTTTGAAATTCTTGAGAGCAGAATTATTGATTATTATCGAGAGTTTTCTTAGGTGATTCTCGTCACTTAAGATGTAATTAACTATAGGGGCTTGCCCTTATAGGGAATTTTAAAGAACCTGGAGTAATATAAACCCCGTTTAATGCTTTCATATTAAGCGGGGAATTTGTCGGCTTATAAAATTGGTTCGCGGACCAAACGGATGTCACAAATCTTCTAGTTTATTTAATCGAGCCCCACCATCGAAGCAATGTGTCTATCCTCGGGGATAGATACACGGCTTGTGGTGCGGTGCTCGTTTATATAAACTATTTGGGATGTGAGATCGGTTTGATTTCATATCTTAAAATTTTCAAATTTAAATTTATTTTCAAAATCAAATACTACTTTCTAAATTATATATATATTTAAATTAAATTTAAAATTTAAATTCGCCGACAACTTCTGTTAGGCAACCCCCTTTTCAAAATAAAACACACAACCTAAAAATACGCCGACAAGTTGATCTACAAAGAAATAAGGTTTTAGTCTATGACCATTTACTTTAAATATTTTCTCAGTTTTAGGATCTTTAATGTCCACAGCTCCATAGGGATAAAATTTTATTACAATAAATAGGCCCATCCACCTGGATTTAAGTTTTCCAGCAAATAATCTTAATTTGGCATTATATAGCAAAACTTGATGTCCTGGCTTAATATTCTTATTTAGAATATTACAATCATGCCACATGTTCAGCTTTTCTTTATATATCTTAGCACATTCATATGATTCATTCCTTATCGTTTCAAGCTCATTTACTTGCAATAATATTTTCTCACCAGTATCCTTTAAATTATAACTGAACTCTTTAATAACCCAATAATCTTTATGCTCAAGTTCAACTGGTAAATGATAAGCTTTATAAAAAATTAATCTATATAGGGACACTTCTATAGAAGTCCTATATTCTATCCTATAAGCCCTTAAAGTAAAATTCAGTTTGATTGACCAAACCTTTTTGTTGGATTAACATAGTTTTCTAAACTTCTTTTTATTTCATGATTGGATAAATCAACCAAACCACTTGTCTGAGGATAATAAGTAGTAGCAATTTTATGGATGATATGATATTTTCTTATTAATTTCTCCATAATTGGATTTTTGAAATGACTTCCCCCATTAGTTATGATTACTCTTGGCATTCCAAATCTACAAAAATATTATTTCTTAAGAAATTTGCAACACTTCTAGTATCACATCGAGGTAAAGCAACAACTTCTATCCATTTAGATACATAGTCCACTGCTAAAAATGTGTATAAATTGTTGAAAGATGGTATAAATGGTCCCATGAAATCTAATCCCCAAACGTCAAATATTTTAACTTCCAAAATATAATTGAGGGACATTTCATTTCTTCTAGAAATATTGCCTACACGCTGACATTGATCAAAGTTTTTAATATAAGCATTCACATCCTTAAAAATTATAAACCAATAAAATCCAGATTGTAGAATTTTATATGCAGTTTTATCAACACCAAAATGTCCCCTAAAATCACAATCATGAAACTTTTGAATAATTTCATAAGTTTCATATAATGACACACATCTTTGAATAATTAGATCATTTCCTTGTTTATATAAACACGGGTCATCCCAAAATAAGTCTTAGTGTCAGATAAAAATTTCTTCCTCTGTTGGTATGTCAAACCATAGGGTAAAATGTTAGTAACAATAAAATTCACAATGTCGGCATACCATGGAACATGTCACTCATTAATAGTGAACAATTTTTTTTTATCAAGAAAATGTTCATTAATTTCTTCATCAGAACAGAGAGAATTTTTATTTTCAAACCTGGACAGATGATCAGTAATTTGATTATCAACCCCCTTCCTATTTACTATCTCAAAGTTAAATTCTTGTAAAAGAAGTATCCATCTTATCAGTCTTGGTTTTGCATCCTTCTTTTTCATTAAATATTTAATAACAGAATGGTCAGTATGCACCACACATTTAGTTCCAATTAAATATGATCTAAATTTATCAAAAGCATATACTATAGCTAATTACTCTTTCTCAATTGTGGTATAATTAATTTGGGTTTCATTAAGAGTTCTACTAGCGTAGTAGATTACTTTGAAAATTTTATCATGCTTTTATGCTAAAACAGGTCCAATAGCATAATCACTTGAAACACACATTAGTTCAAATGGTTTTCCCCAATCTGGTGAAACAAAAACTAGTGCAGTGATTAATTTTTCTTTTAATAATTCAAATGTTTTTAGGCAGTCTTCATTAAAATTAAAAATGACATCTTTTTCCATTAACTGGAATAGAGGCTTAGCAATATTTGAAAAGTCTTTAATATAACGCCTGTAGAATCCAACATATCCTAAAAAACACCTAATCTCCCTTACATTTATTGGGAAAGGTAAATTAGCGATCACTTGAATTTTTGCAGGGTCTACTTCCATACCTTTTTCTGAAATTTGATGCCCTAAAACAATTCCTCCTGCTACCATAATTTTACATTTTTCCTCATTAAGGACTAAATTTTTTTCTTCACAGCGTTTAAGAACTTCTAAACATGATTCAAATGAAATTCCAAACACTGAAAAATCATCCATAATTTCTTCAATTCCTTTTACAATTAAATCATAGAAAATTTCCATCTTACAACTTTGAAATGTAGCAGGGGCATTACATAAAACAAAGGGCATTCTTCTAAAAGCAAATGTACCATAAAGACTGGTAATGTTGTATTCTCTTGATCCTTGGGAGTAATTTGTATTTAGTGATAACCAGTATATCCATCAAAAAATTAAAAGTATTTATGCCCAGCTAGTCTATCCAACGTTTAATCAAGAAAGGGAAGTGGAAAATGATCATTCTTGGTAACAATATTTAATTTTCTATAATTAATGCATATTCACCATCCTGTAACTTGTCTAGTTGGTATTAATTCACTCTTTTCATTAACAGTTACAATTACTCCTCCTTTCTTTGGAACACAGTGAATATGACTAACCCATGCACTATCTGAAATAAGATAGATAATTCCAACATCTAAACACTTTAAAATTTCTTTCTAAACAACTTCTTTCATAATAGGATTTAATCTCCTATGAGGATCAGTCTTGGGTTTGTACTTCTCTTCCATAGGGATTTTGTGCATACAAATTGAAGGATTCATTCCTTTAATATCAACTATGGACCATCTAAAGGCTTTCTTATATTTCTTTAAAGTTTTAAGCAAGAAATTTAGCAAGAAATTTTGTGATAAATCGCCCCAAGTTCTAATAGATCCAGGTGCTAATGGATGTAAACATATCATAGCTTTTTCTCTTAATGAGAAAGGAAAAATTATAAGTCTAATAGCTTCATCTGAAACCCCATCATATTTAAATGTAGCTCACAATTCTAGAAAATTGGCAAAATGTAAATTTGAATCTTCAGTTGGTGCTCCCCCAAACTGATTATTAGATACCATTTAGATAATGGCAGGTTTAAGTTCAAATGAATTAGTTGCTACGGCAGGATTTTGAATACTACGATGAAATTCATCTACTGTAAGGTTAGTATAATCTCTTAAAGGTCTAAATTCTTGATATATTTTAGCATTTTGAATATTTTGATTTGCCATTTCTTGAATATTTTTATCTTTTTCTATATTTTTAATTTTTCTGATTTTTTTGTAGCTCTTTCTAATTTAGAATCATAAGGCACAAGTCCTTCAGAACCTGAACTACGCATACACTATTATAAAACACAATAAAATAAAATCACACAACCAAAACGTCAACTTTCTAAAATAAATCTAACAAGTTTAAATAATACTTTAAAAAGTAAAAATTAATTTTCTTAAAATTTTCTTTCTTTCCTAGGCATCAGCGCCAAAAACTTGATCCCTGATATTTATGCTTACATTTTATATATGAATTGATACTTCTCTTTAATGATATCTCTTTCTTTACAACGATGCCAAAAACATGATTCTAATGTAAATAAGAGATTTAAATGTTTATTTAAAATAAGATACTACGCAATTATACGTATCATTATCAAGTAATATAAGACATTCAAATTAGGCCCCGAGATATCGACTTCACAGGAAAAGTGTTAAATATAAAATTTATATTTTTAGAAAAGAAAAACAAAAATATTTTTTTTTTAGAAAAGATCTTACCTAAATTAAAGACAATGTTTTTAGGAAATAAAATTTGATTCTTTTTGTTAATTTTAATAATTTGAAATGAAAGTAAGCAACTACTTTAACTAAACTTTTGTAAGATGAAAACTAATACAAATGAAATAACTTTTTCCTTTCTATGAATCAGTAATAATTCATGGAATTTTGTTGTGGAAGTATGCTAAATTTGTTGTGCCAAATAGGAGCAATTAAATTCTTTACCCTTACTAGAGATGCTATAAAGAACATAGGTTAATCTATTTTTTTTAAAACTCTTGAAGATGGGCTAGGCAAGAAAGATACTAGCTCTCACTCTAGAGTTTCTTCTTTTCCATCCACCTTGGGCTAAAATCTCGTATCAAAACATAAAATAATAAATCAAATTGGGGGCATTAGCCTGTCACTCTAAGGTGCTCTAATTCTACACCCATCAAAGTATATCTTCCTATTTATTTGCATTCAATCATATGGATTACATTCTCACCGATATAATCTCATTTGATTTTTACCAATTGTTGACTAAGACAATACCATACCGGTTCTTACATGTTCTCACAACAAATTTTAACATCTTAATTGGCCAAATTAAGAAGTAAATGAAGTGCAAGGTTTTAAATCATCACAACTGTAAGGCTTATTTTTAGGTCAGTGTGTTTTATTTTGAAAAGGGGGTCGCCTAACAGAAATTGTCGGCAAATTTTTAATTTAATTTAAATAAATAATTTGAAAAGTAGTATTTGATTTTGAAAATAATTTTAAATTTGAAAATTTTAAGAAGTGAAATCAAACCGATCTCACATCCCAAATAGTTTATATAAATGAGCGCCACATCACAAGCTGAGTATCTATCCCGAAGAATAGACACACTACTTGATGATGGTGTTGACCTCATTTTTGATGAGGTCTTCCTTTCTTCTTTTTAGTGCTTAGGATCTAGCCTTAGGCTTTTCCTTTGACTATCTTAGAGGACTAGAATTGGGACCCGCCTTTTAGAAATTCAAACCACTTCTAAACTCCCCGCAAACTCCACAAACTTGACTATAGACCCCTAATCACCTAGAGGGTCGAAATCAAATGTGGAAGTTTAAAGGATGAGTTCCTATAGGACTCTTCGGCCTTAGGACCGCTCCCGGCGGCCCTGGTCCGGTGAAGGGCCGACTTACACTACACTTACACACTACATTTCCACACACTTCCTAAAACCACACCCATACCCAACTTGACCTCCGACTCATGTAGGTGATTCACATGGATGGTCCTTAACCCCTAAGCCCTTGGCTAAGAGGGTTAGGAACAACATAGTGAATGCCTCAAATGAGTCCTTTCATGGCTCATATGAGCTTGAAATGGCTTCATGGCTCAACCAAAATGATTTCACCCCACTCAAATTCACCCAATCTTCAATTTCCCAAATTTTCAATTTTTGACCCCAGGACCCTACACCTACTAAACCTACCCAAAACCCTCGAAATTACCCAAATTTTTGCAAAATTTCCAAATTACCTAAAATTTTCCAAAATCAATCCCAAACACCTCCACATCACTCAAATTGATTATCCATACCCAAAAATACCAAAAATTCCAAGAAAACCTCCCAATACCCTCCAAATAACCCAAAATACCCTTCTTGCCTAAAAATCCAAAAATTCAAAAAATTCCCAGAAAATTCCAGAAAATCCCAAATATTCCCAATTTCATTTTGTCCAACTACACCATGGGCCAATTTTGTCAATTTACCCTACTTTTGTCAAAACCCCCAATTTGATCCATTTTAATCCAAAGTGAACCCAATGTCAAACCAAACCTATCCAATTGACCCCAATTTTGGTCCAATTCAATTCTAAACTTTAATTCAACATTCCTAATACTAATTTAGACCAAATCCAAGTCCAATTTGATTGACATTTGGATCCAATTCCACTTTTGACCTTAAGGCCCATTTTTTGACCTAAGCCCAAACCTAACCCAAATGAACCCAAACCCCAAAAATCAAAGCCCAACCAAAGTCAAAACCTCTTTGAAACACTCCCATAAACACTTCTCAACAATAATTCTACATAAATTTCAACCCTAGCCCAACATTGGCCCAACTTGGCCCATTTGGACCTATATTGGCCCATTCACCAAAAGAATCCAAATCCAACCCAATTCAAGCCCAAACTACCCCAAATTTGCTTCAAGTTACTCATGACACATCCATGAGCTAAACCAACAATTATTTGGCCCAACCTTTTACAAAAATTTTCATCCATGAACACATTCATAAACTTAAAAGCCCACTTCCCTTAAACCTTTCTAAAAGCCCATTTCCTTCAAAATTCAAAAGCCCAAATCTACCCTAAAGCCCACATGACATCTCCATTTGTCATCCATTTAATTAAATCCATTACCTAAGTCCTAAAATCACCATCAAATTATTCCAAATCAAGTTTCATACAAATTTCCATCAAAACATCCAAAATTCTTAAAACCCATTTTCATGAAATTGACCCAAGCTTTTCCCAAGCCAAATGGAGCCAAGGATGAGCCATTCACAAGCCATATGAAGCCATGAAAGTTTGGCATGTGACCATGCCATTAATGGCAAAAGGAGGAGGTCCTTTAACCATCTCCTAAAAGTCATTAACCTTAAGCATGTCTCCCCTTAACCAAGATTTAATCCAAATATTCTTGGATAAGGACATCACCACCTCTTGACCGACTAGCCTAGCCGATCTTCTCAAGCACAAGACCGGCCATGGGGAGGTGAACCCAACCCAAACCAATGGGTTGACCAATTTCAAGCCAAAATGACCCCCTCCCCATTCCATTTTAATTCAAACACTTTACACATGTCCAAACCCAATCGACTTCACCATTGCCAAGCCCCGACCTCCCCGGTCAAGATGGTGACCCATGCCTGCCGGCCAGCCGCCCGGATCGCCGGAAAACACCACACCCGAGAGCTCACATGTGAGCCAACTTTGGAATTCCACCTTGCCGAGCCGCCCCATGCCCAATGGCCACCATGGCTGTTCTTCTCCTCACCGCAGCAGCTCGATCCCAAGCCCTAACTCCCCCGGGAGGCCTCCCGCACCAGCTCTATTTAAACTCCACCCCTCTCGGCCATAAGAAGAGCCAAGCACAAACCTTGCCAAAACTCGCCAAAATTGTTCCGCACCCTTCTCCACTCTTAGAGCACTTGATCCCCAGTGAGATCCCCCCGCCATTTCTCCTCCGTAAGCTCAATTTCGGAGTTAAAATTCCACCCAAAACCAGGACACTTCTCCACAGGTGAGCCAATTCCCAAATCGATTGGCTCTACACCTTCACCGTACCAAGGGAAGGTGTCCACCATCAAAAGCCCCATCTCCAAAGCCACCCGGCTACTCCAGACTCTCCAAGCTTTGTGATCGGGCTTGGTCGAAATCATATCCAGTACAATTCACTGGACCAGGAGACTTCATCCTGAGCTTGCTAGGACCCAATCGAAGGTGCAACAACTCTCGCATCGAAGCCACACTTCTCCGAGCCAAGGTATGAGCTAACTCTTCATCCCGAGCTTCCGAAGATTCTCTATTTCAAATGCCTTAGTTTCAATGCATGTTAACCGTATAGATGTGTTCGTCTCTTCAAGACGAATCCATAGAGTATAAGAACGTAAAAATCCATCGAGAATCGAGTGAGATCTGTAGGGATTTAGTGTGGACGGCTCTCGGGTGAGAACACTCGGGGACGATGAACGGATGCCGTCCATTCGATACACGCGCGCACGGACGGCCAGGATTGCGTCGGACCAGGAGACGGTACGAGAACCGCGGGGCCCGGGCTGCTGACTCAGGTGGCGGCGTCGAATGGGAGCGTGACGCGTGTGCGTTCGGAGCTGCCGAGGTTGACGCGGCGCCGCGTGGATAAATAGATAAATAGGGTATTTTCTTATTTATTTAATTCCCTAAACTTCAAAAATCCATATCTTTGTGTAGAAAAATCACAAAAATAAAATAAAAATACCCTCTCGCTCAGATGAACGGAGGAGAATAATGTGAAAAAGAAATCACTTAATTTCATCAAATATTTTATTTTTTATGATTTATTTACTCTCTGCATTGTTTTAATTCTCCATGCATGCATACAATTCACCATGGCATGAGACCATAGGGCTTTTGAAGCCTCCGAATTTGGGAACATTCCCCGAATTTTCCAAAGTCGAGGCCATCCCTATGAGGAGTTCTTGATTTTTCAAGTTCGTGTCACCGTTTTGAGTATTTTAATTCCAGTAAATAGCATGTTGTGAAATAAATTCTAGGAAAATTTGGTGATGTTCCTTATGACCGAGAGAACCCTAGGAAAAATAGATTTTGGCTTAGTTCATTCGAACAACTCTAATTCGCTTAAACACCCAAAATAGGTCTTTAATTAATTAGAGTTAACCAAGCATCAAATTGACTTGAAATCAATTCTCCACTGACCTTTAGGATCAGAGGAATCCACCATAAAAATTTGAGGTCAATTGGACTTGGTTAGCCCCACTAATTAGGTTGATTAAGTCACTTAACCATTTTAAACTTTAAAAATTCATAACTTTTAAAATACTTTTCAAAAATTCACCAAATTGGTTTTGGAGCCTCTCTGATATCAGGGGAACCCAAGAAAATTAAAATTTCAATTTTCTAAAAAAGTTGATTTTTAATAATATTTTAATATTTTTAATAATTAAAAAATAATAAAAATCACAAAAATAATAAAATTCACCAAAATGTCACATTTTGAATTTTAATCACTTAGGAACAAATCCCACATTTTTCCTAGGTCTATTTAGTGAGATATTGAATTTTAAAGCCCTAGGGTAATTTTAAAATTAAAAAAAAATGTATTTTCTAGCATTTTCACTAAAATAATTATTATAAATCATAGAAAAATCAGAAAATTGCAAAATTTGATTCTCTGGTTTCCTTGATATCAGAGAGATTTTTGAAAAATATAAAATTCATTTTTCAACATTTATTTTATTTTTAAATTAATTAACACTCCAAAACTCAAAATAATTATAATAAAAATAATATAATTCAAAAAATCATCAAAATTGGTCCAAGTGCTTCTCTGGTCATTAGGAATCTCCCCTAATTTTCTTAAGGACAGAAACTTTCTTTTGGTCATGTTATCAAATTTTCCTTGAAAATCTCTATTTTCCACCAAAAATAATTATATAAATAAATTAAATACAGAAAAAAAATCACATTTTCTCCTCTCATGTCTTTATTGACATATGAGTGAAGTTACATAAAAATTTCAAATTCATTTAAGTTTAATTTAGTGAGTTATGAAATTATTAAGCTTAAAGGGTAAAATAAGTAATTAAAATCTTTAATCCTTAATTAAAACTTTAGGTTTAATAAAAATTAACAAGTAAAATATTTGACCCTAATCTGATTTGGATGATTGAAATTTAAATAATTAAAGGGTAGAAACCCATTAAACAATTTCAAAATGATTAAACTTTAATTAAATAATGGATTAAATTTGGAAGAATAATAAAATTGGAATCATTAAAATAAGGGATATTTATTAGGAAGAGATTTATTCTTTAATTTAAAAATCCCTAAATTAATCATCTCATTAATATTCAACTCTTAATTAAAATGATAATTCAAATTCAAAACATTAAAAGACTTAATCATTAAACTAAAATTAAATTATTAAACTCTTTTCAAAATTTCAATTAAAATTAAAAAATAAAATTAAATTAAGTAAATTAAATTAAATTAAATTAAAATTAAATTAAATTAAATTAAACAATTAAATTAAATTAAATTAAATAATTAAAATTAAATTAAATTAAATTAAACAATTAAATTAAATTAAATTAAATTAAATAATTAAATTAAATTAAATCAAATCAAATTAATTAAACACCAAATCAAATTAAATTGAACTATGTTAAACTAAATTAAAACTCAATTAAATTAAATTGAATTAAATATAACATCACCTAAAACAGAAAGAAAATAAATTTAAAAAAAAAAAAAAAACTTGAACACTATTCCAAATTTAAACTCTTTAACTTAAAACAAATCATTTGAATACTAACTTACCTCGAAAGCTTTAGTTATTATAGCTCCTAAATAAAACATTAAATGAAGTGTCACTTCACTCATAGGATATTCAAATGTCCTAGTTCACCGAGCAAGTTAACAAAACTTGAAATTCTTGGACGATTAATTCATTTGTATAATTAAATTCATTTGAACTTAAAACAATCCCGAAATATTGAAAAGATGTTTAAGATCCTTCTTAAGCACTTTCTCAATATGATAGGACATTTATAAGAACAATTGAATTTGATTATTCTTCGATGAAGAAAATCGTCCTTAAACCAAAACACAAAGAACCTAGACATCATAGGAAATGACTAGCTATAGGATTAGGAATTTGGTAGAAAACCGTAACCTTTCCCTTAGCTTTACCTAGGAACTTGCTTAAATATGCTAATTGTGTTTTAAGTGCAGTTTGGGATGACGGGAAGACCCTCCAGGTACGCATTTGTATTATTGCAATTTACTTTCCCGCAATTTATTTTCCAACGAATTTACATTATTGTGAATTTACTTTATTGCAACTTGCGTTTATTTTTCTTGCATGATAAAACAATCGTTGCATGAAAACCCACACCTTTAGGATAGCCCCTAAAACTGAAACCAAAATTAAGTTAAAAGTCATTGCAAGATAAAATTCACCGCCACAACATTTCAAAATATAAAACAACTCAAAATTTAATCACAAACGGAACACAAAACTACAATTACAACTAAATTAAAACGTCTCGTTGGATGATCGGGAATACCTCGGATGATGTAACCTACGTGTTGCTAACGGGATTTCCCACGGCCTAAATGAAAGTGTGGAACTCATTCGAGTTGAGTTTAGCAAATTCATCCGGACTAAGTGAATCCGATAAAAATAATGATGCCGGAAGGATGGAACCGTGGGATCTTAACCGGTGTCGTTATAATCAACTTTAAGATTTGTTTTAAATAAAACATAAAAAACACCTGGAAATTAAGATTTTCTCTAAACCAAAACACTTTTCTCAACTCCCGATTTATGATTTCTAAAACTAAACCTCCGCAACAACAAGGAGCTCGGAGCATGGTGGGCAAGCACGACCATCGTCATCAAGCAAAACCCGAGTCTACTTCAACGAAAACTTTCCTAGAATTAAACAACCAAGCCATAGGACTTCGAGGTAGCTTGCCTAGTGCAACATAAATCCTCAACTCTTCGTTAGGCATTTGCATTGCAAATTAAGCCCTAACCGGTCTTAGGATTCCGAGGTAGTCGTCCGATACGACAATAAACCCTCACATCTTCTAGAGCTATTTGTTTGATTTTATCATACAAATATAAGCCCTAATTAATTGAAATTGGCAAGATTGAAATATCAAATAAACATTAGGACTTTCCTAAATTCAAGACAAACAATAGGATAGTCGGGAAATTATCGAAGTTCACTTCGAATCGGTGATTTCTCCTACCTCTCTTCCTTTGGATTCACAAAACAAAATGTTCCAAAATTTGATCCATTCCCTATTGAAATTCCAAAATTCAATCTTCGAAAACCTTAAACTTTGAAATTCTCGAGAGCGAGAATTATTGGTTATTATCGAGAGTTTTCTTAGGTGATTCCCGTCACTTAAGATGTAATTAACTATAGGGGCTTGCCCTTATAGGGAATTTTAAAGAACCCGAGTAATATAAACCCCGTTTGATACTTTCATATTAAGCGAGGAATTTGTCAGCTTATAAAATTGGTTCGCAAACCAAACGGATGTCACAAAACTTCTAGTTTATTTGATCGAGCCCCACCATCAAGCGGTGTGTCTATCCTTAGGGATAGATATACGGTTTGTGGTGCGGTGCTCGTTTATATAAACTATTTGGGGATGTGAGATCGGTTTAATCTCATATCTTAAAACTTTCAAATTTAAAAATTATTTTCAAAATCAAATACTACTTTCTAAATTATATATATTTAAATTAAATTTAAAATAAAAATTCGCCACACAACTTCTGTTAGGCGACCACTTTTCAAAATAAAACACACAACGCTAAAAAATAATGCCGACAGATGGGGCTCGATTAAATAAACTAGAAGATTTGTGACATCCGTTTGGTCTGGGAACCAATTTTATATGCCGACAAATTCCCCTGCTTAATATGAAAGCATCAAACAGGGTTTATATTACACTGGGTTCTTTAAATTCCTATAAGGGCAAGCCCCTATAGTTAATTACATCTTAAGTGACGGGAATCACCTAAGAAAACTCTCGATAATAATCAGTAATTATGCTCTCAAGAATTTCAAAGTTTATGGTTTTCAAGAGATTGAATTTTGGAATTTCAATAAGGAATGGATCAAATTTGGAACATTTTGTTTTGGGAATTCAAAGGAAGAAAGGTAGGAGAAATCACAGATTCGAAGCGAACTTCGATAATTCCCCGACTATCCTATTGTTTGGCTTGGATTTAGGAAAGTCCTAATATTTATTTAATGTTTCAATCTTGCCAATTTTAATTAATTTGGACTTATATTTATATGATAGAATCATACAAATAGCCTTGAAGTTATGAGGGTTTATGTCGTACCGACCGACTACCTCGGAATCCTAAGTCCGGTTAGGGCTTAATTTGCAATGCAAATGCCTAACAAAAGGTTGAGGATTTATGTTGCACTAGTGCAAACTACCTCGAAGTCCTATGGCTTTGTTGTTTAATTCTAGGAATGTTTAGCCGATGTAGAGTTGTTTCTGTCGACGAAGATGGCCATGCCGCCCACCGTGCTCCGAGCTCCTTGTTGTCGCGAGGTTTAGTTATAGAAGTCATAAATCGGAGATGAGGAAAGTGTTTTGGTTTAGAGAAAAATCTTAATTTCCAAGTGTTTTTAACATTTTAATTAAAACAAATTTTAAAGTTGATTATAACGACACCGGTTAAGATCCCACGGTTCCATCCTTCCGGCATCGTTATTTTTATCGGATTCACTTAGTCCGGATGAATTTGCTAAACTCAACCGAATGAGTTCCACACTTTCATTTAGACCGTGGGAAATCCCGTTAGCAACACGTAGGTTACATCATCCGAGGTATTCCCGATCATCCAACAGGATGTTTTAATTTAGTTGTAATTGAAGTTTTGTATTCTGTTTGTGATTAAATTTCGAGTTGCTTTATATTTTGAGATGTTGTGGCGGTGGATTTTATCTTGTAATGACTTTTAATTTAGTTTTGGTTTCAGTTTTAGGGACTATCCTAAAAGTGTGGGTTTTCATGCAACAGTTGTTTATCATGCAAGAAAAGTAAGTACGATGCGATTAAATAAATTGCAATAAGGTAAATTGCAATAAAATAAAAGCGTACCTGGAGGGTCTTCCCGTCATCGCAAGCTGCACTTAAACACAATTAGAATATTTAAGAAAGTTCCTAGGTAAAGCTAAGGGAATGGTTATGGTTTTCTACCAAATTCCTAATCCTATAGCTAGTCATTTCCTATGACGTCTAGGTTCTTGTGTTTTGGTTTGAGGACGAATTTCTTCATCAAAGAACAATTAAGTTCAATTGTTCTTATAAGTATCCTATCATATTGAGAAAGTGCTTAAGAAGAATCTTAAACATCTTTTCAATACTGCTAGGATTGTTTTAAGTCCAAATGAATTTAATTGATCAGGTGAAATAATCGTCCGAGGATTCAAGTTTCATTATTATCTTGCTCAGTGAACTAGAACATTTGAATATCCTATAGGTGAAGTAACATTTCATTTAACGTTATATTTAGGAGTTATGACAACCAAAGCCTTCAAGGGCAAATTGGTGTTCAAATGATTTAATTTAAGTTAATGGGTTTAAATTTGGAATAATGTTCAAGTTACTTTATATTTAATTTCTTTATGTCTTAGGTGATGTTATTTAATTCAATTTAATTTAACTTTAATTTAATTTAACTTGGTTTAGTTTTAATTTTAATTTAGTTTTAATTTTTAATTTTAATTTTAATTTTATTTGATTTTATTTTAATTTAATTTAATTTAATTTAATTTAATTTAATTTAATTTAATATGTTTTAATTTAATTTAGTTTAATTTAATTTAATTTAATTTAATTATTTATTTATTTTTTAATTTAATTTAATTTAATTTATTTTATTTTATTTGATTTAATTTAATTTAATCTTTAATTTAATTTTATTTTTAATTTTAGTTTAATTGAAAATTTAAAAAGAGTTTAATAATTTAACTTTTTTATTTAATTTTAATGATTAAGTCCTTTAACATTTTAAAACTTAAATTTGAATTATCATTTTAATTAGTAATTAAATATTATTGAGATTATTAATTTTGGGATTTTTAAATTAAAGAATAAATCTCTTCCTAATAATATCCCTATTTTAATAATTCCAATTTTATTATTCTTCCAAATTTAATCAATTATTTAATTAAGGTTTATTTCAATTATTTTAAATTGTTTAGTAGGTTTCTACCCTTTAATTGTTTAAATTTCAATCATCCAAATCAGATTAAGATCAAATATTTTACTTGTTAATTTTATTAAACCTAAAGTTTTAATTAAGGGTTAAAATTTTAATTACCATTTTGCCCTTCAAGCTTAATAATTTCATAACTCACTAAATTGAGCTTAAATGAACTTGAAATTTTTATGTGACTTCACTCATATGCCAATAAAGACATGAGAGGAGAAAATGTGATTTTTCTGTATTTAATTTATTTATGTAATTATTTTTGGTGGAAAATAGGAATTTCCAAGGAAAATTTAATAATATGACCAAGGGAAAGTTTCTGTCCTTAAGAAAATTATGGGACATTCTTAATGACTAGAGGACCACTTGGACCAATTTTGGTGATTTTTTAAATTATATTATTTTTAATATAATTATTTTAAGTTTTGGAGTATTAATTAATTTAAAAATAAAATAAAGGTTGAAAAATGAAATTTATATTTTTCAAAAATCTCTCTGATATCAAGGAAATCAGAGAATTATATTTTGCAATTTTCTGATTTTTCTTTGATTTATTATAATTATTTTAGTGAAAATGCTAGAAAATACATTTTTTTTAATTTTAAAATTGCCCTAGGGCTTTAAAATTTAATATCTCATTAAATAGACCTAAGAAAAATATGGGATTTGTTCATAAGTGATTAAAATTCAAAATGTGACATTTTGGTGAATTTTATTATTTTTGTGATTTTTATTATTTTTGAATTATTAAAATATTAAAATAATACCAAAAAATCAACTTTTTTAGAAAATTGAAATTTTAATTTTCTTAAATTCCCCTGATATCAGAGAGGCTCCAAAACTAATTTGGTGAATATTTGAAAAGTATTTTGAAAGTTATGAATTTTTAAAGTTCAAATTGACTAAATGACTTAATCAACCAATTTAATAGGGCTAACCAAGTCCAATTGACTTCAAATTTTTATGGTGGGTTCCTCTGATCCTAAAGGTTAGTGGAGAATTGATTTCAAGTCAATTTGATATATGGTTTGCTCTAATTAATTAAGGAGCTATTTTGGGTGTTTAAGCCAATTTGGGTTATTTTAAATAAACTAATCCAAAATCTATTTTTTCTAGGGTCCTCTAGTCATAAGAGACATCACCAAATTTTCTTAGAATTTATTTCACAACATGCTAATTATTGGATTTAAAATACTCAAAACAGTAACATGAATTTGAAAAATCAATAACTTCTCATAGGGATGGCCTCTGACTTTGGAAAATTCAGGGAATGTTCCCAAATTCGGAGGCTTCAAAAGCCCTATGGTCTCATGCCATGGTGAATTTCCTAAATGCATGGAGAATTAAAACAATGCAGAAGGGAAATAAATCATTAAAAATAAAATACTTAATGAAATTAAATAATTTCTTTTCCACATTATTCTCCTCTGTTCACTGAGCAAGGTGGTATTTTTATTTTATTTTTCTGATTTTCCTACACAAAGTTATGGATTTTTGAAGTTTAGGGAATTAAATAAATCAGAAAATACTCTAATTTTCTATTTATCCACGCGGCGCCGCGTCAACCTCGGCGACTCCGAAACGCCGCGTGGCGCTCTCCGATTCGACGCCGCCATCTGACTCGGCGCTCCGGGGCCCGCTGTGTCGTTCCATCTCCTGATCCGGCGCGATCCTGGCCGTCCATCCGCGCGTGTATTAAATGAACGGCATCCGTTCATCGTCCCCAGGCGTCCTTACCCGAGAGCCGTCCGTCTTCTAGGCCTAAGATCTCACTCGATACTTGACCAAATTTAAAGTTCTTATGCTCTATGGATTTGTCTCGAGAAGACGAACACATCCATACGGTTTATGTGGCATGAAATTGACTCAATAAAAATGGAGAATGTTCAAAAGCTCGGGAAGAAGAGTGAGGCCATACCTTTGCTCAGAGAAGTGTGGCTTCGATCTGAGGGTTGTGTCACCTTCGATTGGATCCCAGCAAGCTCCAGATGAAGTCTCCTGGTCTGGTGAATTACCTAGGTAGGATTTCGACCACGCCCGATCACAAAGCTTGGAGGCTGGAGCAACTGGGTGGCCTGGAGATGGGGCTTTCAGTGGGAAACTTCTCCTCTTGGTCCAGTGAAGGTGTAGGACCAGTCAATTTAAGGATTGGCTCACTGTGACAAAGTGTCCCGGTTTTGGGTGAAATTTCAATTGAGAAATTGGATTCTGTTGATAGGGATTAGGGCAAATTGACACTGGGGATCAACTGCTCTAAGGATGGAGAAGGATTTGGAACAATTTTGGCAGAGTTTCGGCAAGGTTTGTGCCACTCTCCTCTCATGGCCGTGAGGGGGTCGAGTTTAAATAGAGGTAGCTGGAGAGCCTCACGGGGATGGCCAAGGGCCGGGATCACTGCTCGGTCATGGGAAGAACGGCCATGGTGGCCATTGGGCATGGGGCGGCTCGGCGAGGTGGAATTCCAAAGTTGGCCCACATGTGAGCTCTCGGGTGTGGTGTTTTCCGGCGACTCGGTGGCTGGCCGGCCGGCACTCGGTCACCATCGTGGTCGTCGAGGTCGAGCTTGATTCCTGTGAGTTCAATTGATGGCTTCCATGTGTAAAGGTGGTGAATTGAAATGGAATGGGAAAGGGGTGATTTTAGCTTGGTTTAGGTCATCCCAAGTATTTGTGCTTGGTTCACCATCCAAGGGTTGACCTTGGGCTGAGGGGGAATCATTTGGGTCGACTTGAATTGTGGTAGTGAAGTCCCCATCCATGGTGAGGTGGCTAAACATGGTTTAGAGTGTATCATGCTTAAGGTAAAAGGGCTTAAAAAGGGTTTAAGAAAGAGACCCTCTCTCTTACCATTAATGGTTTGGTGAGGTGGAAAGTGGATTCCATGGCTCTCATGGCTCCTATGGGGCTCATGCATGGCTTCATGGCTTGTCTTTGGCTTGGGGAAAAGCTTGGTCAATTTCATGAAAATAGATCTTAGAAATTTTGGTAATTTGATGGGAATTTGTATGGGGCTTAATTTGGAATCATTTGATGATTGATTTGAACTTAGGGATGATTTTAATTAAGGGTATGATGAGGAGAATTTGTCATATGGGCTTTAGCATGAAATTTGGGCTTTTAGGAAGGTTTCATGTGGATGGGCTTTTGGTTTAAAAATAGATTTATGGATGGGAATTTTGTAGAAGTTTGGGCCAAACAAATGTTGGGTTTAGTTCATGTATGTGTCATGAATGATTTGAAGCAAATTGGGAGTGATTTGGGTTTGAATTGGGTTGAATTTGAGCTTCTTTGGTGAATGGGCTAATATGGGTCAAATTAGGCTAACTTGGGCCAATGTTGGGCTAGGGTTGAAATTGATGTAAAATAAATGTTGGGAAATGTTTATGGGATTGTTTCAAAGAGGTTTTGGCTTTGGTTGGGTTTTGATTTTGGGGTTTGGGTTCATTTGGGCTAGGTTTGGGTTTAGGTCAAAATTGGGCTTTTTGGCTTTGGATTGAATTTAAGTGGGGTTTGGGTCTAAATGTTGGGCAAATCATGTTAGTGTTTTGTTTGTAGGGATGTTAAGGAAGGTTTAGAAAAGATTTGGGGTCAATTGGAGTTGAATTAGGTGAGTTTGGGTTAGGTTTGGGTCATGGGTCCAAATTGGGCCTTAAGGCCAAAAGTGGAATTGGATCCAAATGTCAATAAATCTGGACTTGGATTTGGTCTATATTGGCATTGGGAATGTTGAATTGAATTTTAGAATTGAATTGAACCTGAATTTTGGTCAATTGGGTAGGTTTGGTTTGACATTGGGTTCACTTCGGGTTAAAATGGGTCAAATTGGGGGTTTTAACAAAAGTAGGGTAAATTGACAAAATTGGCCCATGATGTAGTTGAACAAAATGAAATTGGGAATATTTGGGATTTTCTGGAATTTTTTGGGAATTTTCTGAATTTTTGGATTTTTGGGTCAAGGGGGGTATTTTGGGTATTTGGAGGGTATTGGGAGGTATTTTTGGAATTTTTGGTATTTTTGGCTATGAATGATCAATTTGAGTATTTTGGGAATGTTTGGGAATGATTTTGAGGAATTTTGGGTGATTTGGAAATTTTGCAAATTTTGGGCGTAGCTAAGCGGGTGTAGGGTCCCGGGGGTCAAAAATTGAAAATTTGGAAAATTGAAGATTGGGTGAATATAAGTGGAATAAAATCATTTTATTTGGGCCATGAAGCCATATAAAGCCCACATGAGCCATGAAGGGACTCATTTGAGGCATCCACCATGTTGTTCCTAACCCTCTTAGCCAAGGGCTTAGGGGTTAAGGACCATCCATGTGAATCACCTTTATGAGTCAGGAGGTCAAGTTAGGTATGGGTGTGTTTTTTTAGGATGTGTGTGAAAGTGTAGTGTATAGGTATAGTGTGTGTGTAATTCAGCCCTCTTCACCAGACCAGGCCACCCAGGGCAGTCCTAAGGCCAAAGAGTCCTATAGGAACTCATCATTTAAACTTCCACATTTGATTTCAACCCTCTAGGTGATGAGGGGTCTACAGTCAAGTTTGTGGAGTTTACAGGGAGTTAAGAAGTGGTTTGAATTTCTAAGTGGTGGGTCCCAATTCTAATCCTCTAAGATAGTCAAAGGAAAAGCCTAAGGCTAGATCCTAAGTACTAAAAAGAAGAAGAGAAGACCTCATAAAAAATGAGGTCAACAACAACTTCTACCAACATTGATTTTTAATACTTCACACAACATTCTTCCATATCTTTATTACTTCATCATTTTAAGGAAAAAGATAAAGAAAACTACTCATAATTCATGGAGAAAATACAATCACAACTTGGTTTAAAAGTTGAAATCATAGTGAAAACACAAGAAGTCTTAATTAAAAACCAAATGTAATAACAAAGATAAAGACTTATATGAAAATCCTCTCTACCTAACTCATGAAGTTCCTTTGAAAACTTTCCTTTCCCTTACAAGACTCCTTATAGGTTGGTGCACAACTCAAAGGACTCCAATTATCACTTCTAATCCTAATACAAACTATAGTAAATTAAAGTAAAAATAGTGGAGTGGAGTGGTGTGTTTCTAAAATAACTCTCTTACACAATAAACGTTAATCACACTCTCCAACATCAACCACTTTTATGATCTTTAAGTCTTCTTCTTATAATTTTAAGTGTTAAATATAATTGATTGATACTAACACATCATCATATGAGATTCTAAACACAATAAACAATCGACCCAACAATCCTTATTCAAATTTTTACAACCAAGGTTTGAAGAATCACCTAAACTTTAACTTGAAAATGAATTCTTGTGGTGGAGACTAGAATTGGGATAATAATCAAGAAAATTTTGTAGGATATTGGAGTAATCAAGGTAATCCTAATTTTATACCTAATCCTCTTAGATTTAACCAGAATCCTCAGTTTAGGGAGAAGAATTTGTCATTGGAGAAAGTTTTCTGAAAAAGGTTAATCAATTGTAGAGTTAAGATACTACTATAAGAAATATTGAGAATTAGTTGGTGTAGATTGCTAGCTCAATTAGTAATCGAATTCTCGGGACTCTTTCTAGCAATATTGAGATTAACTCTAAGGAGAAGAGTAGTGAGAATGAGAAAGCTGTGAAGTTAAAGAGTGGAAGAGATTTGAAGGATGTTGTTCAAAAGGATGTTGAGTTGAAAAAGAGACATTGGAAACAGAAAAACCTTTGGACAATATTTCCAAAGACTCGGGGAAATTGGTCTCCAACTAAGATTGACCTAGAGAGACCTCCACTACCTTTTCCTCAAAGATCACAATAGTAAAAACTAGATAAATAATTTTTGAGATGTTTATGATGTTTTTAACAAGCTAAAAATCATTATACTTTTTACTGGGGCTCTGGAGAAAATGCTTAGTTACGCAAAGAACATGAAAGACATCCTCAATAAAAAATAGGAAGTTTGGAGATTACAAGACTATTGCACTTTCTAAAGACTACAACGCTATCTTTCAAAAGAAGCTTCCTCAAAATCTGAAAGATCCTAGGAGCTTTATGATCCCTTGTTCAACAGAGAAAGGTTTTATTTTGAGTCTTTACGTGATCTCGGAGCAAGTATAAATATTATGCCATTTTTTATTTTTAAAAGTTTAGGCCTAGGAGAAGTGTCTCCTACTACTACAATTCTTCAATTGGCTGATCGATCAGTCACATATCCGAAAGAAATTATTGAAGATGTTCTTGTCAAAGTGGATATATTTATCTTCCTGTGAATTCATTGTGTTAGACATGGAGAAAGATAAAGAAATTCCCATCATATTAGTTAGACCTTTTCTAGCCACTAAAAGAGGAATGATAAATGTGTAGAAAGGTGGATTAAAATTAGAGTATATGATTAGAAAGTTGTGCTCAATTTATTTAAATCTATGAAATACCCTACTAAAGAAGATGATGTTGATTGTTATGAGATGGATTTAATTAATTATTTGCATAGTCGTCATTTGTGAAAAAATTATGAAGGTAAAACTGAATTGTAAGATTTGTGTAAGGAGTAGATTTCTGACTAGCAGGATGAATCTACTCTCATAGTTACAGATAATTTAAAATTTGTACAAGAGAAGTTCAAGATTTTGGATAAAATAAAAAATGCTAAACCTCTTGTTCCTTCAATTAAGGAATCCCATATCTCAAAATGAAGACACTTCTCAAGTCCTAAAATATGCTTACTTGGGAAAGTCAGCCACTTTACCTATAATCATATCCTCATATTTGTATCATTTATGAGAGGAAAAGTTAATAGCAGTTCTAAGGAATTATAAGAAAGCTTTCAGATGGACTATAACAGATATTAATAGGATTAGTCACTCTATATGTATGCATAGGATCTTAATGGAAGATAATGATGTGCCCCTATTATGTGTTATTTTTCTGCGTGTCTTATGTCAATTTAATTCCTCTGACATGGTGCTAAAAACATTGATCAGACTCGCAATTACGTAGTAATTTAGCTTCCAAAATATGGCCAAATACTTGACCCAATTTATATTTAATGGCTAATATGTAAGAAATGTTATAAAATATAGATAATAGTTTACACACTATGGGTTCTACGCAAGCGCACGTATCATTTCAAGTAATAAAGGGTTTTCTCTAAAAATCCACGTATCGATCCCACAGAAAAGCAAGGTAATAAATCCTTAGGCTAATTCTAGTCTACTACTATCAGTCCTTAGTTTGGAAGGTCGATTAAAGTGGTTTTTCTAACAAGTACTCTTAAAGGTAAGTCTTAAGTTTAAAATAATTAATAACTACTCCTAAATGAAAATATTTTTTCTAAACATAACTCTTTCTAGATGAATCAGTTTGGAGAATGTTGAGATGTTAAAAGCTACTATTATTATGTAGTGAATTGGATAAGGTTTAGGAATATGATACATTAAATATTACATGTGCCAAATAGGAGAAATCATATTCTTACGCTCTTCAAAGTGCATAAAGAATATTGGATAATCCTAGGACTAGTCCCTAAATCTATGGTTAGGCTGGGAAGATACTGACTCTCACTCTAGTGCTCCCACTTCCCCCTCGCATGAGAGCTAACTCTCACTTTAGTTTCCAAACAAAAGGACCAAATTAAGGATTTTAGTCCGTCACCATAAAATCTCTATTTCTATGCATATCAAAGTTTATTTCCCTATTTATTTTCACTCAACCCCATGGATTACATTCTCATCAATGACCTTGAATGTGGTTCCACTTTGTTGAGAACTACATCGTCCTTTTGGGTCTTAGTGCAATTACAACGAAATTTAACACTACTATGGGCCCTTATTGTAATGTAAATGAAGTTCAAGAAAAAATCATCACATTTATAATTAAAACCTCTTCTAACATGCATCACAAAATCCTAAACATGAATCCTACTCATTACAAAAAAGTAGAATCAAAATAATGGCATAATCTGGTCATGCTACTATTTTTAAACAAGAAGAAAGAGTAAGAAAAACACATCACAAAGCATGAAGAAAACACAATAAAAAAATTTAGTATATCAAAGCAAATTTACTAGATAAGTGTTTACAAAATCATAACATAATGAATAACACAATACATAGCTTTTTCCACTTGAAAGAAAGATGAATATTTCTCCCTCAAAGACTCCTGCTAATTTATGCAATGCTAGTACAATTCCTTATAGATTCTCTCAATATCCCATCTCCAATCTCTCTAGAAAAGGTAGAAATCTAAATTTATATTCATATTCTAAGAACTCTAAGCATTCCTCTCATTTTTTTCTAGCATACCACACTTTTTCTGATATAAAATCACTATTTTATGGTGTAGGGACAAATTTCCTAAGAGTTGCCTCAAGCAGCCTTCCAAAAATCATCCAAATACATTTCATTTAGGCCATAACTTTTCCTGGCACCTTCGGTGCCATTTCTCATCATTCTATGGATTCTAGCACTGTCGGCCCCGGTTCTGGCACCGTCGGTAACACCCTATAGCAGCTTCACCGTTTTGCTTTGTTTGGCTCCTTTTTAGCTCTACTTTGCCCCGTTTCTGTTTCATTTTCTTCCTAACATATATACCTACAAAATAAGCAAGAAAATAAACTTTCTTTAAATTTTAATTTAATTCAAAAATATGTTAGAATTGTAAAAAAGATTAAGCATAGAAAGACATATCAAAATGTGCAAGGTCAAAATTTTCTTTCTTGCTCGTTTTTGCTCAAAATTGCACCTATTTTTGTTTCATTTTCTCCAAAAGCTCATTTCTTGTACTTGAAGCCAAAAATATAAAAAAAAATTCCTTTAAAGTGCAGTATCATTGAAAATCACCAAATATAGGCATTAAAAGCATATGATAATTGAACATTTTTAGGCGTATCAAAATCCCCCAAACTTAATTATTACTTTTCCTCAAGTAAAACTATAACTTTTAGAAACTAAATATATTGACTTGTGGTTTTGGGTTTCAATAGATTTTCCTATAATTTCATCTCAAAAATATTATAGTGTGACTTAGAAGAAATTCTAACAAATTAACCTAGGACTGAGTGTAAGAATATCTCATATTCAGCATAGGAATCTTGATTTTCTATTTACTTCAAAAGTTATTGAAGCTTATTAAACTAAAGATGCAAAGAAAGTATAAAAACAGAGTTTAAGCATCTTATTTATACCAATTTGACCATACTTTTTTTAATATAAAAATACACTTAGGATTGTTTCTAAGTTTTTTTATTTAAAAACATTTAAGTGAAACCAATTTTTGATTAGGCTTCTCCTCAACCTTCTCCTCACATATTTTCTTTTTACTTTTCTTTTTCTTCTCTTCTTCTTTTTCTCCCATTTTTTTCCTTTTAGGATCTTTTTAATCCTTACAATTTTTTTATGCGAGGATTACTATATCTAGATAGGCATTTAATATTTTTGAATTTCACTATCCTCTAAAATCTAATACTCAAAACGTTCCCCAACTTTTTAAAAGTGTAAGTATTAGTTTGAAAAAGGTTTCAATAAAGGCTCAATTCTCAATAAGTATAAATCTAAGAATCTTAGATTTCAAATATTCAACTCATTACTATCGTAAATAGCAAAATCATTGTCCTAATGTTTCCTACAAAATATCTTAACTCTAGAACAGTTTCTTCACATAGGATTTAAACTAAGTTATTTTTCGAACATTCCTAAGATCGAAATTATAGTAACCTAAAGGTAACACCACATACCGTAAGTCATTTTAAAGATGATATTAAATTAAATAAGGACTACTAAAGGCAAATAAAGTTAAAATTTAAAACATTTTACTTCCTTGCAAACTTGAATTTTTAAATATTTTACAATTAATTCCATAAAATGCAGCAGGAAGAAAAGTAATTGAATCTACTAGCTGTTACAACATGCTATCAAATTCATATACATGCATAATCAGGATAGAATGACTGCAGGAGAAAGTATATTTAGCGTAAAACATGGTTGCAATAAGTACACTCACTTTAAAATCTATTTTCTTCCCACCCTAAAACATGATTTTTAACATGTATAACATTAAGTACAAAAAATATAAGTAGGTAGAAAAAAGTTTCAGAAATTCTATCTGCCACACGTGCCTATAAGAAAAATCTACAATTATAAATCAGGATAGAAATCATGTAGCAGAAGCTAAATCTAAACTAAGCATGCTAGAATGAAATTTACTAAATAAAAGTTTAACTAGCATAACAAGTATCAGCATTGGCATATAAAAATGTTTTTCAAGTCTTATATATAATTGTAACACACAAACAAACACATATGATTAATGAGGTCAATTCTTCCAACATTTCATCACATCTCACTACCTTACTTCTAATTTCTAATGGAATCACTACACAAATATATTAAGTACTTTAGAATGATTTTATAGAGTATAATCCCAAAGATAAGATTAACCCTAATATATTGGCTCCCGGGCACCAATCGCAGGCATGACCTTATCCCTTTAATTAAGCACCTCTAACAGGTATAAAGATACCATAAATCATCCACATGTTACTCATCAAATAGGTTCGTGACTTCTATAAATGAAAATAAAGACAGAAAAAGCAAGTAACAAATTTGAGATGGAACTATCATTGTTCAATTTCATGATGTCTCTTGTAAAACTCAAGTCTAGTTAAGACAAGAGTCGTAATGGACTCGTCAATCCAACTACTATAAGAAAACATACATGTCTAGCAATAAAAAGAAATTAAGGAATCAACCCCTCATGACACACAAAGATTGAATCAAACCACTAACAATCCGAACATTCACCAATCAATTAAGCTGGTCAATCCACACCAAAACAAACACAATAAAATACTAACAATCATGACTCCTTATCATACTAAATCAAACAACGCTGATAACTATGGGTTGCCTCCCATAAAGTGCTTGGTTTATCATTGCTAGCCCGATAAATGATTCCTCCGGGATCAAACTTCCAATTATGTAATCCTTAATCAATCGCCCAATCTTTTTTAGGTTCAGGGATTCTTACAAAATCCTTAAATTCTAGTTTTTCTTTCACCTCTTCCTTCTTAGATTGATTCACATCATTTTTCCTCAGATTTCTTTCTAGATTTAATATTCATCTATTAATTTTCTCAATTTTCATATTAATATCATTCTTTAAATTTATAAGAAATGGATTTCTATAAGATAATTCAATATCTCTCAATATTTGGATCAGATTCTCTCTAGATAATTCAGATTCTCGATCAAATTTTTCTAGATTACTCACTTGTTTTGTGTCTAATTCTTTCCCTTGGTATTGAGTCAATGGTGTAGGTGGTCTTTTTATAATTATCTTAGTTGAAGAAATATGTTTTTCTAATTCTTTAGGAATTTCTTCCATTGGTCATTCGATCTCCTTATCCTCATCTCTCAACTCAAAGTTCTTTTGAAGCACATCCTTGAATTCTCTTCTAAATATTAGTTCGATAACTTTATATTGTTTATCATTCATCTACCTAAGGCTTATCTCGGGGTCACTAGGTAAAATCTCTGAGGGGTAGTTGTTAATTGAATTAATAATCTACCCCAGTTTCTTTTCCATATTCCTAATTGTGGCTCCGTGACTTTCCAGTTCACTCTTTTCACTTTCTAACTGACTCTCCAATTGAATCACATCCTCTTCTAATATTGTCTTCTTTTCCTCGTTATGTAGGTTGAAGTTAAAATTATGAGTAAAAGAGAGTTCATTGTAAAAATCATTCTGACTATTCTAATTATATATCTGATTAAATTGATTATCTTCCCAAAATTGTTTTTCTCCTCCAAAATTAGTATTACAGTTAAAGTTTGAATAATTTTCCCATCCTGGGCTGTAATAATCAGAATAAGGATTATGTATCTCACGATTAGTTTCAAAATAGTTAGGCTCAATCAATTGTCCAAATAAACTTTCCTTAATAACTGGGGGTCCTTGAGGATAACTTTTTATGTATTGATCTAACTTCATCTCAATATCTTCAACCTAAGAAATTAAAATATTAAGCGTATCTTCTTGAAAATTTGCTACACTTTTGGGGGTTTACTTTTTCAAAGCCACTAACATTATAATCCAAATCTAAATATTTATTAAATCGTCGATCCCCCATTTTGATATTAAATTCATGGAGTCTTTTCTAATTTATCATCCTCCCAAAAGCTCTCTCTCCAAATCTGAGTCATAAAATACAAGGTCTGCAGCTCCTGAACTACGCATACAAATTTAAAAACTTAACTAATATGACAGATATCAAAAATATTTTTGGTATTTTTGATTTTTCTTGAGAATAAACACACGATAATTACACTCACTATATAATAATATTATAAATTCCAATTTTATGTCTTACAGGTTTAACTAAAAATATCTTTAAGTTCTCACGGGAGCATCCTAGGGAACGACACTAAAAACTTGATGCGCCCCTAGTGTGTGTTGTTTTTTTGCGTACTTTATGTCAATTTAATTCCCTTGAGATGGTACCAAAAACTTTGACCCGACTTGTAATTACGCAACAATTTAGCTTCCAAAATATGGCTAAATATTTGACCCAATTTATATTTAATGGCTAATATGCAAGAAATGTTATAAAATCTAGATAATAGTTCACACACTTTGGGTTCTACACAAGTGCATGTATTGATTCAAGCAATATAGGGCTTTCTTTGAAAACCTCAGTATTGATCCCATAGAGAAGCAAGGTGAGAAATCTATAAGGCTAATTTTAGTCTACTACTATTATTCCTTAGTTTGGAAGGTCGATTAAAAGTGGTTTTTCTAACAAGTACTCCTAAAGGTAAGTCTTAAGTTTAAAACAACTAATGACTACTCCAAAAGAAAATATTAATTCTTGAATAACCCTTTCTGCATGAATTGATTTGGAGAATTTTGGGATGTTAAAAACTACAATTCTTATGTAGTTGGATAATGTTTAGGAATGAGATACATTAAATATTTTATGTACCAAATAGGAGCAATCCTATTCTTTACCTCTTTTGAGTACATGAAGAACATTGGCCAATCCTAGGTTTAGTCTCTAAGTCTGTGGTTTGGCTGAGAGGATACTGATTGTCACACTAGAGCTCCCACTTCCCCCTTACCTTAGGGCTAACTCTCGCTTTAATTTCCAAACACTAGGACCAAATTATGGATTTTATTCTGTTGCCCTAAAATCTCCAATTCTACGCCCATCAAAGTATATTACCCTATTTATTTGCACTCAACCCTATGGACTACTCATAAATGACATTGAATGTTGTTCTTCTTTGTTCAGTATTACACCGCTCTCTCGGCTGTTAGTGCAATTACAATGAATTTTAGCACTACAACCGGCCCTTATTGTAAAATAAATGAAGTTCAAGTAAAAACCATCACATTTATAATTAAAACATCTTCTAACATGCATCCCAAAATCATAAACATGAATCCTACTCATTACAAAATAAAATTAGAATGAAAATAATTGTATAATCTTCTCATGCTACTATTTCCAAACAAGACAAGCGCATCACAAAGCATGAAGAAAACACAGAGGAAATTTTCATTATATAAAAGCAAATAAACTAGATAAGGGTTTACAAAATCATAAGCTAATGAAGAACAATACTAGTTTTTGTCCTTGAAGAAAAATGAATATCTCTCCCACAAAGTCTCCCACTGATCCACGCATTGCTAATATAATTCCTTATAGATTCTCTCAAAATCCCCTCTCCAATCTCTCTAGAAAAGGTAGAAATATACATTTCTACTCCTATGCTAAGAAATCTATGCATTCCTCTCATTTTCCTAACATACAACGCTTTTTCTGACATAAAATCACTATTTTATGGTGTAAGGATGAATTTCCTAAGAGTTGCCAGAAGCACTCTTTAAAAAATTATCCAAATGCATTATATTTAGGCCATAACCGTCCTTGGCACCTTTGGTGCCATTTTTGGGCATCTTCAGTACCATTTCTCGTTATTCACTGGATTATAGCACCTGTTCTGGAGCCGTCGCCGCCACTCTACAACAGCTCCACCATTTTGCTCCGTTTGGCTCTGTTTTAGCTCCGTTTTACCCCGTTTCTGTTGTGTTTCATTCCTAACAGATATACCTACAAAATTAGCATGAAGATAACATTTTTTTAAAGTGTAATTTCATTCAAAATATGTTAGAAGTGTAAAATAGATTAAGCATTGAAAGATATATCAAAATGCGTCAGTCAGAATTTTCTTTCTTGCTCATTTTTTCTAAAGATTGCATCATTTTTTGCTTATTTTTCTTCAAAAAATCCATTTCTTGTACCTAAAGCAAAAAAATATACAAAATATATTCCTTTAAATTGTAATATCATCGAAAATCACCGAATATAGGTATTAAAATCATATGAAAAATTAAACATTTTTCAAGCGTTTCAAAGAACAATAAACCCATAACAGATTTTTAAGGATGATTAAATCCAATAATGAAAGATGATTTTAAGAAGGAAATTTTAAAGTAGCTACAGTCATTATCTATTTTATTTCAAATAGTGCATAAGTAAGCCCTATCCACAGTATCCTTAAGAAGGGAGAAGTAACGGTGTTTGTTTATGCGTAGAATGAAGTAATCTATATCAGACATGTTACTTAGTGGTGCATATGTATTGATTATCAAAAATTAAAATTTTCCATTAAGAAAGATCACTTTCCTCTACCTTTTCTAGATCAGATGTTAGATAAGTTAGCTGGCCATCAAAATTTTTGCTTCTTAGATGGATATTCGGGGTATCGTCAAATATCAATAACCCTATAGAATCAGGATAAAATAATGTTCACAAGTCCTTAGAGCAATTTTGCTATTCGAGGAATGCCCATTGGGTTATGTAACACACCATCAACATTTCAAAGCTGTATGATGAAAATTTTTAGTGACCTGATTAAGAAAAGAGAAGAAGTTTTCAAGGATGATTTCTCAGTGTTTGGTCGAAAATTTGACTTATGTCTATATCATCTTTTAAAGGTTCTTAAATGTTGTGAAGAAACTAATATTATTCTTAGTTGGGAAAAATATCAATTTATGGTCTTTTAAGGAATTCTTTTATGATATAAAATATATGAAAGGGATGGAAGTAGACCCAATTAAGGTGCAAGTAATTAAAAAATTGCCATCAGCAACTACTCTGAGGAGAGTTCAAAGTTTTCTTGGGCATGCTGGATTTTACATACATATATAAAAGATTTCTCTAAATTTGCCAAACCACTGTGCCATCACCTAAAAAATGATGCCCTGTTTAATTTTGACCAAGAATGTTTCAAAGCCTTTAACACTTTGAAAGAGGAAATTCTCAGCCGCTATTATAGTTTTACCTGATTGTGGGATACAGGTGACTAAGTCGTCGGACCAGTGTTAGGACAGAGATATGATTATGTCCTTCAGGCTATATAATACGAGAGTAAGACTATGAATAAAGCTAAAATTAATTACAGTGCTACTGAAGAGGAGCTATTGGCAATAAGATACGCTTTTAATAAATTTAGATCGTATCTGATTGGAACAAAATATACAGTTCATATTGACCACTCTGCTATTAGATATATGATGATGAAAAAGGATGCAAAGCCCAGATTAATCAGATGGGTGCTTTAAATGTAAGAATTCGATATTGACGTAAAAGATCGGAATGGATCTAAAAATCAATTTGCAGATCATTTATCAAGACTTACTCATGAGAATTCTTGTACGTATGAAGAAGATATTAATGAGAATTTTTCTAATGAGGAGTTATTAGCTATTTTTGAATGGTGTGTTATGTTGATATATTTAATTATATAGTTAGTAATATTATACACTATGGTCTATCATATCATCAAAGGAAGAAATTAGTCCATTAAGTCAGATATTACTTTTGGAATGAACGATATTTATTTTGGAATGTCAGTCGTTTTAAATTTTTATTTGGAATGGTTAAGGTTTGATATTTTTGAAAAGGGTTTCAAAATAGAATTTTGATTTAATTTAATATATTTATAGATTTTTGAAAATAATATTTCAATTTTGAAGAATACGAAATCAAACTGATCTCATATAAATAATAGTTTAAATAATCAAGCATTTCACTGCAAGACATGTATTTATCCTGAAGAATAAGTACATGGATTGAGGTGAAGCTTGATCAAATAAATTAAAGGATTTATGACATCCGTTTGATCTACGAACCATTTTGACCGACAAATTCTCTTATCTAATATGAAGGAATTAGATAGGGTTTATATTAATCTGGGGTCCTTAAGTTTCCTATAAGTGCAAGCCCTTATAGTTAATTACATCTTAGATAACTGAAGTCACCTAAGAAAACTCTTGATATAGATCAGGAAATATTTATATTCATAATTTCCAAAGGTAAGGTCTTCAAAGAAAATGTGGTAGCAGAAAGTTGAATAGGTGAATGGCTTAAATTTTGGAATATTTTATTTTATCAAAATCCAAAGGAGAGAAGGCTAGGGGAAGGACATAAATTCAAGGAAAATCTCGATGTCTTCCCGAACTATCCTATAGTTTGGCATTAAATCTTATAAATGAATTTATTTAAGTTAAATACTACCAATTAATTATAGGGACTACATTTGCATAATATCTGATTATGTAAATAACCTAGAAGATGGGAGGATTTATGTCATATAGGATGACAACATCAAAATCCTAAAGCGAATTAGGGCTTATATTGCACAGCAAAGCTGTGCAAAAGGCCTAAAGAAAAGGTGAGGATTTATGCCGCACTAGGTGGACTACCTCAAAGTCATATGATTTTTTGTTTAAACTAAGGAATGGTTTTGCTGATGTTGACAAGTTTTGTTATTGAAGATGGTCGTGCTGCCCACTATGCATGCTCCAAGCTCCTTGTTATAGCAGGTTTAGTTTAAAGAACTGTCAATTGAGGAGAAGAGAGAAGAGTCATATTTTATAAATATTTAAATTGAGGTGTCTTAATATTTTATTAGGGTAATATTAAAGTTTATTATAACAATGTCGGTTAAGATCCCATGGTTCCATCCTCCCGTCACCGCTATTTTCATTGGATTCACTTAGTTCAAATGAATTTACTAAACTCAACTTAATGAGTTCCATACTTTCATTTAGAATGTGGGAAAACCCTGTTAGCAACACGTGAGTTACCTCCTCCAAGGAATTCCTGATTGTCCGACGAAACATTTTAATTTAGTTACAATTGTGGTTTTTGTTGTTTTTTGTGATTAAATTTTGAGTTGTTTTATATTTTGAATGTATTGGGGGTGATTTTATCTTGTTGTGATTTTTAATTTAGTTTCAGTTTTCGTTTTATGGATATCCTAAACGTTTCAGTTTTCATGCAGGGTGACATTGTTGTTTATCATTTAAGTTGCAGGAAAGGTAAAGTGCGGTAAAGAAAACATGGGGAAAGAAAGCGTTGTAAACTTGTAAAAGTGTACATGGCGTGTCTTCTCATTCCTCTACCTGAAACTTTAGTATTCTTTACAAAAAAACATTTATAATTGTAGGAAAGTAAAACCTTATGGATATGTTCATCATAGGCTTACCAAGTCCTAAGTCATAACCCAGCGGGTCCCATTTGTTCATTTGAGAGATATTTTAATTTAATAAATATGATCGGTGCAGTAGTCCTGCAAGGTATCAAAAAGACTTGTGAAGAGTCTCTAGGAGATACTTAGATGTTTCACAATTCTTTTGAGCTTCCTTGAGATCATTTTGAATCTATCATAATTATTAAATAATTTATCTAGTTTATACCCTTATGCTCAGTGAGTTGGTGATTTTGATTAACCCGAAAGATAGGGTAATTATCATTTATTATTTCATTTAGAGATTATGTGGGTGAAAACCCCTTTAGGAAAAGTTAATTTGCTTAAGAAAATTAGCCAATTGATTTCATAACTGGGCTTGTAGTGTTTTTAGGTATTTAGAATTTGACTATGTTTGCTTTTCCAAACTTCTTTTAGCAAGATTGATTAGGCATAGCTTACTACTAAGCCCTTTAAAATTTTGATGGATACATTTGTAATTGTTTTGGAAAAAGTTAAATGAGTTTAATCAATTTTTTTTATCAAAATATCGGGCTATCATTTAATATATCAAATAGGGGTGTGAGTTAGTGGATTATTAACCTCCAAGATTAACCCCAAACCCTAAGGATCATTTTGTTTAATTATCTTCCAAATTGAAACAAATTAGGAAAATCCAAATATTAAGTTTTGATATGACAAAATTGAAGTTGGTTTCTACCATTTATCCCTTTAATGTCTCAAATATCCAAAAATATCATTTAGGATCATTAATTGCCAATTTTCCCCTTTGATTAAGCCTAAATATTAATTAAGGCTAAAAACCCTTAAAATTACAACTTAGCCCTTGGGGCCTTATCACTTCATAATTCATTAAATTCAATTCAAATTACTTTGAAAGTTTTATGTTACCTCACTAATGAGCTAATTAAAACATCAGAGGAGAAAATGTGATTTTTCAAATTTTAATTTAAGTTATATATTTATTTTAATACAAAAATAAAGGTTTTTAGTGAAAATTCAATAACTTCATTAAAACAGAATATTTTACTTTGAAATTTTTACCAGAGGTAAACCTAAACTGGAGGACCACTTGGAGTAAATTTCATAATCTTTTGAAGTTCATTTTAATTATTAGAATTATTTCAGGTTCTGGAGTTTTAATTAATTATAAAATATTTTGAAAGTTGAAAATTCAATTTTATATTTTTCAAAAATCTCTTTAAGGTCACGGAACCTAGAGAAACAAATTTTATATTTTTGTTTATTTTAATTTTAATTTTTAGAATTATTTTAGTGCAAAATTAAGGAAATTCATTTTTTAGACTTTTAAAAATTTATTTAAGCCTTTAAAATTAATATCTTAACTTAGGAACTTAGAAAAATTATGGGGATGGTTCCTAAGTGATTAGAAGACCAAATGTAACAATTTAATGATTTTTAATATTTATTTGATTTTTTCATATTTTTTAATTATTTAATTATTAAAATATGATCCAAAATGAAAATTTTATAAAATTTACAATTCTATTTTTAAAAAATTTCTCTAATCACATATAACTCCCAAAATTATTTTTATAATTTTTTGAATGGTATTTTAATTATTAAAATTCATTCAAATTCCAAAAATACTATTGGACTTAGGAAAATCATTTAACTTATTAAATTAATTTCAAATGACTTCAAAATTTTTAGGGAGTTCCTCTGTCCCTGAAGCACAGTGGAGAATCATTTTTTGGTTATTTTGATTTTTATTTAGTCTTAATAATTTAAAAGTTTATTTGAGGTCAAGCTGATGATTAGTGCACATCTTAGTGATTTTTCCCATGAAATAATTATCATAGGGTCCTCTGATAATAGGAGACCTACCGAAGTTTACCTTCCATTTTTTAGTTATTATTTTAATAATTACAATTTTTATACCAACACAGACACAATAACTTGAATAATAGAGATCTCCTCACAGAGATCCTCCTGAATTTGGAAAAATCAGGGAAGGTCCCTTATAACAGATAGAATAAGACCCCCAAAGCTAAAGCCATGGTGAAATGTGTGGTTCAGTGAAGAATTAAAAGACTGAATTAGTATTTAAATCATTAAAAATAAAATATGCATAAAAATATGTCAAACATTTCCACATTGTTCTCTTATGTTCACTGAGCAACAAGGTATTTTTCTTTTATTATTTTTATTTTTCTAGGCCAAGATATGGATTTTTAAAGTTCTTGTAATTTAAATAATTCAAAAAATATGGATTTTCCTACTTAACCATGTGGCGCTGACTGGATCCTCGGCAGCTCCGAAAGACCGCGTGGGGTGCTCCTATTCGACACCGTCATCTAACTGGATGTCCACGAAGCCGCACTTTATGTACCCGATCTCTGTCCGATTCCATCCTAGCCGTCCAAGCATTACACGCGTGATCCGACTGCGCTCCTTCATCTTCTTAGACTGGTTCATCCCTAGAGTCGTCCACACTAAAACCCTAATATCTCAGCCTAGACTCAACCAAATCACTTTTAGTTTGATCCTATGGACTCGTTTAAGTATGACAAAGATATCCATACGGCTAATCATAGTTTAAATTAATCCTAATTACATGGACAATCCAGAAAAGCTCGGGAAGAAGCAGGAGGCAATACCTTGGCTCTGAGAAGTGAAGCTTCAATCAGAGATGCTCTACACCTTCGTTAGAGTCCCAGGAGCTCAGGGATGAAGCCTCTTACCCTGGTGAATTTTCTAGGTATGAAAGTGACCAAGGCCGATTTCGAGCTTTGATGGAAGTCTGGTGAAGAGGGCCTCTGTGATGGGGCTTTGATGGGGGATCTTCTACTCTCACAGCTGTGAAGGTTTGGGTGGAGTTAATTGAGATTTTGTGCTGTGTGGAGGTGTATTCAAAAGTGTCCTGGTTTTCGACCAAGTTTAAGCTCTGAAATTAAGCTCAAGTAATGGGAAACAGAGGGGGAAAGTGGCTGGAATGATCTTAGGGAGGTCTATAGAGGTTCTAGTGAGATTTTGGCAGAGTTTCCTTAAGAAAAGTTCATCACTTAGATTTTGGCCATGAGGGGGTGATTTTATAGCCATGGCTGTCTGGTGGAGCTCAGGGCCTGGCTTTGGGTGCAAAGTGCTGCTTAGGTGGAGGGAAGAAGAGTTATGGTCGCACTTTTGGGTTGAGCTAGCCACGGGGGGGGAATTTGGGTTTGGCCAAAAGGGAGGTGTCTCTTGATTTTGGCATTTTTCGGCCACTAGGCCTGCCAGCCAGCCAGCGGAGGTGTCCCGTGGGTCAGGTACACCAGTGGATAGGCCATGAGTGTAATGGGTTTTAATGGTTAAGGCATTATGGCAAACATCTCTTAGATTTAACATTTTAAGGGATGAGATCCCCTAATTTGGGGGACCTTTGCTCCATGGCTCCACTAGGGTGGGATAGGTGGGTTTAGCCTAGTCCCTAGGGTCAACTTAGTGGTTGTAGAGGAGTTGGCTTGGTCACATTTGGTTTAATTTAGTTAGATTGGGTCACCTTGGATTTAAATTGGGGGGTCTGAGCTTGAATGGAGCCCAAGTACCTTGATCAACATTGTGTAGATGATTGTAATAAAGATATTTCATGAAGACTTGGAGTGGTTTTGAGTTCATTTGGGGGTTCAATTTGGTGGATTTTGAGATTTTGGTTAATTTGGGCATGTTGGGCTAGACTTGGGTCTAGGTTGGGCTAAAATGGAGTATAGACCCAATTGAAGGTCCCAAATGGTCTAGGGGAGTGTGATGAAGAGTTCATAATATAAATTGGGTGCCAGTTTGAAGTTTGGTTCAATCAATTTAAAAGATTTTGGAGAAGGGTTCAAATTGGGCTAGATTTGGGGATTTTGGTTCAAATGGGTTTGAATTGGGCTAAGGGCCAAATTGGGGGAAATTGAAAGTTGCATGTGGTCCATAGGAGTGTTATGAAGGTTTTAGGATCGAAATTTGGGGGAATTGGTTGACATTGGGTCAATTTGGAGATTTTGGATCATTTAGGTTAAATTGGGTATATTAGATTTCAAGTGGAATTGAATTCAAATGTGAGTGAATTTGGGCTTGGTTTGGTTTAGATTGGTATTGGAGATGTTGAATTAAAGTTTGGAATTGGAATTGGATAAGATTGGGGTCAATTGGGTAGACATTGGGTTTAATTTGGGCACTTTTGGGTTAAATAGACCAAATTGGGGCTTTTGGTTAAATTGGACTAAATTGGCCAAATTGGGTCATGTGGTAGTTGAGAGAAATGAAATTGGGAATATTTGGGAGGTTTTGGGAATTTATGGGAATTTTTAGAATTTTGGGCTAAGAGGGTCATTTTGGTCATTTTGGGAATTTTGGGGAATTTGGTAATTTTGGGTAATTTTGGTCAATTTGAGTGTTGGGAAGTATTTTGGAATGATTTTTGGTGAAATATTTGGGTGATTTTGGAAATTTTGGGGGATTTTAGGGCTTTGGGGGTATATTAGGTATTTTGGGAATTTTGGGTATTTTGTGGCAAAAGGGTTAGAAATTTGGAATGTTTGGGCAAATTGGAATTGGTTGAAGGTGAGTAGTATGGAATTGTTTAGATTGAGCCATGGACCAAATGTCACCTTTATTTGGTCCTCTAGGTGTTGGTACTAGCCAAACCCTAGCCTGAGGCTAAAAGCTTGAGAAAACCACTTAAATGAGTTTCCAAAGAGTTAGGGGATCAAAGTGGGATATGTTTAGGGTTTTGAGTGTGTATTGTGAGTGTGGTGTATGATCCAGACCTCCCAGGGTAGATCTTATGGCCTGACCATCTATAGGAGACTTCCCCTGGGCTTCTTTATGCTTGGTCTGTTCCTCCTAAAACTGGAGGTTAGGCCCTAAGCATATGAAATCTCTGAGTGAAGTGAGAAAAGCTTAAATTTCTATAGGGAGGGGTGCCATGACTACTCTTCTAAGAAAGTCACCAGGAGAGTCCTATGTCTAGATCCTAGGCTATTCTAAAGGAAGCCTAGACCTCAACCAAAAGTGAGGTCAACAAATGGACCCCCAATAAATGTGGAGTGTTGGGCAAGCACACTACACGTATTGGTGTTGACTGACGAGATCAACAAAACTAACACAACTGACTAAGTCAAAACTCAAGATAAGCACAAAATTTAGTGAGGAACTTTCTACTGGGGATTAGGAGATGAACCTTCAAGTCTCGGGAACTCTCGCCGGGGAAGGAAAATGGAATACCTTCATGAGAGAAGCTATAGATTTCAAGCTTTCAAACTCTTGAAGGAGTCCAATCTGAATTGATTTGGAGTTGGAATTTGGATTAGAATTAGGATTTGGAACTTGGATTTGATTTCAGTTTAAATTTTAAGTTTGAATTTTAATTTGATTTTGAGTTTTCAAATTTTAATTTTAAGTTTCATGGGATTTACGAAAATTTCAGAAATTGTGGGATTTTAAATTTGAAGATTTTAATTTTGCGGGGAAAACTTTGAGTGTAGAGGGGAAATCAGAGTTTTAGTACCGATCCCGAAAGGATGAAAACTGGAATTTAGGTACCCGCCTCAAAAATGAGAATTTGAATTTCAGTACTGACCTCTGGATTTTTGAGGATTTGGAAAATTTCTTGAAAGGGAAATGGAAAATTAGGTAATTTCAGGGGAATCAGACGACTAAGCTCCGTTCCCAAAATTTCATGGAAGGCAGAAAAATTTCTCGGAAGGATGATAGAAAATTATGGAATTTTGGGGGAATCGGACGACTAAGCTCCGTTCCAAGAATTTCATGAAGGCGGAAAAATTTCTCAGAAGGGAGATAAAAAATTAGGGAATTTTGGGGGAAATTGGACGACTAAGCTGCTTTCCCGGAATTTCATGGAAGGTGGAAAATTTTCTCGAAGGAGAGATGGAAAATTAGGGAATTTTAGGAGAAATCGGACGACTAAGCTTTGTTCCCGGAATTTCATGGAAGGCGGTGTTGACCTCATTTTTGATGAGGTCTTCTCTTCTTCTTTTTAGTACTTAGGATCTAGCCTTAGGCTTTTCCTTTGACTATCTTAGAGGACTAGAATTGGGATCCACCATCTAGAATTTCAAACCACTTCTTAACTCCCTGCAAACTCCACAAACTTGACTGTACACCCCTAATCACCTAGAGGGTTGAAATCGAATGTGAAAGTTTAAAGGATGAGTTCTATAGGACTCTTTGGCCTTAGGAGCCCCTACAGGTGGCTCAGTGCAGTGAAGGGGCTGACTTACACACACACTACATTTATACACTACACTTTCACACACCTCCTAAAACCACACCTATACCTAACTTGACCTCCGACTCATGTAGGTGATTCGCATGGATGGTCCTTAACCCCTAAGCCCTTGGCTAAGAGGGTTAGGAACAACATAGTGGATGCCTCAAATGAGTCCCTTCATGGCTCATGTGGGCTTGATATGGCTTCATAGCTCAACCAAGATGATTTCATTCCACTTACATTCACCCAATCTTCAATTTCCCAAATTTTCAATTTTTGACCCCCGGGACCCTACACCCGCTTAGCCTACCCAAAACCCTTGAAATCACCCAAATTTTTCAAAAATCCCAAATCACCCAAAATTCCTCAAAACCAATCCCAAAAATTTCCACATCAATCCAATTGACCATCCATACCCAAAAATATCAAAAATTCCAAGAATACCTCCCAATACCCTCCAAATACCCAAAATACCCCTCTTGACCCAAAAATCCAAAAATTCAGAAAATTCCCAGAAAATTCCAAAAAATCCCAAATATTCCCGATTTCATTTTGTTCAACTACACCATGGGCCAATTTTATAAATTTACCCCACTTCGTCAAAACCCCCGATTGACCCATTTTAACCCAAAGTGAACTCGATGTCGAACCAAACCTACCCAATTGACCCAAATTCTGGTCCAATTCAATTCTAAACTTCAATTCAACATTCCCAATACCAATCTAGACCAAATCCAAGTCAATTTGATTGACATTTGGATCCGATTTCACTTTTGGCCTTAAAGCCCAATTTGAACCCATGACCCAAACATAACCCAAACTCACCCGATTCAACTCCAATTAACCCCAAATCTTTTCTAAATCTTCCTTAACATTCCCACAAACAAAACACTAACATGATTTTCCCAACATTTAGACCCAAACCCCACTCGAATTCAACCCAAAGCTAAAAGGCCCAATTTTGACCTAAACCCAAACCTAACCCAAATGAGCCCAAACCCCAAAATCAAAGCCCAACCAAAGTCAAAACCTCTTTGAAACACTCCCATAAATATTTCCCAACATTTATTTTACATCAATTTCAACCCTAGCCCAACATTGGCCCAAGCTAGCCCAACTTGACCTATATTGGCCCATTCACCAAAGAAGCCCAAATTCAACCCAATTCAAACTCAAATCACTCCCAATTTGCTTCAAGTCACTCATGACACATCTATGAGTTAAACCCAACAATTATTTTGCCCAAGCCTTTGCCAAAATTTCATCCTAAAATCCATTTTAAAATCCAAAAGCCCACTTCCCTAAACCATTCTAAAAGCCCATTTCCACCAAATACAAAAGCCCAAAATTGGCCCTAAAGCCCACATGGCAATTTCTTTTCATCATAACTCTAATTGATATCACCCCTAAGTTTCAAAATCATCATCAAACCATTCCAAATCAAGCTTCATACAAATTCCCATCAAATTACCAAAAAATTTCTAAAATCCATTTTCATGAAATTGACCAAGCTTTTCCCCAAGCCAAAGACAAGCCATGCAAGCCATGGACAAGCCACATGAAGCCATGGAAGGTTTGACATGTGATCAAGCCATTAATGGCAAAAGGAGGGCCCCTTTCCTAATCCTTCTTAAACCCTTTTTTACCTTAAGCATGTCACACACTAAACCATGCTTAGCCACCTCATCATGGATTGAGACCACACCATTTTCTCTTGGGCTGACCCAAGTGATCCTTTTCAGCCCAAAACCAGGCCTTGGGTGGTGAACCTAGCCGAAAATCATGGGTTGACTCATTTGAACCCAAAATAGCCTTCCCCCCATTCCATTTCAATCCAAGCTCTTTATACATGGCATTGGCCAATTGACTGCACTAAGCCCCAGCCCTGACCTCCCTGATGACAACGGTGACATGACCACGGCCGGCCAGCCACCACGGCCGCCGAAACCACCGTGCCGAGAGCTCACATGTGAGCCCAAGCTTGGAATTCTCACCTGCTGAGGCGCCCCATCCCCGAGTGGCCATTGTAGGTCGTTCTTCTCTTGCCAAGAGCAGCTGATCCCAAGCCCTAACTCTCCCTGGGAGGCCCTCCACCCTCTCCTATTTAAACACCACCCTCTCGGACATGGGAGGTGCTGAACCAGACCTTACTGAAACTCTGCCAAAATTGCTCTAGATCACTCTCCATACTTAGAGCAGTTGATCCCTAGTGCCAATTGCCCTAATCCCCACCAACGAACCCGATTTCTCGGCCAAAATTCCACCCAAAACCGGGACACTTCTCCACGGTGGATCAATCCTCAAATTGATTGGTCCTACACCTTCACCGGACCGAGGGAAGAAGTCCACTAGCAAAAGCCCCCTCTCCGAGGCCACCCGGTTGCTCCAGCCTCCAAGCTTTGTGATCGGGCGTGGTCGAAATCCTACCTAGGAAATTCACCGGACCGGAGACTTCATGCGGAGCTTGTCGGGATCCGATCGAAGGTGACACAACCCTCGGATTGAAGCCACACTTCTCCGAGCAAAGGTATGAGCTAATTCTTCATCCCGAGCTTCTGGAGATTCTCCATTTCAAATGCTTTAATTTCAATGCATGATCACCGTATAGATGTGTTCGTCTCTTCAAGACGAATCCATAGAGCACAAGAACACGAAAATCTGTTAAGTATTGAGTGAGTTCTTAGGGTTTTAGTGTGGACGGCTCTCGGGTGAGGATGCTTGGGGACGATTAATGGATGCCGTTCATTTAATACACGTGCGGACGGACGGCTCAGATTAGGTCGGATCAACGGATGATACGCGGAAGGCGGGACCCGGGCTGCTGACTCAAGTGGCGGCGTCGAATGGGAGTGCGCCACGCGGCACTTCGGAGATGTTAAGGTTGACGCGGCGCCGACTCGGATAAATAGAAAATTAGGGATTTTCTGATTTATTTAATTCCCTAAACTTCAAAAATCCATAACTTTGTGTAGGAAAATTAGAAAAATAAAATAAAAATACCCTCTTGCTCAGTGAACAGAGGAGAATAATGTGGAAAAGAAATCATTTAATTTCATCAAGTATTTTATTTTTAATGTTTTATTTCCTTCGCATTGTTTTAATTCTCCATGCATATACGAAATTCACCATGGCATGAGACCACGGGGCTTTTGAAGCCTCCGAATTTGGGAACATTCCCTGAATTTTCCAAAGTCGAGAGGCCATCCCTATGAGAAGTTATTGATTTTTCAAATTCATGTTACTGTTTTAAGTATTTTAATTCCAATAATTAGTATGTTGTGAAATAAATTCTAGAAAAATTTGGTGATGTCTCTTATGACCAGAGGACCCTAGGAAAAATAAGTTTTGAGTTAACTCATTTAAAGTAACCCTAATTGGCTTAAACACCCAAAATAAGTTCTTAATTAATTAAAGCTAATCATACATTAAATTGACTTGAAATCAATTCTCCACTGACCTTTAGGGTCAGAGGAACCCACCATAAAAATTTGAAGTCAATTGGACTTGGTTAGCCCTACTAAATGGGTTGATTAAGCCATTTAATCAACTTAAATTTCAAAAATTCATAACTTTCAAAATACCTTTCAAAAATTTACCAAATTGGTTTTGGAGCCTCTCTGATATCAGGGGAATTTAAGGAAATTAAAATTTCAATTTTCTAAAAAATTTAATTTTTTGCATTATTTTAATGTTTTAATAATTAAAAAAATAATAAAAATCATAAAAATAATAAAATTCACCAAAATGTCATATTTTGAATTTTAATCACTTAGGAACAAATCCCATATTTTTCTTAGGTCTATTTAATGAGATATTAAATTTTAAAGCCCTAGGGTAATTTTAAAATTAAAAAAAATGTATTTTCTAGCATTTTCACTAAAATAATTATAATAAATCAAAGAAAAATTAGAAAATTGTAAAAATTGATTCTCTGATTTCCTTGATATCAGAGAGATTTTTGAAAAATATAAATTTCATTTTTCAACCTTTATTTTATTTTTAAATTAATTAATACTCCAAAACTTAAAATAATTATAATAAAAATAATATAATTCAAAAAATCACCAAAATTGGTCCAAGTGGTCCTCTAGTCATTAGGAATGTCCCATAATTTTCTTAAGGACAGAAACTTTCCTTTAGTCATGTTATTAAATTTTCCTTGGAAATTCCTATTTTCCACTAAAAATAATTATATAAATAAATTAAATACAGAAAAATCACATTTTCTCCTCTCATGTCTTTATTGACATATGAGTGAAGTCACATAAAAATTTCAAATTCATTTGAGCTCAATTTAGTGAGTTATGGAATTATTAAGCTTGAAGGGCAAAATGGTAATTAAAAATTTTAACCCTTAATTAAAACTTTAGGTTTAATAAAATTAACAAGTAAAATATTTGATCTTAATTTGATTTGGATGATTGAAATTTAAATAATTAAAGGGTAGAAACCTACTAAACAATTTAAAATAATTGAAATAAACCTTAATTAAATAATTGATTAAATTTGGAAGAATAATAAAATTGGAATTATTAAAATAGGGATATTATTAGGAAGAGATTTATTCTTTAATTTAAAAATCCCTAAATTAGTCATCTCATTAATATTTAATTCCTAATTAAAGATGATAATTCAAATTTAAGTTTTAAAATGTTAAAGGACTTAATCATTAAATTAAATTAAAAAAAAATAATAAGTTAAATTATTAAACTCTTTTTAAATTTTCAATTAAATTAAAATTAAAAATAAAATTAAATTAAAGATTAAATTAAATTAAATTAAATAAATAAATTAAATTAAATTAAAATAAATAAATAAATTAAATTAAATTAAATTAAACTAAATTAAACTAAAAAATGTTAAATTAAATTAAATTAAATTAAAACATATTAAATTAAATTAAATCAAATTAAATTAAAATTAAATTAAAATTAAATCAAATTAAATTAAATTGAAGGAAATTAAATTAAATTAAATTAAATCAAGTTAAATTAAATTAAATTAATTTATATCAAATCAAACTAAATTAAATTAAATTAAATTAAATTAAAATTAAATTAAATTAAATTAAAATTAAATTGAATTAAATAACATCACCTAAGACATAAAGAAATTAAATATAAAGCAACTTGAACACTATTCCAAATTTAAACCCTTTAACTGAAGTTAAACTAAATCACAAATCATTGTAACACCAATTTGCCCTCGAAAGCCTTTATTGCCATAACTCCTAAACAGAACATTAAATGAAATGTTACTTTACTTATAGGATATTCAAATGTCCTAGTTCACTGAGCAAGATAACAACAAAACTTGAATTCTCGGACGATTAATTCATTTGTATGATTAAATTCATTTGGACTTAAAACAATCCTATCGAGTATTGAAAAGATGTTTAAGATTCTTCTTAAGCACTTCCTCGATATGATAGGATACTTATAAGAACAATTGAACTTAATTATTCTTTGATGAAGAAAATCGTCCTCAAACCAAAACACAAGAACCTAGACGTCATAGGAAATGACTAGCTATAGGATTAGGAACTTGGTAGAAAACCATAACCCTTCCCTTAACTTTACCTAGGAACTTGCTTAAATATTCTAATTGTGTTTTAAGTGCAGCTTGGGATGATGTGAAGACCCTCCAGGTACGCTTTTATTTTATTGTAATTTACATTATTGCAATTTCTTTAATCGAATCGCAATTACCTTTCTTGCATGATAAACAACTGTTGCATGAAAACCCACACCTTTAGGATAGTCCCTAAAACTGAAACCAAAACTAAGTTAAAAGTCATTGCAAGATAAAATTCACCGCCACAACATTTCAAAATATAAAACAACTCAAAATTTAATCACAAACAGAACACAAAACTACAATTACAACTAAATTAAAACGTCATGTTGGATGATCGGGAATACCTCGGATGATGTAACCTACGTGTTGCTAACGGGATTTCCCATGGTCTAAATGAAAGTGCGGAACTCATTCAGTTGAGTTTAGCAAATTCATCTGGACTAAGTGAATCCGATAAAAAAAATGATGCCGGAAGGATGGAGCCGTGGGATCTTAACCGGTGTCGTTATAATCAACTTTAAGATTTGTTTTTAATTAAAACACAAAAACACTTGGAAATTAAGACTTCTCTAAACCAAAACACTTCTCTCATCTCCTGATTTATGACTTCTAAAACTAAACCTCTGCAATAACAAGGAGCTTGAAGCATGGTGGGCAGCACGACCATCGTCGTCAGCAAAACTTGAATCTACATCAGCAAAACTTTCCTAGAAGTAAACAACAAAGCCATAGGATTTCGAGGTAGTTTGCCTAGTGCAACATAAATCCTCAAACTCTTCGTTAGGCATTTTCATTGCAAATTAAGCCCTAACCGGACTTAGGATTCTGAGGTAGTCGTCCGATGCGACATAAACCCTCACATCTTCCAGGCTATTTGTGTGATCATGTCATACGAATATAAGTCCTAATTAATTAAAATTGGCAAGATCAAAACATTAAATAGATATTAGGATCTTCCTAAATTCAAGCCAAATAATAGGATAGCCGGGAAATTACCGAAGTTTGCTTCGAATCTGTTATTTCTCCTACCTTTCTTCCTTTGAAATCCCAAAATAAAATCTTCTAAATTTGATCCATTCCCTATTAAAATTCCAAAATTCAATCCTTTGAAAACTTAAACTTTGAACTTCTTGAGAGCAGAATTACTGATTATTATCGAGAGTTTTCTTAAGTGATTCCCGTCACTTAAGATGTAATTAACTATAGGGGCTTGCCCTTATAGGGAATTTTAAAGAACCCAGGTAATATAAACCCTGTTTAATGCTTTCATATTAAGCAGGGGAATTTGTCGGCTTATAAAATTGGTTCACAGACCAAATGGAAGTCACAAACCTTTCTAGTTTATCTAATCGAGCCCCATTATCAAGCAGTGTGTCTATTCTTCAGGATATATACACGGTTTTGGTGCGGCGCTCGTTTATGTGAACTATTTGGGATGTGAAATCAGCTTGATTTCATATCTTAAAAACTTTTAAACTTAAAATTATTTTCAAAATCAAATGCTACTTTCTAAATTATATATATATATATTTAAATCAAATTTATAACCTAAAAAATACGCCGACATGCGGGAAAATTTCTCAGAAGGGAGATGAAAAATTAAGGAATTTTTAGGGAAATTAGACGACTAAGCTCCATTCCTATGATTTCATGGAACGAGGAAAAATTTCTTGGAAGGGAGTTGGAAAATTAGGGAATTTTGCGGGAAACCTTGGGGAGGAAAGCTCAAGGACTCACATCAGGCCCAAGACGTCACATTATGAGGGAAAGCTCAAGGACTCATATCCAACTTAAGAGGTGACAGAGGGGAATCATAATCTAGGTACTGATCTTGGAATTTCATTTGAGGAGAATTTGGTAAAATTTTTTATTGACTTTCAAAGCGATTTGGTGCAATTCGTCCAAGATCGGTAGCCATTGCAAGATTTGTAGAATTTCGAGATATTTCGAATTCGCGAGAAGTGGCGTTGGGTGAAAAGTGCCAAATTTCATAGAGTGCCCGCGAAAATGAGGGATTTGAAGATGAGTGCAATGGCTCAGGATCTCGAGAGAGAGGAAAACTGAATATTATCATTTGTTTTTTTTTAATTCATCATCATTTTTTTAAATTTGTTTAGTTTCATTATATTTCATTTGATTTAAGTTTCGATTTTAAATTTCAATTTTAATTTCATTTCAATTTCATTTTCATTTGACTTAAGTTTGGGTTCATTTCGGTTTTAATTTCATTTTTTTTTCATTTTATCTTTTTCTTCTGAATTATTCTTTTTGTCCTTTTCTTTTTAGAACCAAACACGTGGTTCAACGGCTTTCGACTATCGCGCTGAAACGAAAGAATTTCTGAAAAATAGAAATTTTCATTAATTCTGCTAGGAGTAGTAGAACTTATCATATGTTGACAAGCATCCAAAAGTAGATCATGTGTACAAAACTGAACAGAACTGGCATATCAAATCATTTGGCTGCTTACAAAAATTAGCGGTACCAACTGTCATGACCTGTTGTAAGGGGGTATGCTTCTGCTATCTGAGACTGCTGTGGGGACGAGCTAACCTTCCAAGGTTATGCTCAAGAACAAAAGTTCCCTTGCGAAGACCAGGAGGTAGAGCCATCACAGTGGCAAAGGACGAAGGCCCTCCAGTTCTAGATCGGGTTCATAGTAATATGGCGCTTTGTCTTCATCCATTCTTCTAATGGTGACAAACACCCTTTTCCTTTGGACTCCTGGGATGCAGTGCTTTGCTAAATTTGCTCCATTTCCTTTTAACACCAGTATTGATCCTACTGGTAGGGGGATTTCAATAGAACCTCAGAATTCTCCCAGTCTAATAATCTGGATTTCTCGTCCAAACAAGATGTTTCTTTCACTTATAAAGGAGACTGTGCAGAAGGGTCTCACGAAGTCATGGTGGTTGATATGAGGCGAGATGCAGTCCCCGTCCTCATAAATTTTTATGATGCAGCTATTAGGAATATAGTCTACAGCCAACACATGCCACTCGACGATCCTCTTTATCATTTTCTTGATCTGTTGTGGCATCAGATCCACCTCATCATGCTATAAAAACCCCGGGGGATTAACTTGTCGATCTATCACAAAGTTATAGCAACAGCCAGACTGAATAGTGACTCAACCTATTCCACTTCTCCATTTTGACAGCTCTGTATATGTCCTTGACCTCAGACAGCCTGCTCTGCCTAATGCCTGTAGAGTGTCGATGCAGTACAAAATTTATTCTTCATCCTTCCTCGAGAATACATTAGTGTATAACTTGAGTCCTTCCAAGATATTAATAGATTTTCCTTGTATGTCTTCATAATGTTGAAATTTTTTCTTTCTGATTCTTCTAATCTTTGCCATGATGTAGTCTGGAACTCCTTGAGGCGGCGGTGGCTGTAGGACAAACTGCGGTACATACAGCTCTACCTCAGCATATTCCCAGCTCCTGAGTAACATTGAGGCAGCTGCATATGCCTCAAATGTGCCATATTCTTCAAGCTATAAAACATGACATTCCATGCATTAGGAAAATGCCCCTGACACTGTAAGCAGTTTGGGTAAACCCAAGTTGCAAGTTGGACATCTAGTCAAAATTTCTTCAATTAGATTAAATTTCAGCACAGGATCCTCTGCAGTCTCTGGCTCGATATCGATGCGCAGTGCACTGTCGTCAGTTTCTCTCATTTCAGGATTGCAAGAATCTTCTGGAATAGGTGACAGCGCGGCGGCTAGCTCCCGATCCTATCTCCTTTCCATCTTTTCTAAGAGGCGACACTTACGGAGATTTGCATTTCTTTTTTTTGTACACACAAACAGTGCAACTAGAGCTCTCTTAGCTGAAGCAGCAATAAGACCACCTTCTGAAGTAGTGTTCATGGATGAAATCTGAGTATATCTCGAGTCGAGGAGGTGTAAGTCCACAAATCCCCCAGCTCCTCCGTATCCTGATGTCTGCCCGGCCTCTATACGACCACTTTTCCTCATCGACTTCAAATTTGTAGTCTCCTTTTTATGTGTATCTTTTTCAAGACACGAAGTCGAAGCCATTTACGGAAGCAAACACCAACTCGCAACCCAACACTGCCTACACAAGTAAACATAGGAACTGTCAATGGGTGGTGTTGTGCACGAACAAGAACAAGGACAAAAGATTATTATCTTTTAAGTTTTAATAAGTTTTATAATTGTTTTGATGATATTATCTTATGTAATATAATTTTATGAGTTTTAGATTTAGAAATTTCAGCAAGCATGTTTTATTTTCATGAGAAAATTTATTTTCATGACAGCGCGGCGGCATTCTCTTCTGTTGTAATTTGATTGGAGATGGCGATCCAGAGTGACGATACTGAACTTCTAGCGAAAGTATTGCCTCAGACCCATACACAAGCGCATATGGTGTAGACTGCGTCGGCATTCTGACTGTCGTCCTATAGGCCTACAAAGCTTCTAGCAATTTCTCGTGCCATGCTCTTTTATTGTCGTCGATTGTCTTCTTTAGAATTTGAATGAGCATCTTATTGAAGGCTTCTGCCAAGCCATTTGGTTGGGGGTAGTAGAACGTAGAGTATCTCTAATCTATCCCTTAAATTCTGATGAAGTTGTTGATTTTCGTGCTCTTGAAGGGGGACCCATTGTCAGAAATGATCATGCATGGCACACCGAAGTGGTAGAAGACCTAATTCTTAAAGAAATGTAGAACTTCTTGTGTTGTAACTTCCCATTATGGAACTGCCTCAGCCCACTTAGAGAAGTAGTCTGTAGCTGCGAGTATGAATTTGTGTCCTTTCGAAGACAGAGGGTCTATCGGACCCACTATATCCGTGCCCCAACATTCAAATGGCCACGTGGCAAGCATGGGGTATAGAACATTTGGAGGTTGGTGCAAGACCACTCCTGCACTTGGCACTGATGACATTTCTTTGCTGTGTCCATGCAGTCTGTCATCATTGCTGGCTAGTAGTATCTATGTCTTTTGATTTTCATTTTCATCTTCGGTCCTGACTGGTGAGCTCCACACAATCCGACATGTACTTCTTTGACGATTTTCTGTGCTTCTGCTCTGTTAAGGTATCTTAACCAATCTGATCGAAGGATCTTCTGTACAAAACACTATAAACTAATGCATATGAGAGAGCTCTCTTCTGAATCTGATGCGCTGCCAATTTGTCTTTTGGCAACCACCCTGTTTGCAAATATTCTATCAATGGCTAATGCCAATCCTCTGTATCATCTGCCGCTGTGGTTGCTATCTCTTCTTTTCCAATCTTGTGTAGACTATCGAGGTCGATTTGTGATAAAACCTAATGTCCCTGTACTATATTATTGATCATAGAAAAATATGTTAAGAAATTCATACCTATTTTTTATGAAATTGCACTTTAAAGAAAGGTATTTTCTTTATTTTATTGCAGGAACGAAGATTTATAAGTGATGGAGGAAAAAAAGCATAAAATAGAGCAAATTTGGATCAAAAAGAAAGAAATACATGCAAAATGAACTAAGTCGCCGATGGCGAAATTGAGCCCACCGACGGCGAGAATATAAAGATAATTTCTTAAAGGTTTGCAACTACCTTGCCGATAGCGAGCTTGAGCCCGCCGACAATGAGATCAAGCAGTTTGAAGACCTTCTAGAAGCCCCGCTGACGACGAGGTCGTTTCTCGCCGACGGCGAGACAGTTCAAAATGCCAGATACATTGAACCTGGACGCTTTTTGAAGAGGTTCTTAAGTACCCCTTGGACCTTTGTCTACCTCTATAAATGGAGGACGAATTTTAGTATGTGGTTTGTCTATTTTAGGAGTCTTAGAGTATTCTATTAGTGTGCTTTTGAGTCTAAGTTGAAGTTTTGTTTGAGTAAGTGAAAGTAGTGAGTTAAGAAGTGTGCTGTAGTAGAAGGAAAAGTCAAAGGAACTTCAAGGAGTCTGCTTGGGGAGGAAATTGAGATAAGTAACTTTGTTTATTGTTGTTAACTTAAAATGAAATCCATGCTTTGTTTAATTCCCATGCATTCTGAGTAGTTTTCTTAGTCTTTCTCCTTGTTTATGAAATTATGTGAATTGATGAAATTAAATAGAAGTGCCTAATATATTAAAATAAATTGTGATAATCTTTTACTTAAAACTTAATTTACTTTCAATCTGGACAATTGAATTGTTAAAATATGTCGAACTATCAACTATAGTAAAGATTACATCCAATATTCAGGGAAGTCAAAAGCCTTGGAAGGAGGGTGCAAATAAATAGGGAAATATTATTTATCGGATGTAGAATTGGACATTTTAGTGTGACAGACTAAAATATTCAATTTGGTCCTATTGTTTGAGAGTCGAAGTATAGATGTTAGCCCTCGAGTGAGGGGAACGTGGGAGCTCTAAAGTGGCGACAAGTATCCTCCCGACTCTGCCCGCGATTCGGTAATCAAGCATAGGACTAGTCGATGTTCTTTCGCACTGGACCAAAGGGTAAAGAATAGGAATGCTCCTATTTGTCACAATATAATAAAAAAAAAGAAAAAAATCTATTTGAATTCATCATTCACTTAAGTTTCTAAAAACAAGGGGAAGGATACTTTTTCTAAAAAATCTTTAAATCAACTTTATTTAAAGCATTAGTTTACTTTAGATCGCTTTAGTTAAGTATTCCAAATTCCGTATACTATCTTAGTAAGTAAATCCTTTAAATTTAGCTGTTACAAATCTTTTAAAACTTCCCTGTGGGATCGATAACCGGGACTCCACTAGAGCCCTGTATTACTTGATACGATACGTATACTTGCGTAGAATCCACAATATACATTCCATCATAAAATTAAATATATATATTAAGAGGGATCAAGTTTTTGGTGGCGTTGCTATTTTTGTAAACATTAAAAAGTGGGTCAATTATCTATAGAATCTTCAGGTGGACAAGCGAATTCTTTAGCGAGCATAGCTAAAGCGTTCGCGTGGGTGTTGTCTGCTTGAGGAACTCTATAGAATATCACACTTGGGATCTGCTCGAGCAGTTTCAACATGTACTCGTGGTATTCTTCTAATCTTAGTTTCAAAATTTTGTATTGTCTTGTCGCTTGCTGATTGACGAGTTGTGAGTCACCATAAATGACAATGTCTGTAATCTCCTTTAGTATTTCTAATTCCAAATCGGTGATTAGAGCTTCGTAATTTGTTTCATTAATTGTACATGGTTCTGACAAGTTATAGGAGAATCTCAGCATGGACTGATCCAGTGTTACAAAAATTAAATCGATTCCTGCTTTGTCAGGTATCACTGTCTGTTGTTGTTTATCTCTTCAGGCTGATGACGCTCCGTCGAAGTACCCCAACATCTCACACTTGGCTGCTCTATTTGTAGTATCTGTTCGTTTGGTAGTTCACATTGAGCGGAGACCCAGCTGGCAGTGGGTGCGTTGCAAGAAAATCTGCGAGAATCTACCCTTTGATAGCGCGAAGGGGCACAAAAGTTATGTCTAATTGCAATAATATCATTGACCAACTTGCTAAGCATCTGGAATGTGTTGGTCAGGTCATCAAATATTGCAACAGATTAACTTTCGAAATCAGGTTAACCTTAAGAGATAATATGTAATGTCTAAGCTTCTGAGCGGCAAAAACCAGAGCTAGAAAATGTTTCTCAATGGGAGGATACTTTACTTCTGCCGGTATTAGACGTCGCCTCAAGTAGTAGAGTGTGTTTTCTTTACCCTCATTATTGACGTGGGCGAGTAAGGCTCCGAGGGACTCGTCCATAGCTGCAGTATAAAGTATCAATGGTCTACCCGGGATTTGTTCATTTTTCTTCTTTACTGGTACGACGTTGGCTAGCCATGTTGTATATTGTTCTTCTTGGACAAAGTTAGCGTCTATTAATTTCTTTATATCTGTTGTAACTTGCTGTTCGATTTCGAGGCGCATTCTTCTGGGATCTTGCTTCACTGGTATCGTACTTTGATTCACTCCTAATCAGTGAACTGCAACCTTTGGAGATGGTTTAGGCATTTCATTATAGTTCCAAGGGAAGCAATCTCTAAATTCTGATAGTAACCTGGCCAAGTCTGTAACCTCTTCTTCATTGAGCAGCGAACTTATAAATGTAGGTCGGGGTTGCTCCTACATCCCGAGATTGATTTCTTTAAATTTTTCGATAGTTGATTTGATTTCTTCTTCGAATTATGGCGGAGCCTCTTCTATTGGTTAATCTTCGTATTTATCTTGTCTATCCAGGCAATCTTCTATTGGCTGACTAGTAACAACCATGCAAAATCCCGAGTCATCGACGGGTCCGATCGTACCGAACCCAAGACCTTATTTGGAGTTGAATTTCTTTCCTTTTGTATTTCATAATTTTTTGAATAATTGTAACTTATCTTTTGGCATTTGCTTTGGCACATATCCTTGTTGAATTGACTTTTGTATACAAGGCAAAAAGTGACCAAAAGGTAATTTCATCAATTCATTAGAATCATTTTCATCAAGAGTTGTCCAATGTTTAGAAGTGGAAGGAGAAGCTTTATAAAACTTAATCGGTTTAAAACCATCATTATGGACTTCCATTACTTCCATACTCTCAATTTTTTGAGGATGGATCGGAGTTAGAGTCTTGGCTTGCACATAATGATTAATCTGATCATACAATGATTCATATTCGTTTCTTTCTGTGTCATCCATAGAAATCTCAAACTGAGGCTTTTTCTGACTTATCATCATTTTTCTTTATCTTCTTCGGAGCTTCCTTCTACTTCAATGCTGATCTTCGGCTTCTTCCATTCAATAATCTTGTGAGTTCTTCCTCAACCACGTCCCCGGCCTCGACCTCGGGTGCATGAGCTAAAAGAACCTCCACCAACTCATTACGAAGGAGTGGCGGGAGATCGTTGAACTGTAGCTATATGGTATCGTTCTTGTAGTTTTTCTGAATCTTCTGCTTTACTTGTCATAATTTCTATTAAAAGTATTGTCTTCTTCGGGGGAGCATAGTAGGCGGTGTCTACGTGAATGCCTGCTTCATGTATTAAGAAAGGTTGTAAGTCTCCATTAATGCAATTTTCTTGTCCTTCTTTGTAGTATTTGATGCATTGGCGAAGTGACGACGGGACCATGTTTTACTCGTGAAGCCACGACCGACCAAGCAGGGTATTGAACGATGTATCTTCATCGATGACATGGAATTTTGCAGTTGTACTGGATTTCCAACTTTCATTTGTAGCGTTATAGATCTGAGGGCTCTTTCTCCTTTCTGGTTAAATCCTCTTAGCATCATTTTATCCATAGAAAGTTCTTGAGTGTCGATGTCCAAGTAGGGTAGCGTCCGTAGATTGATTATCTTGAGCAACGCTTCAGGATCTACTAACACTCTGGAATGTACGAACTTGCCGATGATGATAGAAATGTAAAGCGGACGGTTGTGATCGGCTGTACAGAGTAGAAAATCTTCATCGGTGAAGGTTACGCCAGGCTATTCTTTTATAGTGCAAAATCCATTTGAGGATGTGCTAGCTAATTGTGCTAAGCAAATATCTGAATCAAATAGGGCCTTGATCAAATTTTCTCTCATCTCCTTTGACAGAATTAGAGCATAGTAAATGCTTAGTTTGGCTGGCAACTTCCTGAGATGAGCTAGCAAATTGCAATCCACCTTGTTTGAATTTTTAATTTGTTCTTTAACTTGTACTTCTTCCATTGCTGGAGACACTTCTTCTTGAGTAACCTATTTTCCTTTATCCAATGGGTTGTCCTTGGCGGTAGCACCTTGCCACTTCTTAGATGTACTTCTATTATTTCTTCTTCTTTTAAACCCAGAGATCCTTCTATTACTGTATCTGGCTCTTCTGTATCTAAAAAGTCCATGTTGATGGCAAGCGGAGCTCCTTTGCATTCGAGGATTGGCTCCTTACTTCTGGTGTTGTCGTAGTTGGTGTTGTCGATATCTTATTTATTTTTGTCAACATTTTCATCGGAAACACAAGCAATTTGAGGATCATTTTGGGAATCGAAATTTAGGTTAGAGAGGTTGTGATTAGTTGCATCATCACTAGAGACAGTATGAACGTAGCCAACATTGTTTATATTATCATTATGAGACCCTGGAGGGGCATAAAGATAATGGTACAAAGTCAGGAGTTCGAGTGGTTTCATCCCCGAATCCTAAACAACCAATCTAACAGGGACAGCATCTATCTTACCCTTCGCGCTATCGTCCTTAATTTCGTTCAGGATTCATTTCTTCCTCCATTCTTGTCACGGTGGCTTCCTTAGTAAAGTCTTCATCTTGGATTGGGCTAGCGTTAGTCTCCGGATAGCAGCTTTTTTTGGAGCAAACTGGATCTGATCCAGAACTCTCTTGAGTTCATTCCAAATTGTACTCCATCCACCTTTGTCGACATATGGATCTATCAGAGAGATTGGCTCCGCTGAAATCACATTTATAGAAACTCATTCAGGTTCTTTTAAGTATTCTTTTGGTATCGTTATATTCCCCTTGTAATTCTGCTCCAGCCAATCCTTAAAACTGAAACAACTTTCTATGGTGTGTCCGAGCATCTTCTAGTAGGGGTAGAAGTTGGGCTGATCCTTCTTGTCCACTTCTTCCAGCTTCTTTGGCTCGGACAATCTGAACTTGGGCTTCTTCATTAGATTCCTAAACATCTTTGTTAAGGCGTAATCTTTGAAGGAGCATTTTCTGTTCAGCCGTTCTGATATTGTCGGACCCTGTCGTCCATTTGTCCTATATGACCTCTGCTACTGACCAGGCTAATTGCTCAGCTGTGCACGAGGCTGACCATACTGCTGAGGCTGACTATATTGAGGCGACTGACTGTGCTGCTGCTCAGGCTGAATCCTCATTGGCTGCTTTCTTTTGTCAACTGTTGCCACTACGCCCGATCTCTTTTCCTATGCTTTAGCCTGTTTCATTTTCTTTGTCTTTTCTGTAGGCTTCATATGCTTGACTTCTTCTTGTAGGTGTCGGCATTTTTTTTAGGTCGTGTGTTTTATTTTGAAGAGGGGTCGCCTAATAGAAATCTGTCGGCGAATTTTTAATTTAATTAAAATAAATAATTCGAAAAGTAGTATTTGATTTTGAAAATAATTTTAAATTTGAAGGTTTTAAGATATGAGATTAAACCGATCTCACATCCCAAATAGTTTATATAAACGAGCACCGCACCACAAACCGTGTATCTATCCCTAAGGATAGACACAGCCGTCGATGGTGGGGCTCGATTAAATAAACTAGAAGATTTGTGACATCCGTTTGGTCCGCGAACCAATTTTATAAGCCGACAAGTTTCCCCGCTTAATATGAAAACATTAAACGGGGTTTATATTACTCAGGTTCTTCAAAATTCCCTATAAGGGCAAGCCCCTATAGTTAATTACATCTTAAGTGATGGGAATCACCTAAGAAAACTCTCGATAATAATCAATAATTCTGCTCTCAAGGATTTCAAAGTTTAAGATTTTTCAAGGGATTGAAATTTGGAATTTCAATAGGGAATGGATCAAATTTGGAACATTTTGTTTTGGGAATCCAAAGGAAGAAAAGTAGGAGAAATCACAGATTCGAAGTGAACTCCGGTAATTTCCCGACTATCCTATTCTTTGGCTTGGATTTAGGAAAGTCCTATTGTTTGTTTAATGTTTTGATCTTGCCAATTTTAATTAATTAGGGCTTATATTTGTATGATAAAATCAAACAAATAGCCTCGAAGATGTGAGGATTTATTGTCGTACCGGACGACTACCTCGGAATCCTAAGATCGGTTAGGACTTAATTTGCAATGCAAATGCCTAACGAAGAGTTGAGGATTTATGTTGCACTAGGCAAACTACCTCGAAGTCCTATGGCTTTGTTATTTAATTCTAGGAAAGTTTTGCTGAAGTAGACTCGAGTTTTGCCGATGACGATGGCCGTCGTCGCCCACCACGCTCCGAGCTCCTTGTTGTTGCGAGAGGTTTTAGTTTTAGAAATCATAAATCAGGAGATGAGAAAAGTGTTTTGGTTTAGAGAAGTCTTAATTTCCTAGTGTTTCTTATGTTTTAATTAAAACAAATCTTAAAGTTGATTATAACGACACCGGTTAAGATCCCACGGTTCCATCCTTCCGGCATCATTATTTTTATCGGATTCACTTAGTCCAGATGAATTTGCTAAACTCAACTGAATGAGTTCCACACTTTCATTTAGACCGTGGGAAATACCGTTAGCAACACGTAGGTTACATCATCCGAGGTATTCCCGATCATCCAACGAGACGTTTTAATTTAGTTGCAATTGTAGTTTTGTGTTACGTTTGTGATTAAATTTTGAGTTGTTTTATATTTTGAAATGTTGTGGCGGTGAATTTTATCTTGCAATGATTTTTAACTTAGTTTTGGTTTCAGTTTTAGGGGCTATCCTAAAGGTGTGAGTTTTCATGCAACAGTTGTTTATCATGCAAGAAAAGTAAGTGCAATGCAGTTAAATAAATTGCAAGAAGGTAAATTGCAAGAAAGTAAATTGCAATAAAATAAAAGCGTACCTGGAGGGTCTTCCCGTCATTCCAAGCTGCACTTAAAACATAATTAGAATATTTAAGCAAGTTCCTAGGTAAAGCTAAGGTAAGGGTTTTGGTTTTCTACCAGATTCCTAATCCTATAGCTAGTCATTTCCTATGACGTCTAGGTTCTTTGTGTTTTTGTTTGAAGACGATTTTCTTCATCAAAGAATAATTAAATTCGATTGTTCTTATAAATGTCCTATCATATTGAGTAAGTGCTTAAGAAGAATCTTAAACATCTTTTCAATATTTCCAGGATTGTTTTAAGTCCAAATGAATTTAATTATATAAATGAATTAATCGTCCGGGGATTCAAGTTTTGTTGTTATCTTGCTCAGTGAAATAGGACATTTGAATATCCTATGAGGGAAGTAACATTTCATTTAATGTTCTATTTAGGAGTTATAATAACCAAAGCTTTCAAGGGTAAATTAGTATTCAAATTGTTTGTGATTTAGTTTAATTTCCATTAATGGGTTTAAATTTGGAATAGTATTCAAGTTATTTTAGATTTATTTTGAATTCTTTATGTCTTTGGTGATGTTATATTTAATTCAACTTAATTTAATTTAATTTAATTTAATTGAGTTTTAATTTAATTTAATTCAATTTAATTTGATTTGATGTTTAATCAATTTGATTTGATTTAATTTTAATTTAATTTGATTTAATTTAATTTAATTTGATTTAATTTAATTTAATTATTCAATTTAATTTAATTTATTTAATTTAATTTAATTTAATTTGATTGTTTAATTTAATTTGATTTGATTTAATTTAATTTAATTATTTAATTTAATTTAATTTAATTTAATTTTAATTTAATTTAATTTAATTTAATTTAATTTTAATTTAATTTAATTTTTAATTTTAATTGAAATTTTTAAAAGAGTTTAATAATTAAGTCTTTTAATATTTTAAATTTGAGTTATCATTTTAATTAAGAATTGAATATTAATGAGATAATTAATTTAGGGATTTTTAAATTAAAGAATAAATTTCTTCCTAATAATATCCCTATTTTAATAATTCCAATTTTGTTATTCTTCCAAATTTAATCCATTATTTAATTAAAGTTTAATCATTTTAAAATTGTTTAATGGGTTTCTACCCTTTAATTATTTAAATTTCAATCATCCAAATCAGATTAGAATCAAATATTTTACTTGTTAATTTTTTTATTAAACCTAAAAGTTTTAATTAAGGATTAAAGATTTTAATTACCATTTTACCCTTTAAGCTTAATAATTTCATAACTCACTAAATTGAACTCAAATGAACTTGAAATTTTTATGTAACTTCACTCATATGTCAATAAAGACATGAGAGGAGAAAATGTGATTTTTCTGTATTTAATTTATTTATATAATTATTTTTGGTAGAAAATAGAGATTTTCAAGAAAAATTTGATAACATGACCAAGAGAAAGTTTCTGTCCTTAAGAAAATTAGGGGACATTCCTAATGCCTAGAGAAGCACTTGGACCAATTTTGGTGATTTGTTGAATTATATTATTTTTATTATAATTATTTTAAGTTTTGGAGTGTTAATTAATTTAAAAATAAAATAAATGTTGAAAAATGAGTTTTATATTTTTCAAAATTCTCTCTAATATCAAGGAAACCAGAGAAGCAAATTTTGCAATTTTTTGATTTTTCTATGATTTATTATAATTATTTTAGTGAAAATGCTAGAAAATACATTTTTTAATTTTAAAAATATCCTAAAGCTTTAAAATTTAATATCTCACCAAATAGACCTAGGAAAAATATAGGGTTTGTTCCTATGTGATTAAAGTTCAAAATGTGACATTTTGGTGAATTTTATTATTTTTTTTAATTATTAAAAATCAACTTTTTTAGAAAATTGAAATTTTAATTTTCTTAGGTTCCTCCGATATCGGAGAGGCTCCAAAACCAATTTGGTGAATTTTTGAAAGGTATTTTAAAAGTTATGAATTTCTAAAGTTCAAAATGGCTAAGTGGCTTAATCAACCCAATTAATGGGGCTAACCAAGTCCAATTGACCTCAAATTTTTATGGTGGATTCCTCTGATCCTAAAGGTCAGTGGAGAATTGATTTCAAGTTAATTTGATGCATGGTTAACTCTAATTAATTAAAGACCTATTTTGGGTGTTTAAGCCAATTAGGGTTGCTTTAAATGAACTAAGTCGAAACCTATTTTTCCTAGGGTTCTCTAGTCATAAGCAACATCACCAAATTTTTCTAGAATTTATTTCACAACATGCTATTTATTGGAATTAAAATATTCAAAACGAGTAACTCTGAACTTGAAAAATCAATAACTTTTTATAGGGATGGCCTCGACTTAGGAAAATTCGGGGAATGTTCCCAAATTCGGAGGCTTCAAAAGCCCTATGGTCTCATGCCTTGGTGAATTGTATGCATGCATGGAGAATTAAAATAATGCAGAGAGTAAATAAATTATAAAAAATAAAATACTTGATGAAATTAAATGATTTCTTTTCCACATTATTCTCCTTTGTTCACTGAGCAAGAGGGTATTTTTATTTTATTTTTATGATTTTCCTACACGGAGATATGAATTTTTGAAGTTTAGGGAATTAAATAAATAAGAAAATACCCTAATTTTCTATTTATCCACGCGGCGCCGATGCATCCTCGGCAGCCTCCGAAAGGCCACGCGGCGCGCTCCCATTCGACGCCGCCACTTGAGTCAGCAGCCCGGGCCCCGCGGTTCTCGCACCGTTTCCTGGTCCGACGCCATCTGAGCCGTTCGTCCGCTCGTGTATTGAATGGACGGCATCCGTTCATCGTCCCCAAGTGTTCTCACCCGAGAGCCGTCCACACTAAATCCCTAAGATCTCACTCGATTCTCAATGGATTTTTATGTTCTTATACTCTATGGATTCGTCTTGAAGAGACAAACACATCTATACGGTTAACATGCATTGAAACTAAGGCATTTGAAATAGAGATTCTCCAGAAGCTCGGGATGAAGAATTAGCTCATACCTTGGCTCGTAGAAGTGTGGCTTCAATCCGAGAGTTGTTGCACCTTCGATTGGATCCCGCAAGCTCCGGATGAAGTCTCCCGGTCCGGTGAATTGTCCGGATATGATTTCGACCAAGCCCGATCACAAAGCTTGGAGAGCTGGAGCAACCGGGTGGCTCGGAGATGGGGCTTTTCTTGAGTGGACACCTTCCCTCAGTCCGGTGAAGGTGTAGAGCCAATCAATTTGAGAATTGGCTCACTGTGGAGAAGTGTCCTGGTTTTGGGTGGAATTTCAACTCCGAAATCGAGCTTACGGAGGAGAAATGGCAGGGGAATTTCACTGGGGATCAAGTGCTCTAAGGGTGGAGAAGGGTCTGGAACAATTTTGGCAGAGTTTTGGCAAGGTTTGTGCTTAGCTCCTCTCATGGCCGAGAGGGGTGGAGTTTAAATAGGAGAGAGTGGAAGGCCTCCCAGGGGGAGTTAGGGCTTGGGATCAGCTGCTCTGGTGAGGAGAAGATCGGCCATGGTGACCACTAGGCATGGGGCGGCTCGGCAAGTGAGAATTTCAATGTTGGCTCACATGTGAGCTCTCGGCCATGGTATTTTCCGGCGGCACGGTGGCCGGCACGGCCGTGCAATGGTCACCATCTTGGTCGGGTGGGTCGGGTGCGGGTTTAGTGTAGGCAATTGGCAAATGCCATGTGTAAAGTGGTTGAATCAAAGTAGAAAGGGGAAGGGGCCATTTTAGCTTATTTTGGTCAACCCATGCAAATGGGTTGGGTGCACCTCCCAAGACCTGGTTTTGGGCTGAGGAGGTCGAGGTGGGTCAACCTCCCATGTGTGGTGGAGTCTCCATCAAGGATTAGGTGGCAAAGCATGGTTTAGAGTGTGACATGCTTAAGGTAAAAAAGCTTAAGGGAGGCTTAAGAAAGATCCCCTCTTCTTACCATAAATGGACTAATGACAAGTCAAAGCCCTCATGGCTTCATGTGGCTTGAGAATGGCTTGTTCATGGCTCCATTTGGCTTGGGAAAAGGTTGGCTTATTTCATGAAAAAGGGTTTTAGAAATATTTGGCATTTAGGGGGTAATTTGACATGTGGCTTGATTTGGAATGGTTTAATTGATGATTTTGCAACTTAGGGGTGATTTTGATCAAATGGATGATGAGGGGAAGTGTCATGTGGGCTTTAGGATGATTTGGGCTTTTGAATTTTGAAGGAAATGGGCTTTTAGGAGGGTTTAAGGGAAGTGGGCTTTTAAGTTTATGAATGTGTTCATGGATGAGAATTTTTGTAAAAGGTTGGGCCAAATAATTGTTGGTTGTAGCTCATGGATGTGTCATGAGTGACTTGAGGCAAATTGGGGGTGATTTTGATTTGAATTGGGTTGAATTTGGGTTAGGTTTGAGTTTAGGTCAAAAATGGGCCTTAAGGCCAAAAGTGAGATTGGATCCAAATGCCAATCAAATTGGGCTTGGATTTGGTCTAGATTGGTATTTGGAATATTGAATTGAAGTTTAGAATTGAATTGGACCAAAATTGGGGTCAATTGGGTAGGTTTGGTTTAACATTGGGTTCACTTTGGGTTAAAATGGGTCAAATTGGGGGTTTTGACAAAAGTAGGGTAAATTGACAAAATTGGCCCCTGGTGTAGTTGGACAAAATGAAATTGGGAATATTTGGGATTTTCTGGAATTTTCTTGGAATTTTCTGAATTTTTGGATTTTTTTGGCCAAGAAGGGTATTTTGGGTATTTGGAGGTTATTGGGAGGTTTTCTTGGAATTTTTGGTATTTTTGGGTATGGATGATCAATTTAAGTGATGTGGAAATGTTTGGGATTGATTTTGGAGAATTTTGGGTAATTTGGAAATTTTTGAGAAATTTGGGTAATTTCGAGGGTTTTGGGTAAGTTTAGCGGGTGTATGGTCCCGGGGGTCAAAAATTGAAAATTTGGGAAATTGAAGATTGGGTGAATTTGAGTGGAATGAAATCATTTTGGTTGAGCCATGAAGCCATGAAGCCATTTCAAGCCCACATGAGCCATGAAGGGACTTATTTGAGGCATTCACTATGTTGTTCCTAACCCTCTTAGCCAAAGGCTTAGGGGTTAAGGACCATCCATGTGAATCACCTACATGAGTCAGGAGGTCAAGTTAGGTATGGGTGTGGTTTTAGGAAGTGTGTGAAAGTGTAGTGTATGTGTAATTGCATGTGTAAGTCGGCCCCTTCACCGAACGAGCCACCTGAGGCGGTCCTAAGGCCAAAGAGTCCTATAGGAACTCATCCTTTAAACTTCCACATTTGATTTCAACCCTCTAGGTGATTAGGGGTCTACAGTCAAGTTTGTAGAGTTTTTAGGGAGTTAAGAAGTGGTTTGAATTTCTAAAATGTGGGTCCCAATTCTAGTCCTCTAAGATAGTCAAAGGAAAAGCCTAAGGCTAGATCCTAAGCACTAAAAGAAGAAGAGAAGACCTCATCAAAAATGAGGTCAACAAATGGACCCCCAATAGGTGTGGTGAGCTGACGGAGCACACCACGCATATTGGTGTTGACCGAAGCGATCAACAAAACCAACACAAACATCCAAGTAACAAACTTAGGATGAAATAGAGGAGTTCCGTTGGGAGTGTCAAGCATATCTCTCGAGCCGGAGATTCTCGAACTCTCGGCGGGGAAAGGAAAAGGAGGTGAATTCCAAATCACATGATCTGGGAAATTTTAATTTAGATTTTATTTTGTTTCAATTTAAGTTTTGATGTGTGAGTTTAGATTTCAATTTGGAATTTCAATTTAGATTGAAGTTTGTCAAGATTAATTTGAAGGATTTGATTTGAAATGAAAATTGGAATTCTGAGGTTTTAGATGTAACATCTCCAACCTCGAAAGAAAATTGAATTGATTAGATTGAATCGTTGCAATGAGAATAGATCTCAGAGTAATGCGGTATTGGACGTAAAATCCTTAACCTCAAGAGTTTGATTTTGATGTATTTCATTGCGATAGGGAAATGATCCTAAAGCAATGCAGTCTCGGATGTAAAATCCTTAACCCCGGGAATTTGATTTGATTCATTTTAGTGCAATAGGGAAAGAATCCTAAAGCAGTGCAGTCTTGGATGTAAAATCCTTGACCCAAAAGTTTGAATTTGATGTATTTCAGTGCAATAGGAAAAGATTCCTAAAGCAGTGCAGTTTTGGATGTAAAATCCTCGACCCAAAAGGTTGAATTTGATGTACTTCGAGTGCAATAGGAAAGAATCCTAAAGCGATGCGAGTCTTGGATGTAAAATCCTCGACCCAAAAGTTTGAATTTGATGTATTTCAGTGCAATAGGAAAAAAAATCCTAAAGCGATGCGAGTCTTGGATGTAAAATCCTCGACCCAAAAGGTTGAATTTGATGTACTTCAGGTGCAATAGGAAAGAATCCTAAAGCGGTGCGGTCTTGGATGTAAAATCCTCGACCCAAAAGTTTGAATTCGATGTACTTCAGAGTGCAATAGGAAAAGAATCCTAAAGCGGTGCGATCTTGGATGTAAAATCCTCGACCCAAAAGTTTGAATTCGATGTACTTCAGATGCAATAGGGAAAGAATCCTAAAGCGAGTGCGAGTCTTGGATGTAAAATCCTCGACCCAAAAGTTTGAATTTGATGTATTTCGGTACGATAGGAAAAGAATCCTAAAGCAGATGCGGTCTTGGATGTAAAATCCTCGACCCAAAAGTTTGAATTTGATGTACTTCGGTGCGATAGGAAAGAATCCTAAAGCGAGTGCGGTCTTGGATGTAAAATCCTCGACCCAAAAGTTTGAATTTGATGTATTTCAGTGCAATAGGGAAATAATCCTAAAGCAGTGCAGTCTTGGATGTAAAATCCTCGACCCAAAAGTTTGAATTTGATGTACTTCAGTGCAATACGGAAAGAATCCTAAAGCAGTGCAGTCTTGGATGTAAAATCCTCGACCCAAAAGGTTGAATTTGATTTGAGATTTGAAATCTGGAAAGATTGAACTTGAGATTCGGAAGGATGAGTTTGAACTCGATTGAGATTTGATTTAAGATTCGATTTGAAATTTGGAAGATCAAGTTTGAAACTTGATCGGGAGTGGATTTGGAATTTGATTGAGAATTTGATTTGTGATTTGAAAAGATTGAAATTTGATTCGGAATTTGGAAAGATTGAATTTGAAATTTGATTTGAAATTTGGAAGGATGGAATTTGAGATTTGTGATGATTTCGTTTATCTTTTAATGGTTCAAATTTTATTTTATCGTTTATTTAATGTTCATGTGAATTTGATGTTTGTCATTTTTTAAGATTTAAGGAAAGTTTTCTTTTGTTTCTTTTTTTATTTCTTTTCTGTTCTTTGTTCGAAGTTCATTTAACTTTAAAGGCGTTTCCCAATCAATTTGCACAAAAGAGGTGAAGGGCAAAAATGTGACATGGTCACTTTCATTCCAATCATGTTGAAAATACTTCATACAACTCGATCTGGAATATATCTCATACAATCCATGTAGACTCAAAACAGATCGTGTATGATCTTTGTTGATCCATCAAAAGAAACATCTATCAAAAATCCATGTCTGAATAGTGGGGTACATGGTCAATAACATCACCTTCCAAGCCATCCTTGGCAAGGATGCCGGCTGGATGTACGTTGGAGGTGTGATATTTCCCATGTAACTCACGGCTCGTAAGGCCGGAGGTTCTCTAGCTGCGGGTACGGTTGGAAATGGTAAGGTATCTTGCTTGTCGTCCATTCTCACGAAAGTAGCTGAGATCCGCTCCACTGGCACTCCTGGTATGCGATGCTTTGCGATATACGCTCCGTTACCCTGCGGTATCATGACGGAACCCACCGGTAAAGGTATCTTTGCTTGGTCCTCGGAACTCACCGGGCCTCGCTATCCGGAGGTCGGATGCGAACATGATGTCACACTCGTTCAAGAAAGAGGCCGTGCGAAAGGTCCGACGAAGTCGTGGTGAGTCATATGTGGGGGTATGCGGTCACCCTGTTTGTAAATGTTGATGATGCGGCTATTGGGTATGCAATCCGCTGGCGGTACCCTCCATGTTATTAATCTCTTTACCATTCTCTTGATGACTAATGGCATCGGATCTACTTGCCCATGACGGAGTATCCCGGTGGATTTCCCTTCTTGTCTTCAACAAAGTTGTAGCGACATCCGCATTGTATTGTGATTCTTCCTTTCCACGGCATCCATCTCCGGGGTTACGAGTAGGTATTTTCCCTTAGGCGGCCCGCTCGGCCCATTCTTTTCAAATCCGGATACAATCCACGATTTGCTCGTTGTTCATACTACGAGAATACGTCGGTGTGTAGCTCGAGGCCCTCTAGTATGTTGATCTTTCTTCCTTTAATTCTCTCGAAGTATTCGAAAGTTTTCTTTTCAACATTTTGCATCCTTTCCGGCTCGTATTCGGAATAATCCGCAGATGGCGAGGCCTTGTGACATATTGTGGGATATATGGTTCGATCCCTTCACGTTCCCCCGCATACCTCGGCTCCTCGGGGATGATGCTGTCGGGACATCCCCAGGGTTGCTTCGCAACAAGGTCATGCATTATCGGTGGTTCTATCCGGTGGCGTGGTAGCCTTCTTTCTTCCATCTTCCGGAGATTTCCCCGATTATTTCGTTATCCTAGGAGCTGGCCTCCTTTCTTCGGGTTCTGGTGAACCGGTGTCCTTGAAATGTGTGTGCTGGCATTAGCAATTGTCTCGTCGCGCTGGTCCGCAACTAGTTTTGTTAACATCTTACGGATACGACGATTCTTATTTCTTCGTTGCGTGGCTGTGAGAGTAGCCCTTCGAACTTCATGAGTCTCTGTGGGCGCGGCGCTGACAAGCCTGCCCTCCGCTGTAGCGACTACGGACTTCATTTTCTTATCTTCTTCGGTGTTTGCTTTTCTTTTCTTGTTGTTGGATTGGTGGCTTGGGCCACCCACTTTCATCACTTGTCCGCACGGGTAGTTCTTCTCGGTTAGCGGGACCCGGTCACTTTCCTCGTATCGTAGGCCTGCTGGTGCGAAATCCGAGTCGATCTCGATTATCGCTCCATCTTTCACCCTCTTTTCATCGAGTGCGAGGCTTACGCCATTCTTAAAGTTCGGGACCAACCGCCCGTTCGACATTTCCTGCGAAAAGACAAGGAAAAGGATCGAGGGATCGTACTAAGAGCAAGAACATTAAGAAAATGTTTATTTAAAGATACATTTTTTATTTATATATATATTTTTTTAAAATTTAACGGGAATGAAGTAGGATAAGATCGGGAAAGAGAATTTGATTTGGAAAGGAAAACAAGGAAAACTTTATTATCATGATTTTATTTATTTTAGCACATTTTATTTTTGGGTTCGGACCCAATCATAAGTAATTACTTTGCTCGTGTTTCTTAGGGATGAAGAATTCATTCCTTCGAAACATTAGGTAGCGTAATACTTTTTCAAGTATCGTCCGTTGATCGGAAGCATATGTCGTTCTCCCCAGCGATTCACTAGCTGGTAGGAACCTCCCGAGTATACTTGCTTCGACAACAAATGGTCCTTCCCAAGTGGGTTCGAATTTTCCTCCTATCTTGCGGTGTGCGAGAATAGGTCTCTTGAGAACGAGAACTAAGTCACCAACTTTGAAGGTTCTTGGGCGGACCGGTTTGTCATGGGCTTGAACCATCTTAGCTTGGTATAGTTCTAAATTACGTTGCGGCTAGTCTTTTCCCTTCCGGGCTTTCTAATTCTTCGAGTCGTAATTTGGCGTTCTCTTCTGTCGTGATCTTGTTTGCAGCTGCAATTCGAGTGAAGGAAGTTGAACCTCTAAAGGTAACATCGCCTCGGACCCATACACCGGAGCGTAAGGTGTAGCTTGAGTAGGAGTTACGAAGGTTGTCCGGTAGGCCCATAAGGCTTCTAACAATTTCTCGTGCCAATTTCTCTTATTATCGTCCGAGGTTTTCTTTAAGATTTGAACGAGAGTTTTATTAAAAGCCTCGCGAGACCGGTTTGCTCTTGGGTAGTAAATTGTTGAGTATCACCGGTCGATTCAGTGTCTCCCTGACAAAATTGTTGATTTGTGTGCTTCGAATGCGACCCATTATACGAGATAATCCTACGCGGCACTCCGAAATGGTAGACAACTTGGTTCTTGAAAAGCGTAGCACGTGGTGTGCTTTCACTTCTCTAAGTGGAACCGCCTCTGCCCATTGGAAAAGTAATCTGTAACCGCAAGAATGAAACGATGTCCTTTTGAAGATGGTGGTTCTATTGGACCCACTATATACGTGCCCCAACATTCGAATGGCCATGACGCAATTGTCGGGTGCGGCACATTTGGAGGTTGATGTAGAACCACTCCGTGCACTTGGCATTGATGGCGGCTCTTGGCGATTTTCATGCGGTCGGTCATCATCGAGGGCCGGTAGTACCCTAGTCTTTTAATTTTCATTTTCATCTTAGGACTCGATCGGTGAGCGCCGCGAGTCCTGAATGCACCTCTTTAACAATTTTACGGGCCTCGGACCCGCTTAGGCATCTTAGCCGCATTTGATCAAAAGACCTTCTATATAATGTGTTGTTTATTAATGCGTAGGACGGAGTTCTTTTCTTGATACGATGGGCTAGCGACCTATCGTCACAGTAGCTTTCTCGTTTGCGGGTAGTTCGATTAATGGTCGCCGCCGATCTTCCGTGTTTTTACGTCACTGCTGCGGTCGATCCTTTTTCTTTTTCCGATTTGTGTATTGTGTCTATGTCGAGTTGTGATAGGACCTGACATCCGTGAGCCGACACTTCCACCGATTCATCTTGCACACGAGCAAATTCTTTTGCGAGACGGGCTAAAGCATCTCGCTAAAGCATTCTCTTTTACGGGAATTTTGTAGATTGTCACATTTGGAATCTGTTCAACAATGCTGTATGGCATACTTGGAAGTATTGTTCGAGTCTTGGCTTTAAAATTACGTATTGTCAGAGCGATACGTTGAATGATTAACTGCGAATCCCCGTAGATGTTGATGTCTGTTATCCCCATTTGAATAGTTAATTCCAGTCCCGTTACGAGGGCTTCGTATTCTGCTTCGTTGTTTGTACAGGGTTCTGTCAAGTGGTAGGAGTATCTTAACATTCCCCGCTCCGGTGTTATAAAGATTAGTCCAATTCCTGCCTTATCGGGCACTATCACTTGCGATTCTTCGTCTTTGTGTCTTGAAGATGCTCCGTCGAAATATAATTCCCAACGTCGATCATCGGGGTCTTCTAGGTTCATTATTTGTTCATCCGGCAAATAATCATTGAGAGGAGATTCGCACGGCGAAGGGTGCTTGCTTGCGAGGAAGTCTGCTAAGACTTGTCCTTTACGGCACGCGAGGCACGAAAGTTATATCGAATTGCAATAATATCATTGACCATGCGGCAAGTCCGTCGGAAAGTGTTGGACGAGTCATCGAGTATTGCAATGGATTAAACTTCGAGATCGGAGTTGACCTTATGAGAAAGCATGTAGTGCACGAGCTTTTGAGCGGCGAAGATCGAGGCCAAACAATGCTTTTCGATTGCGGGATACCTTACCTCCGTCGGGAGTAAACGACGGCTTAAGTAGTAAAGAGCATTTTCTTTACCCTCGACGATTGACACAGGCTAACGGGGCTCAGAGAGAGTCGTCTAAAGCCGCGGTGTAAAGTATCGGCGGTCACACGAGAGCTGGGGTCTGCTTAAGACGGGAGGTGTCATTAAATATCGTTTAATGTCCTCGAAGGCCTTCGGCATTTCTCTTCCCAAATAAATTTGGCGTCCTTTTTAACTAGTGCGAGAAAGGTGACACCTACACCGACGGGTTTGAGATAAAGCGTCGAAGATATGCCGGCTTCCCTTGAAAAGATCGTAGTTGTTTTAAGGTTTTGGGAGGTGGCATTTCTAAGATAGCTTTAATCTTTTCGGGTCGATTTCGATTCCACGATGTCGGACAACGAATCCTAAGAATTTCCGGAGGTGACGCCGAAGGCGCATTTTAAGGGATTCATCTTAAGGTTAAATTGTCTTAATCGTTCGAAAACAATTCTCAAATCATACGGTGGTTGTCCTTTACTTTGCTTTTAATGACCACATCGTCCACGTAGCATTCGACTTGATTGTGGATGAGATCATCAAAAATTCTTGTCATTGCTCTTTGGTAGGTTGCTACTGCGTTCTTCGATCCGAATGGCATCCTTTGTGTAGCAAAATACTCCGATCGGCGTTACGAATGCTGTCAAGCTTTTCATCTTCGGAGCCATTTTTATACGGTTGTATCACGAAGATCCATCCATGAATGAGAATATTTCATGTGTCGAAGCGATGTCGATCATTAATTCGGGATCGGTAGAGGAATTCATCTTTTGGACATGCCTTGTTCGGATCTGCGAAGTCCACACAAATTCGATCGACCATTCTTCTTTCATTCGGAACTACATTGGTAGCCAATTCGGGTATTGTTCTTCACGGATAAATTTAGCGTCCATTAGTTTTTTAACTTCGGCTATGACTTGTTGTTCGATTTCTAGACGCATTCTTACGGAACCTTGTCGGTCGGGACGAAGTAGGATCCTCTCCTAGCTTATGGATTGCAACCTCCGGAGCTAATCCTGGCATTTCATCGTAGTTCCAAGCAAAATAGTCCTTAAATTCCATTAATAATTTGATTATTTCTTCGGAGTCCTCTTTGTTGAGTAAGGAGCTAACAAAGGTAGGTCTAGGCTCTTCGCTAGTACCTAAGTTAACTTCCGTTAACTCATCTATTGTGGATTTAATTTCTTCTTCGAATTCGGTGGAGCGTCTCCGATTTGTAAATCTTCGAGTTCGTCCGTAGTTTCCATGCGGTTTTCATTGGACTTGCAAGTGACAACCAAGCAAAATTCGATATCGTCAAGTGATCCTGTCGTGCCGAATCCGAGTCCATACTTTGAATTGGGTGGACGACGGAATCGTTCCATAACTTTTCAAAATGTTGTGATTGATCTTTTGTCCATTGTCGAGGTAAGAAACCACGTTGAATTAAATTTTGAACACAGGGAGAGTACCACTCAAAAGGTAATTCCATTAATTCTGATGAAATGACATCTTCGAATTGTATATTATTTTCAGTTTTGGAGGAAGAAGCACCGCGGTAGAACTTGATTGGCCTTGTACCGTCGTTACGTACTTCTTTGACCACCATACCCTCGATCTTACTAGACTGGATCGGGGTTAGGGTCATAGTATGTACATAGTGGTTAATCTTCTCGTACATTGATTTGTATTCTTCATTCTTTTCATCTTCGAGGGAGATCTTGTATTGCGGCTTCTTTCGACTTATTCTTCTTGCTTCTTGCATGATTTCTTTTTCTTCTTCGAGCTATCATCCCGATCGATATTGATGGTTGGTTTCCTCATCCCGATTGTCCTAGCGTCTCTACCACGACCTCGTCCCGGCCTCGACCTCGGATGCGAGTTGTGGAGAAACCTTCACCATCTCGCCGGAAGGGAGTGGTGAGTGACTGTTGGACTAGAACTTCAGGTTCTTTGTTGTCTCGAACTTTCTTTGCTTCATTTGTTACGGTATCTCTGGAGAAGATTGTTTTCTTCGGCGGTGGATAATAAGCTGCATCTTCATGGATTCCAATTTCATGTACAGAGAATGGTTGCAAGTCACCTTTGATGCACTTGTTCCCCTCCATCGTAGTATTTGATGCACTGGTGCGAGATGATGGTACCATCCTGTTTTCATGTATCCATGGTCGGCCCGAGTAGAGCGTTGAATGACGTTTCCGAATCGATTATGTGAAATTTTGCGGTTGTCTTTGCTAAGTCACCGGTCTTCATCGATAGCGTTATTGACCCGAGGGCTCTTTCTCCTTTCCGGTTGAATCCTCTTAATAACATTTTGTACGCTTCGAGCTCGCGAGCATCAATTTCCAAGTATGCTAGCGTTCGAAGACTCATTATATTGATTGATGCTCCTGGATCCACCAATACTGCGGAGAGTGTAAATTTTCCGATTGTAAGCTGAAATGTACAACGGTCGGTTGTGATCTGCCGTCCCGAGTAGTAGGTCAGCTGTCCGTGAAGGTAACGCCTCGCTTGTTCCTTTAACGAGCGAACCTCATCTAAGGAATCTCCGGCCATTTGAGCTAGCGAATTTACCGGATCGAAGTAAGGCCTTGATCGGAGCTTCTCTCATCTCTTTTGATAAGATGAGAGCATCGTAGATGCTCAGTTTGGCTGGTAGTTTCCTAAGATGGGCTAGCACGTTGTAGTCCACTTTATTCTCATGCGTCTCGGCTTCTTCTCGAATGGGTATTTCTTCTGCTGGGGTTGGTTCTTCTTGAACAACCACCTGCTTTCCTTTGTCTTTTGGACCCATTCTTGGAGGTAGAACTTTTCCACTTCTCGAGTTGACTTCGAAATTTCTTCGAATCTAGTGTTGAACTTGTCGGTGTCTCCTCTCGAATTGGAATGGTCGGCTCTTCCGGATTATCTTCAAAATACGAAGGCTCTAACTTCTGTCGTAGCTCGGAGCTCCTCGAAACTCGCGAGATAGATCCGTTGCTTGTTGAACTCTCGTAGCCTCCTTGATGGATGCCTTCTTTGTCATTTTGATCGTCGAGATCTTGTATGATTTGAGAATTGTTGTTGGTATCGAAGTCGATATTCGGATTGTCGTTAGTTACGTAATCGTTAGAAACGATCAAAACGTAGCTGACGCCATCACCCTTATCATTATATGATCCCACCGAAGTGAGCGGATAATCATACAAAATCGAGAGGTTCGAGGGATTTCTCCCCGAATCGGAAGCAACTATCCTAGGATAAGCGGCCCCTAGTCCAGCCTTAGGAGTCTCGGTCCTCTCTTCTTCGTCGATTTTCTTCTTCTCTTCGATTGTCTTCCGTCGAGGTGGTTCTTCTATCGCGAGTGATAGTACCGGCTTAATAGGTCTCGAACTACGAATTGAAGCTCGCACCGAAGCGGTTCGGATGTTGTCTCAAATCTTCTTCGAAGACCTCGTCCGAGGCGGTAGTCCATCCATCGTCGGTTGCATAGGGATTTATCGGGATGACGGGATCGGTTGAGATAACATTGACGGAACCTCCTTTACGGGGTTCCTTCATGTACTCCTTCGGGATTGTTATATTTCCTTTACGAAGGTTGTCGTTGAGCCAACTTTTAAAGGTAATACAATCTTCATCTTGTGCCCGAGCATCCAGATGGTAGGGGCGAAAGTTGGGATCACCTTTCTTGTTGACTTCCTCACAGTCTTTTGGGCTCTAGCGAGTTGGAAATCTGGAGTTTTCATTAGGCTACGGAACATCTTTAGTGCTTGCTTCATTTTTGAACGGATATTCTCCGCTCGAAGCTCCTTAATGTACGTTGCGGACGAAGCGGTTGTTCATACTTGCGGAGACGATCGATGCTTGGACCGGGGTTCTTGGTAATTCTGTTGTAGTTCTTGCGGCAGTTACGGTGGTATTTGCATCGGTTGCTTGCCTTTGTCAACTACTGCAGCGATCCGGATTTCTTTTCGAAGGTCTTCACCGGCTTCGCTTGTCCGTCTTGTCGGTGAAACTTAATTACTTCGCCTCTTCTTGCAAGCTTCGGCCTTGCTTAACAACTTCTCGAAAGTCTTAATAGTGAATCCTTTGAGGAGAAGTGCTATCGGGCCGTGAATGCTTTTAAGCGAGATGCTTGATCGCATGTTGTTCTTGCGGTTGTGGTTCACACTTCATGCTTAAATTTCTCCATCGAAGTATGTAATCCACTAAAGTTTCATTCGGCCTTTGTTTCTCTACCACTAAATCACCTATAGTGATGTGGTGCTTGAGCTCCGGCAAATCGCTTGATGAAGAGGCTCTCTAGCTGCGAGAATGTCTTCAGCTGAACCATTGGGTAATTCGCATACCGGTCGAAGGCGATTCACGACGGACTACCGACGAGCCGTCGGAAGAGTAACACATCGCTCCCGCCGGCATTGCAACAAGCGGCACGGAAGTGTGCAACATGCTTGTCGGGGGTTCCGGTTCCGTCGAAGGTCTTAAACGGAGGTGGTACGAAGCCTTTCGGGTATTGGACGGCGTCGAATTCTTGCGGGTAAGGTCTACCCGTCCGAATAGATGTCCCGTTCTTCGATTGTGCTAGGGCTTCTCGCACCTGCTGTTCTACCAAGTTTTTGATATCCTTTTCAGGGATCATACTTTGTGTCGTGTCCTTTTTTAGCTGGTCATCCCCATTGACGGATGTAATCTCCTTTCCTCCGTCTACGATATGAATGACCTCGGGGGGTGTTTCTCTATGTGGTTGTACTTGACTTTGGAGAGTGGCCAGAGCTACGGCCATCTCTTCCATCCTTTTCGCCATTTGAGCGATCGTGTCGTCCTTTTCTGAAGGCTGTCTCCTCATCGGTTCCGGCTCCTCTCTTCTGCCGGTTGCGGGAGCACCTTGAGAAGGCGATGAAGCTCGTGTCTCGACCATATTGATTTCTGCATATTCGTTGTCCATGAATTCCGATGAGTCGATCTCATCCCCGAACTTTTCTTCTCTTTCTTTTGCCAACCATCGGATATCGGTTCTCAACTTTTCCATGGCATCTTCTAGCGGAGCTTTCTGTGTGTCTTTGCGGTTGTCATGTGATAGTTGTCGGGTCCCTTTTTCACGAGTCCCCTTTATCGCAGTAGCACTTTCTTCAGATTCCATCCTCCTGGCGAGACTTTCTCTCTCGAGCTGCTCGTTTCGGCCTCGATGCGCCCGTAGTGGGATGCCGCACCATCCTTCCAGCGGCGGAAGGTCTGCTGACCGGATGGTCTATCGGCCGAATGCTTGGAAGGTGGTATCCTCCCTAATCTGTAATCCCGATACTACGACAGGCGGGCTAGCCTTCATTCTCTTGCTTGGCTTTTCTATCATGATGGCGGGTTCTACTCGGGGCCCAAGACGGGATTTGACCGGCACCCGCCCTATCCTTCGTAGAATCTCCGATACGGGGCAGTTTTCCTTCCTTGCTAACTTTTCTACCAAAGTTTGCAGTCGAGCAAATGGCGTAGTTCTAGTTCTTTTCTTGCGGCTATCGTTGTAGTATGCGGGCTGAGGTAATGTGGCAGCAATCTTGCGAACATTCTCCTCATCCTCTGCGGCGGAGAGGGGATGGAACCCGCTTCCTCCCAAAAGTGGTATGTAGTCGGGCGGTGGTGTATATTACGGTAGCGGTGTATATTACGGTAGTTACGGAATTTCCTCCGGGAAAGCAATCTCGGCGGCTCCGGCTTCTCCGGCGATCCTTCTATTTCTGTTTCTTCTTTGGGTCTTTGTCGGCGACGGAATCTTTGAAGCTTGGACCCGATTTCGAAGACAGAAGGTCTTACGGGAAGATCGCGTACCCTCCGCGGTAACGGGTTTACCATAATTCCGGATTTCTTTCCCCTTTGATTTGGCGGAAGTCGGGGTAGGTGCGAAACAACTAGACCAGGTGGGGGTAGTGAGAACGGTCCTCCTGCGAACGGCGGTACTCCTCCTGAGTCGGGACCCTTTGCAGGGGAGGAAACTCTTGGGTCGACCTAAGGTTGAACTCAAGCAGTGGCTCCTCAGCTTCAGATACCTTGTTCGTCAGTGCAAAGAGGGAGACGTCGGTGACCTTGACATTCGTGTTTTCAAATCCCTGTCCAAATCGGATGACCCCATTGTCGGGCAGCTCATCCTTATAGACAACGAAGTCCAGTCCGTTGGTGAAGGAGAAGATCAGCTTCGGGGCTTCCATTTGCGGGGTAGATTCGGTTGTCGGTCCGAGTTATGCTTCTTTTCTTTAGGACGAAAAGAAAGGAATTGAAAAGAATCCGAACTCATTCTTGTTCATGTATTTATAAGAAGGAATGATTTGTTAAAAGAATCACTTATTAGAGGGTTTGTTTATTTAGAACGGAATGTTCAAAGGTGTAGGGAAGGTAAGGAATCAGATTCGGAGTTGGAAAGGAAAAGAGAGTCTTAAGCAAGACTTCTCGACTCGAAGGATCATTCCTAAACTAACACCTATTGGGGTCCACCCCACCTCGAAAATGAGGTAAAAGGATCTCGGAACCTCTCTGTTTAGGGTGTCTAAACAGTGGCTCCTAAATCCGAGAGAATGTTGGCTATACTCATTCAAGATAGGAATGAACATAGTATTCCAACGGAAAGAAGGGTAGTTTGATCCACAAGGGACATGGATACACTACCGATTTTGAAAGCAGAATTATCTGATTATAATGGAGAGAGGAATCCTCCCCAGCGGAGTCGCCAGAAATCCTGTCGGCATTTTTTTTTAGGTCGTGTGTTTTATTTTGAAGAGGGGTCGCCTAACAGAAATCTGTCGGCGAATTTTTAATTTAATTAAAATAAATAATTCGAAAAGTAGTATTTGATTTTGAAAATAATTTTAAATTTGAAGGTTTTAAGATATGAGATTAAGCCGATCTCACATCCCAAATAGTTTATATAAACGAGAACCGCACCACAAACCGTGTATCTATCCACTAAGGATAGACACAACGCTTGATGGTGGGGCTCGATTAAATAAACTAGAAGATTTGTGACATCCGTTTGGTCGGCGAACCGATTTTATAAGCCGACAAGTTTCCACCTGCTAATATGAAAACATTAAACGGGGTTTATATTACACGGGTTCTTCAAAATTCCTATAAGAGCGAAGCCACTATAGTTAATTACATCTTAAGTGATGGGAATCACCTAAGAAAACTCTCGATAATAATCAATAATTCTGCTACTCGAGGATTTCAAAGTTTAAGATTTTTCGAGGGATTGAAATTTCGAATTTCGATAGGGAATGGATCAAATTTGGAACATTTTGTTTTGGGAATCCGAAGGAAGAAAAGTAGGAGAAATCACGGATTCGAAGTGAACTCCGGTAATTTCCGACTATCCTATTGTTTGGCTTGGATTTAGGAAAGTCCTATTGTTTGTTTAATGTTTTGATCTTGCCAATTTTAATTAATTAGGGCTTATATTTGTATGATAAAATCAAACAAATAGCCTCGAAGATGTGAGGATTTATTGTCGTATCGGACGATTACCTCGGAATCTAAGATCGGTTAGGACTTAATTTGCAATGCAAATGCACTAACGAAGAGTTGAGGATTTATGTTGCACTTAGGCAAACTACCTCGAAGTCCTATGGCTTTGTTATTTAATTCTAGGAAAGTTTTCTTTGAAGTAGACTCGGGTTTTGCTGATGACGATGGCCGTCTTGCCCACCACGCTCCGGAGCTCCTTGTTGTTGCGGAGGTTTTAGTTTTAGAAATCATAAATCGGGAGATGAGAAAAGTGTTTTGGTTTAGAGAAGTCTTAATTTCCTAGTGTTTCTTATGTTTTAATTAAAACAAATCTTAAAGTTGATTATAACGACACTAGGTTAAGATCCACGGTTCCATCCTTCGGCATCATTATTTTTATCGGATTCACTTAGTCCGGATGAATTTGCTAAACTCAATTGAATGAGTTCCACACTTTCATTTAGACCGTGGGAAATCCCGTTAGCAACACGTAGGTTACATCATCCAGAGGTATTCCCGATCATCCAACAAGACGTTTTAATTTAGTTGCAATTGTAGTTTTGTGTTACGTTTGTGATTAAATTTTGAGTTGTTTTATATTTTGAAATGTTGTGGCGGTGAATTTTATCTTGCAATGAATTTTAACTTAGTTTTGGTTTCGGTTTTAGGGAGCTATCCTAAAGGTGTGAGTTTTCATGCAACGATTGTTTATCATGCAAGAAAAGTAAGTGCAATGCGATTAAATAAATTGCGAAAGGTAAATTGCAAGAAAGTAAATTGCGATAAAATAAAAGCGTACTCGGAGGGTCTTCCCAGTCATTCCAAGCTGCACTTAAAACATAATTAGAATATTTAAGCAAGTTCTAGAGTAAAAGCTAAGGTAAGGGTTTTGGTTTTCTACCGATTCTAATCACTATAGCTAGTCATTTCTTATGACGTCTAGAGTTCTTTGTGTTTTTGTTTGAAGACGATTTTCATCATCGAAAGAATAATTAAATTCGATTGTTCTTATAAATGTCCTATCATATTGAGTAAGTGCTTAAGAAGAATCTTAAACATCTTTTCAATATTTCTAGGATTGTTTTAAGTCAAATGAATTTAATTATATAAATGAATTAATCGTCAGAGGATTCGAGTTTTGTTGTTATCTTGCTTCGATGAACTAGGACATTTGAATATCACTATGAGGGAAGTATCATTTCATTTAATGTTCATTTAGGAGTTATAATAACCAAAGCTTTCGAGGTAAATTAGTATTGAAATGGTTTGTGATTTAGTTTAATTTCCATTAATGGGTTTAAATTTGGAATAGTGTTCAAGTTATTTTAGATTTATTTTGAATTCTTTATGTCTTTGGTGATGTTATATTTAATTGACTTAATTTAATTTAATTTAATTTAATTGAGTTTTAATTTAATTTAATTCAATTTAATTTGATTTGATGTTTAATCGATTTGATTTGATTTAATTTTAATTTAATTTGATTTAATTTAATTTAATTTGATTTAATTTTATTTAATTATTCGATTTAATTTAATTTATTTAATTTAATTTAATTTAATTTGATTGTTTAATTTAATTTAATTTGATTTAATTTAATTTAATTATTTAATTTAATTTAATTTAATTTTAATTTAATTTAATTTAATTTAATTTAATTTTAATTTAATTTAATTTAATTTAATTTATTTAATTTAATTTAATTTTAATTGAAATTTTTAAAAGAGTTTAATAATTAAGTCTTTTAATATTTTAAATTTGAGTTATCATTTTAATTAAGAATTGAATATTAATGAGATAATTAATTTAGGGATTTTTAAATTAAAGAATAAATTTCTTCCTAATAATATCCTTATTTTAATAATTCCGATTTTGTTATTCTTCCAAATTTAATCCATTATTTAATTAAAGTTTAATCATTTTAAAATTGTTTAATGGGTTTCTACCCTTTAATTATTTAAATTTCAATCATCCAAATCAGATTAGGATCAAATATTTTACTTGTTAATTTTTTTATTAAACCTAAAAGTTTTAATTAAGGATTAAAGATTTTAATTACTATTTTACCCTTTAAGCTTAATAATTTCATAACTCACTAAATTGAACTCAAATGAACTTGAAATTTTTATGTAACTTCACTCATATGTCAATAAAGACATGAGAGGAGAAAATGTGATTTTTCTATATTTAATTTATTTATATAATTATTTTTGGTAGGAAATAGAGATTTTCGAGGAAAATTTGATAACATGACCAAGGGAAAGTTTCTGTCCTTAAGAAAATTAGGGGACATTTCTAATGACCAGAGAAGCACTTGGACAAATTTTGGTGATTTTTTGAATTATATTATTTTTATTATAATTATTTTAAGTTTTGGAGTGTTAATTAATTTAAAAATAAAATAAATGTTGAAAAATGAGTTTTATATTTTTCAAAATTCTCTCTGATATCAAGGAAACCGAGAGAAGCAAATTTTGCAATTTTCTGATTTTTCTATGATTTATTATAATTATTTTAGTGAAAATGCTAGAAAATACATTTTTTAATTTTAAAAATATCCTAAAGCTTTAAAATTTAATATCTCACCAAATAGACCTAGGAAAATATAGGGTTTGTTCCTATGTGATTAAAGTTCAAAATGTGACATTTTGGTGAATTTTATTATTTTTGTGATTTTTATTATTTTTTTTAATTATTAAAAATATTAAAATATTATTAAAAATCAACTTTTTTAGAAAATTAAAATTTTAATTTTCTTAGGTTCCCCTGATATCAGAGAGGCTCCAAAACCAATTTGGTGAATTTTTGAAAGGTATTTTAAAAGTTATGAATTTCTAAAATTCAAAATGGCTAAGTGGCTTAATCAACCCAATTAATGGGGCTAACCAAGTCCAATTGACCTCAAATTTTTATGGTGGATTCCTCTGATCCTAAAGGTCAGTGGAGAATTGATTTCAAGTCAATTTGATGCATGGTTAACTCTAATTAATTAAAGACCTATTTTGGGTGTTTAAGCCAGATTAGGGTTGCTTTAAATGAACTAAGTCGAAACCTATTTTTGGTTCTGCGGTCATAAGCAACATCACCAAATTTTTCTAGAATTTATTTCACAACATGCTATTTATTGGAATTAAAATATTCAAAACGATAACTGAACTTGAAAAATCAATAACTTTTTATAGGGATGGCCTACGACTTTGGAAAATTCGGGGAATGTTCCCGAATTCGGAGGCTTAAAGCCACTATGGTCTCATACCATGGTGAATTGTATGCATGCATGGAGAATTAAAATAATGCAGAGAGTAAATAAATTATAAAAAATAAAATACTTGATGAAATTAAATGATTTCTTTTCCACATTATTCTCCTTTGTTCATCGAGCAAGAGGGTATTTTTATTTTATTTTTATGATTTTCCTACACGGAGATATGAATTTTGAAGTTTAGGGAATTAAATAAATAAGAAAATACCCTAATTTTCTATTTATCCACGCGGCGCCAGCGCATCCTCGGCGACTCCGAAGGCCGCGCGGCGCGCTCCTGTTCGACGCCGCCACTTGAGTCGGCGGCCGGGCCCCGCGGTTCTCGCACCGTTTCACGGTCCGACGCCATCCGAGCCGTTCGTCCGCTCGTGTATTGAATGGACGGCATCCGTTCATCGTCCCTAAGTGTTCTCGCCCGAGAGCCGTCCACACTAAATCCCTAAGATCTCACTCGATTCTCGATGGATTTTTATGTTCTTATACTCTATGGATTCGTCTTGAAGAGACGAACACATCTATACGGTTAACATGCATTGAAACTAAGGCATTTGAAATAGAGATTCTCCGGAAGCTCGGGATGAAGAATTAGCTCATACCTTGGCTCGGAGAAGTGTGGCTTCAATCCGAGAGTTGTTGCACCTTCGATTGGATCCCGTGAAGCTCCAGATGAAGTCTCCTGGTCTGGTGAATTGTCTGGATATGATTTCGACCAAGCCCGATCACAAAGCTTGGAGGCTGGAGCAACTGGGTGGCTCGGAGATGGGGCTTTTGCTGGTGGACACCTTCCCTTGGTCTGGTGAAGGTGTAGAGCCAATCAATTTGAGAATTGGCTCACTGTGGAGAAGTGTCACGGTTTTGGGTGGAATTTCAACTGCGAAATTGAGCTTACGGAGGAGAAATGGCAGGGGAATTTCACTTGGGGATCAAGTGCTCTAAGGGTGGAGAAGGGTGCGGAACAATTTTGGCGAGTTTTGGCAAGGTTTGTGCTTAGCTCCTCTCATGGCCGAGAGGGGTGGAGTTTAAATAGGAGAGAGTGGAAGGCCTCCCGGGGGGAGTTAGGGCTTGGGATCAGCCTGCTCTGGTGAGGAGAAGATCGGCCATGGTGACCACTGGCATGGGGCGGCTCGGCAAGTGAGAATTTCAATGTTGGCTCACATGTGAGCTCTCGGCCATGGTATTTTCCGGCGGCCCGGTGGCCGGCCGGCCGAGCAATGGTCACCATCTTGGTCGGGTGGGTCGAGGGCTGGGGTTTAGTGTAGGCAATTGGCAAATGCCATGTGTAAAGTGGTTGAATCAAAGTAGAAAGGGAAGGGGCCATTTTAGCTTATTTTGGTCAACCCATGCAAATGGGTTGGGTGCACCTCCCCAAGACCCGGTTTTGGGCTGAGGAGGTCGGGTGGGTCAACCTCCCATGTGTGGTGGAGTCTCCATCAAGGATTAGGTGGCAAAGCATGGTTTAGAGTGTGACATGCTTAAGGTAAAAAAGCTTAAGGGAGGCTTAAGAAAGATCCCCCTCTTCTTACCATAAATGGACTAATGACAAGTCAAAGCCCTCATGGCTTCATGTGGCTTGAGAATGGCTTGTTCATGGCTCCATTTGGCTTGGGAAAAGGTTGGCTTATTTCATGAAAAAGGGTTTTAGAAATATTTGGCATTTAGGGGTAATTTGACATGTGGCTTGATTTGGAATGGTTTAATTGATGATTTTGCAACTTAGGGGTGATTTTGATCAAATTGATGATGAGGGGAAGTGTCATGTGGGCTTTAGGATGATTTGGGCTTTTGAATTTTGAAGGAAATGGGCTTTTAGGAGGGTTTAAGGGAAGTGGGCTTTTAAGTTTATGAATGTGTTCATGGATGAGAATTTTTGTAAAAGGTTGGGCCAAATAATTGTTGGTTGTAGCTCATGGATGTGTCATGAGTGACTTGAGGCAAATTGGGGGTGATTTTGATTTGAATTGGGTTGAATTTGGGTTAGGTTTGAGTTTAGGTCAAAAATGGGCCTTAAGGCCAAAAGTGAGATTGGATCCAAATGTCAATCAAATTGGGCTTGGATTTGGTCTAGATTGGTATTTGGGATATTGAATTGAAGTTTAGAATTGAATTGGACCAAAATTGGGGTCAATTGGGTAGGTTTGGTTTAACATTGGGTTCACTTTGGGTTAAAATGGGTCAAATTGGGGGTTTTGACAAAGGTAGGGTAAATTGAGAAAATTGGCCCCTGGTGTAGTTGGACAAAATGAAATTGGGAATATTTGGGATTTTCTGGAATTTTCTGGGAATTTTCTGAATTTTTGGATTTTTTTGGCCAAGAAGGGTATTTTGGGTATTTGGAGGTTATTGGGAGGTTTTGTTAGAAATTTTGGTATTTTTGGGTATGGATGATCAATTTAAGTGATGTGGAAATGTTTGGGATTGATTTTGGAGAATTTTGGGTAATTTGGAAATTTTTGAGAAATTTGGGTAATTTCGAGGGTTTTGGGTAAGTTTAGCGGGTGTATGGTCCGGGGGTCAAAATTGAAAATTTGGGAAATTGAAGATTGGGTGAATTTGAGTGGAATGAAATCATTTTGGTTGAGCCATGAAGCCATTTCAAGCCCACATGAGCCATGAAGGGACTTATTTGAGGCATTCACTATGTTGTTCCTAACCCTCTTGCCGAAGGCTTAGGGGTTAAGGACCATCCATGTGAATCACCTACATGAGTCGGGAGGTCGAGTTAGGTATGGGTGTGGTTTTAGGAAGTGTGTGAAAGTGTAGTGTATGTGTAATTGCATGTGTAAGTCGGCCCTTCACCGAACGAGGCCACTAGAGGCGATCTAAGGCCAAAGAGTCCCATAGGAACTCATCCTTTAAACTTCCACATTTGATTTCAACCCTCCAGGTGATTAGGGGTCTACGGTAAAGTTTGTAGAGTTTGCGGGGAGTTAAGAAGTGGTTTGAATTTCTAAAAGGTGGGTCCCAATTCTAGTCCTCTAAGATAGTCAAAGGAAAAGCCTAAGGCTAGATCCTAAGCACTAAAAGAAGAAGAGAAGACCTCATCAAAAATGAGGTCAACAGTAGGCTACTGGCTTTACTGAGTAGCTTCTCAAAGGACTTGATGGTGAGTCCCTTAGGGCCTGTTTGGTTCGGTATGTAGTTGTCCAGGCTTGTACTGTAATTACGCTGTCTTGCAGAAGCGACTACGGGGAAGCATTTGTGGGGAAGTTAATTTGTCCGTTTGGTTGCAGTTGTGGAAAAGCATTCGTTGAGGCAGCTATGTCTCGTAAAAATGATCGGTCTACCCCTGTTTATTAAAATTGTTTGAAATTTTTGATTTATTTATATGATATATAGGTTTTGCAAATACAAATTTTTTTTAAAATTTAATGTTTTAAATATTGAAAGTAATAAAAATAAATTATATTTTAAAATGTTTAACAAATAAATTTTATATTATGAGCCTGATTCTATTTTAAAATGTTATACTATTAAAAAATTTTATATTATGAGCCCGATTCTATTTTATAGTGTGAAATATTTAAAATGTTTAACGAAAAAATATATTTTAATAGCTACAAATATATTAGTAACACTTTTAAAATATTTATGAGAAATTTCATATTATGAGCCCGATTCTATAAATATATTTATATCTATTAACGATTACCTTTAAAAAAATATATATTTTCACATGTATATATAATTGAAGTTACCTATATAATTGAAGTTACCTCACATGTATATATTTAAATCTAAAAACTATCAAACCTTTAAAGTTAATCATATATATATATTTTTTTAAAGTACTAAAATGTTTTTCTAAAAATATTTTTCACAAATTACTAAAAATATTTCACACTTGCAAATGATTTGAAACAAAGAACACGAAAATAACGATTTCATATCCCAAAAATCATAAAAACTGCGGTATCGTACATCGTGTCCTCTCAAGCACGTGCTAGTGACAGTGCAGTGAAAAAGAACTGCAGGACAATTAGAACAACAACTAACACGATAATAATGTTCACTTTATTTTTGAATTCCTGTAACTCCCGTGTGACACAATCTTCTGGTGAAGCGGTCCACTCCCTAGCATTGGGCTCATGATAATCCGGTAGACTGTCCGCCCATCGGAAGAAACCGCATTGTTGTGAAATGTTTTGAGGGCAGCGATAAAACTTTCGGCGAAAGCTATGCGGTTGTCGTGATGTTAAAAGCAATGTTTGGAGGCCACAGTGACATAAAACTACGTGAGAGGTAGCCGACATGGTGGAACTCATTTCTTCCCGAAATGCAAGAGAATATATAAATTAAATATTTTTGAGCGATATTTAAATACTTTAAACTGAATACAAAAATTAAATATTTTTGCAAGTACCAATCTAATTAAATAAACAACTGAATAAATCTCAAATTAGCATCTAACTAGTTTATAAGAAATAATAAAATAAAATAAAAGTTTATCAAATGACATTACAAGTACCAATAAATTAGTTTATGAAATAGAACTAGACTGAAAAACTCGCTAAGGCGATACAATTCTATGCCATATTAACCAACGCATTTGTGATTTCTTCTCGTAGGGATGTCATCTCTGCAGCACCTTCTCCGTCCTTGGTGCAAGTGTAAGGCTGTTCGCTATCATCTGCTACAGGGCCTACATGGTTTCCTGATGGTTGTGCACGTACTTCTTGATTTACTTCTGCACTGCAGAAATCAACATCGAATCTCGATCGATGACGTCTAATGTAATTATGCAGCGCCATTGTTGCTATAACGATCTGCACCTGTTTAGAAAATGGATACGGGGGCATGTCTCACAGTATAACCCATTTTTCTTCCAAACACCAAATGTCCTCTCGATCACGCCTCGTAAGGAAGAATGTCGTCTGTTGAAGACCTCCTTCCGGGTTCGTGTCACATTACTTGCTCTTTCAAAGTCTGGTATATGATACCTTGTATCTGGGAATGGTTTTATATAACCCCTTTTGCATCGGATAACCGGCATCCACCAGATAATATTTTCCTGTTTAAAATTTGTTAGTATTTTCTTATGTTTGGAAATCACATAATTGAATTTTGTTAGAATACACATACCATTTGGTGGATGCGGGAAATAATAGCTTTCATTTCTCATTGCAATTTTAAATATTCTGTTGTCATGTGCACTACCCTCCCGACCAGGCATGACAAATGTAAAACACATGTTAAAATCGCATACCGCCATGACGTTTTGTGTTGGTACTCCACTTCGGCCTATAAATGGAACTTTCTCACTGTTCGACACACGTGCATCGACATGTGTTCCATCAATTGCTCCGATACAATCCTAACAATGTTTAGGCACATTAATTGTAGGTAGATTCAGAAATAAAACAATCGAATTCAAATGAAATACCTTAAAGAACAGCATGTACCGAGGATCGTTGCGAATCTCTCTCGGTATTTCTGCAAATGTGGGATCAAGTGGCTTGATAACATCTTTACTCAGGCTAAGCAGAGCATTCAAGCCCACTGTGAAATACCTACTAATTGTTTCTGAAGAATGTTGAAAACGTTCCATCGCTGAACGCATCGACTCGATCTGTGAAAGTATATAAATAGTGATTGCTAATACCTCCCGATTTGTTGTCCTCGTAGACCCATGCAGTCCATGAGAGTCTACAAGCTCCGCTAAAAGGTCTTTGAATACATCCTGAAACATTCTAAATATGTTGTGGAATCTAGTTGGATGCCCTTCTAACATCTCCACAACCCATTTTTCCCCAATTTGTGCTGATGTGTAACATCGGGGACGGTCAACGTAGGTGTTGTAGTAGTCGATTGCCAAGTTTATTGCTGCATTTCTCCTCCTACGACGACGTTCCTCAGGATTCATTCTAGATTTTGCTCTGAATTAAAAGGGAAACCAAATCAATTGAAGAATTCATATGCATAATTTATCCCAAGTCACATGCATAATTTTAATATTTATGAGAGCAATATGAAAGGAAAGACGAAACAAAACAGCGTTAACAAAATTTATCGTTCAAAGAAACAACCAGACGTCACATGTTCCTCATGTGCAAAGTAAACTACAAATGCATAGTTCTCCAAATGTGCAAATTAAACTAGAAATGCATAGTTCTCCAAATGTGCAAATTAAACTACAGATTGAAATAAAGTCATGTGTTCCTCTTGTAATAAAAATTAGGTACTTCACCCTACGTTGCTTAGATATTGCCATGAAGAAGGCCCTGTGTACGGAATCCTGTAGCAGCTCAACTGCGAAATAATGATGATGAAAGAGGTAGGCACAAAGCTTTATTTCTTACAAGATTTCACCTCCAACATAGGAAATCACGTATATAACACCACTATAAACAAATTTGGCACTATAACTTTCCACTATAACACCAAGCATATGACAGAACAAAATCGAGACAGCTTCACCCAAAAAAAAGCTGCTCAAACATAACATATGACTTTTCATACAACTACAAACCGTGGGTTTGGCTGCTAGGCAGGAGCAAAACAAATTTGGCAACAACCTTTAAACAAAGATAGGCTCCCAATCATGATTAGGCCTCTAGGAACAAGAAAAAAGTAAAACAGAGCCAGATTAGGACCCCACCCGAGACAGCATATGTTAGGCAGCAGTGAACAAAGGAGCAAGCCCAGCACCAATCTATCAATGAAAATCGCAAGCCACAAACTCGCCATAGGGACCAGTGCACTGCTAGGCAGCAGTGAACAAAGGAGCAGAAAATCCTTCCAAAGGCATATATTAGACAACATAAAAAGGCTCCCACACAGGCATCAAACCAAGCATATAAACTTTCCATCTAACCACATTACTTCCATCTAAAAACAATAAACCGAGCATATAAAACACATTATTCCCATCTAAACAGCAAAAACCAATTCTCAAACCACCCAATTTATATATCATACACCACCCAATTCTCATGAATTTATATATACAATTGGGGGCATTTACATACACCACACAATTCTTATGATAAAAAAACTGGAAGCAGGAATCTTTTCTAGGGAATACAATCATAACTGGAAGCATAATATCATTCTCGGGATGTTGATTAAACATATTTCTAATGCACATGGAAATCATGACAACTAACATTTTCAACAAATAATTTCAGCCTAATTTGAACCTGTTAGAACTGATCCAAAGGAGGCAGTTCATATGATTAATAAGACTATGCTATCAAACTCTAAAACTATGCAGCCCCCACGCCAAACGAGCTCTAAGGGTCTCCTCCACCTAACGACAGCATGGAACCCAAGAACCCATAACTTAAAAACCGTAAACAATAACTGTGATGCCATTTCAGTGAAGATAAGTGCCTTAAGAACCTCAAACAATGATGACTATTCAAAAATAATTAAGGTGATGCCCAACTCTTCCAGATTTTTTATGTCATTGTAGCCATTTCAGTGAAGATCAAGCCTTAAGAACCACAAACAATAACTGTGCAATAAGAAGCATAAGGTAGATGGAGAACCAATTCTCAGCTGGAATTTCATTCCAGAAAAATGCAGAGAACAACACTCCATAAAATCTCATGCCATTTCACAGATCCAGACAAAGCGTAAGCATAGAAATAGAGAAAAGCTGTCGAGAAAGCGGGAGGAATAGAGAAGGGAGAAAACTCAAAATACCTTAGATCTGCAAGTAGATCAGCAAAAATGGCTCGGTTTTTACCTGAGATCGGCCGATTCGAGTGGATAGGGAAGAAGAAAAGGCAACAGATAAGCCGGAGATATCAGCAGGCGGAAGGGAGAAGGAAGGCAGACGCGCGGGGTAGGGATGAGAAATACCGCGTGAGGAAGCTGCGACGCGGGTTTATTGCCGCTGCCCGCTTCCTCTCTGCTTTGTCTCCGCTTCCATCGCGCCGCTCAATCCAAACGAACGAAAGTCGGCCGAAGCCCCTGCGACGCAGTGCGACGCCCCCGAAGCGCTAACCAAACACGCCCTCAATCATGAAGGCTACCGGACTGTGGATACTCTTGAGTAGTATCTCGATTGCGTGCTGTTCTTGTAGCTGAGGCTCGCATTTCATGCTTTAGTTTCTCCACATGAGAATGTAATCGACTAAAGTCTCATCGGCCTTCTGCCGCTCCACCATGAGATCTCCTATGGTAACATGATGTCGGGCACCGGTAAATATTTTCATGAACGGATTTTCCATTTCTACAAGAGTCTTTATTAATCCATTAGGAAGCTCTATATACCAATCAAACACTATTCCTGACAGGCTGCTGACAAACTGACGGAACAATAGAGCTTCACTTACTCCTATGTTGAAACAACTAGTTCTGAAATGTGCTATGTGTTGACGAGGATTCTCTATCCCATCGAATGTATTGAAAGTCTGGGGCATGAAGCCTTTATGGTAAGGAATAGCATCAAACTCCTCCAGGTAGGGTCTACCCTTTGAAACTGATGCACCTCCTTTGGACTGAGCTAAGGCCTCCCAAACTTGCTATTCGACCATTTGTTTAATGTATTTTTCTGGCAGATTTGGAGTCAGATATCTTCTTAGTGGTTCGTCTTCATTGGCTGAAGCGACCTCCCTTTTTTCATCGGCGATGTGCATAATCTCAGGCTGGTTGACCTTTGGAGATGCTGTTGGTTGTGGTTGTAACTGTCCGTTGTCGGCATATTTTTTTAGGTTGTGTGTTTTATTTTGAAAAAGACGGGGTCACCTAACATAAGCTGTCGGCGAATTTTTAATTTAATTAAAATAAATAAATTGAAAAGTAGTATTTGATTTTGAAAATAATTTTAAATTTGAAGGTTTTAAGATATGAGATTAAACCGATCTCACGTCCCAAATAGTTTATATAAACGAGCACCGCACCTACAAGCCGTGTATCTATCCCTAAGGATAGACACACTTTGCTGACGATGGGGCTCGATTAAATAAACTAGAAGATTTGTGACACCCGTTTGGTCCTGCGAACCAATTTTATAAGCCGACAAAATTTCTCCTGTTTAATATGAAAACATTAAACGGGGTTTATATTACCTGGGTTCTTCAAAATTCCCTATAAGGGCAAGCCCCTATAGTTAATTACATCTTAAGTGACGGGAATCACCTAAGAAAACTCTCGATAATAATCAATAATTCTGCTCTCAAGGATTTCAAAGTTTAAGTTTTCAAGGGATTGAATTTTGGAATTTCAATAGGGAATGGATCAAGTTTGGAACATTTTGTTTTGTGAATCCAAAGGAAGAAAAGTAGGAGAAATCACAGATTCGAAGTGAACTTCGGTAATTTCCCGACTATCCTATTGTTTGGCTTAAATTTAGGAAAATCCTAATGTTCATTTAAATGTTTTGATTTTGTCAATTTTAATTAATTAGGACTTATATTTATATGATAGAATCATAAAAATAGCCTTGAAGATGTGAGGGTTTATGTCGTATCAGACGACTACCTCGGAATCCTAAGTCCGGTTAGGGCTTAATTTGCAAGGCAAATGCCTGACAAAAGGTTAAGGATTTATGTTACACTAGGCAAACTACCTCGAAATCCTATGGCTTGGTTATTTAATTCTAGGAAAGTTTTGCTGAAGTAGGTTCAAGTTTTGCTAATGACGATGGTCGTGCTGCCCACCATGCTCCGAGCTCCTTATTGTTGCAGAGGTTTAGTTTTAGAAATCATAAATCAGGAGATGAGAAAAGTGTTTTGGTTTAGAGAAGTCTTAATTTTCCAAGTGTTTTTTTTTATGTTTTGATTAAAACAAATCTTAAAGTTGATTATAACGACACTAGGTTAAGATCCCACGGTTCCATCCTTCGGCATCATTATTTTTATCGGATTCACTTAGTCAGGATGAATTTGCTAAACTCAATTGAATGAGTTCCACACTTTCATTTAGACCGTGGGAAATCCCGTTAGCAACACGTAGGTTACATCATCCGAGGTATTCCCGATTATCCAACAGGACGTTTTAATTTAGTTGAAATTGTATTTTTGTGTTACTGTTTGTGATTAAATTTTGAGTTGTTTTATATTTTGAAATGTTGTGGCGGTGAATTTTATCTTGCAATGACTTTTAACTTAGTTTTGGTTTCGGTTTTAGGGGCTATCCTAAAGGTGTGGGTTTTCATGCAACTGGTTGTTTATCATGCAAGAAAAGTAAGTGCGATGCGAGTTAAGTAAATTGCAATAATGTAAATTGCAAGAAAGTAGATTGCAATAAAATAAAAGCGTACCTGGAGGGTCTTCCCAGTCATCCCAAGCTGCACTTAAAACACAATTAGAATATTTAAGCAAGTTCCTAGGTAAAGCTAAGGGAAGGGTTATGGTTTTCTACCAAATTCCTAATCACATAGCTAGTCATCTCCTATGACGTCTAGGTCTTTGTATTTTGGTTTGAGGACGATTTTCTTCATCAAAGAACGATTAAATTTAATTGTTCTTATAAATGTCCTATCATATTGAGGAAGTGCTTAAGAGGAATCTTAAACATCTTTTCAATATTTCTAGGATTGTTTTAAGTCCAAATGAATTTAATTATACAAATGAATTAATCGTCCAAGAATTCAAGTTTTGTTAACTTGCTCGATGAACTAGGACATTTGAATATCCTATAAGTGAAGTAACATTTCATTTAATGTTACGTTTAGGAGTTATGATAACTAAAACTTTCAAGGGTAAATTGGTATTCCAAATGATTTGATTTAAGTTAAAGGGTTTAAATTTGGAATAGTGTTCAAGTTGCTTTATATTTAATTTAATTTAATTTAATTTAATTGAGTTTGATTTGATGTTGAATTAATTTAATTTGATTTGATTTGATTTTAATTTAATTTGATTTAATTAAATTTAATTTGATTTAATTTAATTTAATTTAATTTAATTTAATTTAATTTAATTTAATTTAATTTAATTTAATTTAATTTAATTTTAATTTAATTTAATTTAATTTAATTTAATTTAATTATTTAATTTAATTTAATTTATTTAATTTAATTAAATTCAATTATTTAATTTAATTTAATTTATTTAATTTAATTTAATTTTAATTTAATTTAATTAATTTAATTTAATTTTTAATTTTAATTGAAATTTTTAAAAGGATTTAATAATTAAGTCTTTTAATATTTTAAATTTGAGTTATCATTTTAATTAAGATTTGAATATTAATGAGATAATTAATTTAGGGATTTTTAAATTAAAGAATAAATTTCTTCCTAATAATATCCCTATTTTAATAATTCCAATTTTATTATTCTTCCAAATTTAATCAATTATTTAATTAAAGTTTAATCATTTTAAAATTGTTTAATGGGTTTCTACCCTTTAATTATTTAAATTTCAATCATCCAAATCAGATTAGGATCAAATATTTTACTTGTTAATTTTTTTATTAAACCTAAAGTTTTAATTAAGGATTAAAAATTTAATTACCACTTTACCCTTCAAACTTAATAATTTCATAACTCACTAAATTGAACTCAAATGAACTTGAAATTTTTATGTAACTTCACTCATATGCCAATAAAGACATGAGAGGAGAAAATGTGATTTTTCTGCATTTAATTTATTTATATAATTATTTTTGGTGAAAAATAGAGATTTCCAAGGAAAATTTAATAACATGACCAAGGGAAAGTTTCTGTCCTTAAGAAAATTAGGGGACATTTCTAATGACCAGAGAACCACTTGGACCAATTTTGGTGATTTTTGAATTACATTATTTTTATTATAATTATTTTAAGTTTTGGAGTGTTAATTAATTTAAAAATAAAATAAATGTTGAAAAATGGATTTTATATTTTTCAAAAATCTCTCTAATATCAAGGAAACCAGAGAAGCAAATTTTGCAATTTTCTAATTTTTCTATGATTTATTATAATTATTTTAGTGAACAAGCTAGAAAATATATATTTTTTTTAATTTTAAAATTACGTTAAAGCTTTAAAATTTAATATTTCACCAAGTAGACCTAAGAAAAAAGTGGGATTTGTTCCTAAGTGACTAAAATTCAGAATGTGATATTTTGGTGAATTTTATTATTTTTGTGATTTTTATTATTTTTTAATTATTAAAAATATTAAAATATTATTAAAAATCAACTTTTTTAGAAAATTGAAATTTTAATTTTCTTAGGTTCCCCTGATATCAGAGAGACTCCAAAACCAATTTGGTGAATTTTTGAAAAGTATTTTAAAAGTTATGAATTTTTAAAGTTTAAAATGGCTAAGTGACTTAATCAACCCAATTAGTGGGGCTAACCAAGTCCAATTGACCTCAAACTTTTATGGTGGATTCCTCTGATCCTAAAAGTCAGTGGAGAATTGATTTCAAGTCAATTTGATGCCTGGTTAACTCTAAGTAATTAAAGACCTATTTTGGGTGTTTAAGCCAATTAGGGTTGTTTTGAATGAACTAAGCCAAAATTTATTTTTCCTAGGGTTCTCTCGTCATAAGGAACATCACCAAATTTTCCTAGAATTTATTTCACAACATGCTATTTACTGGAATTAAAATACTCAAAATAGTGACCTGAACTTGAAAAATCAAGAACTCTTCATAGGGATGGCCTCCGACTTTGGAAAATTCAGGGAATGTTCCCAAATTCGGAGGCTTCAAAAGCCCTATGGTCTCATGCCATGGTGAATTGTATGCATGCATGGAGAATTAAAACAATGCAGAGAGTAAATAAATCATAAAGAATAAAATATTTGATGAAATTAAGTGACTTCTTTTCCACATTATTCTCCTCTTTTCATTGAGCAAGAGGGTATTTTTATTTTATTTTTCTGATTTTTCTACACATAGATATGAATTTTTGAAGTTTAGGGAATTAAATAAATCAAAAAATCCCTAATTTTCTACTTATCCGAGTCAGCGCCAACGCATCCTCGGCAGCTCCGAAAGGCCACGCGGCGCGCTCCCATTCGACGCCGCCACTCGAGTCGGCGGCCCGGGCCCCGCGGTTCTCGTACCGTCTCCCGGTCCGACGCCATCCGAGCCGTCCGTCCGCGCGTGTATTGAATGGACGCGCATCCGTTCATCGTCCCCAAGTGTTCTCACCCGAGAGCCGTCCACACTAAATCCCTAAGATCTCACTCGATTCTCAATGGATTTTCGTGTTCTTATGCTCTATGGATTCGTCTTGAAGAGACGAACACATCTATACGGCAAACATGCATTGAAACTAAAGCATTTAAAATGGAGAATCTCCAGAAGCTCGGGATGGAGAGTTAGCTCATACCTTGGCTCAGAGAAGTGTGGCTTCAATCTGAGAGTTGTTGCACCTTCGATTGGGTCCCGACAAGCTCCGGATGAAGTCTCCCGGTCCGGTGGATGTCCGGATATGATTTCGACCAAGCCCGATCACAAAGCTTGGAGGCTGGAGCAACCGGGTGGTCCGGAGATGGGGCTTTTGATGGTGGACACCTTCTCTTGGTCCGGTGAAGGTGTAGAGCCAATCAATTTGGGAATTGGCTCACCTGTGGAGAAGTGTCCTGGTTTTGGGTGGAATTTCAACTACGAAATTGAGCTTTTAGAGGAGAAATGGCAGGGAATTCCATCGGGGATCAAGTGCTCTAAGGGTGGAGGAGGGTCCGGAACAATTTTGCGAGTTTTGGCAAGGTTTTTTGCTTCTCCTCTCTCATGGCCGAGAGGGTGGAGTTTAAATAGAGCTGGTCAGGGGCCTCCCGGGGGAGTTAGGGCTTGGGATCAGCCTGCTCTCGGTGAGGAGAAGATCGGCCATGGTGACCACTAGGCATGGGGCGGCTCAGCAAGTGAGAATTTCAATGTTGGCTCACATGTGAGCTCTCGGGTGTGGTGTTTTCCGGTGATCCGAGCGAGTCGGCCGTGCAGCATGGGTCACCATCTTGACCGAGGAGGTCGTGGCTTAGCAATGGTGAAGTCAATTGGGTTTGGACATGTGTAAAGTGTTTGAATTAAAATGGAATGGGGAGGGGGTCATTTTGGCTTGAAATTGGTCAACCCATTGGTTTGGGTTGGGTTCACCTCCCCATGGCCGGTCTTGGATGAGAAGATCGGTTAGGCTAGCTGGTCAAGAGGTGGTGATGTCCTTATCCAAGAATATTTGGATTAAATCTTGGTTAAGGGGAGACATGCTTAAGGCTAATGACTTTTAGGAGATGGTTAAAGGACCTCCTCCTTTTGCCATTAATGGCATGGTCACATGCCAAACTTTCATGGCTTCATATGGCTTGTGAATGGCTCATCCTTGGCTCCATTTGGCTTGGGAAAAAGCTTGGGTCAATTTCATGAAAATGGGTTTTAAGAATTTTGGATGTTTTGATGGAAATTTGTATGAAACTTGATTTGGAATAATTTAATGGTGAATTTAGGACTTAGGTAATGGATTTAATTGAGTGGATGACAAATGGAGATGTCATGTGGGCTTTTGGATGAATTTGGGCTTTTGAATTTGAAGGGAGTGGGCTTTTAGGAAAATTTAAGGGAAATGGGCTTTTGATTTTAGGATGGGCATTTGGATAAAAATTTTGTGAATAAATTTGTCAAATAAATGTCATAATTGGTTTAGGGATGTTCTATGAAGGGCTTGGAATCAATTTGATGTGATTTGGAGTTGAATTGGTTTGAATTTGGGTTTATTTGGTAAGTGGGCCAAGTTGGGCTAATGTTGGGCTAGAGTTGAAATTGATGTAAAATTAATGTTGAGAAATGTTCATGGGGGTGTTTCAAAGAGGTTTTAGCTTTGGTTGGGCTTTGATTTTGGGATTTGGGCTCATTTGGGTTAAGTTTGGGTCATGGGTCCAAATTGGGCTTTAAGGCCAAAAGTGAGATTGGATCCAAATGTCAATCAAATTGTGCTTGGATTTGGTCTAGATTGGTATTTGGGATATTGATTTGAAGTTTAGAATTGAATTGGACCAAAATTGGGGTCAATTGGGTAGGTTTGGTTTGACATTGGGTTTACTTTGGGTTAAAATGGGTCAAGTGGGGGTTTTGACAAAAGTAGGGTAAATTGACAAAATTGGCCCATGGTGTAGTTGGACAAAATGAAATTGGGAATATTTGGGATTTTCTGAAATTTTCTGGGAATTTTCTGAATTTTTGGATTTTTAGGCCAAGAAGGGTATTTTGGGTATTTGGAGGGTATTGGGGGGTATTTTTGGAATCTTTGGTATTTTTGGGTATGGATGATCAGTTTAAGTGATGTGGAAATGTTTGGGAATGATTTTGGAGAATTTTGGGTGATTTGGAAATTTTTGAGAATTTTGGGTAATTTTAAGGGTTTTGGGTAGGTTTAGTAGGTGTAGGGTCTCTGGGGTCAAAATTGAAAATTTGGGAAATTGAAGATTGGGTGAATTTGGGTGGAAAGAAGTCATTTTGGTTGAGCCATGAAGCCATATCAAGCCCACATGAGCCATGAAGGGACTCACTTGAGGCATTCACCATGTTGTTCACTAACCCTCTTGCGCAAGGGCTTAGGGGTTAAGGACCATCCATGTGAATCACCTACATGAGTCATGAGGTCAAGTTAGGTATGGGTGTGGTTTTATGAAGTATGTGGAAGTGTAGTGTGTAGGTGTAGTGTATAAGTGTGGTGTGTGTAAGTCAGCCCCTTCACTGCGAACCGAGGCCACCAGGAGCGGTCCTAAGGCCAAAGAGTCCCATAGGAACTCATCCTTTAAACTTCCACATTTGATTTCAACCCTCTAGGTGATTAGGGGTCTATAGTCAGAGTTTGTGGAGTTTGCAGGGAGTTAAGAAGTGGTTTGAATTTTTAAAAGGTGGGTCCCAACTCTAGTCCTCTAAGATAGTCAAAGGAAAAGCCTAAGGCTAGATCCTAAGCACTAAAAAGAAGAAGAGAAGACCTCATCAAAAATGAGGTCAACATCCGTGGATGGTAGCCATGGCGTTCATGGCGGCGGTCATCTCCTCCATTCACTTCTCCAGACGGCTAATTTATTCACCTCTTGTCAGGATGGTCCTTCGCAGCTCATCTGCGGTGTTCTCCTCACTAGGAGCATCACGTGTAGATGACGTGCACTGAGAGTTTCAACAATGTTGACTTCCATGAATTCTTCATCCATGTAATCTGACAGGAAATCATTCTCTTCATCAATATCCAAGCCTCGTTGTTTCGCTAGCTCGGAAACTTCTACCCGGAGCTTTCGAACTCAATCATCAATTGTTTTCTTCTTAGTCAGCTTTAAATCTGTAGGTTTTCCTGTGCTATCACTATTTTCTGCAACTAATTTAAAAGCAACTACGGCAGTGGCAATGGGAACATCAGACTCATGATCCATTTTTTGCTTGGCAGATCTTCCAGAATGTACTAGTACAAAAACTCTCGGTAACCACATTTTCCTCTTAAAATTCAACGTCTCGAGATGAGGTGTTACGATGAGGACATTGGGGTGACGAGGGGAAGTGTGCTCCCTAGTGTTTAGACCATGCAAAGAGGAGAACAATCCTCTCTTATTCTTTCTCTTTCAGGATTTCTCATGATCATCGGCAGTTGGTACTCTCAGACCCAGCCGGGACTTAACTGACTTGCTTATACTAGTATCATCTGTAGCAGCTGCATCAACGAGTTTTCCCAAACGGTGTTTGAAGGAAACTCGGACAGGTCTTTCCATTTCCAAAATTTTATCCTTAATCTCGGGGGATATTGCACATCCCATCCTCTTGAGAATTTTGGCGATAGAACAACCCTATAATTCAGATAACCTTCATAGAAGGGTGTGAGCTCGGGTGATAGGTGTGGGCCTTCCCCTCACCTTATCACGTTCGTGTGGTGTCTGAAGTGTAGCGACAATCTTATAGAGGCTTTCATCTCCAGTAGTGCCAGCTAATGGGTGGAACCTGCTACCTCGAAGAAGAGGAGAGGTGTCCGGTAAACCAAGTTCCTCTTGTTGATGAATCTCATCAATTACTGGCAGATATGTGATCAGTGTTCTGGCAGCCCTGCGAATCCTACGGTTGTGGTTTCTTCATTTTAATTTCGTCAGCAGGGAAGGTTTAGAACTTGAGCTAACTTCGAAGACTGGCGACAGGGCAAGAAAGGCATCATCAGAAGTATCTTCATGCAGAATCTCTTTCCCTCTGGCAGATGGAAAAGTAGGTGCAGTGATGTGAAGCCTGTGGTAGTAGAGGTAACAACTCTCCTTGGCACGGGGACGACTGACTTGACGGGAGCAGTAGTTATCTTCACTTTCTTAGTAGAAGGGAAATCTTCATAGGAGTTCAAGTCGAACTCAGTAGATGGCTATTGAATTTCGGGAGTGGCATCTTTAATAACCACGAACGAAGCTTTTCCAAGTATGATTTCAAACTCACTAAAGCCGGCCCCGAATTGAATCATTGGTGTTGAAAGACAGGACTCATGGGAGGAGGGCAAATTGTAGGAGAAAGTTAGCATATAGGTTGACATATTTAACTATCAAGTGAAGAATTCTGAAGGTTAGTGAGGGCCAAAAACCTTGTCATCATACTGCAAACACTACGAAAAAGGTTGTTCTGTGGACTGGGGAAAATTTCATTCCATTTTATTATCTTTTTATTTCATTTTTTAGATTTTTCACGTGTTGGTTAAAAGGAATTTTAAGATTTAAAGAAGTGGTTCAATCTGCCGAAGACAGGATTGAACCCAAAAGGCATAGAGAAGAGGTGAAGTACGTGACCCCATCAGAGGTCCCTTTCACAGCGCAGATTACCTTAGTGAAATTTGCTCACTAGCACACATATTGGGGGTCCGACCCCACAAGATCAAAAGCAAAAACTTAGGGAATCCTGAACACTTTTGTTTAGGAGTGACTAAACAGAAGGTCCTGAAATCTAAAGGAGTTTATCACACTTTCCCAAGAAAGAAATGGGTTAAGTATGTCAACAGAAGAATGGTAATCTGGCTCATGAGGGACATGAACACATTACTGATATGTGAATATAATATCTCCTGATCTTAATGAAAAGAGAAATTGCTCCCCAGCAGAGTCGTCAGAAAACTATCGGTCGTTTTAAATTTTTATTTGGAATGGTTAAGGTTTGATATTTTTGAAAAGGGTTTCAAAATAAAATTTTGATTTAATTTTATATACGTAGAATTTTGAAAATAATATTTCAATTTTGAAGATACGAAATCAAACTGATCTCATATGAATAATATTTTAAATAATCAAGCATTTCATTGCAAGACATGTATTTATCCCGAAGAATAAGTACATGTCTTGAGTTGAAGCTTAATCAAATAAACTAAATGATTTATGACACCTGTTCGATCTGTGAACCATTTTGACCGAAAATTTTCCCTATCTACTATGAAGAAATTAGATAGGGTTTATATTAATATGGGCTCTTTAAGTTTCATATAAGAGCAAGCCCCTATAGTTAATTACATCTTAGATAACCTAAGTCACCTAAGGAAAATCTTAATATAGATCAGGAAATATTTATATTCATGATTTCCAAAGGTAAGGTTTTCAAAGAAAATGTGATAATCATAGTTCAATAGGTGAATGGCTTGAATTTTAAAAAAATTTATTTTATCAGAATCCAAAGGAGAGAAAACTAGGGGAAGGACATAGATTCAAGGAAAATCTCGATGTCTTCCCGAACTATCCTATATTTTGGCTTTAAATCTTGGAAATGAATTTATTTAAGTTAAGTCCTGATAATTAATTATAGGGATTACATTTGCATAATATCCGATTATGCAAATAACCTGGAAGATGGGGGGATTTATGTCGTATAGGATGACAACCTCAAAATCTTAAAGCGAATTAGGGCTTATATTGCACAGCAGAGCTGTGTAAAAGGCCTAAAGAAAAGGTGAGGATTTATGCCGCACTAAGTGGACTACCTCAAAGTCATATGATTTGTTGCTTAAACTAAGGAATGATTTTTTTGATGTAGACAAGTTTTGTTGTTGAAGATGATCGTGCTGCCCACTATGCATGCTCCAAGTTCCTTGTTGTAGCAGGTTTAGTTTAAAGAAGTGTCAATTGAGGAGAAGATAGAAGTGTCATGTTTTAGAAATAATTAAATTGATGTGTCTTAATATTTTATTAGGGGAACATTAAAGTTGATTATAACAACACTGGTTATGATCCCACGATTCCATCATCCCGACAACGCTATTTTCATCGGATTCACTTAGTCCAAATGAATTTACTAAACTCAACTTAATGAGTTCCATACTTTCATTTAGCAACACATGGGTTACCTCCTATAAGTAATTCCCGATCATCCAACGAAACGTTTTAATTTAGTTATAATTGTGGTTTTTGTTGTATTGTTTGTGATTAAAATTTAAGTTGTTTTATATTTTGAATGTTGTGGGGGTGAATTTTATCTTGTTGTTATTTTTAATTTAGTTTTGGTTTTGGTTTTTTGTATATCCTAAAGGTTTTAATTTTCATGCAGGGTGACATTGTTGTTTATCAAGCAAGTTACAGGAAAGGTAAAGTGCAGTAAAGAAAACACGGGGAAAGAAAGTGCTATAAACTTTTAAAAGTGTACCAAACGAGTCTGCTCGTCCCTCAACCTGAAACTTTAGTATTCTTTACAATAAACATTTATATTTGTAGGGAAATAAAACCTTATGGATATCTTCATCACAGACCTACCAAGTCTTAGGTCATAACCCGACGGATCTCATTTGTTCATTTGAGAGATATTTTCATTTAATAAATATGATAGATGCAGTAGTCCTGCAAGGTATCAAAAAGACTTGTGAAGAGTCTCTAGGAGATACCTAGATGTTTCACAATTCTTTTGAGCTTCCTTGAGATCATTTTGAACCTATCATAATTATTAAATAATCTATCTAGTTTATACCCTTTTGCTCAGTGAGTTGGTGTTTTTGATTAACCCGAAAGACAGGGTAATTATCATTTATTATTTCACTTAGAGATTATGCGGGTGAAAACCCCTTTAGGCAAAGTTAATTTATTTAGGAAAATTAGCCAATTAATTTCATAACTGGGCTTGTAGTGTTTTCAAGTATTTAGAATTTGACTATGTTTGCTTTTCTAAACTTCTTTAAGCAAGAATGATTAAGCCTAGCTTACTACTAAGCCCTTTAAAATTTTGATGGATACATTTGTAATTCTTTTGGAAAAGGTTAAATGAGTTTAATCATTTTTTTATGAAAATATTGGGCTATCATTTAATATATCAAATTGGGGTGTGAGTTAGTGGATTATTAACCTCCAAGGTTAACCGCTAACCCTAAGGACCATTTTGTTTAATTATCTTTCAAATTAAAACTAATTAGGAAAATCCAAACAATTAGTATTGATATGACAAAATTGAAGTTGGTTTCTACCATTTATCCCTTTAATGTCTCAAACATCCAAAAACATCATTTAGGATCATTAATTGCCCATTTTCCCCTTTGATTAAGTCTAAGTATTAATTAAGGCTAAAAACCCTTACAATTACAACTTTGCCCTTGGGGCCTTATCACTTCATAATTCCTTAAATTCAATTTAAATGACTTTGGAACTTTTATGTTACCTCACTAATGAGCTAATTAAAATAGCAGAGGAGAAAATGTGATTTTTCAAATTTTAATTTAATTTATATATTTATTTTAATGCAAAAATAAGGTTTTTAGTGAAAATTCAATAACTTAATTAAAACAAAATATTTTATTTTGAATTTTTACTAGAGGTAAACCTAGACCGGAGGACCACTTGGACCAAATTTCATAATTTTTTGAAGTTTATGTTAATTATTAGAATTATTTAAAGTTCCGGAGTTTTAATTAATTATAAAATATTTTGAAAGTTGAAAATTCAATTTTATATTTCAAAAATCTCTCTAAGGTCAGGGAACCCAGAAAAACAAATTTTATATTTTTTGGTTTTTTATTTTAATTTTTAAAATTATTTTAGTGCAAAATTAAGGAAATTCATTTTTTAGCCTTTCAAAAATTCATTTAAGCCTTTAAAAATTAATATCTTAACTTAGGGATGTAAGAAAATTATGGGGATGGTTCCTAAGTGATTAAGAGACCAAATTTGACAATTTAATGACTTTTAATAATTTTGTTATTTTTAATATTATTTAATTATTTAATTATTAAAATATGATCCAAAATGAAAATTTTATGAAATTTCTAATTCTATTTTTAGAAAATTTCTCTAATCACAGATACTCTCAAAATTTATTTTATACTTTTTTGAGTGGTATTTTAATTATTAAAATTCATTTAAATTCCAAAAATACCATTGGACATAGGAAAATCATTTAACTTATTAAATTAATTCCAAATGACTTTAAAATTTTTAAGGGAGTTCCTCTGTCCCTGAAGCATAGTGGAGAATCATTTTTGGGTTATTTTGATTTTTATTTTGTCTTAATAAATTAAAAGTTTGTTTTAGGTCAAGTTGATTATTAGTGCACATCTTAGTGATTTAGCTCATAAAATAATTATCCTAGGGTCCTTTAATCTAAGAGACCTACCAAAGTTTACTTTGCATTTTATTATTATTATTTTAGTTATTACAATTTTTATACCAAGACAGATACAATAACTTGAAAAATAGAGATCTCCTCACAGAGATCCCCCCTGACTTTGGAAAAATCTGGGAAGGTCCCTTATAACAGATAGAATAAGACCCTCAAAGCTCATGCCATGGTGAAATGTCTGGGTCAGTGGAGAGTTAAAAGACTGATATCAGTATTTAAATCATTAAAAATAAAATATGCATAAAAAATACTCCAAACTATTTCCACATTGTTCTCCTCTGTCAACTGAGCAACAAAGTATTTTTTTTTATTTTTTTGATTTTTCTAGGCCAAGATATGGATTTTTAATGTTATGGTAATTTAAATAATTCAGAAAATATGGATTTTCCTACTTAACTAAGCGGTACTAACTGGATCCTCGACAGCTCTGAAAGACTATGTGGTGTGCTCCTATTCGACACCACCATTTGCTTAGATGTCCATGCGACCGTGCTTTATGTACCTGATCTCCATCCGACTCCATCCTAGCTGTCCGAGCATTACACGCACGATCCAACAGCACTCCTTCATCTTCTTCGATTGGTTCATCCAGAGATCCGTCCACACTAAAACCCTAATATCTCAGCCTAGACTCAACCAAATCACTTCGGGTTTGATCCTATGGACTTGTCTAAGCATGGCGAACATATCCATATGGCTAATCACAGTTTAAATTAACCCTAATTACATGGAGAATCTAGAAAAGCTGGGATTAAGATGGAGGCAATACCTTGGTTCTGAGAAGTGAAGCTTCAATCAAAGATGCTCTACACCTTCGTTGGTGTCCTAGGAGCTCAGGGATGAAGCCTCTTGCCCTGGTGAATTGCCTAGGTATGAAAGTGACCAAGGCTGATTTTAAGCTTTGATGGAAGTTTGGTGCAGAGGGCCTCTGTGATGGGGCTTTGATGGGGAATCTTCTTCTCTCACAACTGTGAAGGTGTGGGTGCAGTTAATTAAGATTTGGTGCTGTGTGGAGGTGTATTATAAGATGACCTAGTTTCCGGCCAAGTTTAAGCTTTGAAATTGAGCTCAGGCAATGGGAAACAGAGGGGGAAAGTGGCTGGAATGATCTTACGAAGGTCTGGAGAGGCTTTGGTGAGATTTTGGCAGATTTTCTTTAAGAAAACTTTAGCACTTAGATTTTGGCCATGAGGGGGTGATTTTATAGCCATGGCTGCCTGGTGGAGCTCAGGGCATGGCTTTGAGTGCAAAGTGTTGCTTAGGTGGAGGGAAGAAGAGTTTTAGTGACAATTTTGGGCTGAGCTAGCCATGGGGTTGAATTTGAGTTTGGCTAAGGGGGAGGTGGCTCTCGGTTTTGGCATTTTTCGACCACTAGGCTGGCTATCCAGGCCAAGGGAAGTGGCCAGTGGATCAGGTGCACTAGTGGTCAGGCCATGAGTGCAATGGTTTTAATGGTTAAGGCATTATGACAAACATCCCTTAGATTTAACCATTTAAGGGATGAGATCCCCTAATTTGGGGGACCTTTGGTCCATGGCTCTACTAGGTTGGGCTAGGAGGGTTTAGCTCAGTCCCTAGGGTCAACATAGTGGTTGTGGAGGAGTTGGCTTGGTCACATTTGGTTTGATTTGGTTAGATTGGGTCATGGGTCCATTTGGGCCACCTTGGGTTGAAATTGCGCTAACATGGGTTTGAGCTTGAATGGAGCCCAAGTATCTTGAGAAACAATGTGTAGATGATTGTAATAAAGATTTTTCATGAAGACTTGGAGTGGTTTTGAGTTCATTTGAAGGTTCAATTTGGTGGATTTTGGTATTTTTGTTAATTTGGGCATGTTGGGCTAGACTTGGGTCTACGTTGGGCTAGAATGGGGTATAGACCCAATTGATGGTCCCAAATGCTCTAGAGGAGTGTGATGAAGAGTTATCAACATAAATTGGGTGCCAATTTGAAGTTTGGGTCAATCCATTTGAAAGATTTTGGAGAAGGGTTCAAATTGGGCTAGATTTGGGGATTTTGGTTCAAATGGGTTTCAATGGGGATAAGGTCCAAAGTGGGACAATTGAATGTTGTATGTGGTCCATAGGAGTGTTATGAAGGGTTTAGGATTGAAACTTGGGGGAATTGGATGACATTGGGTCAATTTGGGGATTTTGGATCATTTAGGTTAAATTGGGTATTTTGGATTTCAAGTGAAATTGAATTCAAATGCGGGTCAATTTGGGCATGGATTTGGTTTATATTGGTATTGGAGATATTGAATTTAAATTTGTAATTGGAATTGGGCAAGATTGGGGTCAATTGGGTAGACATTGGGTTTAGTTTGGGCACTTTTGGGTTAAATGGGCCAAATTGGGGCTTTTGGTTAAATCAGACTAGATTGGCCAAATTGGGTCATGTGGTAGTTGAGAGAAATGAAATTGGAAATATTTGGGAGGTTTTGTAAATTTATGGTAATTTTTGGAATTTTTGGAATTTTGGGCTAAGAGGGGAATTTTGGTCATTTTGGAGATTTTTTTGGGAAATTTGTTAATTTTTGGTAATTTTGGTCAATTTGAGTGGTAGGAAGTATATTGGAATGATTTTTTGAGAAATATGGACAATTTGAATAATTTTGGAAATTTTGGGGGATTTTAGGGCTTTGGGGGTATTTTAGGTATTTTGGGAATTTTGGGTATTTTGGGGCAAAGGAGTTAGAAATTTGGAATGTTTTGGCAAATTGGGATTGGTTGAAGATGAGTAGTATGGAATTATTTAGATTAAACCATGGACCAAGGGTCACCCTCATTTGTTCCTCTATGTGTTGGTACTAGTCAAACCCTAGCCTGAGGCTAAAAGCTTGGGAAAACCTCTTACATGAGTTTCCAAAGAGTGAGGGGATCAAAGTGGGCTAGATCTCTCAGGGTAGATCCTATGGCCTGGTGATCTATAGGTGACTTCCCTTGGGCTTCCTTATGCTTGGTCTCTTCCTCCCAAAATTGGAGGTTAGGCCCTAAGCATATGAAAACTCCCAGTGAATTGAGAAAAGTTTGAAATTCTATGGGGAGGGGTGTCATGACTAGTCTTCTAAAAAAGTCACCAAAAGAGTCCTATGGCTAGATCCTATGCTATTCTAAAGGAAGACTAGACCTCAACCAAAAGTGAGGTCAACAAGGAAATGCAGGGATCAAGTGATAAGATGGTTTATACCCATAGAATAAACTTATGAAAATATTTGAAAAAGTCTCATTTATGAATGTGGAGGGCATTTTGGTGTTTATAGAACTGCTTCTAAGTTTTATAATCTGGAATTTACTAGCCTCTCTATTTAAGGATGTTTATATATATATATATATATATATATATATATATATATAATTTTGTGATTGATGTCAAAGAATGGGTAATATTTTAAAGCGTGATAGAATGCCATTAAAATTCAATTTAGAGTTTGAAATATTCAATGCTTTGGGTTTAAATTTTATGGGGCCCTTTCGTACCTTCATTTTCTAATTTATACATTCTAATAGTTGTGGATTATGTCTCAAAATAGAATGAGGCAGTGGCTCTGTCAAAATGTAATGGTCAAAGTGTTGTTAAATTTTTTTAAAAAATATCTTTAACAGATTTGAGATGCTTAGGGTGATCATTAGCAATAGTGGGAGTCACTTTATAAATATAAAAATTAAGGCATTAATTTCTAAATATGAACTAAACATCAATTTGTCACAACATATCATCCCAATACTAGTGGTTTAGCAGAAGTATCCAATCGAGAGATTAAAAGGAACTTACAAAATACTATCAAACCAAATAAGAAAGATTGGTCTCTGAAGTTGGATGATGCATTATAGGCCTATATGTCATCTATATGTATGTCACCATACATCCTTATATTTGCAAAAGCTTGTCACTTATTAGTGTAATTAGAACATAAAGCTTATTAGGCGATAAAAGAATTTAATTGTAATATGAAAGCGGCTAGTAAGAAGAGACTATTATAGTTAAGTGAACTTGAAGAAATTAGGCAAAAATCTTATGAAAATGCCAGGATCTATAAAGAGAAATGATAATGTGGCATGATCGTAAGATTCATAGGAAGGATTTTGAGCCTGGATAGGAGGTTTTGTTGTTGAATTCTTGATTAAAATTATTTTTAGGAAAACTTAAGTCCAAGTGGTCATAACCATTTACGGTAGTAAAATTCTATCATTTTGGAGCCATCGATATAAAGGATCCTATAGCAGGAGAGAATTTAAAGTAAATGGACAAAGACATAAAGCCTACTTAGGAGGGAAAATACCACTTTCGAATGAGATTTTGTTGCTTGATTATCTCAATTAATATCTAAATTCATTGGGTTAAGGACGTTAAAGTAAGCGCTTCTTGTGAGGCAACCCATGTTGTGTGGTGTGATTGTGTTTTCTATGTTATTTTGTGGTTTTCTAGGATTTGAATGTTGTGCTTATGTTTTTGTTTGTGTTTGTGTGTGTGATGTGAGATAACAAATCCTTAGTCTTTTAGTTATGAATAGACTTTAGCTTGGCTGTTTGAGGTAGTAGGATCAATGTTATCCTCAACACCTTAGTTCTTAATCAAGCATAGGTCTATCTTGAGTCATGCTAAATTCAGCCTTCAGACCGTTGCATCTCAATTATATTTCTTCCATTATTTGACCTTGTTTTCTTTAACTGGTTCCATAAATTTGTTTGATGAGCAACATGAGGATGACCTCACATTATATATATGTTAAGATAGAGTATGCATACATCAGAGATGAGTGACCCGCCTAAAATATATTTGATTTTTGCTATATGATTTTACTCATTTTTTGTGATATTGCACTTTAAAGGAAGGTATTTTGTATGTTTTTTTTGTTTTAGGTACAAGAAATGGTGATTGAAGCAAAAGGAAGCAAAAACAGTGCAATTTGGAGCAAAAATGAGTAAGAAATGAAATTCTGCCCTGACACCTTTCGATAAGTCTTTTGATGCTTAATCTCTTTTACACTTCTTGCATATTTTTGAATGAGATTACAATTTAAAAAAAAGGTTGTTTTTATGCATATGTTGTAGGGCTATCTATTACGAATGCAATGCAACTAAAATGGGGTGAAACAGAGCTGAACGGAGCGAAATGGTGGAGCTGCGCAGTAGTCTGCTCGCCGACGGCAGTCTTGATCTAGCCGACGGTGAGATTTTTTAGAGACGTCCGAAATATGACCGAAAGCTCACCAACAGCGGCCTCGAACCGAGCGATAGCACCCAGGAAGATTCTAGACCGACTTTTGGCAGTTTTGGGCCGAAATTTGACCTATTTGGACACTTTTTCGAAGGGGTGCTTAAGGAAACTCTTAGAAATTTGTCCATACTGTTTAAAATGGTGAGTTTAGGTTAGAAAAGAGTAGAGAAAAAAGGAGAAAAGGAGAGAAAAAAGGAGAGGAATGTTTACGATTCTTAGATTAAGAGTAGAAATGTAGATTTCTACCCTTTTGGAGAGATTAAAGAGGAGATTTTGAGAGAATTTGTAAGGGATTGCTCAAGCATTGCATGGATCGAAGGGAGACTTTATGGGAGAGATCTTCATCTTTCTTTCAAAGGGAAAAAGCTAAGTATTGTTCTTCATTATTTTAAGATTTTGTAAACACTTACCTAGTGGATTTGCTTTGGTTTAATGAAGTTTCTGTTGTGTTTTCTTCATGCTTTGTGACATATCTCTCTTACTTTTTCTTTTTCTTTGGAAATAGTGGCATGAGAATATTATGCCATTATTTTCCTTTTACTTTTCTTTTAAAATGAGTAGGATTCATGATTAGGATATTGGGATGCTTGCTAAAAGTTGTTTTAATCATAAATGTGATGGTTTTTACTTGCACTTCATTTACATTATAATAAGGGCCCATTGTATTTTTAAAATTTGTTGTAATTGCATTGTCCCAAAAGGATGATGTAATTCTCAATAAAGTGGAACCACATTCAAATTCCATGGATGGTGAAGTTCATGGGGATTGAATGCAAATAAATAGGGAAATATAATTATTGGGCGTAGAATTGGAGATTTTAGGGTGACAGACTAAAATCCCCAATTTGGTCCTATTGTTTAAGTACTGAAGCGAAGATGTTAGCCCTCAGGCGAGGGGAACGTGGGAGCTCCGAAGTGAGAGCCGATATCCTCCCAGCCTAGCCACGGATTCAGTAACCAAGCATAGAATTAGTCAATGTTATTTATGCCTGGACCAAAGGGTAAAGATTAGGATTGCTCCTATTTTGCACATACAATATTTAATGCATCTCATTCCTATACATTATCCATTTCATTACATAAGAATAGTAGATTTTAGTATCTCAAAATTCTCCAAACCAATTCATCGAAAAAGGGTTATCTTTAGAATTATTATTTGCATTTATTTATAGTTACTATCTTTACATTTAACACTTGCATTTATGAGTAGTTACTAGCTAAAACACAATTTTAATCGACATTCCAACTAAGGACTATTAGCAGTAGACTAGAATTTGACTAAAGACCTCTTACTTCACTTCCTCGTGGGATCGATATTGGGGTTTTTAAAGAAAACTCTATATTACTTGAAGCGATACGTATACTTGCGTAGTACCCCTAGTGTGTAAAATATTTTCCAATTTGTATATCATTTAAGGCTTTGCACACTAGCCGCTATTTATAAATCAGGTCAAGTTTTTTGCCATCTTTTGGAAGCTAATTTACTGTGTAATTGCATGTCGGGTCAATGAGGCGACATCTGAGGTTGGCAAAACATGAGCCAATATAACAGGGGTAATTTTGTCCACGAGGTCAGCCCTAAAATAGTTTTGAAATGCACCCTATATATCAGTGTAGTGAATCCATTAGAAATTGGCAGTAAGCTAGGGGGATGTGATGAGAAGGGGGATGAGTGATCCTCATTTATCACCTATATTGGATTTTTGTGTTTGAAATTATTTTGTGTGAAGTAACACTTGTGGAGGAACAAATATTATGAGTTATATGATTCGAACCAAATCTTAGATTTGTGCACTAAAGCTGAAGCTCTAGAGTCAAAAGGTTTTAAGTTGAACTGGCACCTAGGTGCCAACTATTGGGTGCCAAGGTCCAACATAGAAGGAGCAATGCTATGGCACCATAATCGTGGCGCTTAGGTGCCACTCCTGACTGGGTGATAAATCACCCAAACTGGCCCGTTCAGGGTACTTTCGTGATTCCTCCTGTCAGCATATTTTTTAGGTTGTGTTTTATTTAAAAAAGAGGGGGTCGCCTAACAGAAGCTGTCGGCGAATTTTTAATTTAATTAAAATAAATAATTTAAAAAGTAGTATTTGATTTTGAAAATAATTTTAAATTTGAAGGTTTTAAGATATGAGATTAAACCGATCTCACATCCCAAATAGTTTATATAAACGAGCACCGCACCACAAACCGTGTATCTATCCCTAAGGATAGACACACCGCTATGACGGTGGGGCTCGATTAAATAAACTAGAAGATTTGTGACATCCGTTTGGTCCGCGAACCAATTTTATAAGCCGACAAAATTCCCTCGCTTAATATGAAAACATTAAACGAGGTTTATATTACTCGGGTTCTTTAAAATTCCCTATAAAGGCAAGCCCCTATAGTTAATTACATCTTAAGTGATGGGAATCACCTAAGAAAACTCTCGATAATAATCAATAATTCTGCTCTCAAGAATTTCAAAGTTTAAGTTTTTCGAGGATTGAAATTTTGAATTTCGATAGGGAATGGATCAAATTTGGAACATTTTGTTTTGGGAATCCAAAGGAAGAAAGGTAGGAGAAATCACAGATTCGAAGCGAACTTTGGTAATTTCCCGACTATCCTATTGTTTGGCTTGGATTTAGGAAAAGTCCTAATATTTATTTAAATGTTTTGATCTTGTTAATTTTAATTAATTAGGACTTATATTTGTATGATAAAATCACACAAATAGCCTCAAAGATGTGAGGGTTTATGTCGTATCGAACGACTACCTCAGAATCCTAAAACCGGTTAGGGCTTAATTTGCAGTGCAAATGCCTAACAAAAGGTTGAGGATTTATGTTGCACTAAGCAAACTACCTCGAATTCCTATGGCTTGGTTGTTTAATTCTAAGAAAGTTTTGCTAATGTAGATTCAAGTTTTGCTGACGACGATGGCCGTGCTGCCCACCATGCACCAAGCTCCTTGTTGTTGCAGAGGTTTAGTTTTAGAAATCATAAATCAGGGGATGAGAAAAGTGTTTTGGTTTAGAGTAAATCTTAATTTCCAAGTGTTTTTTATGTTTTAATTAAAACAAATCTTAAAGTTGATTATAACGACACCGGTTAAGATCCCACGGTTCCATCCTTCCGGCATCATTATTTTTATCGAATTCACTTAGTCCAGATGAATTTGCTAAACTCAACTGAATGAGTTCCACACTTTCATTTAGACCGTGGGAAATCCCGTTAGCAACACGTAGGTTACATCATCCGAGGTATTCCCGATCATCCAACAGGACGTTTTAATTTAGTTGTAATTGTAGTTTTGTGTTCGTTTGTGATTAAATTTTGAGTTGTTTTATATTTTGAAATGTTGTGGCGGTGAATTTTATCTTGCAATGACTTTTAATTTAGTTTTGGTTTCAGTTTTAGGGGCTATCCTAAAGGTGTGAGTTTTCATGCAACAGTTGTTTATCATGCAAGAGAAGTAAGTGCAATGCAGTTAAATAAATTGCAATAATGAAAATTACAAGAAAGTAGATTGCAATAAAATAAAAGCGTACCTGGAGGGTCTTCCCGTCATCCCAAGCTGCACTTAAAACACAATTAGAATATTTAAGCAAGTTCCTAGGTAAAGCTAAGGGAAGGGTTATGGTTTTCTACCAAGTTCCTAATCCTATAGCTAGTCATCTCCTATAACATCTAGGTTCCTTGTGTTTTGGTTTGAGGACGATTTTCTTCATCAAAGAACAATTAAATTCAATTGTTCTTATAAACATCCTATCATATTGAGAAAGTGTTTAAGAAGAATCTTAAACATCTTTTCAATATTTCTAGGATTGTTTTAAGTCCAAATGAATTTAATTATATAAATGAATTAATCGTCCAGGGATTCAAGTTTTGTTAACTTGCTCAGTGAACTAGGACATTTGAATATCCTATAGGTGAAGTAACATTTCATTTGATATTTTGTTTAGGAGTTATGATAACTAAAGCTTCTGAGGGTAAATTGGTGTTCAAATGATTTAATTTAAGTTAATTGGTTTAAATTTGGAATAATGTTCAAGTTATTTTAGATTTATTTTCTTTCTGTTTTAGGTGATGTTATATTTAATTCAATTTAATTTAATTTAATTGAGTTTTAATTTAATTTAATTCAATTTAATTCAATTTAGTTTGATTTGATGTAATTTTATTTGATTTAATTTAATTTAATTTGATTTAATTTAATTTAATTTGTTTAATTTAATTTAATTTAATTTAATTTAATTATTTAATTTAATTTTATTTTATTTTATTTTATTTAATTTTATTTAATTTTAATTTACTTAATTTAATTTAATTTTTAGTTTAATTTTAAATTTTAATTTCAATTGAAATTTTTAAAAGAGTTTAATAATTTAATTTTAGTTTAATGATTAAGTCTTTTAATGTTTTGAATTTGAGTTATCATTTTAATTAAGAATTGAATATTAATGAGATAATTAATTTAGGGATTTTTAAATTAAAGAATAAATCTCTTCCTAATAATATCCCTATTTTAATAATTCCAATTTTATTATTCTTCCCAAATTTAATCAATTATTTAATTAAGGTTTAATTATTTTAGAATTTGTTTAATGGGTTTCTACCCTTTAATTATTTAAATTTCAATCATCCAAATCAGATTAGGATCAAATATTTTACTTGTTAATTTTTTTATTAAACCTAAAGTTTTAATTAAGGGTTAAAAATTTTAATTACCACTTTACCCTTTAAGCTTAATAATTTCATAACTCACTAAATTGAACTCAAATGAACTTGAAATTTTTATGTAACTTCACTCATATGTCAATAAAGACATGAGAGGAGAAAATGTGATTTTTCTGTATTTAATTCATTTATATAATTATTTTTGGTGAAAAATAGAGATTTCCAAGGAAAATTTAATAACATGACCAAGGGAAAGTTTCTGTCCTTAAGAAAATTAGGGGACATTCCTAATGACTAGAGAACCACTTGGACCAATTTTGGTGATTTTTTAATTATATTATTTTTATTATAATTATTTTAAGTTTTGGAGTGTTAATTAATTTAAAAATAAAATAAATGTTGAAAAATGAATTTTATAATTTTCAAAAATCTCTCTGATATCAAGGAAATCAGAGAATCAAATTTTACAATTTTCTGATTTTTCTATGATTTATTATAATTATTTTAGTGAAAATGCTAGAAAATACATTTTTTAATTTTAAAATTACCCTAGAGCTTTAAAAATTAATATCTCACTAAATAGACCTAAGAAAAATATGGGGTTTGTTCCTAAGTGATTAAAATTCAAAATGTGACATTTTGGTGAATTTTATTATTTTTGTGATTTTTATTATTTTTTAATTATTAAAAATATTAAAATATTATTAAAAATCAACTTTTTTAGAAAATTGAAATTTTAATTTTCTTAGATTCCCCTGATATCAGAGAGGCTCCAAAACCAATTTGGTGAATTTTTGAAAGGTATTTTAAGAGTTATGAATTTTTAAAGTTTAAAATGACTAAGTGGCTTAATCAACCCAATTAGTGGGGCTAACCAAGTCCAATTGACCTCAAATTTTTATGGTGGGTTCCTCTGATCCTAAAGGTCAGTGGAGAATTGATTTCAAGTCAATTTGATGTATGGTTAGCTCTAATTAATTAGAGACCTATTTTGGGTGTTTAAGCCAATTAGGGTTGTTTTAAATGAACTAACTCAAAACCTATTTTTCCTAGGTTTCTCTGGTCATAAGGAATATCACCAAATTTTCCTAGAATTTATTTCACAACATGCTATTTATTGGAAATAAAATACTCAAAACAGTAACATGAACTTAAAAAATCAATAACTCTTCATAGGGATGGCCTCTGACTTTGGAAAATTCAGGGAATGTTCCCAAATTCGGAGGCTTCAAAGCCCTATGGTCTCATGCCATGGTGAATTGTATACATGCATGGAGAATTAAAAGTATGCAAAGAGTAAATAAATTATAAAAAATAAAATACTTGATGAAATTAAATGATTTCTTTTCCACATTATTCTCCTCTGTTCACTGAGCAAGAAGGTATTTTTATTTTATTTTTCTAATTTTTCTACACATAGTTATGAATTTTTGAAGTTTAGGGAATTAAATAAATCAAAAAATACCCTAATTTTCTATTTATCCACGCGGCGCCAACTCATCCTCGGCATCTCCGAATGCAAACGCGTCGCGCTCCCATTCGACGCCGCCATCTGACTCAGTAGCCCGGGCCCCGCGGTTCTCGTACCGTCTTCTGATCCGACGCGATCCTGGCCGTCCGTCCGTGCGTGTATTAAATGAACGGCATCCGTTCATCGTCCCCAAGTGTTCTCACCGAGAGCCGTCCACACTAAATCCCTAATATCTTACTCGATACTCGATGGATTTTCATGTTCTTATGCTTCTATGGATTCGTCTTGAAGAGACGAACACATCTATACGGCTATCATGCATTGAAATTAAGGTATTTGAAATGGAGAATCTCCGAAGCTCGGGATGAAGAATTAGCTCATACCTTTGCTCGGAGAAGTGTGGCTTCGATCCGAGAGTTGTTGCACCTTCGATTGGATCCTAGCGAAGCTCCGGATGAAGTCTCCCGGTGCAGTGAATTGTCTAGATGTGATTTCGACCAAGCCCGATCACAAAGCTTGGAGGTCTGGAGCAATCGGGTGGCCTGGAGATGGGGCTTTTGCTGGTGGACACCTTCTCTTGGTGCAGTGAAGGTGTAGAACCAATCAATTTGGGGATTGGCTCATCGTGGAGAAGTGTCCTGGTTTTGGGTGGAATTTCAACTACGAAATTGAGCTCGCGAGAGAAGAAATGGCAGGGGGATCTCACTTTGGGGATCAAGTGCTCTGTGTATGGGGAGGAGTACGGAACAATTTTGGCGGAGTTTCCTTAATGTTTGTTTCGGCACCTCTCATGGCCGAGAGGGGTGGAGTTTAAATAGGAGAGGTGGAGGGCCTCCCGGGAGAGTTAGGGCTTGGGATCAGCTGCTCTTGGCAAGAGAAGAACGGCTCCAATGGCCACTGGGGATGGGGCGGCTCGGCGGTGAGAATTTCGAGTTGGGCTCACATGTGAGCTCTCGGCCATGGTGTTTTCCGGCGGCTCGGTGGCTGGCCTCGCCGGGCATGGGTCACCATCTTGTTCGGGTGGGTCGAGGCTGGGGTTTAGTGTAGGCGATTGAGGTTTGACATGTGTAAAGTGGTTGAATCAAAGTAGAAAGGGGAAGGGGTCATTTTGGCTCATTTTGGTCAACCCATGCAAATGGGTTGGGTGCACCTTCCCATGGCTAGCTTGGGTCGAAGATAAAGTGGTTTAGGTCGGCTCGATTAGTGGGGAAGGGTCACCATCCAAGTACAATTAAGCTTAAGCATGGTTTAGTGGAGTCATGGAAGTGGCTAAATCACCCTTAAGGGAATCATTAAAGGACTCCCTCCTTTTGCCAAAAATGACATGGTGATGTGTAAAGTGGGCTGCCATGGCTTGCATATGGCTTGTGCATGGCTTCATGGCTCCATTTGGCTTGGGAAAAGGTTGGGTCGATTTCATAAAAATGGGTTTTAAGAATTTTGGATATTTTGGTGAAAATTTGCATGAAGCTTGATTTGGAATGGTTTAATTGATGATTTTGAAACTTAGGGGTGATTTTGATTAAATGGATGATGAGGGAAAGTGCCATGTGGGCTTTGGATGGATTTGGGCTTTTGAATGTGGTGAAGTGGGCTTTTAGGAAAGTTTAAGGGGAATGGGCTTTTTGATTTTAGGATGGGCATTTGGGTGAAGATTTTGTGAAGGACTTTGTCAAATAAATGTCATAATTGGTTTAAGGATGTTCTATGAAGGGCTTGGAGTCAATTTGGTTTGATTTAGAGTTGAATTGGTTTGAATTTGGGTTTATTTGGTAAGTGGGCCTATATGGGTCAAATTGGGCTAACTTGGGCCAATGTTGGGCTAGGGTTGAAATTGATGTAAAATGAATATTGAGAAATGTTTATGGGAGTATTTCAAAGAGGTTTTGACTTTGGTTGGGCTTTGATTTTGGGGTTTGGGCTCATTTGGGTTAGGTTTGGGTTTAGGTCAAAATTGTGCCTCTTAGCTTTGGGTTGAATTTGAGTGGGGTTTGGGTCAAAATTTTGGGAAAATCATGTTAGTGTTTTTCTTGTGAGGATGCTAAGGAAGATTTAGAAAAGATTTGGGGTTAATTGGAGTTGAATTGGGTGAGTTTGGGTTAGGTTTGGGTCATGGGTCCAAATTGGGCTTTAAGGCCAAAAGTGAAATTGGATCCAAATGTCAATCAAATTGGACTTGGATTTGGTCTAGATTGGTGTTGGGAATGTTGAATTGAAGTTTAGAATTGAATTGGACCAAAATTGGGGTCAATTGGGTAGGTTTGGTTTGACATTGGGTTCACTTTGGGTTAAAATGGGTCAAATTGGGGGTTTTGACAAAAGTGGGGTAAATTGACAAAATTGGCCCATGGTGTAGTTGGACAAAATGAAATTGGAAATATTTGGGATTTTCTGGAATTTTCTGGGAATTTTCTGAATTTTTGGATTTTTTGGCCAAGAGGGGTATTTTGGGTATTTGGAGGGTATTGGGAGGTATTTTTGGAATTTTTGGTATTTTTGGGTATGGATGATCAGTTTGAGTGATTTAGAAATGTTTGGGATTGATTTTGGAGAATTTTGGGTAATTTTGGAAATTTTTGAGAAATTTGGGTAATTTCAAGGGTTTTGGGTAAGTTTAGCGGGTGTAGGGCCCGGGGGTCAAAAATTGAAAATTTGGGAAATTGAAGATTGGGTGGATGTAAGTGGAAAGAAGTCATTTTGGTTGAGCCATGAAGCCATATCAAGCCCATATGAGCCATGAAGGGACCCATTTGAGGCATTCATCTATGTTGTTCCTAACCTCTTAGCGAGGGCTTAGGGGTTAAGGACCATCCATGTGAATCACCTACATGAGTCGGGAGGTCAAGTTAGGTATGGGTGTGGTTTTAGGAGGTGTGTGAAAGTGTAGTGTATAAGTGTGGTGTGTGTGTCGGCCGGCCCCTTCACCGGACCGAGGCCACCGGGGCGATCTAAGGCGAAGAGTCCTATAGGAACTCATCCTTTAAACTTCCACATTTGATTTCAACCATCTAGGTGATTAGGGGTCTACAGTCAAGTTTGTGGAGTTTGCAGAGAGTTAAGAAGTGGTTTGAATTTCTAAAAGATGGGTCCCAATTCTAGTCCTCTAAGATAGTCAAAGGAAAAGCCTAAGGCTAGATCCTAAATACTAAAGAGAAGAAGAGAAGACCTCATCAAAAATGAGGTCAACACCTCCTACCCAGCTTTCCTTCGAATTAAGAGGGAAGACACCTAAGGTTTTCCCAAATCTTGGATCTTAGCTTGATTCGTGATGCTTTGAAGCGTAGAAATCACTTCTTTGAGGTAAAATCCACTTCCTAAGTTTGATTTTTTTCTACCACTAAAAATTCTTGAGATTTTCATAAATTTAGAGATTTTTGGAGAATATTTGATTTAGCCCATAAATTATATATTGCGTGCATCCACCCTTATGATCTATTTCATTCTTGTGCAATTCATTTATTTTCTTTCTTCAATGGCTCCCAAAACCAAAATTAAACCCATGGCTAAGTTCAATAGAAAGAAGTTTGTAAGCTCAAAATCTCATGAGCGTTATAATGATTTATTGTCATCGAAGAAATTGATTACTGAGAGGGGTTTTATTAGCTCTGGAGGAGCTGTGGAAAGTATGATTATGAGCAAAAAATGGGAGACTTTCTAATACACAACATGTGTAGTAGTGGTTCCGATGGTTCAAGAATTTTATGCTATCCTACCTGAGGGAACTGCTGATTTTGTTTTTGTAAGGGATAAGAAAAAAGATATCTCTATTTCTCACATTAATTCTTTGTTTTCTTTGCATAATGATCTTGAGAATATTTATTCCTCTTTCTTCCCTTCTGATTCCCAACTTGATCCGACTATCAATTTTCTGACTAGTGGATGAGGGTCTTAGAAATAGAGAAATGATTACAAATCAATTTCCTTTCATCAAAACTCAATGCATTTTCTAAGGCTTGGTATTATTTCATTTCTGCCAAGATCCTTCCTTTGACCAACTTTAGCAAGGAGACATGGGCAAGAGCTGCCCTAAACTATTTCATCCAAATGATAAAATTTATTCACATATGGTATTTGATTCATCATTCCAGCTTCAACACTCATAGAGGGGTTCACTTTAAGGTTAGGAATCCCTTCCACTATCTTTGCTCTGTGTCAGCTTGTTGGTGTCAATTTTGAGGGGTCAGAGAAGCTGCTTCACCTTTTGAAACCCATTTCTAGGTCCAATGTGATGTTGTATGATAAACATGTTGTTTTTGGGCTGGAACAAGTTCTTCCTAATCTTCTTCTTCATAACCCTCTACTTCTGATTCTGCACCTCGTCCCTCAACTAGCATAACATATTTTTCAACCACGATGAGGGTCATAGAAGAGATATCTCTCCAATCCATACTACATTTTATGATCTGGCCGAATGCATGGTACATTGATACACCTAAAATATATTATATTTTTAAATACATTTTATACCTATTTTTGATAAAATTGCACTTTAGTGGAAAGTATATTTATGTTTTTCTTGTAGGTATGATTAAAATGACTGATTATGATGAAAGAAGCAAAAGAGGATCAAATTTGGAGCAAAAAAATTGAAGAATGAAAAATTTGACCTGTAACGGCTAAGCGCCAGACCCTTGGAGTATAGGCGTGGCAGTTAAAAAATATGAATTAAATCAAATTTAGCGCCACTTTCAAAGAGTGTTTGAAGCAACTTTTAATGGTAACATCCTTAACTTCTTTTGGGCGGCAGATTTGAGTGAAGAGATGCATTCTTTGGTGGATACATTGAATCTGGACATGATTTGAAGAGACACCAAGAACGTTTTGGAAAATTTGAAAAAGAAGACTTGAAGATTAGAAAAATGGTTGTTGTTGGAGGGTGTGATTAGTGTTAAGAGTAAATTTTATGTTAGAGAGTTATTAAGAGCACACCTTTCCACTTCACCAATTTTATTATCAATTGTATCTCATTTTTATTAAGAGTAGAATAGTGATTCAGAGTCAACAGAGTTGGGTGCCAACCTCTATTGTATCTTGTAAAGGGAAAGCAAATTTTTAAAGGAACTTCAAGAGTCTTGTGGAGAGGATTTTCAGATGATAAGTGTTTATCTTATTTTGCATTTGATTTTAAAGTAATACTTGTTGTATATTCACTCTGATTTTAACTTTTAAATCAAATTGTGATTGTGTTTTATCCATGAATTCTTAGTAGTTTTCTTTTTCTTTTTTCTTTTAAATGATGAAGTAATTAAATTATGGAAGGAAGTTGAGTGAATTATATGATTTTAATGTTGCAAGAAGTTGTGATGAGTCACTACCTTACACTTCATTTACCTCTTGATTTGGCCAATTAAGTAATCAAACAATTGGAAAGAATCACATGCAATTTTATGGGTGAGAATTGTAGTCCATATTGCTGGATGCAAATAAATAGGAAGATATGTTTTTAATGGGGAGTAAAATTAGAGGGCTTTAGAGTGATAGGCTAAAGCCCCCTAATTTGGTTTGATATTTTAAATTTTGTTATGTGATGTCATCCCCCAGGTGGAGGGAATCGAGGGAACTCTAGAGTGAGAGCTAGTATCTTCCCTGCCTAACACATCTACATGATTTTAAAACTTCAAATTAACCAATGTTCTTTATAGAACCAAGTAAGGGTAAAGAATCTAATTGATTCTATTTAGCACAACACATTATAGATACTTCCACAACAAAATTCCATAATTATTACTGATTCATTGAAAGAGGAAAAAGATAATTTATTCTCATTTGCTTTCATACTATTTTATAGTTGTGTTAAGTTTAGTTGATTGCTTTACTTTTTATTCAAAAAATATCAAAAACAAATTTGAAAAATTTTATATCTTAAAACATACATTACAAAATCATTTTTATAAGTAAAAAATTATTTTTATTATTTTGTTAAAATTTTAGATATTTCCCCGTGGGTTTGATATCTCGGGGCTTAATCAAAAAGTCCAATAGTACATGATAAACGATACATATACTTGCGCAATATCCCATAGTATAAATAATTAAAGTGTAATTTCATATCTAAATCCTAAGCATAAATATTCGGACATCAAGTTTTTGGCACCGTTGCCGGGGAAATTAATTAAAATACCATTTAAAGAAAATTTAAGAAAAATTAAGTTTTTTTACTTTTCATTATTTTTGTTAGTGTGTTTTATTTTTTTATTAATTATGTATGTGTAGTTCAGACTCAGAGGGACTTGTGCCTTATGATTCTGAATTAGAGAGAACTATCAGAAAAAATCAATAAATTTAATAATACAAAAAAGACAAAAATATTCAAAAAATGGAAAATCAAGATCACCGAACTTTTTAAATCCATCAAGAATTTAGACCTTTAAGAGATTATGTTAACCCTACAGTGAATGAACTTCATGGTAGTATTATACACCCTACTGTAGCTACTTATTCATTTGAACTTAAACCTGCTATTATCCAAATGGTATCTAATAAATAGTTTGGAAAAGCACCAACTGAAGATCCTAATTTACATCTTGTCAATTTTCTAGAATTGTGCGCTACTTTTAAATATGATGGTGTTTTGGATGATTCTATTAAATTTAGACTTTTTCCTTTTTCACTGAGGGATAAAGCTAAGATTTGGTTAAATTCGTTAGCACTTGGATAGAACTTGGGGTGATTTAGCATAAAAATTCTTTGCTAAATATTTTCCACCATCGAAGACTGCGAAGCTTAGAAATGATATTACATCTTTTTGTCAGTTTGAAGGGGAATCTACATATGAAGCATGGGAACATTTTAAAGATCTCTTAAAAAAGTGTCCACAACATTCGATACTAGATTGGTTAATAATCCAAACCTCTTACAATGGATTAGTTGGATCTCTTAGATCTATTATTGAAGTCGTTCTTTGGTGGTTCATTGATATCTAAACAATTTACTGAATCTTATGCTTTAATTGAAGAAATGGTAACTAATAATTTTTAATGGCCTTTTGAAAGGTTAAATCCTAAACAGGTAGCCAGCATTCATGAAAATGATGCTTTTGCTATGCTAGCAAATCAAGCTGATATAATTTCAAGGATGATAGACTAATTTGGGATGAATTTTTCTAAGCCAACTTCCATGATTGAAGAAAATTCATTAGGCCAGATGGTTGATTCTCAAACTTCATCAGAAACCTTGAATGCCATAAGTAAGCCTAATAACCCATATTCCAATTATTATAACCCAGGTTGGAAAAACCTTCCAAACTTTAATTGGAATACCAATAATCAGGATCGTAGTAATCAACAATGGGGGAACAACCAAGCAAACCCATTGGGAAACTGGAACAACCAAGGGAAAAATAATTATAGACCAACCTATCCTTCAGGTTTTAATAATACTTCATAATTTAAGGAGAAGAAGTTGTTTATTGAAGAAGTGGTGTTACAAATGGGAAATCAATTACAAAGTCAAGGAGCTACAATTAGAAATATTGAGAATCAATTAAGACATATTGTCAATTCATTAAGTAATTGATCCCAAGGAATGCTTCCTAGTAATACTGAAGTAAATCCAAGAGACAAGACTAAAGAACAAGTACAAGCTATTAAGTTGAGAAGTGGAAGAGAGTTGGAAGGTAGAGTTCAAAAAGAGACTGAAGTAGAGAAAGAAGAGATTGAAAAACCAAAAGAGGACGCTCCGAAAGGTTTGGAAAGACCTATTTCTCCACCTAAGGTTTATTTAGAAAAGCCAACACCTCCATTTCCTCAGAGACTTCGAAAACAAAAATTGGATAAGCAATTTTTAAAATTCTTGAAGATATTTAAGAAGCTTACAATCAATATTCCATTTGCTGAAGCCTTAGAACAAATGCCAAGCTATGTGAAATTTATGAAGGACATTCTCAACAGAAAAAGGAAGTTTGAAGACAATTGGACTGTTGTACTTAATGAAGAGTGCAGCGGTATAATTCGCAAAAAGCTTGTTGAAAAGCTTAAAGATACTGGAAGATTCACAATTCCATTTGCAATCAGAGACAATGTTTTTGGAAAAGCTTTATGTGATTTGACGATGCCAGTTAATGATCAAACTGTTACATTCAATATTTCAAATTCAATGAAATATCCTGCAAGAGGTAAAGATGATGAATGATATAGGATGGATGTTGTCAAATATTTGAGAGAATGTCATTTCAAGTCAACTTATGAAGAGAAATCTGAAAGTAAAAGAATTGGAACACAAGCAAGAGAAGGAATTACAAAATTCTGAAGATTTTCATGTGGAAGATTAAAATTATTTTTATGAAAATTTTGAAATGTTGGACATCACTGAAAAAGATGAATCTTTTGGTCCATCAATTGAAAAACTCATGAACTTGATTTAAGGATGATTACTAATCATTTAAATCATGCCTTTTTAGGTGATTCCTCAACATTGCCAGTTATAATTTCCTCCCAATTAAGTGAAAGAGAAGAAAAGAGTTTGCTTAAAATTTTGAAGAAATATAAGAAAGCCTTGGATGGACAATAGCTAATATTAAAGGAATCAGTCCTTCAATTTGTATGCATAGAATCCTTATGAAGGATAACTACAAACCTTGGGCTGATCTTCAAAGGAGATTAAACCCTATTATGAAGAAGTTGTAAAGAAATAAATCTTAAAGTGGTTGGATGCTAGAATTATATACCCTATTTCAGATAGTGCATGGGTTAGTACTATTCACCGTGTACCTAAGAAAGGAGGAGTTACTATGACTGCTAATGAAAAGAATGAGATTATACCAGTAAGACAAGTTATAAGGTGGTGAATACGCATTAATTATCGAAAATCAAACCTTGCCACCAGGAAAGACCATTTTCCACTTCCTTCTCTAGATCAGATGTTGGACAGACTGGCTAGGCATAAATACTTTTATTTTCTGAATGGATATGCTGGTTACCAGCAAATACAGATTGCTCCTGAGGATCACGAGAAAACAACTTTTACCTATCCTTATGGTACATTTGCTTTTAGAAGAATGCTCTTTGGTTGATGTAATGCCCCTATTACATTTCAGAGATATATGAGGGTAATTTTTTGTGATTTAATAGAAAAAGGAATTGAAGTTTTTATGGATGACTTTTTCAGTGTTTGGAATTTCATTTGAATCATGTTTAGAACATCTATCTAAAGTTCTGAAACCCTGTGAAGAAACTAATTTGGTCCTTAACTGGGAGAAATACGTTATGGTAGCAGGAGGAATTATTTTAGGACGTCGTATATAAAAAAATAGTATGGAAGTAGATCCTGCAAAAATTGAAGTGATCTCTACTTTACCTTGCCCAACCAATGTAAGGGGAATTAGACGTTATCTGGGACATGCTAGCTTTTAAAGGCGTTATATTAAAGACTTTTCACAAATTTTGAAGCCTTTATGCCGTTTACAGGAAAAAGATGTAATTTTTAATTTTGATGATGATTGCCTAAAAGCTTTTGATACTTTAAAAGAAAAATTATTCATTTCACCTATTATAGTTTCACCTAACTGAAAAAAATCTTTTGAATGTGTGATGCTAGTGATTATGCTATTGGAACTATTTTAGGTCAGAGATATGATAAAAATTTCAAAGTGAATTAATATGCTAGTAAAGCTCTTAATGAAGCTCAAATTAATTATACCACTACTGACAAAGAGTTACTAGTTATAGTATTTGCCTTTGATAAATTTAGATCATATTTAATTGGAACAAAATGTGTGGTGCATATTGATCATTCTACTATTAAGTATTTAATGAAGAAGAAGGATGAAAAATCGAGATTGATTAGATGGATTCATCTTTTGCAAGAATTTGATTTCGAGATAGTAGATAGGAAGGGTGCTGATAATCAAATTGTTGATCATCTGTCCGGTCTTGAAACTGAAAAATCTCTCTATAATGCTGAAAAAATTAATGAACATTTTTTTGATGAAAAATTATTCGTTGTTATTGAGTGGTGTGTTTCGTGGTATGCCGGTATAAACTTTATTGTCAGAGATATTTACCTTATGGTTTGACATACAAGGAGAAGAATAAATTTCTATCTAAAGCTAAGACTTATTTTTGGGACCCATTTTTATATAAACAAGGAAAGTATTTGATTATTCAAAGTTGTGTGCCTTTAGAAGAAACTTATGAAATTATTAAAAATGTCATAATTCTGATTATGGGGGACATTTTATAGTTGATAAAGCTGCATATAAAATCTTAAATTGGCCTACAATTTTTAAGGATGTTAATGCTTATATTACAAATTGTGATCGATGTCAACGTGTAGGTAATATTTCCAAAAGAAATGAGATGTCTATCAGTTATATATTAGAAGTTGAAATATTTAATGTTTGGGGATTAGATTTCATGGGACCATTTATACAATCTTTCAGAAATACATACATTTTGATAGCAGTAGCTATGTATCTAAATGGACAGAAGTTGTTGCTTTACCTCGAGGTGATGCTCAAAGTGTTGCAAAGTTTTTAAATAAGAATATATTTTTGCAGATTTGGAATACCAAGAGTAATCATAACTGATGGGGGAAGTCATTTTAGAAATGCTAGTATGGAGAAGTTAGTAAAGAAATATCATACTAACCATCACATTGCTACTGATTATCATCCGCAGGCAAGTGGTTTGATTGAATTATCTAATCGTGAAATTAAAAGAATATTGGAAAAGTCTGTTAATCCAAATAGAAAGGATTGGTCAACCAAATTGGATTATGCTTTGTGGGCCTATAGGACTGCCTACATAACTCCTATAGGAATATCCACATATAGGCTAATTTTTGGAAAAGCTTGTCATTTACCAGTTGAACTTGAGCTTAAAGCATATTAGGCTATTAAAGAGCTCAATTTTAATTTGAAAGATGCTGGAGAAAAGAGATTATTGCAATTAAATGAGCTTGAAGAGATAAGGAATGAATCTTATAAAAATTCTAAGATTTATAATGAAATGAAGTTGTGGCATGATCGGAAGATTCTTACTAAAAATCTTGAGCCGGGTGATATACCTAAAAAATACCCATTTTTATGCCTTATTTATGATTCAATTCTTAAGGATATTATGCTTTAATGTAAAGTATTTTCATGTTTTTGGATGTAGATGATTAAAAAGAGTCCAAGAAAGAAAAAGAAGGAAAAAGGAGCAAAAAGGAGCAAAAATGGTGCTTATGGAGCAAAATATTGGAATTATTGGCCTGGCGCCTAGGCACCAGAATCCGGCGCGTAAGCGTCAGTTTGATACAGACGCTGTAAAGATTGTTTAATGACTTTGGGCAGTTATTTTGACGGTCTTAATGTTGACCTCATTTTTGATGAGGTCTTCTCTTCTCCCTTTAGCACTTAGGATCTAGCCTTAGGCTTTTCCTTTGACTATCTTAGAGGACTAGAATTGGGACCCACCCCTTTAGAAGTTTGAACCACTCCTTGCCTCCTTGCAAACCCTACAAGCTTGATTGTAGACCCCTAATCACCTAGAGGGTTGAAATCAAATGTGAAGGTTTAAAGGATGAGTTCCCTATAGGACTCTTTGGCACTTGAGACCACCACTAGGTGGCTTGGTGCAGTGAGGGTTGACTTACACACTCACTATACTCACACTCTACACTCTCACACACACAATCCAAATCCTAAAACCACACCCATACCCAACTTGACTCCTTGACTCATGTAGGTAATTCATATGGATGGACCTTAACCCCTAAGCCCCTGGCTAAGAGTGTTAGGAACAACATAGTGAATGCCTCAAATAAGTCCCGTCATGGCTTATATAGGCTTAACATGGCTTCATGGCTCAACCAAAGTGCTTCCATTTCACTCATATTTGATCAATATTCTGTTTTTCAAAATTTCAATTTTTGGCCCCGAGGCCCCGACCCCACCAAACCTACCAAATGCCCTTGGAACTACCCAAAATTTGCAAAATCACCTAAATTATCCAAAATTCCCCAAGACCATTACTAAACATTTTCCTCCACTCAAATTGATCATCCATAGCCAAAAATACCAAAAATTCCAAAAGTACCCCCCAATACTCTCCAAATAACCAAAATACCCCTCTTAACCAAAAAATCAAAAAATTTAGAAAATTCCCAGAAAATTCCAGAAAATCCCAAATATTCCCAATTTCATTTTGTCCAACTACACCATGGGCCAAGTTTGTCAATTTACCCCACTTTTACCAAAACCCCTTATTTAGCCCACTCTTAACCTAAGTGAACCCAATGTCAAACCAAACCTACCCAATTAACCCCAACTTTGGTCCAATTCAATTCTAAACTTCAATTCAATATCCAAAATATCAATCTAGATAAAATCCAAGTCCAATTTGATTGACATTTGGGTCCAATTTCACTTTTGAGCTTAAGGCCCAATTTTGACCCCTAACCCAAACTTAGCCCAAACCAAACCAATTCAACTTCAATTGACCCAAAACCTTTTCTAGACCTTCCATAACATCCCCATAAATAAAAAACTAACATGATTTGACCAAAATTTACACCTAAACCCCACTCAAATTCAACCCAAAACCAAAAAGCCCAATTTTGACCTAAACCCAAACCTAACCCAAATGAGCCCAAGTCCTAAAACCAAAACCCAACTAAAGTTGAAACCTCTTTGAAACACTCCCATAAACATTTCCCAACATTAATTTTACATCAATTTAAACCCTATCCCAAAATTGGCCCAAATTAGCCCAATTTGACCTACATTAACCCCTTTACCAAAGAAGCTCAAATCCAACCCAATTCAAACCCAAATCACTCCAAACTTGTTTCAAATCAATCATGACACATCCTTAGACAAAACTCAACATTTATTTGGCATGGCCTATTGCAAATTTTTCTATTCAAAAGCCCATTTTCAAACCTAAAGGCCCACTTCCTTAAACCACTTTAAAAGCCCACCCAAGACCATTTCAAAAGCCCAAGTTTTCAATCCAAAGCCCACATGACATTTCTCCGCATCATCCATTTTATCAAAATCACCCCTAAGTTTCAAAATCATCATTAAACCATTCCAAATTAAGCTTCATGAAAATTCTCCACCAAAATACCAAAATTCCTAAATTCTACTTCCATGAAATTGACCAAGCTTTATCCTAAACCATAGGCAAGCCATGAAGCCATTCTTAAGCCACATGCAAGCCATGTGAGTTGTTTACATGTGACCTTGCCACATTGGGCAAAAGGAGGAGGTCCTTTAAGCACTTCCTAAAATCCATTAACCTTACTTATGATTCCCCTTAACCCAAATATAATCCAAATATTCTTGGATGGAGACTTCTCCACTTCAGACCAGCTGACCCAACTGATTCACCCAGCCCAAAACCAGGTCTTGGAGAGGTGAACCAAACCTAAAATCATGGGTTGACCAATTTGAGCCAAAATACACCCTTACCCCATTCCACTTTGATTCAAACCCTTTACACATGGCAGCCACCAATTGACTTCACAAACATCAAGCCCTGACCCACCTGAACCTGAGGGTGACCCATGCCTGCTGGACAGCCACGTGGATCACCGGAAAACACCACACCCGAGAGCTCACATGTGAGCCAACATTGAAATTCCCCCTTTATGAGTTACCCCAAGTCCAGTGGCCACCATGGCTATTCTTCTCTTGCATAGAGCAGCTCGATCCCAAGCCCTAACTCCCCGCAGGAGGCCCTCCACCCTCTCCTATTTAAACACCACCTCCTCTCGGCCATGAGAGGCGCCGAAAGAAACCTTAAGGAAACTCGCCAAAATCATTCCGGACCACTCTCCACACATAGAGCATTTGATTCCCACCGGATTCCAGCCTCGATTCCCTCCGAGTCGAGCTCGATTTTGAGTTCAAATTTAAGCATAAAAACCAGGACACTTCTTCATAGTGAGCCAATCCCCAAATTGATTGGTCCTACACCTTCACCAGACCAAGAGAAGAGGTTTCCCCTAAAAGCCCCCTCACCAGGCCAGCCATTGCTTCTAGCCTCCAAGCTTTGTGATCGGGCTTGGTCGAAATCATACCTAGACAATTCACCAGGCCAAGGGACTTCATCTGGAGCTTGCTTGGACCCAATCGAACGTGACATAACTCTCAGATCGAAGCTTCACTTATCTGAGCAAAGGTATGGACTCACTCTTCCTCCCGAGCTTCCAGAGATTCTCAATTTAGTTTGGGTCAATTTCAATACATGTTTACCATATGGATGTGTTCGTCTCTTCAAGATGAATCCATAGAGCATAAGAACTCAAAAATTCGTTGAGAATCGAGTGAGAAATTAGGGTTAGAAGGTTGATGGTCGCGGGTTCACACCAGTCGTAGACGATGACTGGGAACCATTGGATCGAGCGTGTATCGAGTGAACGGCCAAGATCGCACCGGAAGAGTAATGGGACATGAACCGCGGGCCCCTGGAGCGCTGAGTCGGATGGCGGGGGCGAATCAAAATACGCCGCGTGGCCTTTCGGAGACGCCGAGGTTGAGTCAGCGCCGCGTGTATAAGTAGGAAGTTAGGATTTTTCTTATTTATTTAATTACCATAACTTTGAAAATTCATAACTTTGTGTAGAAAAATACTAAAAATAAAATAAAAATACCCTCTTGCTTAGTGAACAGAGGAGAAAAATATGGAAAAGAAATCAAGTAATTTCATTAAGTATTTTATTTTTAATGATTTATTTACTCTCTGCACTATTTCAATTCTCCATGCATATAGGAAATTCACCATAGCATGAGACCATAGGGCTTTTGAAGCCTCTGAAATTGGGGACATTCCCAGAATTTTCCAAGGTCAGAGGCCATCCCTATGAGAAGTTATTGATTTTTCAAGTGCATGTTACTAGTTTGAGTGTTTTAATTTCAATAATTAGCATGTTGAGAAATAAATTCTAGGAAAATTTGGTGATGTTTCTTATGACTAGAGGGACCTAGGAAAAATAATTTTTGAGCTAATTCACTTTGAACAACCCTAATTGGCCTAAACACCCAAAATTGAACTTTAATTAATTAGGGTTAACCATTCATCAAATTAACTTAAAAATAATTCTCCACTATCCTCTAGGGATAGGAGAACACCACATAAAAATATGAGATCAGTTGGACTTGGTTAACCCCATCAAATGGGTTAATTAAGCCCCATGAATGAAATCAAACTTTAAAAATTTATAACTCACAAAATACTATTCAAAAATTCACAAAATTGGTTTTGGAGCTTCTCTGATATCAGAGGAGCTTAGGAAAATTAAAATTATAATTTTCTAAAAAAGTTGATTTTTATCAATATTTTAATAATTTCAATAATTAAAAAATAATAAAAATCACAAAAATATTAAAAATCACCAAAATGCTATATTTTGAATTCTAAACACTTAGGAACAAACCAAATATTTTTCTTAAGTCCCTAGGATAAGATATTGAATTTTTAAGGTTTAATGTAATTTTTAATATTAAAAAATGTATTTTTCAACCTTTTCACTAAAATAATTCTAATAAATCAAAGAAAAATAAGAAAATTATAAAAATTGGTTTTTGGTTTCTCTAATATCAGAAAGATTTTTGAAAAATATAAAATTTATTTTTCAACCTTTATTTTATTTTTAAATTAATTAATACTCCAAAACTAAAAATAATTATAATAAATAAAATAAAATTCAAAAAATCACCAAAATTAGTCTAAATGGTCCTCTAGTCATTAGGAGTGCCCCATAATTTTCTTAAGGATAGAAAATTTTCCTTGGTCATCTTATTGAATTTTTCTTGAAAATCCCTATTTTCCACAAAACATAATTATATAAATAAATTAAATACAAAAAAATCACATTTTCTCCTCTAATGACTTAATTGACATGTGAGTGAAGCCACATAAAAATTTCAAATTCATTTAAGCTCAATTTAGTGAGTTATGGAATTATTAAACTTGAAGGGCAAAATGGTAATTAAAACTTTCAACCTCTAATTAAAATTTTAGGCTTAATAAAATAAAAGAGTAAAATAGTTGATCTTAATCTGATTTGGATGATTGAAATTTAAATAATTAAAGAGTAGAAACCCATTAATCAATTTTAAGAATAAACCTTAATTAATCAATTAATTGAATTTGGAAGATTAATAAAAATTGAAATTATTAAAATAGGAATATTATTTAAGAAAATATTTATTCTTAAATTTAAAAATCCCTAAATTAATCACTTCAATAATATTTAATTCCTAATGATAATCTAAATTTAAGACTTAAAATTCTAAAAGACTCAATCATTAAATTAAATTAAAATTAAAATATTCAAACTAAATTAAATCAAATTTTCAATTAAATTAATACTTTAATAATTAAATTAAATCATCTTTAAAACATAAAAAAAATATTAAATTAAAATTAAAATAAAATTAAACTAAATTTAAATTAAAATTAAATTAAATTAAATTAAATTAAATTAAAACATATTAAATTAAATTAAATTAAATCAAAAATTAAATTAAATTAAAAATCAAAACTAAATTAAAAATTAAATTAAATTAAAATTAAATCAAACCAAATTAAATTAAATTAAGTTAAATTAAATTAAATTAAATTAAATATAACATCACTTAAGACATAAAGAATTCAAAACAGATCGAAAATAACTTGAACACTATTCCAAACTTAAATCCATTAATCAAAAGTTAAATTAAATCACAAATCACTAAAACATCATTTGCCCTTAAGAGCTCTTGTTATCATAACTCCTAGATGGAGCATTAGGTGAAGTGACACTTCACTCATAGGATATTCAAACATCCTAGTTCACTGAGCAAAAGAACAAAACTTAATTAAACCTCAGATGATTACTTCACTCGATTAATTAAATTCATTTGGACTTAGAACAATCCTAGCAATATTGAAAAGATGTTTAAGACTCGTCTTAAGCACTTCCTCAATATGATAGGATGTTTATAAGAACAATTGAACTTAATTGTTCTTTGATGAAGAAAATCGTCCTTAAACCAAAATACAAGAACTTAGACGTCATAGGAGATGACTAGCTATAGGACTAGGACTTTGATAGACAACCAAAACCTTTCCCTTAGCTTTACCTAGGTACTTGTTGAAATACTTAAATGACTTAACATGTGTTTTAAGTGCAGCTTGGGATGACGGGAAGACCCTCCAGGTACGCTTTTATTTTATTGTAATTTACTTTATTGCAAATGCACTCTACTTTTCTTGCATGAAAAACAACTGTTGCATGAAAACCAAAACCTTTAGGATAGTCCCTGAACTGAAACTAAAACTAAATTAAAAATCACTGCAAGATAAAATTCAACACACAACATTTCAAAATATAAAACAACTCGAAATTTAATCACAAACAGAACAACAAAACTACAATTGCAACTAAATTAAAAACGTCTTGTTGAATGATCGGGAATACATCGGATGATGTAACCCACGTGTTGCTAACGAGATTTCCCACGGTCTAAATGAAAGTGTGGAACTCATTCAGTTGAGTTTAGCAAATTCATCCGGACTAAGTGAATTCAATGAAAATAACGGTGCGGGATGACGAAACCGTGGGATCTTAATCGGTTCGTTATAATCAACTTTAAGATTTGTTTTAATTAAAATATTAAAAACACTTGAATTTTAAGATTTCTAAACCAAAACACTTCTCTCATCTCACGATTTATGACTTCTAAAACTAAACCACTGCAACAATAAGGAGCTCGGAGCATGGTGGGCAGCACGGCCATCGTCATCAACAAAACTCGGGTCTACTTCAGCAAAACCTTTCCTAGTTTTAAACAACAAAGCCATAGGATTTCGAGATAGTTTGCCTAGTGCAACATAAATCCTCAACTCTTCGTTAGGCATTTGCATGATCATGTCATGTAAATTAAGCCCTAACCGGTCTTAGGACTCCGAGGTAGTTGTTCGGTACGACATAAACCTTCATATCTTCAAGGCTATTTGTATGATTTTATCATACAAATATAAGTCCAAATTAATTAAAATTACCAAGATTGAAATATCAGATAATATTAGGATTTTCCTAAATCCGAGCCAAACAACAGGATAGTTTGGGAAGTTGCCAAGATTCTTCTTGGATCCTCAGCTTCTCCTATTTTTCTTCCTTTGAACTCCTGAAATTAACTGTTCCAAATTTGATCTACCACCTTTTGAAATTCCAAAATTTAATCCTTTGAAAACCCTAAACTCTGAAATTCTTGAGAGCAAAACCACTGATCATTATCGAGAGTTTTCTTAAATGATTCCCGTCATTTAAGATGTAATTAACTATAGGGGCTTGCCCTTATAGGGAACTTTAAGAACCCGAGTAATATAAACCCTGCTTAATTCATTTATATTAAGCAGGGGAACTTGTCGGCTTATAAAATTGGTTCGCAGATCAAACGGATGTCACAAATCTTCTAGTTTATTTAATTGAGCCCCATTATCAAGTAGTGTGTCTATTCTTCGGGATAGATACACAGCTTGTGATGTGGCGCTCATTTATATAAACTATTTAGGATGTGAGATCAGTTTGATTTCATATCTTCAAATTTTCAAATTTAAAATTATTTTCAAAATCAAATGCTACTTTCTAAATTATATATATATATATATATATATATTTAAATTAAATTTAAAATCTAAAATTTGCCGACAATTTCTATAGGCGACCCCTTTTCAAAAATACAACTTAACCTAAAAATATGCTGACAGTTAAGCAGTTATTGGAGCTTCTAGAAGACTGGAAGTTACTCCTAATATTTATGACATGTGATACAATGTACTTGGACATAAGGAAACTGTCTGAATCGTGAAGAGGTGAAATCCAAAGTGAAGAGGTGCAAAAAACCTGGTCACGGAGTCCCGCGACTAGGCGCGACAGTTACCTTCTAGAAGATACATTGAATTTGGATGAATTTTGAAGAGGTGCCTTAAGCAATCCCTGGTCAAATTCAAAGCTTTATAAATAGGAGCCCATTCTACAGAAAAAATGGCACCAGCCCTCCCCCCTTAAGTACACATACCCATTTTAGCATCTTCTCTCCTCTCTTTAGTTTTATTTAGTCTCTTCCATACTTAGGGTGTCACTTTACTTTGTATCTAGTGAGTTTATTTTGAGTATTTATTGTGTGTTGTTGTTGTTGGAGTCTTTCATCATTTCTTTGGAGTCAGTAGAAGTCAGCGGATCACTTGATGGAACACTTCAGATAAGTATTTGTACTTTGGTTCAAAGTTTTATAGATATGTTTTGTTGTGTTATTTCAATGTTTCTGAGTAGTTAGTTATCTTTCTCCTTTCTTCTATGAAAAGATAATAAATTAATTAAATTTTGTAGTAGAATTTAATTTAAAATATTTTAAAACATTGGGATGATATTAATACCTGATCTTAGTTTACTTTTTAAATTGGTCATTTAAATTGTTAAAACCTGTTGAAGATTTTTGAGACATATCCAGAGATAAATTCTTAACTAGTAGATATCACATGAATCCTTAGGTAATCGCAAGCTATAAGTGGATTATTTAAGGTGAAGTGCAAATAAATAGAAAGATATTATTTAATGGGCGTAAAGTTAATTAGTTTTCAGGGGGACAGACTAAATTCTAATAATTTGGTTTATAGAAAGGTAACAGGTCACTGGTAGGGCCAACCATAGCTACCCTTGGACATCTAGTAGTCTGGAACTAGATTAACCCATTCTACTAATAAAACATCCTGAGCCAATCTATAGATTAGTCAATATTCTTTGCACCTGGACCAAAGGGTAAAGAGTAGGAATGCTTCTATTTGGCACAATAACATAGTCTAAATTCCCTATAAAAGATATTTATTCTATAAATCTTGGATTAGTTGAAAAGGTGAAAGTCGTTTTTTATACTTGCATTGAATTTTAATTACTGCTTACATTACTTTATTACTTCTTACTGCTTACTTGCTTTTAGTAAAAATTGTTAGTAAATTAAAATTGAAAATATATATATAGAAAAAAAGAAAGTATATATAAATTGCATTTAATTTGAAAATTTCAAAATATTTCTTACATTTCTTACTTTTTATAAATTCACTATCCATGTGGGATCGATAACCAGGACTCCACTAGAGCCCTATATTACTTGAACGATACATATACTTGCGTTTAAAATTGTAACTTTTACAATAATTATTATAAAATCTAAATATAAATAAATGAAAGTTAACCTCGCACATCAAGTTTTTTAAGCCAATTGCCAGGAATTAAATATTCTAAAATGTGGTATCAAATTCTTGTATTTTAAAGCATATATAAAGTAGCATACATCAAGTTTTTTGGTGTCGTAGCCGGAGATAGGATAAATAAAAAGTAAAAAAATAAAAAATATAAAATAAAATAAAGTAAAAATAAAAATATAAAAACAAAACAACAAAACAAAACAATTGGATTTGAAGGATTACTACCTTTTGATTCTGAATTAGAAAGAACAATTAAAAGAATTAAAAAAGGAAAACAAATTTCAAAACATCAAGAAATGGCTAACTTACATAATAATAATCAAAATCTAATCGAAATTAATGAACAAAATAATTATAAACCATTAAGGGAATATGTATACCCTTCAGCTGATGAACTTCATGTTAGTATTTAAATTTCAGCTGTAGATGCTAATTCTTTTGAGCTTAAACCTTATATTATTCAAAAGGTTCAAAATAATCAATTTGGAGGAACACCTAATGAGGATCCAAATTTACATCTTGCTAGTTTTTTAGAACTTTGTGCTACCTTTAAATATAATAATGTTTCTGATGATGCTATTAGGCTTAGAATCTTTCCTTTTTTCCCTAAAAGATAAAGCAAAGATGTGGCTTAATTCATTAGCAACTTGTTTTATTAAAACATGGGAAGATATGACACAAAAGTTCCTTGCTAAATATTTTCCTCCTTCTAAAACTGCTAAATTAAGAAATGACATTACTTCATTTACAAAATTTGATGGAGAAACAATTTATGAAGCTTGGGAAAGATATAAAGAATTATTAAGAAAATGTCCTCATCATGCTTTACCAGATTGGTTAATTATTCAAACATTTTATAATGGACTTATTGGATCACTTAGATCTATTATTAATGATGTTGCTGCTGGTTTTTTAATGGCCAAGACATTTGAAGAAGCCTACACCTTAATTGAAGAAATGGCTAATAATAATTTTCAATGGCCTTCTAAAAGGGTTAATCCTAAAAGAATGGCCAGTATTCAAGATAATGAAGCCTTTTCTATTTTAGCTTCACAAGTGGCTGTGATATCTAAGAAATTAGATAATTTTGCTATTAATATATCACATGTAAGTAATGACAATTCTGCAAATTCTGATGACTCTCAAACAATGGAAACTTTGCAAGCTATTGCTAGTAAAACTAATAACCCTTATTCTAATTACTATAATCCTGGTTAGAAAAATCATCCTAATTTTAATTGGAGTAATGGACATCAAGTTAATCCAAATTGGAACAATCAAGGAAATTCAAACTATAGACCAACTTATCCTCCTGGTTATAACAATCAGTAGAAAAAGTTATCTATAAAAGAATTGATCTTGCAACTATGCAATCAGCTACAAAGTCAAAACACTGCTATTCGTAATATTGAGAATCAGATGGGTCAAATCGCTAATCTCATTAATTACAGACCTCAAGGAACATTGCCTAACAATGTCAAAGTTAATCCCAAAGAATCTGGAAAAGAGCATGAACAAGTAAAAGCTGTACAATTCAGAAGTGGAAAGGAATTAATAGAGAAAACACAGAATGAGATTGAAAAAGAGAAAGAAGTTGAAGAGATTGAAAAAACTAAAGATACCCTTTCTCCAAGTAAAGATCAGACTGTTATACCTATTGAAGTGGAAGTTGAAAGACCACCACCTCCTTTTCCTCAAAAACTTAAATAGCAGAAGCTTGACCATCAATTTTCCAAGTTCTTTGAAAATTTTTAAGAAACTTACCATCAACATTCCTTTTTCTGAAGCTTTGGAGCAAATGTCAAGCTATGCAAAATTTATGAAGGATATTTTAAGCAAGAAGAGAAAATTTGAAGCTTATGAAACTGTTGCATTAAGCGAAGAATGTAGTGCAATAATTCAGAAGAAATTACCTCAGAAACTTAAAGATCCTGTAAGTTTCACTATACCATGTGCTATTGCAGAAAAATTTCGTGGAAAAGCCTTATGTGATTTAGGAGCTAGTATTAATCTCATAACATTTTCAATTTTTTGAAGGTTAGATTTAGGAGAGATTTCTCCTACCACTGTAACTCTGCAGTTAGTTGATCGATCGATCAATTATCCTAAAGGAGTTATAGAGGATGCTCTTGTTAAGGTAGATAAATTTATCTTCCCTGTGGATTTCATTTTTAGAGATATGGAAGAAGATAAAGAAATACCTATCATTTTAGGGAGACCTTTTCTAGCTAACGGTCGAGCTATGATTGATGTGCAAAAAGGAGAATTAACGATGAGAGTTAATGATCAAGAGATAAAATTCAATGTTCTGAAATCAATGATGTATCCTGATAAAAAAAAAATGTTATCGGATGGATATTTTTGATTATATAATTGAAAAGCATTATCAAGAAAAATGTAAGGTCATTTCTGATGATAAAGATAAAGAATCTATGTTATATAATGAGTCATTAAATGAAGAAAATTTATCTAAAGAAACTCATTATATTCATAAAAATTGGGAAATTTTAGACACATCTAAAAATGATATACTTTTACCCTCAATTGAAAGAGCCCCTGAACTGTAATTAAAAATGTTACATGTACATTTAAAGTATGCATTTCTTGGAAATTCATTAACTTTACCTGTAATAATATCTTCAGAATTAAGAAAAGATCAAGAAAAAGAATTAATAGGAGTTCTGAAGAATTATAAGAAAGCTTTTGGTTGGACTATTGTAGATATAAAAAGAATAAGCCCTTCAATCTGTATGCATAGAATTTTAATGGAAGAAAATTATAAACCCACTATTGAACCTCAAAGAAGATTAAACCCAATTATGAAAGAGGTTGTCAAGAAAGAGATTTTGAAATGGTTAGATGCTGGAATTATTTATCCTATTTCGGATAGCCAATGGGTGAGTCCTATTCATTGTGTTCCAAAGAAAGGAGGAGTAACTATCATTGTTAATGAAAAAAATGAATTAATCCCAACAAGACAAGTTACTGGATGGTGTATTTGCATTGACTATCGAAAATTAAACAACGCCACTAGAAAGGATCATTTTGCTTTACCTTTCATAGATCAAATGCTGGATAAACTAACTGGACACTCATATTTTTATTTTCTGGATGAATATTCTGGTTATCATCAATTACCGTTGCTCCTGAGGATCAAGAAAAGACAACATTTACAAATCCTTATGGAACATTTGCCTTTAGAAGAATGCCTTTCGGTTTATGCAATGCACCTGCAACTTTTTAAAGATGTATGATGTCAATATTTTGTGATTTGATTGATAAAGGAATTGAAGTATTTATAGACGATTTTTCAATTTTTGGAACTTCTTTTGAAGCTTGCTTGGAAAATATAACGAAAGTTTTGAAGAGATGTGAAGAAACAAATTTAGTTCTAAACTGGGAAAAATGTCAATTTATGGTCACAGAAGGTATTGTACTTGGACATAAAGTTTCACAAATAGAGATGGAAGTTGATCAGGCAAAAGTGAAAATTATCGCTGAACTGCAACCACCTACTACCGTTATAGATGTAAGAATTTTTATGGGTCATGCTGGATTTTATAGAAGATATATAAAGGATTTTTCTAAAATTGCTAAACTTCTTTGCCATTTATTGGAAAAAGAAGCTAAATTTGAATTTAATGAAGATTGTCTGAATGCGTTCAATATTCTGAAAGAAAAATTAATCACTGCACCGGTCATTGTTGCTCCTCATTGGAATAAACCTTTTGAATTAATGTGTGATGCAAGTGATTATGCAATCAGAGCTGTATTAGGAAAAAAATATGAGAAAATTTTCAAAGTTATATATTATGCTAGCAAAACTCTTAATGAAACTCAAATAAATTACACTACTACCGAAAAGGAGCTTTAGCAATAGTATATGCCTTTGATAAATTTAGATCATATCTTCTTGGAACAAAATGTATCGTACATACTGATCATTCTGATATTAAGTATTTAATGTCTAAAAAGGATGATAAACCTAGATTGATCAGATGGGTTTTACTATTGCAAGTATTTGATTTTTAAATTGTAAACAGAAAAGGAACTGACAACCAAATTGCTGATCATTTATCAAGAATAAAAAATAATATTGAGAATATTTATGAAGAAAAGTTAAATGAGAAATTCCCGGATGAGCAATTATATGCCATTCAAGGATTACAAATGCCATGGTATGCAGATATAGTTAACTACATGGTTAGCAATATTTTACCTTATGGGATAAATAGTAAATACATTTTAAAATTCAAGAATGATTGTAAATCATATATTTGGGGAAATCCTCATTTATTTAAGATAGAAAGAGATTCTGTGATTCGAAGATGTGTACCTTATGAAGAAACTTTTGCAATTATTAAAAAATGTCACGATTCTGAATTTAGAGGACACTTTGGAGTATATAAAACTGCATTTAAAATTTTAAATTCTGGATTTTATTGTCCTACTTTATTTAAAGATGTTGGACATTATGTGAAAACTTATGATCGATGTCAAAGAATGGGAAATATATCTAGAAAAGATGAAATGCCTCTAAACTTTATATTAGAAATCGAAATTTTCGATGTATGGGGTTTAGACTTTATGGGACCTTTTGTACCATCATCTGGAAAGATTTATATTTTATTAGCGATTGATTATGTTTCAAAGTGGATCGAAGTCAGTAGCTTTACCTAACTCGTGATTCCAAAAGTGTTTCGAAATTTTTAAAGAAGAAGATTTTTACAAGATTTGGAATGCCCAGGATAATTATCACAGATGGGGGAAGTCATTTCAGAAATATAAGAATTGAATCATTGCTGGAAAAATTAGGAATTAAACATAGAATTGCCACTCCTTTAGGGTAAGTGATAGATCTATCAGCTAACTGAAGCGTTACAGTTGTGGGAGTAATCTCTCCTAAATTCAACCTTCGAAAAATAGAAAACGGCATGAGATTAATACTTGCTCCTAAATCACATAAAGATTTTCCACAAAATTTTTCTCCAATAGTACAAGGTATAGTGAAACTTCTAGGATCTTTAAGTTTCTGAGGTAATTTATTTTGAATTATTGCACTACATTCTTCACTTAATGCAACAGTTTCAAAAGCTTCAAATTTTCATTTCTAACTTAAAATATCCTTCATAAATTTTGCATAAGTTGGCATCTGTTCCAGATCTTCAACAAAAGGTATGTTAATAGTAAGTTTCTTAAAAATTTCAAAGAACTTAGAAAATTGATGATCAAGCTTCTGTTGTTTTAGTCTTTGAGGAAAAGGTACTGGTGGTATTTCAACTTCCACATTAATAGGAATAACAGTCTGATCTTTACTAGGAGAAGGAGTTTCATTAGGTTTTTCAATCTCTTCAACCTCAATCTCATTTTCAATTTCATTTTGAATTCTTTCTTTTAATTCCTTTCCACTTCTAAGTTGTACAGCCTTAACATGTTCATGTTCTTTTCCAGTTTCTTTTGGATTGATTTCAACATTACTAGGAAGTGTTCCTGGAGGTTTGTAATTAATTAAATTAGCGATTTGTCCCATTTGATTCTCAATATTACGAATAGCAGTGTTTTGATTTTGTAATTGACTACTCAGTTGTAAAATTAATTCTTCTATAAATAACTTCTTTTGTTGATTATTAAATCTAGGAGGTTTATAGTTTGAATTTACTTGATTTTTCCAATTTCCAGTTGGATGTGATTGATTATTACCCCCTTCTTGTTGTGAATTATTCTAGTTAAAATTAGGGTGATTTTTCCATCAAAGATTATAATAATTTGAATAAGGATTATTTTACTTGCAATAGCTTGTAAAGTTTCAATAGTTTGAGAATTTTCAAAATTAGCAGAGTTGTTATGTGATACATTGATTACAAAATTATCTATTTTTTTTAGATATTGCAGCTACTTGTGAAACTAAGATAGAAAAGACTTCGTCATCGTGAATGCTTGCCATTCTTTTAGGATTAATCCTTTTAGAAGGCCATTGAAAATTATTGTTAGTCATTTCTTTAATTAAAGTATAAGCTTCTTCAAATGATTTAGCCATTAAAGAACCTCCAGCAGCGGCATCAATAATTGATTTCAGTGATCCAATAAGTCTGTTATAAAATGTTTGAATAATTAACCAATCAGGTAAAGCATGATGAAGAAATTTTCATAATAGTTCTTTAAATCTTTCCCAAGTTTCATAAATTGTCTCCCCGTCAAATTGACTAAATGAAGTAATGTCATTTCTTAATTTAGCAGTTTTAGAAGGGGGAAAATATTTAGCAAGGAATTTTTGTTCCATTTCAGCCTATGTTTTAATAGAACCTGTTGCCAATGAGTTCAACCACATCTTTACTTTATCTCTTAAAGAGAAAGGAAAGAATCTACGTCTAATAGCATCATCAGAAACATTGTTATATTTAAAGGTAGCACAAAGTTCTAAAAAACTAGCAAGGTGTAAATTGTGATCCTCATTTGGTGTTACCCCAAATTGATTATTTTGAACCATTTGAATAATAGATAGTTTAAGCTCAAAAGAATTAGCATCTACAGTAGGTATTTGAATACTATTATGAAGTTCATCAACTGTAGGGTTAGCATAATCCCTTAATGTTTTGTAAACATTTTGTTCATTAATTTCAATTGGATTTTGTAAATTGTTATGTAAATTAACCATCTCTTGATATTTTTGAATTTGTTTTCCTTTTTTAATTCTTCTAACAGTTCATTCTAATTCAGAATCTAAAGGTAATAATCCTTCAGAACCAGAACTACGCATAAAAAGTAAATAAAAAGTAAAATAAAATAACAAGAAATAAAATCTCTACTTACTTCTTTTTTTTTTTTTATAAATGTTTTTGTATTTTTATAATTTTTTATTTTTTATTTTTGTATTTTGATAATAAAAGAAATAAATAAAATAAAATAAATATTAAAAATCTAAAAATTTGCCTCCCCGGTAACGATGCTAAAAACTTGAGCTCGATTCGCGAACAACGCAGTAATTTATGCTTTCAAAAATATGTTTTAGTCAATACTTTGACCAAAATAGTAATAGTAGCTAGTGTATATAAATATAATTTTATGGAACATATTTTACACACTAGAGATACTACGCAAGTATATGTATCATTTCAAGTAATATAGGGCTTTAATTAAAGACCCCAGTATCGATCCCACGAGGAGGTTTATAGATTTTTAAATATGTTTAATTTTTATTTTTATTTTTATGTTTTTCTTTTAAAGTTTTAAATTTAATTTACTAAATGTAGAATTAAAGTAATAATAAAATAAATGAGTGATGTAAATAATACTAAGCAAACAACTTTCTTCCTTTCAATTAATCCAAGACTTTTTAGATAATATAATATTCGTGGAGAATATAAATTTATGGTATTGTAAAATAGAAGCATTCCTATTCTTTACCTTCGCTCGATAGTATAAAGAACATTGGCTAATCTATAGATCGTGTCCGGATGTATTGTTAGTAGAATGGGTTAATCTGAGCTCACACTACTAGATGTCCAAGGGTGGCTATGGTCGGCCCTACTAGTGGCCCGTTCCCTTTCTATAAATCAAATTACAAGAATTTAGTCTATCACTCTAAAAACTTATTAATTTTACACCCATTGAATAATATTTTCCTATTTATTTGCACTTCACCTTGAATAACCCGCACAATGCCTTCGACTACCTAAGGATTCATGTGATATCTACTAGTTAAGAATTCATCTCCTTCTAGGTCTCAAAATTCTTAAACAGATTTTAACAATTTAAATGGCCAATTTAAATAGTAAATTAAGATCCGGTATTAATATCATCACAATATTAAAACAATATTTTAGTTTCTAATTCTCCAACGAATTTAATATTATCTTATTTATCTTTTCATAATTGAAAGGAGAAAGTAAAGTAACTACTCAAAACACATTGAATCTAAATAACAAAACATATAAATAAAACTTTGAATAAAATTACAAATACTTATCTCAAGTGTTTCTCCAACTGATCCTCTGATTCCTTCTGACACCAAAGCGAAATAGACTTCACAAGCACCAACTCTTTCAAACTCTCAATACAAACTCTAAATAAAATAAACTCACTAATTTATAAAGGAAAGTAAACTAAAAGTGTGGCCCTTAAAATTATCTCTCTAATGTTTTGATTTCTTATTAGGCTACTTGGGTTGGGCTTGGGCATTTTTCTTTGTAGAAATAGCCTCCTATTTATAGGCTTCAAGGGTTGCCTAAGGTACATCTTCAAAATGTGTGCAAGTTCAATGAATCTTCTAGAAAGTGTGTCTAGAGCCTAGGCGCCAGCATCTGGCACCTAGGTGCCGGACTCCGCGTCCAGTTTTTCCCACCTCTTCACTTTGGCTCGCACCTCTTCGCAATCCAAACCGTTTCCAAGCGTCTAAATACAATGTATCACATGTCCTATAATCTAGGAATAACTGTCAATCTTCTAGATGGTCCAATAACTGCTCTAACCGTCAAAATAACCGTCCAAAGTAGTTACAAAAACCGTCACAAAATTGCTATCGTGCTGGCGCTTGGGAGCCGGATTCTGGCGCCTAGGTTCCAGGCTCATTATTTTGGAATTTAGCATTTTGGTTCCATTTTTTCCCCTTTTTACTCCTTTTTCATCCTTTTTCATCTTTATTTCCTTTTTGGACATTTTTGCATCACCTACATCCAAAAACATAAAATACCTTTCATTAAAGCATAATATCCTTAAAAATTTGATAAAAATCAAGGCATAAAAACAGGTATTTTTTCATGGATCACCTCGCTAGCCTAACTCAATAACGAGGGTAAAGAAATGCACTACGTTACCTAAGTCTTCACCTAATTCAATCGAAATAAGCTATCTTGCAATTATGAAGCATTACCTAGCTTTGATCTTCATTGTTCAAAAGCTTAGGCACTCCATGATCTCTCGTAAAGTGACCCTCATTTTAAGGGTCAACCTTCTATCGTACCTAATAAGCCGACTGATACTTTTTGGAAGATTAGCCAAGTGCGATATGATTCTACTCTAGTTTAAAGTGTCAAATGATAGATTTTGGTGGACTTCCTTGTAGTACACCGAATACCAGCAGGGACCCCTCTCATTGATGACCTTCCCGAAGAACAATTCTTTGAGCTTAAAGGATCCAGCACTCGCCGTTAAGAATGATACTTCGATGGAGCTTCATCTGCTTATAAAAATAGAGACAAGAAAATTATTGTACCCAGCAAGGTGGGATTAAGGCTGGTTTTCAACACTCTAGACCGAGCGATGATGTCATTCTCTTACCACCAGACATAACAATGCAGAAATAATGATGCCTAGTATAAGGTGCACAAAATTGGCTTAGAACTTGTAATCTTAATGGAAATTGAAGAAATTAACATCTACGGGGATTCTCAAATTAGCATCAACCAAGTTATTGTCAAGTACAAGACCCTAAAACTAAGGCTCGAATAGTAGTTCTGCAACACAATGAAGAAGAAATCCCATACATTACTCTTTTCAAAGTTCGGAAGCAATAAAACTCAATAGAAGATAATTTGGCCAAGCTTGCAAAGGAGTTCGCTTGCCTAGAGGAGGACTGCATTTCAATTTCAGTACAAGGATGACAAGCTCTCACTCAAATAGACATGGACAACCTTCACAATATCGGTGCCATCAAGACAGTGATAGTTTCCAAGAAGGAAGAAAAAGAAGATTAACGACAACAAAACATTGATTATTTGTAGTCTGGGAGACTATCAGAAGGCAGTTATACTATAACCAAATCAAGCTGCAGGCGTTATCCTATGCTCTAGTGAACTGCAGGTCTTTTAACATGATGTGACTACGATGTCTAAGCAAATTTGAGGCTTAAGACATCATCAAAGATATCCATTCAAGCCTTTGTTGTGTGCACCAGTCAGGGTAAAATAAAAATGAAATTAAAAAGACTCAGATATTATTTGTCAAGGATGATGTTAGATTGTATGTAAATTGCCAAAAGGTGCCACCAGTACAAAATGCATGGGGTGGTTACTCCAACCTCCGAATGTGTTGCACCCGATAATTCCATCGTGGTCGTTCGAATGTTGGGGACCAGACATAGTGGGTCTTAGAGACCCTCCATCATCTAAAGGTTATTGTTTTATTCTTGACGTTATAGAGTACTTCTCAAAATGGGCAGAGGCAATACTACTCACGGAATTCAAGAAACACCAGGTCCTCTAGTTCTTGAAGACTAAAATTGTTTACAAATTTGGAGTGCCTAAAACATAATCTCAGACAACGGGATAACCTTCAAGAACATGAAGATAAATAATTTTGTATAGAGATATGAAATAGATTAGATATATTCAACAATCTATTACCCCAAAGTTGATGTTTTAATTGAAACCTTGAATAAGACTTTGGTCCTGTTGACCTCACTTTTGGTTAAGGTCTAGTCTCTCTTTAGAATAGCCTAGGGTCTAGCCATAGGACTCTCCTGGTGACTTTCTTAGAGGACTAGTCATGGAACCCTTCCCATAGAAATTCAAAACTCTTCTTGCTTCACTAGGGGGTTTTCATATGCTTAAGGCCTAACCCCCACCTTTTGGTAGAAAAAAGGCAAGCATAAGGAATCCTAGGGAAAGTCTCCAGACCTTAGGATTTGCCCTGAAGGAGGTCTGGAGATCACCACTCATACACTTCACATTCACAACATACACTGCACATCCTAATTTCAACCCTGAACTCTTTGGAAACTCATGTGGATAGCCCAGCCCTAAGTCTATGACTAAGTGGTGGGGACCAACACATTGAGGACCAAATGTAAGTGACCCTTAAACCATTACATCGTGCTCACTTTGAAGCCACCTTCAAATCTCCAGAGTTTCAATTTTTGGCCCCCGGCCTCCCAAAATTCCTTAAATAACCCAAAATTACCCAAATTCACCACAATTCCCCAAAAAATCATTCCAAAATATTCCGTACCACTCAAATTTACCATTCATGACCAAAAATTCTAAAATTTCCAAAAATACCCCCCCAATACCCTCAAAATACCCAAAATACCCTTTTTGCCCAAAAATCCAATAATTCCAAAAAATTCTTAAAAAATTTCAGAAAATCCTAAAAATCCCTAATTTCATTTTGTTCAACTACACTATGGGTAACTTTTGCCAAATTAATACACTTTTAATCCAAAATCCCAACTTGGCCCATTTAACCTAAAGGTGCCTAAACCAAACCCAATCTTGACCCAATTGATCCCAATTTTCATCAAATTCAATTATAAAACAAAATTCAACATCCCCAATATGAAATTAGACCAAATTCAAGTCCAATGTGACCCACATTTGAATCTAATTCCACATGAAATCAAAATCCCCAATTTTGCCTAAATAATCCAAAACTCCTAAAAGTGACCCAACGTCAATCAATTCATCCCAAATTTCAATTCCAAACTCTTTATAACACCTCCTTAAACTGAATTGGATCATCAATTTCCCATAATTTGAGCTCAGGTCTTACCCAAATCCATTTTGAACCAAAGAAACCCCAATTTTGACCCAAGCTGAACACATGTTTTAAATCCACCAAATTGACCCTCTAGACCTTGTCAAAACCATTTTATGTCTTCATAAAAATTCTTCTATACAACCATATCTACATTATTTTTGAAGACTTCTGAACCCCATTCCCACTCAAACTTAAGATAACTTGACCCGAACCCAACATGATCCAATATAATCAAAAATCCAATCCATGCCAAAATTGAACCTCCAAATGAGCTCAAAACCACTTTGTGTTTTCATGAAAGATCTTAGTTACAATTATATGAACAATATTGGTCAAGGTACCTAGAGCTCATTCTCACTCAAACCCAAGTTAAGTTAGCCCAAACCCAAATGAACCTAATTAAACTAATAATTCAAATCAAAACAAATTAAACCTAAAATTAATTAAATTAACTTCATGACATTCCTAAAAAAATTACATATATAATAAAATATATATATTAAATAAATAAAATAAAATAAAATAAAAAGAAGATTTCTCCCTCACCTCCCCCTCATCCCTCCCTCGCCCTACACGCCACCTACACCCCTCTCCATCACTCACATCACTTCTCCCCTCTCCTCCTCACCTCTACCATGTCACCACCACACCTCCACCTCATCTCATTCCACTCTCCCCCACTCCTCTTAGCTGTGAGCCTCATCCTAAATCCCTCTCATAATCTCACACACACACTTACACATTTCCTCATTCTCCCCCCAATCTCCTTCTAGCCGTGAGCCTCTCTTCTCCTTCTCCTTCTAAGCTAGCCACAATCACTCACTTCCTCTCTTAGCCAAGGTTTCCAAAAAGTGCTTCTCCAAGGAAAGGTAACATCTTACCCTTCTCTCTACTTTTATTTTTAGTTCAAAATTTCTTAAAGGGAAAAGTTCATCATCATATTTATGTTTAACTTAAAAGTCTAAATCACACATACATGCATTTTTTTTTCTTATTCTCCTTCATAGGTTTTTTTTCAAAAAAAAAAAATTATTATGTGTTAATCCCTTTCAAAAATCTTCAAGCTATTTAAACTTTCCCATGCTTAGGCTTTAGGATTTTTTTTTATGCAAAATTATTTAGCTATTTCCATGTATAGCCTTAAGATTTCTTTCATGCAATATATTCCATGCTTAGCCTTAGGATTTCTATTCTTTTTATGCAAGTTATTAGCTAATTAAGTTAACTAGTTTGATATTTACAAATATACCACCTAACTTTATTACATTGAAAAGAATAAATTTTAAAATTTAAAAGAAATAAACATAAGGATAAGGTAAAATGAGAGGGTATGAAATAAATTTTTAATAATATATAATAATAAAAAAATAACTACATAAATTATACATATGTAAATTAATAATGTAAATGTAAATAAATTATATGTACTAAATAATATATAAATTAATGTTAAATATATTGTAAATAAATTATAATACACTAAATAAATAATGTTTAAAATAATGTAAAAAAATTATATATAAATAAGTGACATAATAAAAATAATCTATACTAAATTTAAATAAATACTACTAAAACATAAATAACTAAATAAAGAATAATATATATATATATATATATATATATATATATATATATATATATATATATATATATATATATATATATATATATATAAATTAACAATAACAATATGTAAATAATAATTTTAATAAATAATAACTTAAATAAATTATAATAATTTAAAATAAATGAAAGGGTAATTTAGGAGAGAGAATGTTTAAAAAGCTTTACAAATAGATAAATAAATAATAATAATAGGTAAATAAAAACATCATTCTTTTTAAAATAATCTAAATATTAATATACATGTAAATAATAATTTTAAGAAATAATAACTTAATATAAATGATAATAGCCTTAAATAAAGAAAAGAATAATTTAAAAGAGAGAAAATGAAAAGTCTTATAAATAAATAAATAATAATAAAAATGATAACAATAAATAATGTAAATTAATAATATAAATTAATAATCATAAATCAATAATATGTAAGTAATAAAAATGTACATATAATTAATTAAAATAAAATAACTTATAAGGGATAATAAAAATAAATAATACATATATATATAAATTGAAAATAAATTAAATAATATAAATAAATAATGAATTAAATTAAAAATAAATAGTTAAAATTAAATAGTAATTAAATTAAATAAATTAAATAAATTAAATTAAATTAAATAAATTACATTAAATAATAATTAATTAAGTAAACCAAAAACAATTAAATAAATAATACTTTAAATTAAATTAAATAAATTAAATTAAATTAATCAAAATTATATTAAATTAAATGATAATGTAAATAAATAAATAATTTAAAATTAAATTAAATTAATTAAATAAATTAAATTACGTTAAATAAATTAATGAAAACCGAATATTAAATTAAAGTTAAATAATAATTGTAAATAATAATAAATTAAATTAAATCAACTAAATTAAATTAATCAAATCATATTAAATTAAATTAAATTAAATTAAATAATAATATAATTAAAAATTAAATAAATTAAATTAAATTAACATATTAAATAAATTAAATTGCTAATGTAAATTAATAATAAATTAAATTAAACTAAATAAATAAAATAAAATAAAATAAATTAAATTAAATAATAATGTAAATAAATAGTAATTTATATAAAATAAAATAAAATAAAACAAATTAAATTAAATTTTATTAAATTAAACAATAATACTTTACATTAAATTAAATAAATAAATTAAATTAAATTAATAATAATTGTAAATAATAATAAATTAAATTAAATTAAATAACAAAATAAAATATATTAAAACTAAAATAATAATTTAAATAAACAAATATTAAGTTAAAGTAAAAATGAAATAAATAAATTAAATAAGTAACAATTAAATAAATAAAATAAATAAATAACAAACAAGTAATTAAATAAATTAAATAAATAACAATTAATTAAACAAAACAAATGAATAACAATTAATTAAAACAAACTAATAAGAATTAATTAAATAAATAGATGATGATAAAGTAAATAAATCATAATGAATTAAATAAGATAATAAATTAAATAAATAATAAAGATAATAATAATTTTTAATAACAAATAAAAGATAATAATTTTAAACAACACATAATAAAAATAACAATAATAAAACACATAAATAATAAATAACAATAATAACATAAAATAATAATACATAATAATATAAACATTAATAACATAATATAATACAATAAAATAACAAACAATAATAACATAACACATAAATAAATAATAACGATAACACAAGACAAAAACAAAATAAAATAATAACATACAAGAATAACACAACACAACCATCACAAATCACAACAATCACAACATACAACAACAATCCCGACCACAATATAATACCAACACGAGAACAATCAGACCTAGGATAGGCCCCCTGAGGCATGATCTATTTTCCCCTTTATAAAGTCACCTAAGAAATCACAACTTGGTGTAGAAAACATAACAAGAATACCCTTATGCTGAGTGAATGCATGGAGTAACCCATATTTTACCTGGTGTCCACACAAACTTCCCAATTCACATTCCAAACTTAAATTTAAACCTAAACCATAAATCAAAACCAAATTCAAACCAAAATTAAACCAAACCCAAACCAAAACATAAACCCAAACCAAAATCAAACCAAAATCAAACCAAACCCAAACCAAAACATAAACCAAAACCAAACCTAGTTCAAACCCAAACCAATTACAAACCAAACCAAATTCAAATCCTCCAATCCCCAAACTAAAATCAAACTCAATTAAAAACCACAAACTCTTCATAGCACTCCCATAAGTCCAAATCAAACTACCAATTGCCACCAATCCAAATCCAAACCACACCTAAACCCATCTGCCCCAACCTACCCGAACAACTGTGTTCATTAAGCATAAGGGTATAGGTAGGGTGAATTGTTAAGCAACATAATAAGTCTAAATGAGCCCAAGACTTTTCATCGGGATATAAGAGGAAGCATGGACTCGCATCCTTCTTTGACTGTTTTGATACATCTGAGGTCTATTAAACTTAATATGTCTGCTTAACGAAACCATCCTCAATTAAATTAACAAAGTTCATTGAAACACAACATAAAAATTTGCATAGACATCATAGGACTTGGTAGACAACAAGGATCTAAACATAGACATCATAGGATTGAGTAGCTACTACTTGCTAGTCCTACTTCTTCCTGTTTTCTGGCATGTTTTATATTCTGCAAAATTATAAACACCTATATGCAATGCAATACTAAAGTCTTAGCTGGGAATTATGAGAATTCCCTACCAGGTAGATTTATATTTTGATACAATTTACTTACCTTTACTGTACTTTACTTCTCTTGCATGTTAAACAAGAATGTCACCATGCATGAAAACTGAAACCTTTAGGATAGCCACAAAACTGAAACCCAAAACTAAATTAAAAGTCATACAAGATAAAATTTACTGCCACAACATTTCAAAATATAAGATAACTTAAAATTTAATCACAAACAGAACTACTAAAACTACAACTTCAACTATATTAAAACGTCTTGTTGGATGATCGGGAATACCTCGGATGATGTAACCCACGTGTTCCTAACGGGATTTCCCACGGTCTAAATGAAAGTGTGGAACTCATTCAGTTGAGTTTAGCAAATTCATCTGGACTAAGTGAATCCAATGAAAATAATGGTGCCGGGATGACGGAACCGTGGGATCTTAATCGGTTATGTTTAATCAACTTTAAGATTTATTTTAAATAAAACATTAAAAAACACTTGGACTTTAAGATTTCTCTAAACCAGAACACTTTTCTCATCTCCTGATTTATAACTTATAAAACTAAACCTCTACAACGACAAGGAGCTTGGAGAACAGTGGGCAGCACGGCCATCGTCGTCGCAAAACTTGTGTCGACATCAGCAAAACTATTCCTTAGTCTAAATAACTAAGCCATAGAATTTCGAGATAGTTTTCCTAGTGCAACATAAATCCTCAACTTTTTGTTAGGCATTTGCATAATTGTCTTATGCACATTAAGCCCTAACCGGTCTCAGGACTCCGAGGTAGTCGTTTGGTACGACATAAGCCCTCACATCTTCAAGGCTGTTTGTATGATTGTGTCATACAAATACAAGTCCTAATTAATTAAAACAGGCAGGATGAAATATTAAATAAACTCCCAAATTGAAGCCAAATAATAAGATAGTTTGGGAAGTTGCCAAGATTCTTCTTGGATCCTCAGCTTCTCCTACTTTTCTTCCTTTGGACTCTTAAAATAAACTGTTCCAAACTCGATCCATTCCCTATTAAAATTCCAAAATTCAATCCTTTGAAAACCTTAAACTTTGAAATTCTTGAAAGCAAAACCACTTATCATTATCGAGAGTTTTCTTAAATAATTCCCGTCATTTAGGATGTAATTAACTATAAGGGCTTGCCCTTATAGGGAACTTTAAGAACCCATGTAATATAAACCCTGCTTAATTCCTTTATATTAAGTAGGGGAACTCCGTCGGCTTATAAAATTGGTTCACTGCACCAAATGGATGTCACAAATCTTTTAGTTTATTTAATCAAGCCCCATCGTCAAGCAAGGTGACTATTCCTCGAGATAGATACACGCTTTTGGTGCGGTGCTCGTTTATATAAACTATTTGGGATGTGAGATCAGTTTGATTTCATATCTTAAAATTTTTAAACTTAAAATTATTTTCAAAAATCAAATGCTACTTTTCAAATTATGTATATATATATATATACTTAAATTAAATTTAAAATCTAAAAATATGCTCACATGTCCATATCATAAAAAAGACATTGACCGACAATACTAGAAAATGGCATGAACAACTATCAGAAGCTTTGTGGGCATACCGTACCACACACCGAACCCTCACACAGTCTACAACATTTGATCTAGTGTATGGGTCTGTAGCTATACTTCTGTTTGAGGTGCAACTACCCCTCTCTGAATAACAATTGCCAACAAAATAACTGAAAAAGAAAATGTGAAATTACTACTTAAAGAACTTGATAGTTTGGAGGGTAAACACTTGCAAGGTCAAAATAGCACTTGGAGTTGTACCAACTGAAGATAATAGAGCTCATGATAAATTGGTTGATCTAGGAGCATTCTTAATTGGCAATTTGGTCTTGGTGCTTCAAAGACCCACTGCAAAATGGATGGGAAATTCAATCCAATGTGGGAGGGTGACCCGACCCGCAATTATGTAAATATTTATCTTCCTTCAATTTTCAAAAAACTTGTCCCAACTTATGTTTAGCGGCTAGTGTGAATTAATGAAATGATTTTGACAATATATAATAATTTTTTACACTAGGGGTACTACGCAAGTATACATATCGTTTCAAGCAATAAATATTTTTTAAAAAAACTTCCAATATCGATTCCACAGAGAAAGTGTAACTTTTAATATTTAACTTGCTGAAAATTTATTTAAATTACAGATAAATATAATAGGAGAACAATTTTGATATGTTTGTAATGGTTAAATCAAAATTTAATAAAGAAGTAACAACTATATTTAAAAGTTTGATAACATGCAAATGACAACTAAAGTTTAAGAGCGATATTGGATTTTATGAAAAGATATTTTCCCTTAAAAAGAGATATTAATCAATGTAGGATTTAAATGATTAGAAGTGCAAAATGATGTATGGTGACAAATAGGAGTATTCATATTCCTTACCCCCTAACGGTGCTAGAAAAGAACATTAGTTAATCTAAAGTTTGCCTCTATCTTGTGTAGTAGTGCTGAGTAGATTTTGGCCTCTTACCTCCAAATTACCAATGGTGTCCTCTCTATAGGACCTAATAGGGACTCTTACAATCCAAAATTTAAAGAAAAATCATAATAGAATCTAGTATGTCACCCTAGAAACATCAATTTTGTGCCCATTAAAACTTATCTCCCTATTTATTTGCACCCCTGGGGAGATTGCAACGACCTTTTCCAAAGTGAAGTGTGGTATTCACAAGTTGGGTGAAATCCTTCTGATTCATTATGTTTCTCAACGGTTTTAACCTCACAAGTGGCCAATTTGTAAAGTTAATCAAGATTTGGTGAAAATACCATCAAAATTTTTAGAATAAAAAGAAGTATTCAAAACTTTCTCATCCCATAAGATTAATTCTCGTATGAAAAGAGAAGGAAATGGAACTACTTAGAAATCATGGAGATAAAAAAACACATGATTTCTATTGAAATGAAAGTCTTACAATAAAAACTCAAACATAAATATAAGGTACCTTGAGTTTTCTCCCAAAGCAAATTCTGGAGTCTCCTTCCAACAATCTCCAAACTCTTACACAACACTTACATACACACACTTACACACACTAAAAAGAACACTAAAAATCTACCAAGTCTCTTTAAAATCTCCTCAAAAGTCTTCTCCAAGTCTTCTTTCTTGTGCCCATTTAATATATCTCTAAAAATGATTAAGGGTTGCTTCAAATGCCCCTTCAAAATTTAGCCAAATTCAATGTACCTTCTAGAAGGTCAGTTATTGGCACTATAGCGCCAAGCTAGGGCCCTAAAATGCCCATTTCTTTTGTCAGGTGGGGCTATGACCCCAAGAGTGGCACCATCGTGTGACACAAAGACACTTCAAATTTGCTTCATTTAGCCCTCGTTTTCTCTAAATGTTCATTCCATGTACCTGAAACCAAAAACATGCAAAATACCTTCCTTTAAGTTGTAATCACATATAAAATTGTAATGCTCATAAAATGTGCACCAAATAGGTATTTTTAGGTAGATTAGTTCCCCCAAACTTAATTGGTACTTGTCCTCAAGTAATTCCTTATACTATGTAAAAATTTATAACTTGTGCTAATGAGTTTAACTTAATGATTTCTATAGTTTTTATCTTATAAATGCAATAGTGAACCTTTAGAAAAATTTTTAATAACTCAGGTTAAAGCTAAAATGTAGGAATATCTAGTAGCCAAATATAAATGTTCTGATTTTCTATTCATTTGAAGATTAACTGCAATTTGTTATACTTAGGATGCTTAGAAGTATTACAGAAAAAAGAATCTCATGAGAACTTTACTAATAAGGGTGCTAATACATTTAAGCCTAATTTTAGAAATGTAATTAAGTTCCTTTCCTAAATATGATTCTAGTGGAGCCAACTTTTGATCAGGCATCTCCTCAAGCTTCTCCTCACATATTTTCCTTTTTTACTTTCCTTTTTCTTTTAATTTTTCTTTTCTTTTTCTTTTAGGATCATTTTCAATCCTTTCTTTTTCTTTTCATGTCATGTGATGATAACTATACCTGGATAGCCTTTAATTATTTTTAACTCCACCGTCCTCTTCATAAAGTTATAGACATCCCACATTTCTTTACTTGACAAATGTGTATTAACTTTAAAAAATGATTTTCATAAAGTTTAGATTCTTTCTTTTCAAGTATAAATCTAAGATCCTTGATATTTCAAAAATATAGTTTTCTTTACTTTAAATAGTAAAAATCATAACTTTATACTTTTATGTAAAAAATCTTAACACTAAAAAAAACCTTGATTATTAAAAATTTCTACTTAGGTCTTCTATGACATTCATAAAATAAAAAAATATAGTTACCTAAAGCTAACCCTACATACAATAGGTTATGTTAAAATAACTTTAAAAATACATTTCTTCGAGGACAAATAAGATTTAGTTCTTAAAAAGGTTTTTATCCTTTCCCAACTTAGATTTTTAATTAATTTTAAACAGGAAAGTTCAAGAAGAAAGATGAAAATATTAAATTTTAAAACATGAGAACAGTGCAGGTACAAGTAGTAAAGACAAGTACTAAGTAGTAGTAAATCTATGATTAGCATGTATAAAAATAAAAACATAAATTAAAGGAATACTCAAGCATATAAATTGGAGCAAATGATAAACAGTAGAACAGTAGAACAAACAGGTACAATACAACAGGTTAATACAAATGTACACTTAAATAAAATACAAGCACAACACTCAAACACAAATACATCAAATTACTAACAAAAGAAAGTCCAAATATACAAACCGAACAAAGGAAACAACATACTACACATCATCTTCCTCATCATCAACAACAACAACATCATCATCATCATCGCCAAAACCTATATCCTCATCCATCGAACTAGTCCCATTTGGTGTAAAACTGAGGCAAGTAGGAAATTCTACTGATTAATCACCTCTCATGAATCTTCTATAGCCTCACGAAAAGCAAAATCATACTCATCTTTCATCTACGTATACTCATCATTATGGTACATGTGAGCTTCAATGCCTTTCACTTGATTCTGTAATGCCAAGATATCTCTTTGTTGTATAAATAACTGCTCCAAAATAGTATCCAAAGGAGTAGTACCATAAGTGGATGGTCTAGAAGCAGCAACTGAAGTAAAAGTTTAAGTGGAAGGTATGTCAGATCCTCCATTCCTAGATCTTAACCTAGAATGCTTTCCATACATCTCAATGTTTATCTTCCCAATATGTATATGAGATGGTAAAATCTCTTCCATGTCTCATATTTAACACTAGATTCAACACACAGGGTGGAAATGAGAGAAGGGTAACCAATACCTCTAGTTGTTCCTCCTCTTGTGGAAATAATCATATTCTTGTAGATCAGAGAGCCAATGTTAATGGGTTTGTCCATCTGAATATAATAGTTCAATGTGGCTTTTTCTTAGGTTACATCACTAAAATAGGTAGTAGAAAGCAATCCACCAGAAATAAAATAATGACAGGCACGAGAATGAATATTAAGCTTCAAAAAAAAAAGAAGCTTTCTCATTCTTTATCTTCTAAACTTCATTTCCAACAGTCGTAAAACCCATAATTTCATCAAGTTCAGCATCAGTAGGATTAAACTCAGTAAAGAAACAGGTAGGGACACTATGCATCTTGTAAATGTGGTTAATCCGAATAGGGTTAATATCTACATATTTCCTTCTCACAAAAACTAGATCATCGGATTCATTAGACAGGTTAGCATAAAACTCACGTACCACAGAAATCACAGCAACATTAGTGAAGTAGCATAAATTCTCCTACTGTCACTCAGCCATCAAATACTCAATCGTTCTACCAGGATGAAGAAAACTTCCCTCTGCAATCAATTTCTTGGATTGCAGATCATCGTATCTGTCTTGTGCCTTCACACTACCAAACTTATCAGAATCAAAAGTGATTTTTCCCTTGCCTCTCTTTACTTTAAGAGCCATGATCAATCTAAAATTTTTTTGAGAAATCTTTCAAAAATCAAAATGCAGCTTCATGTGGCTTCTACAAACACATTCTAAACCAATCTATCATTAAACCATGGATTTGTCACTATTTTCATCAAATTTTAAGATTTGCAGCCTAATCCACAATGCGGAATAAATCCATGGTGAAATCAAAAATTTTCAAAGTCAAGATGAAGATCTTACCCAAAAAAGTTGAACCTTGAGTTTGAATACGTAACTCTAAGCCAATAAAACACAAATCTGAGCTCGGGGGGGAGGGGTTGCAAAATGCAAAAATAGGTGTTCAAGGAGATGAACTAAGGGCTGAAATGGCAAAAAATGGCGGTCTAGGTACTTAAACTGCTCTCGGGTTGGTTCAATGCTATAGCGCTAAGCCATGGCGCTATAGAGTCATGCTTAGTCTGATGAGTGGTGCTATATCCCCAGTAATGGCGCTATAGTGCCATTCAAACCCATCCTAATTTTTAAATTTTTTATATTTTGAAAGATAATATAAAATCTAAGATGTTCAAGGTTTTAATGGACATTTTGAAAGTTATTGAGGTCGTTATCATTCCAAATTTTAAGTACACAACTGCTAATCCAACCATTTCAAGCACATAAAACCAAATTCTAACAACAAAATAGAACTATTTTTCTTATATTAATAATCAATTTGATAAAAAAAAACCAACAAAGATTTAATTTGATATCAACACAATTAAAGACATAAAATCAGAAGTTTTAGAGCCATTATCACGAACAAATTTGGCACACCACACATAAACTCTTAATAGCAACATATCTATCTATCTAAGAGTCCATCTAGGAGTAGTTGCGAACAATGGTGTCACCCTCATTTTCACTCTCCATAAAATCAAGATTGAAAGATTGATAAAAAGGAGCGTGACAAAAATCCCAAATAAGTTGAAAAAATCTTGCTAATTGGTATTCAGTTGGGATATCTCCTCTTCAATGTTTCCAAGTTTGTCCATAAACCACTACAAACTTAATGCAAGAAAACCATTGAAGTAGACTTAAGCATCCTTATGCATCATATTTTTATCTTCAAATCTTCCATTGCCATTACTCTCTATGACATCCAAGCAGGAATTAGTTTACTACAATCAATTCTCTGTAACTTGCTTATAAATGCCGAAGGGATGCCTCCATTCCCGTTCTAGGCAGTTTTATAGAGAAGAAGAGGGCAAAAAACTGAATTTTTGGCGGTTTAAGGGTCTTACTCAACCTCTGGCACTATAGCACCAGATATCTCACTATGGCACTAAGCTAAAGTCTTCAAATGTTGAATTTCTTTCATCCCCTCCTCAAATCCATCATCAAAATAATGTTTTGTACCATCGTAATCGTATAATACTCAATATCACTTCCAAAACTCATCAAAACAACAATGACAAATCAAATCAATCCGCACCATTAACTATGGGTTGTCTCCCACAAAGCACTTGGTTTAATGTCGTCAGCTTGACATAAATTATGCTTTAATCAGGTTTGACCCAACATTAGGATCTCTTCGAATGTAGGACTATCTACACATATATAAGCTTTTAATTTGTGTCCTTTTACTTTATCACTCTTCCAATTTTAGGATCTTCAATATTAATAGCTCCATATAGATAAATTCTTACCATAATAAATGGACTTGACCACCTAGGCTTAGGTTTTGCTGAAAATAATTTCAATCTTATATTATATAACAGAAGTTCTTGTTCAGGCTCAAAATGTATTTTCAAAATTCTCGAATTATGCCTCATCTTTATTTTATCCTTACAAATTCTAGCATTCTCATAAGATTTATTTCTTATCTCATCAAGCTAATTTAATTACAATAATCATTTCTCTATAACATCTTTCAAATTATAATTAAACACTTTAATAGTCCAATAAGCTTTATGTTCTAATTCAACTAGGAAGTGACAAGCATTCCCATATATGAGCCTATATGGTGACAATCTTATAGATCTTTTGTAAGCAGTCCTATAGGCCCATAAAACACTATCAAATCTAGCGAACCAATCAGTCATATTGAGATTTACATTTTTTTCCAATATTCCTTTAATTTTGTGATTGGATACTTTTGTTAAACCACTAGTTTGAGGGTGATAAGTTGTGAAAATTCTATGATTTTTTCCAAAATTTTGAGTTAATGTTTCAATGATTATATTCTTAAAATAACATCCCCCATCTATAATAATTACTTTAGTCATTTCAAATCTTGTAAGGATATTTTTCCTTAAAACTTTTATATCACTCTTAGCATCACAGAGAGGTAAAAAAACTACTTCAATCCATTTAGAAGCATAATCCACATCCATCAAAATATAAACCTTTACAGTAGATAGTATAAAAGGTCCCATAAAATCCAAACCCGAAACATAAAAAATTTAAACTTCAAAATAAAATTTTGGGGCATTTCATTTCTTCTAGAAATATTACCAACTTTTTGACACATATCACATGATTTTATGTATGTATTAATATCTCTAAATAATGTAGGCTAATAAAAGCTAGATTGTAAAATCTTAAATGCAGTCTTATCAACCCCAAAATGTCCCCCAAATTTTGATTTATGACATTTATGTATAATTTCATGGGTTTTCTTCTATCGGTACACATCTTTGAATATCTAAGTCCCTACATTATTTATATAAATAAGGGTCATACCAAAAGTAAAACTTTAAATCATGGATGAATTTTTTAATTTGTTGGCTATCTAATCCATAGGAAAAAATGGGACTAAATAAGTATTTAACTATATCAACATACCACGGAATTTGTCGTTCATTAATCCCATATAATTATTCATCAAAAAAATGTTCATGTATCTCACCATTAAAGTTGACATTATTTTCCTGTTTAATCCATGACAAATGATCAATTATCTGATTATTAGTTCCATTCCTATCCACAACATGAAAATTAAATTCTTGCATCAGAAGGACCTATCTGATTAACCGTGCTTTTGCATCTTTCTTCATCATTAAATAATTTATAGAAGAATGATCATTATGCAAGATACATTTTGCTCCAATAAGATATGGTTTGAATTTATCAAAAGCATATAATATGGCTAATAACTCATTTTCAGTAGTAGTGTAATTAGTTTGAGCTTCATTAAGGGTTTTACTAACATACTATATGACTTTAAACATTTTATCGATTCACTGCCCTAAAACAACCCCTATAACATAATCACTAACATCACACATTAATTCAAAAGCTCTTTTACAATCAAGTGAAACAATAATAAGTGCAATGATTAATTTCTCTTTTTTTAAAATTGAAGGCATTCATGTATTATTTATTAAAATCAAAGTTAGTATCTTTCTCCAAAAGATGACATAAAGTCTTGGAAATTTTTTAAAATTCTTTAATATAATGCCTATAGAAACCAGCATGTCCTAGAAAAAATCTAATTCCTCTCAAATTTGTAGAATGCGGCAATTTAGCAATAACTTGAATTTTTGTTAAATCTACTCCATAAATTGACATTTTTTTCAGTTGAGAATAAGGTTTGTTTCTTCGTAGTGCTGTATAACCCTTGTTAAATGATCTAAACATGAATTTAATAGGGAAGATAAAATTTAACAGTCTTTGTTATCTTCTTTCATTAATTTCTCCTGCTAAAGTCCATCCAAAGGCTTTCTTGTGATTTTTCAATGTCTCTAATAATTTTTCTTCTTGTTATTCAGTCAAATTTAAGGATATTATAACTGGTAGTATATATGTGTTCCCAAAAAATGCATACTTTAAATGAGTAGATAAAACCTTCATTTCAAGTTCAGGAGTTTTTTCAATGGAATGAATCAGAGGTACACTTTTCTCAGTAGTGTCTAAAATTTCAAAGTTCTCCTAAACATAATTTGAATCCACAATTTTTATCTCATTTGATTCATCCTCAAAATCACTTTCAGTTTCATTCTTGAGTTCTTTATGATCTATTATGACTTCATCTTTTTGATCTGATATGACTTCACATCTTTCTTGAAAATGATTAAGAATCATATAATTAATGATGTCCATTCTAAAAAATTTACCATCTTTTTCTTTATCAGGATACTTCATTGATTTAAGCACATTAAAAGTAATTTCATGATCATTCACTCTTATGGTTAATTCTCCTTTTTGCATATCAATCATTGCACACTGGTAGTAATAAGAATTTTGTTATCTTCTTTCATATCTAATATAATGAAATTAATAGGGAAGATAAATTTATCCACTTTATTCAAAAGATCTTCTATAACCCCTTAGGATAAGTGATAGATTGATCAACAAACTGTAGGGTTACAATAGTGGGAGATATTTCTCCTAAACCTAACCTTCTGAATATAGATAATTGCATGAGATTGATGCTCCTTCCTAGATCACATAAAGCTTTTCCACAAATTTTTTTCCAATTGCACAAGTTATGGTGAAACTACTAGGATCTCAGGTTTTTGAGGAAGCTTTCTTTGAATTATTACACTACACTCTTCACTATGTGCAACAGTCTCAGAATCTTCAAACTTTCTTTTTATTCAAACTTATTTCATAAATTCAGCATAACTTGGCATATGTTCCAATGCTTCTGCAAAAGGAATATTAATTGTAAGCTTCTTAAAAATCTAAAAAAATCTTGAAAATTGCTGGTCTAATTTTTGTTGTCTAATTCTATGAGTAAAAAGAGGTGGTGATCTTTTTAAATTAATCTTAGTTGGAGAGAGAGGTGTTTCCACTTCCTTATGAATAGTTTCTTTAGGTTTTTCAGTTTCTTTATCTTCTCACTCAACCTCAATCTCTTTTTAAACTCCAACATTTAGTTCCTTTCCACTCCTTAATTGGACAGCCTTAATTGCTCTCGTTCTTTATTTTTATCTTTAGGATTGATCTCAACATTACTAGAAAGTGTTCCCTGAGATTGATTGCTAAGTGCATTAGCAATTTGTCCCTTGATTCTCAATGTTTTAAATAGCAGCACTTTGACTTTGTAATTAATTTCTCATTTCTAACACCACTTCTTCTATAGACAACTTCTTCTCCTTAATGTTTTGGTTATTAAAGCTAGGAGGATAAGTAGGTCTATAGTTAGTACTACTCTGGTTGTTCCAGTTTCCCAATGGGTTTAGTTGATTGTTACCCCATTGTTGACTTCCACCACTAGAATTGTTATTTCAGTTAAAGTTAGGATGGTTTTTCCAACCTAGTTTGTAATAATTGGAATATGGGTTATTGGGTCTATTAATAACATTTATGGTTTCTAATGAAGTTTGAGAATCAATCATTTATCCGAATGAATTTTGTTCAATTGTATAAAGTCTCGGAAAAAAATTCATTCCAATTCGGTCTATCTTCCTAAATAATGCAACAACTTGAGATGCAATCATTGAAATAGCATCATTATCATGAATACTGGCTACTTTCTTAGGATTTACTCTTTCAGAGGGCTATTGAAAATTTTTGTAGCTGTCTCTTCAATTATTAAATAAGCTTCATCAAATGGTTAATAAATTAATGAACCTCCAGCAGCAACATCTTTGATAAATCTAAGAGATCCTACTAACTCATTATAAAAAGTTTAAATGATTAACCAGTATGGTAAAGCATGATGTGGACTGTTAACCTCATTTTTGATGAGGTCTTCTCTTCTCTCTTCAGTACTTAGGATCTAGCCTTAGGCTTTTCCTTTGACTATCTTAGAGGACTAGAGATGGAACCTACCCCTATAGAAACTCAACCACTTCTTAACTCCCTGCAAACTCCACAAACTTGATTGTAGGCCCCTAATCACCTAGAGGGTCGAAATCAAATGTGGAAGTTTAAAGGATGAGTTCCTATAGGACTCTTCGGCCTTAGGACCGCCCCGGGTGGCCCTGGTCCAGTGAGGGCCGACTTACACACACACTACACTTATACATTACACTTTCACACATCTCCTAAAACCACACCCATACCCAACTTCGACCTCCCGACTCATGAAAGTGATTCACATGGATGGTCCTTAACCCCTAAGCCCTCGGCTAAGAGGGTTAGGAACAACATAATGAATACACAAAATGAGTCCTCTCATGGCTCATATGGGCTTAATATGGCTTCATGGCTCAACCTAAACGATTCCATGTCACTTAAATTTGATTAATCTTCATTTTTTCAAAATTTCAGTTTTTGGCCCCCGGGACCCGGACCCTCCTAACCTACCAAAAGCCCTGATTAGCTCAAAATCTCCAAAATTCTTAAATCACCCAAAATTCCTCAAAATTGATCTTAAACAAAAAATACAAAAAATTCCAAAAATACCCCCCAATACCCTCCAAATTACCAAAATGCCCCTCTTGACCCAAAAATTCAAAAACAAATTCCAAAAATTCCCAGAAAATTTCAGAAAATCCCAAATATTCCCAATTTCATTTTGTTCAACTACACCATGGGCTGATTTTGTCAATTTACCCTACTTTTACCAAAACCCCCAATTTAACCCATTTTAAACCCAAGTGAACCCAATGTCAAACCAAACCTACCCAATTGACCCCAATTTTGGTCCAATTCAATTCTAAACTTCAATTCAACATCCCAAATGTCAATCTAGACCAAATTCAAGCCCAATTTTATCGACATTTGAATCCAATTTCACTTTTGACCTTAAAGACCAATTTCGACCCATGACCCAAACCTAACCCAAACTCACCCAATTCAACTCCAATTAACCCCAAATCTTTTCTAAATCCTCCTTAACATCCCCACAAGCAAAACACTAACATGATTTGCCCAAAATTTGGACCCAAATCCCACTCAAATTCAACCCAAAGCTAAAAGGCCCAATTTCGACCTAAACCCAAACCTAACCCAAATGAGCTCAAACCCCAAAATCAAAGCCCAACCAAAGTCAAAACCTCTTTGAAACACTCCCATAAACATTTCTCAACATTGATTTTACATCAATTTCAACCCTAGCCCAACATTGGCCCAACTTGGCCCACTTGGACCTATATTGGCCCATTCACAAAAAGAGCCCAAATTCAACCCAATTCAAACCCAAATCACCCCCAATTTGCTTCAAGTCACTCATGACACATCCATGAGCTAAACCCAACATTTATATAGCTTAAGCCTTTACCAAAATTTCATCCCAAAATCCATTTTAAAATTCAAAAGCCCATTCCCTTAAACTATTTTAAAAGCCCACATTTACCAAATTTTAAAAGCCCAAAGTCCATTACCAAGCCCACATGAAACCTTTTCTTCATCATTCCTTTGATAATCCTATTTGACCAAAGTCTTAAACCATCATGAAATCAACCCATTTGTAGCATCATGACAAATCCCATCAATGGAATCCAAAGTTTTCAAAATTCCAAATAACCCTTTTCCATGCAAGTGAGCCAACCTTTTCCCAAGCCATGAGCAAGCCAAATGAAGTCATGGAGCCATGAATAAGCCATATGCAAGCTATGGGGAGCCCTTTCCACCTCACCATGCCACTTATGGCAAGAAGAGGGGAGCCTTTCCTAAGCCTTCACTAAACCTTTTTAACCCCATTCATGATACACTTTAACCAAAATTGGCCACCTCACCTTGGATGGGGACTTCACCACACATATGAGGCTGACCCAAATGATCTCACATCAGCCCAAATCAAGCCTTGGTGAGTGAACCAAGCCAAAACCATGAATTGACCCAAATTGGACCAAAAATGCTCCTTACACCCATGCCATTTAAATCCTCGACTTTACACATGGCATAACCCAATTGATTGCACCAAGATCAAGCTCAATCATGTGAGTTTTTCTCAGCAAAAAACCTTGGTGAATGAACCAAGCCAACCCTCATGGCCACCCAAGCTCCACCATAACCTTCCTTATTTAAACCCCACCTCCATGACCAAGGGGAAGAGATGCAAGATTTACCTTGGGGAGACTATGCCAAATTGTTCCCAAAGCTTCTCCAAGCATTTCTAAGTTCAATCAAATCATTTCCACCGAGGCCTCACCTCTTGGACAAAGGTATCAATTTTTTTTCTCCTCCAACCGAGCATGTTTTAATTTTCTGTACTTATTCACATGTTTTAAGTATATCATCACCGTATAGATGTGTGCTACTCAATTAGACAATCATTTTAAAAAAAAATTCATTAAATTTCATTGAGAATCGAGGGAGATATCAAGGTTCGAAGTCGGACGGTTTCTGAGTGAATAGAACAAAGAAAGAGGAGCAAGCAGCCGTCCGATCGTGCATGTATCCCACGGACGGCGCTGATGGAGTTGGACGGCAGCTGTATCCGTGAACAGCAACCACGCCGTGCACGTAGCAGCGCGACACGTGTCATTCGAGCGGGAAATGCATTTTTTTTTATTTATTTTTGAACCTAAACTTCAAAAACTCATAACTTTTCATAGAAAACTCAAAAAAATAAAATAAAAATACCCTCTTGCTCACTGAAATGAGGAGAATAATGTGGAAGTGATTTTATATTTATTTGATGCATATTTTATTTTTAATTAATTAAATAGTTTTTTCAATCATTGAATTCTCCATGCATGTATACAACTCATCATAGCATGAGACCATAGGGCTTTTGAAGCCTTTGATCTTGGGAACATTCCCTAAATTTTTCAAGATCATAGGCCATCTCTATAAAGAGTTATGTATTTTCCAAGTTTATGTCACTGTTTGTGGTATTTTAATTCCAATAATTATCATGTTGTGAAATAAATTCTAAGAAAATTTGGTAATGTTTCTTATGACCAGAGGACCCTAGGAAAAATAGGTTTTGAGTTAGTTCATTTAAAACAACCCTAATTGGCTTAAACACCCAAAATGGATCTCTAATTAATTAGAGCTAACCATACATCAAATTGACTTGAAATCAATTCTTCACTGAACTTTAGGATCAGAGAAACCCACCATAAAAATTTGAGGTCAATTGGACTTGGTTAGCCCTACTAAATGGGTTGACTAAGCCACTTAGTCATTTTAAACTTTAAAAACTCATAACTTTCAAAATACTTTTTAAAAATTCACCAAATTGGTTTTGGAGCCTCTCTGATATTAGGGGAATTTAAGAAAATTAAAATTTTAATTTTCTAAAAAGGTTGATTTTTTAATATTATTTTAATATTTTAATAATTAAAAAATAATAAAAATCACAAAAATAATAAAATTCACCAAAATGTCACATTTTGAATTTTAATCACTTAGGAACAAACCCCATTTTTTTCTTAGGTCTATTTAGTGAGATATTAAATTTTAAAGCTCTAGGGTAATTTTAAAATTAAAAAAATGTATTTTCTAGCATTTTCACTAAAATAATTATAATAAATCATAGAAAAATCAAAAAATTGTAAAATTTGATTCTTTAATTTCCTTCATATCAGAGAGATTTTTGAAAAATATAAAATTCATTTTTCAACATTTATTTTATTTTTAAATTAATTAACACTCCAAAACTTAAAATAATTATAATAAAAATAATATAATTCAAAAAATTACCAAAATTAGTCCAAGTGGTCCTCTCGGTCATTAGGAATGTCCCCTAATTTTCTTAAGGACAGAAACTTTCCTTGGTCATGTTATTAAATTTTCCTTGGAAATCTCTATTTTCTACCAAAAATAATTATATAAATAAATTAAATACAGTAAAAATCACATTTTCTCCTCTCATGACTTTATTGACATATGAGTGAAGTCACATAAAAATTTCAAGTTTATTTGAGTTCAATTTAGTGAGTTATGAAATTATTAAGCTTAAAGGGTAAAGTGGTAATTAAAATTTTTAATCCTTAATTAAAACTTTAGGTTTAATAAAAAATTAACAAGTAAAATATTTGATCCTAATCTGATTTGGATGATTGAAATTTAAATAATTAAAGGGTAGAAACCCATTAAGCAATTTAAAATGATTAAACCTTAATTAAATAATTGATTAAATTTCGAAGAATAATAAAATTGGAATTATTAAAATAGGGATATTATTAGGAAGAGATTTATTCTTTAATTTAAAAATCCCTAAATTAATTATCTCATTAATATTCAATTCTTAATTAAAATGATAACTCAAATTCAAAACATTAAAAGACTTAATCATTAAACTAAAATTAAATTATTAAACTCTTTTAAAATTTCAATTAAAATTAAAAAATAAAATTAAATTAAAAATTAAATTAAATTAAGTAAATTAAATTGGATTAAATTAAATTAAATTAAATTAAAATTAAAAGTTGAATTAAATTAAATTAAATTAAATTAAATTAAATAAACAAATTAAATTAAATTAAATGAATTAAATTAAATTAAATTAAATAAATAAAACCAAATTAAATTAAGTTAAACCAAATTAAAAATTAAATTAAATGAATTAAAATTAAATTAAATTAAATTAAATTAAATTAAATCAAATTAAATTAAAATTAAATCAAATCAAATTAATTTAATGTAACATCAAATCAAACTAAATCAATTAAATTGAATTAAATTAAATTAAAGATTAAATTAAATTAAATTAAATTAAGTTCAATTAAATATAACATCACCAAAGACATAAAGAATTCAAAATAAATCTAAAATAACTCAACACTATTCCAAATTTAAACCCATTAACGGAAATTAAACTAAATCACAAACCATTTCAACACCAATTTACCCTCGAAAGCTTTAGTTATCATAACTCCTAAAAAGCAATATTAAATGAAATGTTACTTCACTTATAGGACATTCAAATATCCTAGTTCACCGAGCAAGATAACAAAACTTCGAGATTCTTTGACGATTAATTCATTTCGTATAATTAAATTCATTTGACTTAAAACAATTTTAGCAATATCGAAAAGATGTTTAAGATTCTTCTTAAACACTTTCTCAATATGATAGGATGTTTATAAGAACAATTGAATTTAATTGTTCTTCGATGAAGAAAATCGTCTTCAAACAAAAACACAAGGAATCTAGACGTCATAGGAAATGACTAGCTATATGATTAGGAATTTGCGTAAAAACCATAACCCTTACCTTAGCCTTTACCTAGGAACTTGCTTAAATATTCTAATTGTGTTTTAAGTGCAAATTGGGATGACTGGAAGACCCTCCAGTACGCTTTTATTTTATTGTAATTTACTTTCTCGCAATTTACATTATTGCAATTTCATTAATCGCATCGCACTTACTTTTCTCGCATGATAAACAATCGTTGCATGAAAACCCACACCTTTAGGATAGTCCCTAAAACCGAAACCAAAACTAAGTTAAAAGTCATCGCAAGATAAAATTCACCGCCACAACATTTCAAAATATAAAACAACTCAAAATTTAATCACAAACGTAACACAAAACTACAATTACAACTAAATTAAAACGTCCTGTCGGATGATCGAGAATACCTCGGATGATGTAACCTACGTGCTGCTAACGGGATTTCCCACGGTCTAAATGAAAGTGTGGAACTCATTCAACTGAGCTTAGCAAATTCATCCGGACTAAGTGAATCCGATAAAAATAATGATGCCTGAAGGATGGAACCGCTGGATCTTAACCGGTGTCGTTATAATCAACTTTAAGATTTGTTTTAATTAAAATATCGAAAACACTTGAAATTAAGATTTTCTCTAAACCAAAACACTTTTCTCATCCCCCGATTTATGACTTCTAAAATTGAACCTCCGCAACAACAAGGAGCTCGTGAGCATGATGGGCAAAGACGGCCATCGTCATCACAGAAACCCGAGTCTAATTCAACAAAACTTTCCTAGAATTAAATAACAAAGCCATAGGACTTCGAGGTAGTTCGTCTAGTGCAACATAAATCCTCAACCCTTCGTTAGGCATTTGCATAAGAAATTAAGCCCTAACCGGTCTTAGATTCCGAGGTAGTCGTCTGATACGACATAAACCCTCATATCTTTGAGGCTATTTGTATGATTCTGTCATATAAATATAAGCTCTAATTAATTAAAATTGGCGAGATTAAAACATTAAATAAACATTAGGAATTCCCGAAATTCAAAGCCTAACATTAGGATAGTCTGGGAAGTCACTGAAGTTCACTTCGGTTCGTGACATCCCCTACTCCTCTTCCTTCGACTCCTAAAATAAACTCGTTCCAAATTCGAGCTATTCCCTATCGAAATTTCCAAAATCCAATCGTTTCGAAAACCTTAAACTTCGAAATTCTCGAGAGCAAAACCACCGATCATTATCGAGAGTTTTCTTAGGTGATTCCCGTCACTTAAGATATAATTAACTATGTGGCTCGTCCTTTATAGGGAACTTTAAGAACCTGTAATATAAACCCCGCTTAATTCATTTATATTAAGCAGTGGAACTTGTCTGGCTTATAAAATTGGTTCGCGACCAAACGGATGTCACAAATCTCCTAGTTTATTTAATCGAGCCCCATCATCAAGCAAGGTGTCTATTCTTCGGATGTATACACTGAGCTCATGGTGCGGTGCTCGTTTGTATAAACTATTTGGGATGTGAGATCGGCTTGATTTCATATCTTAAAATCTTCAAATTTAAAATTATTTTCAAAATCAAATACTACTTTTCAAATTATTTATTTAAACTAAATTAAAAGTTTGCCGACAACTTTTGTTAGGCGACACCCTTTTCAAAATAAAACACACAACCTAAAAATATGCCGACATACTTCTGGCGACTCCGCTGGGGAAAAGTTCCTCTCTCCATTTATGATTAGAGGGTTTTTCTTTCATAAATCGGTAGTGAGTCCATGCCCCTAGTGGACCAAACTACTATTCTTTCCGTTGGCATACCCTGCTCATTTCTGTCTTGAGCGAGTATAGTCAGCTCCTTTCTGGATTTCGAGCCACTATTTAGACACCCCTAAACGTAAAGGTTCCGAAATCTTCCTTTGTTACCTCTCTAAAGAGGTGAGGTGGACCCCCGATAGGTGTGGTAGGTTATGATCGGTCTATCGAAGTAAATTCGATGAGAAATCAATCCCCCTCAAATTTCAGCCCGGGTCCTACTCTTCATTCCTCTTCGAGTTCGACTTTTTTTGTAAACAAGTTAAACCTAAATCTCGCTCTCACAACATTCCATTTAAATTTCAACTAAAATAAAATTTCTTCAAAATTTCAAAAGCAAAATAAAACTTTTAAAAAAAAAACACAGGAAATACACTAATAAACAATACACAAAATTTGAAATAAAAATTTACAAGGATGCCCAGTTTACAAGACGAGTGCGTTAACTTCAGTACTTTCACCGAAACCGCAAGACACGGGATGTCACCGACTTCGGGAATTCTTCAAATGATAGGACAATGTCTTCACCGAAGTCGATCTTCTCTTTCGCCACCGGAGAAGAATTCGCTATCAATAGAGACGAGCCGCCCGATCCGCGCTCATTAAGCTCGGACAAGGGTTCGACAATGTCGTAGCAATGTTCTGGTGATGTGGCCGTCACGATGATGAAGTCCGAAATAAGCAAGTTCGTTAAGCCCGTTGTGGAGTTCAACTCGAAGTCCGTTACGGAATTCTCCCCTCCGGAAAGGATGTCGTTTGGAATGAATTCTTCTTGTCGTAAGGTCTGCTACGAAAAATGTTAGGATCGCTCCCGGAGTTGTGTCTCGCTCTTACCGCCGGATTCACCACCGCCGTACCAGCCGCTCCGCTAACTAAAGGAAAAGAGATTCTACACGAGGGAAAGTCACCGGCGTTTATGACCTACCATTTTCCAGCATTCAATATCGGGTCCAATTCAAAGCCCATACAACCGACAAAGGCAACGTAAAAGAAGACCATCTCTTACGGATAGAGCAACAATGAGTCAACGATTAAACAAGGTATACCCGTTTAAGGAAGAGTCGCTGTCGAAGATATTCCATGACTTGCTTCTAAGTTCGTAAATCGTAGCTACCCGAGCCAAAAAAGCCGAGGAGGTCGGCAAGGAAGATCACCCGATGTACCGCCCATACCACCGGTTGCTCGGCCATACTATAGAAAACTCGCTTCAGCCTTTAAGGATTGGCTTCGAGGAGAATTTCGAAGTGGAAAGGTGGTAATACTAGAAGAATATTTAAAAGAACCCGAGAAAAGTTCTCAGTAAATATGATTTTAGATGATTCAATCGACTTCAACTCGACGACACCAAGGTCTCGGGAAATAAGTGATGTTTCTCGAAAATCTCCAACTGACCTTAAAGTCATCAAAGGAAAGTCAATCGAGGAGGCCGTGGAAAAGCTTCGAGCTAACATTGCACAACTAGTCTAAAGATCGAAAAACAACATCGAAGAGGAAGATTACGAACTAGCAGATTTCATGGAAGGTGAATTCGCAGTAAATCGACGTCGTCGAGACCCAATCAACATTATCCGCGAGCGACACTCCGCCTTTGGTGAAGAGAACGCCGCAGGATTGGCAAAGGGCCATTCAACAATGAGATGAACATATCAACCATTCGAAGAAGCAACTAGAAGAAGTGATGACCGCTATGGCCACAATTCAAGGAAAGTCACAATCACCGCGAATAACACCTCCGTAAACAAACCAACTAGAGACCATTAATGTTACAGTATGAAAGAAGGGAGTTCACCGTCGATGTACAACGAAGAGGGATTCAGCTCAGTGGTCCAAGTACCGAACAAGACATTAAGCAAATGGTGGAACAAACAGTGAGAGAAGCCATGGCTCGCCTAAAGAACGAACATCGATTCCGAAGGGTAGACCATACCCCGAAGAGTTCGATGTCGTTCAATATCCCGGAGGTTTCGTATCACCTCGCCCAAGATTTTCGATGAGTACCGGAAACCCCCGACAAGATGTTGCACACTTTCGAGCAAGTTGCCGCAACGCGGGGGTAGTGATGCATCGTTGTGTCGTCAATTCGTGAATACCTTTCTGGGGTCGCATTCGACCGGTACGCGTAGCCGCTAAATGGTTCGGTGAGAACGTTCGTAGAATTGGAAGACCTCTTCGCTAAGCGGTTCGTCGGAGCTAGACACCATATCACCATCGGTGATCTTGTGGTGGAGCGACGAAGTCGACCGAAACATTGGTAGACTACATTTTGCGATGGAGAAATTTAAGCTCGAAGTGCGAGCCACAGCCTCGTGAGCAACATGCAATTGAAATTCTCTTAAAGAGCATCCATGGACCAGCTTGCATTTCTCCTCAAAGGATTCACAATCAAAACATTCGAGAAACTACTTCGCAAAGCCGGAAGTTTGCAAGAGGAAGCCAAACAACTGGGTTTTCCGTAAAATTCGTAAAAGCTAGAGCTCGGCCAAGACATTCGAGGAGTCCGAGACAATGGCAGTGGTGGATAAAGGCAAGGAGCCAATGCAGATCCAGATTGAATGCACTCGACAACAAGATTATCAGCAATCGTCTCAACAAAGTGGTCGCTTCGGATGGATGGAAGACATGGTCCGTCTACGGCCAAGAAACTAAGCAGCAGTATATTCTTTCAAAGATGAGGCAAGAGGAAAAGATGTTTCGTAATTTGATTAAGAAGCTCAAGTTCAGATTGTCCGAGGCAAAGAAACCAGCCGGAAGTTAACAAGAAGAATCATCCCAACTATCGCCCATATCACGTAATGCTTCGGGCACACCATCAAGGCTCGTATCGCTTCAAAGAATGGCCGGAGAAAACTTCAAGAATGGAAGCGTAACAATCCCCGATGAATATTTCGAGAGGAACTTGAAATAAGTTATATCAATATGATTTCGTGCGATTTGTTTGCTTCAATTGGTTCCTACGCAACTCGACAACGGACGTGACACTTTTTGTCTGCTATTACTTTCGACGCCGAAAGACGATATTAGCACGATCGCATATGTATGTACCTTCCTTCTTACCGTATCGAATGAATGACAAGGAGTTTGTTTTCGTCCGTAATCGCTCAATGTTTGGAAAGCTTAAATTTGGATATTTTGCTAAGACTATGGTTTCAGTGGAAGAATGAAATTAATGCTCTAATAACTCGAGTCGTTTACTTTAAGGAATTTGGACTCGGGTCCTAAATCGATTTCAAAATGAAGTAGTGTGGTCGAAATACGAGTAATCGATTCGGATATCACGAGCCTTTTAATTTCCCGCCATGTGGCCGGGTCCGGACTTTCGAATAAGTTATAATATCCCGTGATTCATGTTAAGAAACATTTTGGAATTATTAATTAGGGAGTTTCGACATTCAAAATCTTTAACAAAAATATGCACCGCCGTATACAAGTAATTTCGAAAAACAAAGGAGCAAAAAAAAAAAGTTCCCGAGGAGAAGCTTCGAGGTGAGCACACAATCAAAAATTGGTGTCTCAATCAAGACATTCAAAATCTTTAACATGTGCTCCACCGTATATAGTAATCCTCAATAAAAAAGAGAGCGAAAGCTCAATAAAAAATGAAAAGAAAAGAAAAAGAATGCTCCCCGAGAAGAAGCTTCGAGGCAAGCATATAATCAAAAATCGGTGTCTTAATTCTCCCCGATTAATAAAACTTGAAAGGCTACCTTAAGAAGTTTCCTCCGATATTATGCTTTCGAAAAGAGTCAAGTGATTTTATGCCTTTTGATCGGTCATTAATCGGCTCGTAAATATCTTCGGACGATGGAAGAATATTCTAGTCACATGAGCATAAATTTTGAGATCTGCTTAAGCCCAGTAAAGAAAGAATTAAAGAAATGGCAACGTTATTAAGCAATTAACGTAAATTCAACCCCGAAGTCATATCCTTCAGCCGCACAAAGAAATACAACTTCAATGTCAATTCAAAGAACGTCGAACGACCTCTCAAAGACAACTTGTACAATTTTAGTGCCCGAAGAACTACAACTTCAACGTCAGCTCAAAGAACGTTATAGTAATTTCTCGAATACAAGTTGTGAACACCCTTTACGAAATCGGTGACAAAATCAAATGACAATCGCTACGAACAAAGCTACAAAGTTGCAGTCTCCTAAAGTGCGACGTCCTTAGAGATAACACATCTTTATAGGTGCTTGAAAGAATATAAATTCCGATAAGCAACTTAAAGAGTGAGTTATTATCTACATCCGATTTCAATCGACTGATGATACCCTCGTAAGTACCGTGCATCGTGATGCTTCGTAGACAAATTCTTGTCCTACGAAGCACTGATGCCGCACTTATCTAAAACTAGGTCCAGATCTTAAAACAAATGAAACTAAATAAAACTCTACATCTAACAAAATAAAAGTCAACATTTAAACAAAACAAAAGAACTCTGCACCTTGTGAATTTTCAAAAATCTCTGCATAAGCATTTCGATAAAATTCAAAGATTTACATGAACTTCTACAAACATTCTCTCGCACTTTATAATATGTTTTCACAATCTCCGCATTCATAAATCTCAAGCAATATGTTCACTTCGCATTCATAAAACTCGCATTCCCAAATATCAGCAAAATCTTTCTCAAATCTCAAAGATAAGCCAAATCTCAGCAAAATTCTTCATAGTCATAAAGATAAATCAAATATCAACAAAATTTTTCACAACCACCGCATAAACTGAATCTCAAAGCAAAATTCCCCATGGACCTCAAAGAAAATTTCCTCAATCTCCGCATAAATAAATTTCAATAAAATTCTTTAGTCTCAAGCATAAGTCAACAAAATTCTTCAATATCTCTGCATTCACAGAATCTCAGCAGCTCTCAGCACTTGGGATAGGCTTCCGCCCTACTCCTTCTCAAGCAATCTCGCAATCTCAAGAATTCTCAAGAATCCTCGCAATCTCAAGAATCCTCGCAATCTCAAGATATTCTCAAGAATTCACAAGAATCCCCAAGCAATCCTCGCAATCTCAAGCAATCCTCGCATTCTCAAGCAATCCTCGCAATCTCAGCAATCCTCAGAATCTCAAGAATCTCAGATCTCAAGAATCTCAGACCCGCAATCCCAGCAATCTCAAGAATCCTCGACATTCTCAAGAATCCTCGAAATCTCAAGCAATCCTCAAGCATTCTTAGCAATCCTCAGCAATCTCAAGCAATTCTTAAGATATTCTCAACGATTCTGGATAGGCTTCCGCCTCATTCCCTTCTCGCAGCTTCAACACATCGGATAAGCTTCCGCCGTACTCCCATCTCAAGACATTCTTCGCAATTCTCAGCTCTGGATAGGCTTCCGCCCTACTCCTTCTCAAGAATTCTCAGTACTCGGGATAGAACAATCCTACTCCTTTCTCAAGAATCTCAAAATTTGATCCTCTTAAGCAAGAAATTGAAATTAAAGCACTCTGCATTTCGTATAAGCTTTGTCCTATTCTTTCTCAAAGATACACATTTCGGATAGCTCAGCCCTAATCCTTCTCAAGATACACATATGGAATAGGTTCAAATCCTACTCCTTTCTCGCCGATCTCAAAATTTGATCCTCTCAAGAAGAAATTGAAATTAAAGCACTTCGCATTTCGGATAAGCTTTGTCCTATTCTTTCTCAAAGATACACATTCGGGATGACTCGCTCTTAATCCTTCTCAAGATACACATATGGAATAGGTTCACTCCCGCTTCCTTCTCAAGATACAAATGCGTTCGGTGGGCCTTAGCCCTACTCTTTTCTCCGCATAAAACTAAAATCGAAACTCAAATCGAAATTCAAACTCAAAATTAAAACTTGAAATAAAAAAATGAAACGAATCTAAAATCCAATCTCTTAAAATCTTGTGATTCGGAGCTCACCTCCTTTTCTTTTCCCTAGCGAGAGTTCAGGGATCTCCAGCTTGGGAACATACCCGATACTCCCCACGGAAATTCTTTTCGCTTCATCCCAAGTTTGTCACCCGGACTTCGTGTTGGTTGTGTTGATCTCTTCGGTCAACGCCAATACGCGCGGTGTGCTCCGTCAGCACACCACACCTATCGGGGGTCCATTTGTCGACCTCATTTTTGATGAGGTCTTCTCTTCTCTCTTCAGTACTTAGGATCTAGTCTTAGGCTTTTCCTTTCGACTATCTTAGAGGACTAGAGATGGAACCTACCCCTTTAGAAACTCAACCACTTCTTAACTCCCCGCAAACTCCACAAACTTGATAGTAGGCCCCTAATCACCTAGAGGGTTGAAATCAAATGTGGAAGTTTAAAGGATGAGTTCCTATAGGACTCTTTCGCCTTAGGACCGCCCCGGTGGCCCTGGTCCGGTGAGGGCCGACTTACACACACACTACACTTATACACTACACTTTCACACATCTCCTAAAACCACACCCATACCTAACTCGACCTCCCGACTCATGAAGGTGATTCACATGGATGGTCCTTAACCCCTAAGCCCTCGGCTAAGAGGGTTAGGAACAACATAATGAATACACAAAATGAGTCCTCTCATGGCTCATATGGGCTTAATATGGCTTCATGGCTCATATGGGCTTAATATGGCTTCATGGCTCAACCTAAACGATTCCATGTCACTTAAATTTGATTAATCTTCATTTTTTCAAAATTTCAGCTTTTTGGCCCCGGACCCGACCCTCCTAACCTACAAAAAGCCCCGAATAACTCAAAATCTCCAAAATTCTTAAATCACCCAAAATTCCTCAAAATTGATCTTAAACATTTCCATACCACTCAAATTGATCATTTACAGCAAAAAATACAAAAAATTCCAAAAATACCCCCAATACCCTCCAAATTACCAAAATGCCCCTCTTGACCCAAAAATTCAAAAAAAAATCCAAAAATTCCCAGAAAATTTCAAAAAATCCCAAATATTTCCAATTTCATTTTGTTCAACTACACCATGGGCTAATTTTGTCAATTTACCCTAATTTTACCAAAACCCCCAATTTAATCCATTTTAAACCCAAGTGAACCCAATGTCAAACCAAACCTACCCAATTGACCCCAATTTTGGTCCAATTCAATTCTAAACTTCAATTCAACATCCCAAATGTCAATCTGGACCAAATTCAAGCCCAATTTTATTGACATTTGAATCCAATTTCACTTTTGACCTTAAAGACCAATTTTGACCCATGACCCAAACCTAACCCAAACTCACCCAATTCAACTCCAATTAACCCCAAATCTTTTCTAAATCCTCCTTAGCATCCCCACAAGCAAAACACTAACATGATTTGCCCAAAATTTGGACCCAAATCCCACTCAAATTCAACCCAAAGCTAAAAGGCCCAATTTTGACCTAAACCCAAACCTAACCCAAATGAGCTCAAACCCCAAAATCAAAGCCCAACCAAAGTCAAAACCTCTTTGAAACACTCCCATAAACATTTCTCAACATTGATTTTACATCAATTTCAACCCTAGCCCAACATTGGCCCAACTTGGCCCACTTGGACCTATATTGGCTCATTCACCAAAAGAGCCCAAATTCAACCCAATTCAAACCCAAATCACCCCCAATTTGCTTCAAGTCACTCATGACACATCCATGAGCTAAACCAAACAATTATATAGCTCAAGCCTTTACCAAAATTTCATCCCAAAATCCATTTTAAAATTCAAAAGCTCATTCCCTTAAACCATTTTAAAAGCCCACATTTACCAAATTTTAAAAGCCCAAAGTCCATTACCAAGCCCACATGAAACCTTTTCTTCATCATTCCTTTGATAATCCTATTTGACCAAAGTCTTAAACCATCATGAAATCAACCCATTTGTAGCATCATGACAAATCCCATCAATGGAATCCAAAGTTTTCAAAATTCCAAATAACCCTTTTCCATGCAAGTGAGCCAACCTTTTCCCAAGCCATGAGCAAGCCAAATGAAGTCATGGAGCCATGAATAAGCCATATGCAAGCTATGGGGAGCCCTTTCCACCTCACCATGCCACTTATGGCAAGAAGAGGGGAGCCTTTCCTAAGCCTTCACTAAACCTTTTTAACCCCATTCATGATACACTTTAACCAAAATTGGCCACCTCACCTTGGATGGGGACTTCACCACACATATGAGGCTGACCCAAATGATCTCACATCAGCCCAAATCAAGCCTTGGTGAGTGAACCAAGCCAAAACCATGAATTGACCCAAATCGGACCAAAAATGCTCCTTACACCCATGCCATTTAAATCCTTGACTTTACACATGGCATAACCCAATTGATTGCACCAAGATCAAGCTCAATCATGTGAGTTTTTCTCAGCAAAAAAACCTTGGTGAATGAACCAAGCCAACCCTCATGGCCACCCAAGCTCCACCATAACCTTCCTTATTTAAACCCCACCTCCATGACCAAGGGGAAGAGATGCAAGATTTACCTTGAGGAGACTATGCCAAATTGTTCCCAAAGCTTCTCCAAGCATTTCTAAGTTCAATCAAATCATTTCTAATTGAGGCCTCACCTCTTGGACAAAGGTATCAATTTTTTTTTCTCCTCCAACCGAGCATGTTTTAATTTTCTATACTTATTCACATGTTTTAAGTATATCATCACCATATAGATGTGTGCTACTAAATTAGACGATCATTTTAAAAAAAATTTCATTAAATTTCGTTGAGAATCGAGGGAGATATCAAGGTTTGAAGTTGGACGGTTTTGAGTGAATAGAACAAAGAAAGAGGAGCAGCAGCTGTCCGATCGTGCATGTATCCCACGGACGGCGCCGATGGAGTTGGACGGCAGCCTGTATCCGTGAACGTGCAACCACGCCAGCCAAGTAGCGCGCGACACGTGTCATTTGAGCGGGAAATGCATTTTTTTTTATTTATTTTTGAACCTAAACTTCAAAAACTCATAACTTTTCATAGAAAACTCAAAAAAATAAAATAAAAATACCCTCTTGCTCACTGAAACAAGAAGAATAATGTAGAAGTGATTTTATATTTATTTGATGCATATTTTATTTTTAATTAATTAAATAGTGTTTTCAATCATTCAATTCTCCATGCATGTATACAACTCATCATAGCATGAGACCATAGGGCTTTTGAAGCCTTTGATCTTGGGAACATTCCCTGAATTTTTCAAGATCATAGGCCATCTCTATAAAGAGTTATGTATTTTCCAAGTTTATTTCACTCGTTTGTGGTATTTTAATTCCAATAATTATCATGTTGTGAAATAAATTCTAAGAAAATTTGGTAATGTTCCTTATGACCGCAGGACCCTAGGAAAAATAGGTTTTGAGTTAGTTCATTTAAAACAACCCTAATTGGCTTAAACACCCAAAATGGATCTCTAATTAATTAGAGCTAACCATACATCAAATTGACTTGAAATAAATTCTTCACTGACCTTTAGGATCAAAGGAACCCACCATAAAAATTTGAGGTCAATTGGACTTGGTTAGCCCTACTAAATGGGTTGATTAAGCCACTTAGTCATTTTAAACTTTAAAAATTCATAACTTTCAAAATACTTTTTAAAAATTCACCAAATTGGTTTTTGGAGCCTCTATGATATTAGGGGAATTTAAGAAAATTAAAATTTTAATTTTCTAAAAAAGTTGATTTTTTATTATTATTTTAATATTTTAATAATTAAAAAATAATAAAAATCACAAAAATAATAAAATTCACCAAAATGTCACATTTTGAATTTTAATCACTTAGGAACAAACCCCATTTTTTTCTTAGGTCTATTTAGTGAGATATTAAATTTTAAAGCTCTAGGGTAATTTTAAAATTAAAAAAATGTATTTTCTAGCATTTTCACTAAAATAATTATAATAAATCATAGAAAAATCAGAAAATTGTAAAATTTGATTCTCTGATTTCCTTGATATTAGAGAGATTTTTGAAAAATATAAATTTTTTTTTCAACATTTATTTTATTTTTAAATTAATTAACACTCCAAAACTTAAAATAATTATAATAAAAATAATATAATTCAAAAAATCACCAAAATTAGTCCAAGTGGTCCTCTGGTCATTAGGAATGTCCCCTAATTTTCTTAAGTATAGAAACTTTCCCTTGGTCATGTTATTAAATTTTCCTTGGAAATCTCTATTTTCTACCAAAAATAATTATATAAATAAATTAAATACAGAAAAATCACATTTTCTCCTCTCATATCTTTATCGACATATGAGTGAAGTCACATAAAAATTTCAAGTTCATTTAAGTTCAATTTAGTGAGTTATGAAATTATTAAGCTTAAAGGGTAAAGTGGTAATTAAAATTTTTAATCCTTAATTAAAACTTTAGGTTTAATAAAAAATTAACAAGTAAAATATTTGATCCTAATCTGATTTGGATGATTGAAATTTAAATAATTAAAGGGTAGAAACCCATTAAGCAATTTAAAATGATTAAACCTTAATTAAATAATTGATTAAATTTGGAAGAATAATAAAATTGGAATTATTAAAATAGGGATATTATTAGGAAGAGATTTATTGTTTAATTTAAAAATCCCTAAATTAATTATCTCATTAATATTCAATTCTTAATTAAAATGATAACTCAAATTCAAAACATTAAAAGACTTAATCATTAAACTAAAATTAAATTATTAAACTCTTTTAAAAATTTCAATTAAAATTAAAAAATTAAATTAAATTAAAAATTAAATTAAATTAAGTAAATTAAATTGGATTAAATTAAATTAAATTAAATTAAAATTAAAAGTTGAATTAAATTAAATTAAATTAAATTAAATTAAATAAACAAATTAAATTAAATTAAATGAATTAAATTAAATTAAATTAAATAAATAAAACCAAATTAAATTAAGTTAAACCAAATTAAAAATTAAATTAAATGAATTAAAATTAAAATAAATTAAATTAAATTAAATTAAATCAAATTAAATTAAAATTAAATCAAATCAAATTAATTTAATTTAACATCAAATCAAACTAAATTGAATTAAATTGAATTAAATTAAATTAAAGATTAAATTAAATTAAATTAAATTAAGTTCAATTAAATATAACATCACCAAAGACATAAAGAATTTAAAATAAATCTAAAACAACTTGAACACTATTCCAAATTTAAACCCATTAACTTAAATTAAATCATTTCAACACCAACTTACCCTCAAGAGCTTTGGTTATCATAACTCCTAAACGTAATATTAAATGAAATGTTACTTCACTTATAGTGACATTTAAATATCCTAGTTCACTCGAAGCAAGATAACAAAACTCGAGATTCTTGGACGATTAATTCATTTGTATAATTAAATTCATTTGGACTTAAAACAATTCTAGCAATATTGAAAAGATGTTTAAGATTCTTCTTAAACACTTTCTCAATATGATAGGATGTTTATAAGAAAAATCGAATTTAATTGTTCTTCGATGAAGAAAATCGTCTTCAAACAAAAACACAAGGAATCTAGACGTCATAGGAAATGACTAGCTATAGGATTAGAATTTGGTAGAAAACCATAACCCTTACCTTAGCTTTACTTAGAACTTGCTTAAATATTCTAATTGTGTTTTAAGTGCAAATTGGGATGACTGGGAAGACCCTCCGGCACGCTTTTATTTTATTGCAATTTACTTTCTTGCAATTTACATTATCAGCAATTTCATTAATCGCATCGCACTTACTTTTCTCGCATGATAAACAATTGTTGCATGAAAACCCACACCTTTAGGATAGTCCCTAAAACCGAAACCAAAACTAAGTTAAAAGTCATTGCAAGATAAAATTCACCGCCACAACATTTCAAAATATAAAACAACTCAAAATTTAATCACAAACGTAACACAAAACTACAATTACAACTAAATTAAAACGTCCCGTTGGATGATCGAGAATACCTCGATGATGTAACCTACGTGTTGCTAACGGGATTTCCCACGGTCTAAATGAAAGTGTGGAACTCATTCAATCGAGTTTAGCAAATTCATCCGGACTAAGTGAATCCGATAAAAATAATGATGCCTGAAGGATGGAACCGCGGGATCTTAACCGGTGTCGTTATAATCAACTTTAAGATTTGTTTTAATTAAAATATTGAAAACACTTGGAAATTAAGATTTTCTCTAAACCAAAACACTTTTCTCATCCCCTGATTTATGACTTCTAAAATCGAACCTCTGCAACAACAAGGAGCTCGGAGCATGGTGGGCAAGCACGGCCATCGTCATCGACGCAAAACCCGAGTCTACTTCAAGCAAAACTTTCCTAGAATTAAATAACAAAGCCATAGGACTTCGAGGTAGTTCGCCTAGTGCAACATAAATCCTCAACCCTTCGTTAGTGCATTTGCATAAGCAAATTAAGCCCTAACCGGTCTTAGGATTCCGAGGTAGTCGTCTGATACGACATAAACCCTCATATCTTCGAGGCTATTTGTATGATTTTGTCATATAAATATAAGCCCTAATTAATTAAAATTGGCGAGATTAAAACATTAAATAAACATTAGGAATTCCCGAAATTCAAAGCCTAATATTAGGATAGTCTGGGAAGTCACTGAAGTTCACATCGGGTTTGTGACATCCCCTACTCCTCTTCCTTTGGACTCCTAAAATAAACTGTTCCAAATTTGAGCTATTCCCTATTGAAATTTCCAAAATCCAATTGTTTCGAAAACCTTAAACTTTGAAATTCTCGAGAGAAAAACCACCGATCATTATCGAGAGTTTTCTTAGGTGATTCCCGTCACTTAAGATGTAATTAACTATAGGGGCTCGCCCTTATAGGGAACTTTAAGAACCTGAGTAATATAAACCCCGCTTAATTCATTTATATTAAGCAGGGGAACTTGTCGGCTTATAAAATTGGTTCGCAGTACCAAGCGGATGTCACAAATCTCCTAGTTTATTTAATCGAGCCCCATCATCAAGCAATGGTGTCTATTCTTCGGGATAGATACACGGTTTGTGGTGCGGTGCTCGTTTCTATAAACTATTTGGGATGTGAGATCGGTTTGATTTCATATCTTAAAATCTTCAAATTTAAAATTATTTTCAAAATCAAATACTACTTTTCAAATTATTTATTTAAACTAAATTAAAAGTTCGCCGACAACTTTTGTTAGGCGACACCCTTTTCAAAATAAAACACACAACCTAAAAATATGCCGACATGGACACTTTCTAATGAGTTTCTTAAATCTTTCCCAAGCTTTGTAAATTGACTCTCCTTAATGCTGAGTAAAAGAAGTAATGTCATTTTTATGCTTAGCAATTTTTGAACGTGGTAAGTACTTAGCCAAAAGTTTTTATGCTAAATCTACCCAAGTTCTATTTGATCCAAGTGCTAACAAATTTAACCACATCTTAAATTTATCGCTTAATGAAAAAGGAAAATTTCTAAGTCTAACAACACCATTTGATACGCTATCATATTTAAATGTAGACATAGTTCTAAAAAACTTGTTAAATGTAAATTTGGATTCTTAGATGGTGTTCCCCCAAATTGATTATTTTGTATCATTTGTATCATTACAGTTTTAAGTTCAAATGAGTTAGCTGCTACAGTAGAAGTTTGAATACTTAAATGATTGTCATCTGCTATAAGGTATGTAGAATCCCTTAAAGGTCTTTGTACATTATGATGTTCGTTTTCAGCAGTTTAAATCTCGATGTTATTTTAAGATGTGTTTGTCATTTTTTAAAAATTATGAAGTCTCCTTGATTTTTAATATTTCTTATAATTCATTCTAATTCAGAATGGTAATGCACTATACCTTCAGAACCAGAACTAAGCATGCAAAAGATAAAATTTCAGAAGATAAAATTTGCACACTCAAAATAAAAAATGTTTTAAATTTTTAAAATTTTGATTTTTTATATTCTTTTTGTATTTTAGATTTTTCAATATTTTTAATTTTCAAAAAATAAAAAAGTACTAAAATTAGTTTTTAAATTCTCCTAAAGATAAATCTACAATTTTAAATAGAATTTCAAAGTTAAAATGTTTTGTCGCAAACCTTCCCCAGCAATTGTGCCAAAACTTGACTCGACCTGCAATTACGTTAATATTTATCTTCCTTAAATTTGACAAAAACTTGTCTCCAATTATATTTAGCGGCTAGTGTGAATAAATGAAATGATTTTGACAATATATAATAAGTTTTCGCACTATGGGTACTACACAAGTGTACGCATCATTTCAAGTAATAAATGATTTTATCTAAAAACCAAGTATCGATCCTACAGAGAAAGTACAAGTTTTAATATTTAACTTGCAAAAACTCCATTTAAATTGCTGATAAATATAATAGGATCAAAATTTTGATATGTCTATAATTGTTAAATCTAAATTTAAGCAAGAAGTAACAACTAAATTTAAAAGTTTTGATAACATGCAAAGGGTAATAAAATTTAAAAGCGAGACTGGATTTTATGAAAAGATCTTTCCCATTTCAAAGTGGTATTAATCAATGTAGGATTTAATTGATTAGAAGTGAAAAATGATGTATTGTGACAAATAGGAGTATTCTTATTCCTTACCCCCCCCCCTCTTGGTGCTAGCAAAGCACATTGATTAATCTAAAGTTTATCTCTAACTTGTGTAGTAGTGCTTAGTAGATTCTAACCTCTCATCTCCAGATTACCCACTATGTCCTCTCTATATGGCCTATTATGGACACTTACTATCTAAAATTTAAACCAAATTGATAAAAGAATCTATTTTGTCACCCTAGAAACATCAGTTATACGCCCATCAAAACTTATCTCCCTATTTATTTGCACGCCCCCTCGGGTGATCGCAACGGCTCTTTCCAAAGTGAAGTGTGATGTTCACAATTTGGGTGAAATCATAGCCCTCCCTGGTCATTATGTTTCTCAACAGATTTTAAACGCACAAGTGGCCAATTTACAAAGTTAAAGAATCGGTGAAAATATCATCGCAAATTTTAGAATGAAAAAGTGTCTTCAAAATATTCTCATCCCACAAGATTAATTCTCATATGCAAAGAGAAGAAAAGAAAACCACTCAGAATTCAAGAAGATAAAATATAAACACATGATTTATATTGAAATCCTAGTCTTACAACAAAAACTCAAACACAAATACAAGGTACCTTAAGTCTTCTCCCCATGCAAATTCTGGAGTCGTTCCATCAATCTCCAAACTGTTACACAACACTTACTCACACAAACTCACACATAATAAAAAAGAACAGTAAAAATATACCAAGTCTTCTTCAAAAATCCTCTATATGTCTTCTTGTTGATTCTCATTTAATAAATCTCTAAAAATAACCAACTGTTGCTTCAAGCATCCCTTCAAAATTCGGCCAAATTCAATGTAACTTCTAAAAGGGTAGTTAATGGCAGTATCGCGTCAGGATGGGTCGCTGTAACGTCCATTTCTCCTATCAGGTGGCACTATGGCGCCAAGGGTTGCGCTATAGCACCACACAAAACACTTAGAATTTGCTCCATTTTGCCCTCATTTTCTAAAAATGTTCATTCCATGTACTCGAAACCAAAAACATGCAAAATACCTTCCTTCAAAGTATAATATCATCAAAAATGTACATAAATTACTCATAAAATGTGCACTAAAATAGTTAATTTTTAGGTGGATCAGAGGGCCCATACGTTGCCAAAAATAAATATTCGGAAGGATCGTACTAATCAACTACCAATGAGAAAGAATTATACCCCAAATTAATAGGAGGTATTTTAAAAAATATTATGCAACATGAAAAATAAAAATGGCCCTTTTTTGTAAACTGGGAATGATCAAAACAAACTAATGAAAAAAATGAAATGAATCTTGTCTCTTTTAATCATGTTTCATTCGTGAATTCAAATCTTTGGTCTTGGAAAACTTTCCTTTCATTCATTAGACTGATATCTTTGAACTCTTCTCCATAATAACATATAGAAATTGAAAGAAAAATTTGTAAAAGTTAACGTGAAAAACAAACTAAAATTAAATAAACACAAAAATAAACAAACAATCATCATGACAAACTTAAAATGTATACTGACATTTCCCTTGTTCTCTATTGGAAAATGACAGACCCCATATTGTTTCCATCTTTCATAGAAGTGTGTTCTTGGTTTTGGACTGCAATTGCATGCAGAAAGAAGTAGGTTCCATTTTGGCTTCGACATAGTACAAATGGAACTACTACATAACGACTTATTGCTGACAATCATTGGCCAAGAGGAAGTGATAGAAAGAAAAACTGTCTTGGATTTTGCTCTCAACTACAACAGACCACTTAGAGGAAAGCATGGCCCGTGAAGACTGAACAAACTGGCGATGGGATAAATAATAGTGGAGGAACAAGATTAGCAGTAGTGGCTGCCACACAAGAGTTAGTAGATGCCTCCATGGCAGGACTAACGAAGACAAAAAGGGGGCTAACCCGTACTCAATGAAGCAACCTGAACAAATCGCTAAAGAGAGCCAAAGAGCAGAAGAAACAAAAGCTCCCACCATAGCCCATGGAGGAGGATTCTCAAGATTTTGAGTTTCAAATCCTGGAATACACCACTAGAGACATGTGTCTCATCCTTAGGATAAAAAACTTTGATCCTAAGGAAGATGAGGTGGAGAAGCGCATATTCGCACGATGTCTGTATACTACGTAGGTTGTCAACCCCATGGCACCAGAGGAATCTATTACTAGACAAATCATCTTCGAGGAGGAGTTAAAGTGCATGCATATCATTAGCCAACAGTTCTTCTGACACTCGCAAATAGTAAATGGTGAAAAGATCAACAAACTATAGGGCTTGCAGCTATTCGCTTGGGTCTTCAACTAGGAAGAGAAAAAAATCATTGTTAAGCATAGGATGGTAGCTCGTGACAGGAGGAGAGCTGAGTATTTGGAGAAGAAAACTTATTTAGAACATAACCATTGGAAACGGGGAAAAGGCAGGATCACCATACATTATGGCTGCTGCTATAACTTCACTGTTGATAGGGACGGAAATCCCCCCTGACACCTTGAAGTATGATTGAGTGGAGCCAATGCCCCTAATAATAATTGAAATAATCAAATGATTGGTAGCATGGAGCATACTGCCTCCAAATAACATCCCCAATAGCTTCTTAATTAATATCTAAGAGGAGGAGGATTTCATTCCACCCCATATTAAACATCTTGACTTTGTGAGGCCCTTCTGCATGATTTCACTGTTTAGCGAAAGTGCTATATTATTCAGAATCGAGATGCAAATCAAAGGGTTCTCTTAGATCTATTCTGATTCTACAAGGAAATGGGGTTGATGTGGTGAAGCATTGTATTCCAGCACTGATAGAGAATTTCAATCACACACAGGAAATTGTGCTCTGACAAGCACCCAATCCACCACCTAGCCGAGTTGGAACTTTAGGGGTTACAACCCCTGGAGCTACCATGACTCTCTGAGCACCCAAGCACCTGGGTTGTACTAGAAGAAGCTTACCTCTAATAATACCTCAGAGTGCAAGGTGTTCATAATAAACCCTGTAGTGAGTGGGGATTACTACACAACAGTAAGCTCAAGGGATCAGTATAGCATACATGGACAAAGACATGGAATTGATGTTTTTTTTGTTGCTTGACGTCTTTTGATGTGGTATTGGACATCCTTGATTTTATGACATTATCATTGATTTATTTTGGACATATCTTTTAAGAAAGACGGGGTTATATACCCTTTCACTGCAATCATTTTTCTACAACTAAAAAGTCTTATACAGGTCCAGAAAGGCCAAAGCAGACACCCCTTGAATAAAATAAAATCTTAAATTAACCAAAATAAGGAACAAAATTCTGTAAAATGACATAAAATTAACTCTCGATAGCCACACCAACTAAAAGACAATTATTGGCAAAGTTTAGTTTCATTTAGGTGGACTAAATTCATTAAACAGCTTAAGAACTTTGAATCGACTCCTAACAACATCACCAACTAAAATACTACTATGGACAAGGTGTAACTTTCTTCAGGTGTCATAATCCCAGAAAATTTTAAGAATTTCTAATAATTCGTGTCATTTGAAGTTGCTGTACATTTCTACTAGCAGGATCTACATCCCTCCTGCAGAAAATCATGTATTTGCTTTAACTTAATCGTTCTCCTTTTAGTTAGGTTGTAAGTCCATCAACATTCCTTCCTAATTAAATAGGAGCATGACGTTTGACATCTTAAAATTTGGTGTAAGAGATTCTTCAATGAAATACGTCATCCATTCTTCTCTGCTACTAAGATCTACAAGCTTCCTGACCTGGAATCACGGCTTTCCTCTATCTTACCTATTCTCCACTTAGTTAGGATGTAAGTCCATCGACATCCATTCTAATGAAATGGGAACTTTACATTCATCATCTTGATATTTGGTGTAAGGCCTCTTTTAATGGAATATGTCATCCATTTGCCTCTGCTAGTAGGATTTATAGCTCTCCTAACAAAGAATTATGGCTTTTGTCTCGCTTACCTGTTCTCCTCTTAGTTAGGATATAAGTCTACCTACGTTCCTTCCTAATGAGATAGGAACTCAACATTCAACATCTTAACATTTTTTATATGTCCTTTTTCAATGGAATATGACATCCATTCTTCTTTGCTGGTAGGATCTGCAGCCCTCCTGATATGGAATCACGGCTTTCCTCTAGCTTACATTCTCCTCTTAGTTAAAATGTAAGTCCATCAGTATTCCTTATTAATGTGATAGGAACTTGACATTCGATATCTTGAGATTTGGTGTAAGGCCTCCTTCAATGGAATAACACATCCATGCTCCTCTATCAGTAGGATCTACAACGCTCTTGACATGGAATCATTACTTTTCTCTAGCATACCAGTTCTCCTCTTAATTAGGATGTGAGTCCATCACATTCCTTCTAAAAGAGAAAGGGACACAACATTGACTCTTTAAGGATGTTGAGACCCTTTATTGGATCTCAACCCTCTTTCCCCAGCAAGCTCTGAAGCGGTCTTGACATGGAATAGTGACATTCTCCTTGGATCTAACTAACTCTCTTTTACAAATTTTGTGTCGGAATCCCCACTAGCAATGTGGACTTAGACCTAACCACTCCTCAGAGCATTTCTGATATGTTGAAGTGTTCATGAATTTGATAGGTTAGTTTGGTCAACGCCAATATGTGTTTCATACCTGTTCAATACAACACACATATTGGAGGTCTATTTGTTGATCTCACTTTTGTAATGACCTATCCCACTCATCTTGCCCATGATCCTAGACAAGGGTTCTATCTTTTCGAACCTACTAGAGCATGCCCAAGCTCCCAACCCTTGGTTGTGTTGGCTAAGGGTTTTAACTAAGTGAGGGACCCAATTTGACCCCCATGGATAAGACATGCCCTTGGTCACCCTAATCGATCCAAAAGCCTAGAGCCTCTCCATAATCCCAAGGGACCATCATGGCCATCAAATTCACATTGGGAGATGGGTTTACCTACATTGATCCCTAGCCTTATAAACACTAATCAACTATAAATCCTAACACACCCTTTTGATCCCAAAATTTGGACACCATGGGATGGTCAAATCCAATTAGGTTTACCCTAATTTTGGTCAAATCATGAATAATTGACTACTTTCCCATCCAATTTGTCTTCACCCAATGTGGTCATTGACCCGACCGCAAATAACGCAGTAATTTTTGTATCCAAAAGATGGCTAAAAACTTGACCCAATTTATAAATAGCGGCTAGTTTATAAAATTAAAATGTTGTAAAATTTTAGAAAATATTTTACACACTAGGGGTACTACGCAAGTATACGTATCGTTTCAAGTAATATAGGCTTTTCTTTTATAACCCCAGTATCGATCCCACAAAGAAGCGTGGTAAGAAATCCTTTAGGCTAATTTTAGTCTATTTCTATAAGGCCTAAATTTGGAATGTTGATTAAAATGGGTTTTCTAATAACTAATCCTAAATAAAGTTCTTAAATAAAAAGATAACTTATGGATAAATTGGTTTGTAGAAATTCGAGATATTAAAAATCACATTTCTCTTGCAATTACATAGATAATGTGTAAGAAAGATATGCTTAGAATTAATGTAGTAGTGCCAAATAAGCATTCCTATTCTTTACCCTTTGGTCCGTGCATAAAGGACATTAGCTAATCTATAGATCGGTTCAGGATATTTTATTAGTAGAATGGGTTAATCTAGGCTCACATTACTAGATGTCCAAGGGTGGCTATGTTCGGCCCTACCAGTGACTCGTTCCCTTTCTATAGATCAAATTATTAGAATTTAGTCTGTCACTCTAAAAACTAATCAATTCTGCGCCCAATAAACAATATCTCCCTATTTATTTGCACTTCACCATGAATAACCCGCACAAGGCCTTTGACTACCCAAGGATTCACATGATATCTACTAGTTAAGAATTCATCTTCTTCTAGGTCTTAGAATTCTTCAACAGGTTTTAACAATACAAGTGACCGATTTGTAAAGTCAATGAAGATCCGGTATGAATATCATCACCATAATTTAATAAGAGAATATCTAAGCAAATCTTAATTCCTAAACATGCATCCATTTTATTACAAAATAAAAGTAAATGAAAATAATGGCATAAGAAGTAAATGAATTGATAGAACTGTATAATAAATTAAGTGTCAACATGGAACTTATTTCATTAGTATTTTATTATATTTATGCAACTATCTGTCACCTAGAAGCATCTAATAGATAATTCTATCATAAAAATGATTTTCCTACGCATGCCAGTACTTCATATTAAAAGAAAGAGTAAAGGAAATCACTTACAAAACATGGATAATTCTCGACAGAAAACTTGGTTTTAAACAAAGAAAATCCACTAGAAAGTGTTTACAACAATTACAAGAGAATGAAGAACATAATACTTAGCTTTTTCCTTCTGAAAGAAAGAAGAAGATCTCTCCACCAAAGTTTCCCACTGATCCATGCGACGCTCGTACATCCCTTACATAAATATCTCAAAATCCCTCACCAATCTCTCCATAAGATGTAAAAATCTACATCTTCATAACTTTAAATGTCTTAAATGACTAAGGGGGAAGAAAGAGACTATAGGGTGCGATTTTCTCTGAAGGAGTGGCCTCCTATTTATAGGCTTCAAGGGTTGCCTCAAGGAACCTCTTCAAAATGTGTCCATGTTCAATGAATCTTCTAGAAATCAACTCTGGCACCTAGGCGGCGGACTCCGTGCCCGAACAGTCGCACCCCTTCACTTTGGGTCACACCTCTTCGTGATTTAAACAGCTCCAATGCTTCTAGATTCATTGTATCACATGTCCTATATATTAGGAATAACTTCCAGGCTTCTAGAAGGTCTAGAAACTACTTAACACCGTCAAAATAACTCCCAAAATCATCAAAATTCCGTCCAATAACCGTTTCTGGATGATTCTGGCGCCTGGGCGCCGGGGTTTGGGGCCTAGGCTCCACTCTGTGCGCGGCTCCACCATTTTGTTCCGTTTGGCTCTGTTTCGCCCCATTTCAGTTGCGTTGCATTCCTAACATCTTCACCTACAAGATAGACATAAAAATAACCTTTCTCAAAAGTATAATTTCATCCTAAAACATGTGAGAAATATGAAAGATAGTAAGCATAGAAAGACATATTGATATGTGCTAAGTCAGAAGTTTCTTTCTTGCTCATTTTGGCTTAAAATTGCATAGTTTTTGCTTCATTTTCTCTAAAATTATATTTTTATACTTGAAAACAAAAATATGCAAAATTATGAAAAATACTTCCTTTATAGTGTAATATCATTAAAAATATGCACAAAGTGGGCATGAAATGAAGACTAAAAATAGGTACTTTTTTCTTGGATCAGTCATGACACCACACCATGTAATGAACCCATTTAGCAATAAGGGGCCAATCCCATTAATTCACATAATTAATCAATTAATTGGTTAATTAAGGGGATTATTAAATTTCATTTGGGTATAGGCTTTGGGCTAAATCCAAATCAATTAACACAAGCCCAAACCCATAAAAAAAAACCAAGCCTAATTCCATGGCCCAATTCCCTTGGCCCAATACACATGGGCTAACCATGACTTAATGTGACCAACCATGAAATATGGGTCATACTACAAGACAAATCTAAAGAAATCCAGGCACTATGAGACAAATCCATACACTTCACCTTGCGAGATGCCACAAGGCACCATGTTCATGACCCCTTTGGCCAACTTTTGCAGAGGCCAAACCAGGCCTCGGGAGCTAAGACTAGACCAACCTGATCTTAGCCACCCACCAAAAGGCTCACTAATCACCATTAGTTCCTCCCCATACCTCCTCTCCCACCATTTGCCTCATCATGGTCATGACATCAAAATTTGCAAAGCTCCTCCCCACTGCCATAAACCTCTAGAAATTCCTTGAAACTTTTATGGGGGGGGTTTCCTATGCTTTCCCATGCCATGTTAAACTCCTCCCATCTCTCTCATGACTATAGTAGGAAGGGACCTGAGAACTGTTGGTGTTCACCAAGCTCCTTACTCAGCATTCCAAACTATTGGCTTTCAATAAAGAATAGACTTCCCCTGACCTGAGAAGTTTATCCCACTCTATCCCCAAGCCATCTCCACCGCTATTATAATTTTGTCATTAAAACACAAGATAAACTTTTTCCTCGATAAGAACTTTTCCAAAAACTCCAAAAAAAAACTCTCCCAAAAGCTTCCCTAAGACAAAAGACAATCCCTCCAAAATTAAGGCTTACTAATCCCTCTAACCCATTCCAACACAAATTGAAGCCACTCTTTGGTTAAGTATATAGCAAGGACCAATTTCAGGTTAATTTAAGGCGAGGACAAGTTTCATAGTCTCTATCAAGCCCAATCGAAGCCACACCTCTTGGGATTATGTATGGGTTGAAATCCCTAAAATTATCCTCAGGTATAATTTTTTTGTGAATGAAATGAACAATGCATGCCCATTGAACTATAATGACAAGTTCATCTAACCTAGATAAAACTATAGGAACAAACTTTGAGTGATTTGGTTAAGAATCAAATGAAATCTTAGTGTTTGATCATGGATGGTTCCTGGTTCTTCTTCCATGCAGATGATGAACCGATATCGTTTATTTCCAAGTATTACAAATGGACGATGCGGGTCGTGTCGAACCACCAAACTGCGAGGGAGGAGAACACTAGGCTGCTGGCTACCTCAGTGCCCACGTGGAAAGCACATCCAATCGATGTAAGACATGTGGACTTTAGTAGTGTATGAGGGATGAAGCGGCATCATGTAGATAAGTAGGAAAATCCAAATTTATAAATTAATGAATCCAAAAAATTAAGTAAAACTTCAAAAATCCATAACTTGGTGTACCAAAATCATAAAAAAATAAATAAAAACACCCATAAACTCAGTGAACAGAGGGAAAAATAACGAGGTAAAGTTGAAAATATTTAAGTTAACTTTAATTTTTAATTAAATAAATACTCCATAAAGTATTTTAATTACTAAAATTAATATCAACCCAAGGAAATTTGAAAATTTCAGAGATTGCTCCCCTTACCCTTGAGAACATTTCCTAATTTTTTCAAAATCAGGGGACTTCCCAAAAATTGAAATGACCAATTTCCTACAAAATTTATAATTCTTTTGAAAAATAAATATAAAAAAATTAGAAAATAGAAAATCAAAATGGATATTAATAGGAAAATTTATGAGGACAAAATTGATTCTTAAAAAGTTAACTTTCACCTTTGAAATTTCTAGATTAGGAACTTAGGGGTAAGAAAAATGTTAAATTAAAAATTTACACTTTCGCCCAAATTGTTACCAAATTTGGTTTGAGACATTAAACCAACTCTAGGGCTCTAGTCTTAGGGGATTAACAACATGGTTACCCCTCTAACCATTAAGTTAACCTCAATGACCTAAGCTTAGCCCAATTTGAGCCTAAATATGGCTTAAGGTTAACATAACCCAGCCTAAACTAAGTAAGCCAACAATTGGACTCAAACCATTTGGGATCAAGTCCGAACCAATGGCTCATATTTAACTTAGGTTTATTCTTGTGTATAGTTCATTTTAATTTGGACTCTAAAACCCTAAACCCTAAAGCTTTGTCAATTTGCAAAGTTATGTTGACCTCACTTTTGTTGAGGTTTAGTCTTTCTTCCTTAAGAACCTATGTTCTAGACATAGGACTTTCATGTTCACTATCATAGAGGACTAGTGATGGAATCCTACCCATTAGAAATTCTAAACACTTCTTTACTCTTTTTGGAGTTCCACATGTTTGGTTATGACCTCTAGCACTTAGTAGGATGGAGCCAAACATGAGGGAGCCCAAGAGGGGTCCCCATAGGATTGCTTGGCCTTAGGGCAAGCTTTGGGTGGTGTGGCTTTAGTTTGTCACGGACACACACAACCCCACCACTTTCACTCACAATCTAAAACCCTAAACCAATAATACTTAACCTAGTTCCCCACTCTTTTGGAAACTTATGTGGGTGGTCCCTCAAACCCTTAGCCCTAAGCTAGTTGGCTAGTACTAACACATGGAGGATCCAAAATGGGATTTCTCTTGGTCTCATGGCTCAAAAAGAATAACTTATGATTAACATTCTCAATTGATCACAATTTTGCCAAAACTCTCATTTTTAACCTTTTAGCCCCAAATTTTTTTCAAAATTACCAAAATGCCCCTAAAACCCTAAATTTTCCAAAATTGCCCAAATTCTCAAATTTCCTCCAAAAATCATTTCGAATCATTCCAAACCACTCAAATTGCCCAGAATACTCAAATTTTCAAAATACCCCCAAATTGGCCAAAATTACCGAAATACTCCTCATGCCCCAAAAATTCCCAAAATCTTCAAATTCACACCAAATGTCTCCAAAATCAATTTGAACCACCCACTATCTTCAATCTCACCCAAATCTACCAAAATTTACCAAAATTACGAAATTGCTCCTAAGTGCCCAAATTCGTCAAATTACCCCCCATTTCCACCAAATTGATCTCATGCTCTCCCAATTTCAATTCCAAATGAATTTTCATCAAGTCTAAACCCAATTTGAACCAAATCTTAGCCCAATTGAGCCCAAATCCAAACCCTAAATCCAAGCTCAAATGAATTGCCCCAATTTGGTCCTACTCTTAAATTCCATTAAAATGTAACCTCATAACCAATCCAGTTTTCTCAATTTTGGATCCTAAACTATTCATAACACTCCCTTAGAAGAAATTAAACCCTCAATTATCCTAGACCCAAAATCAAAGCTAACCTAAATCCAACCTAAATCAAAATCCCCAATTTTGCCAAAAAATCTAAATTTCATTAAATTGAACTTCATGATGCCTCAATTTCAACCCAATTGATACATATATGCCTCATGACATTCTTCTACACGAAATTGAACCTTAATGTGACCCAAATCTAAGCCCTAACCAAGCCCAAACTTAGGTCCAAGTCCAAGTCATAATCTTGAACCACAACCCCAAGCTCAACTTAAACCATTTAGTCCAACCTAATCCTGCCCACCATGGCAACCTTTTGAGCCCTAAAATCCAACCAAGATACACCTAATCCACACTTGTTAAGTCATGGACCAAGGGTCCCTCAAAACATAGGATTTCCTCACAAAATTAGCCAAACTAAGAAGATACTTGCCATCAACACTCAAACCTCCAAACTAGTCACAATTAAACTTTTCACTTACCTCTCTGACCCAACTAGCCACTACCCCTACCATGGCTGGCCAGCCTAGTCGTCGGAAACCCAAAAATTGAGAGAGTCATCCCGATGAATTGAATCAATTGCACCCATCCAATGTTGCTCAACCTCATTAGTCACATGTGTCATTCAACCCTCCACTTAAGCTTCACTTTACACCCACTGGCCGACCCAATTGAGCACCCCTTCCCCTTTTATTTAAGTTCCACCCCCTCATGACCAAGTAGAGAGAGCATCAAAAACATAAACAAAACTCTGCCAAAATTCCCACAGACCTCTTAGCAGCCCATAGAAGCTCATCCCCACCCATTCCCCCCCCAAGCTCAATTTATAAGCTCAAAAATAGGGCATTATCATTTCCATACCATCAAACTCCACCAATCCTCAAATTGAACTTCTACTAAGCTTCCTCGGACCAAATGAGGAATTTTCCCAACAAAATCCCCATCTCCAGAGCCCTCCACACCAAAACTTCCACATAGGCTGCACCACCCTCAGGTGGAACTCCAAGACAGTTTCACCCCCTGCTCGAACCAATACTTGGAGGAGGTTCTCCATCTTAAAATGAAGCTTTAGAACACACCTAATTGAGGTCTCACTTCATTGTCTAAGGTATGGACCATTATCCCCTAATCTGAGCTAGGTTTGAGTTTTTGTGAAGAAAATTCTAATTTCATGCTTGATTAGCCGGATGGATGTGTTTGTCTGAACTAAATGAAGGTGTAGGAACAAACTCCATGTATTTTGGTTTAGTATCAAGCGAGATATTAGTTCTAGAAGGTGGATGGTTTATGGGTTAGGCCATTTGGGGACGAAGATGTGCAGCTGTTGGATCACACGTGTATCAGTTAGACTGATCAAATGGAGCTAGACAATGGAATGGTGTGTGAACGTGGTTCTACTTGGTAGCTGACATGGAAGGTGGCTTCTAATGGGAGCGCGTCGCATGGAAAGCTTAGAGCCGTCGTAGGTTTGCGTGGCAGCCACGTGGTTAAGTAAAAAATGAGCATTTTTTTATTTAATTAAATTCATAAACTTTAAAAAATCATAACATAGTGTAGAAAAATCATAAAAATAAAATAAAAATACCCTAGTGCTCAATGAATAGAGAAGAAAATTATGGATCAAAAATAAAAAATATTTACTTTATATTTTATTTTTAATGCATCAAATACTCAGAAACTTGTTTTAATTTTAAATAATTAAATAATAATTAAAAATGTTAATTTTTGAGGATTCATTCATGTTATGCTTAGGGATGTTCTTGGATTTTTTCAAAATCAGAGAACGCATCTAACAAAGAAACCCTGATTTTTATGGTGAATCACCATTATTTGTTTAAAAGAATTATAAAAAATAAAATATAAATCTGAAAGTTATAAAAATAAATTTGGTAGGATCACTGTGGTTAGAGGAACCTAAAAAAATAAAAATTGAATTTTAAAAATTTTAGATCTATTTTTCCATTTTAAAGTTTTAAAAATACAAAAAAATTAAAATAATTCAAATAATCACCAAATTAGGCCAAATTGAAGCTTACCATTTTATGAAAATCTTATACAAATCCTAATGCCATTAAAATTATTTTTGGTATAAAAAATAATTTTCTAAGTAAATATGAATTTTTGCTTAAAATAATTATATAAATTAAAAGAAAATTTAGAAAAATATAAAAAATAGTTTAGGGTGTTCCTTGTGACCAGGGGCACTTAAAAAAAATTAAATTGAAGATAAAATAATTACTTTCTTTAACTTATTTTTTCACTTTAAAAAATTATTACAAATAAAATAAAAATGAGAAAAATGTAAAAATAATTTTCTTTAAGTTTCTTGGGGTCAGAGAGATTTATGAAAATTACAAAAGGGAATTTTAATAATAAAAATGTATTTTTTCTATTTATTTATCCTTAAAATCGTCATTTAAAAATTATAAAAAAATAAAATATAATTCAAAAACGTCAATAAAATTGTTTTTAGTGGTCCTCTGACCTAATTGAACCTTTAATAATTTTCTTAAGTATAAGTGATTTATTTTACTTAGTTATTTAAATTATTTTCAAAAATCCTTATTTTCAAATTAAAATAATTATTAAAATTAAAAAAAAATCAGAAAATATATGGTTTCTCCTCTAATGTTCTAACTGACCCATGAGCAGGGTAACTTTGAAATCTTAATGTCATTTGAGTTAAATTTAATGTTTTATGAAGTAAATATTCATTAAGGGCAAAATGATAATTATAGAATTTTGAGCTTTAATTAAAATTTAGAATTAATTAAAGGGTAAATGAGTAATGTTGATATTAATTAATTATTTTGGATGATTGAAATACAAAGGGTTTAAGTGGTAGAACCAACCCATCACCATTTACAATAGTTTATTAATCTGGAGCCCCTAATCGATGATTAATGATAAGTAAGATCTTTTGATAAGAGTTAAACCCATCTAATCCAACATCTCTAATCATTATTAAATTATACAGGAAATTTTAAGGGTTTAGTAGTGAGCTAGGTTTAATCTATCATGTTTAATGAAATTTAGAAAATGAAACATAACTAATTTTAAATACCCTTAAAACACTACAAGTCCAATCATAATTAAAAGAGCAAATTCTTAATAATTTAAATTGCCCTTAAGGCCGTCTATCCACATAATCCTTAAATAAAATGTTAAATGAATACTTAGTTACCCTGCTCATGGGATAATTAAAACATTAAGGTTCATTGAGCACAGGTTGAAAATATTACCACTAAACCTTAATTTAAATGTGGATGAATGATTTAGCAACATAATAAGTTCAGAAGAACTTGAAATGCTTCAATGGATTTTAAAATTTGTTTAGGGTTATGCCCTGCAAACTTTTGTGATCTTTTGGAAGTTTTCAAAAAAAAATTAAGCTTATTATGATTTGATGAAAAAAATCATCCTTAAAATCTTTAGGGACCCACCGAGTTATGCCCCGAGACCCGTTAATTCACCTAAATCAATAAAAACGCCTTAAACTAATTCCTCTACATTTATAACCCAATGCTCAAGGACTTTAGTCTACTCTAAGGTATTCATGTCCTTGTGAGTAGTTGGGGACATTTATTTTACCAAACATGGATCATCGAACTGGTATAAGTTTGAGATCTAGGTAGCTAAGGCAGTGACGATAATGCTAATGTGTTCTAAATTGAGGGATACGATATAATGTGAGAATTTTAGAATAGAATGTCCTACCTCAAGAACCTTTAATAAGGGAGGGAAAGGATCGATGATATTATTCGTCAACTTTTGGTAGGATTGTTTTCCTCGATGCTCTTAGGTTGTTAGTAATCCTAGCTTGATTAGAGTAAATAACCTGTGGACTACACTACTTTACAGAACTAAAACAAATTTTCTTTTGCTTGTTAAAACAAACTCTGCATGAAAACTTTCAACAACAGCATTTGTATTAAAATTAAAGAATATTGATGTAAATTTTATAAAGGTCCATGGTTAATCACTTGAATCAATGTTAAGACTAGCCTCCGTAGATTGTCAGGTTGGTAGCTTCTGTTCAAAGTCTAGAAGCTCACAGTCCAGCTCTAAGCCCCCACCTTTGCTAATGTCTTATACCTACTCCAGGTCTTCCATATGTGACTACGGGTTTTTTCTTTTACTTGCTCATGTTTCTGTGACGTACTTTTCTACTTTTCTTGTATTGGATTTTTGTTGTTATGCTTACTTACTTTCCTGCAATTTATTTAACATTCCAGCTAATTCTATTATGTTGTATTGCACTAACCATGTAGCGATAGTAGAAGCCCAAGTATGCATTTTTATTTTATGCACTACAATTTTCTGTCATCTTACTTTTACTTTAAAGTACTTTCTTACTTGCACTTCTTTAGTTCATATGCAAAATCAAAACCAAACCAAAACTAAAACCAACAACCACAACAGCCAAACCAGAACACTGAAATATACACAAGAAACTATTTAAGGCTTAGACTTTAGGATTGTTACTTCAACAAGGAACTTGGAGTATACATCGTGGGCAGCACGACATGGGCCTGTAGAAGGACATCTTTGGGAAAACAAACAAGTCTACAAGCCATAGGAGTTCGAGGTAGTCCTTCTAGCACAGTGTAAATCCTCAACTTATCCTTAAGCTCCTCCACAGTCATGTTGAGCAGTATAAGTGCTAACTCGTCTTAAGATTTTGAGGTCATCATGTGGTACAACGTAACTCCTCCTATCTTTCAGGCTATTTTTATGATCGGTATCATGCAAATGTAAGACCTACCTAATAAAATTGGTAGAAAAAACATTAAATAATATATCTTCAAAATTGAAGCCAAACCAAAGGATAGTTTGGGAAGTCACTGAGGTTCTCCTCGGGATCCGTAACATCCCCTACTTCTCTTCTTTTGGATTCCATAATAATTGTTTCAATTTGATCTTTTCTCATTTGAATTTCCTATGTCATACCTTGAAAGTCCTAAACTTTAAATTCATTAAGACAATACATCTGATCTAAATTAAGAGTTTTCTTATGTGATTTTGATTGTCTAAGATATAATTAACTATAGGGGCTTATCCTTACAGAAAACTTTACCAACCCAGCTTAATATAAACCTTATCTAATTTTTTATATTAGATTGGGGAACTTGTCGGTAAACATAAAAGGTTTTGTAAGACCAAAATGGATATCATAAATTTTGTAGTTTATTTAATTAAGCCTCATCATCAAGCAATGTGTCTATTCCTTGGTATAGAAGCATGGCTTGTGATGTAGTGCTCATTTATTTAAAGTATTAAATATATGGGACTAGTTCGGCCTCGTATTTTTCAAATTAAAATATTACTTTTTAAAATTATATATATATATATATATATATATATATATATATATGTATGTATGTATGTATGTATGTATGTATGTATGTATGTATGTATGTATGTATGTATGTATGAATTTATGTATGTATATTAAATTAAACATATTTACAAAGCAATCGATAAGTCAATGAAGTATTGATGAAAATATCATCATAATTTTTAGAATAAAAAGAAATCTTCAGAATATTCACATCCATAAGATTAATTCCCATATGCAAGGAGAAATAAAGGGAACTACTCAGAGTTCATGGAGATAAAACAAAAATGCATGATTTATATTGAAATCTAAGTCTTACAACAAAAACTCAAACACAAATACAATGTACCTTATGTCTTCTCCCCCAAGAAAATTTTGGGGTCTCCATTTAGCAATCTCCAAACTTTTACACAACACTTACTCACACACACTTAAACACACTAAAAAGAACAATAAAAATCTTTCAATTCTCCAAGTTTTTTATTTTTGTGCCCTTTTAATAGATCTCTGAAAATAACTAAGGGTTGTTACAAGTACCCATTCAAAATTCAGTCAAATTCAATGCATCTTCTAGAAGGTATTTACTAGCGCTATAATGCCAGGTTGGGGTGCTATAGCATCCATTATGCCTGTCAGGTGGTGCTATGGTGCCAAGGGTAGCACTAAAGCACCACACAAAACACTTCAAATTTGCTCTATTTTACCCTCATTTTCTCGAAATGTCCATTCCATTTATCTAAAACCAAAAGCATGCTATTTACCTTCCTTTAAAGTGCAATATCATTAAAAATGTACATAAAATGCTGATAAAATGTGCACTAAAAATAGATAAATTATAGGTGGATCAATGGTCCACCACAAAAAACCCACAACAAAAAGATAACATTTATGTTTCAATTTTTGTGTGTATTTTTTATTATATATTTCATATAAGCACTCACATAAACTTTACATTACAACTTGAGTTTTTATTGTATTTGTCTTGTTAATTGCTTTTCAATTGGGTTGAGCGAAAATCGTTTTAAAATTAAAAGTGAGAGAGATTATTTGATTGTACTTTTTTTTTTATTTTACTATCTCATCGTAGTAATTTTCATTTGATTAGTGGAATTCCTAGTCATGGTGATAAGCTGTGGATGTAGGCCTATTTTGGGTTTGGCTAAACCATATTCAAAATCTTTTGTCTCCTTTATTTTCTTGTACTATTTTATCTGCTTTGTTACTTTTATCTGATTTAATTAAAAGTATTGAAGATATTAAAACTTAAGTTTTCTATAATATTAAAAAAGAAGTGTTTGATATTTAAAAAAAAAAAAGAGGAACTGTTTTTACCCAGTTCACACCCCCCCCCCACCACCCCCTTGGATGCCATGTATCAATTGTTATCAAAGCCTTGACTCATTTGTTTGGCTTAATATCCTAAATTAGATCACTATGGCACATGCATTTTCTAGAAGTTCATTACCGAAAGGACAATCCACACATAGGCCAACATTTTTAGACAGTGTAACATTTGACTACTGAAGAAACCGTTTTAGTACTTTCATTTATGGTCAAGATTCACACATGTGGCACATGTTAACACACCAGTATTACACACTTACTTTTGAAATGTGTGGCATAAAAACTGAAAAAATCTTTTAATGAATGGCTTACTTATGAAAGAGAACTTGATGAATAGAATGCTCGAGCATGCAATATTTTGTACTGTATTTTATTATTGAATGATTACATGATAATATCCATGCTTATTACAACAAAATAAATTTGGAATAACTTAATCATCACTTATGATGGCAAAAATGAAGTAAAAGATGCTCACATAAATAGACGTGCATGAATCTGAACTGTTTAGAATGTTACCTTGTGAGACTATTTCTGACATGCATACAAGATTCATGAAGATCATAAACACATTAGATTCTTTAGGAAAAACTTATAAAAATCAAGATTTAGTTTACAAAATTTTAAGATGTCTTCAAAATAGTAGGATCCTAAGCTAACAGCTATAAGTGAGGCTAATCATTTAACTAAATATACATTTGATCAATTGCTTGGTTCCATGATAACACATGAACAAGTTGTAACATAGATGGATCAAACTGACTCACATCAAAAGAAGTTGAAAGAAAAAGCAATTGCTCTACAAGTAGATGAGTGAAGTGATGAACACGCCCCATGCTCAAAACTTAATAGTGATGAAATGATGATGCTCTCAAAGAGGCTTGGAAACATGATGTATAAAATAAGCGAAGTTATGGAAATTCCAAGTCTCATAAATTCTATACTAAAAAACATAATACATGTGAAAGGATAGTTTCATATAATTGCAAAAAGCTTGGACAACCCGAAAAAAAAAAAATACCAAAAAGAAGAAGAAAATTGGATAAGTAAGAAAACACATAATAAGAAACAAAAAGCAATGTGGGGTTGTTGTTGACCTCATTTTTATAATGAGTCAAAACCTTTTGACCTAAAAAGTCAACTTTGGTCAAAATGGTCAAACCAGACCCAATGACCAACCCTGTTGACCCCATAGGTCAACCTTTTGACCTAAAAAGTCAACTTTTGTCAAAATGGTCAAACCAGACCCAATGACGAACCCTGTTGACCTCATAGGTCACCCTTTTGACTTAAAAATTCAACTTTGGTCAAAATGGTCAAACCAGACCCAATGACCAACCCTGTTGACCCCATAGGTTAACCTTTTGACCTAAAAAGTCAACTTTGGTCAAAATGGTCAAACCAGACCCAATGACCAAACATGTTGACCCCATAGGTCACCATTTTGACTTAAAAAGTCAACTTTGGTCAAAATGGTCAAACCAGACCCAATGACCAACCCTGTTGACCCCATAGATCAACCTTTTGACCTAAAAAGTTAACTTTGGTCAAAATGGTCAAACCAGACCCAATGACCAACCATGTTGACCCCATAGGTCACCCTTTTGACCTAAAAAAGTCAACTTTAGTCAAAATGGTCAAACCAGACCCAATGACCAAACCCTATTGACCCTATAGGTCAACCTTTTGACCTAAAAAGTCAACTTTGGTCAAAATGGTCAAATCAGACCCAATGACCAACCCTGTTAACCCCATAGGTCACCCTTTTGACCTAAAAAGTCAACTTTGGTCAAAATGGTCAAACCAGACCCAATGACCAAACCTGTTGACCCCATGGGTCACCCTTTTGACCTAAAAAGTCAACTTTGGTCAAAATGGTCAAACCAGACTCAATGACCAACCCTGTTGACCCCATAGGTCAACCTTTTAACCTAAAAAGTAAACTTTGGTCAAAATGGTCAAACCAAACCCAATGACCAACCCTGATGACCCCATAGGTCACCTTTTTGACTTAAAAAGTCAATTTTGGTCAAAATGGTCAAACCAAACCCGATGACCAACCCTGTTGACCCCATAGGTCAACCTTTTGACCTAAAAAGTCAACTTTGGTCAAAATGGTCAAACCAGACCTAATGACCAACCCTGTTGACCTCATAGGTCACCCTTTTGACCTAAAAAGTCAACTTTGGTCAAAATAACCAAACTAGACCTAATGACCAAACTTATTGACCCCATAGGTCAACACTTTGACCCAATAACATGTTTAAAACCCCACAATGATAAAATCACAAATATTGTGATCAAATCAACCATGACAAAGTTGAAAAAGGTCACATTGGACATCTTGAAATTAAATTGATCAATTTAGGCTAACTTGGGTCAACCTAAATCAAAATTGGTCAACACTTATATATTTTAATAAAAATAGGTAAAAATGAAATAAAAACAACAAAATTAATCAAATAATTAATTTCAAAATTATTTTGTTAATTAAATTAATTAATGATTTAATTTTTAGTATTTTAATTAAATGACATAATTAATTAAAATTAAAATTAAATTAAAATCATAAAATGATAAAATTAAATAAAAATGATAAAATTAATCAATTAATTAATTTGAAATTATTTTCAATTAATAAATTGATTAATAATAATTTCCAACAATTTTTAATAACATAATTAATTAAAATGGAAATGACACATGGCCTTCCCATAATTAATTAAAGTTAAAACTAAATTAAACCCATCATAAGGCATAATTAACACATGACAAAGCTTAGCTTAATTTTGCTTAACCATGGGTTAACTCCCATCATGGTGAATAAAATGAGGTGGCTCTTTCTCCTTCATTCTAAGCCATGATTCACCTCTACTCAATAATGAGGTGGCCGGCCAACAATAAGGCTTATTTCCCACCTCCTAAACTAACCAATGAGAAGGGAACAAAGCTTAAACTCCACTCCTCACCATGGTTAAATGAAATCATGAGGGGGAAGCATATGTGTCACCATTTGCCAAAGCTAATGAGTGACTTGTAAGCTCATGAGGAAGAGAAATTACAGCTCATTTCAAAGAGCTAAACCACCTCATGCATGATCCAATGGGAAGGAGCCAAGACAATGAGCTCATGATGGAAAACTTTGGAAAGACAACCATAGTTATCCCCTCAGCTGAAATTTTATCTTCAATTCATTAATAGGGAAGATAAAAACTCCCCTAGTACAACCTAAGCCAAGCCATGACCTCCCCATGGCTATAAATAGGGCCATACTCGAGCCTTATAGAAGAGAAAAAAAAATTTAGTGAGACTTATAGGTTGCCCAAATCTTCTGGCTCCCAACACAAAAACTCTTTCTAAGAGTCTTAGCAATCCATTTTGATCAAACCCAAGCCATAGATTGAACTCAATCGAGCCAATTTGATCAAAATTTAAAAACAACCCAAACCAGCCACCCTCTTAAAATTCTCCTTTGAGGCCGACTTTTAAACCAAATTGGTGCAGCAACAATCTTCCTCTAGAGTCTTAGAAGACAACTACAAGGTCTGATCAAGTTTGATTTACTTGTCGCAAAGGTATGAAATTATTTTTCTTAAAATAATTCATGTTTTTGAAATATCATGTGTTATACAAGCCCAGAAATGTTACATCACCGTATGGATATATTCTACATGTTTAGATGATTCCATAGGTTCAAAAATCACTCAATTTAGTTAAGAAATGAGTGAGATATTATTATTTGAAATTTAACGGTTCGAAATTTTTTTGAATTATCGGCCGATTTTTCTCAGCCTTTCGATCCCATGTTTCGGGATGGACGGCGCTGATCGCGTCCCGTGGTGTCCGCTATTCTGCGACGCACAGCGGATCTTCCCGCCCTTCGATCGGTACGAGGACACGCGGCGTGTCCTCAAATTTTCTGGAATTATTTAATTACAGAAAACCTTAAAAACTTCAAAAATCAATATCTTTTGATCCAGAGGTCAAAAAAATAGAATAAAAATACCTCTGGAAAGAGCAAAATGAGAAGAAAATTATGAAATAAAAATCATAATTTTATTCTCATTATTTAATTTTTAAATAATTAAATACTCTCTGGAGTATTTTAATTATTAAAAATTATTTATAAATCAAAAAAATATGAAATTTTAAGGCATTTATCTTTATGCTCTTAGGAATGTTTCATGATTTTTCCAAGAACAGAAAACATGTCTAGGACACTTTTTTCTAATTTTCAAGTCATTTTATAATTATTTCAAATAAATAATTATAAAAAATGAAATTTAAGAAAAATAAAATGAAAATGATTAGAAATGTTAGGGTAACAGAAAATGACCCTAGAAAAATAATTTCTAACTCATAAAAATAATTTTAAATGATATTTTAAAATTTAGGATTAAAATTCATTATTAAATAATAAATTGAATCCTAAAAATCACCCTTTTATAAACTTAACCTATTTTCTTTAAGAGGCTAAATTTGAAATGAATCTAGTCCATGTTAGACTCATGAAAAACTTTAACTAAGTCTAAAAATTGATAAATTAGACTTGATAAACTTAATTAGGTTTAAAATATCATTTAAACCTATTAAACCTTAAGCTTAATCAATTAGGTCTAAAATGACAAAATTAGACTTAATTAGGTTTAAAACATCATTTAAACCTATTAAACATTAAGCTTAATTAATTAAGTCTAAAATGACAAAATTAGACTTAATTAGGTTTAAAACATCATTTAAACCTATTAAACCTTAAGCTTAATTAATTAAGTCTAAAATGACAAAATTAGACTTAATTAGGTTTAAATCATCATTTAAACCTATTAAACCTTAAGCTTAATTAATTAAGTCTAAAATGACAAAATTAGACTTAATTAGGTTTAAAACATCATTTAAACCTATTAAACCTTAAGCTTAATCAATTAAGTCTAAAATGACAAAATTAGACTTAATTAGGTTTAAAACATCATTTAAACCTATTAACCTTAAACAATTAGACTTAATCCATATTAAGTCTAATTAAATCAATTAAACCTTACCTAAATTAGTTTTAATTAACCTTAAACAATTAGACTTAACCCATATTAAGTCTAATTAAATCAATTAAACCTTACCTAAATTAGGATTAATTAACCTTAAACAATTAGACTTAACTCATAATAAGTCTAATTAAATCAATTAAACCTTACCTAAATTAAGTTTAATTAACCTTAAACAATTAGACTTAACCCATAATAAGTCTAATTAAATCAATTAAACCTTACCTAAATTAGGTTTAATTAACCTTAAACAATTAGACTTAACCCATATTAAGTCTAATTAATCAATTAAACCTTACCTAATTTAGGTTTAATTAACCTTAAATAATTAGACTTAACCCATATTAAGTCTAATTAATTCAATTAAACCTTACCTAAATTAGGTTTAATTAACCTTAAACAATTAGACTTAACCTATAATAAGTCTAATTAAATCAATTAAACCTTACCTAAATTAGGTTTAATTAACCTTAAACAATTAGACTTAACCCATAATAAGTCTAATTAAATCAATTAAACCTTACCTAAATTAGGTTTAATTAACCTTAAATAATTAGACTTAATCCATAATAAGTCTAATTAAATCAATTAAACCTTACCTAAATTAGGTTTAATTAACCTTAAATAATTAGACTTAACCCATATTAAGTCTAATTAATCAATTAAACCTTACCTAAATTAGGTTTAATTAACCTTAAACAATTAGACTTAACTCAGGTTTAATTAACCTTAAACAATCAAACTTAACTCATATTAAATCTAATATAACCTGAATACAATCTAACTTGAACTCAAGTTAACTTAAACCTTAGGTTCAATCTAACATAACCTAAATCTAACTTAAGTTTAACCTACATTAGACTTAAGTCAAACGAAACTTATGTTCAACCTGACATAAACCTAAGTCAAACCTAAACCTGAACACAAGTCTAACCTACATTAGACTTAAATCAAACCAAACTTAGGTTCAACCCGACATAAACCTAAGTCAAACCTAAACCTGAACTCAAGTCTTACTTATATTAGACTTAAATCAAACCAAACTTAGGTTCAACTCGACATGAATCTAAGTCATACCTAAATCTAACTTAAGTCTAACCTACATTAGACTTAAGTTAAACCAAACTTAGGTTCAACCCGACATAAACCTAAGTCAAACCTAAACCTGAACTCAAGTCTAACCTACATTAGACTTAAGTCAAACCAAACTTAGGTTCAACCCGACATAAACCTAAGTCAAACCTACACCTGAACTCAAGTCTAACTTATATTAGGCTTAAGTCAAACCAAACTTAGGTTCAACTCGACATGAATCTAAGTCAAACATAAACCTAATTTAAGTCTGATCAACATTAGACTTAAGTCAAATCAAACTTAGGTTTAACCCGACATGAACCTAATTCAAACCTAAACCTAACTTAAGTCTAACTCACATTAGACTTAAGTTAAATCATACTTAAGATTCAACCTGACATGAACTTAAAGTCTAACCCAAATCCTACATAAACCTTAATTAAGTCTATTACATTAGACTTAATTAAATCATTAAACCTTAATCAACTAAGGTTTAAATAAATACAAATCATGATTAAGTCTAATTCATTAAGACTTAATATCCAAACAAATCTTGGTTCAATCAAATTAGACTTGATTAAAACATAAGCCTTACCTAAAAAGGACTTAGATGGTCTGAAATTATAATTAAGTCTAATTTATTAGATTTAATTAACCTTTAAGTCCTATTTAAACAAGGCTTAAAACTTAATTAGGTCTATTCTGATTAAACCAAACCTTTTAACATAAGTTCAGACAGACATGAACTCAAGTTAATTAGATTCAATCAACATTGAATTTAACTTAGGTTCAACCAGACATGAGCCCAAGTTAATTCAATCAATATTGAATCTAACTTTCAACCTTTTAACTTAAGTTCAGACAGACATGAACTCAAGTTAATCTAAACCAAACCTTTTAACTTAAGTTCAGACAAATATGAACTCAAGTTAATCTAACCCAACTTTCAACTCAAATTCAAACAGACATAAATTCAAAATTTAAGTTTAAACTTAAATCAAGACATAAATTCGACATTTCAAATATAAATCGACATAACTGACATAAATTCGACATTTCAAACCAAAATCAATATAACCGACTTAAATTCGACATTTCAAATATAAATCGACATAACCGACATAAATTTGACATTTCAAACCAAAATCGACATAACCGACATAAATTCGATATTTCAAACATAAATCGACATAACCGACATAAAATTGATATTTCAAATATAAATTTGACAAATATCGATATTAAATGAAATTAATTCGATATTTCGACAAAATTAAACATTAATCAATATAATTTGACATAAACTGACTTCCAGGACATGTTAAATCAAAACAATGAACATGACATTATTTTCCGACAATCTTCTCTTTGTTGGGTGAAGACAAAAAGTTTCGTTTAGATTTTCTTTGCATGTTATAGGATGTGCTAACTCTGTTTTGCAGGACGACATTCTGGAAAAACAAAAACAAAAAAAAAACTTTTAGGATAGTCACCAAAACAAAACAAAACAACGACATGGAAAACAACAACAAAACTTTTAAGAAAACGACATGAAAAACAAAATCAAAACTTTAAAATAATAAATATGACAAAACATTTAGGAGTGATAGTGGGTACATATCTCCTTAAAAATAAAATTTTAGAAAACAAATGATTGACATTAATTAAAAATTTTCTTGAACAATTAAAAATTGTTTAAGATGTAATTAACTATAGAAGCTTGCTTCTATAGGAGATCCAAAAGAACCCACAATAGAAATCTCTGGTTTTCCATGATCTTCTTTATATGAAAATTCTAGGATATATTATTCTAGGATATTCTTCTATAAGGATTTTCATAAACATCCTTTTCTACTATTAGCCCTAAATTCCTCAAATCTTTCATGGGATTTATAGGAATAAAACTAGGCTAATATTAGATGGCGACTCCTCAATATCGACATTCCACACCAATCTCTTCCCATCGTCACCAGGGGTAATTCAGACTTTGAATCTTTTCTGAAGAAAAAGAAGTCATACTATGTTTAATAGTGGGTACAAAATCGTCTGGTGAGTTATATGATCTTACCAATGAAGAATTAGAAGATGATTTTACTAAATATGCTAATGAATATAAAAAATTGAAAAAGAATTTAACGCTTTAAATAATGAAAAGAAAGAGTTAAAAAAGAACATATAATCTTGCAAGTTGAATGTAATAAGTTAATAGAAATAAATAATAGGCTAAAAGAAAATGTGTCCCATGTAGAACATTTAAAATGAAAAAATGTACTTCTACATTCAAAATTAAATTATTTGTTGTAGTTTGCAATCACATTCTCATTCTGCACCTAACAGAATCAAGCCATTTAGTACATCTAAAAAATTAAAAATTCAAACTTTATGCAAATACTAATGTTTGATGTAGCTACTGCAATAAAAGAGGACACTTTTCATTCAATTTTTATACAATAAAAATGAAACATTTCCAAAATCCAAATTTATTTGGCATTGCAAAAAATCAAAGTTACTTTGCATACCACTCAATATGCATAACATGCCCTTTCTGTAGAATGTGTACCCAAACATGTTTGGGTTCCAAAAGTTAACCATGGATTTCCATTTTGTTGGAAAGCCTCCAATGCAATAATCAAAGAAGGAATGTGGTACATTAATAGTGACTGTTCAAGAAACATGATTGGTGATAAATGAAAGTTTTAAAATTTTGAATCATATAATATAGGATATGTTATGTATGGTGATATTGCTAAAGGAAAAATCATTGGTATTGGTTCTATTTCAACCAACTCCATTGTCTTGGATAAAGTCTTTCTTGTAGAAGACTCAAAACACAATCTAACTTATATTTGGTAATTATGTCATAGAGGACTAAATGTTGAACTTCATGCTTTATATTGTACGATCTAAGATAGCCAAATAGGACATAGGCATAAAAATATTTATCTCATTGCTAATTCTCAAAATATTAGCTTGAAATTATTTTGTTTAAAAAGTATACATGATGAAGTTTTGTTGTGGCTTATGAGATATTACATTTGTGATGCATGTATTCATAGAAAACACTCAAAAATTCATTTAAAAATAAAAATATTATTTTTACTACAAATTCTCTTGACTTATTTCATATGGATTTATTTTGCTCTGTTAGTGATTTTGTTATTATTGATGATTATTCAAGATTTAAATGGGTCATGTTATTAATTATGAAAAATAAAGCTTTTTATGTTTTTAAATAATTTACCAAGTTACTTCAAAAGGATAAAAATTATCAAATTATAAAAAACTAATATGATGATGGTGGTGGGTGTGAAAATAATTTTCTTGAATATTTTTGTAAAGAACAAGGAATCAAAATAAAATTTTCTACTCTTAAAACCACCTAACGAAATGGTTTAGTAGAAATAAAAAAAGGAGAACATTAATTGATTTATCAAAATTATTAAAATCTAATATGATGATGGTGGTGAGTGTGACAATAATTTTTTTAAAGATTTTTGTAAAGAACATGGAATCAAAATAAAATTTTCTACTCTTAAAACCACCTAACGAAATGATTTAGTAGAAAGAAAAAAAGAAGAACATTAATGGTTTAGAGGCCATTACGTTGCTCCTTTCCTATGCTAGTTATAATAACTTTAAGCTATTCAAAATGGATGTGAAAAATGTATTCTTGAATGGCTTTGTTAACCAAGATATCTTTGTGGAGGAGCCCCCTCGTTTTGAGAGCCTAGTTTTCCTAGATCATGTCTATAAATTGAAGAAAGCTTTTGTATGGTTTAGTACATGCTCCTCGGGCTTGGTATCATAGGTTCAGTGATTTCCTTTTAAATCTTGGGTTTTGAAAGGGTAGAGTACACACCACCCTCTTCCTAAAAAAACCTATATAATGATTTGATTATTTTACAAATATATGTTGATGACATTTTATTTTGAAGTACAAATGAATCTTTCTGTCATTAGTTTTCAACTATGATGTCTAAGGAATATGAAATGAGTATGATGGAAGAACCCAAATTCTTCTTAGGTATCTGAGTTAGACAACAAGAAGATCGTATTTTTAATTGTCGAACTAAGTATGTAAACAACTTACATGGTAGATTTGACATGAAAAGATTCAAATCTTGCAAGACTCCTACGAGCCCCTCAACCAAATTAGACTTTTGCAGGTTTCAAAGTAGATAGGAAAAACACATAAATAACATGACAATTTTTAGGATCCTCTCCCGTGTCTTGGTCCTCTAGAACTCTATTACTCTTCCAACTGCTAAAGCTGAGTACATAGTTGTTGGTAGCTTTATTGCTCAAGTTCTTTGGTTGAAGAAACAATTAAAAAACCTTTGAATTAAGTTAAATCACATTTCAATTAGGTTTGATAACACTAGTGATATTTGTTTGACTAAGAATCCCATTCAGCATTTACAGACCATGCATAAAAAAATCAGACACCACTTTATTAGGGATCATGTTTGTAAAGGTGATGTTAACATTGAATTTATTTTTATTGATTTACAAATTGCTGCTATCTTCACTATAACTTTACCTGAAGATAGATTTTGTACCTTGAGATGAATACTTGGAATGTTAAATCCATCCATATAAATAAAAAAAGAACAAAATTATGCTTTACTTATTTCATAAATGTTTCTTTTTTATGTTATTAAAAGGGGGAGAAGTATGTTGGGGTACAATTTTCCTTACGTATGCATAAATTCAAGGGGAGCTTCTCCTTTTCATGTCTTTAATTTCATGTATTTTATTGTGCTTAAATGAAATATATTTTTTTAAGCTTGATGCAAGTTCACTTTGCACCATCATCACTAAGTCTAACCAAAATAGGTTTATCATTATCAAAAAGGTGGAGATTGTTGACTTTATAAGCTCAATCATACTCTAAATGTGTTTTGTTGATAACAAATAGATATTGGATGATACTAATATATTTCTCCTAAGTGTTTCAAGAAATATTTAAGACCTAGGAAGCTCCTTCAATCTTGTGGAGTCAAAATCATATGAATTGGATAGTTTGGATAAATACTTAGGGTTTGAGTAGGATATACAAATAATAAGACAACTAAGAGCATAATATATTTAACAGACACACATATCAATTTGCATTAAATTACTCATTTAGCTTGAATAACTCATTTATTGAATATCTTGATAAACTAATTTTCAAAATTAATCTTAAATAAGTATTTCCTCTACAATTAATTAAAATAATTATTTTACAAAAGAAAATCTATATATCCACACTAGGATAATATTTTCATCTATTTTTTGGTATTGAACACATTAACATTATTTATAAAATAATGTCTTGAATAATTTTCAATATTGTGTTTAATTTAAAATACAATATAAAGAAATATTTTATCTCTCTTGAATAATCCCAGAATAAATATTCCATGATAAAATGTTTATATCTCCACACCACGATCATATTATAATCTCATTTTTAAATTATAATACATTAAAATTATTTAAAATGACGGTTTGGATAGTCTTTCAATAACATGCTTAATTTGTACATTTCTTTCTCCTGAACAATATGAATATATTCTTTTATATATTGTAACACAATGAATGTTTTTCACTAAATAAATTATGAAAAATAATTTATAAATAATTAATAATTATTATAAAATGAACTTCTATAGAATCTCATTTAATTTCACTCAAATGTGGGTTTACTAGTCACACATGTGTTCTAGTTAAACCAATTTTGTCAATTTTGACAAAATTATATAATTTCATATGATTTCCTATAACAAGTTTTTTCTTACTGTTTTGGCCGAAATTTTTACATAATATATTGGTCTAAATACCAATCTAAGTGTATTAAATCTTTGTGAATTTTTTTAAATGTATTCCAATTTCAGTTTTTTTTTTCTTGAACCAAATCATGCAATATCTGTCCTTTTTTAAAGCCAATGTATAATAAGAATTTTACAAAACCTTTCTTACTTTATTTTGGCTAAATTTTTGCATATTAAGTTGGTCTAAATACTTATTTATGTGTTTTAATTTGTTGGAAATTTATTTTATTTTTTTTCTAATTTTGTTTTATTCTTTTCTTGAACAAAATTTTGTAAAATGTCCTAATTCTGCACCTATGTAGAATCCGAATTTCATCAGGTTTGGGCTGCCCAAATCATGTCCTAAGTGCTCAAATTCTCTTAGAAACCTTCCTAATTTATACTTCATTTCCATGGCATAATCCTTTGAATTTAAGCACTTGGGAGTCAAAAATCGGCTTGGTCAAACTCCCATGCAAGGCATGGCTGAAAATTTTCATTTAATTTTGTTATATTTTTTACCTATTGTATTTTCCTTCTATGAAGCAGTATTTGGATAAATTTTCGGCTTCAAATTCTTTCCTTACTCATCTCTCTCCAAACTTCTTGTCTTGGCCAAATTTTTAAAATTATATAGGTAGAGTGCTTTTGTTATAGAGGTAGAGTGCTTTTGTTTTATTTTCTTGAATGCATTTTTTTTTCCTATATTTGGTCAAAAATCCTAAGTCCTCCTCAAGCAAAACCTCTTTGGTTGGAGAAAGGTTTGAAGCTCCTTTTGTGTGAGAAATCTGATTTTGTTTTGTTCATGCTTTTGGACATATTTTTATTGGGAGGAGATTGCTTTGAGAAATTACTTTAAATCATTGGTTCCTCAATCTCACATCAAATCTTTATTTTTGTTTTCAATTATTTCTTCATTCTTGCCTTGATGGTTGGAGAGTTTGCAACATAATGTACCACATGATTTAAAAATTTCTTCTTGATAGCTTATCAAGTGAATTTCAAATCCTAATTGAGAATATTGCATGATTGTTTAATTAACTTTAAAAGTACAATCTCTTGAAATATTTTGTGTTGAAAAGATTACATCTATGCTTCAATTTTTGTGTTTGTTTCTTTATGCTTTTCATATAAGCACTCACATAAACTTCATATATATCAACTTGAGGTATATTTGACTTGCTAATTAATTTTAGCTTCGGTTGAGTGAAATTATTTTAAAGTTAAGAGTGAGCAAGATTAGTTGATTGTACTATTTTTACTTTTTTCCTGTACTATCTCATTGTATTTGGGGTAAAACTTTCCTAATGTAGGAAAGTCTTGTTTTTGGGGCTGTGCTAGTCCTGTATAGGAGAGCACGTTATTCGGGGTTGTACTGGCCAGGTGTAGGAGAGTTCGGGAGGTTGTTGTAATTTTCATCTGATTAGTGAAATTCCTAGTCAAGGGTGACTAGGCGTGGACGTAGGTCGGTTTGGGTTTGACTAAACCAAGTAATAATCTTTTGCTCCTTTGTTTTCTTGCTGCACTATTTTATCTTCTTGGTTACTTTTATTTTCTTTAAACAAAAGTATTGACGGCATTATAATTTAAGTTTTCCATAATATTAAAAATCATGCGTTTTGATTCTTTTTTTTTAAGGGAGAAATTATCTTTACCGATTCACCCACCTCTTAGGTTCCATAGCATATATCAAACACTTCTTTAACCTTCTTGTGGTGAGAAATTCCTCTAAACCCTTGTCTTTTTTTCTAACAAACCTATAGGTTTTGTATTATAGAAGATAAAGCTAGGTTTTGTGTTAAAAGAGATCTCCTAGGTTAGGTTGCATGTTCTTTCATGATCCCCAACGAATCCAAGAGACAAACTTCCATAACAATAGCTCCAAACCCCTATACAGTCAAGATTGTAACAAGCTTGTGATTTTCTTGGCAAATTCACCCTTTTGATGGATGAGGCAAAGTCATGTAGAACTTTCTTCTTTCCTTGTGTTATGAAAACCCTCACATGGAAAAGGCCTTTATTTCATGAAAACATTTCCTACAAGGAATTTTTTTGTGGTTTAGCCAAGCAATCAAAGGCAACCTATATATCGCTTTCTAAGGATAAGATGGTCAGGCACACCTCTCCATCACCTACCTTAGGACCCTCGTGAGATCATTAGGATGAGCTTGACTTTTTTTTGTTGGAATTGATCGGATTTCATCTTTGCATGCAATTGCATCCATGTCATGCGCATAGCATGAATTTTAAAACATGCATAAAAATATCAATTTCATGCATTGTCAACCGGCCGCTTACATCAGTTCGTTCAGCTATTATTGTCAGTTTAATTGATCGACCAGCATCGGCCCAATCAGCTCGATAGATACTTTCCAACATTTCGACTAATCGGCGGCCACCAGCTCTATTGGTTCATCAAAAATTTATGTTTATTCGACCGATCAGTAGTTATTAACATGATCTGTTCAATCAACCATTTTTATTTATTCGGCTAATCAGCCGCCACCAGATCGATCGAGTTGATTGACCATATTTTTTGGTTCGTCCAATCGGTTGCCACACGGGATCAATTAGTTTGATTGATCACCACCAGCCTGATCGATTTGATTGAACATTTCACCACTGGCCGGATCGGTTCAATCAACCATTTCCATCGGTTCAACTGGTCGGCTGCGATTGACCCGATCAACTCGATCATTTCTATATGGAAATAGGTCTCCCGAAATCTTCAACGTCTTTATTAGATTTTTCAATTTCTTCTTTCTCTACTTCAATCTCTTTTTGAACACTGCTTTCCAACACTCATCTACTTCTAAGTTGAACAACCTTTACTTGCTCTTTATTACGCTCTTTAGGATTAACTTATGTATTAGTAGGAAGTGTTTCTTGAGTTCTTTTATTTAATGAATTTGTATTTTGTCCCAGCGATTCTCGATAATTTTTATAGTAGCTCCTTGATTTTTTAAATGATTTCCCTTTTGTGACACCTCTTCTTCTATAGACAACTTCTTATCCTTAAATTGTGGATTATTATGGAAACACGGAGAATATGTAGGTATAATTACTCTTACATGGTTGTTCCGGTTCCTGATAGGTAGTACCACCCGAATTATTATTCTAGTTAAAATTAGGATATTTTTTCCCGGCCTGGATTATAGTAGTTTGAATATGGGTTATTTGATTTGTTATTTATTGTATTCAAAGTGTCAATTGATGTTTGAGAATCTATAACTTGACCCGTGAATTCTCTTCGAAACATTAGATTAGTTGAGGAAAATTCATTCTAAATTGGTCTATCTTCATGAAATTGTAGCAACTTGATTTGCTAACATGGTGAAAGCTTCATAATCATGAATATTGGCTACCTTTTAGGATGTGCACTTTCAAAAGGCCATTGAAAAATATTAGTAGACATTTCTTGATTAAAGCATAGCGAAATAATTTTTACATCGATGAAGCACCAATAGCGGCATCAATAATAGATCTAAGAGATCCGAGTAATCCATTATAAATAGTTTGAATAATTAACCAATCAGCGCAGCATGGTGTTGACACTTTCTTCGGAATTCTTTAAATTGTTTTCAAGCTTCGAAAATAGACGACCTTCGAAGATTTAAAAAAACATGTAATATCATTTCTAAGCTTCCACGAGTCTTTGATGGTGGAAAAATATTTAGCAAGAAATTTTTGTGCTAAATCACCCCATGTTCTGGTTGATCCAGGGTAGTAGAAACCATATCTTAGTCTTATCTCTGAGGAGAATGGAAAAAACTAGCTTAATAGCATCATCCGAAACATCATCGCATTTAAATGTAGTCCACAAATTCTAGAAAATTGGCAAAATGTAAATTTTGATCTTAGGTTGATAATCCTCCAAAATAATTATTAGATACCATTTGGATAGTAGTAGGTTTAATTTCAAATGAATAAAAGCGGCTTCTGAGCGGGATTTTGAATACTACCATGAAGTTCATCTATTGTAGAGTTTGCATAATCTCAAGGTCTAATGAATTAAAGCATTTTGATTAATTTAACTTGCAATTTCTTGAAATTTTTTGAAATTTTCTGTATTTTTATTTTTTAATATTTCTAATAGTTTGCTCTAATTTATAATCGTAACCTACAAGTTCTTTAGAACACGAACTTCGCATATTTATTACAACGATAATAAAAGCAATAATAAAAATAAAACACACATAAACGAGATAAGGTTTAAATAAGACTTTCTAAAAATAAAAATTTTATTTTTCTAAATATTCTTTTTAATTTATTTTTAAATTCAAATCCGGAAAATTTAATTTTTCTCTTCTTCTACACAGCTGTGGCGCGAAATTTGATGTGCTTTCTTCTGGGAAAAATACGTGATACTTGTGTGTCAGTTATCTTTTATATTTTTAATATAAAATTTCCTTCTTCTCTTGTGTAACCAATTCCGATGTAAATAAAAATGCAACGGTGATACATTAATTTGAGGATTCTACGTAAGTATACGTATCATTATCGAAGTAATATAGGACTTTACGATTAAGCCGAAATATCGATCCCACGTGAAAATTACATATAATAAAAAATATAAAGGTTTTTAGATCACAAATTCTACTTAGAAAAGACTCTTACTTAAATATATTCGATAATAGGATACTTTAAAATGTGATTATTTTTGTATTTCTAAAATTATGAAATAAAGTAAGCAAATTTCTTAACTATAACGAGATTTTTCTAAAATTAAGAAGTATAGATGAAAATATGATTTTCCTTATGTGAATAAGTAATAAGTACAAGAATTTTATTGTGAAATATTTAAAATATGTTGTGCCAAATAGGAAAAGTTTATTCTTTACCCTTACTAGATATCTTGCAAAGAAAATTGGTCGGTTTAAAGTTTGAATAGTTTTGAAGATGGGTTAGGTAGGGAAGATACTAGCTCTAACTCTAAGTTCCCTCGTTTCTCTCCACACAGGGGCTAACTCTCACATCAAAACCTAAAATAATAAACTAAATTAGGGGCTTTATTACGTCACTTTCTAGAGTCTACGAACCATGCTATATCAAGTATATTTTCACATTTATTTGTACAAGAATTATGAATTACTTTGTGATCCATACAATCCCATGTGATTCCTACCTATTTTTTGATTGAGAAAATATCTACTAGGATCTTACATGTTCTCACAATAAATGTTAACAACATGATTTACCGGAATCGAAAGTAAATGAAGTGCGAAGATTAAATCGACACAACTATTTCCAACATTAAAGATCAATGCTTCCACAACTTTCATCAAACACTTAAGTACTTTTCATTTAAGGAAAAATATAAACAAGACTACTTAGAATCATGGAGAAAACACAACAAAAAATAGTTTTAAAAGTAGAAACTATGTAGAAAACACAAGAAGTCCAAATTAAAACTAAATTAAGTACAAAGATAAAAATTTATCTCGAAGTTCCTCTCCACCAAACTCTTGAAAGTTCCTTTGAATCTCTTCCTTTCTCTTGCAAGACTCCCATGGACTAGTCGCCCAACCCAAGAGGGATTAAATCTCTGACAATGGATTTTTACTTAGGAATCTCTACTCTCCTTCTCTTTCACTAGAAATGAGAAAAATGTTAAGAAAACCTAGTAAGAATCCTCCAACTCTTTACTCATAAACTACGTAAAAACACACTAACTCTACTTTCTAACAACTTCTCTACACACACACAAACTTCTCTTCAAGTTCTTTTTATATTTCTCGAAAAGGTGCCTTGGTGTCTCTTAAAAAATGTGTCCATGTTAATGGATACGAGATGCATCCGGTCAGTGAAATTTGAATGTCTTTGGCGACCTTAATCTGTTGCCTACGTTTTTATCAAAGGATGCCTCAAACACCTCTTCAAAATTTGTAAAAAAATCTTTAAAATTGTAAAGTAACTATACGGCACTTAAGCGCGGTGTTTGGCGCTTAGGCGCGACCTTCTGTATGATGGTTAGGCGAGATAAGGCGCTTGAGCCCCCAATTCATTTTAACACCTTCTTCATTCTTGCTTCAAATTTGATCCTTTTTCACTCCTTTGACATAATTGGTCCATTTAAGTGCTTGAAAGAAAAACACTGCAAACGACTTAGGTAAGGGTACGTATAAGTAGTAGGTATAAAATGTGCATGACAATATATGTTTTAGGTATATGACTAGCAATGTAACCTCAATGGTTTGAGTTCAAAGATACCACAATTCATAACTTGGTAGGTCCCTAAAGATGCTAAAGTTGTTTTCTTGAACGAAAGCATGATAAATTCAATAATTCTTGAAATATCCTAAAGATTATAAGAGTGTTTGAGGTATAACCCTGAACAAATTTTAAGAATCCTTTGAAATATTTAAATTGCTCACTTGAATTTGTGATATTGTTGAATAGATCACACCAAGGCTCATTGGGTTTGACTTTTGTGCTTAGTTTTAATAACTCGATTAACATGAGAGGGGGATAGGTAAGTTTTGAGCTTGTAGTATTTAGAGGATTAATCGGGGTTATCTTTCGACTAACTCTCGAAGTATCTTTAAGGCGGAACTTGGCTAACTAAAAAGCTGTGACAACGGGATTAATGTGTAATTTTGGCGAAGTCACATTAAGAAGATTTAATTAAAGATTAACATATGTCTCGATCATTTGTCTAGGATTTTTAGATTAGTGGGTTATTGACTTCTTATATCCCGAACATATAGCAGACATTCGAAGTTAAATTCATCTCCTAAAATTCAATAATTTGAATAATTAGATTTTTACCCCTCTTTTCTAAAAAGCGAGGTTAATTGGTTTCTGCCTCCCACATATGTTTACATTGACATATTTTGGTGAGTGCAGATCTTCTCCACAGAACTTAGGATCTAGCCGTAGGACTTTCCTTTTGACCATCCAAGAGGACTAGTAATGAATCCCACACTCTGAAATTCTAAACACTTCCTCACTCTTTCTAGAGTTTCATATGCAAGTCCCAACCTCACAGCACTTAAAAGTTTGAAACTGACATAATGAAAGCTCAGAGAGAATTTCTATAGGATCAGTTGACCTTAGTACAACCACAGGTGGCTTGGACTTGTACAAACACACTTAAGACAACCGAAATTTCTCACACACCTCAAAACTTAGATCACTTACACTTAATGCCTCCTTTACTCAGCTTTTGAAGCCCAATATAGGCGGGCCTCGAAGCCCTTAGAATTTGGCTAAGATGCAGGGACCATCATATGGAGGATCAAAATGAGTTCTCATATAGACATATGGCTTTATGGTAGCTTCAAGGCTTGCACGCTCATAGTACCGAAAATTTCTCCATAATTACCAAAATACCCTTGAAACCACAAAAATTGCTAAAATTACCCAAAAATTCCCAAAATTCCCAAAATGTTCAAATTCCTAAAGTTCCCAAATTGCACCCATTTCATCATAATTTCCAACGTATATAAACCTTTATCTCCATTTATGAAATTCATCATGAAATATTCCAAAAGACAAATACCCTTTCATGGAAAAACCTTCATTGTACCATACTGTTTAAAGCCTAATTTTTAAAGGACTTCCCTAAATAATTTTTTAAAACCCCACCACACCTAAATTACAAAAGCACAAATCAAAAGCCCAACATCCTCCTAATCTCATCCCATCAAATCAGATTAATCAAAATCGAGTACGAAGTTCCAAATTCATGATTTAAATTTTTCAACGCAGCCTCAATGACAACACCACATAAAAATCTTAAAAAAAAATTGAAAAATAGTTTCTCATGCAAGTTAGCCAAGCCGCATGCAAGCCATGAAGTTACCCAAGCCACATGTGAGCTATGTGATCCATGTCATGCCATCACTCTTTAAGTGGAAAAGGAAGATACTTTTAAGATCATAAAAAACACATAACATTTCATGCATCACCTAAACCCATGTTTCAACAGTCTCTATGATTGAGACCTCACTCGTCCAAGCCCCCATATTCAATCTTCATGATGGGTGATACAACCTATTTCTATGAAACATGGACGAAAAGTACGAAAAATGAGTTAATTCCACTTCCCTCAAGTGTCTTCATTTCACATGAGCACTTTACATGCATATATATATATATATATATATATATATATATATATATATATATATATATATATATATATATATATTGGGAGAATTTAGAAAAAAAATGTTTTCTTTTCCACTCCTTCTGACTCTACTCACGGTCACCCTCTCTCTCCCTCTCTTATTTTTCTTCTTTCTCGCCGCCATTTCTCTCTCTCTCTCTCTCTCTCTCTCTCTCTCTCTCTCTCTCTCTCTCTCTCTCTCTCTCTCTCTCTCTCTCTCTCAATTTTATTTTTTCTCCACCTCACACTCCAACGCTCCTCCTACCCGTGAGCCCCCCTCTCTCATAATATTTCGTTTCCTCGCTCTCATCTTCCCTCCATTCTCCCTCACCATTTTTTTTAGCCGTGAACATCAACTCCTTCTCCCATTTTTTTAGTTTTGGCTCCCTTCCACTCAACTCCAACCAAGCAAACACCCACACACCAAGCAACCAACTATATCCTCCTCGAAGCAACAAAACAAAAAAAGAAGAAGAAAAAAAATTTGGTATCCTTTCCATGACACTACAAGCTGCGAGCTCAATAACGAGGTAAGTTTCTCTTTCCCTCACTATTCTTTCCATTTTACAGATTTGTGCATAATGAAATTTTTACGGATTTACAAATCTAACAATAAATCTTTTAAAAAAAGTGCAAACAACATACATCTTCCTCATCCTTATATATTTACGGAAAAAAAATGAAATAAAACCAAATATTGATATTTATATACATGCTAAATTTTTTTTAATGTGTTTTCATACATACATGCAAATCTTACAAATTTACATATTTAAAATTCGATCCTCGATATTTACATGCATGTTGATGCACCAAAAATACTATCTTTGTATTCCTTTATATAATTTTACTCATTTTTGGTGATATTATTACTTTAAAGAAAGGTATTTTTCATGACTTATTGCAGGTATGATATTTATGTGATTGGAGCAAAAAGAAGCAAAAGGAATGAATTCGAGTGAAAAGGAGCAAAATGCGAAAACGACTTTTGGCGTTGCCGGCAGAATGGGCGCGCCGGCGCGATTTAGAGACTCGAAATTAAATGGGGGCGATAGAGCGTTGCCAAGCCCTATGTCGGTGCAATTCAAAATTGAAGAGTTTGGTGACTTTTAAAAGGATGCTTAAGGAAACTTTGGGAATTCGTTTCTAACATATATATAGCTGACTTTGGATGAGAGTTGTGTGTGTAGAGAGAGAGAAAGAGTGTAGAGAAGTAGAGAGAGTGTGAGTTTAAAGTTAGGCTTTGGAAGAGTGAGTGTAGAAGTGAAGATTTGAGAGGGATTATTCTCAGAGTGAAGGAGAAGGAGTAAAGTGAGAGATTGCTTCTTCATTTCCATTCTAAAGAGAGAATTGAGTGTTGCAAAGAAGAGAGAAAAGGATTCAAAGGAACTTCGAGGATTTTCTCGGGGAAGAGAAGAGATAAGTTGCATTGCTATTGTGGTTTGTATGTCTTTTCTTTTATATATAAAATCCGTATTTTATTGTCTTCTATATGAATTACGAGTAGTCTCCTTCGTCTTTCTTCTTGCATAGAGATGTGATGATGTGGTTTAGTTGGAGGACTGGGTGACGGGGGTGAGATCCCCGATTTGGTCCCAAGATTGGTAACTAAAGTCGAATGTTAGCCTTGAGGTGAAGGGTGAGTGGGAGCTCAGTAGTAACGGTCGGTATCCTCCCGAAGCCTAGCCTTCGATTTAGTGACTGAACTAAGGATATTTCAATATTCTTTACATGCTTGGAAGAGGGGTACTCTTTGAGGGTAAAGAAACATTTATGATCATTTATTTGGCACAATACAATAAATAATTATTCTATGTCATTCACACATCATACTCATTACAAGAGGAAAGACACTTTTCATATATATAAAGACCTTTCAAATACAAAGCTTAGTGTGTGTGTGATAGTTAATTACGATTTAAAGATATTAGAAGTAATTGTGGTTTTATGCTTATTCTTGTTTTAAATCTTGTTAGTAGAGTAAACTTAAACTTTAATTACGATTTGAGTATTGGATTTCGGTATTATCTTATTTATTGTAAGGAACGTGCTTTCCTCTTGGGATCGATAACCGGGACTCCATTAAAGCCTTGTATTACTTGACCTGATACGTATACTTGCGTTGAAGTTTGGACTTTACAAAATAATTATAAATAGATAGATTTGGGTTCATAAGTTCTTTGTCTCTAAAAAGTCTGCAGTAAGTTTTTGGCACCGTTGCGGGAGCATATAAACGATATCTATTGATAATCTAATATTTGAAAATCTTTACTTTGTAGTGTGGTAATTGTGTGTTTGTTTACTTGTTAGAATATTTGTGTGATTTTATATGCATAGTAGTGGATATAGGTTTAGTAACTTACGACTCGAGTTAGAGTGTACTATTAGAAAAATTAGAAAACAACAAAAAAGCGAGAATCCTTGCGAAATGGCGAATAACCAAGATAATCGGAAGAAATGATATTGGAAATTTGCCAAGACCTTTAGGAGATTATGCTAATCTGACAGTAGATGAAATTCATGTATTTATTGAAAATCCTAATGTTGTTGTTAATTCATTTGAGCTTAAACACACTATTATCCAAATGATACAAAATAATCAACTTGGAGAAACACCTAAGGGAGGATCCAAATTTACATCTCGCTAGTTTTAGAGAGCGCTGTGCTACTTTTAAATATAACGAAGTATCGAGGTGATGTTGTCGGACTTAGACTTTTCCTTTTTCATTATGGGATAAAGCTAAGGCATGGTTAAATTCGTTGCTTTTGGATCTATTAGAACTTATAGAGAACTTTCTCAAAAGTTTCTATCAAAATATTTCCCTCCATCAAAGATTGCTAAGCTAAGAAATGATATATCGCATCTTTTGAATTGAGTTTGAAGGTAATCGAAGTATAAGAAGCTTGAAAGATTTAAAGATCTTCTTAGAAAATATCGCATTATGCTTTGTTGGTTAATAATTGAACATTTTACGATGGATTAGTGGGATCATTGAGATCGATTATAGATGTTCTTGCTCGTGGAACGTTAATGCCAAAACTTTTTGATGAAGCGTACTCATTAATAGAAGAAATGGCTATTAATAATTTTACGTGGCCTACGAACGGGTAAATCCTAAGAGTAGCAAGTGTTCATGATTTAGATATGATGACTATGATAGTTTCTCAGGTGTAGCCCTTTCTAAGAAAATAGATCGGTATGGAAATAATTATTCTCAGCCTTCAAAGTGTTAGAGGAAAATTCATTTGGACGAAATAACATAATCTCGAAACACCTTATGAGACTTTGAATGTTATTAATAGATCTAATAATACTTATTTGAATTATTATAATCCTGGTTGGAAGAATGCTAAATTTATTTGGAATAATGGCAATGCTAATGTTAACCTGATAGGGGAATAGTTCTATAAATCCGATTTGGAAATTTGAATAATCGGACATACCCGATTTTAGACCTTCTTAGCCTCACAGATTCAATAATAACCCGCAATTTAAGGATAAGAAGTAGTCTGCGAAGAAATAATTACGAATATGGGAAATCGACTACAAGCTCAAGGTGTTGCGATGAAAAATATTGAAAATCGAACAGGCGTATTTTCAACACTTGCCTTAATAATAGACCTTACGACTTCCAAGTAATGTTGAGATCAATCCGAAAAATCAAAACAAGGAATAAATTAAGGCTATTCAATTAAGGAGTGGAAAGGGAATTGGAGACAAGATTATAAAGAAGTTGAAATAAAGAAAGAGAAGGTGGATATTGAAAAAGGTTGAATAAGATTTATCCGGACATGGAATATCCTCTTGAGCAATAAAGATTATTTGTTAAAAAACCCCACCACCTCCATTTCCTTAAAAGGCGAAGCAACAAACGGGGATAACGAGATTTGGAAAATTTTTGGAGATGTGAAATTAACGATAAATAGCTTTTGTTGAAGTATTAGAACGAGATGCACGACTATGCCGAGTTTATGAAAAATATTCTCAAAAGAAAAGAAAGTTCACATATCATGAAGCTGTTGCACTTAGCGAGAGAGTGTAGTGCAATTATTCGAGAAGAAGCTTCGAAAAACTTAAAGATCCTGGTAGTTTCACTATCCACGTGTGCTATAGGTGAAATTTTTTCAGAAGAGCCTTATGTGATATAGGGAGCTAGTATTAATCTTATGCCTTTATCAACTTTCAAAAGTTTGGGAATAGGAGAGAATTTCTCCTACATGCGACGAGTCTTTAGTTGGCCAGAGTGGTTCCATTACTTACCCTAAAGGAGTGGTGGAAGATGTGTTAGTGAAAGTCAATAAATTTATCTTTCTTGTGGATTTTATTATCTTTTGATATGGAGAAAGATAAAGAAATTCCAATCATTTTGGGAAGACCATTCCATGCAAGCTTGGAAGGAAACGATGATTGAAGTTGAGGAGAATCACCAAATAATCACAGTGCAAACACTACAAATTAACGAAGGTAATTCTGTGAACTGGGTATATCTTTCCTTATTTCATTTTGTTTTACTCTTAAGTGTTTGCTTTAATTTTCAATTTTTGAATTTTGTAGTGTATTTTCCAAATTTTTTGTTTGTTTGTGATCCTGACGTTGAAGATTTTAGATTTCATTTTTTAAGATTGACGAGAGTTAAGGATTGAAGAAGATTCAGCCCAATTTGCAAATAGCAAATGGACCTGAAAGACATGAAGCAAAGGTGAAGTTCAGGATCCAGTTCGGGAGCCTCTTCACAACACACCATGCTTTGGTGAATCCCGTTCACCAACACACCTATTGGGGGTCCTACCCAGCACAAAAAGAAATCTCAAGAGATTCCTAAACCCCTCTATTTAAGGGTGGTTAAATAGATGGTCATGGAATCCAGAAGAGTCGACTATGGTCTCCTAGGAAAGGAATGGACAAAGCATGTCAATGAAAGGATTGTAATTTGGTCGATGAGGGACTTGGACACATTACCGATGTATGAAAAAAGACTTCCTGATCTCAAAGGAGAGAGAAACTAGTCCCCAGTGGAGTAATTAGAACCTGCCAGTTGCTAAATTTAAAGTTTTCAGTCGTCAAAATGGATATCCCATCGCCCACATTTTTTTTAAAATAAATATAATTAATTTAACATATATATATATATATATATATTTGAAATTAACAATTTAATTTAAAAATATGAAATCAAACTGATCTTATATATTCAATAATTTAAATGAACGAGCGCTACACCACAAGCCATGCACCTATCTTGAGGAATAAGCACATTGCTTAACAGTGAGGCTTGATTAAATAAATTAATGAATTCATGACATCAATTTGGTTTGTGAAACAATTTACGTTGACTAATAGGTTCTCCTATCTAATTTAAAAGATTAAATATGATTTACATTAAGGTGGGTTCTAAACTTTCCTATAAGGGAAAGCCCTTATAGTTAATTACATCTTAAATAACCCAAGTCACTTAAGAAAACTCTCAATTTATATAAGGAAATATTGTCTTCATGAATTTCAAAGTTAAGGGTTTTCAAGTTCAGAAATAGAAAATTCAAAAGGGAATATATCAAACTTGGAGCAGTTATTGTAAAATCCAAAAGAATAAAATCTTGGGGACGTCATTGATTCTGAGGAGAACCTTGGTGGCTTCTTAAACTATCTTATAGTTTGACTTCAATTTTAAAGAAATTATTAGTTGTTCCGTCTTGCCAATTTTATTGTTTAGGGCTTACATTTGTATGATAATGATCATACAAATAGCCTAAAAGATATGAGGGTCACATCTTATCAAATGATGATCTCGAAATCCTAAAGAGAGTTAGCGATTATATTGCATGATACACAAAAGTCTAAAGATAAAGTGAGGATTTATATCACACTAGGCAGAAAACCTCGAAATTCTATGGCTTTTTATTTAAGATAAGAATAGATTTTTACTGTTGCAGACTTTTTTCTCACTTGAAGATGATTTTCTGCATGTCCTCGTTCTGCTTCCCATGAAGTTTGCTCCAAACTTCTTGTTGCAGTAGCAGTCCTAATGTCTAAGGTTCAAAAAGTTTTTGCAGTTTATATGTCTAGTTTTGTTTGCTGTTGTTTTTGTTCAAGTGTAATATTTGGGAGGGGGAGTTCAAGTTGATTAGAGCGAAACTGGTTATGATCCCATGGTTCTCTCATTCTAGCATCACAATTTTCTTCTGGATATACTTAGCCTAAATGAGTTGTTAAACTCATCCAGACTAAGGAAATCTCGTTAGCAGTCGTAGGCTGCCTCATCCGAGTCCCGTAATCCAAAAGAGGTGTATTACATTTATTTGTTCATTTTTAAAATTCTTATGTTTAATTTTGAAAATATGTTGTTTTTAAAATTGTCTTTTTGGGTATTTTTAAAAGATTATTTTTCAACCAAGCATGAATAGCATATTAAAGCAGTGGTAAATTGCAGTAACAAAATGCAGTAAATTAAAGTGAAAGGAAATCGCAATGCAACAAAGTAAACATGTACCTATCATCTTCTCGTGTATCTGCTAATATGTTAACTTTTATAGTGTATATAATCTTACAAGAAATTTAACCAAATTGCAAGAAATGAAAGCAGAAAAAATAGTTCGGGGTATTCTTACTGGGCTCCTGTTTATAAAAAGGAGTGCGAGGCATAACTCTACAGCTCTTTTAAACCATTTAGAATGTCTCGATTTCTTCTAAACTTATTATGCTACTAAATCATTCATCCATAAGTGAATAAAGTATAGAGGATATGTTTCAACATGTGCCCAATGAACCTTGATATTCTAATTATCCCATGATTGGTGGGGGGGATCATCGATTCCCATGATGTTTCATTTAGGGATTATGTGGATGAAAGCCCTTAAGGGCAAGTTGAGTAATTAAAGACTTTTATTTTCATTTGAAGTTGGGCTAGTAATGTTTTCAAGATGTTTATAATCAATTATGTTTTATTTTCTAAACCTCATTAAGCAACATTGAATTAAATCCAACTCACTATTAAGCTCTTAAGCTTTTATGGATGTATTTGTAAATTTTATAAATTTCAACGACACCCAATCCTTATTGAAGATTGCATTTTCATTCAAACATGAACTTGAGAGTTCTGTATTAGTGAATTATAAACTTCCAAAATCAAACCCCTCACTCCAGATCATTAAAATTAACTAACTTCCAAATTATAATAAATTAAGAAATTACAATTATACCCTTATTATAGAAAGTGATAAGTTGTTTTCTATCTCTTAATCCCTTGTGTTTTAATCGTTAACATTACCCATTTACCTTATGTTTATCCTCAATATTTAATTAAGGTTCAAAATTCCATAATTATCATTTTTTGTCCTTGAGGCTTTCTATTTCATAATTATCTAAATTTAACTCAAATGACTTTGAAATTTTTATGTTACCCCACACATGGGTAAAACATTAGAAGAGAAAATAAAATTTTATGAGTTTATATTTAATTTTTTAGAGTTATTTCAGTCCAAAAAATAGAAATTGTCCAAATTAATTTATTTAATTAATCAATCATCAATTATCTGTCCTTTGGAAAATTATCGGAGGTTCATATAGGATAGAGGACCTCTAGTAATCATTTTCATGAATTTATGAATTAATTTTTCAATTTTTATAATTTTTATTTAATTTTTAGTGATTAAATAAATAGAAAATATAATTCAATTTAAAAAATTAACATTTCTATTTTTCATAAATCTCAATAACCTCAAGGAAGTCAGAGAAATTTATTTTATATTTTTATTTTTATTATTGTAATTATTTTAATGCAAAATTAGAGAAAATTGACTTTTCGATATTTTAAAAATACGTAACTATTTTAAAAAAAATAGGAAAAACATTTTAATTGCTCCCAAGTGACCAGGAAACATTTTAGGACATTTTGGTGTATTTTTATATTTTTGTGATTTTTGTGATATTTTTAATTATTTTTAAATCAAAAAATAGCTTAAAATGTAATATTATTTTAAAATCTATTTTATTTTTTTTAAATGTCCCAGGTCACAAGAAACATCCAAAATCATTTTTCATAATTTTCATAATGATATTTTATTTTATATACTTATTTGAGTACAAAATCTCATTTACTTAGAAAATAAATTTTGGTATTATCGGTAATCCAAATGAGATCCAAAATTTTACATAGGTTTAATATACTCCTTATCTTTAACGTGGGTTTAATTTTGTGATTTCTCTTATTGTCTTTTTTTTTAATGAGTTTTAATAACTTAAAAACATAAAGTTGTATTTTATTCACTTAAATTTCATTTATATTTTTTTATACTCCTCTGACTACAAAAAACCTACCAAAGCAAGTTTATTTTCAGAATTAATATTTTATTTTTTATAATTTTTTTATTAAAATAGAATTAGTTTTTATTAAATATCAGGTCTTTCATACGGTATTCTTTGACATTGGAAAAATCAAAGATCAAAACAAGTTTCTAGGTATTTAAATAGTTAAAAATAAATTATATGACAAATAATTTTAATTTTTAGTCCATAATTTTCTCCTCCGTTCACTGAGCACAAAAATATTTTTATTGTATTTTTATGTTTTTCTACACCAAGCTATAATTTTTCTAAGCTTCAGTATAAATTAAAAAAGAAAGGTTTTTTTCCTACTTAATCTAGTCAGCGCTGACTAGACCTCGGAGGCTCCGAGCATTCCACGTGTCTCCATGCCACTGGAGGTCACCTTCCACGTCAGCTACCATGTGGCTCCGCATTATCTTTCCTTCATCCAGACTGGCGCAATCTAATCCATCAAACAGATAGACGTGCCATCGAACGACCACGCGTCTTCGTCCCCAACTAGTGTGAGCTGTGACCCACACGCACTAAAAAGATCTTGCTCGATACTCAACCAAATCATGTGGGGTTTGTTGCTACACCATTATCTAGACTAGACAAACACATATGTACGGTTACATGCATATGAAATACAAGCCTTCTCAAACCAAGCTCAAAATTTGGGAAAATGGTATATACCTGTGTTCAAGGGGTGTGGCATCAATTTGATTCTTGCAAAAGCTTCCATGGATTCTGAAAAACCTCCTCCATGTGTTGGTTCAAGCAAACATTGAAGCTGTGTAAGAGTTTCACCTACAGGTGGGGTGGCCTAGGTTGACGTCAGGTGCTGAGAGCATGAGAGTACTCAATTTCAATGAGAAACTACCTCTATTTCTCTAGTGAATCTTTTGGGTGAGTCAATTTGAGGATTTGGTGGAGTTGATGGTATGGCCATGAAATGCCCTGAATTTTGAGCTCAAAATTAGAGCTAGAAAGTGGGGATGGAGGGCTTAAAATGATTGGAATGGGTAATGATCACTAAAGTTAGGTTTGGAGCAATTTTGGCAAAGATTCCCCAAGGTTTTTGTAATTTTCTTCTCTTGTACGTGAGGTGGCGGTGCATAAATGAAGGGGGAAGGAGTGGTCAATTAAGTTGGCCAGTGGGGAGCTCTGCTGCTTAGGTGGATGGGAGAAAAGTGCAAGTAATCAATTAGGTTGAGAAAGCTTGGATGGGTGGAATTAGGTTTAAAACTTGGGGCAGACTTCTCAGTTTAGGGTTTCCTGCGACTAGGCCGGTCGACCAGGTAGGGGTGGTAGCTAGTTGGTGTAGGGAGCTCACTGGAGTTAATTGTGATGGTTTGGGAAGGCTATATGGTTTAGCCATTTTGAGAGGAAATACCCTAATTTTAGGGACCCTTGGTCCATGACTCAATTAGGGGTCCTTAGGTGACGTGATTAGCATTCTCGGAGGCTTAATCATGGAAGAAATGGTTAAGCAATGGTTGGGTCCTATGGCTAATTTAATTTGGGCCATGGTTTCAAATTTGGGAATTTAGGCTATATTTTAGATTTGGACTTGACTTGAGCTTGGAACAAAACTAATTGATGGCTCAATTTGGTTTAGAAAAAATTCATGTATAATTTTGGAAGCAAATTTGGTGAAATTGAATTGATTGCAAGGTTCAAATTGGTGGAATTTGGCTTATGCTCAGTTTTGGGGGATTTGGGTTGGACATAGGTTTGGGTTGGGTTTGGGTTAATTCAGGATTCAAACTGGTATAGGGGAGTGTTATTAAGTGTTTAGAATTCAAGCTTAGAGGAATTGGGTTTGTTATGGGGTTTAATTTGATGGAATTTAGGGATATGGACAATTTGGGGATTTTGGCTCAAAATTGGAATTAGGGTTTTGGTATTGGTTTAATTGGAATTCAATTTGGTTTCAATTAGGATTAGTCATGATTATTTTTTATTTGGAAATGAAATTAGGGAAGTTTGGAATCAATTTGATGGAAATTGGGATAATTTGGGGATTTTAAGCCTTTAGGGACAATTTAGGGATTTTGGGCCTCTACAGGCAATTTGGGGTTTTCGGTCAAGCTTTTTCAATTTCGGAGCAATTAGGGTCAAGCGGAGGTTCAAATTGATTTTGGGGACATATGATTTTGGAGATTTTAGAATTTTGGGTCATGAGGGGCATTTTGGTAATTTTTGCAAATTTGTGGCTATTTTGGCAATTTTATTTAATTTAGAGTGTTTCGGTCAATTTGAGTGGTTTGGTTTGGTTTGAAATGATTTTTAAAGATAATTTGAGAATTTGAACAATTTTGGGAAACATTGGAAAAGTTATGGTTTCAGAGGCAATTTGGTAATTTCGTTTAGTTTAGGGTTAAAAAACCAAAGTTGGGGGTTTTGGTGAAATTCGATTTAATTGAGGATGCCAATTACAACATTACTCTCTTTACGCCATGAAACCAAGGGAGATCACATCTTGGATCTTCCATGTGTTGGTCCTAGCCAAACCCTAGCCCTGGGTTAAGGGTGTTGAGGACCACTCTGATGAGTGTCCAAAAGAATGGGGAACTAGGCTAAGGGTGATTAGTTTAAAGTTTGGGTTGTGAGTGAAGGTAAAGGGTCCAGGTATGTGTGTGCAAGATTGACTAACGCTACACCACCCAACGCTAACCCTAAGGCCAAGCAATCCTATGGGAACCCCTCTTGAGCTCCCTCATGTTTGGTTTCATCCTACCAAGTGCTAGAGGTTAGAACTAAACATGTATCCAAGAAGAGTAAAAAAGTGCTTAGAGTTTCTAATTGGGTAGGATTCCATCACTAGTCCTGTAGGATGGTAAACATGAAAGTTCTATGGAAAGATGCTATGCTCCAAAAGAAGAGAGACTAGACCTCAAGAAACGTTAGGTCAACACCTATCTGAGGGTAGGTTTCAGTGTTTATGCTAGCAACATAGAAATTGAGCACCTGTAATGTATGATTAAGTGAAATATGATCTATACCAAAAGGATTTCAATCAAATTACTAGATTTGGACTTTACATGAGGAGGTTAATCCTACAACATTTAGCTCCACTCCTTCAATGAGTTATGATCCTCCACTTGGATTTGACTCAAGCAGATCTGAAAAAATGATATTTGATTGAAGAAGTCATCATTATGTGAGCCAAGAGTAGCAGAAAGATGCACTAAGTTTTTAGGCTTAGATGTTTTATGATTTGTTTAATCTTCGTCAATGGTCAGTATGGGTTGGTTGCATGTCTCATTCCTGAGTTATTGTAGCTCTTTAATGCTAAAAATCAAAACAGAGGAAAACATGTCCTGAGAGTGCTTCAATCAGTTTCCAGGCCTGCTGAAAGAGGGTAATCTACTTAAAAATTTAGTCCCTGGAGATTTATACAAGACAAAATATTTGGTGACCATGTTAGAGCTTAAAGTAGAGAACATTGATTGTTATGTGAATGGATGTATGCTATATCACAAGAGTAGCATGATGGAGACTCAATACAGACATTGTAATTCACCTAGATTCAAACCTCAACATAAAAAAAGTAAGAGGAAGAAGAAAGTTACATTTAAGTGGCTTTTTAATATACCCCTTTTTAAACCTCTACAATGGCTATACAGTTCTATGTTTACTACATCACATATCAAATGACATCATAGTGGATCAGGAGAAAATAACTTAAAGATTCATCCAGCAAATGAGGAGGCAAGAAAATCTTTTGATCAATCATAGCCTGAGTTTTCTACGAAGGTTTGTAATAGCTGATAGGGTTTATGCTCTGACAGCTTCATACCGTAAGGTCAGAGAACATCGCCCTACACTTGTAAGCGATGATTGTTACACCTTACAATCTGTCATCTGAGATGTACATGATAAGCCCATTCTTCTTCTAATACTGATTATACTTGGTGTATATTTGCAGCCATTGATAGATGAGCTACAAATTTTTTGGGAAAAATGTGTCATGTCGTATGACATCTCCAAGAAACACATTTTCCTAATGAAAGTAATAATAATGTGGAAAATTAGCGATTTTCCTACATATGGAATGTTATTTGGGTGAAGCACCGCGAGAAAGTTAGCCTTGCCATAATGCATGAATTCATATAAAGCCTTTACGCTTTAACATGACATGAAGGATTCATGTTTTGATTGTCACCGTATGTTTCTAGATTTTGAACATCGCTTTAGAAAGAATAGGAGTGAATTCAAAAGATACAAAATTGAGAAATCCTTGCCACCTCCAAGAATATCTTGGAAACATATAAAGTCTATTGTTTGTGACATTCCAAAGATTACTGACCTTTCCTCACATCATCCACCCATATTTGGTGTCACTCATAATTAGATAAATAAGTCAACTTTTTGGGATCTTCCTTATTAAAAAGTTAACATGATCAGACACAATCTGGTATTCCTTCATATAGAAAAAAATTTCTTTGATAATATCTTCAACACTGTGATGGATGTTAACAAAAAATAAAGGATAACATGAATGTCATACTTGATTTGATGAAGATACGCAAAATTCAAGAGTTGTAGATCTAAAAAAAAATTTGTTAGCAAGCTCATTAAGTCGAAAGAAAAATGCTCCATCACTTTGTCCTAGTGAAGAACAATTTGTGAGTGACTTCAATCACTAAAATTTTCGAGAGGTTATGTTTCGAATTTAAGCTGTTGTGTTCATTTGGTGTTGGAAAAATTTTTGGAATGAAAAGTCACGACTATCATTTAAAAATTAAAATTGATGCCAACTGCATTTAGCTGTTTGCTGAGCGAAACCCTTAATCCATTTTTTGAAATATGTATGTTATTCAACAAACTATGTGTAGCTCATTTGAAGCTTGATGACATATGCCAGCCATAAGCATACATTCTTCTAACACTTTAAAAGCTTGAGAGAATATTTTTGTCCAGTTTCTTCAACTCGATGGAGCATCTCCATGTACATTTACCCCAGTAGGCATTAATTAGGCGTATAGTATAGCACAACTAGATGTATCCATTTTAGAAGTAATTTTTTTGGGATTGGATAGTTAGTCACACATTTGTAAAGAATATTGGTAATTTATATTAAGCAACATTAACTGTTTAAATTTTTGAATAAACTGAAATGATGGGTTTTAGTTTTTCACTTGATGCAATCGATGAAGAGCTCAATCTAGAGGTTGCTAGTGATGAATATGAAAAAAACTAACCTCGGTGATCACTACGACTCTAACAATGCATTTGTAGAAGAGATCATGACTACATCCATCAATCACTTTTCAGAGGATACATATTAAAATGAGTAAGTTTATTCTACCTTTCAATGAATATCATATTTTAGTTTATTGTGTAGTTTTTTGTCTTCAATTTTAGTAGTTGTATCTTGAACTTTACAGTTTCAGCTATCTGTCTACTGCATACTTATATGTTTCATGTTTATTATGTACAGTTCTATAGTTATTTAATTACATAATATGTGTTATGTGCATTAATTAATAAAATTTATTCTCCTTGTTGCAGATGTCGACTAGAGTCAAGGACGGTCTCCCTCCCTAGTCGGGGGAGCATGGAGCATAGCACAACCTGACGAAGAAGAACGTTAGGAGAGGCTGCCCGACTTTGACACTCACTCCATGTCGGCATATTTTTAGGTTGTGTGTTGTATTTTAAAAAAAAGGGTCGCCTACAAAAATTGTCGGCGAATTTTAGATTTTAAATTTAATTTAAATATATATAATTTAGAAAGTATTATTTGATTTTGAAAATAATTTTAAATTTAAATATTTTAAGATATGAAATTAAACGATCTCACATCCCAAATAGTTTATATAAACGAGCACCGCATCACAAACCGTGTATCTATCCCGAAGAATAGACACACTGCTTGATGATGGGGCTCGGTTAAATAAACTAGAAGATTTGTGACATCCGTTTGGTATGCGAACCAATTTTATAAGCCGACAAGTTCCCCGGCTTAATATAAATGAATTAAGCAGGGTTTATATTACTTGGGTTCTTAAAGTTCCCTATAAGGGCAAGCCCCTATAGTTAATTACATCTTAAATGACGGGAATCATTTAAGAAAACTCTCGATAATGATTAGTGGTTTTGCTCTCAAGAATTTTCAAAGTTTAAGGTTTTCAAAGGATTGAATTTTGGAATTTCAATAAGGAATGGATCAAATTTGGAACAGTTTATTTTAAGAGTCCAAAGAAAGAGAAGTAGGAGAAGCTGAGGATCCAAGAAGAATCTTGGCAACTTCCCAAACTATCCTATTGTTTGGCTTCAATTTGGGAGTTTATTTAATGTTTCAATTCTGCCAATTTTAATTAATTAGGACTTATATTCGTATGCTATGATCATACAAATGGCCTCGAAGATATGAGGGTTTATGTCGTACCAAATAACTACCTCGGAATCCTAAGACCGGTTAGGGCTTAATTTGCATAATATGATTATGCAAATACCTAACAAAAAGGTTGAGGATTTATGTTGCACTAAGCAAACTACCTCGAAATTTTATGGCTTAGTTATTTAATTCTAAAGAAAGTTTTGCTGAAGTAGACTCAGGTTTTGCTGATGACGATGGTCGTGCTGCCCACAATGCTCCAAGCTCCTTGTGTTGCAGAGGTTTAGTTTTAGAAGTCATAAATCAAGAGATGAGAGAAGTGTTTTAGTTTAGAAAAAATCTTAAAATCCAAGTGTTTTTAATATTTTAATTAAAACAAATCTTAAAGTTATTTAAACAGAACCGATTAAGATCCCACAGTTCCGTCATCCCGGCACCGTTATTTTCATCGAATTCACTTAGTCCAGATGAATTTGCTAAACTCAACTGAATGAGTTCCACACTTTCATTTAGACCGTGGAAATCCCGTTAGCAACACGTGGGTTACATCATCCGAGGTGTTTCCGATCATTCAATGAGACGTTTTAATTTAGTTGAGATTGTAGTTTTGTTGTTCTGTTTGTGATTAAATTTTGAGTTGTTTTATATTTTAGAAAGTTGTGGCAGTGAATTTTATCTTGCAATGACTTTTAATTTAGTTTTGGTTTCAGTTCAGGGACTATCCTAAAGGTTTTGGTTTTCATGCAACAGTCTTGTTTAACATGTAAGAAAAGTAAAGTACAATGCATGTAAGTAAATTGCAATAAAGTAAATTGCAATAAAATAAAAGCGTACCTGGAGGGTCTTCCCGTCATCCCAAGCTGCACTTAAAACACATGTTAAGGCATTTAAATATTTTAACAGATACCTAGGTAAAGCTAAGGGAAGGGTTTTGGTTGTCTACCAAATTCCTAATCCTATAACTAGTCATTTCCTATGACGTCTAGGTTCTTGGTTTGATTTAAGGATGATTTTCTTCATCAAAGAACAATTAAATTCGGTTGTTCTTCTAAAACATCCCTTCATATTTAGGAAGTGCTTAGGAAGAGTCCTAATCATCTTTTCAATATTTCTGGGATTGTTTTGAGTCCAAGTAAATTTAGTTGAACAGGTGAATTAATCATCCAGGAGTTTAATTAAACTTTATTTCTTGCTCAGTGAACTTAGGTATTTGATTACCTGATGAATGAAGTGACATCTCACTTAATACTCTATTTAAGAGTTATAATATTTAAAGCCTTTAGGAGCAAGTTGGTTTATCGAAAATTTTAATTATCTTAGTATTTCAAATTGATGTTCATGTTTTAAATTTACTTAGATAGAAAGAGGTGTTGAAATTATTGATATATTTTGATTTAATTCTTAATGATTTCATTTAGGTTTGTTGTTAAATGATTTTAATTTAATTTAATTCAATTTTATTTTAATTTAATTTAATTTTATTTAATCTTACTTAATTTTAATTTAATTTTAAATTTAATTTTATTTAATTTTAATTTAATTTAATTTTAATTTAATTTAATTTAATTTTAATTCAAATTAATTTAATTTAACTTTAATTTTAATTTAATTTTAATTTTAATTTAATTTTAATTTAATTTTAATTTAATTTTAATTTAATTTAATTTAAGTTTAATTTTAATTTTAATTTTAATTGTTAATTTTAGTTTAACTTTAATTTGAATTTAATTTTAATTTAATTTAATTTAATTTTAATTTAATTTTAGTTTTAATTGTTAATTTTGATTATTATCTTAATTTTTAATTAAGAACTAAATATTGTTAAAGTGATTTATTTAGGGATGTTTAAATTAAAGAATAAATATCCTTTTAATAATATCCCTATTTTGATAATCCAAATTTTAAATATATCCTTTCCAAAATTTAAATCATTTAATTAATTAAAGTTTTATTTTGATATTTTTAAAGTGTTTAATGGGTTTCTACCCCTTAATTTCCCTAAGTTTCAATCATCCAAGAGAAAGTTAGAATCAAATATTTTACCCCCCATTTTGATTAAACCTAAAGTTTTAATTAAGGGTTAAAATTTTTAATTACCTTTATGCCCTTTTAAACTTATTTATTTCATAACTCACTAAATTGAGCTCAAATGAATTTGAAATTTTTATGTCACCTCACTCACATGTCAATTAAGACATTATAGGAGAAAATGTGATTTTTCTGAATTTAATTTATTTATATAATTATTTTTAGTAGAAAATAGGGGTTTTCAAAGAAAATTCAACAACATGACCAAGGAAAGGTTTCTGTTCTTAAGAAAATTATGGGATGTTCCTAATGACCAGAGGACCACTTGGACCAATTTTTGTGATTTTTTGAATTATATTTTATTTATTATAATTATTTTCAGTTTTTAGTATTAATTAATTATAGAATAAAATTTAAGTTGAAAAATAGATTTTATATTTTTCTTAAATCTCTATGACCCCAAGGAGTTTAGAGAAATAAATTTTATAATTTTTTTTTATTTTTCTTTGATTTATTAGAATTATTTTAGTGAAAAAGGTTAAAAACTTATTTTTTAAAATTAAAAATTATATTAAGCCTTTAAAATTCAATATCTTATCCTAGGGACTTGGGAAAAATATTTGGTTTGTTCCTAAGTGATTAGAAGTCAAAATGTAACATTTTTATGATTTTTAATATTTTTGTGATTTTTATTATTTTTTATTTATTAAAATATTAAAATATTGTGAGAAATCAACTTTTTTAGAAAATTCCAATTTTAATTTTTCTGCACTCCCCTGATATCAGAGAAGCTCCAAAATCATTTTTGTGAATTTTTGAAAAGTATTTTTGGAGTTATGAATTTTTAAAGTTCCATTTTGCTTATGAGGCTTAATCACCCATTTGGTGGGGTTAATCAAGTCCAATTGATTTCAAAATTTTATGTATGATTCCTCTGAACCTAAAGAGTAATGGAGAATTATTTTCAAGTCAATTTGATGTTTGGATAACCCTAATTAAATCAAATTCAATTTTAGGGGTTTAGGCCAATTAAGGTTATTATGAATGAATTAACTCAAAATATATTTTTCATAGGGTCCTCTGATCCTAAGAAACATCACCAAATTTTCCTAGAATTTATTTTACAACATGTGAACTTGAAAATTCAATAACTTTTCACAGAGATAGCCTCTGACCTTGAAAAATTCAAGGAATTTTCCCAAGATCAGAGGCCTCAAAAGCCCTATGGTCACATGTCATGGTGAATTGTCTATGCAAATGAAGAATCAAAATATTGAAAACAGTAAATAAATTATTAAAAATAAAATACTCATCCAATTAATTTGATTTCTTTTCCATATTATTCTCCTCTATTCACTGAGCAAGAGGGTATTTTTATTTTATTTTTGTGATTTTTCTATGCAAAGATATGAATTTTCTAAGTTCTGGGTATTTAATTAATTCAGAAAATAAGGATTTTGAATTCTTTTAATGGGATTTGTCATGATGCCATTTTGGTTTGATCAACATGATGGATTTTGGACATAGGGGTGGTTTTGATTAAAAAGAATGACAAATGAAAATATCATGTGGGCTTTAGGATAGATTTTGGGCTTTTGAAATGATTTTGGATGGGCTTTTAAAGTGGTTTAAGGAAGCGGGCTTTTGGATTTTAAAATGGGCTTTTGGATAAAAATTTTGTGAAGGAACATGTCAAATAAATGTTGCAATTGGTTTAGGCATGTGTCATGAGTGGTTTGGAGCAAGTTTAAAGTGATTTTGAATTGAATTGGGTTTAATGTGGGGTCTTTTGGTAAAGGGACCAAGGTGGGCCAAATTGGGCTAACATGGGTTAAGGTTGGGCTAAAGTTGGATTTAATGTAAAATTAATGTTGAGAAATGTTCATGGGAGTGTCACAAAGAGTTTCCAACTTTGGTTGGGCTCTAATTTTGGGATTTGGGCCCATTTGGGTTAGGTTTGGGCTTAGGTCAATTTAAGGAATTTTAGTTTTGGGTGGAGTTTAGGTTCAAATTTTGGGTAAATCAAGTTAGTGATTTGTTTATGGGGATGTTAGGAAGGCATTAGAAAAGATTTGGGGCCAATTGGATTTGAATTGGATGGGTTTAAGCTAGGTTTAGGTCATGGGCCAAAATTGGGCCTTAGGCTTCAAATTGAAATTGGGCTCAAATGTCAATCAAATTGGACTTGGATTTGGTCTAAATTGATATTAGGGATATTGATTTGAAGTTTAGAATTTAATTGGACCAAAATTGAGGTCAATTGGGGTGGTTTGGTTTGACATTGGGTTCACTTAGGTTAAAAATGGGTCAAATTGGGGGTTTTAGTAAAAGTGGGGTAAATTAGAAAAATTGGCCAATGGTGTAGTTAAACAAAATGAAATTGAGAATATTTGGGATTTTTTCGATTTTTTTGGGAATTTTCTGAATTTATGGATTTTTGGGCTAAGAAGGGCATTTTGGGTATTTAGAGGGTATTTGGGGTATTTTTGAAAGCTTTGGTATATTTGGCTATGGATGATCAATTTGAGTTGGGGGGAAATGTTTAGGATTGATTTTGAAGAATTTTGGGTAATTTAGGTGATTTTGCAAATTTTGGGTAGTTCCAAGGGCATTTGGTAAGTTTATTGGGTGTAGGGCCTCGGGGGTCAAAAATTGAAATTTTGGAAAAATGAAGATTGATCAAATTTGAGTAGAATGGAATAACTTTGGTTGAGTCATGAAGCCATATTAAGCCCATATGAGCCATGAGAGGACTCATTTGAGGCATTCACTATGTTGTTCCTAACCCTCTTAGCCAGGGGCTTAGAGGTTAAGGACCATCCATATGAATTACCTACATGAGTTAGGAAGTCAAGTTGGGTGAGAGTGTGGTTTTAGGACTTGGAATGTGTGTGAGAGTGTAGTGTATGTGCAAGTCAACCCTCACCAGACCAGGCTACCCAGGGTATTCCTAAGGCCAAAAGGTCCTATAGGGAACTCATCCATTAAACCTCCACATTTGATTTTAACCCTCTAGGTGATTAGGGGTTTACAATCAAGCTTGTGGGGTTTGCAGGGAGTCAAGAGGTGTTTGAATTTCTAAAGGGTGGGTTCCACTTCTAGTCCTCTAAGATTAGTCAAAGGAAAAGCCTATGGCTAGATCCTAAGTACTAAAGAGAGAAGCAAAAGACCTCATCAAAAATGAGGTCAACACTCCAACCCCCACTCCCACACCCACTCCTGCCCATACCTCAACACCAACCCTACCACCGCCTCGTCCTGCACCTTCACCATTGCCTTCGCACCAGGCCCCACCCCCACACATCCCAGCCACTGCCCCAACCCACACCTCCACACCTACGTAGGCATCCGCCCCTATCCCCGAAAATATCCTTATCCCCACACTCACCCCCACCCCAGCCTCTATCCTCGTCCCCAAACTAACACCCCTGCCTCTACTGTCACCTCTTTACGCACCCACATACTCACCCCTGCCACCACACCAAGCTCTGCCCCCACCCCGACCGCGGCAAGGTTGAGTTTATCAAAGGCGCACACTACCTCTACTGGTCAAGTTTCGACATGAATCAACCACTGCATCGAGCTTGTCAACAACATGTATGTATTCCTTTAAGAGATTGTAAGAAATGTTTTTTAGTTGAATATTAAATTACATAACAGTATTCTTAAGGTTCTACCCCCCAATCCAGACTAGTCATGCCATTTGGGATACCATTCTAAACTGGTACGATTTAGCATACTTATCATGAAAGGAGATCACGATAGTAATTCGAGATCTTTGGTTTTAGAAGATTGCGGTAACTATCAATCACAAGTAACTTAATTTATTTTTATTTTTTTATCGATCAAGCATATTCTATGTGATATTTTCAGAAGAATTTTTATGGCGCCATGATCACGAGGTGTACAACCATCATAACTTTGAGCGCATGGGCAGCGATCGCCTCTGGTATAAGTTTAGCAATATCTGAAAATCACAGCAACTTTTGTGGCTCGAAGAGGATGTTTTTGCCACACTGCTTAGGTGTTGGAATTCTTCAGACAACCACAAGAATAGGGAGCAGGCAAAGCAGAACAGGCATTCAGACTTTGAAAGCATGAGGCCCATCAAGTACACTGGTGGGTTGCTCCCACATACAAAATACAAGTGGAGGCTGGTATGATTTCATTTATTCTATAAGGTTTTCTGTAGTTCTAAGATATATTTTAACTCTTTTGTTCTGTGGAAAGACTATAAAGATTGGACAATATCCCTCCATCACTAATGTACATGAGTGCACCCAGAGGAGATGGTACGACCAGTTCTGGATTGATGATAGATTCCGTGTGACTCCGGTAATTGACGAGCTAAAATAGTTTGATGATAATACATTTTAGCTCTAACTGAATGTAACTACTTTTATTTTCAATAGACATTCCATCAACAAAAGGAGAGGTGATCACAGGCTTCAGGATGTATTGAGTACGACCTGTAAAGGGAGTTGCTAGAGGGAAGAGAAAGGTTCGAGTCTACGAGCTCGGGTCGCAGTGGTTTGGTTACGATGCTCACCCTGCCATGAGTGTATCTACAGCTTCTTCCTCTAATCCACATTATAAAAAGATCTTCGGGAATGTTGAAGTGTTCTCTGCCAAGATGGAGGCTAACTTCTCTCTGATTAGGTTGGACCTGGAGGCCAGCATGGAGGCAAATATGAAGGCTGAGTTGGATTCCTTCCACCAACAGATGAGAGAGTGTTTCAAGGCAGCGATAGCAATGGAAGAGGAGGAAGCAGGAGAGGACGATGAGAATGAGGTTGATGAGATAGAGGAGGATGATTAGGATGGGATTTTTTTAAATGTTAATGTACATATGGACATATTTTTTTTGTAAATAGTGATGTACATATTTTAGAGTAAATGCATTTTATTTATTTCATTTTTTTGTTGGATAATCTAATATTTGATAGCTATGTAATTTTGTTAAATTCTTAGAACTGTATATTAAATGTTGTGATTGTAGTTATGGTAATGTAAATACAAGGGAAAGAATTTTTTTTTCTTATGCTACAAGTTTCTGACGGCTTACCATCAATTTTGCAATGGTTCCAATATTATCCATAGGCAAGATTGACTGGTAGCTGATGGAAATTTTTACCAACAAAAAATCGAGGGCTTACACAAACATGATGAGTGCGACACTTTTCTGACTGTAAACCATCAATTAGAAAAAATGACGCATAAGTTATGCTTAATTGATGATTGTTACATGCATTAAAAACTGATAGCTGCGATACTTTCTTGATAGTTAACACGTCAACTTTAAAAAATGACACATATCTGATGGTTTTTTCAACTTCAAAAACCTACAGGTGCAACACTTTTCTGTCATGTTTGTCATTGTTATTACCAATGAAAGAACCATTGATTAATTAATTGACGATTAGTGATGACTCAAATTTTCTTGAAAAAAACTACGACATTAAATTGTAACCGTCGATACTTTTATACCATTGGAATATTGGTCGGTGGTTGAATTACCAACAAGAGTTTTACCTAATAGTTTTTATTATGAGTTTAAACCATCGATAAAATAAAAAGAGACAATTTACCTTATCATAACTTATGGATTATGGCTGTCAGAAAATGCCTAAATTCCTGTAGTGCAATTCCCCCCAAAAATGGTCATAAACAATTTGATGTTTTGCTCTTGCCTTTAGGGCTACTAGGATGTATTGAATGATGAACACATGAAATGCTATTGAGGGATCTCTGGTTGAGTTGGGTTGACAATCTCCATGACAAAGTAGACTTAAATTCTTAGTAACTTTGGCTGACAAATCCAAGGAATCATGGACCTATATTCTCTACCTGCTTATAAAGTCATTAACTATTTATCTGTATACCCCGTTTGGGTCCATTATTTGTTTTGAAGCATAATTGAGGTTGTTTCATAGGCTTTATTTACTAATATTCGATAACACATTTCAAAAATGGTGATTCACTCTTTGCCCTGTGGCTTGATATGACTTTAAAACTTTCGGATGATTTATCTGAGACGGTCATATTAATCCTTAAAATTCCAATTTACTAGCTATCAAAAAAATTTAAGAATGATTTCTTTAATCAAGAGTATTCTTGCATATCCCTAAATACGTAATTAACCAAAGAGACGCACTATTTTGGGAGTTTCTCTTAACCCATAACAAAAATATAAAATTTAGTTCTCCAATTATAATTTGGATTTGTTGACTTCATTTTTGGTCAACCTATTTTCTTGGCGTAAGCTTAATCAGACTTCACTTGAGCTCGATCTTCACCAAAATTGTGAGATTATTATTTTCTCTTACGAGGCTATTGTAAGGACGAAAACCTCGTTCTAAAAGTTGAATGAGAATTTTTGTCAATAATAGAGACAATGCAAATAGTTTTGCTAATCAATTATAAAAATTTTTGATGTAAAATTATGAACTTGGGGTTCCCATCATGAATAATGATTGTACATAAAACATTTTTAGTGATTCATAATTTTATAAAATAAACTTTGCCATTGTGTTTGATTCATTAAAATTTTTTAGATGAGCCCCTTCGAGCTCAAATCTTTTTATCCATTTTGGGTACCATTTGAGCCGATGATAATAAAAAAATAATGAATTCCTAGCCTTCCAATTTATATTCTAACCACTCCTTCCCATCCGAGCCATTCATTTCCTCCGCAATTCAATTAAGGACCTATAAAATAAATTGACCTACACCTGAAGACTATGAGTATCCTAAATACTCACAACTACTTGTTGACCTCATTTTTGATGTGGTTCTTTCTTCTCTCTCCTTAGTGCTTAGGATCTAGTCATAGGTCTTCTCCTTGACTATCCTACAAGACTAGAGATGGAACCCACCACTTAGAAATTCAAACACTTCTTAACTCCCTTCAAAGCCCACATGTTTGATTATAAACCCCCAGGCCACCTGGAGGGTCAAAACCAATATGTGAAGGTTTAAAGGATGAGTTTCCTATAGGACTCTTTGGCCTTAGGATTACCCTGGGTGGTCTGGTCTTGGTGAGGTTCAGCTTGCACATACTACACTCTCACATAGATTCTATACCCTAAAACCACTCTTACCCAACTCAACTCCCTGACTCAAGTAGGCAACTCATATGGATGGACCTCAATCCCTATTCCCCTGGCTAAGAGGGTTAGGAACAACATATTGAATGCCTAAAATGAGTCCTCTCATGGCTCTTGTGAGCTTAACATGGCTTTAGCTCAACCAAAATGGTTTCACTCTACTCACACCTAATCAATCATCATTTTTCCCAAATTTCAATTTTTGACCCTCGGGGCCCTAAACCCACCAAACCTACCAAATACCCTTGAAATTGTCCAAAACTTCTGAAATTGCCTAAATTACCCAAAAATTTCTTAAAATCAATCCTAAACATTCCCCACCACTCAAATTGATCATCCATGGTCAAATATACCAAAATTTCCAAAAATACCCTCCAAATACCCAAAATACCCTTTTTGACCCAAAAATCCAAAATTTCCCAAAAAAATTCCAGAAAATCCCGAATATTCCCAATTTCATTTTGTTCAACTGACACATACCCCATTTTTTTCAACTTAACCTAATTTGATTAAAAGTCTCAAATTAGCCCTTAAGGCCCAAAGTGACCAACCAACCCAATCCATCCCAAATTCAACCCAAATGACACCCAATTTTCCCCAAATTTGTTTTGAAATCTTCCTAACATCCCCACAAACAAAACTCTAACTTAATTTACCCTATATTTGGACCCAAACTCCACCCAAACCTAACCCAAACCAAAATTCCCCAAATTGTCCTAAACCAATCATGAACCCAAATAAGCCCAAACCCCAAAATTAAGACCCAACCAAAATTGAGAACCCTTTGTAACACTCCCATAAACATTTTTGCAACATTAATTTTACACCAAAACCAACTTTAGCTTAACCTTAGCTTAAGTTAGCCCAATTTGACCCACTTTGACTCTATTACTAAAAGACCCAAATTAAACCCAATTCAACCCCAAATGACACCAAATCTTTTCTAAAATTTTCATAACACATTCCTAAATATAATGCAACATTTATTTGGCATAATCTTTTACAAAATCTTCATCCATAAATTTATTTTGAAGCCTAGAAGCCCACTTTCCTAAAACATTTAAAAGCCCATTTTCCACTAAACTTAAAAAGCCCAAAATTGGCTCTAAAGCCCACATGACATTTTCTTCTCATCATCCATTTAATAAAATCACCCTCTAAGTTCTATTTCATCATTTAAATAAACTAAATGTGGTCTCATGGAAATTTTTCATCAAAATGCCCAAAAATTCAAAACCCTTTTCCATGAAATTCAAAACCCCTTGGGAGCCACTTTACACATCACCATGCCACTAATTGCAAAAGGAGGAGACTCTTTTAAACTCCCTTAAAAAGGTTTTAACCCTTTTAATGCTTCACCTTAACATGGATGGGGACTTCACCACCCTTTCCTAGCTGACTCACCTGACTCCCACAGCACTCAAAGCCCCTTGGTGGGTGCACCAAGCCCAAATTCATGCATTTGACCCATTTGAACCTAATATACACCCTTACCCATTCCATTTTAAATCAAACTCTTTACACATGGCCAATGCCTATTGCTTGCACCAAACTTAATCCCTGGACTCACTGAGTCAGATGGTGACCTGACCCTGGCCGGACCACCACCTTGGTCTCCGGAAAACCCCATGGCCAAGAGCTCCATGTGAGCCAAAAAATTCAAATTTTGTTTGTTGAGTTGTCCCAACCCAAACGGTCACTACAACTGCTCTTTGTTGACCTCATTTTTGATGAGGTCTTTTCTCTTCTCTCTCCTTAGTACTTAGGATCTAGCCTTAGGCTTTCCCTTTGATTATCTTAGAGGATTAGAGATGGAACCCACTACTTAGGAATTCAAACACCTCTTAACTCCATTTAAACCCCACATGCCTGATTAACAACCCCCAAACCACTAGGAGGGTTAAGATCAAATGTAGAGGTTTGAAGAATGAGTTCCCTATAGGATTCTTTGACCTTAGGACTACCCTGAGTGGCCTGGTCTGGTGAGGGTTGACTTGCACAACATCATACCCACACACACATTTTAAATACCAAAAACACTTTCACCCAATTTGACTTCTTGACTCATGTAGGTAATCCATATGGATGGTCCTCAACCCCTCAGCCCTTGGCTAAGAGGGTTAGGAACAACATATTGAGTGCCCAAGGTGAGTCCTCTCATGGCTCATATTAGCTTAATATGGCTTCCACGCTCAACCAAAGTGATTTCATTCTACTCACATTTGATCAATCTTCATTTTTTTCCAAAATTTCAATTTTGTGACCCCCGGGGCCCTACACCCACCAAACCTACCAAATGCCCCTGAAATTACCCAAAATTTTCAAAATTGCCTAAATTTCCTAAAATTCCTCAAAATCAACTCTAAAAACTTCCCACCACCCAAATTGATCATCCATAGCCAAATTCACCAAAATTTTCAAAAATTCCCAAAATACCTCCTAAATACCCAAAATACCCTTTTAGCCGAACAATCCATAAATTCCAAAAATTCCCAGAAAATTCCAAAAAATCCCAAATATTCCCAATTTAATTTTATTCAACTACACCATGTGCCAATTATGTCAATTTAACCCACTTTTACCAAAACTCCCAATTTGGCCCATTTTTAACCAAAGTAAGCCCAATGTCAAACCAAACCACTCCAATTGACCTTAATGTTGATCCAATTCAATTCCAAACTTCAATTCAATATAACCAATATCAATTTAGACCAAATCTAAGCCTAATTTGATTAACATTTGGATCCAATTTCAATTTGAAGCTTAAAGCCTAATTTTGGCCCTTGACCTAGACTTAGCCCAAACCAACCCAACTCAACTCCAATTAATCCCAAATCTTTTCCTAAACCTTCCTAATATCCCCACAAACAAAACACTAACTTGATTTGCCCCAAATTTGAGCCCAACCTCCACCCAAACCAAACCCAAAGCCAAAATCCCCAATTTTGCCTAAACCCAATCATGAGCCCAAATAGGCCCAAATCCCAAAATCAAAACCCAATTAATCTTGAAAAATCTTTGTTACACTCCCATAAACATTTCTCAACATTAATTTTACATCAAACCCAAAGTTAGCCCTACCTTAGCCCAAAGTTAGCCCAAGTTAGCCTTTGTTGACCTATTTTGGCCTTACCACTAAAAAGACCTAAATTAAACTCAATTCAACTCAAAATCACCTCAAATTTGTTCCAAATCATTCATGGCACATCCCTAAACTAAACCCAACATTTAGTTGGCATGGTTCTTCACAAATGTTTTGTTTTCATCCAAAAGTCCATTTTGAAACATAAAGCCCATTTCCCTAAACCATTTCAAAAGCCCATTTAAAATAATTCCAAAAACCCAAAACCTATTCCAAAGCCCACATGAAATTTCCCCTCATCATCCCCTATGATTTAAATCACTCCCTAAGTTGCAAATTTATCATCAAATGTTTCCAAATTAAACCACAAGACAATTTCCCTAAACCCATCAAAAATCCCATAACCCTTTTCCATGAAATAAGCCAACCTTTTCCCAAGCCATGGGCAAGCCAAATGAAGCCATTTTCAAGCCATATGGAGCCATGAGAGCTTTGACACCTCACCAAGCCTTTAATGGAAAGAAGAGGGGGGACTTTCCTAATCCTTCATTAAACCTTTTTTACCTCATTCATGATACACTTCAACCAAAATTAGCCACATCACCTTGGATGTGGACTTCACCACCCTTTCCTAGCTGACCCAAATGATTCTCCTTCAGTCCAAATTCAAGCCTTGGGGAGGTACACCTAGCCTAATACTTGAGTTGAACCAAACCAAGCCAAAATGAGCCTTCTCTCATTCCATTTAAATCAAGCCCTTTACACATGTCCACAGCCAACTGAGTGCACCAAACCCCAGCCCTGACCCCACTAGTCAAGATGGTGACCAATGCCTGGCCGGCCAGCTACAAGGCCGCCAGAAAACACCATAGCCGAGAGGTCTAAATTGATTCAAAAATTCAATTCCCCCTTGCTGAGTTGTCCCAACCTAAATGGCCACCATCGCTGTTCTTCCCTTGCCCTGAGCAGTTGATCCAAGCCTTCAATTGCCCCTGGGGAGCCCTCCAGCCATGTCTATTTAAGCCTCACCACCTCTCGGCCAAAGAAGGTGTTTAACTAGAGCTTAATAAAACTCTGCCAAAATTGCTCCAGGACCTTCTCCTAACCCAGAGCAATTGATTCCCAGTGTTTCTTTGCCCTAATCCCCATTAACAGGGCTCAATTTCTCAGTCAAAAATCCACCCAAAAATCAGGAAAACTCTGAAACCTCCACTAAAATCAAATTAAACTCACCCACACCTGCACAAGACCAAGAGAAAAAGTCCCCCAGTAAAAGCCCCCTCACCAGGCAAGTCATTGCTTCCAGCCTCCAAAGTCTGAAATCGGGCCTGGTCACTTTCATACCTAGGCAATTCCCCAGAGCCAGAGACTTCATCTGGAGCTTCCTTGGGTGTAATCAAAGTTGCCACAACTCTCTGATTGAAGCTTCACTTCTCAGAGCTAAGGTAAGGATCGCTTCTCCCTCCCGAGCTTCTGTGAATTCTCCATTTCATTTGAATCAATTTCATAGCATGTAAACCGTATGGATGTGTTCGTCTCTTCAAGACGAATACATAGAGCATAAGAACACGAAAATCCGTTGAGAAATGAGAGAGATCTTAGGTTTGAGTGTGGACGACTCTCGGGACACACCAGTCGGAGACGATGACCAGCTGTCGTTGGATCGAGCGTGTATCTAATGGACGGTGCAGATCACGTAGGAACAGAAGAAGGAGCGGAACCGCGGGATGCGTGGTTGCTGACTCAGGTGGCGGCATCGAATGGGAGTGCGACGCGTGGCCTTTAGGAGCTGCCGAGGTTGACATGGCGCCGCATGGATAAGTAGATAAATAGGCTATTTTCTATTTATTTAAATACCCAGAAATTGAAAATCCATAACTTTACATAGAAAAATCATAAAAATAAACTAAAAATATCCTCTTGCTCACTGAATAGAGGAGAAAAATGTGAAAAGGAATTGAGTTAATTTGATGAGTATTTTATTTTTAATTAATTATTTACTCATTTCAATGTTTTAATTCTCCATTTGCATAGACAATTCACCATGGCATGAGACCATAAGGCTTTTGTAGCCTCTGATCTTGGGAACAATCTCTGAATTTTCCAAGGCCAGAAGCCATCTCTATGGCAAGTTATTGATTTTTCAAGTTTAAGTGTCTGTTTTGGTATTTTAATTCTAGTAATTAGCATATTGATCAATAAATCATAGAAAAATTTGGGGAAGTATCTTAGGACCAGAGGACCCTAGGAAAAATGTATTTTGAGTTAATTCACTAAGAATAACCCTAATTGGCTTAAATACTCAAAACTGAATTTTAATTAATTTAGGTTAACCATACATCAAAACCACTTGAAAACAATTCTTCACTGATCTTTAGGGTTAGAGGAATCCCACATAAAAATTTAAAATCAATTGGAAATGATTAGCCTCACTAAATGGATTAATTAAGTCACATGATCAAAATTAAACTTTAAAAATTCATAACTCCAAAAATACATTTTAAAAATTCACCAAATTGGTTTTGGAACTTTTTTGATATCAGAGGAATCTAAGAAAATTAAAATTGGAATTTTTCAAAAATCATCATTTTCTACCTTATTTTAATATTTTAAATAATTAAAAATAATAAAAATCACAAAAATAATAAAAATCACAAAAATGTCATATTTTGACTCATAATCACTTAGGAACAAACCAAATATTTTTCCCAAGTCTCTTGGTTAAGATATTGAATTTTAAATGTTTAAGACAATTTTTAATATTAAAAAATGAATTTTCCAACCTTCTCACCAAATTAATTCTAATAAATCTAATAAAAATCAGAAAAATATGAAATTTACTTCTCTAAACTTCTTGTGGTCAGAGGGACTTAAGAAAAATATAAAATCCATTTTTCAACTTTAATTTTATTTTATAATTAATTAACATTCCAAAACTCAAAATAATTATAATAAATAAAATATAATTCAAAAAATCACCAACATTGGTCCAAGTGGTCCTCTGGTCAATAGGAACATCCCATAATTTTTTTTAAGGACAGAAACCTTGCCTTGGTCATGTTGTTGAATTTCTATTAAAAATCCCTATTTTTCATTAAGATAATTATATAAATTAAATTAAATTATGAAAAATCACATTTTCTCCTCTAATGTCTTAATTGACATGTGAGTAAAGTGACATAAAAATTTTAAGTTCATTTGAGCTTAATTTGATGAGTTATGAAATGAACATGCTTAAAAGGGGCATAAAGGTAATTAAAGAATTTTAACCCTAATTAATATTTAGGTTTAATCAAAGGGAGGGTAAAATATCTGATTTTAAATTTTCATTAGATGATTGAAACCTTAGGAATTAAGGGGTAGAAACCCATTAATCATCTTGAAAATATTTAAAGTAAATTTTAATTAATTAAACAATTTGAATTTTGGAAGAATAGGTTAAAATTTGGATTATTAAGATTAGGGATATGATTTAAGAAGATATCAATTCTTTAATTTAAAATCCCTAAATGAATCACTTTAATAATATTTAACTTTTAATTAAATTTAAAGTGATAATTGAAATTAATAATTAAATAATTAAAAGGAAAATAAACCTTAATTAAATTAAAACTTAAACATTGAATAACTTGATAATCAAATTAAAATAAATTTAAAACATTAAAATTAATTTGAAATTACTTAAAAAACAAATCTAAAACAAATTTGAAACATTAAAGAAGATCAACCTTAAGACAATTCATAATTAAAAACATAAAAAATCAAATCAATTAAAAATTAACCTAAAATATTTCAATTAAATTAAAATTAAGTCATTAAAATTTAAATTGAGTAATCTAAACACCTATATCAACCCAAATTAATCTAATACATTGAGATCATTAAAGATGTAAAGATTTAATTAAATTAAAATGACTTGAACACTTATGCCAAACTTAAAATTATTAAAATTTCATAACTAAATTAAACCACTTTAAATCACCAATTCCAATTTTAAATCATTAAATTCTTTAACAAACTGATTTGCCCACAAAAGGTTTTCATTATTATAACTCTTAAGTAAAGCATCAAGTAAAATGTCACATTACTTATAGGATAATCAAACATCCTAATTCACTGAGCAAGAAACAAACTAAACTAAATTTTTGGATGGTTAATTCACCTGTGCAATAAAAACCATTTGAACTCAAAATAATCCCAAAAATATTAAAAATATGTTTAGGACTCATCCTAAACACTTCCTCAATATGATGGGGTGTTTTAGAAGAACAACTTTGTTGAAAAAAATCATCCTTAACAAAATACAATAACCTAGACGTCTTAGGAAATGACTAGCAATAGGATTAGGAATTTGGTAGACAACCAGAACCTTCCCTTAGCTTTACCTAGGTACTTGTTGCAAATATTTAAATGCTCTGACATATGTTTCAAGTGCAGCTTGGAATGACGAGAAGACCCTCCAGGTACGCTTTTATTTTATTGCAATTTACTTTATTGCAATTTATTTATATGAGCTGCACTTTACTCTCCTTACATGTTAAACAAGATTGTTGCATGAAAACTGAAACTTTTAGGATAGCCACAAAACTGAAACCCAAAACTAAGTTAAAAGTCACAACAGGATAAAATTCACCGCCACAACATTCAAAATATAAAACAGCTCAAAATTTAATCACAAACAAAACAACAAAACTACAACTATAACTAAATTAAAACGTCTTGTTGGATGATCGGGAATCCCTCGGATGATGTAACTTACATGTTGCTAACGGGATTTCCCATGGTCTAAATAAAATTGTGGAACTCATTCAGTTGAGTTTAGCAAATTCATCTGGACTATGTGAATCCTAAAAAAATAACGGTGCCAGAATGATGGAACCGTGGGATCTTAACCGGTGTTGTTATAATCAACTTTAAGATTCCCCCAATAAAACATTAAAGACATTTGAACTTTAAGACTCTTCTAAACCAAAACACTTTTCTCATCTCCTGATTTTTACCTTCTAAAACTAAACCTCTGCAACAACAAGGAGCTTGGAGCACAGTGGGCAACACTGCCATCATCATCAGCAAAACCTTTCTAAGAATTAAATAACCAAGCCATAGGATTTCGAGGTAGTTTGTGTAGTGCAACATAAATCCTCAACTTTTTTTTAGGCATTTGCATATTTGTGTTATGCAAATTAAGCCCTAACCGGTCTTAGGACTCCGAGGTAGTCGTTTGGTACGACATAAACCCTCAAATCTTCGAGGCTAATTTTATGATCATATCATACAAATATAAATCCTAACTAATTAAGATTGGCAGGATTACAAAATTAAATAAACTCTCAAATTGAAGCCAAACAATAGGATAGTCGGGAAGTCACCGAAGTTTACTTCGGGTCTGTGACATCTCCTACTTCTCCTCCATTGAATTCCTAAAATAACTGTTCCAAATTTGATCCATTCCCAATTGAAATTTCCAAAATCCAATCGTTTGAAAACCTTAAACTTTGAAATTCTTGAGAGCAAAACCACTGATCATTATCGAGAGTTTTCTTAAGTGTCTTCGGACATTTAAAGATGTAATTAACTATAGGGGCTTACCCTTATAGGGAACTTTAAGAACCCAGGTAATACAAACCCTGCTTAATTTTTTTATATTAAGAAGGGGAACTTGTTGGCTTATAAAATTGGTTCGCAGACCAAACGGATGTCACAAATCTTCTAGTTTATTTAATCGAGCCCCATCATCAAGCAGTGTGTCTATTTTTTGGGATAGATACATGGTTTGTGGTGCGGTGCTAGTTTATATAAACTATTCGGGATGTGAGATCGGTTTGATTTCATATCTTAAAATTTTCAAACTTAAAATTATTTTCAAAATCAAATGTTACTTTCCAAATTATATATATATATATATATATAAATTTAAAATTTTAAATTCGCCGACAATTTCTGTTAGGAGACCCTTTTTCAAAATACAACACACAACCTAAAAATAAGTCGTACAATTTCTGGCGACTCCGCTGGGGACTAGTTCCTCTCTCCATCCTGATCAGATGGTTTTGCTTTCATAAATCGATAGTGAGTCTATATCCCTAGTGGACCAAACTATCATTCTTCTGTTGGCATATCTCACTCTTTTCTGTCTTGAGCAAGTATAGTCGACTTCCTTTTGGATTTAGGAGCCACTGTTTAGAAAGCCCTAAACAGAGAGGTTCTGAAATCCTTTTAGATCTTAATAGGTGGGGTGGACCCCAAATAGGTGTTATCTTAGGAGTGATCCTTCGGATTAAGAAGCCTTACGAGAATTTCTCTCCCTTTTCAATTCCGAACCGGGTCCCTTCCTTTTTCTATAAACCTCTGTTCTTTAAACATTTCGTTCCTAACAAACAAATTTTCTAATAAACAACCCTTTAATAAACAAACACTTTTAGATCTCAAATGCATTAAGATAAATGAAAATGTATTCAGACTCTATCTTTTTTGTCATAAATTTTGTGACAAAAGAAAGCATAATTCTGGACTGATACTCAGAATCTACCCTACAGAAAATGTCTGCCCCAAAGTTAATCTTCTCCTTCACCAACAGAATAGACTTCACCATTTACAAGGATGAGCTGCCCGACAATGGGATCATCCATTTTGGACAAGGATTTAACAATATAGAAATTAAGTTTGCTGATGTCACTCTTTTTACACTAATGGACAAAGCGCCAGAAACTGAGAAACCCGTGCTTGAGTTCAACCTGAAATCGACTCAAGAATTTCCTCCCCAGTGAAGGGTTCCAGCTGAAAAAGATACCACTGTTCGTAGGAGGACCGTAATCTCTACCCCCACCGGTCTAGTCGTCTCTACACTGCCTCGATTCCCGCCCAGTCGAGAGGGAAGGGAGTCCAAGTTTATAATGAACCTGCCACTGTGGTGGGTACGAATTTTGCTGCAATACCATCTGCTTTTTAAATCATGTCCAGTTCAAAGTTTACACCCCTGACTCGGACTCAGAGAAGAAATAGAAGCAGAAAGATTACCAGGATCGAGAAAGCCAAAGCTGCTGAAGTTGCTTTTCTAGAGAAAATTCCTGAGGAAAGAGAAGAGCTGCCTAAATATTCACCACTGTTAGGAGGAAGTAGGTTTCACCCTCTCTCTGCTGCAGCTGATGAAGAAGATGCTCGGAAGATCGGTGTTGTGTTACCCCAACCTGCATATTACAGTGACAGCAAAAGAAAAAGAGCTAGGGCTACGCCGCTCACTCGGCTGCAAGCTGTAGTAGAAAAGTTAGCAAAGAAAGAGAGATGCCCCGTATCCGAGATTCTGAGGAGAATGGGACGAGTGCCAGCCAAATCCCACCTTGGACCGTGAGTAAACCTGGTCATTGCTAAGGAAAACCCAAGAAAAAAGGCACGAGCCAATGAAAGGAGTTTGCCTGTTATCGTATCGGGACACCATATTAGGGAGGAGACCACTTACCTACGCACAGCCGATCGACCATCTGGTCCTAGGCCACATACTGTGAGAAGGATGGTGTAGCAACCTATTATTGGTGAACTGAAACCATCGGAGCATTCTGGGAAGAAAAGTCTCGTCAGGAGGCTTGAATGCGAAGGAAGTGCCAGCTGCGCTCGAAAGAAACTCCTGAGAAAGACATTCAACAGTCGTCACACGACAACCGCGAGACCATGTGGAAGAGGCCACTAGAGGATGCCATAGGAAAGTTAAGGACGGATATCCGCCGGTTGGCAAAAGAAAGAGGAGAAAATTTGGAAAATGAAGTTGATTCGTCATAATTTATGGATGAAGAGTATGTCGAGATCAACATGGTTGAAACACGAGCATTGTCAGCTTCGCAAGGTGCTCCGGCAGCAGCAGAAAGAGACAAGCCAGAAGTGATGAGTGCACAACTTCAGGAGAGGGATAACACAATTTCTCAAATGGCAAGGCAGATGGAAGAGATGGAAGTCGCCTTAGCCACTCTCCAAAGTCAGGTGCAACCTCAGAAAGAAACACCCCCAGAAATCATCCATGTTGTAGATGGAGGGAAAGAGATTACATCTGTCAACGGAGACGAGCAACCGAAGAAAGATTCTGCACAGAACATGATTCTCGAAAAAGATATTAAAAACATGGTAGAACAGCAGGTACGAGAAGCCTTAGCTCAGTCTAAGAGTGGAGCATCTATTCAGACGGGTAGACCTTACCCTGAAGAATTTGATGTCGTCCAATACCCAAAAGGCTTCGTACCAATTTTGTACAAGACTTTTGATGGCACAGGAAACCCCCGGCAGCATGTTGCACATTTTTGTGCTAATTGCTGCAATGCCGGTGGGAGCGATGCTTTACTCATTCGGCAGTTCGTCAGCAGCTTATCAGGGATTGCCTTAGACAGGTATGCAGAATTGCCAAATGGCTCAGTTAAGACCTTTTCAGAGTTAGAAAACCTTTTCGTTAAGCGGTTTACCGGGGCTCAGCACCACATCACGATCAGTGATCTAGTGGTGGACCAAAAAAACCAAATGAAACTCTAGTGGATTACATACTTCGATGAAGAAATTTAAGTATGAAGTGTGAGCCACAGCTACAGAAACAGCATGCAGTTTGTATCCTACTAAAAAGCATCCACGGCCCGATAACACTTCTCCTTAAAGGATTTACAATCAAGACTTTCGAGAAGTTGCTTAGCAAGGCCGGAAGCTTACAAGAGGAAGCAAAGCAGCTAAGTTTCGTGGTCAAGACCGATAAACAGAAACTCGTGAAAGCATTCGAAAAGAAGTCCGGAATCATCGCAGAAGTAGATAAGGGCAAGCAGCCAGTGCAGATACAGCCAGAGCGGCCACAGCCTAGCTATCAACCACCGCAACGTACTTACCAACAACCTCAGCAGATTTATCAGCAACATCGACCAAGCTATCAGTCGCCTCAGCATTATGAGCAACTGCCTCGTCCACAGCGTACCCTGAAAGATTTTTTGAATTAGGAATATCCATTCAAAACTGAAGCAGTAGCAAAGATGTTCCACAGTTTAATGAAGACACCCGATTTTCAGCTACCACAGCCCAAGAGGCCGGAAGAAGTCAATAAGAGAGATCATCCAAACTATTGCCCTTACCACTGGATGCTCGGGCACAAGATAGAGGATTGCATCACTTTCAAGATTTGGCTTAACGACAATCTCCGGAAAGGGAACATAACGATCCCGAAGGAATACATGAAGGAACCCCAAAAGGGAGGTTCCTTCAATGTTATTTCAACAGATCCTATTGTTTCGATAAACCCGTACACAACCTACAATGGATGGCGTACTGTCTGGAAATAGTCTTAAAAGAAAATCTTCGATCATATCCAGAATGCTTCGGTGCGCGCTTCAACTCAAAGTTTGAAACCTGCCAAGCCGGTGCTATCACTTATGATTGAAGAACCGTCCCAGAAGGAAGAGAAGATCTTGGGAGAGAAGAGGACTGAGGCTCCAAAGAGTAGACTAGGGGCTGCTTATCCTAGGATGGTTATTTCTGATTCGGAGGAGAAATCCCTCGAACCTCTGACTCTGTATGATTATTTGCTCGCCTCGGCGGGATCTTATAATGATAAGAGTTTTGGTGTTGGCTACGTTTTGACTGTTTCTAACGATTACGTAACTAACGACAACCAGCCTAATCCGGATCTCAATTTCGATACAAATAACGATTCTCAAATCATACTAAACCTCGATGACCATGATGAAGGAGAAGACGTTCACAAGGATGGCTACGAAAGCTTGAGAAGAGACGAATCCGTTTGTGAATTCCGAGGAGCTCCAATCACGATAGAATTAGAGCTATCAGATTCTGAAGCAACTGCAGAAGAGCCAGTCATTCCAATTCAAAGGCAGACACCGGCAGATTCAGTACCAGATGCAGAAGAAATAATAGAAGTTAATTTAAGAAGTGGAAAAGTTCTACTCCCAAGAATGGGTCCAAAGGATAAAGGAAAGTAGGTGGTTGCTCAGGAATAGCCAACCCCGGCAGAGGAACTGCCCATTCGGGAAAAAATTGAAGAACCTAGTAATAAAGTAGATTATAACATGTTAGCCCATCTTAGGAAGTTACCAGCCAAATTGAGCATCTACGACGCTATGATCCTGTCAAAGGAGATGAGGGAACTCTGATCAAGGCTTTACCTGATCCAGAAATTTGTTTAGCTCAAATGTCCGGTAATTCCTTAGATGAGGTTTGCTCATTAAAATAACAGCGAGGTGTTACCTTCACAGACAATGATCTACTACTCGGAACGGCTGATCACAATCGATCGTTGTACATTTTAGTCACTATCGGAAAGTTTACGCTCTCTAGGGTGTTAGTTGATCCCGGAGCATCAATCAACATAATGAGGCTTCGAACGTTAGCATATTTAGAAATTGATGCTAGCGAACTTGAAGCAGACAAGATATTATTAGGAGGGTTCAATCAGAAAGGAGAAAGAGAACTCAGATCAATAAAACTGTTAATGAAGACCGGTGATTTGGCAAAGACAACCGCAAATTTCCATATAACTGATTCTGAAACATCATTCAACGCTCTAGTGGGTCAGCCATGGATCCATGAGAACCGGATGGTACCGTCGTCTCTGCACCAGTGCATAAAATATTATGGAGGAGAACAGTGAATCAAAGGTGACTTGAAGCCGTTCTCCATACATGAAATTGAAATTCATGAAGATGGAGCCTACTACGCGCCTCTGAAGAAAACAATATTCTCCAGAAACACCATACCAAACAAAGCAAAAGAAGTACAAGACGATGAAGAACCTGAAATTCTAGTCCAACAGTTACTCACCACTCCCTTACGGCGAGATAGTGAAGGTTTCTCCAGAAGTCGCACCCGAGGTCGAGGCCGGGGACAAGGTCGAGGAAGAGACGTTGAAAGAGTTGGACAGAAAAAACCGGTCATCAACGTTGATTGGGAGAACTTTCCGAAGGAGAAGAAATCAAGAATAAAGAAGCAACAGTAAAACAAAAGAAACCTCAGTTCAAGATCTCTCTCGAAGATGAAAGGAATGAAGAATACAAATCAATGTACGAGAAGATTAACCATTATGTACATACTGTGACCTTGACCCCGATCCATTCTAATAAGATCGAGGGTATGGTGGTCAAGGAAGTACGTGGTGGTACTAAACCGATCAAATTCTACTGTGGTGCTTCTTCTTCCAATACTGAAAAATATGTACAATTTGAAGATGTTACTTCATCTGAATTAATGGAATTGCCTTTTTAGTGGTACTCTCCCTGTGTTAAGAATTTAATTCAACGTGGTGTCTAACCTAAACAATGGACAAAAGGTCGATCACAACACTTCGAAAAATTATGGAACAATTCCAGTCGGCCTCCCAATTCAAAACATGATCTCGGATTCGGCACAGTAGGGTCTGTTGAAAATTCAGAATTTTACTTAGTTGTCACTCACGAGCATGATGAAAGTTTCCTGGAAGCTTCATATGATCTCGAGGATCTACCAATATGAAATGCTCCACTAGAATTCGAAGAAGAAATTAAATCTACAATAGACGAGTTAATGGAAGTTAACTTAGGTACTAGCGAAGAGCCTAGGCCAACCTTTGTTAGCTCTTTACTCAATAAAGAAGACTCTGAAGAGATAATCAAGTTATTAATGGAATTCAAGGACTATTTTGCTTGGAGTTATGATGAAATTCTAGGATTAGCTCCGAAGGTCGTAGTTCACGAAGTTAGGAGTAGATCCCATTGCTCAGTTCCAGTTAGACAAGCTCCGAGAAGAATGCGTCTGGAGATTGAACAACAAGTTATAGCTGAAGTTAAGAAGCTAATAGATGCTAAATTTTTCCGTGAGGAACAATATCCAACTTCATTAGCCAATGTGGTACCAGTCAGAAAGAAGAATGGTCATATCAGAATCTACGTGGATTTCAGAGATTTGAACAAAGCATGCCCAAAGGACGAATTCCCGCTACCCATTCCAGAATTGATGAATGACATTGCTTCAACACATGAATTCTTCTCATTCATGGATGGATCATCAGAATACAACCAGATAAAGATGACACCAGAAGATGAAAAGCTTACAGCCTTCAGAATGCCGATCAGGGTATACTGCTACACAGTGATGCTGTTTGGATTAAAGAACGCAGGAGCAACCTATCAAAGAGCAATGACAAGGATTTTTGATGATCTCATTCACAACCAAGTGGAGTGCTACGTGGATGATGTAGTCATCAAAAGAAAACTAAAAGAAGATCATTTGTATGATTTGAGAGTTGTTTTCGAGCAGTTAAGACAATATAACCTTAAGATGAATCCCTTGAAATGCGCCTTCGGCATCACCTCTGGGAAATTCTTAGGATTTGTTGTTCGACATGGTGGAATTGAAATCGATCCGGAGAAGATAAAAGCTATCTTAGAAATGTCGCCTCCCAAAACCTTGAAAAAACTGCGATCCTTTCAAGGGAAGTTGGCGTATCTTCGACGCTTTATCTTGAATTTGTCAGGTAGGTATCAGCCCTTCTTGACATTAATTAAAAAGGACGCCAAATTAGTTTAGGAAGAGAAATGCCAATGGGCCTTCGAGGACATTAAACACTACCTAATGACACCTCCTGTCTTAGCAGCCCCAGTCTTGGGACGACCGTTGATACTTTATACCGCAGCTCTAGACGACTCTCTCGAAGCTCTACTAGCCCAGGTTAATGAAGAGGGAAAAGAAAATGCTCTCTACTACTTAAGTCATCGTCTAATTCCGACGGAAGTAAATTATCCTTCGATTGAGAAGAACTTTTTGGCCCTGATCTTCGCCGCTCAAAAGCTCAGCCATTACATGCTTTCTCATAAGGTCGACCATATTTCGAAGTTCAATCCATTGTAATATTTGATGACTCGCCCGACACTTTCCAGAAGACTTGCTAGGTGGTCGATGATACTATTGCAATTCGATATAACTTTCGTTCCTCTTCCTTGCAGCACACCCTTTAGCGGCAGAATCGCCTCTCAATGATGATTTGCCAGACGAGCAGATAATGAGCCTTAGAAGACCCCGATGATCAACGTTGGGAATTGTACTTCGAAGGAGCATCCTTCGCACAGAAAGACAAAGAATTGCAAATGATAGTGCCAGGTAAGGCAGGAATAGGATTGATATTTATAACACCAGAGTGGGGGATGTTAAGGTATTCCTACCATCTAACAGAACCGTGTACAAACAACGAGGCAGAATACGAAGCCCTTATAACCGGACTGGAATTAACCATTCAGATGGGGATAACAGACATCAACATCTATGGAGATTCCCAGTTGATCATTCAACAAGTCGCCGGACAGTACAGTATTTTAAAACTAAGGCTTGAGCAGTACTTCCAATATGCCATGAAGTTGTTGGAGCGAATTCCAAATATAACGATCTACAAGATTCCCAAAAGAGAAAATGCTCTCGCAGATGTGTTAGCCCGCCTTGCAAAAGAATTTGCCTACCTGCAGGATGAGTCAGTTGAAATGTCAGTTCAAGGATGACAGGTCCTATCACAGCTCGACATGGATACAATACACAAATCAGAAGGAAAAGAAAAAGAATCAGTTGCAGCAATAACAGAAGTTACAAAAGATTGGCGACAACCATTAATAGACTACTTGCAAATAGGGAACCTACCGGATGATAAGTCATTAGCTCATCAGATTAAGAAAAGAACTCTGTCTTACGCATTAATAAATAATTTGTTATACATAAGGTCTTTTGATCAGATGTGGCTAAGGTACCTGAGCGAGTCTAAGGCTCGTGAAATTGTTAAAGAAGTACACTCAGGACTTTGTGGCGCTCATCAGTTGGGTCCGAAAATGAAAATGAAGATTAAGAGGCTAGGGTACTACTGGCCTCTCGCACTTGCTGTTCTACCATGCTCTTAATGTCATTTTCTGGAATCATGCTTTGTGCAGGATCTTTCTTTGGTTGTTCGTCTTCGTTGACAGATGTGATCTCTTTTCCTCCATCTGCAATATGGATAATTTCTGGGGGTGTCTCTTTCTGAGGTTGTACCTGACTCTGGAGAGTGGCTAAGGCAGCAGCCATCTCTTCCATCCTCTTTGTCATCTGGGAAATTGTGTCATCTCTCTCCCGAAGCTGTCCTCTCATCACTTTCGGTTCATCTCTTTCCGCAGCTGCTGGAGCACCTTGTGAAGCTGACGATGCATGTGTCTCAACCATGTTGATCTCGGCATACTCCTCATCCATGAACTCTGATGAGTCAACTTCGTCTCCTAGTTCTTCTTCTCTTTCTTTTGCTAACTGTCGGATATCGGTCCTTAATTTTTTCATGGCATCCTCTAGTGATATTTTTCGCACGATCTCGCAGTTATCTCGTGATTGTTATTGAACTTCCTTTCCGGGAGTCCCCTTTATTGCAGTAGCACTTTCTTCTGATTCCAGTCTCCTGATGAGACTTTTCTTTTGAGGACATTATTTAGGTCTTAGCTCGCCAGTAGTAGGTCGCCATACCATCCTTCTTGCAGCCGGAAGCCTAGGACCGGATGATCTGTCGGCTATATGCTGGAAGGTGGTAACCTCCCTAATTTGTAGACCCGATACAACAACGGGTGAACTGGCTTTTATCTTCTTCTTTGGTTTCTCTGTGGCAGCAACAGGCTCTATTCACGGTCCGAGGTGGGATTTAGCTGGCGCCCGTCTTATCCTTCTCAAGATTTCCGACACAGGGCATCTTTCTTTCTTTGCCAATCTTTCTATCACAGCTTGCAGTCGAGCCAATGGCATAGTCTTATCCCTTTTCCTTTTGTAATTGTTGTAGTACGCAGGTCGGGGTAATGCAGCGGCGATCCTACAGACATTCTCTTCATCTAATACAGCAGAGAGAGGGTGAAACCTGCTCCCTTCCAACAGAGTTATATACTCAGGCAGTTCTCCTCTTTCCTCAGGAATTTCTTCTAGAAAAGCAACTTCAGCAGCTCTGGCTTTCTTGGCGATCTTTCTGCTTCTTTTTCTCCTTTGAGTCCGAGTTAGGGGTGCAATTCTCGAACTGGACCCAATCTCAAAAACAGATGGTATTGTAGCAAAATTTGTACCCTCCATGGTGATAGGCTCATCACAAACATGGATTTCCTTCCCCTTCAGTTTGGCAGCAGTCGGGGTAGGTGTAGAGATGACTAGACCGGTGGGGGTAGAGACAGCAGTCCGCCTACGAACAGTAGTACTCATCTCAGCTGGAACTCTTTGCAGGGGAGGGAATTCTTGAGTCGATTTCAAATTGAACTCAATCACGGGCTCTTCAATTTCTGACACTTTGTCCATTAATGTGAAGAGAGTGACATCAGCAAACTTGATATCTGTGTTATTGAATCCTTGTCCGGAATGGATGATTCCATTGTTGGGCAGCTCATCCTTGTAAACGGCGAAGTCCATTCAATTGGTGAAGGAGAAGATTAATTTTGGGGCAGTCATTTTCTGCAGGGCAGATTCCGAATGTCAGTCCCGAATTATGCTTCTTTTCGTCGTAAAGTTTAGGACGAAAAAGAAAGAGTCCGAACACATTTTCGTTTATCTTAGTGTATTTTTGATTTTTAAAAGAGATTGTTTATTATGAGGTTCTTTTGTTATAAACAAAACGATTAAGGGAAAAAAGGTTATAGAAAAGGTAAAGGGCCCGTTTTGGAATTGGAAAGGAAGAGAAAGTCTTATGCAAGACTTATCGACTCGAAGGACCGCTCCTAAACAAACACCTATTGGGGGTCCACCCTACCTCAGAAAAGAGGTAAAAGGATCTCAGAACCTCTCTGTTTAGGGGTGTCTAAATAGTGGCTCCTAAATCCGAGAAGAGTTGGCTATACTCGTTCAAGACAGAAATGAATGGGGTACTCCATCGGAAGAATGGTAGTTTTAGTCCACTAGGGATATGGACTCACTACCGATTTATGAAAGCAAAACCATCTGATCAAAATGGAGAGAGGAACTATTCCCCAGCGGAGTCGCCAGAAGTTGTACGGCTTATTTTTAGGTTGAGTGTTGTATTTTGAAAAGGGGGGTCGCCTAACAGAAATTGTCGGTGAACTTTAAATTTTAAATTTAATTTAAATATATATATAATTTGGAAAGTAGCATTTGATTTTGAAAATAATTTTAAGTTTGAAAATTTTAAGATATGAAATCAAACCGATCTCACATCCCAAATAGTTTATATAAACGAGCACCGCATCACAAACCGTGTATCTATCCCGAAGAATAAACACACTGCTTAATGATGAGGCTTGATTAAATAAACTAGAAGATTTGTGACATCCGTTTGGTCTGCGAACCAATTTTATAAGCCGACAAGTTCCAGTTGACCTCATTTTTGATGAGGTATTGTCTTTTCTCTCTTCTTAGTCCTTAGGATCTAGCCTTAGGCTTTTCCTTTGACTAATCCTAGAGGAGTAGAAATGGGACCCATCCTTTAGAAGTCTAAACACCTCTTGACTCCCTGCAAACCCCACAAGCTTGATCATAGACCCTTAATCACTTAGAGGGTTGATATCAAATGTGAAGGTTTAAAAGATGAGTTTCCTATAGGACTCTTTGGCCTTAGGAGTACCCTGGATGGTCTGGTCTGGTGAGGTCTAGCTTGCACACACCACACTCTCACACACATTCTAAACCCTAAACCCACCAAAATACCCCAATACCCTCCAAATAACCTCCAAATACCCTTTTTGACCCAAACTTCCAAAAATTCCCAGAAAATTCCAGAAAATCCCAAATATTACCAATTTCATTTTGTCCAACTACACTGTGAGCCAATTTTGTCAATTTACCCCACTTTTACCAAAACCCCCAATTTAGCTCATTTTAAACTCAAATGAACCCAATGTCAAACCAAATCACCCCAATTGGTCTCAATTTTGGTCCAATTCAATTCAATATCCCCAATATCAATCTAGACCAAATTCAAGCCCAATTTGATTGGCATTTGAATCCAATTTCATTTTAAAAGCTTAAGGCCCAATTTTGACCCATGACCTAAACCTAGCTCAAACGAACCCAATTCAATCCCAATTAACCCCAAACCTTTTCTAAATCTTCCCTAACAACTCCATAAACAAAACACTAACATAATTTGCCCAAAATATGGACCCAAACCTTACTCAAATTCAACCCAAACCCAAAATTCCTTAAATTAACCTAAATTCACCATGAACCCAAATAGGCCCAAATCCCAAGATTAAACCCCAACCAAAGTTGAAAACTCTTCATAACATTCTCCTAAACATTTCTCAACATCAATTTTACATCAATTTCAACATTAGCCCAACCTTAGCCTAAGTTAGCCCAATTTGGCCCACCTTAGCCCCTTTACCAAACAAACCCAAATCCAACCCAATTCAATCCCAAATCACTCCAAATTTGTTTTAAATCACTCATGACATATCCTTAAACTAAACCCAACATTTATTTGGCATGGCCCTTTACAAATTTTTTTGATCTAAAAGCCCATTTTGAAACATAAAAGCTCAATCCCTTAAACCATTTTAAAATCCCACCTTTACCAAATTTTAAAAGCCTAAAGTCCACTCCCAAGCCCACATGAAACCTTTTCTTCATCATTCCTTTAATAATCCTATTTGCCCAAAGTCTTAAACCATCATGAAATCAACCCATTTGTAGCATCATGACAAATCCCATCAATGGAATCCAAAGTTTTCAAAATTCCAAAAAACCCTTTTCCATGCAAGTGAGCCAACCTTTTCCCCAAGCCATGAGCAAGCCAAATGAAGTCATGGAGCCATGCATAAGCCATATGCAAGTAATGGGGAGCCCTTTCCACCTCACCATGCCACTTATGGCAAGGAGAGGGGAGCCTTTCCTAAGCCTTCACTAAACCCTTTTTAACCCCATTCATGATGCACTTTAACCAAAATTGGCCACCTCACCTTGGATGGGGACTTCACCACACATGTGAGGCTGACCCAAATGTTCTTACATCAGCCTAAATCAAGCCTTGGTGACTGAACCAAGCCAAAACCATGAATTGACCCAAATTGGACCAAAAATGCTCCTTACACCCATGTCATTTAAATCCTTCACTTTACACATGGCATAACCCAATTGATTGCACCAAGATCAAGCTCAATCATGTGAGTTTTTCTCAGCCAAAAAACCTTGATGAATGAACCAAGCCAACCCTCATGGCCACCCAAGCTCCACCATAACCTTCCTTATTTAAACCCCACCTCCATGACCAAGTGGAGGAGATGCAAAAAATTACCTTAGGGAAACTCTGCCAAATTGTTCCCAAAGCTTCTCTAAGCACTCCTAAGCTCAATCCAATCATTTCCAATTGAGGCCTCACCTCTTGGACAAAGGTATCAAATTTTTTCTCCTCCAACCAAGCATGTTTTAATTTTACGTAATTATTCACATGTTTTAAGTATATCATCACCTTATAGATGTGTGCTACTCGATTAGACGATCATTTTTAAAAAAAATTCATTCAATTTCGTTGAGAATCGAGGGAGATATCAAGGTTTGAAGTTGGACATTTTTGGGTGAATAGAACTAGGGAGAGAAGCGACGGCCGTCCGATCGGGCGTGTATCTAATGGACGGCGCCGATGGAGTTGGACGGTAGTCGCATCCATGAACGAGAACCGCGCCGGCAAATCGGGGAGCGACACGTGGCGATTGAGCGGGAAAATAAAATATTTTATTTATTTTTGACCCTAAACTTCAAAAATGCATAACTTTGTGTAGAAAAATTATAAAAATAAAATAAAAATACTCTCTTACTCAGTGAATAGAGGAGAATAATGTCGAAAAGAAATCAAGTAATTTCATTGTGTATTTTATTTTTAATGCTTTATTTACTATCTACATTATTTTAATCCTCTATTTGCATAGGAAATTCACCATGGCATGAGACCATAGGGCTTTTGAAGCCTCTGAACTTGGGAACATTCCCTGAATTTTCCAAGGTCAGAGGCCATCCTTATGAGAAGTTATTGATTTTTCAATTGCATGTTACTTGTTTTGAGTATTTTAATTCCAATAATTAGCATGTTGAGAAATAAATTCTAGGAAAATTTGGTGATGTTTCTTATGACTAGAGGAACCTAGGAAAAATAGGTTTTGGGTTAATTCACATGGAACAACCACTAATTGGCACTAAACACCCAAAATTGAACTTTAATTAGTTAGGGTTAACTACACATCAAATTAACTTGAAAACAATTCTCAACTGATTTTTAGGATCAGAGGAATATCACATAAAAATTTGAAGTCAATTGCACTTGATTAACCCAACCAAATGGGTTGATTAACCCTCTTAAGCAAAATGGATAAAATTAAACTTTAAAAATTCATAACTCACAAAATACTTTTCAAAAATTCACAAAAATGGTTTTAGAGCTTCTCGATATCGAGAGGAACTTAGGAAAATTAAAATTGTAATTTTCTAAAAAAGTTGATTTTTATCATTATTTTAATATTTTTAATAATTAAAAAATAATAAAAATCATAAAAATATTAAAAATCACCAAAATGTTACATTTTGAATTCTAATCACTTAGGAACAAACTAAATATTTTTTTTAAGTCCCTAGGATAAGATATTGAATTTTAAAGGCTTAATGTAATTTTTAATATTAAAAAATGTATTTTCCAACCTTTTCACTAAAATAATTCTATTAAATCAAACAAAAATCATAAAAATATAAAATTTTTTTCTCTGGACTCCTTGAGGTCAGAGAGATTTAAGAAAAATATAAAATCCATTTTTCAACTTTAATTTTATTTTAAAACTAATTAATACTCCAAAACTCAAAATAATTCTAATAAATAAAATATAATTCAAAAAATAATCAAAATTGGTCCAAATGGTCCTCTGGTCATTAGGAACATCCCATAATTTTCTTAAGGATAGAAATATTTCCTTGGTCATGTTATTAAATTTTCCTTGAAAACCCCTATTTTCTATTAAAAATAATTACATAAATAAATTAAATATAGAAAAATCACGTTTTCTCATCTAATGTCTTAATTGACATGTGAGTGAGGTTATATAAAAATTTCAAGTTCATTTGAGCTTAATTTAGTGAGTTATAGAATTATTAAGCTTGAAGGGCAAAATGGTAATTAAAAATTTCAACCCTTAATTAAAATTTTAGGATTAATCAAAAAGGGAGGGTAAAATATTTGATTTTAAACTGATTTTGGATGATTGAAACTTAAATGATTGAGGGTAGAAACCTACTAACCATTTCAAATATAATTAAAATAAAACTTTAATTAATTAATTAATTGAAATTTTGGAAGAATAATAGAAATTGGAATTATTAAAGTAGGGATATTATTAAGAGGATATTTATTCTTTAATTTAAAAATCCCTAAATAAATCACTTCAATAATACTTAATTCTTAATTAAAAGATTAAAATAATAATCCAAATTAAAATTAAACTAAAATTAAATTAAATTAAATTAAAATCAAATTAAATTAAATTAAAAATAAAATCAAATTAAATTAAATTAAATTAAATTAAATTAAATTAAAATTAAATTAAATTAAAATTGAATTAAAATTAAATTAAATTAAATTAAAATTAAATTAAATTAAATTAAAATTAAATTAAATTAAATTAAATTAAATTAAAATCAAATTAAATTAAAATTAAATTAAATTGAATTAAAATTAAATTGAATTAAATTAAATTAAAATTATTTAACAACAAACCTAAATGAAATCATTAAGAATTAAATCTAAAATAACTTGAACACTATTCCAAACTTAAACTAATTTTTTATAATTAAGTCAAAATTAAAATTAAATCATTATGTTTAAATCATTAAAATACTTAATAAGTTGATTTCCCCTTTTAAAGTTCTTAGTATTATAACTCTTAAATGAGGTATCAAGTGAAGTGTCACTTCACTTATAGGATATTCAAATGTCCTAGTTCACTGAGCAAAAGAACAAAACTTAAACTCCTGGATGATTAATTCACTTGTCTAATTAAATTCTCTTGAACTTAAAACAATCCTAGAGGTATTGAAAAGATGTTTAGAACTCATCTTAAGCACTTCCTCAATATAATGGGATGTTTATAAGAACAATTGAACTTAATTGTTCTTTGGTGAAGAAAATCATCCTTAAACCAAAACACAAGAACCTAGACGTCATAGGAGATGACTAGCTATAGGATTAGGACTTTGGTAGACAACCAAAACCTTTCCCTTAGCTTTACCAGGTACTTGTTGAAACATTTAAATGTCTTAACATGTGTTTTAAGTGCAGCTTGGGATGACGGGAAGACCCCCTAGGTACGCTTTTATTTTATTGCAATTTACTTACATGCATTGTACTTTACTTTTCTTGCATGATAAACAACTGTTGCATGAAAACCAAAACCTTTAGGATAGTCCCTGAACTGAAACCAAAACTAAATTAAAAGTCATTACAAGATAAAAATCACTGCCATAACATTTCAAAATATAAAACAACTCAAAATTTAATCACAAACAGAACAACAAAACTACAACTTTAACTAAATTAAAACGTCTCGTTGAATGATCGGGAATACCTCGGATGATATAACCCATGTGTTGCTAACGGGATTTCCCACGGTCTAAATGAAAGTGTGGAACTCATTCAGTTGAGTTTAGCAAATTCATCTGGATTAAGTGAATTCAATGAAAATAACGGTGTCGGGATGACGGAACCGTGGCATCTTAATCGGTTCTATTTAAACAACTTTAAGATTTATTTTAATTAAAATATTAAAAAACACTTGGATTTTAAGATTTTCTCTAAACCAAAACACTTCTCTCATCTCCTGATTTATGACTTCTAAAACTAAACCTCTGCAACAACAAGGAGCTTGGAGCACGGTGGGCAGCACGGCCATCGTCTTCAGCGAAACCTGTGTCGACATCAGCAAAACCATTCCTTAGTTTAAATAACAAGCCTTAGGATTTCGAGGTAGTCCGCCCAGCGCGACATAAACCCTCACCTTTTCTTTTAGGCCTTTGTACAGCCTTGCTGTGCAATATAAGCCTAACTCGCTTAGGATTCCAAGGTCGTCGTCCGATACGACGTAAATCCTCCTACCTTTCATTTTATTTGTATAATCAGGTGATTATGTAAATGTAATTCCTATAATTAATTGGCAGGACTGAAATACTAAATAATTCTCCCTAAATTGAAGCCAAACAATAGGATAGTCGGGAAGTTGCCAAGATTCCTCTTGGATCCTCAACTTCTCCTACTTCTCTTCCTTTGGACTCCTAAAATAAACTGTTCCAAATTTGAGCTATTCCCTATTGAAATCTCCAAAACTCAAATCCTTTGAAAAGCTTAAACTTTGAAATTCTTGAGAGCAAAACCACTGATCATTATCGAGAATTTTCTTAAGTGATTCCCGTCACTTAGGATGTAATTAACTATAGGGGCTTGCCCATGTAGGGAACTTTAAGAACCCAGGTAATATAAACCATGCTTAATTCCTTTATATTAAGCAGGGGAACTTGTTGGCTTATAAAATTGGTTCGTAGACCAAATGGATGTCACGAATCTCCTAGTTTATGTAATTGAGCCCCATCATCAAGCAGTGTGTCTATTCTTCGGGATAGATACACGGTTTGTGGTGCAGTGCTCGTTTATATAAACTAATTGGGATGTGAGATCGGTTTAATTTCATATCTTCAAAATTTTCAAGTTTAAAAAATTATTTTCAAAAATCAAATACTACTTTCTAAATTATATATATATATATATATATATATATATATATATATATAAATTAAATTTAAAATCTAAAATTCACCGACAATTTTTGTAGGTGACCCCCTTTTTCAAAACACATAACCTAAAAATATGCCGACAATTTCTGGCGACTCACGTGAGGACTAGTACCTCTTTCCATCATGATCGGATAGTTTTGCTTTCATAAATCGGTAGTAAGTCTATGCCCCTACTGGATCAAACTACCCTTCTTTCGTTGACATATCTTGTTCATTTCTATCTTGAACATGTATGATTAACTCTCCTTGGATTTTGGAGCCACTGTTTATACACCCCTAAACAGAGAGGTTCCGAAATCCTCCTTTTGTTGCCTCTCCAAAGAGGTGGGGTGGACCCCCGATAGGTGTGGTGGGTTATGATTATTCTATCGAAGTAAATTCGATGCGAAATCAATCCCCCTCAAATTTCAATCCTGGTCCTACACTTCATTCCTCTTTGAGTTTGACTTTTTTTTTTAAACAAGTTAAACCTAAATCTCGCTCTCACAACATTCCATTTAAATTTCAACTAAAAAAAATTTCTTCAAAATTTCAAAAGCAAAATAAAACTTTTCAAAACGTAGCAAAAACACTAATAAACAATACACAAAATTTGAAATAAAAATTTATAAGGACGTCCAGTTTGTAAGACGAGTGCGTTAACTTCGTACTTTCATCTGAAGCGAAAGACACGGGATGTCAGCGACTTCAGGAATTCTTCAAATGACAGGGACAATGTCTTCACCGAAGTTGATCTTCTCTTTCGCCACCGGAGAAGAATTCGCTATCAATAGAGACGAGTTGCCTGATCTGGCAGTCATTAAGTTTGGATAAGGTTTCGACAATGTTGTAGCTATGTTCGGTGATGTGGCTGTCACAGCGATGAAGTCCAAAATAAGCAAGTTCATTAAGCCTGTTGTGGAGTTCAACTTGAAGCCTATTACGAAATTCTCCCCTCTGGAAAGGATGTCGTTTGGAATGAATTCTTCTTTTGTTGTAAGGTCTGCTACGAAAAATGTTAGGATTGCTCCTAGAGTTGTGTCTGTTCTTGCTGCTGGATTCACCACCGCTGTACCAATCGCTCCGCTAACTAAAGGAAAAAAGATTCTACAAGAGGAAAAGTCAGCCGGCGTTTATGACCTACCATTTTCCAGATTCAATATTGGGTCCAATTCAAAGCCCATACAAATGACAAAGGCACAGAAAAGAAGACCATCTCTTACGGATAGAGCAACAATGAGTCAATTATTAAACAAGGTATACCCTTTCAAGGAAGAGTCAGTGTCGAAGATATTCCATGACTTACTTCTAAGTTCGAAATCGAGGCTACTGAGCCGAAAAAGCCGAGAGGAGGTCGGCAAGGAAGATCACCCGATGTCTTGCCCATACCACCGGTTGCTCGGCCATACTATAGAAAGGCTGCTTCGGCTTTAAGGATTGGCTTGAGGAGAATTTCGAAGTGGAAAGGTGGTAATCCTGGAAGAATATTTAAAAGAACATCGAAAAAGGTTCGTAAATATGATTTCAGATGATTCAATTGACTTCTACGCGACGACACCAGTGCTCGGGAAATAAGTGATGTTTCTCGAAAATCTCCAGTTGACCTTAAAGTCATCAAAGGAAAGTCAATTGAGGAGGCTGTGGAAAAGCTTCAAGCTAACATTGCACAACTGTCTAAAGATCAGAAAAACAACATTGAAGAGAACTAGCAGATTTCATGGAAGGTGAATTCGCAGAAATTGACGTCGTCGAGACCCAATCAACATTATCTGCGAGCGACACTCCGCCTTTTAGTGAAGAGAACACCGCAGAGGATTGGCAAAGGGCCATTCAACAACGAGATGAACATATCAACCACTTGAAGAAGCAACTAGAAGAAGTGATGGCTGCAATGGCCACAATTAAAGGAAAGTCACAATCACCGCGAATAACACCTCCAGAAACAAACCAACTAGAGACCATTAATGTTACAGATGAAATAAGGGAGTTCACCGTCAATGTACAACGGAAGAGGGATTCGGTTCGGGGTCCAGTACCGAGAAAGGACATTAAGCGAATGGTGGAACGGCGAGGTGAGAGAAGCCACAGCTCGATCAAAAGAACGAACATCGATTCTGAAGGGTAGACAAGACCCTGAAGAGTTTGATGCTGTCCAATATCCCAGAGGTTTCGTATCACCTCAGTTCAATATTTTTTATAGTACCAGAAACCCCCGACAGCATTTTGCACACTTTCGAGCAAGTCGCTGCAACGCGGGGGGTAGCGATGCATTGTTGTGTCGTCAATTTGTGAATAGCCTTTCAGGGGTTGCATTCGACTGGTACGCAGAGCTGCTAAATGGTTAGGTGAAAACGTTCGTAGAATTGGAAGACCTCTTTGTTAAGTGGTTCACTGGAGCTCGACACCATATCACCATCGGTGATCTTGTGGTGGAGCGACAGAAGCCAACTGAAACATTGGTAGACTACATTTTGCGATGGAGAAATTTGAGCCTGGAGTGTGAGCCACAGCTCTAGGAGCGACATCCGGTTGAAATTCTCTTAAAGAGCATCCATGGACCGGTTGCATTTCTCCTCGAAAGGATTCACAATCAAAACGTTCGAGAAACTACTTTGCAAAGCTGGAAGTTTGCAAGAGGAAGCCAAACAGTTAGGTTTTCTAGAAAATTCTGAAAAGCTAGAGCTAGTCAAGACATTTGAGGAGTCTGAGACAATGGCAGTGATGGATAAAGGCAAGTAGCCAATGCAGATCCAGATTGAACAACCTCAACAACAGTACTATCAGCAGTCGTCTCAACAGTGGTCGCTTCGGATGGATGGAAGACAGTGTCCGTCTACAACTAAGAAACTAAGCAGAGTATATTCTTTCAAAGATGAGGCAGTGGCAAAGATGTTTCAGAACTTGATTAAGAGGCCTGAGTTTAGATTGCCTGAGCCAAAGAAGCCAGATGAGGTTGATAAAAAGGATCACCCAAGATATTACCCATATCACAGACTGCTTGGGCACATCATAAAAAATTACATCAGCTTCAAAGAATGGCTCGAGAAGAACTTTAAGAAGGGGAACATAACGATCCCGAAAGAATATATGAGAGAGCCTGAAAGAGGTTTTATCAATATGATTTTGGTCGATCCAGTTGTTCTAATTGATTCCTACGCAGTTGATGTCGAATGACACGGTGCAGGTGAAAGCTTCAACGGAAAGAAAGGAAAATAACGAACCAGATATAGGCAGTTTCGGTACAGGCTAGAAGGCAGATTTCAAGACCTCTCCATTGGGAGAATGTAGGATTTATCGTTTTATTACTACAATAAGTATAAAAGGGACATTAGCGGAATCGATGTTAGTCTGTCCCATCCCTCCCACCACAATGAATGAAAGAAAAGGAGTTTGTTTTTTTCCAGAATTGCTCTATATTTGGAAAAGCTTAAATTTGGATATTTTGCTAAGATTATGGTTTCGGGGAAGAATGAAATTAATGCACTAATAACTAAGTCGTTTACTTTAAGGAATTTGGACTGAGTCCTAAGTAAATTTTGGAAAAAAGCAGTGTGGTTGAAATATGAGTAATTGACTCGAGATATCACGAGCCTTTTAATTTTCTGCCATGTGGCTGGGTCCGAACTTTCAAATAAGTTATAATATCTCAGGATTCGCGTTGAGGAACATTTCAGAATTATTAATTAGGGAAGTTTAGACATTCAAAATCTTTAACAGAAATTTGTCTTGCCAGATACAGTAATTCTCAGAAAATAAAAGGAGCAAAAGAAAGATGAAAAAAAAGTGTTCCTGAGGAGAAGCTTGAGGTGAGCACACAATCAAAAATTGGTGTCCCAATTCAGACATTCAAAATCTTTAACATGTGCTCCACCAGATACAGTAATACTCAAATAAAAAAAGAGCGAAAAGCTTAAGGAAAAAAAAGGAAAAAAGAGAAAACAAGAAAAGGCTCCCTGAGAAGAAGCTTGAGGAAAGCATATAATCAAAAATTGGTGTCTTAATCCTCTCCTGATTAATAAAACTTGAAAGACAACCTTAAGAAGTTTCCTTTGATATTATGCTTTGAAAAAAGTCAAGTGATTCTATGCCTTTTGGTTGGTCATTAATTGGCTCAAAAATATCTTTGGACGATGAAAAATATTTTAATCACATGAACAGAAATTTTGAAATCTGCTTAAGCCCAGGAAGAAAGAATTAAACAAATGACAACGATATTAGCAGTTAATGGAAATTCAACCCTGAAGTCATATCCTTCAGCGCCCAGCAAATACAAATTGAACGTCAGTTCAAAGAACGTCATAGTAATTTCTCGAAGACAGTGTGAACACCCTTTACGAAATCGGTGACAAAATCAAATGACAACTGCTACGAACAAAGCTACGGAGTTGCGGCCTCCTAAACTGCGACGTCCTTAGAGATAACACATCTTTATAGGTGCTTGAAAGAATATAAATTCCGATAGCAATTTAAAGAGTGAGTTATTATCTACAATTGATTTCAATCAGTTGATGATACCCTCAGAAGTACTGCGCATCGTGATATTTCAGAGACAAATTCTTGTCATACGAAGCACTGATGCCGCACTTGTCTAAAACTGGGTCCAGATCTTAAAACAAATGAAACTAAATAAAGCTCTGCACCAAACAAAATAAAAGTCAACATTTGAACAAAACAAAAGAACTCTGCACCTTGTGAATTTTCAAAATCTCTGCATAAGCATTTCGATAAAATTCGACCTGCATGAACTTCTACAAACATTCTCTACACTTTACAAAATGTTTTCACAATCTTTACATTCATAAATCTCAGCAATATGTTCGATCTACTGCATTCATAAAACTCGCATTCCCAAATTTCAGCAAAATCTTTCTCGAAATCTCGGCATAAGCCGAATCTCGGTAAAATTCTTCATAGTCATAGCATAAATCAAATATCAACAAAATTTTTCACAACCACTTGCATAAAGCTGAATCTCGGCAAAAATTCCCCATGGACCTCGGTAAAATTTCCCTCAATCTCTGCATAAATAAATTTCAACATAATTCTTCGGTCCCGACGATAAGTCGGCAAAATTCTTCGATGTCTCTGCATTCACAGAAACTCTGCAATTCTCAGCACTTGGGATAGGCTTCCGCCCTACTCCCTTCTCAACAATTCTCAGCATATTCTCAGCAATTCTCAGCAATTCTCGGCAATTCTCAGCAATTCTCAGCAGTTCTCAGCAATTCTCAGCATTCTCAGCATACTCTCTGCAATTCTCAGCACTCGGGATAGGCTTCCGCCCTACTCCCTTCTCAGCAATTCTCAGCACTCGGGATAGGCTTCCGCCGTACTCCCATCTCAGCATATTCTCAGCAATTCTCAGCAATTCTCAGCACTCGGGATAGGCTTCCGCCGTACTCCCATCTCAGCAAATTCTCTGCAATTCTCAGCTCTCGGGATAGGCTTCCGCCCTACTCCCTTCTCGGCAATTCTCAGTACTAGGGATAGGCACAGTCCTACTCCTTTCTCGACGAATCTCAAAATTTGATCCTCTCGACGAAGAAATTGAAATTAAAGCACTCTGCATTTCGGATAGGCTTTGTCCTATTCTTCCTCAGCATTTAGGATTGGCTCACTCCTAATCCTTCTCAACATACACATTTGGGATAGGCTCAGTCTTAATCCTTCTCAGCATACACATATGGAATAGGTTCAGTCCTGCTTCCTTCTCAACATACAAATGCATTCGGGTGGGCCTTAGCCCTACTCTTTTCTCCGCATAAAACCAAAATTGAAACTCAAATCGAAATTCAAACTCAAAATTAAAACTTGAAATAAAAAATGAAACGAATCTAAGATCCAATCTCTTAAAATCTTGTGATCTGAAATTCACCTCCTTTTCCCCAGCGAGAGTTCTGGAATCTCCAGTCTTGGAAACATACCTGATACTCCCTAGCGGAAATTCTTTTACTTCGTCCTAAGTTTGTCACTTGGACATCTGTGTTGGTTTTCTTGATCTTTTTGGTCAACGCCAATACGCGCGGTGTGCTTGGTCAGCACACCCCACCTATTGGGGGTCCATTTGTTGACCTCATTTTTGATGAGGTATTATCTTTTCTCTCTTCTTAGTCCTTAGGATCTAGCCTTAGGCTTTTCCTTTAACTAATCCTAGAGGACTAGAAATGGGACCCACCCTTTAGAAGTCCAAACACCTCTTGACTCCTGCAAGCCCACAAGCTTGATCGTAGACCCTAATCACCTAGAGGGTTGAAATCGAATGTGATGGTTTAAAGGATGAGTTTCTCTATAGGACTCTTTGGCCTTAGGAGTACCACGGATGGTACGGTGCAGTGAGGTCTATCTTGCACACACCACACTCTCACACACATTCTAAACCCTAAACCCACCAAAAATACCCCAATACCCTCCAAATAACCTTCAAATACCCAAAATACCCTTTTAACCCAAAATTCCAAAAATTCCCAGAAAATTTCAGAAAATCCCAAATATTCCCAATTTCATTTTGTCCAACTACACCATGGGCCAATTTTGTCAATTTACCCCACTTTGCCAAAACCACCAATTTAGCCCACTTTAAACTCAAATGAACCCAATGTCAAACCAAATCACCCCAATTGGTCTCAATTTTGGTCCAATTCAATTCTAAAATTCAATTCAATATCCCCAATATCAATCTAGACCAAATTCAAGCCCAATTTGATTGGCATTTGAATCCAATTTCATTTTAAAAGCTTAAGGCCCAATTTTGACCCATGACCTAAACCTAGCTCAAACGAACCCAATTCAATCCCAATTAACCCCAAACCTTTTCTAAATCTTCCCTAACATCTCCATAAACAAAACACTAACATAATTTGCCCAAAATTTGGACCCAAACCTTACTCAAATTCAACCCAAACCCAAAATTCCTTAAATTAACCTAAATTCACCATGAACCCAAATAGGCCCAAATCCCAAGATTAAACCCCAACCAAAGTTGAAAACTCTTCATAACATTCTCCTAAACATTTCTCAACATCAATTTTACATCAATTTCAACATTATCCGAACCTTAGCCTAAGTTAGCCCAATTTGGCCCACCTTAGCCCCTTTACCAAAGAAACCCAAATCCAACCCAATTCAATCCCAAATCACTCCAAATTTGTTTTAAATCACTCATGACATATCCTTAAACTAAACCCAACATTTATTTGGCATGGTCCTTTACAAATTTTTTGATCTAAAAGCCCATTTTGAAACATAAAAGCCCATTCCCTTAAACCATTTTAAAAGCCCACCTTTACCAAATTTTAAAAGCCCAAAGTCCACTCCCAAGCCCACATGAAACCTTTTCTTCATCATTCCTCTGATAATCCTATTTGACCAAAGTCTTAAACCATCATGAAATCAACCCATTTGTAGATTCATGACAAATCCCATCAATGGAATCCAAAGTTTTCAAAATTCCAAATAACCCTTTTCCATGCAAGTGAGCCACCCTTTTCCCCAAGCCATTAGCAAGCCAAATGAAGTCATGGAGCCATGCATAAGCCATATGCAAGCCATGGGGAGCCCTTTCCACCTCACCATGCCACTTATGGCAAGGAGAGGGGAGCCTTTCCTAAGCCTTCACTAAACCTTTTTTAACCCCATTCATGATACACTTTAACCAAAATTGGCCACCTCACCTTGGATGGGGACTTCACCACACATGTGAGGCTGACCCAAATGATCTCACATCAGCCCAAATCAAGCCTTGGTGAGTGAACCAAGCCAAAACCATGAATTGACCCAAATTGGACCAAAAATGCTCCTTACACCCATGCCATTTAAATCCTTGACTTTACACATGGCATAACCCAATTGATTGCACCAAGATCAAGCCCAATCATGTGAGTTTTTATCAGCCAAAAAACCTTGATGAATGAACCAAGCCAACCCTCATGGCCACAAGCTCCACCATAACCTTCCTTATTTAAACCCCACCTCCATGACCAAGTGGAGGAGATGCAAAAGATTACCTTGGGGAAACTCTGCCAAATTGTTCTCAAAGCTTCTCTAAGCACTCCTAAGCTCAATCCAATCATTTCCAATTGAGGCCTCACCTCTTGGACAAAGGTATCAAATTTTTTCTCCTCCAACCAAGCATGTTTTAATTTTCTGTAATTATTCACATATTTTAAGTATATCATCACCGTATAGATGTGTGCTACTCGATTAGACGATCATTTAAAAAAAAATCATTCAATTTCGTTGAGAATCGAGGGAGATATCAAGGTTTGAAGTTGGACGGTTTTGGGTGAATAGAACTAGGGGAGAGAAGCGACGGCCGTCCGATCGGGCGTGTATCCGATGGACGGCGCCGATGGAGTTGGATGGTAGCCGCATCCATGAACGAACCGCGCCGGCAAATCGGGGAGCGACACGTGGCGATTGAGCGGGAAAATGAAATATTTTATTTATTTTTGACCCTAAACTTCAAAAATGCATAACTTTGTGTAGAAAAATCATAAAAATAAAATAAAAATATTCTCTTGCTCAGTGAACAGAGGAGAATAATGTGGAAAATAAATCAAGTAATTTCATTGAGTATTTTATTTTTAATAATTTATTTACTCTCTACATTATTTTAATTCTCCATTTGCATAGGCCACCATGGCATGAGACCATAGGTCTTTTGAAGCCTCTGAACTTGGGAACATTCCCTAAATTTTCCAAGGTCAGAGGCCATCCCTATGAGAAGTTATTAATTTTTCAATTGCATGTTACTGTTTTGAGTATTTTAATTCCAATAATTAGCATGTTGAGAAATAAATTCTAGGAAAATTTGGTGATATTTCTTATGACTAGAGAAACCTAGGAAAAATAGGTTTTGGGTTAATTCACATGGAACAACCCTAATTGGCCTAAACACCCAAAATTGAAATTTAATTAATTAGGGTTAACTACACATCAAATTAACTTAAAAACAATTCTCAACTGATCTTTAGGATCATGGAAACATCACATAAAAATTTGAAGTCAATTGCACTTGATTAACCCCACCAAATGTGTTGATTAACCCTCTTAAGCAAAATGGATAAAATTAAACTTTAAAAATTTATAACACACAAAATTCTTTTCAAAAATTCAAAAAAATTGTTTTGGAGCTTCTATGATATTAGAGGAACTTAGGAAAATTAAAATTATAATTTTCTAAAAAAGTTGATTTTTATCATTATTTTAATATTTTTAATAATTAAAAAATAATAAAAATCATAAAAATATTAAAAATAACCAAAATGTTACATTTTAAATTCTAATCACTTAGTAACAAACCAAATATTTTTTTTTAAGTCCCTAGGATAAGATATTGAATTTTAAAGGTTTAATGTAATTTTTAATATTAAAAAATGTATTTTCCAACCTTTTCACTAAAATAATTCTAATAAATAAAAAAAATCAGAAAAATATAAAATTTATTTCTCTGGACTCCTTGAGATTATAGAGATTTAAGAAAAATATAAAATCCATTTTTTAACTTTAATTTTATTTTAAAATTAATTAATACTTCAAAACTCAAACTAATTCTAATAAATAAAATATAATTCAAAAAATCACCAAAATTGGTCCAAATGGTCCTTTGGTCATTAGGAACATCCCATAAATTTCTTAAGGACAGAAACATTTCCTTGGTCATGTTATTGAATTTTTCTTGAAAACCCCTATTTTCCATTAAAAATAATTACATAAATAAATTAAATAGAGAAAAATCACATTTTCTCCTCTAATGTCTTAATTGACATGTGAGTGAGGTTACATAAAAATTTCAAGTTCATTTGAGCTTAATTTAGTGAGTTATAGAATTATTAAGCTTGAAGGGCAAAAGGGTAATTAAAAATTTCAACCCTTAATTAAAATTTTAGGATTAATCAAAAAGGGAGGGTAAAATATTTGATTTTAAACTGATTTTGGATGATTGAAACTTAAATGATTGAGGGTAGAAACCTACTAACCATTTCAAATATAATTAAAATAAAACTTTAATTAATTAATTAATTGAAATTTTGGAAGAATAATAGAAATTAGAATTATTAAAGTAGGGATATTATTAAGAGGATATTTATTCTTTAATTTAAAAATCACTAAATAAATCACTTCAATAATACTTAATTCTTAATTGAAAGATTAAAATAATAATCCAAATTAAAATTAAACTAAAATTAAATTAAATTAAATTAAATTAAATTAAAATCAAATTAAATTAAATTAAAATTAAAATTAAATTAAATTAAATTAAATTAAATTAAATTAAAATTAAATTAATTTAAAATTAAATTAAAATTAAATTAAATTTAAATTTAAATTAAATTAAATTAATTAAATTAAAATCAAATTTAAATTAAAAATAAATTAAAATTAAATTAAATTGAATTAAAATTAAATTGAATTAAATTAAATTAAAATCATTTAACAACAAACCTAAATGAAATCATTAAGAATTAAATCTAAAATAACTTGAACACTATTCCAAACATAAACTATTTTTTTATAATTAAGTCAAAATTAAAATTAAATAATTATGTTTAAATCATTAAAATACTTAATAAGTTGATTTGCCCTTTTAAAGTTCTTATTATTATAACTCTTAAATGAGGTATCAAGTGAAGTGTTACTTCACTAATAGGATATTCAAATGTCCTAGTTCACTTAGCAAAAGAACAAAACTTAAACTCCTGGATGATTAATTCACTTGTATAATTAAATTCTCTTGGACTTAAAACAATCCTAGAGGTATTGAAAAGATGTTTATGACTCATCTTAAGCACTTCCTCAATATGATGGGATGTTTATAAGAACAATTGAACTTAATTGTTCTTTGGTGAAGAAAATCATCCTTAAACCAAAACACAAGAACCTAAACGTCATAGGAGATGACTAGCTAAAGGATTAGGACTTTGGTAGACAACCAAAACCTTTCCCTTAGCTTTACTGAGTACTTGTTGAAACATTTAAATGTCTTAACATGTGTTTTAAGTGCGGCTTGGGATGACGGGAAGACCCCAGTGTACGCTTTTATTTTATTGCAATTTACTTACATGCATTGTACTTTACTTTTCTTGCATGATAAACAAGCATTGCATGAAAATTAAAACCTTTAGGATAGTCCCTGAACTGAAACCAAAACTAAATTAAAAGTCATTACAAGATAAAAATCACCGCCACAACATTTCAAACTATAAAACAACTCAAAATTTAATCACAAACAGAACAACAAAACTACAACTTTAACTAAATTAAAATGTCTCGTTGAATGATCGGGAATACCTCGGATGATGTAACCCACGTGTTGTTAACGGGATTTCCCACGGTCTAAATGAAAGTGTGGAACTCATTCAGTTAAGTTTAGCAAATTCATCTGGACTAAGTGAATTCGATGAAAATAACGGTGTCGGGATGACGGAACCGTGGGATCTTAATCGGTTACGTTTAAACAACTTTAAGATTTGTTTTAATTAAAATATTAAAAAACACTTGGATTTTAAGATTTTCTCTAAACCAAAACACTTCTCTCATCTCCTGATTTATGACTTCTAAAACTAAACCTCTGCAATAATAAGGAGCTTGGAGCACGGTGGGCAGCACGGCCATCATCAGCAGCAAAACCTGTGTCGACATCAGCAAAACCATTCCTTAGTTTAAATAACAAGCCTTAGGATTTCGAGGTAGTCCACCCAGCGTGACATAAACCCTCACCTTTTCTTTTAGGCCTTTGTACAGCCTTGCTGTGCAATATAAGCCCTAACTCGCTTAGGATTCCAAGGTCGTCGTCTGATACGACGTAAATCCTCATACCTTTCAGGTTATTTGTATAATCAGGTGATTATGTAAATGTAATTCCTATAATTAATTGGCAGGACTGAAATACTAAATAATTCTCGCTAAATTGAAGCCAAACAATAGGATAGTCGGGAAGTTGCCAAGTTTCCTCTTGGATCCTCAACTTCTCCTACTTCTCTTCCTTTGGATTCCTAAAATAAACTGTTCCAAATTTGAGCTATTCCCTATTGAAATCTCCAAAACTCAAATCCTTTGAAAACCTTAAAATTTGAAATTCTTGAGAGCAAAACCACTGATCATTATCGAGAGTTTTCTTAAGTGGTTCCCGTCACTTAGGATGTAATTAACTATAGGGGCTTGCCCTTATAGGGAACTTTAAGAACCCGGGTAATATAAACCCTGCTTAATTCATTTATGTTAAGCAGGCGAACTTGTCGGCTTATAAAATTGGTTAGTAGACCAAACGGATGTCATAAATATCCTAGTTTATTTAATCGAGCCCCATCATCAAGCAGTGTGTCTATTCTTCGGGATAGATACACGGTTTGTGGTGCGGTGCTCTTTTATATAAACTATTTGGGATGTGAGATCGGATTGATTTCATATCTTAAAATTTTCAAGTTTAAAAAATTATTTTCAAAAATCAAATACTACTTTCTAAATTTTATATATATATATATAAATTAAATTTAAAATCTAAAATTTGCCGACAATTTCTGTAGGCGACCCCCTTTTTCAAAACACATAACCTAAAAATATGCCGACAGTTCCCCTGCTTAATATAAAGGAATTAAGCGGGGTTTATATTATCTCGGGTTCTTAAAGTTCCCTATAAAGGCAAGCCCTATAGTTAATTACTTCTTAAATGACGGGAATCATTTAAGAAAACTCTCGATAATGATTAGTGGTTTTGCTCTCAAGAATTTTAAAGTTTAAGGTTTTCAAAGGATTAGATTTTGCAAATTTCAAAAGGGGTTAGCTCAAATTTCGAACAGTTTATTTTGGAGTCCAATGGAAGAAAAGTAGGAGAGGTTGAGGATCCAAGTAGAATCTTGGCAACTTCCCAAACTATCATATTGTTTGGCTTCAATTTGGGAGTTTATTTAATGTTGCATTCCTGCCAATTTTATTTTTTTAGGTCTTATATTTGTATGACATAATCACACAAATAGCCTCGAAGATGTGAGGGTTTATGTCGTACCGAACGACTACCTCGGAGTCCTAAGACCGGTTAGGGCTTAGTTTACAAGACATGATCATGCAAATGCCTAACGAAGAGTTGAGGATTTGTGTTGCACTAGGCAAACAACCTCGAAATCCTACAATTTGGTTATTTAATTCTAAGAGAGTTTTGCTGAAGTAGACTCAAGTTTTGCTGATGCGATGGCCGAGCTGCCCACCATGCTCCGAGCTCCTTGTTATTGCAGAGGTTTAGTTTTAAAAGTCATAAATCAGGAGATGAGGGAAGTGTTCTGGTTTAGAGAAAATCTTAAAATCCAAGTGTTTTTAATATTTTAATTAAAACAAATCTTCAAGTTATTTAAACGAACCGATTAAGATCCCACGGTTCTGTCATCCCGACACCGTTATTTTCATCGAATTCACTTAGTCCAGATGAAGTTGCTAAACTCAACTGAATGAGTTCCACACTTTCATTTAGACCGTGGGAAATCCCGTTAGCAACACGTGGGTTACATCATTCGAGGTATTCCCGATCATTCAATGAGACGTTTTAATTTAGTTGTAGTTGTAGTTTTGTTGTTTTGTATGTGATTAAATTTTGAGTTGTTTTATATTTTGAAATATTGTGGCGGTGAATTTTATCTTGCAATGACTTTTAATTTAGTTTTGGTTTCAGTTCAGGGACTACCCTAAAGGTTTTGGTTTTCATGCAATAGTCTTGTTTAACATCCAAGAAAAGTAAAGTACAGTGCATGTCAGTAAATTGCAATAAAATAAAAGCGTACCTAGAGGGTCTTCCCGTCATCCCAAGCTGCACTTAAAACACATGTTAAGGCATTTAAATATTTCAACAGATACCTAGGTAAAGCTAAGGGAAGGGTTTTGGTTGTCTACCAAATTCTTAATCCTATAACTAGTCATCTCCTATGACGTCTAGGTTCTTGGTTTGGTTTAAGGATGATTTTCTTCAACAAAGAACAATTAAATTCAATTGTTCTTCTAAAACATCCCATCATATTGAAGAAGTGCTTAGGATGAGTCCTAAACATCTTTTCAATATTTCTGGGATTGTTTTGAGTCCAAGTAAATTTAGTTGCACAGGTGAATTAATCATCCAGGAGTTTAGTTAAACTTTGTTTCTTGCTCGAGTGAACTTAGATAAATGACGTGACATCTCACTTAATACTCTATTTAAGAGTTATAACAATTAAAGCCAAATGGATTAACTCAAACTTAATACTCTGATTAACTCAAACTTTCAATCATCCAAGAGAAAATTAAGATCAAATATTTTACCTCCCCATTTTGATTAAACCTAAAGTTTTAATTAAGGGTTAAAATTTTTAATTACCTTTATGCCCTTTTAAGCTTATTTATTTCATAACTCACTAAATTGAGCTCAAATTAATTTGAAATTTTTATGTCACCTCACTCAAATGTCAATTAAGACATTAGAGGAGAAAATGTGATTTTTCTAAATTTAATTTATTTATATAATTATTTTTAGTAGAAAATAAGGGTTTTCAAAGAAAATTCAACATGACCAAGGAAAGGTTGTTGTCCTTAAGAAAATTATGGGATGTTCCTAATGACCAGAGGACCACTTGGACCAATTTTTGTGATTTTTTTAGTTATATTTTATTTATTATAATTATTTTGAGTTTTAGAGTATTAATTAATTATAAAATAAAATTAAAGTTGAAAAATAGATTTTATATTTTTCTTAAATTTCTCTGACCTCAAGGAGTTCAGAGAAACAAATTTATAATTTTCTGATTTTTCTTTGATTTATTAGAATTATTTTAGTGAAAAAAGGTTAAAAACTCATTTTTTAATATTAAAAATTACATTAAGCCTTTAAAATTTAATATTTTATCCTAGGGACTTAGGGAAAATATTTGGTTTGTTCCTAAGTGATTAGGAATCAAAATGTGTCTTTTTTATGATTTTTTTAATATTTTTATGATTTTTATTATTTTTTAATTATTAAAATATTAAAATATTGTGAAAAATTAACTTTTTTAGAAAATTCCAATTTTAATTTTCCTGAACTCTCTTAATATCAGAGAAGCCCCAAAACCATTTTTGTAAATTTTTGAAAAGTATTTTTGGAGTTATGAATTTTTAAAGTTCCATTTTGCTTATGAGGCTTAATCAATCCATTTGGTAGGGTTAATCAAGTCTAATTGATTTCAAATTTTTATGTGAGGTTCCTCTGATTTTAAAGATCAATGGAGAATTGTTTTCAAGTCAATTGATGTGTGGTTAACCCTAATGAATTCAAATTCAATTTTAGGGGTTTAGGCCAATTAAGGTTATTATGTATGAATTAACTCAAAATAACTTTTTCATAGAGTCCTCTGGCCCTAAGGAACATAACCAAATTTTCCTAGAATTTATTTCATAACATGCTAATTATTGAAATTAAAATACCTAAAACAGTGACATGAAATTGAAAATTCAATAACTTTTCACAGAGATGGCCTCTGACCTTGAAAAATTCGGGGAATGTTCCCGAGATCGGAGGCTTAAAAGCCCATGGTCTCATGCCATGGTGAATTGTCTTTGCAAATGAAGAATCAAAATACGAAAATAGTAAATAAATTATTAAAAATAAAATACTCATCCAATTAACTTGATTTCTTTTCCACATTATTCTCCTATGTTCACTGAGCAAGAGGGTATTTTTATTTTATTTTTGTGATTTTTCTATGTAAAGATATGAATTTTTGAAGTTCTAGGCATTTAAATAATTCAAAAATACCCTATTTATCTACTTATCTGACTCGGCGCCAGCGCAACATCGGCAGCTCCGAAAGCCCACGCGGTGCATTCCCATTCGACGTCGACATCCGACTCAGCGCTCCAGGGGCTCGCGGTTCTTGTAACATTCCCTGGTCCGGCGCAATCTGAACAGTCTGCTCGATATACGCGCGATCCAACGGCTCCCGGTCATCATCTACGACTGGTGTGCACCCGTGACCGTCCACACTAAAACCCTAAGATCTCACTCGATTCTCAATAGATTTTCTTGTTCTTATGCTCTATGGATTCGTCTTGAAGAGATGAACACATCCATACGGTTTATAGGCTATGAAATTAACTTAAACAAAATAGAGAATCACTGGAAGCTCGGGAGGAAGAGTGAGTTCATACCTTTGCTCGAAAAAGTGATGAGAGTTATGTCACTTTCGATTAAGTCCAGGCAAGCTCCATATGAAGTCTCTGGCTCTGGGAATTATCTAGGTATGAAAGTGACCAAGGCCGATCACAAAGCTTGGAGGCTGGAAGCAATGGCTGGCCTGGTGAGGGGGCTTTTGCTGGGGAACTTCTCCTCTTGGTCTGGTGAAGGTGTAGGACCAATCAATTTGGAGATTAGCTCACTGTGGTGAAGTGTCTTATTTTTTGGGTGGATTTTTAGCTCAGAAATTGAGCTCTGTTAATGGGGATTATGGTAAAGGAACACTGGGGATCAACTGCTCTGGGTTAGGAGAAGGTCCTGGAGCAATTTTGGCAAAGTTTCCTTAAGGTCCGGTTCCTCTCTCTATTTGGCCGAGAGGTCGTGGTGTTTAAATAGGCATGGCTGGAGGGCTTCCCAGGGGCAATTGGAGGTTGGGATCAACTGCTCAGGGGAGGAGAAGAAGAGCTCTGGTGTCCATTAGGGTTGGGACAGCTCAGCAAGGGAGAATGGAATTTGTTGGCTCACATGGAGCTCTCGGTCATGGTGTTTTCCGGCGGCTGTGGTGGTGGCCGGCCGAGCATGGGTCACCATCTGACTCAGTGGGGTCAGGGGTTGAATTTGGTGAAGTCAATTGGAGTTTGACATGTGTAAAAAGGTTGATTAAAATGGAATGGGGGAGAGTGTATTTTGGGCTTGGTTTGGTCAATCCATGGAAATAAGCTCGGTGCACCTCCCCAAGACCTGATTTTGAGCTGAGGGAATCATTTAGGTCAGTTTGGAAGGGGTGGTGAAGTCTCCATCCATGGTGAGGTGGCTAAGCATGGTTTAGAGTGTGACATGAGTATGGTTAAAATGCTTAATGAAAGATTAGGAAAGGGTCCCCTCTTCTTGCCATTAATGGCTTGGTGAGGTGGAAAGTGGCTTCCATGGCTTCCATGTCGCTTGTACATGGCTCAATGGCTCACATTTGGCTTGGAAAAAGTTTGGTCAATTCCATAAAAGGGGATTTTATGAATTTTGGCATTTTTGGTGGAAATTTGGATGAAGCTTTATTTGGAATTATTTGATCATTGGTTTAGGACTTAGGGATGATTTTAATTGAATGGATGGTGTAGAGAAATGTCATGTGGGCTTTGGATGAATTTTTGGCTTTTGGATTTGGTGGAAGTGGGCTTTTAGAATGGTTTAAGAAAGTGGGCCTTTAGGTTTGAAAATAAATTGGTGGATAGAAATTTTGTGAAGGATCATGCCAAATAAATGTTGCAATTGGTTTAGGTATGTGTCATGAGTGGTTTGGAACAAGTGTGAAGAGATTTTGAATTGAATTGGGTTTAATTTGGGCTTTTTAGTTAATGGGGCCAAAGTGGGCCAAATTGGGCTAATTTGGATTAAGGTTGGGCTAAAGTTGGATTTTATGTAAAATTAATGTTGAGAAATGTTTATGGGAATGTCACAAAGAGTTTTTAACTTTTGTTGGGCTCTAACTTTGGGTTTTGGGTCTATTTGGGTTAGGTTTGGGCTTAGGTCAATTTAAAGGATTTTGGTTTTGGGTTAGTTTTGGGTGGAGTTTAAGTTCAAATTTTGGGAAAATCAAGTTAGTGTTTTGTTTATTGGGGTGTTATTAAGGCTTTAGAAAAGATTTGGGGCCAATTGGAGTTGAGTTGGGCTAGGTTTGAGCTAGGTTTAGGTCATGGGCCAAAATTGGGCCTTAGGCTTCAAATTGAAATTGGGCTCAAATTTCAATCAAATTTGACTTGGATTTGGTCTAAATTGATATTGGGGATGTTTATTTGAAGTTTAGAATTGAATTGGACCAAAATTGAGGTCAATTGGGGTGGTTTGGTTTCATATTGGGTTCACTTGGGTTTAAAATGGGTTAAATTGGGGGGGTTTTGGTAAAAGTCGGGTAAATTGGCAAAATTGGCCCATGGTGTAGTTGAAAAAAATGAAATTGGGAATATTTGAGATTTTCTGGAATTTTTTTAGAATTTTCTGAATTTTTGGATTTTTGGGCTAAGAAGGGCATTTTGGGTATTTGGAGGGTATTGGGGGTACTTTTTGGAATTTTTGGTATTTTTGGCTATGGATGATCAATTTGAGTGGGGGAAATGTTTAGGATTGATTTTGAGGAATTTTGGGTAATTTAGGTGATTTTGTAAATTTTGGGTAGTTTCGAGGGCTTTTGGTAGGTTTAGTAGGTGTAGGGCCCCGGGGGTCAAAAATTGAAATTTTGGAAAAATGAATATTGATCAAATTTGAGTAAAATGGAATCACTTTGGTTAAGCCATGAAGCCATATTAAGCCCATATGAGCCATGAGATGACTCATTTGAGGCATTCACTATGTTGTTCCTAATCGTCTTAGTCAGGGGCTTAGGGGTTAAGGACCATCCATGTGAATTACCTACTAAATAGAGGAGAAAAAGACCTCATCAAAAATGTGGTCAACAGCAACTTGCAAGAATCTTACACAATCCGTTTTGGATTTATATGGATTGTATGAGATATTGAATTCTCAAAGAAAATATTATCATGTTTTGGATCAAGTTGTATGATGTATTTTCAACAAAATTGGAATGAAAGTGACCATGTCATGTTTTGCCTTCACCTCATTTTGTGCAAATTGACTGGAAAATGCCATTAAATTAAAAGGACTTCAAACAAAGAACAAAGGAAAAATAAAAATAAATGAAAACTCTCTGTTAAAAAAAATCTGGATATCAAAACAAACTACAAATAAACACGAACTCTAAATAAACGTGAACTCTAAATTGAAAATCAAGCTAAAATCGAATCACAACAAACAACTAAAACAAATTCCCGAATCTGAAATCCCCAGCCTCCGGCTGTTCTCGAAATTTTTTTTGACTCTCTGCGGTTCCTTCCCTCTTTTGAGAAGGTCGACTGGGTCTATTGACACAGAACCATGAAAATTTTCGATTTGGTTCTGATGGCATGGATTCATATCCTTCGCCAAATAATCAAACTTCGATCAATGCTCCTGGGATGTAAGACGCTTTCATGTCTCATTCCAATCGTCCACTAAACTGAAATTTTCACAAAATCTTCCAAATAAATTTCAATTCCCTTTTAAACCTTTGAGACTGGTACCAAATTCTAGTTCTCTCCTTTCGAGGTCGGTACCAAATTCTGACTCTCTTTTGAGGTTGATACCAAATTTCAACATTTTAAACCTTCGAGACTGGTACCAAATTCCAGTTCTCTCCTTTCGAGGTCGGTACCAAATTTCGACTCTCTTTTGAGGTTGATACCAAATTTCAACCTTTTTAAACCTTCGAGACTGGTACCAAATTCCAGTTCTATCCTTTCGAGGTCGGTACCAAATTTCGACTCTCTTTCAAGGTTGATACCAAATTTCAAACTTTTAAACCTTCGAGACTGGTACCAAATTCCAGTTCTCTCCTTTCAAGGTCAGTACCAAATTCCGACTCTCTTTCGAGGTTGATACCAAATTTCAACCTTTTAAACCTTCGAGACGGGTACCAAATTCCAGTTCTCTCCTTTCGAGGTCGGTATCAAATTACGACTCTCTTTCGAGGTTGATACCAAATTTCAACCTTTTAAACCTTCGAGACTGGTACCAAATTCCAGTTCTCTCCTTTCGAGGTCGGTACAAAATTCTGACTCCCTTTCGAGGTTGATACCAAATTTCAACATTTTAAACCTTTAAGACTGGTACCAAAATCCAGTTCTCTCCTTTTGAGGTTGGTACCAAATTTCAACTCTCTTTCGAGATTGATACCAAATTTCAACCTTTTAAACCTTCGAGACTGGTACCAAATTCCAGTTCTCTCCTTTCGAGGTTGATACCAAATTTCAACATTTTAAACCTTTGAGACTGGTACCAAATTCCAGTTCTCTCCTTTTGAGGTTGATACCAAATTTCAACCTTTTAAACCTTCGAGACTGGTACCAAATTCCAGTTCTCTCCTTTCGAGGTCGGTACCAAATTACGACTCTCTTTCGAGATTGATGCTAAATTTCAATTCTCTCCTTTCGAGACTGGTACCAAATTCCAGTTCTCATTTCAAGATCAGTACTTAAATTCTAATTCTCACCCTTTTCAATCGATATTTAAACTCTGATTCTCCCTTCGAGACTTGTAATTAAATTTCAGTTCTCTTTGCAATCCTGAGATTGAAACCTAGGTTCCAATTCTCATTTCAAATCCAGGTAAATTAAACTTCAATTGAAATTGAAACTCAAAACAAACCGAAATCCAAACTCACACATTAAAATTTGAAACAGAAAATGAAACGAAATCTAAATCAAAATCTCCCCGGGTCTTGTGATCTAGAATTCACCTCCTTTTTCCCAGCGAGAGTTTAGGGATCTTCAGTCTTGGAGATTTACCTGATACTCCCCAGCGGAAACTTTTCTATACTTCGTTCTAAGTTTGTCACTTAGACATCTGTGTTGGTTCTGTTGATCTCTTCGGTCAACGCCAATACACGCGGTGTGCTTGGTTAGCACACCACACCTATTTGGGGTCCATTTGTTGACCTCATTTTCGATAAGGTCTTTTCTCTTCTCTCTCCTTAGTACTTAGGATCTAGCCTTAGGCTTTCCCTTTGACTATCTTTGAGGATTAGAGATGGAACCCACCACTTAGGAATTCAAACAAATCTTAAGTCCCTTTAAACCCCACATGCCTGATTAACAACCCCCAAACCACTGGGAGGGTTAAGATCAAATGTGGATGTTTGAAGGATGAGTTCCCTATAGGATTCTTTGACCTTAGGACTACCCTGAGTGGCCTGGTCTGGTGAGGGTTGACTTGCACAACATCACACCCACACACACATTTTAACTCCCAAAAACACTTTCACTCAATTTGACTTCTTGACTCATGTAGGTAATCCATATGGATGGTCCTCAACCCCTAAGCCCCTGGCTAAGAGGGTTAGGAACAACATATTGAGTGCCAGAGTGAGTCCTCTGATGGCTCCTATGAGCTTAATATGGCTTCATGGCTCAACCAAAGTGATTTCATTCTACTCACAATTGATCAATCTTCTTTTTTTCAAAAATTTCAATTTTTGACCCCCGCGGCCCTACACCCACCAAACCTACAAAATGCCCTTGAAATTACCCAAAACTTTCAAAATTGCCTAAATTTCCCAAAATTCCTCAAAATCAACTCTAAACACTTCCCACCACCCAAATTGATCATGCATAGCCAAATTCACCAAAATTTCCAAAAATTCCCAAAATAGCCCCTAAATACCCAAAATACCCTTTTAGCCCAAAAATCCATAAATTCCAAAAATTCTTAGAAAATTCCAAAAAATTTGAAATATTCCCAATTTAATTTTGTTCAACTACACCATGGGCCAATTTTATCAATTTAACTTCATTTACCAAAACCCCCAATTTGGCCCATTTTTAACCAAAGTAAGCCCAATATCAAACCAAACCACTCCAATTGACCTCAATGTTGATCAAATTCAATTCTAAACTTCAATTCAATATCCCCAATATCAATTTAGACCAAATCCAAGCCCAATTTGATTAACATTTGGATCCGATTTCATTTTGAAGCTTAAAGCCCAATTTTGGCCCATGACTCAGACTTAGCCCAAACCAACCTGACTCAACTCCAATTAACCTCAAATCTTTTCCTAAACCTTCCTAATATCCCCACAAACAAAACACTAACTTGATTTGCCCAAAATTTGAGCCCAAACTCCACCCAAACTAAATCCAAAGCCAAAATCCCCAATTTGGCCTAAACCCAATCATGAGCCCAAATAGGCCCAAATCCCAAAATCAAAAACCAATTAAACTTGAAAACTCTTTGTTACACTCCCATAAACATTTCTTAACATTAATTTTATATCAAACCAAAAGTTAGCCCTACCTTAGCCCAAAGTTAGCCCAAGTTAGCCTCTTTTGACCTATTTTGGCCATACCACTAAAAAGACCTAAATTAAACTCAATTCAACTCAAAATCACCTCAAATTTGTTCCAAATCATTCATGGCACATCCCTAAACTAAACCCAATATTTATTTGGCATGGTCCTTTACAAATTTTTTTTTTCATCTAAAAGTCCATTTTGAAACATAAAGCCCACTTCCCTAAACCATTTCAAAAGCCCATCTAAAATAATTCCAAAAACCCAAAACATATTCCAAAGCCCACATGAAATTTCCCCTCATCATCCCCTATGATTTAAATCACTCTCTAAGTTGCAAATTTATCATCAAATGTTTCCAAATTAAACCACATGACAATTTCCCTAAACCCATCAAAAATCCCATAACCCTTTTCCATGAAATAAGCCAACCTTTTCCCAAGTCATGGGCAAGCCACATGAAGCCATTTACAAGCCATATGGAGCCATGAGGGCTTTGACACCTCACCAAGCAATTAATGGCAAGAAGAGGGGGGACTTTCCTAATCCTTCATTAAACCTTTTTTACCTCATTCATGATACACTTCAACCAAAATTAGCCACATCACCTTGGATGTGGACTTCACCACCCTTTCCTAGCTGACCCAAATGATTCTCCCTCAGCCCAAAGTCAAGCCTTGGGGAGGTGCACCTAGCCTAATACATGAGTTGAGCCAAACCAAGCCAAAATGATCCTTCTCACAATCCATTTAAATCAAGTCCTTTACACATGTCCACAGCCAATTGATTACACCAAACCCCAGCCCTGACCCCACTGGTCAAGATGGTGACCAATGCCTGGCCGGCCAGCCACTAGGCCGCCGGAAAACACCATGGCCGAGAGGTCTAAATTGATTCAAAAATTCAATTCCCCCTTGCTGAGTTGTCCCAACCTAAATGGCCACCATGGCTATTCTTCCCTTGCCCTGAGCAGTTGATCCAAGCCTTCAATTGCCCCTGGGGAGCCCTCCAGCCATTTCTATTTAAGCCTCACCACCTCTCGGTCAAAGAAGGTGATGAACTAGAGCTTAACAAAACTCTGCCAAAATTGCTCCAGTACCTTCTCCTAACCCAGAGCAATTGATTCCCAGTGTTCCTTTGCCCTAATCCCCATTAACAGAGCTCAATTTCTCAGTCAAAAATCCACCCAAAAATCAGGACAACTCTGAAACCTCCACCAAAATTAAATTAAACTCACCCACACCTACACAGAACCAAGAGAAGGAGTCCCCTAGCAAAAGCCCCCTCACCAGGCCAGCCATTGCTTCCAGCCTCCAAAGTCTGAAATCGGGCCTGGTCACTTTCATACCTAGGCAATTCCTCAGAGCCAGAGACTTCATCTGGAGCTTCATTGGGTGAAATCGAAGGTGCCACAACTCTCTGATTGAAGCTTCACTTCTTAGAGCTAAGGTATGGATCACTTCTCCCTCCTGAGCTTCTGTGAATTCTCCATTTCATTTGAATCAATTTATAGCATGTAAACAATATGGATGTGTTCATCTCTTCAAGACGAATCCATAGAGCATAAGAACACGAAAATCCGTTGAGAAATGAGAGAGATATTAGGGTTTGAGTGTGGACGGATCTCGGGACACACCAGTCAGAGATGATGACCAGCCGCCGTTGGATCGAGCGTGTATCAAATGAACTGTGCAGATCGCATCGGACCAGAAGACGGAGCAGGACTGCGGGACGAGTGGCTGCTGACTCAGGTGGTGGCATCGAAAGGGAGCGCGACGCGTGGCCTTTCGGAGCCGCCGAGGTTGACGCGGCGCTGCATGGTTAAGTAGATAAATAGGTTATTTTTTATTTATTTAAATACCCAGAAATTGAAAAATCCATAACTTTGCATAGAAAAATTATAAAAATAAACTAAAAATATCCTCTAGCTCACTGAATAAAGGAGAACAATGTGAAAAAAGAATTGAGTTAATTTGATGAGAATTTTATTTTTAATTAATTATTTACTCATTTCAATGTTTTAATTCTCCATTTGCATAGACAATTCACCATGGCATGAGACCATAGGGCTTTTGTAGCCTCTGATCTTGGGAACATTCCCTGAATTTTCCAAGGCTAAAGGACATCTTTATGGCAAGTTATTGATTTTTCAAGTTTAAGTGTCTGTTTTGGCATTTTAATTCCAGTAATTAGCATATTGATCAATAAATCATAAAAAACTTTGGGGAAGTATCTTAGGACTAGAGGACCCTAGGAAAAATGTATTTTGAGTTAATTCATTAAGAATAACCCTAATTGGCCTAAATACTCAAAACTGAATTTTAATTAATTTGGGTTAACTATACATCAAAACCACTTGAAAATAATTCTCCACTGATCTTTAGGGTCAGAGGAATCCCACACAAAAATTTGAAATCAATTGAAAATGATTTTCCTCACTAAATGGATTAATTAAGTCACATGATCAAAATTAAACTTTAAAATTCATAACTCCAAAAATACATTTTAAATATTCACCAAATTGGTTTTGCCACTTCTTTGATATCAGAGGAATCTAGGAAAATTAAAATTGGAATTTTTCAAAAATCTTCATTTTCTACCTTATTTTAATATTTTAAATAATTAAAAAATAATAAAAATCACAAAAATAATAAAAATCACAAAAATGTCATATTTTGACTCCTAATCACTTAGAAACAAACCAAATATTTTTCCCAAGTCTCTTGGTTAAGATATTGAATTTTAAATGCTTAAAACAATTTTTAATATTAAAAAATAGATTTTCCAACCTTTTCAACAAATTAATTCAAATAAATTAAAGAAAATAAAAAAAATATAAAATTTGCTTCTCTGAACTCCTTGAGGTCAGAGGGACTTAAAAAAAATATAAAATCCATTTTTCAAATTTAATTTTATTTTATAATTAATTAACATTCCAAAACTCAAAATAATTATAATAAATAAAATATAATTCAAAAAATCACCAAAATTGATCCAAGTGGTCCTCTGGTCAATAGGAACATCCCATAATTTTCTTAATGATAGAAATCTTACCTTGGTCATGTTGTTGAATTTCCATTAAAAATCCCCATTTTTAATTAAGGTAATTATATAAATTAAATTAAATTCAGAAAAATCACATTTTCTGCTCTAATATCTTAATTGACATGTGAGTAAAGTGACATAAAAATTTTAAGTTCATTTGAGCTTAATTTGATGAGTTATGAAATGAACATGCTTAAAAGGGGCATAGAGGTAATTAAAGAATTTTAACCCTAATTAATATTTAGGTTTAATCAAGGGGAGGGTAAAATATCTGATTTTAAAATTTTCATTAGATGATTGAAACCTAGGGAATTAAGGGGTAGAAACCCATTAATCATCTTGAAAATATTTAAAGTAAATTTTAATTAATTAAACAATTTGAATTTTGGAAGAATAGGTTAAAATTTGGATTATTAAGATTAGGGATATGATTTAAGAAGATATTAATTCTTTAATTTAAAATCCCTAAATGAATCACTTTAATAATATTTAATTTTTAATTAAATTTAAAGTGATAATTGAAATTAATAATTAAATAATTAAAAGGAAAATAAACCTTAATTAAATTAAAACTTAAAACATTGAATAACTTGATAATCAAATTAAAATAAATTTAAAACATTAAAATTAATTTGAAATTACTTAAAAAACAAATATAAAACAAATTTGAAACATTAAAGAAGATCAACCTTAAGACAATTCATAATTAAAAACATAAAAAATCAAATCAATTAAAAATTAACCTAAAATATTTCAATTAAATTAAAATTAAGTCATTAAAATTTAAATTGAATAATCTAAACACCTCTTTCAACCCAAATTAATCTAATACATTGAGATCATTAAAGATGTAAAGATTTAATTAAATTAAAATGACTTGAACACTATGCCAAACTTAAAATTATAAAAATTTCATAACTAAATTAAACCACTTTAAATCACCAATTCCAATTTTAAATCATTAAATTATTTAACAAACTAATTTGCCCCCTAAAGGTTTTCATTATTATAACTCTTAAGTAAAGCATCAAGTGAAATGTCACTTTACTTATAGGATAATTAAACATCTTAATTTACTAAGCAAGAAACAAACTAAACTAAATTTTTGGATGATTAATTCACCTGTGCAATAAAACTCATTTAGACTCAAAATAATCCCAAAAATATTGAAAAGATGTTTATGACTCGTCCTAAACACTTCCTCAATATTATGGGGTGTTTTAGAAGAACAATTGAACTTAATTGTTCTTTGTTGAAGAAAATCATCCTTAACAAAATACAAGAACCTAGACGTCATATGAAATGACTAGCAATAGGATTAGGAATTTGGTAGACAACCAGAACCTTCCCTTAGCTTTACCTAGGTACTTGTTGTAAATATTTAAATGCTCTAACATGTGTTTCAAGTGCAACTTGGAATGACGAGAAGACCCTCCAATATGCTTTTATTTTATTGTAATTTACTTTATTGCAATTTATTTATATGAGCTGCACTTTACTCTCCTTGCATGTTAAACAAGATTGTTGCATGAAAACTGAAACTTTAAGATAGCCACAAAACTGAAGACCAAAACTAAGTTAAAAGTCATAACAAGATAAAATTCACCGCCACAACATTCAAAATATAAAACAACTCAAAATTTAATCACAAACAGAACAACAAAACTACAACTATAACTAAATTAAAACGTCTTGTTGGATGATCGGGAATTCCTCGGATGATGTAACCTACGTGTTGCTAACGGGATTTCCCACGATCTAAATAAAAGTGTGGACCTCATTCAGTTGAGTTTAACAAATTCATCTGGACTAAGTGAATCCGATAAAAATAATGGTGCTGGAATGATGGAACCGTGGGATCTTAACTGGTGTTGTTATAATCAACTTTAAGATTCTCCTAATAAAATATTAAAGACATTTTAACTTTAAGACTCTTCTAAACAAAAACACTTTTCTCATCTCCTGATTTTCACCTTCTAAAACTAAACCTCTACAACAACAAAGAGCTTGGAGCACAGTGGGCAGCACGACCATCGTCATCAGCAAAACTGGAATCTACATCAGCAAAACCTTTCTTAGAATTAAATAACCAAGCCATAGGATTTCGAGGTAGTTTGCCTAGTGTAACATAAATCCTCAACTTTTTGTTAGGCATTTGCATAGTTGTGTTATGAAAATTAAGCCCTAACCGATCTTAGGACTCCGAGGTAGTCGTTTGGTATGACATAAACCCTCACATCATCGAGGTTATTTGTATGATCATACCTAATTAATTAAAATTGGCAGGATTACAACATTAAATAAACTCTCAAATTCAAGCAAGACAATATGATAGTCGGGAAGTCATTGAAGTTCACTTCGGGTCCGTGACATCTCCTACTTCTCCTCCATTGAATTCCTAAAATAACTGTTCCAAATTTGATCCATTTCCAAAATCCAATTGTTTGAAAACCATAAACTTTGAAATTCTTGAGAGTAAAATCACTGATCATTATCGAGAGTTTTCTTAAGTATCTTTGGACATTTAAAGATGTAATTAACTATAGGGGCTTGCCCTTATAGGGAACTTTAAGAACCCAGGTAATATAAACCCTGCTTAATTTCTTTATATTAATCAGGGGAACTTGTCGGCATATAAAATTGGTTCACAGACCAAATGGATGTCCCAAATCTTCTAATTTATTTAATCGAGCCCCATCATCAAGCAGTGTGTCTATTTTTCGGGATAGATACACGGTTTGTGGTGCGGTGTGCTCGTTTATATAAACTATTCAGGATGTGAGATCGGTTTGATTTCATATCTTAAAATTTTCAAACTTAAAATTATTTTCAAAATCAAATGTTACTTTCCAAATTATATATATATTTAAATTAGATTTAAAATCTAAAATTCGCCGACAAATTCTGTTAGGCGACCCCTTTTCAAAAAACAACACACAACCTAAAAATAAGCCATACACTCTTCTCCTCCCCTGAGCAGCTAATCCCAGCCCTCAATTGCCCCTGGGAAGCCCTCTAGCTTTGGTTATTTAAACCCACCTCCCTCACGGCCAAAGAAGGTGCTGACATTAACCTTACCAAAACTCTACCAAAATTGCTCCAAACTCTTCTCCTCACTTAGAGCAATTGACCCCCACTGAAATCTAGCCCTAAAGTCCTCTCTGTGAGCTCAATTTCTAAGCTCAATTTTAAGCTCAAAAACATGACACTTCACCATAGTGAGCCAATATTCAAATTGATTGACTCTTTACCATCAACAGACCAAGAGAAGAAATTCTCCAGCGGAAGCCCCCTCACCAGGCCAGCCATTCCTTCTATCGGCCAGAGCTCAAAATCGGTCTTGGTGAAAGTCAGGTCTAGGCATTTCACCACAGCTCCAGGCTTCATCCCTAACTTCCTTGGACTCCAACGAATGTGCTGAGCCCCCCTAATTGAAGCATCACTTCTCAGAGCCAAGGTATTGAACCCTTCCTTCCTGAGAACTTCTTTTGATTCTCCATTTTGTTTGAGTTAATTTCATAGCATCATAGCCATATAGATGTGTTCGTCTTATCGAGACGAGTTCATAGAGCCCAAGATCATGCATTTTGGTTGAGAGATAAGGGAGATCTTAGGGTTAGAACGTGGATGGCTCTCGAGACGCACCAGTCGTAGACGATGATCAGCTATCGTCGGATGGCGCGTGTAATGAACGAATGGTGGAGATCAAGCCGAACGAGGAGATGAAGCGAAACCCCGAGCCGCGTAGCATCCCAGTCAGATGGCGGCGTCAAATAAGAAAGCGCCGTGTGGGACTTCGGAGCTGCCAAGGATGATGAGGCGCCGCACTGGATAAGTAGGAAATTAGGGTATTTTTTATTTATTTAATTACCCTAAACTTTAAAAATGCATAACTTTGCACAGAAAAATCATAAAAATAAAAGAAAAATACCCTCTTGCTCAGTGAACAGAGGAAAATAATGTGGAAAAAAATTAAGTTAATTTGTTGAGTCTATGATTTTTAATGATTTATATACTCTCTGTGATGTTTTAATTCTCCACTTGCATACATAATTCATCATGACATGAGACCATAGGGCTTTTGTATCCTCTTTCCTTGGGAACATTCCCTGAATTTTTTAAGGACAGAGGTCATCTCTATGGCAAGTTATTTATTTTCCAAGTTTATGTGCCTGTTTTGGGATTTTAATTCTAATAATTAGTATATTGCTTAGAAAATTCTAGAAAAATTAGGGGAGGTACCTTATAACCAGAGGACCCCAAGAAGATTATGGTTTTATTTAATTCCTTAAGAATAACCCTAATTAGCCTAAATTCTTGGAATTGACTTTTAATTAATTAAGAGTAACCGCACATCAAAATCACTTGAAAATAATTCTCCATTATCATTTAAGATGCAGAGAACCTCACATAAAAATTTCAAGTCAATTGGAATTAATTTAACCCACTAAATGAATTAATTAAATGACATAGCTATTTTAAAAATTAAAAAATTCATAAAACCTAAAATACACTTCAAAAATTCACCAAACTTGTTTTGTGGGCTCTCTGGTATCAGAGGAGCCTAAAAAAATTAAAATTGTATTTTTCTAAAAAATTTCATTTTTAACTTCATTTTCAATATTTTAATAATTAAAAATTAAGAAAATCACAAAAATATTAAAAATCACAAAAATATCATATTTTGTTCATTAAGCACTTAGGAACCAACCAAATATTTTTCTTAAGTCTCTAGGTTAAGATATTGAATTTTAAAAGTTTAATGTAATTTTTAATGTTAAAAAAATGAATTTTCAAACCTTCCCACTAAAATAATTCTAATAAATCAAAGAAAAATCAGAAAAATATAAAATTTATTTCTCTGACTTCCTTGAGTTTAGAGGGACTTATGAAAAATACAAAATCTATTTTTCAACTTTAATTTTATTTTATAATTAATTAATACCCTAAAATTCAAAATAATTATAATAAAATGAATATAATTTAAAAAATCACCAAAAATTGTTCCAAATGGTCCTCTGGTCAGTGGGAACATCCCATAATTTTCTTAAGGACAGAAACCCTACCTTGGTTATGTTGTTGAATTACCATTGAAAAACCCCTATTTCCTACAATAATAATTATATAAATTAAATTAAAAATGGAAAAATCACTTTTTTCTCCTCTAATGTCTTAACTGACATGTGAGTGAGGTGACATAAAAATTTTAAGTTCATTTGAGCTCAATTTAGTGAGTTATGGAGTGAACATGCTTAAAAGGGCATAAAAGTAATTAAGGATTTTAACCCTAATTAATGCTTTAGGCTTAATCAAAGGGAGGGATGAATATTTGATCTTAATTTTCTATTGGATGATTGAAACTCAGGGAATTAAGGGGTAGAAACCCATTAATCACTATTAATAAATCAAAAATGGAACCTTAATTAATTAAATCATTTAAATTTTGGCAGAATAATAAAAATTTGGATTATTAAGATTAGAGATATGACATAAGAGGATATCAATTCTTTAATCTAAAATCCCTAAATAGATTAATTCAATAATATTCAACTCTTAATTAATTATAAAGAAATGATAATTAAAATTAATAATTAAAGAGAAAATAACCCTTAATTAAATTAAAGCTTAAAACATTAAATGATTTAACAATTAAACTAAAATAAATTTAAAACATTAAAATTATTTTGAAATCACTTGAGAACAAACTTGAAAAAATTTGAAATATTAAGTAATCTCAAAACGATTCATAATTAAAAATGTGAAAATCAAACCGATTAAAATTAGCATAAAGTAATATGATTAATTCAAATCAATTTTAAATCATCAAAAATTAATGAAATTAAATAATTTAAACACTTCTTTCAACTTAAGTAACTTAAAACACTTAAAAGAAAACCAAACTGAATTTTGAAATTGAATTATCTTAAACCAACAATTCAACTTTAATTAAAGATGGTTAAATTCCTCAATAAACTAATATGCCCCTGAAGGCTCTCACATTTATTACCCTTAAACGGAGTATCAAGTGAAATGTCACTTCACTCACCGGGTAATCAAACGTCCAAATTCACTGAGCAAGAAGCAAAACTTAACTAAACCTTTTGAATGATCAATTCACCTGTACAATGAAATTCCTTTGGACTCGAAATATTCTCAGAAGCATTGAAAAGATGTTTAGGATCCGTCCTAAGCACTTTCTCAATATGATGGGATGTTATAGAAGAACAATTGAACTTAATTGTTCTTTGGTGAAGAAAATCATCCTTAACAAAACACAAGAACCTAGACGTCATAGGAAGTGACTAGCAATAGGATTAGGATTTTGGTAGACAACCAGAACCTTCCCTTAGCTTTTCCTAGGTGCTTTCCTTGAAATATATAAATGCTCTGACATGTGTTTTAAGTGCAGCCTGGAATGACAAGTAGACCCGTCAGGTACACTTTTATTTTATTACAATTTATTTACATGTGATGTACTTTCTTTCTTGCAAAAACTTGCATGTTAAACAAGAATGTCATCCTGCATGAAAATTGAAACCTTTTAGGATAGCCACAAAACTGAAACCCAAAACTAAATTAAAAATCAATACAAGATAAAATTCACTGCCACAATATTCAAAAGATAAAACAACTCTAAATTTAATCACAAACAAAATAAAAACTACAACTACAACTAAATTAAAACGTCTCGTTGGATGATCGGGAATCCCTCGGATGATGTAACATACGTGTTGCTAACGAGATTTCCCACGGTCTAAATGAAAGTGTGGAACTCATTCAGTTGAGTTTAGCAAATTCATCTAAACTAAGTGAATCAGATGAAAATAGCGGTGCCGGGATGACGGAACCGTGGGTTCTTAATCGGTTCTGCTTAATCAACTTTAAGATTTGTTTTAATTAAAACAGTGAGACACCTGAACCTTAAAACTTCTAAACCAAAACACTTCTCTCATCTCCTGATTTTCACCTTCTAAAACTAAACCTCTGCAATAACAAGGAGCTTGGAGCATAGTGGGCAGCACAGCCATCTTCGTCAGCAAAAATTGTGTCTACTTTAACAAAACCTTTCTTAGAATTAAATAACAAAGCCATATGATTTCGAGGTAATCTATCTAGTGCAACATAAATCCTCAACTTTTCGAGGCTATTTGTGTTATGCAAATTAAGCCCTAACCGGTCTTAGGACTCCGAGGTAGTCGTTCAGTACGACATAAACCCTCACATTTTCGAGGCTATTTTTGTGATTATGTAATACAAGTATAAGCTCTAATTAACTAAAATTAACAGGATTGAAACATTAAATAATTCTCTCAAAATGAAGCCAAATAATAGGATAGTCGGGAAGTCACCGAAGTTCGCTTCGGATCTGTGACATGCCCTACTTCTCTTCCTTTGGACTCCTAAAATAACTGTTCTAAATTTGAGCTATTTCCTCTTGAAATTTCCAAAATTCAATCCTTTGAAACCTTAAACTTTGAAATTCTTGAGAGCAAAACCACTGATCATTATCGAGAGTTTTCTTAAATGATTCTTGCTATTTAAGATGTAATTAACTATAGGGGCTTGCCCTTATAGGGAACTTTAAGAACCCGAGTAATATAAACCTCGCTTAATTCCTTTATATTAAGCGGGGAACTTGTCGGCTTATAAAATTGGTTCGCGGACCAAACGGATGTCACAAATCTTATAGTTTATTTAATCGAGCCCCATCATCGAAGCGCTGTGTCTATTCCTCGGAATAGATACACGATTTGTGATGCGGTGCTCGTTTATATAAACTATTTGGGATGTGAGATCGGTTTAATTTCATATCTTGAATTTTTCAAACTTAAAATTATTTTCAAAAAAAAACCAAATGCTACTTTTCAAATTATATATATATATATATATATATATATATATATATATATATATATTAAATTTGAAATCTAAAATTCCCCGACAATTTCTGTAGGCGACCCCTTTTCAAAATACAACACATAACCTAAAAATATGTCGACACTACTTTATAGCGAGAAGGACCACCTTAACTCATTGCTATGGTGATAAGTTAGAAGTCCTGTTATTTTATTGGTTAGTAGGTACTCGGAATGATGAAAATCCATGAGCATCTTGACCAAGTGTGTACTCCAAAATTTAGGTTAAGCCACATATAGCCTCTTGTTAAGAGATATTTAGGTTAGGGCTTCACTTCCATCTAGAAATCTATACCATTTCCTACCCTTTAGACTAAGATATTCCTTAAATCAATTAAC